>JADMNL010000032.1:177875000-179125000 GCA_016271365.2 Neoceratodus forsteri
ATGATAAACACAACCTGTTTTACATATGCTTGGAGGTCACAACAATAACCTCCCTGTACGAGAACCTGAGAAGGAAAAGGAAGATTAAAGAGGACACTATAGCGTAGTCAAGAAAGGGGAGGGGCGGGTGCTTATAGGTGGCCAACCTTATGAACTAGAAATTGTAAAGGATAGATTAGGCTAAGAAATAGAAGAAATGTTGCAACAGATTTAAGAATAGGTCAGTCCTTAAGAGTGGCAGGAGCTCCCTGTCACATATCCCCCACCTTAAGAGGGAAGCAGTTATTGCAGACTACTTACCACCTTCCTGTCCCAAGAAGGTATGAAGCTTCCACCCATCCATCTTCAGAAGCTTGGTCTCAGGGTTCCTATTAATGATAAACATTCTATCATAAACATAGTGGATATCATCATTTTTTTACCTAAGGCATTAACACATTTCTTAACAGAGACTAATGGTACCTTCTCATCTCCTTTTAGGGAGTCTGTCATATTTCTTAACCAAAAATCTGGGTGGCTGTAAAGTCCAGTACCACAGAAAGACTTTGTCTGGGATGAGTAATTAGTTGCTCCAACCCCACCAGACATGTCAGTTTTAAGCAGGGGTCCAGTCCTAGGTTCATTCCCTCTATTAGTCTGTTTAAACCCACTATGTCTCTTGATTCATTCATTTGATACAGATACAGACACCTGAGGGTAAACACTCTTTTGGTGTTACCCCAACACAGGTTCCAATCCCTTTTTCACCCACTTCCTCCTTTGTGGGTTTTTCATCAAAAAAATAAAACACATGTAACACCTCCTTGATGTTAACATATTGTAACATTCTAGTAATATTAGCATCTTTAGCCTGCAGTATACCCCAGTCAATACTGTTAATAGATTTAGCTGCATCAATACAAGAAAAAGTCCCTTTAGCCTCATAGGCTTTTTCTTGCTTGCTTGGAGTCTTCAACCCCAGCACAATATCACTATGCACAGTCTTACCTGGGGTCTCACATTCAAGTTCCATACTTGCAACTCCGACCTCCAACAGGTAACATCCTGGGAACACAGGCAACAAAGGAATATCCTGCTCAGTCAGGTGTCCTCCTCCAGCTGAGCCCACGAAACATCTTCCTCCGATTCTTTATCCACTCTCTGACTGGGACCTCTCGAGCACCTGGCACGGGTGTTCCGCCTCTCTGCATAGTCGGTCTGCCTTGACCCCGTGGTAGCTCCTCATCCATTTGCATCTCTTCATCATCTTCAGGCTAGGCCATCCTCCGAGCTCCCAGGTCCAGTCCAGGCAGCAGCTTCTCTCCCAGTCTGTCGGCCATGGCTCTGGTCTGTCCTCTAGCAACTTCTGGTGCATTTGTCCACCTGGGATATCTGGGCGATATCCACAAGAAAACATCCCTCTTCGGCCAGTTCAGATGCTTCCAGCAAGTTATCCCACTTCTGACACCAAGTCTGTGGAGGGGTTGTGGGATAACAGATGGACCAGACACCAAGCCTTAGGTTCAACACACAATCTCTGTGTGATGTTTATTCAAAATGCAGGAAATAAGCTTCAACAATAGCATATTCCTTCTTCAGTACATCAGTTTGAAGCAACAGACTATGTATGTCCTTTCCCTGCACTTAGCCAGCACCTACTGACATTGATCTCTGATCTAATCACTTTTCATTGAAAACCCTTCATCCCTATGTGGGCCCCGTTTGTTTGGCTAGTGGAGGCTTAAAAAGAAAAAAAAAAAAGCTATAGACAAAAAAACCTCAATGCAGAATCACTGAAAAAGGGTTACCCCAAAGGGAACTGGCAACAAATCAAGTTTCAAAGAAATACAATATCATACATACTTCCATAATGCAAAGCATCATGGGATATATGCACCTACCCGGTTAACAAAAACTAAATAAAATAAATAAAAAATAAATAAATCACCATGACATTTCAGACATCTTCAGTTCACAGCAATTTACATGCATTTTAAATAGCACAACTAACTTATTTTCTATAAAAATCACCTAGTACTTTTTACCATTATCAAAAAACACCTAGTGCCATGGTATTTTCAACATTTACAGGTTTCATAAACATAAGGTACATACATCAAGGTATTTTATGACATAGTGCTATTACATACTAAATCCAACAACGATAAACACAACCTGTTTTACATATGCTTGGAGGTCATCACAATAACCTCCCTGTACGAGAACCTGAGAGGGAAAAGGAAAATTAAAGAGGGCACTATACCATAGTCAAGAAAGGGGAGGGGGGTTCCCAAAAGTGGCCAACCTTATGGACTAGAAAATGTAAAGGATAGATTAGGCTAAGAAATAGAAGAACTGTTAAGTGTACTCCATCCCCCAGTTGTAGCTCCTGGTGACCAGTAATGGTATGGACCTCTTTTGGTAGTTAGTATACCCCACATAGTTAGTATACCCCACACCACCTCGATCATCACTCCTAGTGGCCTGTAATTTTATGGAACCTTTCTTAGTGGTAAATATACCTACATCCCCCCAATCGCTGCCCCTGACTACCTGTAATTGCATGGAACTCCCATGGATGGTAAATGTACACCCACTTCCTTGATCACCCCTACTGGTGACCTGTAATTTTATTGAAACCTTATTGGTGATAAATATACTCCCATCCCATAATCACTGTTTCTGGTGACCTATAATGATATGTAACTACCACTGATGTTTAGTGTACCCCATCCCCTGATTACTGCTCCTGGTGATCTGTAATTTTATGGTACCTTTATGGGTCATAAATGTACCTCCCCCCGATTGCCACTCCTGGTGACCCATAATAGTATGGACCCTCCTCCCCCATTGCTGGTAAGTGCATGCCCAGCTCCCTAGGCACCTCTCCTGGTGACCTATAATTTTATGGACCCCCTATTTGTGTTAAGGCAACTTCATCCCCCAATCACTGCTCCTGGTGATCTGTAGTGTAATGGAATGCCCCAGTGGTGTTAAGAGTACTGCATCCCTCAATTGCTGTTTCTGGGGACTTATAATGGTTGGAACCCCTGTTGGTGGTTAGTGTACCCCCGATTGCTTCTTCTTGTGACCTGTAATTTTATAGACTCCCTGTTGGTGGTTAATATACCCCAGATTGCTGCTACTTGTGACTTGTAATAGAATGGAACCCCCATTGGTGGTTAATGCACCCCTTCCCCATCACCTTACTGGTGACCTGTAATTTGTATGACACTCTTACTGGTAGTACATTTACTCCCTCTATTGTCACTCTTGGTGACCTGTAGTAGTATGGAACCCCTGTTGTTGGCAAGTGTACCCCCATTCCCCCAATAACTGCTTCTGGTGACCTGTAATGGAATGAAACCATCATTGATGGTTAGTGTAACCCACACCCTGGTTGCTGTTCCTGGAGACCTGTTATGTTATGGACTCCCCACTGGTGATTAGCGTACCCTCCAGTTGCTGCTCCTGGTGATCTGTAATGGAATGGAACACCCACTGGTGTTAGTGTACTCCCACTCCTTCCGCTTCTCCTGAATATGTAATGATATGTAACCCCCCTGTAAGTGGTTAAGGTACCCCATCTCTCAGTCTGTCTTCCTGGTGACCTTTACATTAATACAACCCACACTGGTGGCCAGTGTAACCCCGTCCCCAATCCCCACCCATGAACGTCCAGAAGGCCTCCCTCCCATCCTGCCTCTTCAGTACCCTCCACCCCACACCCCCATGCTCCCCACTCACTGATGCAGCCATTTTCCATCAGGCATGGTGACCAGCCCAGATCCTCCACTCACGCCTTCAGCTGGCCATTGCTTGAATGACAGGGAGCATGTGAGTGTCTAGTAGTCAGGGTATGAATAGTGCAAAAGCAGTTGGTGATAGTGCTGTAGAGAACAGGAAAAACCATACTGCAAAAACTAGACAACAAGTGACACAATATGAAGTAGTGACACTGGTGGGGCTTGTGGGAGGAGTCCAGGGGGTGTTGGACAGTGGTGACCTGGAGGGTGTTCTGGGAATTCAGCCATGGCCTGAACTGCAGGAGGTTCCATGCCCTGAGAGCGGAACTTGAGGCAGCAAAAGTTAAAAGGGTTCAGTCACACCACTGGAAGGTGAAGGCTGATGGAATGCAACAGCCACAGGCACTACAGAGACCCATCTAGGCCAATGATGGTGACTGGATGGTAGTAATCAAATCAAATCATCTTTATTTATAAAGCGCCTTTCAGAACCAAGGCGCTGTACAATAAATACATATATACGCATAGATTAAAATAATCATAAATTAAGAGCCATAACTAGGATGTGCTAAACTGAATAAATATGTCTTTAACTCCTTTTTGAATTTTTCGATGGTTGGACATTCTCTCAACCAACGAGGTAGAGAATTCCACAGGGTCGGTGCTGAAAAAGCAAAGGCACGAGATCCCAATGTTTTTAATCGAACTCTGGGAATCTCCAGCAATCCCTTGTTGACAGAGTGGAGAGGACGGAGGGGGCAATAGGGTACCAGGAGATCTTTCAGGTAGCCGGGTTCCTGATCATGTAGGGCTTTAAAGGTTAGTAAACCAACCTTATAGGTGATCCGCCACCTAACTGGCAGCCAGTGCAGTTCGTGGAGCACAGGCGTAATATGGCTGGATCTAGAGATCCCAGTCAAAAGCCTTGCCGCCGCGTTCTGCACCAGCTGCAGGCGATGAATATCAACCCCAGATAGCCCTAGGTAAAGGGAATTACAGTAATCAAGACGGGTAGTGATAAAGGCATGGACCAACGTTGGCAGATCACCCGGTGGGACCAGGTGTTTCACCCGGGCGATATTCCTCAGATGAAAAAAAGAGGATTTGACTACAGCTGATACCTGAGATTTTAAGGTCAAGCCATCGCCAAACATAACGCCCAGGTTTCGTACCCGATCAGAGGTAGTGAGCGACATACCACCGAGCAATAAGCCCAGTGGTTGGCGGGCCCCAAAACCCACCACCGGATGACCCAGGTCCACTACCAACACCTCAGTTTTATCAGGGTTCAGTCTCAGCTAGCTAGAACTCATCCATAATCTGATTTCAGTAAAGCAGTTGTCTAGCATGGAGAGAGCACCATCTTACCCGGGCGGAAAGGACAAATACAGCTGAGTATCATCTGCATAGCAGTGAAAACTCAGACTGTATCGCCTAATGATATCTCCTAAAGGCAGCATATACACTGCAAACAACATGGGTGCTAAAATGGAACCCTGCGGTACCCCACAAGGCAGGGAGTGAGCACCAGAGGAATAAATTCCAGTGGTAACCCTCTGAAACCTGTCTGTGAGGTAAGACTGAAACCATTTGAGGACTGTTCCAGACAGTCCGCAATAAATCTGCAGACGCTCCAACAGCACACCATGGTCTACAGTGTCAAATGCTGCAGAGAGATCGAGAAGGACCAGAATGGTACATGCCTTTCGATCTCTAGCCATTAGGAGGTCATTCAACACCCGGACAAGGGCAATCTCTGTGCTATGCTTCTTCCTAAAACCAGATTGGAAAGTATCATAGACATTGTGAGTTGTAAGGTGATCATCCAATTGTAACGCAACCGCCTTCTCAATAACCTTACCAACAAAAGGCAGGTTAGAGATAGGCCAGTAGTTAGCTAGACAGTCTGGATCCAAGGAGGGTTTTTAGGAGTGGTCGAACTACCGCCTCCTTAAGGGGATCAGGAAACCCCAAGGATTTCCAGACAATGTCAGCAAGGATCGGGCAGATAACCTCTACATCCTACTAAAAGGGTGTAGGACCTGGATCAAACTACAACTGGTTGAGTGCATATGTTTAGATGATTTTCACAATGTCAATGAACTCCAGCTGGCGAAAATCTGACCAGACAGACCGGGTGGATAGCACTTCCTGTCGATAGCTGTAATCCCTTAAAGGAGGAGTCAGACCGATGCCGGACCTCATGCTAGCAACCTTATCTGCAAAGAACCGAGCGAACTCCTCGCATCTTAGCTGAGAAAAAGCTTCTCTGGGCTGGAGACAGATTAGATTGCACAATATGTCAACAGTCCGGAAAAGCTGAGCCAGTCGATTCTGTGCAGCAGAAATCTCCCTGGACAGGAACTCTGCCTCCTTACGGTTGATTTCTGATTGATAGCCGTCATAATGTGCCACCAACCTAAGCCTGTCAGCATCATTACCGGACTTCCGTCAGACTCTCTCCAACCTTCGGCCAACTCTCCTAACTCCTTCAGAGAGCCATCAAACCAAGGGGCCTTGAGCGGAGGCAGAGGTCAACACTAACAGGAGCAATCTTGTCCAGAGCATCTCCGCAGCCTTATTATAGGCTAATACTAGATCATCTGACCTCATGCATTCACCAGACATGCACAACAGATCCAGTACCGCCATCAGGTCACTGGGACTAATACCCTTAAAGGGCAGTACTGAACCATCTCCGTAGGGGCAGACCTATTAGGGGGAGCCCTGAAACTGAACCTTATGGTGTGATGGTCAGACCAGCTGACTGGTTCCACCCCCAAGTCAGTAATCTCCATATCCAAAAGGAAGATCAGATCCAATGAATGACCTTTTATATGGGTTGAGGAGGTAACAACCTGCGTTAGGCCCAGTGAGGTCATCAACTGGAGGAGATTTTGACCAAAATGAGAGAGTTCATCGTCGACCCAGGCATTGTAGTCCTCCAGAATTAACAATCTGGGGGACCGCAATACCAGGTCAACGATGAAGTCTGCTATCTCCTGCAGGAATTCTCCACCATCTCTTGGTGGACGGTAGATGAGGAGAATTCCGCAACCTACACCCTCACCCAATATATATTCAAAGGATCTGGTACTTCCTAAAGGCACATCCACAAGGCCCAGCTCAGTTTTAAACATAATGGCTACACCCCCGCCCCTACGATCCAGCCTTGGACGGTGGATCACCGAGAACCCGGCTGGTGTTGCTGAAGCCAATACAGGGCCTGGATTTTCATCCAGCCAGGTCTCGGTGATGCAAGCCACATCAGTTGATCCAACAAGATCAGCTATTATAGCTGTCTTGTTTTTAATAGATCTGGCATTGCAGAACACTGCCAAGGCTGGATGAGCTGTCTGGGAAGACCTCGGCTCCTGCCTACTAAAATCGGAACCCTTGGGTATGGGAACAAGACAAGAATGACCTCTATCTTGGCCCCATTTCACCCCAGGGCGTCTCCTGGATCCCACCACCCCAATCCGCCCTCCTGTCCCCCACCAGGCTCCGCTCTCCATCTTCTTTTATGTTTCCTTAAAATGCCCAAAGCACGACACCTAAAATAGGTGTCAGATGGTAATGGTGGACACTCAAAGGGATGCAGTTCCCTGAGTCTGGTGGGGGAATAATGCCCAACCGTCGCTAAATCACCCCGACACATTGTATAAATAATACAAAAACAATATACAATAAACAAATCAAATACAAACAAATAATATATAATCAACCACTTATATAAAAATAAAAAGGGCATAAATCTCAATTGTCCAGCATTCCTGGATATAGACAACTTAAAACTATTACCCTAAAATGATCAATTAAAACAATCCAAAATAAATTATATATCAAACAGACCAAAAAAGAAAACACCCCTAAGAATCGATTTTTAAAGAGAGTTCAAATCCCAAAAAAATTAAAATAAAAATAATTAAATAAACTTAGAAAATAATAATAAATACAACAAATTTTCAACCCCTGGTACTCTCACTACCCTAGGGATCAAAAACATATAATAAAATAAAACAATAAAAATTCCCAGGTACTCACACTACCTGGAAGAATAATAATAGTTTGGGCACTCTCACTGCCCAAACACCAGCAAAAATAATTCAAACAAAACATAAAAATCAAACAACAGGAAATGTTCTCTCCAAAAATGTCTCAGTAGTAGTTCTTCTTTAAATTCAGCAGTCCACGGTCCCAAATCCTATTTAGACTCCAAATCTCAGAATTGAGTCAATAAATAATCCAGTGATTTAATCAGCCTTTTAAATTCCATTTCCATATAAGGGTTATCTGGGAAAAGGCCAAGAGTGTGCAAACCTTGTCAAATAGTAAAAGGATATCCCAATCCTCCCCTCCACATCACCCGAAATGCTCGGATTCCCTACCACCTGTGACCCGCAACTACAGATGTCCTAATGGTAAACAACAAAGTATACCTCCAGGGCAACTTAGGAGAGCCTCAAATCCTCCTCCGACTCCCCAAAGGCAGATGAGGGAACTCCCGTTTGGTCAGAGGCAATGGGAAAAACAACCTGAGATGTAGGGAGGAAGGGTTCCCACCCAGCACCACTCAAAGACCCCCAGCACCCCTTAACTCCGAGCAACAGCAGCTAAAGTCACTGCAGAGATGTCAGCTCACAAAGGTTCAAACTTGAATCGGAGCACTCATAAACGATTCAGATCACAAAAATGCGCAAAAAGCACTCTCACCACACCGCTGCTCACACATACATGTAATCTCCTTGGATATGGTCAGTCAAACCAGTAGTTCATACAAAGTAACAACAGTTTCAGGCTTTCAAATTCAAGCAGGCGGTGACACTCACAACTCCACAGGTTTGGCAGCAGCTACACAGGACACAAATCTTAACAGGATTTGGGCTCAGTTACTGAGAACAACTGTAGCATAAGCCAACTTAATAATATTAAAGTTAAAATACATGCGGTTTCCGGCTGTAACCACAGCTGCAACTGCAACGGCAGCTAAGCTCCCGTATAGCAGGGAGAACAGCCAACCTAGCCGACAACCCGAAAAAATGCTCAAAAAAACTACCTCACTAAAGCAACCCTGTCTAAACTAATATTGCAAACTTAACTTGCGAACTTAAAGAAAAAAGAAAAATAAAAACGCAAGAATAAAAAATATATAATAAATGAAAACACAGCTTCTAAACACAAGCCTCAGGCAGCTCACACACCTCCGCCATCTTGGATTCTTCAGTAACCATCAATGTTGTAGTAGGGAGTTGCAGGGTAAAGAAGGGTGATGGAAAAGCCTATGGAACAAGGGATGTGAACATACAACAGTTATCTGCCTCTGCTGTTACAGAGATCCTAGGAAGCCCACACACCACAGTGAGGACAGGAACAGGCACACCCAACAGGCAGGCATCATCTGAAGGCAGCATGCCAGGGAGGGAGAAGTGCCTCAAAGGGGGGTAAGAGGAATGTGTTATTAGTAAGGAACCTGATAATGAGGAGAACAGGTAGGGTGGTTGGTCTCCCTACAGATGGGGAAGATGTGGTGCACTGTTATCCTGGAGCTACAGCAGACAGACTCAGGTCATAGAAACATGGAAGTTGATGGCAGAAAAAGACCATTAGTCCATCCAGTCAGCCCATAATACTCTATCGTATCACTGGGTCATAGTGTCTATACAGGGTTTATGCACACAGAACCTGCCCCCATGTTTCCTGCCTTGCTGGTACCCCTTGGGTGACTGTTAAGCCCTTAACGCTGTCCCAGTTGTGTTTTATGCCATAAATGGTCTTGGCTCCTCCCACCTCAGCCAGCAGGCTGCTCCTGGGCTCAACCACTGTCACTGTAAAAAAAAAATTGATTACATCCCTCCTGAATTTTCCTCCCGCCAGCTTCCACTCATGTCCCACATTCTATATTCCCTATTCCTGTTAAATAGTTCCTCACAAGTACACAAGAAGTTTGTAAAATGGTGCATACAGGAGGTTGGTGCTGGATTAAAGTAGCCAACTTACACTGGTGAAATGAAGACAAATACAGCACTTGCTTTCAGGTTCCAGTACAAAAGTGCAAATTTGATTCCACCAAAAGGAAAATGCCGACAGAAACCTTAGCCCACAGTAGGTAAACAGATAACCTGTGCTAATGGAATGGAACACCCACTGGTGTTAGTGTACTCCCACCCCAACCGCTTCTCCTGAATACATGTAATGGTATGTAACCCCCCTGTAAGTGGTTAACGTACTCCGCCCCTCAGCGCTATGGTCTCTGTAGAAATAGCACTATTTTATAAATAAAGTTTGCTTTACTTTGTTCCTTTTGTTCAGAAACTGGAAGGTCTCTAACATATTGTCACTCTCCCATCTGGCCTACAGTGAGTACATGTTCAGTACCCTAAGCAGATCCTGGTAGGAGCTTTCCTGTAGGCCATGAATTATTTTTATTACTCAATGCTGCACCACCTCTAGCGTATTCCTGTCTTTCCCCAAATGAGTGTTCCAGAACTGGGCACAGTACACCAGGTGAGGCCTTACCAGTGATCTAAAGAGCGGTAATAATACCCCCTTCTCCTGCTATAAAATTCCCCTTCAGAAACACTCCAACATCTTTGTTACTGTGGTGTACATCTTGTTACACTGGTTAGTGTGTTTAAGGGAGTCTCTTATGATGACCTCTAGGTCCCTTTCCTCAGTAGTAGTGTCCAGTTTAACCCCCTCCCATCCAGTATTCTGTCCTGGGGTTCCTGTTCCCAATGTGCATCACCTTGCACTTTTGGCATTGATCTTAAACTGCTAAACCTCTGACCACCTCTCCAACCTGTGCAGGTCCCTCTGCAACTCCCTTACCAACACCACGCTGTCTACCTTACCAGAGAGTTTAATGTCTTCTGTGAAGAGAAACATCTTGCCCTGAATTCCTTCTCTAGTGGCTTTGATGAACATAATTGAAAGGCACTGGACCCAGAACTGAACACTGTGGCACCCCAGTTGTGATCTCTCTCTCTGTCTGTCTCTCTCTAGGTTTAACTCCATTTACCACTATCTTCTGCTGTCTCCCTTCTAACCAGCTACCCACTCATCTAACTATGCCCTTCATTGCACCTAGATGCTCAAGCTTCTTCAGCAACCTTCTGTGAGGCACTAAGTCAAACGCTTTGCTGAAACTAAAGTAGACTAGATCTACTGCATGTTCCTTATCTACTGTCCTAGATACCCAGTCAAAGAATACTATAAGGTTGGTCTGACAAGACTTCTCTGCCACAGTCCCATTCTGTTAACTATCCTGGGACCCATTACTCTCCAGATAGTCCTTTAGGTCTTTTTTGAATAGTGTATTCGTCAGTTTACCCACAATAGATGTAAGACTCACAGACCTGTAGTTAATGAGTTGCTCCTTGTCCCCACCATTAGAGAGTGGTCCACACCTTTTTGGAACAGAACGATGTCTGCCATCTTCCAGTCTTTCAGAACTACCCCTTACTGGATTGAGCTGTTGAATTGCCTTGTCAAGGTTTAACCAATTCTGATGCCAGTTCACTGAGCATCCTTGGATGGCTCATACCCAGCTCCGAGGTCTTGTTTACCTTTGGGAATGCCAGTCCTTTTCTGTCCCTTCTACTTGTAAATATCTTGTGCCTCATTTAAAAATCCCACTATCAGCGGCCTTTATGCTGCTTTTTAGCAAAGGACCGCTGTCCTCCACTGTGACAACTGAGCAGAAGTAGTCATTAAAAATGTCTGCCTTCTACATGTCCTCCTCTATTACCCTATCCCCTTTCAGCCTAACAATTCCTCCGTTTGTCTTTCTTTTTTCACCGGTATATCTGAAAAACAGTTTTCTCCACTTTTAACCTCATCCACACTTTGCAACTCCATATCCAACATGGTTTAACTCACAATAAAAGAGGGAGACCTGGTTTGATTTGATTGTTCACCTGAGCACTAACAGTCTGAGTGGGAGGGTCATGAGCAAGATGAAGTCAAGCTTTAATTCTGTAGGTAGAGTAGTCAAAGACAGGGCAGGAGTGGTAACCTTGTCAGAGGTTTTACAGTGGTCAAACGTGCATGGGATAGGCATAGGGAACCCTGGAGGTGGGTAGGAGAGGCTAAAGCTGATGACCACATAGGGAAATCAGCTACCAACAAAGGTAGGAAAATTGGGCAGACTAAATGGGCCTGGCGGTCCTTATCTGCTGATAGTTTCTATGTTTCTATGTCACACATGAATGAGAGGGAACAACTAGATCTCTACCTGTTCAACATGTGGCTAAAAGGGTTGTGCATGGAGAAGGGATTTGTTGGTTCCTCGGGGACCAGGGCCAAGGAAGAAGGCTGTTTTAAAAAGAAATGCCTACATCTTAATGAGGAGGGTACAGGGCTGTTGGGGAAAATATTTGAGCAGTGCATCCAGGAAGATTTAGACTTGAAAAGGAGAGGAAGCTCAGTTGGGGTCAGACACATAATAACTGAGGGGGGCTTAACACACCTCCCCCCTAGCAAAGACAGGAATTAAAAAGAGAATGGAGCAGATGTATGCAGAAAATGAGGGGCAAGGGGTACAGGGAGTAATATGCATGTATGGTAGAATGTAGGTATAAACTCTCAGAGTTGTAGGTATTGGTGACTGAAGTGCAGCTGGTTATAACAGTAGTTACAGATATGTGGACAACACCCAACCATGGCCAGGACATGACCATATTAGACTATTTGCTATTCAGAAACAACAGGGAGAAGTAAAGGAGAAGGTGTGGATTTATACATTAAGGAAAGAATAAAGGCCACAGAGATGAAAAACATCAGGGGACTGAAGGGTTGGAAATCCACCAAGTGAGGGTCATCATGGGTAATGAGAGGAAGAGTAAGACTGGTGTGGTGTACAGACCACTATCACAGAGCCCAAAGGTGGACAGGGAAATAGGGGGAGGTCATTATAAAGGCAGCAGGACTCGAGGAGGTGCTGCTGTTGGAAGACTTTAATGTGCTGAATGAGGACTGAAGTGTCCCAGTGGAGGCAAGTGCAATGAATCCACACCTGTTGGAGGCACACCTGGAAATATTCCTAATATATTTAATGCCAACTCCTACAAGAGAGGAACCCACACTGGACCTAGTTCTCAGTGAGGACAAAGTACATAATGTCACAGTCTAGAAATCACTTGGAACAAACAATTACAGGGCATCGTGGCTACACGTCCAGTTAGAGAATGGCAGGACATATAGCCAAACAAAAAATTGGCAGTTCATGGTGCGGATGTTAGAAGAGTGCAAAAGATACAAAGAGGTAACCTGGAGAAAATAATAGAAACAAGAGGGCATGGGCAGCAAATGGGAAGCTTTAAAAGGGGAGTAGCAGAAGATACAGGCCTTTGTTTTGGGGCGGTAAGTAGGAGCAGTAAAGCAAAAAGGCCAATGTGGTTCACGAAACTGGAAGGTGAGATAGTGTGAGAGAAAAGGAAGATATTCAAGAAATGCAAAAAAATCCAAAAGGATGAGGACAGGGATATTTAATAAGAACAAAGACTGGTTTGTTCAAGAGATTTCAATTACATAGTGAAGGTTATACGGCTTTAAATGACTAGAAATATAATGCACGCCTCATGGAATATAAAAGGTGCTCACTCATAGAAACATAGAATTTGATGGCAGATAAGGACCGCTTCGACCACCTAGTCTGCCCATTTTCCTACCTAATGGATAAGCTGCAGATCCTAGTTAACCAACAGCCTACTTCCTCCTACCCTCCACTATAATTGCCTTATGTCTGTCCCATGCATTCTTGAATTCCCCAATTGTTTTGACTCCACAACCTTCTCAGAAAGGCTGTTCCATGCATCTACAACCCCTCTGTGAAAAATACTTCTCCATTACCTCTCAGCTGTCCCCTCTATCTACAAATTGTGCCCCTTGTTCTTGCACATCTCTTTTTCTGAAAGATGCTACTCTCTTGGACTTTGTTGATTCCTTTGAGTACTTGAATGTTTCTATCATGTTCCCCCCCCTTTCCTCGAGGGTATACATATTAAGCTCCTTTAGTCTCTCTCTTCGTATGTCTTCTGGTGCAGACCCTGCACCATTTTGGTTGCCCTCCTCTGGACAGCCTACACCCTGTCTATGTCTTTGCGGAGATGTCGTCTCCAGAGCTGCACACAGTACTCCAGATGGGGTCTCAACAACTGTCTGTACAAAGGGATAACAACTTCCTGTTTTCTACTGGTGATGACTCTTCCTGTGCATCCCAGTATCCCCCAGCCCTCCTTTCTGCCTTCTCACATTGCTTGCCCATCTTTAGGTCATCTGATATAACTACCCCCAGGTCCTTTTCCATTTCTGTTGTCAATATATCACCCCCCATTGTGTATTCTTCCCCTGGGTTTTTATTCCCCAGGTGCATTACTTTGCACTTCTTTGCGTTGAATCTAAGCTACCATACATTTGACCATTCCTCCAACCTTGCCAAGTCCCTTCTCATTCTTTCCACCCCACCTTGTGTATCAACCCAGTTGCAGATCTTTGTGTCATCTGCAAAGAGACATACTTTTCCTTCCAGTCCCTCTGCAATGTCACTTATAAAGACATTAAAAAGGGCCAGACCCAGTACTGAACCCTGCAGTACCCTACTAGTAACCCCCCCCTTTCTTCACTGTGGACTCCGTTTACTATTATCCTCTGTGTCCTATTGTCCAGCCAATGTTTTACCCTGGCTATGACCCTGGGACCCACTCCCAGGCTGGCTAATTTGTTTATTAATCTTTTGTGCGGGACTGTGTCAAATGCCTTGCTAAAGTCTAGGTAGGCCATAGCCACAGCCCCTCCCTGGTCTATTACTTTGGTCACCCAGTATAAGAAATTGATTAGATATGTCTGAAATTACCTTCCCACTGTGAATCCATGCTGCCTTGTGTCCTGTGCCCCACTGGCCTCTAGGTACTCAACAGCTCTTTCCTTCAGAAGTGATTCCATCATTTTCCCTACCACTAAGTTAAAACTGACAGATTTGTAGTTTCCTGCCTCTGTCTTGCTCCCACTTTTGTGAAGAGGAATCACATCCACCCTCCTCCATTCCTCAGGTACCATACCATCCTCCCATGATTTGTTAAAAAGGGTAGTCACTCCAAAGTTAAAAGATACCAAATCATCAAGCATCTGAAACACCTAAAATGCAATATTACTTTCTTGTAAGAAACTCAAATGTTAACGTCTGAGGACAACCTTTTTTATAGGGAATGTATTGGTTAAGTATTTGCTGCTGGTGAGAACAACAGAAAAAGAGGGGTGGCCTTTTTAATCCATAAAAATACAAGCTTTAACTTTCTCCAGAGTCTCAAAGATCCAAAGGGCAGATACATTTTTGTAAAAGGGCAATTAGACCATTCTGAAGTTGTATTAGGTAGTGTCTGTGGGCCAAATGTGGAGTCACCTTTTATCTGATTTCGAGAAGAAGCTCTTGCAGCAGGTAATTACATGTAGTACTGATGCCACCTGGCGGCAGATCACAGCAAAACTTTTCTAGCAGTACCTAGGGGACCGCCTACCTTACGTTGGCTCCACCCTGACATCCCATCCAGTATATTGGAGGTGGTGGTCCCCACATGCACCAGTTCTTTCCCGCCGTTGCATGCGTTAGTTGACTCTCAACTAGCTGTTACGCCAGCACCGACCACAGTTTATCTTTTTCCAGTAAAAGTTTGATAAGAATTTCTTATGTCCACTCCACCGATGGGGCACACTAACAAGTGCTCTTGCCGGCGTCAGATCCCCTCCAAGGTCGGTCACTCTGCCTGTGTCTTCTGCTTGGGCCCAGACCATGACACCGGGGCCTGATCCCGCTGCTGGGCCTTCAACAGCAGGACCCGCATATGGCACCAAAAATCACTCTAAGTCTTCCTTGCACAGCAACAGTTGGCTGCCATGCAGCAAGACTCTTTTTCCGGAGGGGATTCAGATCACTCGCCCATCAAAAAGAAGCACCACAAGGAGAAGCATCAAGAGAAGTGCAAGGAATGGGAGAGATCCCGCTTGAGGTCCTGGTCCTCCAGATAGCACGTGGCCTCCAGATCAGGCTCTTTGGGCCATGAGTCCTGCCTGACAACTCTGAAGTCAGGCGGTCCCACGATGGGTGTGGTCTCTCTCTCTCTCTCCAAGTCCACTGGCTCTTCGGCTTCTCTTCAGCTGATCAAGGTACACCCTCCCTAGCTTCCTTGGGGAGATCTGTGGACTCAGGTAAGATTCCGTCCCACTTGGCCTCCATCTCCGGTGCCGACTCCCAGGAAGGGAAAAAGTCCTACAGACATTCCTCTGGTAGGGCTTCTTCTTTACCTCCTAAGCATAAGTCCTCCGACCGCCATCAGACTCTGGCATCAGAATGGCCTCCGTTGGACAAGAAACTCAAGTCTTCTGACCACCCTCAACCTCCGGTGTCAGGGCGTTCATCAGACAAGACACACAAGCAAGCACCAGACCACTGCACCGTTGCCGGTCCTCTGGCTGCCACCCACCGGCCACCGGCTAAGGTTGCCCCAACGCTGGCAACTCCAACCAGTCCCAATGCCAGCTCTGACATTACTCCGTCATCTGTAGAGCTTACACTGGTAAGTCAGCCTTCTGAGCCTGATGATGGCCTTCTCAACCAGGCCCCACCGTCGTCTCCCATTCGGCCACCACCGACACCGGACCAGCCTGACACCAGTACCGATGCCGGCAGTGGGACAACAACACCTGACCCAGCTCCACGCTGTCCCAGGCTAGATATGTCCCAGGTTAAGGAGCTCTTTGCCCACTGGTGGGAGACTGTGAAACTGGACCTGCTCCCCAAACCAGGCCCAGCTCCCACTTCGCAACCTGATCCAGTCCCTGAACCTCCGCCTAAGGAGAAAGAGGCCCCATTGTCTCCTGTTGATGACACTGGGAGACCCCATTCGCCTCGCAGTCCTAAAAAGCATTCAGACAAGCATAGGCACAAATGGTCTCATTCCAGGAGCTCCTCCCACTCTGCCTTGCCCAACTGGCACAGGCACAAGAGAAGGAGATGGCACTCTCCTTCACCTTCCTCTTCGGACGCACATGTCGACTTGGATTCTTCTCCCCCCACTTCTGACGTTGAGTTTCTACCCAGGGATACGGAGGATCAACCTAAATCTCTGCCAGATGACCCCAGTTTTATGAAAGTCATGCGCCACATAGAAGAGAACATGGGGTGGGACATGGAGGCCCTTGACCCGGAGCGCATGAGGCTAGTGAAATATGTACACCAAAAGGACCCCAAGCCCGTGGTCATCCCACCTATAGTGGACACCTTCTAAGATGTTGTCCAGGCTACCTGAAGGCATCCTTATTGTTTATTGTCTATTGATAAATATCGGATAACACCTTTGAGTCAAAGACTCCTTTACAAAGGTTCCACATCGTACATAAGACAGAGACAACCATGAACAAAGTAACAACTAACATAGTAATTAAAGACAATGGTTATAGAATGGTTGCAAATAAATACAGGAAATGCAAAATAGCAGCAGGGAATACATGGTAACAGAGAGCTGCTAAACAAGGTACAAAGTGCAAAAGGTTACAGATACAAGCATAACATTTCAGGGCGATGGTGCTAGCTATGCTTAGGAGTTCTTCATTGGCCAAGGCAGGACATTGGGGTCCATTGTCATGGTATTGGCATGCCCAGGGACGGCGGACCAGTGTTAGGTCCAAGGTCAAGGGAGGAGGGGGGAGGTGGGGGTGGTAGAAAGGGAAGGTCTGGTTTAGGGGCAGTCACATACTGATGCCTGGATGATAAGGTCCCTTAGTTGGGACTTGAACCAACCAAGTTTGGGTTCAGTGAGGAGGGAATTTGGGAGTGAGTTGAGCCAGGATGGGGCCAGATATCGAAACGTTCTTTGGCCTGAGGTGGTCTTGCAGCGAGGTACCCTAAAGTGGGTAGTCGCTGATTGCCGTGTGAGGCAGGTAGACAGTGGGGACTGAAGTAGTGGGGAGAGGGCTGGTAGGAGTAATCCTGAGGTGATTTTCTTAGCGAAGAGGAAGACCTGGTACTTTAGCCTCCCATCGAAGTTGAGTCAGTTTGCTGAGGTGTAGAGGGTGCAGGTATGTATAAGTCTAGGACAGCCTATAGCAAGTCTGCAAGCCTTATTGAGGGCCAGTCTAATCTTGTGTAGCTGGGTGGTGTCGGCAGCACCATAGATGATTTCATAATCAATTAGAGATAGAATAGATGCAGAGATGGCTAGGTGGAGAGATTCGGGGGGAGGCAGTGCTTATAGGGTGAAGGAGACCAATACGTGTATTGACGGTGGTGCTTAGCATCCAGATATGATTGTGGAAAGTGAGACCAGTGTCTAGGGTGATGCCAAGGTATTTGAAAGTGGTAACCTGCTCAAGGGGGTCTTTCAGTGCGTTCAGAATGAGCAAGGGTTGTCCTAGGTTCTTATTTTGGGGGTGTGCAAACATCATGGATTTAGTTTTTTTTGTAATGTAATACTAACCAATGCTGAATGAACCAGGATTCAGCTTCAGAGAAGGATTTCTGGAGTGCTGAGTGGAGGGCTGTGGGATCAGTGTGTGAGTTGTAGAGGGCTGCATCATCTGAATACAGTAGAATTTTTCCCGAGCAGGCATTGGGCAGGGTGTTGAGGAATAGGGAGAAGAGAAGAGAAGAGAAGTGGGCCAAGAATAGAGCCTTGAGGGACCCCAGACCTGACTTGGTGGGGGGATGACAGTGAGTGGGCAATCTGGACTGTCTGGGTTCTCTCAGACAGATAGCTGGCCAACCAGTCAATGGTCTCATGGGAGAGGCCTATCTGAGTGAGGGAGTCCAGGAGAAGGAAGTGGTGCATGGTATCGAATGCCTTTGAGAGGTCTATTAAGACAGCGCCAGTAGTGTAGCCAGTGTCCAGGGATGTATGGAGGGCGTTAGTAAATTCCAAGAGGGCAGTTGTGGTGCTATGGTTCTGGTGGAAGCCGTGTTGTTCAGGACACAGGATACTATATTTAGTGAGGTAGTCTATTAGTTGGGTGGCCACGATTTTCTCCAAGGTTTTAGAGAGGGGAGGCAGGATTGATATTGGGCGGTAGTTCCCAGGCTGGGTGCAGTTGCCACTTTTAAGGATAGGAGTGATGAGGACAGATTTCCATTTGGTGGGGAACTGGCCCAGAGAAAGGGAGCAGTTCAAAAGCATGGTGGGGGGGGGGAGAACCTCATTGAATGTGAGTCTAAGCAGTTTCAGGTCCAGTGTGACACTGCTGAAATGAGATTAGGTTTACTGAGGGCTTTGAGTAGGAGAGGGGCAGCTTCACGCCGGGAAACTGCTTTAAAGTGGACAGGGGGGTTGGGGAGGGGGTAATGTGGTGTAGGGTGGGTGGGGGAGAAAACACTGGGGGGAGAACACCAGTGAGGTCAGAGAAGGTGTCATTTAATGTGTCTGCAATAAGGGCTGGGTCTGAGGTGATAGATCCGTTGGCCCTGATATGGGTAGGCGGAGCAGTGGAGGCTTTGCCACTTAGCGTTTTGAGTGAGTCCCAAAACTTGCGACCTGAGCCCCATGTGTTGGTGAGCAAGGTTTTATAGTACTCAGCCTTTGCTTTTCGAATATCTTATGTGCATTTATTGTGCGCTTCCTCTGGTATCCTGTGCAATGTGCCACAGATTGTCTCGTTCGTGCATCTGGTCCAAAAGGGCTTGAGATAGCCAAGGTGTGTTGGCACCTTTAATTTTTTGGTTGGTTAGGGGTGCAGACAGGTTGCAGGCAACGTTGAACGTATGAATGAAATAGTTGAGGGCAGAGTCAATGTTCTGAGCATTTCTTATGGGGGATCAGTCAGTAACTTGGAGGTACTGTTTAAGGGACTGTAGTTTGCCAGGTTTGAGGCAGCATTGTAAGACAGTTTTGGGGGGGGCTTGCTAATACAATATGACCACTGACATAGCACTGGGAAGTGGTCACTCAGAGCATCGGGTAGTACCCTGATCTGTGTAGCTTTATGTGGGGCATTACTGAGCACTAGATGTAGAAGGGTGGCAGTACCAGTCCTCTGGTTTATTCTTGTGGCAGTAGTCACAAGCTGGGTCAGGTTTTGAGCAGTTGCAGCATCCCTAACAGGGGCTGAAGTGTCAGCCAGCCAGTTTGTATTGAAGTCTCCGAGGGCAATGATGTCAGCATTGTCAGGGAGAGTCTGGAGATGGTTGAGGACAGAGAGGAAAGCGGTCTTCTGATTTCTGGGGGGCGATGTATACAGAGGAGAGGAACAAGGGGGCTCTGTTATGGGCAAGAGTGATCTTCAATGTGAAAGATTGGGCCCCGTGTTCAAGTGATGGGGAGGGTCGGGTGAGACACTGTAGTGATTCCTGGACATACAGTGCACAACCACCCCCTTTCTTTGAGGTTCTATCTGCCCGGTATAGTGTGAAGCCAGAAAGTGAGACCACAGAGTCGGTTTTGTGGTTGTTGAGTTGTTGAGTCATTCATCCTCTGGGGTCCCCAAGAAAGCACGCTGCCTCTACCGGGTGTCTAAGGACCATCCTTTTCTGGCTGAACAACCAGCTGTACATTCGGTGGTGATTTCAGTGGCTAACAACCGTTCGCAGAGGCCCAAATACCTGAGCACCCAGCCACCTGACAGGGAGACTAAGCAGCTGGATTATTTGGGCAGAAAGGTGTACACATCAGCCACTTGCAGTATCAGAAGTCTTAACTTCCTGGCCCATCTGGTCAGGTTCCAGAATGCCCTCTCGGAACAAGGGCTAGACATCCTGTAAGGCATGCCTGACTGCCTGCAAAAGGCAGAGCTTGCAAAATTGTTCTAGATGGGCTCTGACATAGGTACTCACATTTTGAGATCTGCGTTCGACTCTGAGGACACATCTGCAGGGGCGGCTGCCACGGGCATTTGTCTCTGGCATCACTCCTAGCTCCAGATGTCGGGGGTTTGTGCCAGACATTCAGTTGAACATTCTGGATGCCCCTTTAAAGGCTCCATTCTCTTCAGTGAAGAGTCGGAGAAGATCATCTCAAAATTACAAGACTGTCTGTACTGTGCAGTCGATGTACTGCCCAAAACAGGGACAATTTCGCAGGTCCCATTTTCATGGCTGAGGGAGACACCAGCCTCAGCAACCCCACTTCCAGCAACAGCCTCAGAGGGGAGGCTTTGGATGAAGAGATGGAGCCAAGGGCTCCGCGGTCTACACCACTCGACAGGTGAAACCAACTCCAGCCACCTTTCCCTCTCCCCAAAACACCTGACTATTCAGGTGACCCTCCTCTCCTCAATGTCCCATCAGGACAGCAAATGGGAGGCCATTTTTCTCTGTACACATAAGCATGGAGAGAAGTGACCTCTGACCAGTGGGTCCTCGAGTTCATGGAATACGGGCATTCCATCGAGTTCATAGAGCTTCCCCCAGACAGACCACCCCCCATCCTGCCATCTGAGGGGACACAGAGATCAAATATGACTGGAGATTCAGGCTCTGCTAGCCAAAATGGCCATAGAACCCATCCCTCTGGCAGAGAGAGACTCAGGCTTTTATTCCCACTTCTTCCTGATTACGAAGAAGACAGGGGATTTATAACCCATCTTGGACCTCTGCAATCTGAATTTGTGGGTTTCCTACAAAAGATTCAGAATGGTCTCCCTTCCCAGTCTCCTTCTCATGATCTCCAGAGGAGACTGGTTGGTGTCTGTAGACATGCAAGATGCATATCTGCATATCTGTATTGCCAAGGGACACAAAGTTCCTGAGGTTCAGATTCGAAGGACAACACTTCCAGTGTTGAGTTCTCCCATTTGGTCTCTCCTCGGTCCCAGGGGTCTTCACGAAGTGCATGGTGGTGGTCACCACAGCACTCCAAAGGATGGGCCATTTTGTGTTCCCCTACCAGGACAATTGGCTCCTCACTCTCTGTCAGCATCTGGGCATCACGATAAATCCTGACAAGTCATTTCTGACTCCCACTCAAAATCCGCAGTTCATAGGGGCATTATTGAACACCATTCAAGGGAACGTGTTCTTGCCAGCAGACTGGGAAGAGCACATTCGGGCTGTAGCTGCCCTCATCTTTTCAGCCTCTATAGTTCCAGCCAGGCTACTGCTGGGGTTGCTAGGCCACAAGGCAGCAGCCATAGTCTCAGTTCCCTTCATAAGATTACGGATGAGAATGATTCAGTGGACCCTCAATGTCCAGTGGGACCAGAATTGGGACAAGCTCAATGTGTAGGGTCAGAGCCACGGAGCCAGTCCGCCGGGAACTTTGTTGGTGGATGTCATCCTTGAAGCTCCTAGAGGGAGTTCCATTTCAGCGAGGACCCCCTTTGCAGACAATGTCTGCAGATGCTTCGAATATGGGATGGGGTGCACACTTAGGGGATCACAGGACTCAAGGTTCCTGGTCCCCATCAGAGGAGAATCTACACATAAATGTCCTCGAGTTGAGAGCAGTCCTTTATGTGCTGCAGGCACTGGACTTGGTAATTTTTCCGGGTCACCTTCTTGTCCAGTCGGACAACACTTTGGTGATCTTTTACATCAACAAACAAGAAGGCACACACTCTTATCCTCTCTGTTAAGAGGCCATGAGAGTTTGGGAGTGGGTCACCACTCACCAATTGACCATTTCCACCATTCACGTTCCCAGAATCCAGAACATATTAGCAGACACTCTCAGTAGGTTGAGGTTGCAGGCCCACGAATGGTCCCTCCTTCAAACCATGGCTGACAATCTGTTCGCCAGGTGGGGGACTCCAGATCTGGACCTTTTCACGTCTCGATCCAATGCAAAACTGCCCAGTTTCTGCTCGCTAGATCCAGTGCCTGGTGTGTTTTGGCATGACGCATTGATCTTCTCTTGGAAAGAGAGGTTTCTTTATGCCTTCCCTCCCTTTCCTCTTCTGCAGAGGGTCCTCCTCAAAGCACAATCAGAGGGAACTACTATGATCCTGATCACTCTGCTGTGGCCTCATCATATGGTTCCCCTTGCTACAGTGACTTTCAGAGCAACCTCCTGTACCCTTACCAGTCTCAACGCATCTTCTTTCTCAGGACAATGGATCCCTGGTTCATCTGAACCTGCATTCCCTCCACCTGCATGCCTGGCTCCTCAGGACCTAGCTAAGCTTAGGTTTGGAGTCTCTGATAAAGTGGCGCAAGTCCTGGTGGAGGCGAGAAAACCCTCCACTAGAGCTACTTACGCTCTGAAATGGAAACGTTTTTGTATATGGGCCACAGCAAGACTGTTTGATCCATTGGTCTGTCCAATCAACACAGTTCTTGAGTACCTGCTTTCCTTATTGGAGTCAGGTTTAAGTTACGCCTCCATTAAGGTACACCTGGTCGCTCTTTCTGCCTACCATGCCCCTGTCCAAGGCAGATCAGTGGCTCAATTGGAGGTGTCCAAAGCCTTCCTCAGAGGCATTTTGCACATCAGACCCCCTATTCGTGATCCTGTTCCTCCTTGGGATCTGCTTTTTGTGTTGGAGAAACTGAAGCTCCCTCCCTTTGAGCCAGCCACGGATTGTGAGCTGCATTTTCTCTCTTGGAAAATGCTGTTTTTAGTTGCTGTTACTTCTGCTCAGAGGATTTCTGAGCTTCAGGCACTCATGTGTAAGGAGTCTTACCTGATTTTTCACAAGGCTAGAGTAGACCTGCACACTAATCCTAAGTTCTTACCCAAAGTGGTGTCAGAGCTCACATTGAACCAGACGGTTTAGCTCCCTGCATACTACCTGAATTATTCTAATAAAAGGGAGGCTCTTCTCCACACCCTAGATGTTCATAGAACTCTTGATATTTTATTTGTCCAGAACCAAGGAGGTCAGGAAATCTAAACAGTTGTTTCTGTCCTTTCCTTCCAGGTCCTTAGGCTGCCCTGTCACCAAACAGATGCTTTCACGTTAGTTAATGTATTGCGTCAATTTCTGTTACCAAAAACATGGCAAAATCCTATCGGGCCCAATCAAGGCTCATCCCACTAGAGCAGTAGCGACATCATTCACAGCTCTCAAGAGGGTATTGACAGCAGACATTTGTGCTGCAGCTACCTGGCACACTGTTCATACCTTCATCAGGCATTACAGTCTGGATGTAGCCTCCAGACACAGAGCAGGTTTTGGCCTAGCGGTTTTGCTGAACTTGATCTCTTGAGGGATTTCTCCTGACATTCTGTTTCTTGCCTCTCCCTTTCCTCCCCCCAAGTAGCTGTCTTTAGTTTTATACTGCTTGGAAATCAGTCCTACATGTAATTACTTACTACAAGAGCTTCCTCTCGAAGTAAGATAGTACAGTTACGTAAGAACTTACCGTAACAGTAGATCTTCAAGAGAAGCTCTTGCAGCAGGTATAACTTTCCCTTCCTCCATCCCCTGAGGATTAGGCTCTTACTGCCTTGGCCATGCTGACTCCTTTTTGTTTGGCGAGCGAAGTGTGGACTGTTTTTTCTTCCTGTATTGCTGCAACCTCATGCATGATCTGCCGTTCTGACATTCAAGAACTGGTGCACGTGGGGACTGCTGCCTCCTATATACCAGATGGGATGTCGGGGGTGGAGCTGACATAAGGTGGGAAGTCCCCTAGGTACTGCTAGAAAAGTTTTGCCCAGCTCTGCTGCCAGGTGGCGTCAGTCCTACATGTAATTACCTGCTGCAAGATCTTCTCTCGAAGATCACTGTTATGGTAAGTTCTTACATAACTGTACTTTTTTTTATCAAAATAGCTACTGTTTGTCTCCCTTTCTTTCCTTTCCCATTATACTAGGGAGGATTGAAATCTCTCCTTCACCCAGGAATTTGATAGGATGGGCAAGACGAAAGCTGGGTTGTCACCAGGACAACGTGTATTACAAGTCATGGTTGATTCACTGGGGCTGTGTGACCCCTGATAAATTTTACACCTCATGTCTAAAGAATACAGATCGTATTCGGCAACTCATAGTTCTTATTCCAGAACTGACTATAGCCAAAGTACCTTCCAGGGCTTACAAACCTGTGAAATAGCCCCTAGAGTTGCTTTGTATCACTCAGTATAGGTGTGGCATGGATTTGCTTTGGGTACAGAAAAAGACAAAATATGGAAACTTAATAACCAGTTATTGAAATATGAATATAGTATTAAAAGAATAAAGGACCAAATTGGGGTCTTTGTCCTACATAATGCTGGCTCTATTAAATGGGGCGATAAATAATGGAGGGCCTTTAAATGCTTTATAAGAAGAGAATTCATTCATTTAGCTTCAAAACAGAAGCAACAAAGGGTCAAGGCAGCCTCTGATCTTTTGACCTGTATTTGTCAGGTAGAGTATTAGCTCACTTCAAGGTCTTTAGAAGAACTTCATACAGAACTGACTTCCCTTAGGGACAGATACTGTATGCTGACTTATTATGGGAAAAGGCAGAATGCTCTACCTTTAAAACTCACTGCTTATATTGATCAAGGTGAAAAGGTTGGATGTCTTATGGATTTACTTCTTTTAAAACAAGAGGCCTCCCATATCACTTCATTTATTAGATCAGAGGCTGATAACTTATCAAAACCTCTCCTAGGGATATTATGAGAAAATTTGAGATGTTTTATAGGTCTCTTTATAGGCCAATGCCTAACCCACTGTCCCTTAGAGAGATGCAAGATTATTTAGCTAGAACTGCTCTTCTTATTCTTGTCATGTGATCAACAGACCTAGCGAGATCTTTATTACAACAAGAAATTACAGAAGCAATTAAAACCTTGTCACTCAATATGGCCCCAGGGTCTGATGGCCATATGGTAAATTTTTATAAAAGATTTGCTATTGATTTAGCCCCAGACTGCATAGGTTTTTCCTAGATGTTTACACTCATGGATTTTCAAACAGTAATTTATTAGAAGTTATGGTTGTACTATTGACCAAACCAGGCAAATGCCCTGATAAAGTTGCCAGCTATTGCCCAATTTCCCTAATGAATTACAACATTAAAATACTGGCCAAGCTGGCCCGGTGGCGCTGAGGGCTGAGGCGCTGGATGCCTTACCTCGCGGCACACTGGCAACCCGGGTTTGGGAATGATCCTGGGCTGTCAAAGGTCGGCAGTAGGGGGAGGGCAGAGCTGGATGGAGCTGCCAGCAGGCAGCTCTCCTCTCCTCTCCAGGGAGGTGTGGTGGCTACCCTCGGCTAATGGCCACATCCTGGTGGAGGTCAGGGGCAGCTCAGGCCTAGAGGGAGCTAGGCATTAGGCCAATGGGGTGGGGAATAGGGGTTGTTACCGGGGCCGTAAGGCGCATGCGTGCCTCCACATGCATGCGTGCCTACTCCTGGGGCCCCTGGGAGAAAATGGAGGGGAAAATCACACCAGCGGCAGAATGAAGCATGACTCACCACAGGCACTGCTCCTGGACTGAGTATAAGGTAAGCCCTGGTGATTCGGGAGTTGGGGCTGCAGGAGTCGATCAGATGGTGGCTGGTGGCAAGGCGCAAAAAACAGTTGTGATAAAAGAAAAAAAAATACTGGCCAAAATTTTAGCCACACAGATTAAGAGAGTATGGGCTGGCTTACTATGCCAAGAGCAAGTTGGCTTTATGCCGACGTGATCTTCAGTTGACCGTTTATGTAAATGGGCCCATATATTTTCTGCATCCAGAGATCCCAAGGTTCCTGCAGTCCTGATCTCTGGATGAGTAGAAGGCATTTAGTAGTTAATTGGTCATTTTTATTTTCAACCCTGGAGAAATTTGGCTTCCCCTCAGCATTTACTCAGTGGATTTTGTATTCTTGTCTTAGTGCCAAAATGTATATAATGGCATCCTTTCATCACCATTTCTGTTGTCTTCTAGGACTAGACAAGAGTGCCCCCATCTCATTATTGTTTAATTTGTACCTAGAACCCTTCTTACAAAAACTTAAGACACACCCCCTGATAACAGGTGTGCCCATTGGAATTAAACAGTTGCAGATTTCTACATATGCGAATGACATACTTTTGCATATTGCCTATCTTAAAGACTCCATACCAGTCGCTTTGGCTATTATTCAAGAATATGGTAGACTTTCCAACTCTTGGCTTTATGTAGACAAGACTGTGGTTTTGCCCCTAAATGCAGGAATTTTTAAAGCAGACATCATGGCCATGGGATTGACTTGGGTCCCCAAAACAGCTTAAGTATTTAGGTCTCATGTTAACTAGAAATCTGGCCCAGTTTAAGCTAATCTAGAGGACCTGTCGACAAGATTTAAGCAGGTGGAAATTCCTCCCACTGTCTTTATGGGGCAGAATACACATTGTCAAGATGAACATTTTTACCTGATGGTTTTATCCTCTTAACATGCCTAACATCTATTTACCTTTATCGTGGTTTAAAAAAATTCACATAATGGTTTCTGAATTTGGATGGGCAACCAACCAAGAAGCGCTTATAGTAGATTAGCAGCTCTTAAGATGCTGGGTAGTCTTTGGCTTCCACATTTTACCATTTATTATTTAGTCAGTCATGCCAGCAAATATTTTAGGTGGCTTATGCAAGACGTCAGAGAAACAGACTCTCGGTATGACCGTATTTGGCTTGAAATAGATAGAGAGCAGATTAGTAACTTGGATTTTTCCCTCTCTGCTATGCACTTTCTCTCCCCTGAAGTTCTACCCAAAGATCTTCATGGTTGTGAAAGGTACCTCTTTAAATGTCCATGCCCAGTTAGGTAGACTGATGAAGTATAACTACACTAAACATATTTCCCAGACAGTTTTTAATAACCCCAACTTCAAAGTGGGAGGAACAGTGCTTATGTAAGAATGACTGGAGTCATGTGATGAGCTCACCGTGAACAGTAGCTTTCCTCAGAGCTCCATGGCAACGGCACAAAACGGGGCTAATATAACTGATTATTTCATCTATTAGACTCTACATCTGATGGATTTCATTTTCTAAACTGCACATGGAACGAAATCTACAAAAAACTGCAAGATGAACCCTGAAGATCAAAGGCAAATGGACATTCCTGTGGCCCCCACATCACACTCTCCTAGCCAGCCTACAAAACATCCAAAGCAAGACTTGCCGTAAGAACCAGGGCCTGACCTAGCACCACTGAAGCTAACAGTCAGCAAAATGGACCTCTCTTTTAAGGCACTTACCTCAGTGAAACTAACCCTTAGGGATGTGGCCACTGATATAAGGACCATCAAGCAAATGGTGGAAACGCTGGCAACCAGAGTCGGAGATGCAGAGGTGCGACTCAGCTCCATAGAAGACAAACAGGCTAGCGAGGACAAACTAAATATGGAGATGCAGAAAAAACTCAGCAAACTAGAAGATCGCCTAGAGGACCAACAGAGCAGGCTAAGGTGCAACAACATAGTGCTGGTCAGTATACCCGAGAGGGCAGAAGGATCCGATCTCCCAGCATTCATGCAGAAACTTCTCCAGGAGATAGCGGGACCCCCATCTACAGGCACGGAATAGACCCTGGAGTACGCTCATCGGTTGGCTAGAACCCCGGCCAAACAAGACCAGCACCCAAGGGTCATCATCGCCAGACTCACAAGGCTGCAGGATAAACTCAAAATCAAAACACAAGCCAGGATGAAAGGGATGCTGTCCTGGAATGAGCAGTGCTTTCATGTCTACAGCGATGTAACACCTGCGGTCAGAGATAGGCAGAGAGCCTAAACAGATATTAAAAAAGCCCTCCATGCAGCCCAGGTCCTGTTTTGAGTTCTACACCCTGCCAGACTCATCATTACCATGACCGCGGGACCCAAAGAATTGCTGAATGCAGAGGTCACCAGCAAGGAGCTCCCAGAGTATCTCCCACATGTCTTCCCACCTCAGGCGAGTTATGCAGGCCAACAGCTGAACAAAAGAAAGTAACCAAATGTATGCTCAGTGAGTTTCCAACCTGTATGCCCCACCTGATTTATCATGCTGCCTCCCCAATGAGCATCACAGCCTATGACACAGAATGCATCTCCCTGCGACCTAGGGGTGCAATAATACCGGTCTTCACGTATCGCCAGTCACTCGGGCAAGGGGTCTGCAACCTGGGAGAGGTCTAGGGGACTGTGGATCTTGACTGGGGACTGGGTGATGTAGTAATCTACAAGCTGCAACCTGGGGACTATACTAGCCAAAACGGTGCAGGCAGACCAGTTAACTTCAAAGGACACAAGAGCCTCTTCTTCATGGTGGTGTTTTTGGACTTTCCCGCAGTCGATAATCAGGCCTTTGTCTCTGGCCACCAACATAAATCAAGCCAACGCCCTGCTCCAATTAAAACTCCTCTGGCCACCACCTCTCTCCTAAACTGAGCCAGCACAGCTCATTGCCCCATCTCTCTCTGTACTCAGTACCTCCTCGCTGGAGAAGCAGACTAATTCAGTGAACTTCAGCGGAGCACAGACAGTCCAGTCCAAGGAACGTTCACTCCAGCTGTGCGGCTGAAAGGCCACAGTACGCGAATGAAGGTTAGCGCATCAGGGCTCTTGAACAGGAGTCAAACACAGAGCAAATTAGAACTGCAACAGTCTGACAACACTTACATCCAAGAACGAGTGCTCGCTAACCCAGGATGGGCCAGTACGGGAAAAACCCGGAGACTTGAGGACAAGTGATCCCTCACGGAGAAACTTTGGGACTGCACACCCCCATGGTTGCCAGGCTGCCTAGCGACCATACCTCTGCTTTGTCCCAGTAGTCGATCACTGCAGGAATCCCGGTGGCCAGCTGGAAAAGCCTGGACATTCTTAGGGTTCAAAGTTGACAAATGAACCTAATAAAGGTACTGTAAAACCCAGGCAGGGACATGTTGATACAAAGATGGAATGGGGGGAGGGACTTTGAGTCACAAAGTGCACAGTGGCTAATGTAGATTCAGGAGGGAGCATGGTGGGACCTGCTGTCAGAGAGGAGAAGGAGAAGAAGGCATACAGAAGATGTGAGTTGGGGGGGACGGGGAACTGAAGGGCCCTAAGTTCAAGTTAAGAGGCACAATAGCAAGACAACGCCTTTGACAGGGGAAGGTTGGGAACGCCACAGCCAGGAGGAGTTTGCACTTAAAAATGGCCCTACCATTGGAGCCTCATGACTCCTGCTGGCAAGGGTAAGTGACCAGAGTGGCAAATTCAGACAACCAGTGCACACACACTGGGTCTCAGGTGATGCACAGAATCCCTGACATTATGGTGCTACTTGTCCCATCACAAATAGGCTGACTTGGCACACCGGGATACTTAGAGAAATGAGGAAGGGGCAAAACACACTTTCCCAACAGTGGAGAACAGGTGGGGACAACCCTAAATGAGTGAGCAACAGACCACAGGGTAGGTAGGTGAGCGGGCAATGGGGGGAAGGAGAGAGCAGACAGTATATGAGGGAGAACCCTTCTGAACTCACACAGACCCAAGGAGAGTGCCTCTTACTTCTACACATCACAAGACAAAAGATTAGACACTATAGATTGGGCTGAGTCATCTAAAGGGGGGGACATAGCCCCACAAAGAGGGGTGCCCACCCAGGAAATGAATGGAGTGGGGGACCTATTAGAGACATGCAGCCCTGAGGGAAGACCAGAATGGTGGCCACATTTGGAGACTCCATGCACCCTCCACAGCCCCCATGAGGAGAGAAATGAGGCACAAACAGGTGGGTGGAGGGCTAGAGGGAGGGCCAGGACAGGGGATGGGGGATGCCCTCCAAAGGAAACAATATTCATGAGGCACTAGATGAGGATGAGGAGGGGGGCTCTGAGACAACAAGATGCCTGTACACCTCTGCGCACAGGGAGGACAGCGTATAAAGTGGGGGGAGCAATAGGTGGGGGGAGGGTGGAGGGAGGCCATCAATATTGAAATAATCAGTTCATATACTGTCACACATGGTTTGATCCTCGTAGGCAAGGAGTGGAGAGGAGCCGTGACCATGGGAGTCATGTACGGACCTGCAGAAAAGGGGTGTATCGGGACCTATGGCACCCCCACCAGTGGTGGTGAGGGAAACAGGGACTGACAAACCCCACCCATGGCGGACCTCAATGTTCTGTGTATGTAGTTTAGTATCTGTTATGTTATGTATTGTATGTGTTTATGTAGAGGACAGTGTGGCATGCTCAAATAGTAGCCCCGACACTGCGTGGTGTGCAGTGGAACCACGGGCACACAGCACTGACCGCAACCAATGTTACTGGTGGGAACCCCACACCCATATAGGAGTAGGCATTCCTGGACACAGCCAGCCCCAACGCCCCTGGACATCATGCATTACATATCACAACCTGGCTGAGCACACAGGTACAACACCCATAACATGATGCAGGGTTTTATTTAACTCTAAAAATTGATTAGCGTTTTGCTCATAAAAGTTCTATAACACTGTGAAAATGCATAGCACCTGCCTCACTGTGTTTAACAAATATAACACTTCTAGAAAACCTATATAAATACTTTCTGTACAGTTAGTATTGTCCCAAGAAAAAAAACTGCTAATCAATTATTTAAAACCCTGTGATGACCACTACGATCAGTTGCATCACCTGGAATGTAAGTGGGCCCAAACAAAAGAAAAGAGATATCAAATTTTAAGGCACCTAAAATCTCTATTGACCCAGATTTACAGGAGACCCATATACCTACGCACCTCGCCCTGCTCTGGAGGAGGGAATGGGTGGGTCAGGTGTTTGTGGTGGGATCCAGCAACAAAAAGCAGGGATGATCATCCTGATCCACAAGAGTATCCCCTTCCTCCTCACGGAACAACACATTGACCCGCAGGGCAGATACACAGTGGTTACAGGGACCCTGAACGGACATAGGGTTATCCTAGGAGCCATCTATGGCCCAAACAAGGAAGAACCTGGTTTCTTCACTGAACTGCTGGTAGATGTGTGGCATATCCTACACCCTACATCAAAGTAATACACCTTCTGGTTGGCCCCCCACAACTCCTCCTCTAGATTGGACTGCTTCCTGGTAAATCAGCAAATCCTGAAAAATATAGCCACATGCATAATCAACTCCATGGTACTATTAGTCCATGCACCAGTCTATCTATCCTTCCTCCCTACAAACCAGCACAGTAGGGACAGGTTATGGTGTCTAAATAACAACCTATTAAAGGATCAGTATACCCTTGAGCTAATAAAAAAATGCACTAAGAGCTTCTTTTAAGAGAATGAGGGCTCAGTCCCCAAACAAGCACTCCTCTGGGGAGCATTTAAATGCACACTCAGGGGAGAGCTCATAAGACTGGCTTCTTCCAGAAAGAGAATAAGAAAAGCAGAAAGCTCACAATTACTACTCACAATACAGGTGTTCGAAAGGTCAGCTAAAGGCCCAACCACCTCTAACGCGGCATTGCAACTCAGTGTGGCAAGAACCAAGTATGGAGAGCTACACAGAGTGCAGGTGGAATTTGCCATCCTTAGGACCAAAACCCGGTATGTTGACCGGGACGAGAAAGCCAGGAAACTTCTGGCCCTGAGGCTCAAACAGCAGGAGGCACACTGAGCCATAAACTCAATCCGGACCAAGATGGGCCATATCCTCTCCCACCCAAAAGAGATAGCAGCAGCCTTCGGTGGCTTTTATGCAGAGTTATATGCGAGGGAGGACCGGGTCTCCCTGGGAGGGAGTAAAGTCAATTCCTCGCAGAAGCTAACCTGCCCAGAGTGGCCCAAGCCTTATGTGAGCAACTGGGTGCCCCTATCATGGAAGGGGAGGTGGTGAAGCCTGTCTCATCCCTGAAGGTGGACAATGCCCCAGGCCTGGATGACTTTTCAACCAGCTTTTACAAAGCGGTGGGTCCAGGACTATACAGACACCTGGCGAACCTATTTAATGAAGCCAAGGAGGAGAGAAGCCTTGACCCAAGCCTACAAGATGCACACATAACCCTTAACCCAAGCCAGGTAAGGACAAGGCCAGCATGGGAAGTTACAGACCCATATCACCACTTTTACTATTACTTGGTATGAAAGAACAGAAGAAGGCCAGAGCCCATCGAGACTGTTCCCCACACTATGTGGGACATTATATATCTATTATCCCTCAACCAAACATCTAATTTGTTTTTAAAGACAGTGGAACTAGTTGCCTCTACCAATTCTTGTGGCAAGGTGTTCCATACAATGGATGCTCTTATTGGAAAAAAGTTTCCCCTTTTGCTGGTTTTATAAGTTTTTACTTCAAGCTGTTTATTATACAGTCTTGGAACATGTCTTCTTTTGTAGAGTGTTAGACCACATTTTTCCGTTAGATCTGGTGAATTTATTAAATTAAAAACCATAAGCATATCACCTCTTAATCTTCTATTTCGAAAAGGGAAGAGACCAGTAGCTTTTAATCTGTTCTGATAATCCACGTTTGTTAATCTTGGAATCATTCTAGTTACTCTCCTTTGAACCTGTTCAAGAATTGCTATGTCTTTTTTTTGGTTTGGATTGCAGAAAGGGGTACATAGTCTAGATACGGTCTAGTGTATGCCCTATACAATGGAATAAGGCATTGTTCAGTGCAATTAACAAAAGTGCATTTTATTTGCCTCAAAAGTCTGTTGGTCATGCAAGCAGTTCTAACACAGTGATCATTTGATGTAAGTTTATTATTAACATATATCCCTAAATCTTTTTCACAATTTGATGAGTGAAGTAGTAGTCCGTATATATAATATATAGTTTTTGGATTATTTACAACGAAATGCACTGCTAAACATTTGTCTTGATTAAACTGCATATGATTTTCATTTGCCCAAAGTGTTAATTTTTCCAAATCCTTCTTTAATGCAGAAATATTTTCTTGATTATTAACCTTGCCCCCCAATTTAGTATTGTCTGCAAATTTAACCATGAAGTTATTTGGCCCTGTTTGTAAATCACTGATAAAAAGATTAAACAATGTTGGTCCCAAGACCAACCCCTGTGGTACACCACTTGTCACACTACCTGAATCAGACAATATATCATTAATTCTGACTCTCTGAGAATGATTTGTCAACCAGTTTAAAGTCCAGTTGACAATATCAGGTGACAAACCTAGATTGTGCATTTTAGTAATGGTTTTTCATGTGAGACTTTATCGAAAGCTCTGCTAAAGTCTAAACTCAGTTATTTTACCACCGAACTCTAACAACACAGAATCTCACCCACTAACCAAACAAATCTTTGTTCTTCATGATTCAATTATTAAACACTTGGATCGCCCTATATGTAACGTGGACAAATTCAACCGTACCTGCACTAGCCTGCGAGGTGCTCGTGTCTCCAACATCACTACTACTGCTAAAAATATACTAAAAGTGACAGGTGAAAATCAAGTGTTCATAGTGCACGCAAGTACAAATGATATAAATAGAGGTAGTATTGACAAACTCAAACAGGACATCATAGCTCTCAATAATGTACTAGCGGAAAAAATTAGCATAGCTTGCTTCTCAGAGATTCTACCCATACTGAGAGTGCCTGATATTATAAATACAAAGATTAAGGCCTTTAACGACTGGCTCAGATGATGGTGTCTCCGACAGAACATTCTCTGTCTAACACATTGGGAAACCTTCTATCTAAGGGACTCACTGTATTGCTGGGATGGACTCCACCTCAGTCGCAGGGGAAGTTCACTCCTGGGAAAAAGCTTTACAAAAGCCATTAACAAACTTTTAAACTAAAACACAGGGGAGAGATCAGTGACAGAAGATCCTGTTCTCTAAAGAAACCTACTACAGACACTTCTGAGTGTGAGGTACTCAGTTTAAATGCTAGATCTTTAAATCAGGTTAAAATGGCTGAACTAGAAGCTATGTGTCAACTGAATAAATATGGACTCATCTCTATTACAGAAACTTGGTGGGACCCTGATACTTCCTGGATCCAGCACATCCCAGGGTATAAACTGTATCATAAGGACTGCCAGGGACAAATGGGGGGGTATGTCTATATGTTAGAGATAACATATCCTCATTTCAAATCCCCTCAACAAGCGATACTGAATCAATTTGGGTTAACATCCAGTTCAAGGGTTACCCACAGCTGATGGTAGGGACATGCTACAGGCCCCCAACATCAAACAAAGAATATTCTACTTGCTTAAATAATGAAATATTAGACATGATCTCTAAAGGAAAAATCCTCATACTGGGTGATTTCAACCTACCCACTATAAACTGGTATTCTTTATCTGGAAGTATGCAGGCTGAGAAAGACTCACACTCATGGTCGATATGGGCCTTGAACAAATCATTACAGAACCAACACGAGGTGACAATATACTGGACTTGGATATTACTAATATAGGGAACCTAATATCCAAGGTTACAATTGGTGCCCCACTAGGATCAAGTGATCACTACTCCATTTCCCTGACACTGTCATTTTGTCATCATACCACCAACTGTACTGAATTGAAAACTATAAAAAGCTAATTTCAATGCTATAATATCAATTAAACTCAATTTCTTGGGATACAGCACTATCCTCTCTCACCATGGAAAAATCTTGGGACTTTTTAAAACTTCCATTTATAACTCAGAAAAATTCTATGTTCCTACAACAAAAAAATATAACAAAAAGGGGAAAATACCCCTGTGGTTTAACAAAACTATCAAAGCTCTAATAAAGAAGAAGCAAAGGTTATTTGCATGAGCTAAAACAGTAAGGGCAACACCAGAAAATTATTGTTCACCCAATATAGGGAAACTCTAAAATCACTAAAACAAGCTATTCTGCAATCTAAAAAGAAACTTGAGTTTCGTCTGGCCCATACCAAAAATAACCATAAGTCACTATTTTCCTACCTTAATAATAAAAAGATAAATATTAGACACATGGGGCCCCTACGCATACATGACACAATTATATCAACAGACAAAGATATGGCAGACACTTTTAATGAACAATTCTGCTCAGTATTTACCAATAAAGAGATTCCTAAACGATTCAAACCTGCAAACAATGTTACCCCCTCCTACATCATCACCGAGGATGACGCACTAAAGGCAATTTTATCCCTAAAACCTAATTCCAGTCCAGATCCTGATAACATCAGCCCCCGATTTCTAATAGAGACAGCAGCTGCTATTACAAAACCACTCTCAATTATATTCAACAAATCCTTATATGAGGGAATTATCCCTCAGGACTGGACAATGGCTACTGTAGTCCCTATCTCTAAGAAGGGTAACCATTCTAGACCAGAAAATTACCGTCCAATAAGTCTGACTTCTGTTGTAAGTAAGATCATGGAGAAAGTTATTAAGAATCTACTAGAGCACGAATCTATTAGGGGTAACTTGACTGACACTACACAACATGGCTTTAGACAGGGATACTCCTGTACTACTAACTTAGTTTCCTTTTATGATCATGTCAGTACGGCAATGGATAATGGTATTCCTATGGATGTGATACTTCTCGACTATAGTAAAGCATTCGACAAAGTCCCCCATGATATCCTACTTGACAAAATGAATGATATGGGATTCTCTTACTACATAATTGACTGGGTGTCAGGTTGGTTGAATGGAAGATATCAGCAAGTCAGAATTAATGGCTCACTTTCCCACCCACTGAGTGTGACCAGCGGGGTCCCTCAGGGGTCTGTGTTGGGACCCACCCTGTTTAACATCTTTATTAGCGATTTGCAGACTAGCCCTGAAAATATTCTCTCAAAATTTGCTGATGACACCAAACTGTGTGGCTCTGTTCTTACGTCGACAAACAGGAAAATTATGAGGAATAACCTAAAATCCATCGAAGAATGGGCAGTTTCAAACAAAATGACACTCAACTCAGATAAGTGCCATGTTGTGCACTTTGGTAAAAACAACCCTAGGCAGACTTATTTTCTGAACAGCGTGGTCCTCCATGTGTCACCATTAGAACGTGATCTCGGGGTAACCATTAATAATAAACTATCCTCTAGTGATCATTGCAGGATGATAGCTAGGAAGTCTAACGCCTTGCTCACTCGAATCCAACGTTCATTTGTGTCTAGGACACAGGAATGCATAATCCTCTTGTATAGAGCTTATGTCAGGCCCCATCTGGACTATGGATCCCCCTACTGGAGCCCCTACCTGGTGCGGGACATCGATGGGGTTGAGAGGGTGCAGAGAAGAGCCACAAGAATGGTCCTCTATTTATCAAACTTGATTACGAAGAGATTTAAGAGTTACAGGGTTACCTCCTACGCACAAGGCGTACTAGGTGACCTTCTCCTATTGTACAAAATCAAGAATTCTCAGGAGTTAATGCGTGACTGTGGCTTACATTTCTCTTCCAGCTGGACTTCCCTACGGTATCACAACAACCAGATATTTGTATCTAAAGCTAAAACAACGAAAAGGTTAAACTACTTTACAGTAAGAACCCCCAAACTGTGGAATCTCCTTCCACAAAACTTAGTAAACAGTAGCTCTAATACAGTCTTCAAAAAGGGGCTGGATAGCTGGCTCGAGTCCTACAACTTCAAGGTATAATTATCCCACCAATGTGGTGGGGGACAATCTCAATGGGCAGTAGCCTTCTTTTGTCCTTTGAAACCAAGTAAACCAAGTAAAGTCCAAAAGAATGACATCAGTAGGGATACCCACATCTAGTAGAGTACTTATATTATTGTAAAAAGATATCAGATTGGTGGTGCAGGAATACTAGGGAGTAAACCCATGCTGATATGAATAATAAATTCCAAATTTTTTACAATCTTGATCTATTAGAGATTCATTACTCATTCCATTAATTTACCAGCCACTGAGGTCAGGCTAATTGGACGATAATTTTGCACAGAACCTCTATTGCCTTTTATAAATGCGGGAGTAACTATTGCTGAATACCAGTCATTTGGTACAATGTTTTCTTGTAAGGATTTGTTGAAGATAATTGACAAAGGTATAGAAATATTTATACAGGTTTCAATCATAAACCACGGATGAATACCGTCTGGGCCGGACTAGTATTCTTTTTTAGTTTTTTGATAGCCTGTATAATGTCAGTTGGATAGAACCTATGATTATGTGGTGAACTTTAAATGTACTAATAGGTGATTTTTGAGAGCAGACAGAACAAAAGTACTTATTAAAGAGATCTGAGGTTTCTATATCAGATAGAGAAGAGCCATTGGTTATAATGGGACCAGTGGTCCTTGATACACTTTTTTTTACTATTTATATAGGAGAAAAGAGATTTGTGACAGTCTTTTGTGTGAGCTAGTTTAAATTCTAGCTTATTTTTTGCCAATTTAATAGAATTTTTTAAGTTTTTTATAGATAGCCTGTGTTTATGTAATAGAGTAGTTTTAAATGGAACAGAACTATTCTTAAGTTTCCTAAAAAGTTTAATTTTTATTTTAATCTGATTTTTAATTGTCTTGTTGAACCAAGGGGGAATTTTTCCTTTATTAAATTTCCTCTTAGATGGAATAAAGGTATTTTCCAAATAATGTACAATGTTTTTAAAAAAGTCCCAAGCTTGTTGTGTTGTACAATTAAGAAGATTAGATTCCCAGTTTATGTTTTGTAAGTATTCATTGATTTTAGAAAAATGTGCTTTATTATAATTTTTTGTACAGTATAACTTCCTTTGTGTAGTTTTAAACTGTTGAATTTCAAAAAGAATAGATGAATGATCACTGGTCCCAAGTGGATCACAAATTTGTAAATTGCTAATTTGTTGCTGTATGTTAGTAAATAATAGATCCAAAATATTAGGACCTCGAGTGGGTTCAGTAACAAGTTGTTGTAATCCAGTACTAACTACCACCTCTATTAGTCCTTTCTCGGCATAGGACTGTCCTGAGAATGAGTCCCAGTTAATATGAGGGAGGTTAAAGTCACCAAATATTACAGTGTCTTGAGATTCAGAAAAATGTATAATTTCTTTAAACATATCAGTTGTGTAATCTGAATTTGCAGATGGAGGTCGATAGATGTTACCAATAGTTATATAGGACTGCTCCTTCAATAAGATTTTAACTTATATACTTTCCAGAGGAAAGGGAGAACACACTTCAAACGAAGGAATATCATTTCATATGTACATACAAACTCCACCGCCTTGCTTATCTAATCTGTTTTTATGATATAATTTTTAACCTGGAATTTCTCTGGACCAAATTGAGGATGTGCCCCACCAAGTTTCAGTTACTCCCACCACACCTGTATTTAAAGTTTTACATTTGGCTTTGAGTTCTGCTAATTTGAGTTGGTTTAAAGATCTTGCATTCAAAGCTAGGAATTTACATTTAGTTATAATAATATTTTGGTAAGTATTCAGAGACTTGGGAATAGACCCATTCTCCTCCATTGTTTTTAGTTTAAACAATGATTTATGATTTTAGTGATACTTTTCCCCATAAGTGTACTACCCCTAGGACTGAGATGTAAACGGTCCCAGCAAAACAAGGAAGAATGATCTGAAAATGATTCCCAGTGGGTAATACAGAGTATATCCTGCTTAAAACACCACTTTCTCAGCCATTCATTTAGGGCTTTGATTTTCTGCATCATGGTAGATGTTGCTTTCGAGACAGGTAGAATGTCAGATATACATACACAGCATCCCCTATCAAATAACAGGTTACATAACGACACATAGTCCTGTTGTAACTGATTAAATGGGGTGCTGTTTATATAATTAACACTGGCATGTGTGATAACCAGTGGATTTTCTCCCGCATTTTGTAAAATTTTAGGCATCATGGAGGTAATGTCAGATACCCTGGCCCCATGGAAGTTAGAACAAGTGTGGTTGCTCTTGTCACTAGTGCATACCGCCCTGTCAATGCGCTTAATGATTGAATCTCCCAGGACTAACACTTGTTTTGAGACAGTAGGGGTACAAGAATCAGAAACAGATGATTGTTTAACACACTCTGGAGCGATTAACTTAATAGGTATTGATTTGGTAGCTTGAGACTTACTAGGACAAATATTCATGGGCATTAACTCTTGATTGAAAAGTGTTTTTAAACCATTATTATCAACAGAGGGTGATGCACAGGATAAATCATGTAGCACGTCATTATTTGATACAGTCAATTGCTCAAACCTATTATGAGTTTCAATAGGGGCAGTATTGTGTATTTGACCACCCCTTCTTTTTTTAAGAGGCTTTGTGACAATGGTCCAATCATCATTATCATGAGAAGAGGGCGGATAATCATCCACCTTATAAGAGGGAGCAGAGGCAACAGGTATACTAGTACTAGTCGTTACAATTGTCTCCTCATCAGGAGGCATAGAAATGGTACCTAAATGTGAAGGAAATTGTTCATTAGAATGAAGTTGTTCATCCATAAGATCAATGTAACTTTCCAGTTCCTAATATCAGTAGAAACTGGTTTAATATTAAGCAGAAAGCTATCTCTGCTTCAAGAGTAGTAATCAGATGGCAATTAGCACATACATACTCGCTCCCATACTTTCCCTCACTATACATCAAACATTGTATACACTTACTAAGTTATTTTTTCCATTATTAAAGGTGTATATTTACTAAGTAGAGGATATGCTAAAATTATCTTATCCAAGTTTGTCTAATGCCAGCAGTTTCAGCGTGCCCAGTGGACACAGCAGACACACGCAAATGCGCGTGTCTCTGCGCGCGGCCCCGTGCACGCTCACCCCGCTTGCTAGAGGGGCAGGTTTTAAGCCGAAAAACCGGAAGTAAGCATCCGTTCACTTCTGGTTTCAGCGTGAAGTAAAAACAATAATATTTACTTAAATTCAGCAAGATTCTGTGAGTCGAAGGTTTACAAGCCCTTAAAAGGGCAACAGAACCACCAGGCAACAGTGCTTTTAACAGAGAGATGCTGTTTTGGGGTAGGAGGTATACTAGCCTATTGCTAGTCCTCCAGGTTCCCACAATGCTCTGCTATTCACTGAAGTCAGTTACAAGCAAATGATACCACACAGGGTTGACAAAACCAATGTTTCTCTATGATCCCTCCCTTCCTACTGCCAAACAGGAAGTTCCTGTTGACAGTCAAATCCAGTGGCTATAAAAGTAGAACTGGCTTAGGGTGGGTGGGATGGAGGGCAATTCGTAAGAAAAAAGGCTAGCAACAGGAAGTTGTAATTTGAGTCACCTGCTTTTATAGTGTCTAAGCCACCCCCATTAAGCTCTCTCTCCTCCTACTGGTTTAACAAAGTAAGTTGATACAGTACCCTTCACAGCACAGAAAACACACTGACTTTCTTTCTTTTCTTTCTTTTTTTAACCCTAAATAAGACCCCTTCTACTCCTAATAAAGTATCTGTCTGCTTAATCTCTACAGACCCTGACTCCTGCTGAGATATAAGTGTTAAAATAATAAGAAAATGTAGCTTCTTTTAGTTAGCTGCTTTCTGCTCTACAAGCAAGGCTAGCAACAGGAAGTTGTAACTTGAGTCACCTGCTATTATAGTGTCTAAGCCACACCCCCAATTAAGCTCTCTCTCTCCTCCTACTGGTTTAGCAAAGTAAGTTGATACAGTACCCTTCACAGCACAGAACACACACTGACTTTCTTTCTTTTCTTTCTTTTTTTAACCCTAAATAAGACTCCTTCTACTTCTAATAAAGTATCTGTCTGCTTAATCTCAACAGACCCTAACTCCTGCTGAGATATAAGTGTTAAATTAATAAGAAAATGTAGCTTCTTTTAGTTAGCTGCTTTCTGCTGTACAAGCAAGGCTAGCAACGGACTTAACATGGACTTGAAAATCCAAGCCAAAATACTGGCCACATGACTAGGGGGCTGTAATCGGCTCCCTGATAGGCCCACAACAGGTGGGCTTCATGCAAGGCAGACTGGCTTCGGACAACTTACTGAAACTAACCCACATACTAGCAGCCTCCAGGGAGGCTGACACCCTAGCTGTTGTGATCTCTCTCAATGCTGAGAAGGCCTTCGACAGAGTATCGTGGGTGTTCCTGTTTGAGACCCTCAAAGAATTTGGGTTCCCCTAGTACTTCATAGAGTGGGTCAGGCTCCCCTACACTGCACCCACCTCCAGAATCCTCTGCAGCAGAATTCTATCTCCACAGTTCAGTTGCAGTCTGGTACCCGGCAAGGTTGCCCGTATCTCCGTAATTATTCAGCCTGTATATTGAACCAGTAACAAGGAGAATCCTTGCAGACAACGCCATTGTGGGCATCAAGGTGGGGACCCAAAGATACAAAATCTCTATGTATGCAGATGATGTACACCTGCACCTGGATGACCCAGTAAACTCAATCCCCCCCCCACCATCTCCATATTACAGGAATTTGGCCAGATGGCCGGTTACAAGCTCAACCTTGCCAAAACATGCATCATGCCCCTAAATCACCATACGTTCAAAACCTATGTATCAGCGTGTGGAAGAGCTTGGTGCCCGACAGCCATCAAGTATCTAGGCATAGTGATCTCACAAAATAGTAAAACACGCCAGTCCCAAGATCTAGATGCTCTCAAAACCAAAATAAGAGAGGACCTACTCCGCTGGTCCTCACTCCCACTTACCTTATGGGCTAGGATAAACATAATCAAAATGAACATCCTACCCAGAGTATTATACCCCATTGGCATGTCAGGATGTCAGCTCCATGTCTCCTGGTTCGCAAACCTAAAATCCACACTGTCCGCCTTCCTGTGGAATGATAAGGCACCCAGGAGGGCATATAACAAACTTGCAGCTCCCAAGAATTTGGGTGGCCTTCAGCTTCCAGACTTCCGAGGGTACTGTCTGGCAGTACATGCCACACAGTTCCTGAAGGAGGACTCACTGTGACCAAATGGAGCAGGCAGGATACCAACTGCAATGGAAAATAATGGAGCTGGACATTTGCCGAAGAACCAGAATCCAGATGCAGGGTCTGACATGCACACCGTACAAACTCCTGCCTGAGACCCTTAAAACATCACCAATAGGGGTGTTGGTTCAGGTTTGCAAACAGTTGCATCACCTCCTGGGCACCCAACCACAGTTAAACCCAGAACAACCCCGTAACGGGCAGTCCGACCCTCAAAATACAACACAAAACCATCCCAACCAACTTCCTGAAAAATGCGGCTCCCCAAAAGCTGGGGGCCCTGTTTGAGGGCATCTCCTTGGTCACATACCATCAATTCCAACAGTAAGTGGCCCCAACCAGATTCCATGCATTCCCCTTCATGCAACTCAGCCACATGTTGGCAGCTGCCCTTGGCCCTAAACCGTGGGATGTGGAGGCATTTCAGAAATGAGCTGACCTATGCAGGCTGGCTAACCAGAGGCCCGCCACATCCCTCCTCTATAAGTACCTCCTATCTCTGACTATAAACCCCTCCACTGCTCATTGTACTTACTGGGCGAGCAAATTCCCAGACCTGGAGACCATGGAGGGTACCCCAGACATATGGAAATTGATGCACAACCAGTTAAAATTTGACACCCTTAAACTCATGCAATTCAGAATCAGCCACAACCTATACTACACCACAGTCAAACTCTTCTGGATGGGTAAGCTGGACACAAATCTCTGCTCCCTCTGCAAGCAGGAGGTAGGGACCCTCAAACACATCCTCTGGGATTGCCTGAGGGCTGGGCCCTTGTTTGATGAGGTCAGGGCAAGCCTGGATCCTATGCTAGGCCTTGCAGACACCTCTACCCCTCGGATATGTTTACTAGGTTTGGATATGGGGCAACTGATGAGAGCCAGGAAGTACATATTGCTCTGATCTCAGCCATGGTCAAGAAGCAGATCCTCAAACACTGGACGGATGACTCCACCCCCTCCTATCAAGAATGACATAACTCCTCGCTGGAAGCACTATGGATAGAAAAAATGATCAATTACATCAGACGCACTCCCCGCATATACATGGAAAGGTGGGGAGCCCTGGAGGCCCTAATGCTAAACGTTTAGGCAAGTGAATTCAAGGTGAGGTATCAGGGGCACTCCCCCCCAAGTGCATAAGCATATGGAGGCTGAGGTGCCTGGGCACTGCACTATATGTGTTTAGCGATTAATCGAGCTGTACACGGGGCAGCCTCTCTCTGAATGTTGACAGGGCAGACTAAGCCAATCCTATGAGCATGTTTGTCTCTCTGCCTAGTTATTTTGTATAGTTAATTCCGTGGCTGTTAACTAGTGGCTTTCATATTAGTTGCCTAGTAGTGTGTACTGTTAATGTATTATATGTCTTCCCTAACCTCTTACAGACTTCACGGATAACATGATTATGTATTAATGTTTGTATGCGTGTCATGTGTTAAAATTCTAATAAAATCTACTATTTAAAAAAAAATGGCTACTCCAACATGAAAGAGCCATGGTGTTCACTTTGCTCCAGGATGGAAACCTTAAATCATATCCTGACATTATGCAATCATACCAATTAGAGCATAAGTATGCTTTCAGGTTAATTCAGCTTAACCATGCCTTTTTGGCACATTTTAGCTCCCCGCCCTGGGATCTTAACCAAAATGAGTTCCTGCAATCAGCTATAGAGAAGACTTCTCAGCCGCATGCAGTGTCTCAACTTTATGGTTTAGTATTTGTTGAAATATGTTCTGAAATCAATAGGGAATGTTTTTACTGGAATAAGGTCTTTTCTGAACACCATTTTAACTGGAATATATATATTACAAATGATAAATTATGTCTAACCCAATTTCACATCTGCATAATCTTTATTTTACACCTCAAAAATAAGTCAAGATGGGCCACTTAAGCTCTTTTCAATATAGCAGATATGGGCAAGTAGAAGGTACCTGACTCCACATCTTTTGGGAATGTGCCACAGTAAACGCTGATGGTAATTGATAAAAACAAGAGCAGACCCCCCCCCTTTTAGGACTACATGTGGTTTTTATCCCTCAGATTTGTATCGTAGGGGATTATAGAGGGGTAGCGGTGAAAGAGAGGAAATATCACATTGCAAAGATATCTCTGTCAGTTAAACAAGTAGTTCTCCGACACTGGTACGGTCAGGACCCAATCTCATATCAGAAGTGGTTGCAGGAATTGTTTAATCTTCATTTTAAAAAAATTATAGTGAGTGTTCATTACAGGTGCAAGTCATATTTTAGGAAATGGAGCAAATTTCATACCTTATATACAGTTTAAACCTGCAATGGAGCAGTACTAACTTGGGTATAAAATGTCTATTTCTTTTTCAGTTGTGATTACAATGTAATCATTTTTGCATGTGATGTAAGTCCCTATCTATTTTGTACGTGGTTTAGTAAAAGGTTTCTGCTTTAGGCTTTGAATTCACTTCACTTTGTTGGATGGGAAGGATGGTGCTCCTTATATATGATTGCATGTTGTTCTGTTTATATTTTTTATTTGTGAAAATAATAAAATAAATCCAGTAAAACAAAATGTATCTCCTGCATTGTATTCTGCTACAGACAGGTGGGGCAGGACCTGCCAGGTACCTTTACTGGACATGCCACATAGGACATGGCAGCCTTGTTGATCTGTGCTACAGACAGGTGGGGCAGGACCTGCCAGGTACCTTTACTGGACATGCCACATGTGACATGGCAGCCTTGTTGATCTGTGCTTCGGATGTTCATTTGCATTCGTGGCCCCTACCCTGTGGAATTCTCTACTTCGTTGGATAAGAGAATGCCTGACTGTCCAAAATTTTAAGAATGAACTTAAGTTGTGCCTCTTTGGCCTAGCTTTTAGCGATAATACTTAATGTTTCCATCACTTTAGCTTTTTATTATTGTTACTGTTGATAATTTATGGTTATATATGTTAGAATTTTATGTATGGTTGTGGTTTTATGTGAATATTTTATGTACAGACGCCTTGAACTATGGAAAGACGCCTTTTTATAAATAAAAAATTGATTGAATGATTGATTGACATAGGCAGGTGGGACAGGACCTGCCGGGTACTATTACTGGATGTGCCACATGGGGCATGGCAGCCTTGTTGATCTGCTTCCAGTCAGTTGTAGCAGCTGATAATTGGCAGGCCTGCTATCTGGCACATGAATGATACATTTACTAAACTTTGCAGCTTGGATCTGGTCTCCCATAGGGTGGCAGGTTTCGACCTTGGTGTCTTACAAGACTTGCTCTCTTGATGGGGCAGTCTGCTGTTTTACCAACCACCTTATTGCTTTTGGTACTATTTAGTAATAGTCCAACCTATTATGGCTCTGCAGAGACACTCTCAAAGAAGATAGTATCATTATGTGCCAGTTACAGTAAATGTTCGTAAGGATCTCCATAGTTCCATAGCCTTCCCACCCACTGCCACCCCTGATATGGTGGACTTTTTCTTTTAGCTTCTTAGCATGGCACTGCATAGTGAGTCTGCCCCCGTTATCCCATTTGCTGTATACTGGACAGTGTTGTTGCTGCATCTCTCCTGCCTGTCTGAGCACGATTGTTGGATGTAGATATATAACAACATGTTGTGATCCAGGGACGTTAAATCACCTGAACTGAAGTGCTTCTAAACTGTCACACAGTGTGTTGTCCTGTGTTGTTGTGTATGGAATTCCATACACCATAAAAAAAGTTGTTTGGCTTCAGTATTGACATAGATACTGCAGCCGAATGACTTTTCGTTCTACTGCTCTAGCTACACCACAGAATGACTCTCCCTGTCAGCATGGTTCATTGGAGCGAAGGCAGTTGAACCGCTGCATGCACATCCCTGAAGAGCCTCTCTCGGACCACAGTTGCTGACTCTGCTGTCTTGAAAAAAGTAAGCCACTCTTCATTTTAGGGGACCATACACTGTAAAGAGCAGTGTATGGTGTCCCATACAGAAGAAGGCTATTCTTCCCCCTTGTGTTTTCTATGATGGCAGAGGGACCTCTCGAGCTTCGCTCTCAAGGTCATCAGCCATCATAGAAAACACTTAGGGGAAGAATAGCCTTCTTGTGTATAGGATGCCATGCACTATCCTATATACGCTGTGCTGTGACTCTGTTGCTTTCGAGCTGCCTGTTCAGTGCTCTAATTGCTGTTGTAAGTCTGAACTGCAGGACTTTATGTTCTCTCCCCCATAGGAGTCCTGATAGTGTTTCTGTTTGCTCTGAACTTGTGTCAGTGTCAGTGGCTCAGTAGGTAGCACACTCACCTCTGAGACTGGGAGATCAGAGGGCTGTGGGTTCAGTTCCCACATCCCACATCTGGCACTTGGATTAATTTCCCAGTACCTGACACTGTAGTGCAGCATGAGAGGGGTGCTACACTTCTGAGGTGCCGTCTTTCAGATGAGACATTAAACCGAGGTTCCATCTGCCTGGATTGGGGATTGGTGGTAGTTCAGGTGGATGTTAAAGATCCCATGGCACTTATCGAAAAGAGTAGGGGAATTTTTAATTATAACAACATAAAAAAAACATAAGGAGTACAAAATTAATAACAAGGTACATAAGACATAATACAGCTCAGAAATAAGGAGTTATCAGTCAAATCCCCACAAACAATATTACTTACAATATATACATAACCCACCACCCACACCTATCCTAATGAAAGAAAAACCCTTCTATCTTCCCCTCTTTTTTTTTAGAATGTAATATCCAAAAAAAAAAAAAACCTGTAGATACTCATAATCTATTTATATTTTATAAACAGTGTAAACCCTTTCCACCAATTAGTCACCTTTCGTGCAGTACCAATTTGTAAATCTTTTAAATAAACCCTCTCCATAGTTCCTTGAATCAGCAAACTGATTGTATCATAAGATATCACTCTTTGATAGAGGACCCATTGGCATCTAGCCTGCCATAAATAGTATTTTAAACAACAACAAAAAATTTGTAAAGTTTCTGTATTATAGTATTTCCCAAACTGAGGGAAATGGCCCAAGACCAGGATATCATAATTGAGGTGCAATAACCATTTCATATGCCATTTAAAAGCCAGGCATTTCCAAAGGGAACTAGCATAGAAGCAATAAAAGAAAAAATGTTCAGCTGTTTCTTCCTGATTTATACAACCAGAAAAAGGACATACCCTTTCCTCTTTAACCTTATGTTTGGCATTTCCCCTAACCCCAACCCTGCCATATACAGTTAACCATAAAAACTCCCACATATAGCCTGGTAATCTGGGATTATTTAGTTGAAAAAGTACCCCTGGGATTAATGTGGAAGGACAATTTTTTAAAGCCGGCACTGAAAGATATAATAACATTACAGTTTCATACAATTTAGGCCCCTTACTCTCTTTTATAGTCTGTTTAGAAAGACTCCACTTGAAAAGTTTTTTTGCTACTGGTTTAAAAAATTGTGGAACCTGTAAAAATTGTGATAGTTTCGGGGGATTTATAAGCCAGGCTGAAAAATAATGATTTAAAACAAGTTTTAGTAAAGAACTGCACCGAGATACTGATGGTAATAATCCCACCATAATATTTTGTGAAATGAATGAGGTAATAAAAAATGTGACTGGATCCACCATTCCTAACCCCCCTTTGTTTTTAGCAAGATAGGTATATATTGCCTTTTGATGGGATTAAGTCTGTTACCCCAAAGCATTTGAAAAAATAAACTGTATATTTTAGTTTTAAATTCTTGAGGGAGTGGGAATATCATTGCAGTATATAATAATTTGGGAATTAAAACTGTCTAATCACCTGTACCCTTTTTAGTTTAGTCAATCTCCAGTGTTTCCAAATTTGCACTTTACTGTAAACAGACGATAATGCAATCTCCCAATTCAGATTTGGAAGATTCCGAGGCCCATATAATAATCCCAAAATCTTAACCGGATTTGAGGAGATTTGAAGACCTTGAATATGAATCTCATCAGGAAAATTAACTCCAATAAATACACCCTGACTTTTTTGTTTATTAATTTTTGAGTTAGAAACTTGAGAGTAAGTGATCATAAATTCCAAAAAAGAAGGAATTTGAGTATAATCCGAAAAACAAAAACAAATGTCATCTGCATATGCTTGCAAATGTAGTTCATCCAGAATAGGGGATCCCAATACCCCCTTCCACCTTGGATGTTGTGTTAAGGATTGTATTAATGTATCTATCGTGAATAAATATAGTAGTGGGCTTAATGGACAACCCTGACGTACCCCTGTAGTTATATAAAAGCCTTCTGTAATTTTATTATGAATAACTGGATGGATGATAGCAGTGTCATAAAGTGTTTTTAGCCACTCCAAAAAGAAAACTGGAACCCCATAATGTTGTAAAGTTAAAACAAAAAGGGGTGATAAACCCGATCGAATGCCTTCATTTGGTCTAGTGACATGATACACCCTGACAGGACCTCCTTGTGAATGAGCTTGCTCAATGGAGTTTTCCTGCAGTAAACTTGAACCCTGACTGGCTGCTTGAAGAAAAATGCTCAGTTATATCCCTGATAATCATAAGAGCCTGCTGTATCTTTCTTCCTGGGAGCCCACAATATTGGGAAGGAAAGATTACTATATTTGTAGAAGTCCTGAGTCGTGAGTTTAAAATTCCAGTCAATAATTTATAGTCCGAGTTAAGGATCGTATTCGATCTCCACTTGTCTAGATTCTCCTTATTCTCTGATTTAAACAAAAAAATCAACAAACCCTCCGAAAACCAAAGAGGAAATTTAAAGGTAGAGAGGAAAAAATTAAACACTAAAGCCAGACATTCTGAAAATTCAGAGGGAAATGTTTTATATAATTCCGATGATAGTCCATCAATCCCTGGGGAGGTCCCACTCTTTTGGGATTTAATGGCATCCTCAATTTCTATGGCTGTAATAGGAGTAGTTAAACTAGACATGTCAAACCCTGTTTTTGGAAGTTTTATCATTTTCAAAAAATTATCCATATCCTCCACACTAGGGGGCTCCACTGGGTTATATAATAGCAGGAATTGTTTTATTGTATCATGAATACTATCTGTATCCTGTACTAGGTGCCCATCCTGTGTTATCAGAGAGGACATTGTTATTTTAGATTTATATTGTTTAAATAGCTCATAGGGATCCCCATAAGTTTGTTTCTGAGTGCTCTCTTGAAAAAGTACTTTCATAGTACTAGCCCTATCATATTGAACATCCTGTAATTGTTGTTTTATGGTTGTTATTTGGGTAGAATAATCAAATTTTGAAGTGTTTGCCATTGAAAATAAATAATACAACTGCTGGCACAATTTCAAATAATGCAGAAATTTCAAATTTTCACCTGACCTTCCTAGATTTAGTAACATTATTTTTAGGTCCTCTTTAGACTCCCTCCACCATGCTCCTAAATCTTCATAAAGGATAGAGACTGAGAGCCGTGCACTGATTAATGATTTAATATGATTTAGACCAAATGGATGCTTCAGCATAGGGGAACTTAATTTCCACCTTGGTTTTTTGGGGTGATAATACTGTACTAGAAGAAAAAACACACTGAAGGAGCAAATGGTCTGAAAAAGCTATTGGGAAAGTATAAAATTTATAAGGGGGGAGATTATTAGATAAAAAAATATAATCAATCGTAGACGTAAGGGTATTCCTTTTAAAAGTACATTTTGGACCAACTTGTTGGAAACATCTAGGGCCAGATATTCAAAACCTTGCGCCGGGCAAAAAGCATTTGCACAGGTTTAGCGCGGGATTAGCGCGGGTCTGCCATATTCAAAAGGCCAAATAGCGCTGCCAAACTGCAGTAGCGCTGGGCTAACCAGTAATGTATGCAAGGGGCAAAAGGATGGGCGGGGTGCGCAGAGAGACGAGCAAGGGGATATTCAAAGGTCCAGCGCCGCGCTAGGATACATAGCGCAGCCCTTAGCGGCGCTAGTTACCGCCTATAAAAGGCCGGTCTAAACACAGGGCAAAACACAGAGGAGGAGGAGCAGCACAGGAAGTAGGAATGTGTGCAGTCCCAGTAGCAGTGATCCTGCCATTGATGGCAGCTGTAGTGGAGGAGGAGGAGGTGGAGGAAGGGAGCAGGCACAACATGGGCCTAGCAGGCACAGGAGGCGGTATGCTGCAAACAGGCTGTACCGGCCAGGGTCTCCTCTGAGACCCTGCCTGATGACCACATCGTTGGCGGTACCGGATGAACAGGGGAATGTTGAGGCAGCTCTGCGAACTCCTGCATGAGCAGCTGCAGTCAAACACCAGACGCAGTCATGCCATGACAGTGGAGGAGAAGGTGACCGCAGCGATGTGCTTCCTTGCCACAGGGACGTTCCAACGACCAACGGGGGACACCATTGGGGTAACACAGTCTGCCACCTCACGCATCCTGACCCAGTTCCTAGAGGCTCTCCTGCCACATGCTTCAGAATTCATAGTATTCCCCAGCACAGCAGCAGAGCGCAGTGAAACAATGCAGCAGTTCCATCGAGTTGCGCACCTACCATCTGTACTGGGTGCCATTGACTGCACCCATGTCCCCATCCGTGCACCACCTGGAGATGGCAGTGATGTGTATGTGAACAGGAAGGGTACCACTCCATCAACTGCCAGGTGGTGTGCGATGCAGGGCGGGCGCATCACCAATGTATATGCACAGTACCCCGGCAGGTGCCCATGACGCCTTCATCTGGCACCAGTCCAGCTGTGTCAGGCCTTTGAGGAGGGCAGAATACCCAGTGGACAACTAGTCGGTGAGTTGTAGCACACAAGGCAAACACACAACAGCATGGATGGGGCAGGCATTGCAGGCCAGGGAAGGGATGTGGGAGGGCCACAGACAGGTGCAGGACAGCAGCTGACAGACCACAGTACAGCACTAACAAATTATATGTTTTGACAGGAGACAGTGCCTATCCTCTGCGGCCCTGGCTGCTCACACCAGTACTCCGACCGGCCACAGTGGCGGAAGAGCTCTACAATGAGGCACATGCCAGAACAAGAAACATTATAGAGAGGGTGTTTGGCATCCTGAAGATGCGATTTAGATGCCTTGACACATCAGGTGGTGCCCTACAATATACACCTCAGAAGGTATGCCGTATCTTCCTAGCCTGTTGTATGCTGCACAACATGGCAATGAACCGTGGGATACAGGCACCTGAACCTGAGGGACAGTCTGACAGTGAGCCAGAGCCAGTGGTCAGGGGGATAGTGGAGCAACTGGAGAGGAGGGACCCTCGCATGGCACGCAGGGCCATACAGCACCGGACGACATCATCAGGATACTGCAACAGACCAGAGGGTAAGTACAGACTGCACAACAACCAGAAGAGTACAAGTGAGCAACAATTTTAATGTGCACAGACTAACATTACAGTGAAAACCAGAATCACAACAGCAAACAAACCCAGTGTAATACAAATAGTGTGTGCATGTTGTGACTCCATGATTGTGCAGCACATATGTGGTGGGGATACACACAAATGGTGTAATCATGATGGGGAGGTGCAATGTGTGCTGTGAGGAAAGGGGGCAACTGTGTTGGTGGGAGTGTGTGTGTGTGTGTGTGTGTGTGTGTGCACAGATCTGCCCATGCATGACGGGAAGCACCCTAGTGCATGGCAGACAGCCTGTGGGCATCACGGCTGACGCAACCCACGCATGGCGTGCTCCCGTACCATGGGTTACGGACCCTGGGGTGCTCTGTGCAGAGGACACAGCTGAAGTGGAAGGTGAGGCAGGCACGGTTGGCCTCCTGTGCCCCGGGGGTGGTGGAGGCAGATAGGGGATATGGATGGCCCAGGCGCGCTGGGTTGCAGGTGGGTTTGTGATGGCTCTGAACTGGTAACAGTGGCAGCCTCGCCCCACGGTGTGCCTGCCTGTGTGCCCCTCTGCCATGTGCACCAGAGCCAACAAACCCATGTTGCCGACTAATAGGCACACCCTGCATGACACCACCAATTGCCACCACTGCAGCAGTCAACCCCGAGAAGCCACAGTCTATGGCACCCACCAGGCGGCCAAACCTGTCCTCTGCCTGCTGCTCAGCACGAGCAAAGCCCACTCGTATTGCCTCCCGTATCTGACCCAGCTCGTGCCGCAGCTCACGCCGCATGGCATGCAGGTCCAGACGGGCCTCCTGCTGTGATGTGACAGCAGCCTGCAGGAGTGGCCGGGCACCATGGCCTTCATGGACCAGAGGCACAGGACCCACAGCAGCAGCTGGCAGTGGTGCCTGTGGCACTGCACCAACTGCTACAGCTGGCTGCCTGCGTCGAGAGTGGCAGTGGGCTGTGGCACCATATGGACTGGAACCTCAGCAGTTGTCAGAAAATGCACGCCTTGCTGTCCTGCAACACCACCCACACCACCCACCACCATGTGTTCAGCCACACTGCCGACACCTACAGAAGCACCCAGACCTGTTCCATGGCCTTCAGCAAGCCCCACCCCTACATCCCCTGGCACAGGAATGTCCAGCTGATGTGCTATGTAGAGACATCACTGTCATCTGCACTGGTGACAGTGACCAGCAGTACCTCTCCCACCCCATCACTCTCAGTTGGGGCAACATCCAGGTGCCCACTGTCTCCTAACAGCCCTGGTGAGGTGTGCCCTCCTCCCAAGGCAGTTGCATGCCCTGTCCCTGGGTATGCCCAACATGCATTGGGCCCCTACGGCCCTGAGAGATACACAATGTCCAGATGTTGTTGGCCGATCATCTTCAAACTCCTCCACAACCTCAGGAACCTGGCTAGACATCTGTGGCCCATGCTGTGGTGGTGCAGGCCTGTCCGAGAGTGCTGAGAGAGAATAGGGACAGGGTCAGTCATCCATCCATGGACACTGTGGCAAACCACCACCACTACCACCACCACCACCACACCATGCAGCCCTCAGGACAGGTACCCACCTCACACAAGCCTGTGCCAACATGCACCCACCCACCCACAGTGATCTTGACCATGCCAGCCATCATTTCTGCAGGATACAGTGCAGCCGTGCAGGACACAAAAGCAGGACCATGCACCCTTGCCTGCACCACATACAGGGTTGCACATGTGAATACAGACCTGGCCTTGGAAGTGCAAGGATGTCTCGCAACCACCACCTGGCACACCTGCCACTGCCACCATCCGCAATGTGGATGCCACCACCGCCATGTGTGGCTCCTGCACACGTTGCTGGTGTTCCTGTGGACCACCACCAGTTCTGGTCCTGTCTCTGTGGCGCTGTGCCACCTCCTTGCACGCCGCAGGAGGTCACTCAACGCTTCCGGACTGCCTCAGTCGATCTCCCACGACCACCAACCGCATTCCCGCTGCAGTCACCTCCTCCCAAGCCTGCCGCTGAGCAGCATCGGTGGCCCTGTGCGCGCAACACATGTTCTCTCACCTTACCTCATGTGCCAGGGTGTTTAGCTCATCTTGTGAGAATTTCGATTGCGGATGCGCCCGGTTGAGCCTGCACACCTATGGGATAATAAAAGTGGACAGGTGTCAGTGGCTGCGTCGGTGCTGCACTGCATCACACAGTGGACTGCATGATATCACCCCTCAGTGCTACAGGCCACATGGACATATCAGATGGCTGCATGTGCCTGTCGTTGCACATGCCCACATTGCCACTGTCTGTCCTGCGTCTGGAGTGGTGTGCACACATGTGCTGTGAACCCCATGACTGTTTGTGGCATGGGGCCGCACATTACTGGTACATTGTGTACTCGGGTGGGGGCAGAGGCCATCACTCCACACATGCAGGAAGACAAGACGGTGCACTGTCATGGTACAGCAGCAGTGCACCTGGCGTCTGAACACAAATGTGCAAACATTGGCACATGACACATTGTACTGCAGGGGGATGAGCACAATGCAGTGGATGTATGTTGTCCCACGGTGGTCATACATACCAAGTGTACACGTCTCCAACCGCCCCCATTACATAATGTACACGGCCATCAAAACTGCACCCTTCCAAACAATTGTCAGATGATTCCTCTACACTCTAAAGAGATCATACATGCATGACACAGTCCACAGTGGCCAACACTAACCCAAATACCACAGATTAGATTGATAATTGGTTTGTGACAGGCGGTCGACCAAACTGGACACAACTGTGTACAATGAATATGCCTATCCACACCCTTGATACATACCTGGCTGTTGCTGCCCATCCCCCTGTTGCATGTCTCTCTCCATGTTGTTCACTGCTGTATTCCCACCGCAGTTCCACAATACAACACTGGTGGTGCACTGCTTGCCCTTTTATAGCCAGGCAATCCTGCCTGTTAGTCATGCAAATGAGCGAATAATTATATGCTAATCACACGTTTTGCCCCATGCATACACAAGTACCCTCGTTTGCATACAGCCGTTGAATATGGCTCTGAATAGCCCGGCGCTAGCACAGCAGCGCTATTTGAGGAACAGCGCCGCGCTATGCGCATGCATGCTCATGTTACCCCTGTCGTCATAGCGCGTCCAGCGCTTTCGCTTAACCAGTTTTTAGCGCTAACCAGCTGCAGCAGTAGCGCTAACCAGCTTCAGCGCTGGGCGCTTACACGCATGCAATATCGGACCAGGGTGATGGTAGGGGTCACGCCTCGCGATTGCAATCACTTCCTGTTACGCGGCGCCACGGCATACGCCAGCGCGGCGCTGCACTTCAGTTGTACTGTGTGTCAGGGTGTATGACAGTTGTTGCACTGTTGTTCAGTTTATTGCCCCTCCACAGCACAAATATGTCTGGGAGAGCTAGGCAAAGGGCAGTGGTGGGCGTGACAGGCGGTGGGATGAGGTTGAGACTGCCAACCTCTGCAGTTCACAGAAAGGCGCCATCGCCGCCTATTTGGACCTGTGCGGGAGGGTGACTTGCCCGCACACAGGTCTGGGCTTCCATTGCCCTGCGAGATTGTGCCATCACAGGTATCCACGTGATGGTGAAAGTGCGCCGCATCATTATGCTGACTCAGGCGCAGGGCAGCGACCACTGCTTGAACGCTGCAGGGCCATGGTTCATGAGGGGACTGTGCCTGTGCCAGGTAAGGGATGACTGTGCTACGACTGCTGGCATGGGTGGTGGGGCAGTGTTGTGGTGTGCTTATGTGTTGCTGAGCTACATGTTGCTCATGGAGTCCATGAAGCCATGTGTACTGTGAAGGATAGGGCAGACAGTGCATGGACCCCTGTCATGCTTGGCATGGCTTTGGTGGTGCACTGCACCCGTCTGCCACTAGCGTGTGTTGTGCTGCACCACTGGGGTACAGGGTGGTCTTTAGCGGCATCGTGGTGGCTGATATTGTACTGACGATGCTGTACCCTCTTCTCACTGCAGGCGCCGACAACAAACCACAGGCAGGAGAGGCGTGCACTGGCAGACAGGGGCCATCATCCGACAGGCGCAGGGTGCCTCCACTGGCATAGCGAGTGCAGCAGAGAGCACTGACGGTGATAGTGGTGTTGTGCGTGAGTACTGTGCAATGTTATGCTTTTCCACTATGAGTCTGGCTTTACAGGGCAGGCAGTTGAGCAAGTGTGTATGTAGGCATACGCACTGTACACATTAGTGTACACTTTGGTGTACTGCATGTCTGTCAACTGTTCCTAGGTACACCAGACGTTTTGGGTCACTGTAGGCCACTGGGGTGTGGCCCTGTTTTAAATGCTGTTGTGTAGGACAGAGGGTCGGACTGGGGTGCAAAGGGCCCACCTGGACAGATGATGCAAGGGCCCACCTGGAACATCAATAGAGGAGAGCCCAGGTTGACACACTTATATCAATATTCCACTTCATTCGGATACACTAGTTCTGTGTTTGCATCTCACATTTATCAACAGTGTCCCAGATACCCTATTTAATAAGGGAACACGATACTAAATGCAAATGTTTTCAGAGTTCAGACGGTAACCACTTACTCAACTGAGGGGGGCCCACCTGGGAATGTACAACCTCATTAGAGAGTGGGGAATTATCTGATAGACATCATACCCTTTTGGAAGGGGTTTACTGTTTGGGGTTGCTGAGTACAGCATTTATGAGGGGGGTGCTGTTTGGGATTGTATGTAGAACATGTGGATGTCTGGCTACACCCTGCCTGTGGGCTCATGCTCTGATGTGGGGCCATTGTCCCTAAGAGAGTGCTGTCCCTCTGTCCCTGTAGTGCACACTGTTTGTGCACATGTTATGCAGGTGTGCTGCAGGAGTTGTTCTGTGGTAGCATGGTGTGCTGGTTGTCAGCCCCTATGGCAGATGCTGCTCCCACAGGGTGTGTGCTCGCCATGCCTTGACCACCAGGGTGACACTGTCCAGTGCATGCCTTTGGCCCACCGCTGCAGTGCCACTGGTGGACCAGGCCCAGTGTCTGTGTTTCACATGTGTGTGTCTTCTTGCATGGGTGGTGTCACGGCACTGTGCCATTCTGTACACCATTGTGGGCCCCTCACCCTTCTGTTGCAGCAAGTGGTGTGGCTGGGCATTGGCACTTCCACTGGTTGTGTACTGCTTGGTTACCTGTCCTGCAGTCCCTACTGTTCTGATGCCAGTGTCATTGTTCTCTGTGGTCATTGTCGAGTCTTTATCTGTGTCACTTGCCACTGTTGCACACTTATGTCAGTCACCCACCCACCTGTTCAGGGTTTCCTGTCATCATTTGTACAGCTGCTGTATTATGGCATTGTGGGTGGCAGTTTGGCTGGGTGTCAACAGTTCTTGTGGAGGGCAGCAGTGAGGGTGGGCCACTGTTGGGGGTGTACATGACAGGCATGTGTGGTTACACACGTGGTTGGGGCTGTGGCAATTTCTCCAGTTGGTGTCATCTGTAGTTTGTATCATAGCTGTGTGACTGTGGGCAGCATGTCCCACCGTGTGTCATCCCATGTGCATATCAGTCAGTGTCCACTTGTCGTTCACATCTCTGGAGGTGGCTCTCTGTTTGCACTGTTACAGTCTGCACGCCACTGTGCTGGCTGGCCTCCACGTTGTTGGGTTTCTCAGCATACTTCCATGCATATCGATGTACACTGGGGTGTTGCATGCTGCCTGTTACGTACTGCCTTGTCCTGCAGGCACATGTTAGTGTGTGTTGTAGTTTGTTACATACTAGCACAAGGGCATGGTTGTTGGGGCATGCTGTCCACCGTGTGGTGGTACATGGCGCCTTTGTGTCATTATCATGCCCTGATGTGGTCCCCCTTTCTCCTGTAGGTCCACGTAGGTCATCACTGTGGGCTAGCCGTCCAGAGGAGGGTGAGGGAACGGAGGAGCTTCTGCGGAGGATAGTGCGCCAGCAGCGCACCCTGATTGAACAGCAGGCTGTACTCATATCTGAGACGAGACGTGTTGCAGCTGTCTTAGAGGAACGCCTGCCGCACCTGCCCGCACCTAACCCCTGCATTCTGTGTACCTTATCCTGCTTCCTGTCCCTGGCCCAGTGTCCCAAGCCCTGTTCCTGCCATCCTGTTCCCATCATTGCTTTGCATTTCCACATCCCTCTCACAACCACATTCTTACCCCATTGTTCTGTTGCTTCATTTACCATTTGACTGTTTGCACTATTACTGTTGTTTTCCCACATTGTTTTCAATCCTTTTGTTACGCCTGCCTTTCCCCTTCCATTAGGTTTTTTGCACCCATTTGTACAGAAAAGTGTTCTGCTATGTTTTGATTTTTGTTTCTGTATATATGTTCATGTTGCCTTTGCACTTTGTATTTTCACAGTTTACATTATACTTTTTGAGTTGACATTCCTGTGTCCTGTGTCTTTTGGGTGGACTTGGGATTTGACAGTGTTCTGTGGTTCTGATTTCACTTGTGGTTGTAGGTTATTCCATTCCTTTCACTGGTACTGTAGTTGTGTCTGGCTGGGCTCTTCTGCTTTCCTGTGTTCCTGGACAGCTGCTTACACCTCTGTGACACTTTTTGTTTTTGTGGGTGTTTGCACTGCCCTCTGTCTGATTGCTATATTCAGTGCTGTCTTCTCTGCTATATTTAGTGCTGTCTTAATCCTGGGCAATGTTTGCCCTGCACTCCGGGGCCTGTCTGCCCGGCTTCCTTCGCTTGCTATATTCAGCTGGGTTTGCACCGGGCTATTCATTTTGAATATGGCTATGTTTTTGCTCTGGGCACAGTTTTCCTGCCGGGCAGTGCTAATTTTGCCCCTGGGCAAAGTTTTGAATATCTGGCCCCTACTGTCTACCAATCCAGATGTGTCTAATAATTGAAACAAAGCATTGGAATCACAATAGATCTTTTTCCCTTTACCTGTAAGTCCACTTTTTGCTTGCTGTAACTCACAGTTAAAGTCGCCACATAAAAAAAACATGAAAGGAGATGATTAGAAAGGTCCGAATCATTGAAAAAAGAGCAACCCATTCCCTTTTTATCTGAGAACAGTAAACATTAATAAATCTGCATACCATGGAATTCCATTTTCCGTCAAGAATCATCAGTCTCCCTGGAATGAAATCAATAATTTTGATTAGAGAAAAATCATATGAATTAAAAAGGAAGCCAATTCCATTGGCAGTCTGTTGACCAAAGGACCAGTAGGAAGGGCCTCAGCACCATTCCTTTTGAAAAAACCTGGCTTGATCAAGTGTAAACATCCATGTTTCTTGAAGGAGACATATATCAGTAGAAGTACTATGAATATAATCATATACTATCTGTCGCCGACTTGGGTTCAATAAACTATGAATGTTTAAGGGTCCAATTGTAAACCCCATTTTACAGACTACAGTTTAACCATCTCTTTTACGTCATTTTTTCCTTTTACCTTTATACCCTTCCTGCGAATGAAAGGACTGTCCTGTACTGGCTGGGAATCAGGTTCTCCACAGTCCATGTCGGCATCACCCCACTGCGTGGATAGAACAGCAAAGGGATTGCTAGATTCAATATCCACTTGGGGGGAGGTTTGAGGTTCCTTGAGGACTTCCAAACATTAACCACTGGGGGAGGAACCGGAGGATCTGGAGTTGGAAGCTCCTGCTGTGAACTGTAACAGACAGGAGAAAGGAGGGGAAGGGGGTCCAGAAGGGGCAGGGAGAGGTTGTCCATCAGACTGTCCCAAAATCTGAGATGTATCCAAGGGTGGGGTGGCAACTTCTATTAAGGGGGCAGCCTCCATCTGAAGAGGACCAGCCTCCAAATCCTGGGCCTTCTGAATGAGAAGATCAGGGCTACCACTAGAAGCTTTATTCTTTGCTGCCCATACACATTCTGAGAAGACATGTCCAGTGTCTTCACATAGGTCACACTTGGTAAGATTAGCACATTGGAAGGCAATATGACCTATTTCTCCACAATTATCACATCAAGGCTTGTCGCAGGAACCAGACAAATGGGTGCGAGACCCACATTTATAACAGGCCCTGGGCTGCCCAGCATAAAAACAAACCCCCCCCTGTCCCTCCCCAGCAAAAAAGAATTGGGAATATGATCAATACCAATATCAGTTTGTCGAAGTTTTACTTTAAACCTCTAGCCTCCAGTGCAAAACTGCTCAGAATCCAGAATGGCTTCAGGAGGGCTCAGTACCTCACTTTTTTGGGACAACCAGTAGGTAATATCATCCACATGAACCCCCTCATTCCGAAACATAATCGTCACATATTTTATCAAAGGTTTAGACAATGGTATGACTAAAAAGGGGGGTCCATATGGGTGAAAACTTTACTGGTTGTACCGCTTCCAAAACAAATCCAAAGCATAGGCAGAATGAAAACTAATGTCAAAGTTGTCTTCGCCCGAAATGTTAATAAAAGCAAAGACCTCTCTGGGTGAAAAATGTAGAGAATCCTTTAATAAACTTTTCCCCACATAATGCCTATCAGGCCTAACCTCCAATCCCCCTTTATAACGAAGCCTGACTGCATTTCTATGAGGTGCAGCTTCCTTTTTAATCTTAGAATATAGATCTGACATTAATGGCTTCTCAAGATCAGGTTTATTTTGTGATACATTATACATAGACACATAGACAGTGTCGGCAGATAAGGGCCTATAGCCCACCCAGTCTGCCCATTTGAGCTTGTAATGTTCAGTTCCTTTAATCAAAGCAGAATCAGGAATTTCAGTAGTCATGGATGTACTGGTCTGTGAGGCTGCAGTAGAAGGCCCAACTAGGGTAGAACTTCAGAACTAGCAGCAGGTATCAAAGGTTCAACAGGTGACTTGGGTTTCCAGGTCAGTTCATTCTGTGAGAAGTTCAATTTTGGATCCCAACCAGGTGCGGGAAGCCAGGTACCTTTATGCAAGGCCCACTCTGCTTCACTCAAAGCTTGTTGTGGGGACCATGAATCTGCTGCAAGGGGTTGTGAGTGTGGACCAGGTGGGAAAGATCCTGAGTTAAGTTACGGAAACCCTTGAGATGTAGAGGCTTTCAAAGTGTCCACTGTCCCCAAATTTCATTTAGAAAAAATAATAGCTGCCCATTTGTCCTTACCGTCATCCCCAGACTTTTCATGTAACAGATGGTGTCATTTTGAAAAAGAAAATTCCGAAACCCCATCTTGGTTTAAGGGGGTAGTTTGAAATATACAGGGAACCTCAGGGTTATGGCTGCTAGCTGGGGATGTTACTATCGGGTTCCGAAACACAAACCCTGCAGCTTTAGAAAGCGTGGTAGGGTGTAGCTCAGAAATGGAGCTACTGCTGACTGAGTTGGGCTCATCCGGGTCCTTAGGTTGTACATGATCAGCAGGCGGCAAGTTCAAATCATGTTTCAGTTCTCCTGTGTCCGGTGATGGCTCTAGGCATGGAATCGTTCCTGATTCTTTACTGCAAGCCGACACGGGATTATTTTTAAAAGACTTCTCGATTGTAGAAATTTGTAAAGACTCACCAGGCCGGTCAAATTCAGGAATCTCCCTGATAGTCTCAGCGTCACAGCAGATGACAGCCTGGTCTTGAATATTGACAGGCATAGCTGAGGAATGTAATGAGCACAGCTGTTGCTGAAGTCGGTCTTGTTCTTTCGCCAAAGCAGCGAGCTGAAGCCTAAGCTGCTCTTGAAGGGTGTCCTGATTAGGAATATCAGTAAAGTCCGTACTGCTCACCGGCCTAATCGTAGGCTGAGTCGAATCCTTAGTAGAAGCAAGCATCTGTTTCTCTTCAAGCACCATATTATCACATTCAGCGTTATCCACATTAATCTCCATTAGAATCAGGGGCAGAGCTCATGGCCGCTCTCGTTCCCTGGGGACGTCCATTTTCTTCACAGATCGAACGAAAGTGACCAAGCCCACAGTCACTCAGTCCCCCTACTGGTCAACAGTAGGGGAAATTCCCCGGCGTACTGGCCAAATTTCCCTCATTCACTAAAAAAAATTAGACCAACAGCTTAATCTGGTTCAAGGTCAGTTGGCATTCACTTGTATCCCCCTCCCCCGGGTCGTGCCTGAAAATAGGCGAGTTGTCTAGTGCACTTACCCGGTCAACAAAAACTAAAAAATAACTTGTCCTGCTGCCCTCTCCTCATTGTTTCCAGTTGTCATCCCTTCCTCTTCCCTCTCTGTGATCTGTGCTCATTCTGCCTTCCTCCCCCTTCCCCCTCCCCCTGTGTAGTCCATTTCTCACTCACCAGTGTGTTTTATTTCTCTCCCCAGAATCTAGCTCACTCAAACCTCGGAGTGCTCCTCAGGTCATGAGGGTTCTTCTGTAGCCCTCCCCATCCCCACTGAAGCCGCAGCCTATCCAACTGCCCTGCTGCCTCAGGTATGATGTCCTGCTTGGGCAGCGTCACTATCGTGGTGCCACAGTGTACTTGCCCACTGACCCTCCCTTCCTCCTGCCCACCCAGAATGATGATGCTTTTATACTTGCTGGTATTTGTCTGAACCAGTTAGCCCACTTTCAGTACCCCCCTTTTGCATAGTATGCTTGCCCCTCCCCCATCCATTGCAGTTAGTGCTGTCCTTTCACACTTTTCACTTCCCTAGTCCTGTTCTTGAGACTGTCAGTTTTCTCGCTGGAACAGCTCTGCTTGTACCTGGCCTCCCTAACTAGTCTCCTCTTTACAGTTCAGTTCACCCACTGCTCACACTGCTTTCTGCTACTCCTACCCAGGCTCTAAACTCATCCTACCCCATAGCATTGCTATTAGTCACTCTGGACATTTCCCCCCTCCTGTTCAATCATGCTTCAGTCTCACTGCCAATTGCTGGCAGTCTGTCTCTGCCCCATCTGATTCTGTTCTTTCTTTGCACCAGTCTGCTGATCTCACCTCCTTTCTCCTATTCCCCGCATGCCCCCTCCCATCAACACCTCTACCTCATAGGCTCAATTCACAGCCAGCTGATTACCTTCCCTCCACTCTCCATGTTCCTGTGTATTCTCTTCCTTACCTCACTCATCATCACCCCATGTCCCTTCCCTCCTCCTTCTTCCCCATCCAACCCCCTACCTTTGGTGTTCTACCACTTTCCTCCCCTAACCTTCTCTCCTCCCCCTGGCCTTTTGCCCTCCCCACTACCATTGATCACGCAGGGCTTCACTCCTCCCCTTTACCTTGTCTCTACATTGGTTTGTCAAAGTCCCTACAATTCCCTTCTCTCCCATTCTGCCCTCCCCACCCTACTCCTTCTTTGAAGGCGATTACCAACTCCATCTAAACTCCTCATCACACTGCTACTGCTAACAGCTGATGATGTTGAACTGACCCTTGGTCCTTACCAGCTCTGTCCCACAACTCTTCTCAAGGGACTGAAACTAGCCCACCCAAACATCCTCAGCCTCCTTCCTAAAATAATTGACCTTCATCCTCTTATGCTAACCCTTAAACCAGACAGATTAATTATTTCTGAATCATGGCTCTTCCCTAAAATACCTGATGCTAGCATCTCTGTCCCTGTCTACTCACTCATCTGTCAAGACACGCCCAGCATGGGTAGAGGAGTGGCAATGTACCTCTCTCCATCCAGTATACAACTATACTTTCTGTTTCCTCTCCATCTGCTTTTGACTTAATCCTCATCAAGCTCTCACTCCCCTTGTGTATTCCCATTTTTCTAGCAGGTGTATACTGCTGTCCTAACATCCCTCCTGCCTCTATTACCAGTCTGCACACAACTCTTGCACCTCACGCCACATCTAGTAAACTCTACATCTTAGGAGACTTCAGCCTAAACTGGCTTTCTCCTACCAACGTGAAAACCTGTCACAACATTGCCTCACTCAGTCTGTCCCAGTTAATCACCAAGCCCATCTGTTCAAACCCTAGAACCAACAGTTATACCCTCATTGACTGGGCTCTGATGTCACACCCTCACTGTATTATCGATGCAGGTATACTCCTTGATGCCCTAAGTGATCACCACTTGATATACTGTGTCTGCAAAATTCATCGACCTAAGGCATCCTCCAAAACTCTTCTGTTCTGATCCTTTAGGTCCCCAAAACTTGCCTCCCCGCTAAATGATCTGGCAACAATAGGCTGGTCTCCTATCCTTTCTACCTCCTGCATTGCTACTGCCCTCAACTATTTTGCCTCTAAATTCCTTGACACCAGGGAGCTGCATGCTCCTCTAAGGGAATGCAAAGTGAAGGGTTCCCATTTCCTCTGGGTCACTGCAGAACTACTGGCCTGCATGCACGCCCATGATCAAGCATGAAAGCGCCACAAGACCACAGGCTCGCCTTCTGATTTGTGCAACTACCGCTTCCTCCACAATGCTTGTACAAGGGCTATCTGTCTTGTGAAGGCAGAGTACTTCTCCCACTCCTTCCAAGAAAATATCAACTACCCTTCCAAATTCTGGAAGGTAGTTCATGCCCTATTCTTCCGTCCTTTGCAACCCTCCATACCTGTCCTCAATGTGAATGTTGTCCCCAGCCACAACACATTCTCTGTCGCTACAACATTTAACACCTTCTTTAACTCCTGCACCTCCTCCTTACTCTTCTCCCTTCCACCTAGCATCCTCCCCTTCCTCTTCCTCCCCTCTTCCTCCAACTCATCACCCTCTTGCTCCTTCTCTCAAGTCTCCCCCACTGACACACTCCAGGCCCTTCTAGCTCCCAATCCAGCTAAGAGAAAGAGCCCTGATGGACTAGACCCCAGACCTCTCTCCCTGTCTGCCCCTGCTATTGCTTCCCTTCTTGCCTCCCTGCTCAACCTCTCTTTCTTCCTAGCCACTGTCCCAGCTGCATGGAAACATGCCACAGTTGTCCCTCCTCCTAACGGCGGTGACCCTTCTAATCATGGAAATTACCATTCAATTTCCTTGCTTCCTGTGCTTGCTAAGCTTCAGGGACACATTGTTCTGTCTTGAGTCTCTCTCTACCTTGACTCCTCCTTGTTTTTCATGCCCTTCCAGTCTGGGTTCTGTAACTTTCACTTAACTGCTACCTCCCTCCTAAGGCTTACTAACTCTGTATTCTCAAGTATGGATCAAGACCATATCACCATAGCAATATTTGTTGACTTTGCCAAAGCATTCAGCACTGTATCACATCCCCTTCCTCCTCAGTAAGCTTACTGGTGCTAGACTAATGGACCTCACAGTAAGTTGGTTCTGATCCTACCTACAAGATCGTACCCAATCAGTTAGGATCGGTGACTCCCTCTTCCCTCCCCTCCCCTCCCTATCAGGTTCAGGATCCCATAGGGCTGTGTCCTATGTCACCTACTCTTCTCCATTTTCTTAAATGATCTCCCATCTGCCTGCACATCCACTTCAATCCACATGTACGCAAACAGTACGGTTCTGTACACCTCGGAGCCCCTCCCCTTGTGATGTGGCAAGCAGTCTTCAGCTGGACTTCAACAATGTCCAGCAGTGATTCTGCTCAAATCATTTGTTCCTGAATGCCAAGAGAACCACCTCTATGACCTTCAGCACAAGGCAGAGACTCTCTTGGCTCCCATCCCTCCCATCTTTCCACACCCTTGATGGAACAATGATTGAGGACATTACCCCCCTTAAGTAGCTCTGGGTTTGATTTGACCAACACCTCAATTTCTCGGGCCATGTGGATGCCATCTATAAGAAACTGCACCCCAAGCTTGGTGTACTTTACAGAAAACAAGGCTATATCCCACTGCAGGCACACTGGGTTCTTTTTCAGAGAATGATCCTTCCCATGTTTGACAATGGTGACATAGTCTGCAGTGCCGCTCTTAAGTCCTCTATCTGCAGATTAGATACCTTCTTTCACTCCTTCTGCCATTTCACTCTTGAATGTCCTCCCCACACTCACCACTGTAACCTGTATAGGCCCCTCACCTTCCTCTCTTCCCAACAGGTGCATCGCCCACTGTGTCAGTTTCACCACCAAGTACTGGATTGTATCCCTGCCCTCTCACCTAAGCTGTGTCTTCTCTCCCTCACACTCATCTTCCTATTTCCTTCATAACCTTGGGCAACATACCTTTGCCCTCCCTTCCAGGTCCTCCTCTGTTGGTCAGTCAGCCTTCTCTTACCGTTTCCCCTCTTGCTGTCTGCTCAGCCCCTCCTCTAGCTCCCTCTCGCCTCTTCCTCCAGAGCCTTACCTCTTGTCATTCTCCTGCTAATTCCCCTCCTTCTTCTCTAGGGCCACAGCACATAACTTTCTGCACCCCCTCTCTGTCATGGTCTTGTGTTGTACTGTAATGCAACACTTATCACTCCCGAGTATTGTTTTGTCATATTGTAATTTTGCACTTTTTATTGCCTTCTGTGTATGTCCTGCAATATTATTAATTGTACTGTACTGTATTGCACTGTATTGTACTGTCTTGTATTGCACTATACTGTACTGTATTGCATTTTACTGTACTGTCCTGTATTGCATTGCTGGTTGGTACTGTGTATTGATTTTGTATACTCCCTCTTCCCCTCCGCCAGGTCACTTCTAGAAATGAGCAGCCCTGCTCAGTATGTCTTTCACGGTAATATTTTTAAATAAATAAATAAAAATGTCTAGAACTCTATTCAGTGATGGCGGAAAACAGAAGTAGTTGGCTGCCTCCCATGTTATATAGGCACCAGCATGCATTGAAAATGTGTATGCAGGCACATTGACGTGGGCAGTTCCATCATGCAAAAGTTTACTACAGCTATCCCGTTATATGAGTGAATCAAAAAGGGTGACTCAATATAAGCACCAACAATATGAGCGACTGTACAGTTATAGCATCTCTACAGTTATAGCGACTGTACAAGTATAGTGATTGTAGTGGTCAATGAGTGGTGTGGTGTGGAGTTATTTAAAAGTGAGGGGGTGCAGTCAGCGAAGCCCCTTCCCCGCATAAAACAAGAAGTAGTGTGTGGTGATGGGACGCAGCTGTTGCCGTTGCTAGGTGCAGGTGTAAAGCTGTACGTTTATGTTCCCTGTTTGCACCTGAAGATAGCTGTGTTCGGGTGGTATAGGTAGTTTTGTCGCAGTTTTGTGCCACGCTACTGTTTGGATGCACTGTTATTGCACTCGCTAATGTTGATTCGCTGTTATTAATTTCACTATTGTTGACTCACCCAAATGACAAAGAACCCTTTCTGCATGGTCCTGATGCCAAAGGTTTAGAAACTGATGCATCATGGCTCTATGGAGATCCTCATTAAGATCTACTGTTACCAGTAAATAAAGAACTTTTCCCAGTGATGGTACTCTGTGGTCCACGTTTCTGTCACTGCCACCAAACCCATCTGTGATCTTTAATAGGGGGATAATGGGGTGGGGATAGATAACTGCCTTTCTATCTTAAAGCGTTGTGCACTGCCAGAGCAGAGAACTTGTGTACCAGCACTCCACATACTGTTTACATTGTTAGAAGAAACTTCTTTTTACTCTTATTATTGTGCAACAAAATCTCATAGAAACATAGACTTTGATGACAGATAAGGACCACTTGGCCCACCAAGTCTGCCCATTTCCCTACCTGTTGGATAAGCAGCAGATCCTAGTGAACCAAGAGCCTATGTTTTCCTACCCACCACCAGAAGTGCCTTATGTCTGTCCCATGCATTTTTGAATTCCCCCACTATTTTTGACCTCCTGACCTTCTCAGTAAGGCCGTTCCATGCATCCACCACCCTCTCTGTGAAAAAATACTTCCTCACGTTGCCCCTGAGCTGTCCCCCCCTATATTCAAATTGTATCCCCTTGTTCTTGCACATCTCCTTTTCTGAAAGATGCTACCGTCTTGGACTTTGTTGATTCCCTTGAAGTACTTGAAAATTTCTATCATGCCCCCCCCTCCTTCCTTTCCTCAAGGGTATACACATTACAGGGAATTACAGACTAGTCAGTCTGACCTCCGTTGTGGGCAAGCTCATGGAGACCACACCAAAGGTTGGTGGAATATCTAGAGAAGCGTGGTCTCCATTGGGGGGACATTGTGTTAAACAAATCAGATTGACTTCTTTGACTGTGTCACTAAGACAGTAGACAAGGGCCAAGTGGTAGACATCCTCTATCTTGATTTCAACAAGGCATTTGACTCTGTGCCCCACAAAAGGTTGATCAGGATGTTGGTGGATCTCAGGGTTGGGGAAAAGATGGCCAGATGGGTAGAAAACTGGCTGAGGGACAGAACCTGAAGGGTGGCTGTGGGGGGAGAATTATCTGGCACCAGACAGGTAACCAGTGGGGTCCCGTATGGCTCAGTGCTGGGGCCCATGCTGTTCAATATCTTCATCAATGACATTGGGATGGCATTAATGGCAAAATGTGCCTATTCGTGGATGACACCAAGCTCTGTGGGAGAGTGAACACAGCTGAAGGGATACAGGACCTACAGAAAGATCTGAAAGGCTGGGGAGGTGGTCCAGGATCTGGCAGCTTGGCTTCAATGCCAAGAAATGCTAAGTTATGCATATTGGAGCCAAGAATCCCAGGACAGAGTACTGCCCGGATGGAGTCTAAGTATCTGCATCAGAGGAGGAGAAGGACCTAGGAGTTATGATCATTAGTGACCTGAAGCACTCCACGCAGTGCAAGAAAGCAGCAGCAAAGGCAAACAAGATGCTGGGTTGCATATCTAGGGGGATCAGTAGTAACAACCAACAAAGAGGAGTCCAGCTACAAATCCATGCCCTGCCTCCTAAGAATGTTTTGCAATTGCATAATTTTTTATCTTATTCAAGGATATCTCTTTCATCAGGCCATACCTATGGAACTTATAGCCACCAATATCTAGGACTACACAGAAATTTTGCAAACAGTCCACTAGGACTGCCCATGATGACATCTTCTGTCCCCTCTCGCTGTATAAACATGGGTAGCCTTGTCCCTCCTCAGTTCTTTTCCAGCCATCGATCAGTGCTCATTGGACCACTGTAGAATTGTCACTGCCTTTGCCACTGTTTGTCTTTCTCCCATCTATAGAAATAATCATTTTTAATATACTTTAGGTGACCTGTATGTCATCAAATGGACAGTCAGCACACTTCCATGATTAGACAGATGGAGATAACTCTTCTGCTAGTGGTAGCTTTCCCCAACAAACAGGCTGCCAAACTCTGCAGGTAGCGGGAGTCCCAAGCACAAGCCCCATGATCAAGGCAGGGAAAGGCCTCCCCAGGTGTTACACCTTCACCTCGTAGGTATGACCCTCTTTCCAGACGTCATCCACTTCGGCAATGATACCTTCCCCCCATCCTGACTGCAAAGCTGGACACCAAGGTCAGTATCTGGGGGCAACTTCTGCCAGGTACTCAGTAACATTGATGGTGGTGCCTTTGCTTCCCCATCAACCTCTTCTGTCTGGCTGATTAATCACCTTATTGATGGGGAGGGTGCTGTTGACCTCTATTCATACCAAGTATTCAGCATCAATGATAGCACTTCTGCCTCCCCATTGATATACATCCATGTTGCCATCGACTACACGGACAGTGACATTTAGGTGGTACTCTAGTCCCATATGGATTTACTTACCTCCTTCTCCTGTGACAGGAATCCCATCAATAATGCATCTAAACCAAAATCTCATGGAGATGCCTCTCAGGCCATCACACCAGCTCTCTTCCTGAGAGTCGACAGCCTTGAAACCTCACTCTTTGCAATCTGTGAACTACAGGGATGATGCCCAGGGGTACCATCCTGTCTGTACCATACAGGATGAAAGGCAGGGAAAGATTATGGCAAAAGCCCCTCTGGACCACTTTGCTCACAGTGAGAAAGGGCCCAGCTCCCCCTGAAGTCCCACCTCTGACATTCGCAATGCAGCAGTCACAGGCTGCTACAGGGTTTGCTTTACAGGGGCAGGCCATAACTAAGTTGTGTGACCTCCTTTCCATTATCATCCCTCCCACCCTACATACCTGGGGGGATGTCACCCCTACTGCTTGCCATAGGTCATAAAATCTGCCATGATAAATGCTGATATGGAACCTAGGGAGCTGGAGGTACAGGGCAAAAGATCATTTCTGTCAGACATCGTTGGGCCTGAGGATTGTGAACCACATGCCAAAATGCCTTCTGGACAGCCAATGCAGTTGCTTAAGCTCCCCCTTACTGGTGTTCCTGAACAGGACTCCATAAGAATCCCACAGCTATAGCAGATGTAGGTAAACACCTCCTACATATGGCCTATGACACCTCAGATGTTGCCAGGGCAGCTACCTCTGGCCTATGTCTCCGGAGACACACCTGGCTCAGGGTGGTTGGCAAGGCTAATGATATGCAAATGTCCATTCTCAAGCCTCCCTTTAAAAGGGTATAAAATAGGTGGGGCAGCAGTTAAAGGACATCCTTTTGGCCTATAGGCACATCACTTCATTCCCTCTGTCATACCCAAGTGACGAGTAGACAGAGGGTGTCTGTTTGACCAGTGCTCACTACTGTTCCAATGCCAGAGAACACCCTTAATGGTAAGAGTAGCAGGAGACCTGCCTACCCCATGAACCACCCCATAAACCCCTAAGCATGGAAGGGGGAAGCAGTAACTAGTTCTGCCTGACCATTATCTACAAGGGTGGTTGTAGTGGGTCACTGTTAGCCCGCCTGATCCAGGAGAGGGTAGTGATGCCAGATGCCCTGGCCTTAGAAATAATAGCACAGGGACATGCTCTGAAAATTTTAGAACTATCTCCAGAACATCCATCAAAGTCTTCTCATTACCCCCCAGAACTTCTCACACTGTTTCTGGGAAAAATGTACACCTTGTTACAAACAAAGGTTTATAGATCCTGTTCCCTAGGAACAAAGTAATGTAGGGTTTTGTTTTTGGCACCTCCTAGTCTTAAAATGGACAACAGATCTGAGGCCTACTCCAGACTCCAGAGCTTTGAAATTTCTGTTCTCAAGGACAACGCTGTCAGTCCAGGCTATTACCCATTGACTATTATTTCCAGCATGGGTTTTTGCAAACTGCTTAGCAGTGTTGGTACCAGCCCATCACAGGGGCAACCTATAAATCTTCCCTTACCTGGATAACTGGTTCCTAAAAGCTCACTCCAAGGTATAGATTTTACATAGTCTAGCATGGACCAAACATGTGTTCCATATTCTAGGGCTTACAGCCAATATGCCCAGGTCTATTGTGGTCCCTTCCAGCTTCTGCATTATAAGTGGCATTTGGGGATATAGCCCAAGACCCAGCCTTCCTATACATGACTGGAACTGCTCCTCGGAGTGCTGGGCTGGTACACTATTTGTGGCTGTAACCTGATTTGCAAAATAATCTTGAACTTGTGGAAGCTTTATTTAAGGTACTATGTTTGTATTTTATATTTGAAATTTGCAGTAAAACAAGTTCTGCACCTGGGACACAGAAACCCAAGAGAGGAATACAGGATGGGGGGCAGGTTCTAGCCACCACAAGTCAGGAGAGAGACCTGGGTGTTATCATATCCGATGACCTGAAGTCAGCCAAACAATGTGAAAAAGCAGTGGAGAAGGCAAACAGAATGCTGGGGTGCATAGGAAGGGGCATAACCAGTAGGAGGAGTGAAGTTGTGATGTCACTGAATAGATCACTGGTGAGGCCTCATCTGGAATACTGTATCCAATTCTGGAGACCGCATATCAGGAAGGACATAGAATGGAAGCAGTCCAGAGAAGAGCAACAAAAATGATACATGGAGTGCACCACAAACCTTGTGAGGAAAGACTCAAGGAACTAAACAGCTATTCACTGGAAGAGAGAAGGGAGAGAGGAGATATGATAGAGACTTTCAAATACCTTAGAGGAATAAACAGGCTACAGAAGGGTAGCATATTTCAGAGGTGAAAGTGCACAAGAACAAGAGGCTGGAGGGAGAGAGGCTTAGGGGGAATGCTAGGAAGTATTTTTTCACAGAGAGGGTGAGGGATCCTTGGAACAGCCTATCAGCGGAGGTGGTGGAAGCTAAAACAGTACAGGGATTCAAAAGTGCATGGGATAAGCATAAAGGCACCCTGCTGTACAGTGGAGCGGGGCAAAGGCAATCCAGATAAGAGTAGAGATTACCAAACCAAGTAGGGAAATGAGCAGACTAGGTGGGCTGTATGGTCCTTATCTGCCGACAAATTCTATGTTGCTATGCATGGAGTGCTTGTTTTTATTTTTTTTATTCATTTTATCTATACCTGGATGGGGCTGACTATCTGATAGCACAGGCCTAGATGGTCCATACCAACCACTATGTCACAGCTAGGATATTCCAAAGGCTGTTAGTCCTAATAATAGTGGCTATTGTGAAGGTACCCTTGGCCAGGCTATATCTAATAATAGCTGCCATTGTCAAGGTACCCTTAGCCAGGCTATATCTAATAATAGCGGCCATTGTCAAGGTACCCTTGACCAGGCTATATATCTAATAATAGTGCCCATTATCAAGGTACCCTTGGTCAGGCTATATATCTAATAATAGTGGCCATTGTCAAGGTACCCTTGGCCAGGCTATATATGTAATAATAGTGGCAATTGTCAAGGTATCCTTGGCCAGGCTATATCTAATAATAGCGGCCACTGTCAAGGTACCCTTGGCCAGGCTATATATATCTAATAATAGTGGCCATTGTCAAGGTACACTTGGCCAGGCTATATATCTAATAATAGTGGCCCCTGTCAAGGTACCCTTGGCCAGGCTATATATCTAGTAATAGTGGTCATTGTCAAGGTACCCTTGGCCAGGCTATATACCTAATAATAGTGGCCATTGTCAAGGTATCCTTGGCCAGGCTATATATCTAATAATAGTGGCCATTGTCAAGGTACCCTTGGCCAGGCTATATATATCTAATATTAGTGGCCATTGTCAAGGTACCCTTGGTCAGGCTATATATCTAATAATAGTAGTCATTGTCAAGGTACCCTTGACCAGGCTATATATCTAATAATAGTGGCCATTGTCAAGGTACCCTTGGTCAGGCGATATATCTAATAATAGTGGCCATTTGTCAAGGTACCCTTGGCCAGGCTATATATCTAATAATAGCGGCCATTGTCAAGGTACCCTTGGTCAGGCGATATATCTAATAATAGTGGCCATTTGTCAAGGTGCCATTAGCCAGGCTGTATATCTAATAATAGTGGCCATTGTCAAGGTACCCTTGGTCAGGCTATATATCTAATAATAGCAACCATTGTCAAGGTACCCTTGGTCAGGCGATATATCTAATAATTGTAGCCATTGTCAAGGTACCCTTGGCCAGGCTGTATATCTAATAATAGTGGCCATTGTCAAGGTACCCTTGGCCAGGCTATATATCTAATAATAGTGGCCATTGTCAAGGTACCCTTGGTCAGGCTGTATATCTAATAATAGTGGCCATTGTCAAGGTACCCTTGGTCAGGCTATATATCTAATAATAGTGGCCATTGTGAAGGTACCCTTGGCCAGGCTATATATCTAATAATAGCGGCCATTGTCAAGGTACCATTGGCCAGGCTGTATATACGAACATACTAAATTTGCCAGCAGATAAAGGCCTAGAGGTCTATTAAGTCTGCTTGAATGTGCAGCTAGCACCCCTTATTCCGCAGCTGCCCCTCCCTTCCACTTCATTGACCCTCCCCCTTGTCCTGTCCCATCCCCTTTTGAAGCAGTCCACTGTTCTACTGGATACCACTTCTGCAGGTAATGCATTCCACCCAGCCACCACCCTCTCTGTAAAAACGTGTCTCCTCATCTCCCTCCTGAACCTTCCTCCCTCCAGTCTCATATCATGGCCCCCCTGGTGTCCCTCCCCTTCCTTACTTTGAACAGCCCCCTGTACCTGTCTTGTTTATTCCCTTCATGTACTTAAAGGTTTCAATCATGTCCCCCCATCCCTCCTCTCTTCCAGCGAGTACATGTTCAACTCCCTCAGCATCCTCTCGTATGATAAGTTCCCCAGCCCCTTGATCATCTTTGTCACCATGCACTGCACCCCCCTCCAGTAACCTAATGTCCCTTTTCAGATACGGGTGCCAGTACTGCATGCAGTACTCCAGGTGCGGTCTAACTAATGACCTATACAGTGGCAGAATCATCTCCTCCCTTCTCGAAGATATACCCCTTGCAATAAAACCTAGCATTTTGTTGGCCTTTGCAGCTGCCTTTCTATATTGTGCCAAGTTGTTCATTGACCCTGTAATGAGCACCCCCAGATCCTTCTCCTCCTCCTCTGTCTGGGCCCCCAGCTGGTAACTCCTCCTTGGGTTCTTCATCCCAAAATGCAGCACCTTGCACTTTTTGCCCGATTGCCAGGTGTCTGACCAGGTTTCAAGCTTTGCCAGATCATCCTGCAACCCCTGCCATCCCCCTAGGTCATCCGCCACCACTCCTACCTTAGTATCATCAGCAAACAGACTGATCTTGCACTTGATGTCCAATAATATGTCTACAATGAATATCCCAAACAACATTGGTCCCAACACCGAGCCCTGTGGAACACTGATCGTCACTACCCTATGGTGTGAGAGCTTCCCACCCAGCATCACCCTCTGTTGCCTTCCTTGAAGTCAGTTCCCAACCCATCTCACCAGCTTTGCACCTGCCCCTGTGCCTTCTAACTTACTTCCCAGCCTTCCATGCGGCACTGAGTCGAATGCCTTACTGAAGTCCAGATACAGGACATCCACTGCATGGCCCCTGTCCAGTTGCCTAATTACTCAGTCATAGAACTCCACCAAGTTGGTTTGGCAGGATCTGCCATGTATGAAGCCATGCAGTCTGCTGTTCTGTAGTCCTTTGGCCTCTAGGAGAGCCACCAGCCTCTCCTTCAGGATAGTCTTCATTAGCTTACCCACGATGGATGTGAGGCTTACTGGTCTTTAGTTTCCGGGTTCATCCTTGGGGCCATTCTTGTGGAGGGGCACCACATGAGCCATCCTCCAGTCCTGAGGTACACACCCCGAATGTAGTGAGGCATTAAATAGGTCTGCCAAAGGTCCTGCAAGGACCTCTGCAGGCTCCTTCAGTACCCTGGGGTGGATGCCATCTGGGCCTGGTGCCTTGTCCACCCTTAGTGCCTTCAAACCCTCCCGAACTCTGACATCCATGATTTCCCCCATCTGTCACCTCCTCCCCCCTTGGGTGTCACCCTCCTCTTCTCCTTAGTAAATACTGAGCAGAAGTACTCATTTAGTGCTTCTGCCTTATTGCACCCTGCTTCCACTTAACCCCCCTCCTTCCTTATCCTTGCTATGTGGTCCTTACAGCTCCTTTTCTCCCTGATGTACCTAAAGAAATCCTTCTCCCCTTTCTTAATGCCTTGTGCCAGCCTGAGTTCTGTAGATACCTTAGCTCCCCCTTACTGCCCTTGTCACCTCCTTCGATTCCATCAAGTACTCCTCCCTGTCCTCCCCTCCCTGTTTTCTTGTACCTCCTAAAGGCAGCTCTTTTTCTCCTTACCTTTTCCATGACCTCCTTGCTCAACCAGCTCGGTTTCCTAGCCCTAGCCTTCTTGCTCTGGGCCTTGCAGCAGGTTTTGGTTGCCTCCACTATCCCCAGCTTTATGAGCCCCACCTCTGGTTAGTGTCCATACTAGATTGAATTCTGGCCAGGTACCCTTACCACTTCCCCATCCTCCCAAAGTCGGCCCTCCTGAAGTCCAGCACTCTTGTGCCAGATTCCACTCCTTCCTTGCCCATATCCAATGTGAGCCATACTGAGTGGTGGTCACTCCCTGACAGTGGTTCCTCCACTGTAAGTTCTCTCACAAAGTCCCCATTTGCCAGCACAAGGTCAAGAGTATTCCCTAACCTGGTTGGTTCACTGACCATCTGCAGCAGGAAACTGTCCTGGAAGGCATCCAGCAGTACTTGCTCCCTTCTGTTCCTGGTTGTTGGGGTACTCCAGTCCACTCCTGGCTTGTTGAAGTCCCCCACAATCACCACACTACCCTTCTTGCAGGTCCTCCTGATCTGTCCCGCTAGTTCCCTGTTTAACTCCTCCGTCTGAGATAGCGGCCTGTGCACCACTCCCATTCTAAGAATCCTATTCTTGGAATCCTGGATTTGCATCCAAAGTGACTCCGTATTACCCTCCTCCCCTTCCTCCCTTACACACTTCAGTCCTTCATTCACATATAGTGCCACACCCTCCCCTTTCCCAATCACTCTGTCCCTACGAAATAACCTGTACCCTGGTACAGACAGGTCCCATTCATTGTATTGGGTGGTCCATGTTTCTGTGACGGCTGCAATGTCCACCTCTCCCTCTGCCATGAGCACCTGTAACTCTGCAGTTTTCCTCCCAAGGCTCCTAGCATTGAGGGTAACCACCTTCCACACTATATCTAATAATAGTGGCCATTGTCAAGGTACCCTTGGCTAGGCTATATGTCTAATAATAGTGGCCATTGTCAAGGTACCCTTGGCCAGGCTATATATCTAATAATAGTGGCCATTGTCAAGGTACCCTTGGCCAGGCTATATATCTAATAACAGTGGCCATTGTCAAGGTACCCTTGACCGGGCTATATATCTAATAATAGTGGCCATTGTCAAGGTACCCTTGGCCAGGCTATATATATCTAATAATAGTGGTCATCAATCAATCAGTCTTTGTTTGTGAGCACAATTCATAGATCAAAGTGCTGTACAATAATACAAAACTGCAATAAATAATACTAAATCTAAAATATTAAAATATAATCAGAATACCAGCGATGGCTACACACTAAGTATCAGTTTAGTCTGGGAAGGCAAACTGAAATAAATATATTTTTAAGGCTGTTTTAAAGCTCTCGATGGTCAGGCACTCTCTAACCTGACAAGGTAGAGAATTCCACATAATGAAACAAACGGGCCCCAGAGGTCTTTAGTTGAACCCTGGGAACCTCCAGCAATCCCTTGGAGGAACAGAGTGAACAGAGAGGGTGATAAGGGCAGAGAAGATCTTGCAGGTAGTGAGGTCCCTGTTCATGTAGGGCTTTATAGGTCAGTAACCTGACCTTGAAGGTGATCTGCCAATGTACAGGCAGCCAGTGCAGGCCGCAGAGCACAGGAGTGACAAGGCAAGATCTTGATAAACCAGTCAACAACCTGGCCGCCACATTCTGCACTAGCTGCAATTGGTAGATATCAACTCCCGGTAGCCCTAGGTATAAGGCATTGCAGTAATCAAGGCAAGAGGTTACAAAGGCGTGGACTAATGACGGAAGATCACCAGGCAGGACCAGGCACTTAATCCAGGGAATGTTCCTCAGATGGTAAAAAGAGGTCTTAATGACAGCAGATGCCTGAGATTTTAATGCCAGGCTGCTATTTAACACAGCACCAAGAATTCACGTCTGGTTGGAGGTCAGCAGCTGTTCCCCCCCCCCCGGGGTCAAAGCCCGGATAGTTGACCTGCCGACAACCCCATACCTTAGTGACCTGGCTGCATCACCAACACCTCACTTTTGCCAGAGTTCAACCTCAGCCAATTGGCACTCATCCAACCTTGGATCTCAAGAGGCAGCTATTAAAAGACTGAGACTGCTCCATTCTGCTTGGGCACAAAGGACATGTAGAGCTGAGTATCATCTGCATTGCAGTGAAAACTCAGCCCATACCACCTTACAATATCTCCCAATTGCAGCATGTACTCTGCAAACAACATGGGGACAGTACAGAGCCCTGTGGAGCCCCACATGACGGGGGAGAGGGGTTGAGGAATAAATCCCTGACACCACCTTCTGGGTCTTGCCAGTATGGAAAGATCAAAACCACCTGAGGACTGTACCAGACGGTCCACAGAGAATCTGTAGTTGCTCCAGCAACACCCCATGGTCTATAGTATCAGACACTGCAGAGAGATCGAGAAGAACCAAGATGGAATGGCTCCCCCCGATCCCTCGCCATCAGAAGATCATTCAGTACCTGAACAAGGGCACTCTCGGTACTGTGCCTCTTCCTAAACCTGGATTGGAGAGGATCATATACATTGTGATATGTTAAATGGTCATCCAGCTGCGCAGCAACCACCTTCTCAATAGCCTTGCCCACAAAGGGCAGGTTAGATACAGGTCTGTAGTTTGCTAAGCAGTCCGGGTCGAGGGAAGATTTCTTCAAGAGTGTTACCACTACCACCTCTTTCAGGGGGTCTGGAAACACACCTGTCTCCAGTGAACACCAGACTATCTCAGCTAGGACCGGGTGTATGACTTCAATGCATCCCACTAGGAGGCGTGTTGGGCCCTGATCCAAACTACAGTAGGTTGGGCACATATCCTGAATGACTCGCACAATGTCCACAATCTCCAGCTGTGTGAAGTCAGACCAGGCAAACCATTGCTTGCAACCTTCTGCCGATCACCGCAATACCCATTAGAGGGCGTAGAATGGATCTCCGATCTGATGGCATCAATCTTATTGGCAAAGAACTAAGCAAACTCATCACACTTAACTTATGAAAATGCTGTCTGTGGCTGAAGACAGGTTAGATTACACAACCTGTCAACAGTCCAGAAGAGCTGAGCAGGTCAATTCCTCACTGCAGCAATCGCCTTGGACAGGAATTCTGCCTTCTTACAGGAGATTGCTGATTGATAGTCTTTATAATGGGCTATTAATCTAAGCTTATCAGCTGCCAGGCAAGATTTACACCAGTGCCACTCCAGCCTTCGACTCTATGCCTCAACTCCTTCAAAATCTGATTGAACCAAGGGGACTTTGGGCAAAGAGTGAGGGGGCAAACATGGAGAGGAGATAGGGAATTGAGGGACCCTATCACTTGCTTTTTTTTAACTTTTTATTTATAAAAAATGTTAAGAGTTTACAGCATGAAGTGTAGCATACATAAAAAGAAGGCATATGGTACACAGTTCTTCATAATGAATGTACAGATACATCACATCAGTTATATGGTCATTAAAGCTATAAGAGCAGACATTATGTGATACCGTCAGATATAGACAAAGGAGTAAAGGTTGAACTAATTAACCTGCAGACTAGTATTACTCTCACCACAGATTAAATCCTATAAATCTTTAAAGCCAGGATAGCGGCCCTCTTGCAGAACTAGAGTAGTGTGGTGGGCTGAACAACTTAACACTAGTAGGCAGAATAGTTATAGGATAGCCTGGGCTTAGTTAAGCTGAGTCAAAAACCCATAGTCTGTAGCAGAACAACCTGCCCTATGGGTACAGGGTAAACAACAGGTAAATTATTTATGTCCATACACTGAGTGGTGATCATGCTCACCTTTGAAAATGACCCCTACCATGTTAGTCTGAGGGAGTAGTAGAAATTAGATCATTCAAGTGGAGCAGCTAAACATATGCTTTATACCAAAACTACATCTTCTGTAATGATAATGGCATGCATTCAGAAAAAATTAATATAACAAGATTGTAAAACACAAACTTTCAACCTAGCTTTAGGAAGCAATCTAAAACAACCAGAGAGAATTGTGACACATTGATCAGCTGAATATGGGCACTTAGTCCTAAGAAAGTCCCAGTCCCCACAATGGGTGCAATGTTAAATCCAGCTAAAGAAAGTCAGAACATCGGCCCTCATCATCTGACATTAGCTTTCAGGAGGATTCAATTTAGGCAGATTAGCCAGAAGTTTTTCAGTAAATTGAGCTGCTGTGAGGGGGTCAAGAAAAACATGCAACTTCGACTCATGTCGTATTTGGAGCTACACTGGATAGTTCAATCTGGCTTCTAAGCCATGTCGCAGAAGATCCTTTTTGACTACCTGTAGTTCTTTCTTTCTTGTCTATGTCTGAGACAACAAATCCTGGAAAAATCCCCAACAATCTCTCCTCGAGCTCTAGCCACCTGCAGGAGTGAGATCAGTTCTTCCGGTGCCGAACGTGTGGCAGTCGCTGTCATCTGTCTCTGCTGGGGGTCGCCTTGCATCCTGGATTACTGGGATATGGCAAAATCTTTCAGTATACTTATGCCAGAGTCTGTAGACAGGAGTTTCAAATCTTCAAAGATGAATCTGGTGATTGTTGGCAGGAGTTCCATAACTCTGGCATATCGAGGGGGAAATCCCACAACACAGATATTTGCCTGTCTCTGGGCATTGTCCAGATTCTCCACTTTAGATCTCAGAAGGGATAGGTCCCTGACATAGACTGCATTACAATCAGCCTGACAACCTTGAGAACCCTGAAGATTTTTAATGGAGTCAGCGTTTTCTTGGATAAGGCGATTGATATCCGAGATCTTTGCCTCTACAACAGTCAGTCATTTATTTGTGTCTTCCCCAGTCTCTTGGATCTTGGTTAACATTGCCAAGATCTGTGTGGTCAGTAGTTCTGATGCCAAAGTACCTGCTATTGCAGCAGGCCCAAGTCCCGTATTGTAACTTGCGGGAGTCAAGAATGGATCCAAGCTTTGCACTACCCTCTTTGTATCTTTCTCTGGCCCCCATCATCTCCCCAGAAGCTTCCTACAGATCTTTAATGACTTTACTATAGTCTAGGTTGAATTAAACTTAAGTATTTAAAGTTTTCTGGCAATGTAGATTTGGAGCTATTTTAAAGTGCTGCTGCCATCTTGCTGCTGCACAGCACCCCCCCATCACTGCTTTGTTATACACTAGTACCAGTTCCTCCAGCTCCCTGCTTACACTTGACACACCTGATAGGTCCAGTACCGCCACAAGACCAGCTGGAATCAAACCCCTTAAATGGCGGTACAGGACCATCTCCATAGGAGCAGGTCTATTGGGGGGGGGTGCTTCGAATCTGAACCTTACAGTATGATGGTCTGACCAACTAACTGTCTCCACCACCAGATCGGCGATCTCCATCCCCAGTAGAAAGACCAGGTCCAATGAATGGCCATGACTATGGGTCACAAGAGGTTACTACCTGTGCCAGGCCCAACTAACTCATGAATTGGAGGAAGTCTTGTCCGAATTGCGAGAGTTCATCGTTGACCCAGGTATTGAAATCCCCCAGAATAATCCATCTGAGGGACTCCAATACCAGGTCAACGATGAAGTCTGTGACTTCCTGCAGGAATTCCTTCTCACCACTGGGTGAATGATAGATGAGAAGTATCCTGCAACCTACACCTGCACCCATGATACATTCAAAGGATCTGGTCACTCCCACTGGGGTGTCTACAAGGCCCAGATCCAATTTAAAGCAAATGGCTATGCTCCTGCCCCTATGAACCTCTCTCAGGTGGTTTATCACTGAGTACCTAACTGGAATTGTTGATTGCAACACTGGGTCAGCATTCTCATCCAACTAGATGTCAGTGATGCAAGCAAGGTTAATTGTACCAGCACGATCGGCAATAATAGCTGTCTTGTTTTTTATTGCCTGGCACTGCACAACACCGCCCGAGTAAGATAGCTGGACAAGGTAGACCGAGTGACCTGCCCACTCAAGGTGGAGCCCTTGGGTATGGGAACCAGGCAGGGAGGTCCCTTTTCCATGACCCATTTTGTCCCAGGGCATCTTCATGTCCCCATTGTCAAGGTACCCTTAGCCAGACTATATATCTAAGGATCCTTTAGTGAACTTTAAGAGTCTAGTGGGCTCAACATATTAACACTCTAGAACAGAGCTTTCTCATGCACTGTCATGCAGACAAGGTGTTCTAGTGGCAAAGGGACTAGTAATCTGGTAAAGGGGGTTCCTTTGCACAACTTGTTTCCTCTGCAGATTTTAACTACAGGTGCCTCAGGAATGAACTGGAGGGGAACACTCAAGGCCCCATCAGTTACTAACATACTATTTGCCAGCAGATTAGGCCTTACGGTCTATCGAGTCTGCTTGAACCTCAGAATCCTAGTTGGGTGCTGAGGTCTTCCCCTCCCTTGTGTTCCAGAAACCCCTATCATCCATCCCCACCCTCCTGGGACAGGCCATCATCTGATACATCCACTTTCTGTGTCTGTCCCACCCCTCTCTTGAAGCCCTCCACTGTGGATCTCTGAACCAGCTCACCAGGCAGTGCATTCCAAGGGTCCACAACCCTCTCAGTGAAAAACCTCCTCCTCTTCCCCCCTCACCCTTCCACCTTCCAACTTCAAACCATGCCCTCTGGTGATACCTCCCTGCTTTAGTCTAAAGATCCCCTCCATGTTTACCCTATTTATTCCCTTGAGGTACTTGAAGACCTCAATCATGTCCCCCTGTCTCTCCTCTCCTCCAATGAAAACAGGCAGAGCTCCTCAAGTCTGTCCTCATACATCAAATCCCCTAGCCCTCGTATCATCTTAGTTGCCCTCCTCTGTACACTCTCCAGGAGCTGTATGTCCCTCTTCAAGTGTGGTCTCCAGTACTGTACACAGTACTCAAGGTGTGGTCTAACCAGTCCATTGTACAGCGGCAGAATCACTTCCTTGCTCCTAGAGGTGATCCCCCTTGCAATGCATCCCAACATCCTGTTTGCCTTGCTAGCCGCCTCCTGCACTGCTCAGAGTTATTCATACATGCATCCACCATGACCCCTAGGACTTTTTCCCTATTGATGCCTCCAGCACCTCCCTCCCAGGGTGTACCTGTGTTTAGGGTTTCTCCCAAGATGCAACACCTTGCACTTGGTGATATTGAAATTTAATTTCATGTGTGAGCCCAGCTTCCAGGGTGTCCAGGTCCTTGCAGGCCAACCTCCCTCTTCTCCCTCAACTACTGCTCCCATCTTGGAGTCATCCATGAAGAGACTCATTTCACATCCTATATCCTCCTGATGTCCGATATGTATGCATTAAACAGGACTGGACCCAGGACCGAGCTCCGCGGTACTCCCACTACCAACCCTCTATAGGGTTTGAGAGCTCCACAGACCACTACTCTCTGGGTGCATTCAGCTAGCCAGTTTTCAATCCATCTGACCATCAAAGGGCCTACTCCTAACCCCATCAGTTTCTCCACCAGACCATTGTGGGGGACAGAGTCAAACGCCTTGCTGAAGTCCAAGCATAATACATCCACAGGCTTTCCCCTGTCCAGTTCTGATGTTACCCATTCATAGAACTCCACAAGATTGGTTTGACATGATCTACCTGGCACAAACCCATGTTGCCAACTATCCAGACCTCCCACCTCCTCCAAGTACACCCCCAATCGTTCCTTTAGTATACTGTCCATTAATTTTCCCACCACTGAGTTCAAACTGATGGGTCTATAGTTACCTGGTACTTCCCTCGACCCCCCTTTATGGATTGGCACCACATGTGCCTCTCGCCAATCCCTAGGTACCCTCCCTGTCTCAAGTGACCTGTTGAAGAGCTCGCCAGGGTGCAGCCAGTATGTCCGCCAATTCCATAGTACTCGGATGAATGCCATCCGCCCAGGAGATTTGTCTTCTTTAGGGCCTTGAGGGCTAACCACACCCTTTGGCGGAGATAGCATCATCCGTCCCTCCACCTTACTGGCCTTTTATCCTTATCCAGATGTGACACCCCTGGGGTACCTCTCCCTCCTTCTTGCTCCATTTCTGTTGCTCCCCTGATCCCACTCACTGCCGTTTCTAACCTCATCATGCCTTGCTTAGTAGATATCCCTTCCCCCTCCCTAGAGAACACAGAGGCAAAGTACTTGTTAAATACCTCTGCCTGGTTCCTCGCCTCTTCCACCCACCCTCCTTCTGATCTCAATCTGCTGAGATGGCCCTTAGTTTTTCTCCACTCCCCAATGTACCAGAAGAACTTCTTTTCCCCCTCCATGTATCCCCTGTGCCAGCCACTGCTCTTTACTGGACTTTGCTCCCCTCACCATCCAGGTGACTTTTCTAGATGCAAGATGGTACATTTCCTTATTCCTATCCCCTCTTGTTTTATATTTTGTAGGCCACCTTCTTTTCTCTGACTGCTACCTGTACCTCACTGGACCACCAGCATGGTTTATGTGGACCTTGCTCCCTTACGCTTCAACTTAGCGCAGATCCTGACTGCCTCAAGAAGTCCCTGTTTTATGACCTCCATCTCCTTTCCACACTTGTCATTGATGTAATCCCTTCAAGTGATCCTTGAGAATATTTCCATGCCCACAAAGTCTGCTCCCTGAAGTCCACTGCCAGTGTCCTAGATCTCACCCCCATGCTTATTTGAAACCAGACAGTATTGTGGTCGCTCCCAGTCAGGGGGTCCTCTACAACCAGGTCCCTTACCGGATCCCCATCTGCCAGAACCACATCCAGGACATGCCCCTCCCTTGTGGGCTCCATCACATGCTGTGTTAAGAACACATCCTGGAATCCGTCCAGCAGCCTCTGCTCCTTGGCCACCTTAGAGGACATGGTTCCCCAGTTTGTACCTGGCATATTAAGGTCCCCCATCAGCACCACTCCTTCCCCTTTTGGTCCACACTGGGCAATGATGTTGTCCAGCAACCCATCCTCTAGAACATCACTCATCCCAGGGGGCCTATATACTACACCCAGCTTGACCTTATCTCCTGCTGGGGATCGTGAAGGTGACCCATAAGGCCTCCACGCTTCCTCTGCCTCTTCTACCCTAGCAATTTCTATGTCATCTCTAATGAACATAGCCACTCCACCCCTCTGCCCTCCTTTCTGTCCTTCCTAAGCATAGTGTACCCCGCACATTTAGGTCCCAGTCATGGTTTTTGTTGGCCCATGTCTCCATGATCACCGCCACATCCACCCCGAACAGCATGGCCTGGAACTCTGGCAACTTGTTTCCCAAGCTCCTGGCATTTACTAACACCAACCCCCACCCTTATGCCTGATCCCTTTGTCGAACCCCACCCAGATTCCTTATACTTCCATCCTCCCTCTGCTCCTCCTGAAACCCACCCCAGTCTGTTTCCTCCCCTTGGGTTTGAAGGCTATTCCTCATCTGGAGGAGAGGGCTTCTGGTCAGCCCCTCCCTTATCCCTTCCCCCTCACAAGTTTAAACCCCACCTTTCTTGAATGTAGTCAGCCATCCCCTGTTTAAGGACTTCCTTCCCTAATGGGGCAAGATGAAGCCTGTCCTTTGCATACAGTCCCTTATCCTCCCAAACTCCTTTCCCTAACACCCCCAACCCACTCTCTTCACCCCACTTCCTGAGCCAGTCATTTACCTCTGTGATCTTCATTTTTTTCTCCACTGAGGCCTTTGGTACTGGCAATATCTCCGAAAAGGAAATGTTGCATCCATTATCCTGACAGACTCTGGCAAGTTCTTGGAACCTTGCTTGGATTTCCAAAATGCTATTTCCCTCTAGATCGTTAGTTCCTCAAATGCACCAGGAAATCTGGTTTCCCTCCACAATCCCTAACCAGTTCATACACCATGAACTTTGCTATGTGCACTGTCAGCCCAGAGATACTCACTACCTTCACCTGGCTATGGCATCCACCCCCCTGTCCCTCCCACTGGATACCCCTAATCATCGAGTCTCCCAATAACAGAACCTTAACACCGCCATCATCCTTATGGTTACCTCCACTATGCCCTCTCAGCCCCCAACCCCCTTTATTCGTGATCTCAATTCCATGGGAGTCTTCCTGCCTTATTAGAGACCCTTGTCACCCTCCCTTTCTGCCTCCTCGTTATTTTGCCCACTTAACTCAGACCCCTCTGAATAGGTGTCCCTTAACCCTCTCTTATCCGAACCATTTATCCTGGCCCTGATGGTTTCCTTCCCCACACTGCCATCCTCCCTTATAATAGTACCCCTGCCTCCAGAGGCTCTCTGTGGGTCCCCTTAGCTAGGGCCCCATCCTTGGTACTGACCCCTCTGCTGAAGGGGGCCCTCCACCTCCTTGTCTCCCAGTTTCTCTCCAGTCATGCCCTCCCTCATGTCTGCAATATGTTGCATCTCCCCATCTGCTTAACATTTATGTTTCCCCTTCTCCCTCTGGGACTATTTCTATCCTTTCCATTGCCAGTCTGTGATGCCCTATGGGTATCTGACTCCCTCCCCCCGGCCTCTGTATCAGTTTCCTCATTTCCACCAACTCCTTCCTCCCCCTCTAGGTTGCTTAGTAGCTCAAATTTATTGTGACACTCTATGTCAGCCTCCATCAAGTAACCCAAGTTTCCCCTGACTGCACCTCTAAACTGCCCTCTTTTCCCTCTTGCTCTGTTCTCCTTAGGAGCTCCCTTCCCACAGTCTGCTGTTTTAGGCTTCCCCACAACAGCCCCTCCCTTCTCAATGTCTGCTCTACTAGGCTTCCCCACAACAGCCCCTCCTGACTCTTCCCCCTCCACTCTCTTTGTATTCAGAATGTTCACCCCGTACGTTTTCCCCTTAGCATCAACATCCCTATCTACGGGTCCTCTGTCCCTAATATCCCCCTCCTGCTTGCTGTAACATAATGTCCTGTAATTTCAGAGCGTTGCCCCAGCCTCCCCTCAGCCCCACCCTTCTGATGCCCATATCCACACCCCTTATCCTTGGACACACACCCCCAGCTTACTCCTTAACCAATATACCTCACTCCTGATACAAATAGCTGTCTACAGAGTGGGCAGCCTCCCTCTCTCCAGGCCCAATTGAGAATTATTGCCATCCCACAGCCTGTGCAGCCTACAACCCTTCCGAAGATGTCTGCCATGGTGCAATGTGGCCACCCTGTTTGTCCCCCTCTGTTTATAATGGCACACTCCCTTTTCTCAGTTTCTCAGTTGCAGAGCACATGGAACTTAGTGAAGAGTACCTGCCACATAAAGGTTTTAGATCTCCAAGTTGTTCTGAATGGCCTATGGGCCTTTCAGACTCACCTGTCCTTAGACCTTCTTTTAATACAGATAGACAATATCAACAAACAGGGGGGATGTTGAGAATTCATTCTTCACTCTTGTGAAGAAATGGAATTAAATTCTGGTGTTAGGCTCTGGAACACAATCTAGAACAGATATGATAAACATTCCAGAAGTCCCAACATGTCTCACCAGACAAGTTAAGCAGGTCACAGTCCAGAATGCATGGATGGACATGGCTGATATCCATTGTAGAAGACCTGGGTGGCAGATCAGGCTGTACAGAGTTGAACCATTTTTCTGACATCCCCACATAATGCAAAACCGGCTGGGGTTTCACTCACTCACTCACTCATTCACTAACTCACTCACTCACTCCAGGATCTGGAGTTCTATTTGATGAGGTGCATTGTCCCTTTACTGGTAAGGAAGTCCTTATATGACTTTTCTTTCTTTCTTTTCAGATGGAGAGTGCTACTTAAGCTCCCTGCGGAAGGGGCATCTCTGATAGTCATTGTTTTCTTTTGATCCACACCAGTTCAGTTCCACATAACACAGAAATTGGCTTTGGAACCACTAATCGTTAGGACTAAATTTTTTTCATGGCAAAAGTTGCCATTTTTCATGGGTCTAGCACGGGAAAAATTAGGTTTTTCACAGAAAACGCAGACACTGTGCAGCTGTCTGACTTGATGCTCTTTCTTGTGTCAGTAAGAAGTGCCCCGTAGCATGAGAATGACCTCTCAACACTAGCACTGTGCAATTGAACATTTAGGCAACAGAATGCTATACTGACAAGATTAGGGAACCTTTTAGAGTCCAGCCAGTAATCTACAATGTTTAAAACATTTCCCGTTTTTGAAGCAGAAATCAGAAGATGGCTTTTGCAGTACTTGCTTGTAACCTTACTTAATTAACTGACAACTGATTCCAATTTAGAATGAATGTTGAAAAGAATGAATTTGATTACCTGAGATTGTCAACTAAGTGGATTCGATTAGGAGAGTACTCGGAGTTTAGCTAATCCCACAAACACAAAACAACATCAGTTAGGCTGATCTGAGGATCTAAATATGTGCTTATTTGATTACTTTTATCAAGCACTACTGAAAAAATGGCCGGAAAAACCCATAAAACAGAAAAACTGCAGTTCTCATGGCCCACATGGAGCTCTCATAAAAATCACGGAAGCATACTGTTTTCACTGTAGCATGTCAAAAGGGCAAAGACATAACAGTGACTACAATAAGGGTGAACTCATTTCAGCTACTGTGAAAAGGGCAACGGTAAATTACAGTTACTGCACTAATGGCAGTAATGGAATTTCAGTTAATGGGTTATGAATAAGGTTACCACCTGTCCTGATTTTTGCAGGACAGTCCTAATTTGGGCAACTGTGTCCTGCAAAAAAAACATGAAAAATACTGCATGTCCTAACTTTATCGTAGAAAACATATTTTCTAACTTTTAAATAAATGTTGCAGAAAACTATAATACCTTAACTAAAATACCTTAAAATGATAAGAAACAATATAAGCCACTAAGAAACTACAATACTTAACTTTAATTCTGATTATATAGCAAAAACAAGTCTGTTGCATCAGTCGAGGTTATGTACTGTCCTGCGTAAAATCATATTTCAGTAAGAAATGTCCCACTTTGCGCTTCTTAAAAGGTGGTAACCCTAGTTATGAAAAAAATGAAAACCTGCTAATAAAACCTGCAGACCAAGGGGGCGCTATAGTGCTCTGGGAAAAAGACAAATACAAAAAAGAAATGTTGAGACAACCGAATAATACAGTGTTTTATCAGAAACTAGAAGGTGATCTTACTAATACAGTCATGGACAAAGCTAAGTCACTACTTGAAAGAGCATGTAAAAATAAATGGATTGTAAACAGTGAACATAATTTATTAACAGGGGACAGTCCCATCAAACCCATGATCTACTTGCTCCCTAAAAGTCACAGAAACCTAAAAATCTCACCACGTAACAGAAGACCAGTCATTGCAGGAATAGGGTCCATAACAGAACCAGTATCCCAGTATGTATATTTCTTCTTACGTCCTCATGTTACAAAACACAAGTCATATCTTGTGTCAGTGGCTCAGTAGGGAGCACACTCGCCTCTGAGGCTGGGAGATCAGAGGGCTATGGGTTCAGTTCCCACATCGGGCACTTGGGTTAATATCCCAGTACTGACACTGTAGTGCAGCATGAGAGGGGTGCTGCACCACTTCTGAGGTGCCGTCTTTCAGATGAAATGAGGTACCATCTGCCTGGATTGGTGGTAGTTCAGGTGGATGTTAAAGATCCCATGGCACTTATTGAAAAAAGAGTAGGGGAATTTCCCCAGTGTCCTGGCCAAATTTCTCTCATTCAATAAAAATACCACCAACAGCTTAATCTGGTTCAAGGTCAGTTGGCATTCATCTGTATCCCCCTCCCCCGGGTCATGCCTGAAAATAGGCAGGATTTGTCTAGTGCACTTACCCGGTCAACAAAAGCTAAATAAAAATAAAAAAAATTAATAAAATATGTAAAAGATCTAGCAGACATCCTAAGACATACTGATACTGTATAACCACTGCTGGCACTAAACTGGCAACCCTAGACATCAAAAGTCTCTACAGCAACATACCCCATAAGTGAAGGATAGAGGGAACAAGATTATGTGACCCTAACTTGACTCCCCCAGCAGCACTAATACTTGAAATTAGAGCTGTGTGGAATATAAAATTCCACCAGTAGAATGCACGCATAATGACCATTCCAATTCGATGGAATTTGTGTGACAATTCTGCAGAATTACTAATTTTAAAGCAGCAGTACTACCAAAATCAGAAAGTGTTTTATCAAAATTCTGCTTTTGGGCTGTAAGCATGCAGCCATAGTTCCAGTTTCTATATCTGTAAATATTTTTCTTTTGGTCATCTTTAGTTTTTTAGATATTTGAAATTGATTTGAATTGTTGTGGCGCCACAGTAAATATGGTGGCTGAATAATCTTCAGCTGTGCTCCCCCTTCAGGTCGCATCCTGTCTTTTGATTACTGCAGTGGGACCCTGTGCTGAACTGTCCCAATATCCCTGTATAGTACTGCTAGTCAAACACATGTGCAGTTGGCAGCAGAGGGAGCTCCAGTGCAACATGCTGGATGGCAGAAATGTAAATAAAAGCAAAGGATAACTGAGCAAATTACAGGGTGATAGTACAATGCCAGTGGGAAAGAATACCAAGTACATGATTAGCAGAGCACAGGGAATAAACTGACAGAAAAGCATAGAATTTTTTTACATAGTACTGCTGCTTTAAAATTCAGTTATTTTGCTAGAATATTGAAAGTACATGTCCAAATAATACCACTTTTGAGAGGTTAATAGTTTAAAAAGGTGTACGAAATTTCAGAGTTGTAGATTGAAAGAGAACGGAGTGATGGGTGGTTGAACATTTAATTAAAATTTAATTTTCAGTTATTTTGAGATCATTTTAAAATTTCTTACCCAGCTTTCTCCACAATGTCAGGATTTAGAGAAGCATCCAACATGGATATATCCATCATGTTTTAAGTCTCAAGCTTCAATGGGGACTAAGTTATAGGTAGCCAAATATTTTGCCAAAATGTAGTTTTCTGTAAGTTTAGTATAATTTTGATAGTTTTCATTGAGTTGTTATAAAATTTGACAGGTATACAAGTTAGTACTACATTTGTATATGTACGTAGTTTCAGATTTCTAGTTTCAAATGGGATTAGGTTATAGCCTGCCAAACATGTTGCCAACATTTAAATTTCAGTTATTTCCCACTGATTTTAAAACAACATATCCAAATGTAACTAGAGTTAAAACACTTAAATTACTATACCGCATGGCCATTTCTGAAAAAGTTCATATTTGCAGCTTCAAATGGGATTGAATTAAAAGTAGTCAAATTTTCAAGACATTTAGAAATTTATATTTGCAAGAATATAAACTACAAAGTTATAAACCCCTGAAATTGTAAAACTAGAGAATGCAATACCAGTAAATGTGGCAGGTTCTTAGGCCTTACAAGGAGACTGAGTGTGCTAATTTTATTAATTGCTTACTGCCAGAAATTGCAAAATAACATCTGTACTTAAGGTCAAATCCTATGAGTCTTTCTGAAAATCATAGAATTTCATGAAAAATTCCATAAAATTTAAATTTGCTAATTTCACTCAGCCTTATCTGGGGGATTCTAATTAAAGGATAGTGGTATGAGAAGGAGGTAGTGCAGGGGTCACCAGATTCAGGAATTGGAAGCACACTTTCACCAAGAAATGGACAGCTGAGCTGGGTAGCACAAAAGTGGTAGACCCCCAAGTTGGAGCAAGGAAGCACAGAGAGTCAACTATTCCAGCCTGAAAGCAAAACATTTAAGGATCACATCTAGTAAATTTATGATCCAGGGAGCGTGATGTATACACAGACCTGGGACTTGGATGCACTCAAAAAGATGTAGTGGGGGAAGACAATGTCTGGGGCAGCAGGAAGGAAACATTCTGGCTATTCCAGCACAATAGGTCACTAGGAAAAGGTTTAAGTGACTCAGGTGTTAAGGGAGTTTGTCGCTGTGAAGAACAAAGAGAATATCAGTGGGATCAGTAGTTCTGAGTCATAATGGTTATACCCAAAGAGAAGGGGGATAGCCACCCAGAGAGGAACAGCAGAACTGCAAAAAGCTCAGCCCAGCTTAACAAATGAAGTAGTGATACGTGCATTGTTAATGTTGAATTCCATAAAAAGAATTACTGAATGCCTCATCTACAGTATATGATATCCTAAATATGTGAGAAAATGTTACCAATATTTTTTTCTACTACAAATTTAAAACAGCTAAACCAATTTATCCAGCTGTGTTAGACACCAGGATACACTGACTATGGATATGCATGTCAAATGTTAAGTCTGTGCCTGAAAGAGCAAAGAAGTTACAAACATCCACATTTTTGAGAGTTTTCACAGAATTTTGCAAATATTTACATAGTAAGGTTTTGAACCCCTGTAACTTAAAAATCTCTAATCCAATTCTCTCCATATTTAAGTAATGCAATATGCATTACAAAAAGGTTATTCATGCTAATTTACATATGTGTAGCTCCAAAGACACCGAGTTGTATGTAAATGAAAATGTTTCATGACATTTCCTGCAAAATATAAAGTGACAGTTTTAAGCACATACATTTTGAGACAATGCATCATATTGTCATGAAATTTGGCCCACTGTTAGAACACCTATCATCAAGGAATCATGCTAAATTTAAGATCTCTGACCCAATAGATGGCTGAAGTATATTCAGATACAATGTTCATGAAATTTCACACAAAAAATAAAATTATAGATTTGGGCACCTATACTTTTGAAACTATCCATCCTACTATCATGATGTTTGACACATCATTGGCCCTTCCCCCAAGGAGTTAATATACCAAACATCACAGCTCTAGTTTAAAAGATGGCTGCATTATGACAAATGTACTACATTTTAAAAATTCTGCAAATTTTTGATCAACTTTCACAGAATTTCATTAAATGTCATCGAAATTCCACAAATTCAGAATTTTCCCATTCCATACAACTTTACTTGAAATGACAGAATTTGTTTTAACAGCTATATACTTCTGCTTTGACACAGTGTTTTATTCTCAGTACAAAGGTATAGCAGTGGGGACAGCCTTTTGCCCCAAGTGCTGCAAACTTGTCTGTTGGACACTGGGGACAGAACTACGTTGGAGACAAAGGCACACACATGACAACCTGACAGCCTGGAAACAATATAAACAAGGAAGTCATCATATAGGATGGCTGTTAAGGAGTTTCTAACATATGAAACAGAAGTGACAAAACACTGAGATTCAGCATATTACAAAGTATGAGAGAGATCTAGTTCCTGGATATCTAAAAAATACAGAAGGCCACTTAGAAACCATTGTGTCTGGCAAACAAATGGACAGGAATACACTACCAGAATATATTAACTGTCACCCGCAGCACCTGAAGGTCAGCATTGTCATCAGCCGGATGTTGCAGGTAAGATGAAACAGCAGCAGTGAGAAGGAATTGAGGTTAAAATCATGGGATATGTGCATTACATTTGACAAAAGAAATGGTAGACCAGATAATTGACAAAGCTTTTAACAGAGCATCTAATACCCAAAGATCTGTCTTTTACAAATAGGAACTAACTCTCAAACAGATAACAAAAGTGACTCAAATTTGTTACCGAATTCAGCAGGTTAAGCCATGAAGTGGTTAGAGTTATTAGTAAGTACCGGGGAGTCTTAGAAGCAGAGCAAACATGAAGGGAGTACACAAAAAACAAGTCCTTGATTGGTTACAGTAGAAGCAGTGATATACATGATAAGTCAGTCCGCAGCTTGTACACAGAGAAAGGAAACAAAAGCACAGACCCCAAAATCAAGGAAATTTTAAATGTGGAAATTGTGTCCTTTGCAGCAATGCTACATATACACCAAAATTTAGACATCCAAGGTCTGGCAAAAACTATAAGATAAATTAATTCATTTCATGTAACACACCTGGGGACATATACATGCTTACATGTCCATATGGCATGAACTACATAGGCAAACAAAAAGGACCACTGAAAGCATGGATAAGTGAACATAAAACTGCAATCAGGACTAAGAACAACAATTATGCAATGGTATGACATTCTGAGGAGGCAAGGCATGGTATAAAGAAAATGACTGTACCCCCAAAAGGAGATGATTTACTGAGAAAACTATTGCAATGGGAACATTATTGGATAAGTGAACTCCAAACAGTTAAACCCAAGGTACAAAATGATGACTTGGTGCGTTCTTGTTTTCTTTGAAACTTAAAATGACAAATTGTCTCTACTGATAAGCCTGATATATCACTATGATGTGATTCCATTCCTAACACTTCTTCATCCTTGTAGGAATTGTTATCCAGGCTGCAATGATTTATGCCTGTGTGTAATTTGAGTATGAGTGTGCAGTATGTGGTTTCTATGTTGGTTATGTGTATTCTTGTCTCTCCTGTAGGTGATGGTTGCTTTTTATGGTTTAGGGAGCTCCCTTTGTCGTTTTTGCTAGGACCTGCTAAGGTGGTAGTAAGTTCTTTAATTTATCTGTGAGAGAGAGAGAGTTGAATGTTTGATAGCAGAAACATAATTGAAAATGGTCTATATTTGAATGTAAGTAGTGGCGTCCAGTGTATGAATAGGATGAGAATAAAGATAAAGGCCAACATATTCTGATGAGATGTGCAGTGCATCTCTGGATGCCTCACGCATCTCTGGACTTGCACAGACTCTCTGAGTGTGGCCATATTCAAAGGCCACTGATGCACAGTGAACCACCGACTGCACCACCATGCACAATATTGTGATGCACCTATGTAAATGAAGGGTCCCCCATGCGTAAGCTGCGCATCACAATATTGAGACCCCCAAACATGATTATGGCCGGCTGTGTCAGTGCATAATTATGCTTTTGAAACCCTTCGTTAACTATGCATGGGGCAGGTTGGTGCCCCGCACACAGTCTAGGACTGGGTACACATTCCCCCTCCCCAGCCCTGATCATTGTACAAAAAGAAAAATCCCATAGCCCTGTTTCTATAGTGTAGGGACCCCCCTCCCTAGCCCTGATAGCCATAAAACATAATGACTCACACATCCCCATTTCCATAGTGTAGGGACCCCCCCTCCCCAGACCAAATCTTTGTAACATAAAATCCCTCAATCACCCTGGTAGTCTAGTTTGACACCCCACCCCAATCATCATAAAATAAAACATCTGCCCTGATCACCCTGATAGTGAAGTGGCCGTCCCTGCCCCAATCACAGATGTCAAACAAAAAACCACACCCCTTTCCCTGGTAGTCAAGTGGCAGCCAACCCCCCCATGCTGTTAGCCAATGACCCACCACCCTGCTTCCCCAACCCAACCAGAGCCAGCAGCTGGGACTGTCCACCTCACACTGCACCAGCCAGCTGCTGACTGAACTGTAGAGGAGCACTCTACAGTATATAGTACATGCCCATGCATCCCAGGTACACCGACCCCCCACCCCATGGGTGATATTCCAGCCCTGAATAGCTGACCAAACTCATTGGACATGTATGTGGCTACAACAGGCCTCATGCATGTCTGTTATGGGCTGATTTGCTTGGCTGCATCCAGCAGGATGCACCAGGACAACCTGCACCCCCCAAGCCTGATCCCCATCCATGGTAATACTGTAGTCACATTCCATTGCCATGGTATAGTGGTAGCCCCCTTCCAGCCTAATCCCCATTTGGTTTATCAATACAGCCCACTGTTTCCATAGTGTAGTGGTACCCCCCTCCCAGCCCGATCCCCATTCAGTTAATTAAGAAAGTTCACTGTTACCATAGTGTAGTGATACCCACTCAGCCTGATCCCTGTTCAGAAATGTGAAGTGAACCCCATCTTTCCATAGTGTAGTGGCTCCAATCTCTGATCGATGTATAGGCCTACATCGATTCATTTTCCATAGTGTAGTGTCCCCCTCCTCCTCAGCCCAGTAGGCAGGCATACCTCCCAGCACCACCCCAAACTGACCTGTGCCAGCAACTGGCACAGCTCTCCACACCCTGCCATGGTCAGCCGCCAACTGATTGGGCCCTGTGCTTGTCCTGTACATAGTACAAGTTCAACTAATGAGCTCGTACTATGTACAGTATGAGCGCGTGACCTGATCCGTCATCAGCTGGCCATGGCAGGCTGTGGAGGGCTATGCCAATCACCAGCATGAGTCGGGTTGGGGTGCAGGGTGGGGTTCCTGCCTACTGGGGGGAGGACACTACACTATGGAAAATGGTTTGATGTAGGTTTATACAGCGATCGGGGCTTGGGGATCGGAGATGGGGTGGGGGGGAGGCCACTATACTATGAAAAGATGGAGTTGGCTTCATTTTTCCAAATGGAGATTGGACTGGGAGGGGGATATCACTACACTATGAAAATGGAATGGGACTATAGTACTACTATGGATGGGGATTGGGCTGGGAAGGGGATATCACTGCACTATGAAAATGGAATGGGACTATAGTACTACTACGGATGGGGATCGGGCTGGGGGCATACTTCTCAGCCTTTTGTCACTTCAGTGAGGGTCCTGGACACTGAACATGAGGGACAGTGATGGACACTGCCCCTCATGATGAGGGACACATCCTAAAGCATGATGCTACAGGTTCAGAACACTGTGGAAACTATTGCATTTATTTGTAGAAGCTTCTTTTTTTATGTAGCGTCTTACACTACTATTTATTTCTGCTTCACAGTCTGGATTTACAACACATTCTCTGTCTGTGCAAAACACTTTTTCCTTAAGGGATGAATGAGGGACAGGACTTTTGTGAGAATTACAGTGAGTGATGCCCCTGATCATGAGGGACACTTGAGAGGTATGCTGGGCTGGGGGTGCAACTAGGCTACCAGGGTTGGCAGGCTGCTATGCTCCTGTCTGCACTACTGCAGCCTGCCAGTGGGTGGCCAGCTGACTTAGGCTTGCTTTTTGTGTGCCTATGTTTGCGCTGTCCATTTCATGCACTTGGGCAGACCATCTTTTCTTAATATTCCTTTAGACAGAATATTCATGGGAATGACCCCTCTTCTTGGGCCACATACATTATTTTTTGCCATGGCCCAGCTTGATTTGGGTGGTCTATCTGCTACTTTTGAATTTGGCAATTTGGAGCATTTTATGGGCTGGGCGGCTCATCTCTGTTTTTTGCCGAGATGTGCCGCCCATCTCCTTTGAAAATGTGGGTCAAAATGAAAATATGCGACTAACTAACTAGTCAGTAAACTGAGGAAAAAGATCCAGATGGGCTCAAGGTGATGATATTTTCCTATGCCAAGTGTATTTTACGTAATGGCATTAGACAATAAATGTATTCGATTTTTGTACAAAAATAAAAGTAAAAATAATATTTTTCTGACAAGCTAAACAACACTTGGAAAGCCAGTACACAAGTGTGCTGCTCTGGCAGTGCACAACACCCTCAGGCTGTACTTTTCCTACATTTATTTATTTTTTTTTTTTGTTGACCGGATATGTGCACTAGACAAATTCTGCCTATTTTCAGGCACGACCCAGGGAAGGGAGATACAGATGAATGCCAACTGACCTTGAACCAGATTAAGCTGTTGGTGGCATTCTTAGTGAATGTGTAGAGTAACCACATAACCAGGGTAGTAACTGCTTATTTAGAAGCATGGAACACTTGCTTCTGCTCTTTGTTCCAAGCTGCCATTCTGTGTCAGTACTGGCCCAGCATGGAGTCATGCTCAAAATGTCACTGATGCCCAAAATCATTGAGGAGAGGCACTCACAGAGTAAGAAAGATGGAGCTATCATCTGTTAAGGCTGCAAACATAAGGAACAAGAGCAAGTTGCAAGCTGGAGGTGTTGGCCAGACCACAGGGCTTTACATGACTAAGAGAAACTTCTTTAGGGACCTTTATTTTACTCTATGTGTGTCCATTGCCTGCATTTAAAAAATGGAAACTTGTTTTTACTTGGTGGGAGATACTGCAGTTGTATTTTACTCTGCCTGCTTTTTCAAAAGGTGAACAATGGGGAGGGGGAGACGGATGAAGTTGTATTTTACTCGATGTCTGCGTAGTGCCTGCATTTTTAAAGTGTAAGCTTTTCTTTTACTCAGGGAGACTCAATGTTAGTATTTAATGCTATGCCAAGCTACTGTCTGCATTTTAAAAAGTTAAACTTGTTTGTTTTTAACTTAAGAGGTAGCTGCAGTTGTATCGTACTCTGTCAGGCTCTGCCAACTGCCTGCAGTTTGAAAATGGGACTTTGAAGTTTTCTCATGGTGAGGAGAACTTGTCATGTGGTTCTGTTTAATTTTTCATAACAATCTTTTTCCTTGTTTGGTTACTGCTTTTGGTTACTATAACACTCCTGCCATGTTTCTGTACCCATTGATAATACCCACTGTGACCAAGTCCTGACAAATGAAGAGACAGAATTGGTCAGACCCATTTTATAAATGTTATCAATAGAAGCAACAAACTGAAACATTACAGTAAAAATAATTAAATCAAAAATATTTTAAAATGTGAGTGTTTAAAAAGAAACACACATTCCTGTGGCTAAATCTAAATGAAGTTATTGTATCTCAAAGATAGATTAAGTAAAAGTATCTGACACATTTGTTTCCTTGCTGTTATAAAATACCAATATAATATCTATTTTTAGTCAGCAGGGGCACAGAGAGCAATGAGAGTTGGAGCCAGCAGTCATTGCTTGGGAAACAACAGCTGTGTCACACAACAGAGAAGCTGCCTCAGTATCCTCAGTGTGGGAAGAGTTACCATGGGCTTCGTCTCATTCCTGTACAACAACAGATTCATGAAGGAGAAAGGACATATCAGTTTTCTGAATGTGGCAAGAGTTTTACAGCACAGAGAAGCCTGATAAATCAAACAAGACTATATAAATGTGCTGAATGTAATAGGAGGTTTGCCCAGAAACATAATTTAATAACACATCAGTTGGTTCACAGGGAGGAGAAACCATATAAATGTACTGAACACAACAAGAGGTTTGCCCAGAAACAGACTCTAATAATACATCAGGGGGTTCACACAGAGCAGAAATTGTATAAATGTACTGAATGCAACAAGAGGTTTACTAGAAAGAGCTATCAGATTATTCATCAGTGGGTTCACACAGGGGAGAAACCATATAAATGTGCTGAATGCAACAAGAGGTTTGCCCATAAACAGAGTCTAATAAAACACCAACAGGTTCACACAGGGGGAGAAACCATATAAATGTGCTGAATGCAACATGAGGTTTGCCCAGAAACAGTCTCTAATAAGACATCATCGGGTTCACACAGGGCAAAAACCATATAAATGTGCCGAATGCAACAAGAGGTTTACTAGAAATAGTTATCTGCTTATTCATCAGTGGATTCATACTGGGGAGAAGGAGAACAGGGAATACCACACTCCTTATTAAATCTGAACCTACCAGTCTCCCCAAGAACTATCGCCCAATAACCTGTTTACCAACAACATATAAACTATTTACTGGAATCGATGCAGATAGAGTCTACAACCATTTAGACTGCAATAAACTCATGGCAATAGAACAAAAAGGTAATAAAAGAAAATCATATGGCACAAAGGACCATCTCATGTTGAACAAAGCCATTATGGAGAGCTGCAAAAAAATGCCGAAATCTTAGTGTAGCATGGATCGACTACAAAAAAGCATTTGACAGTATCCCACACTCCTGGATCACTGAGTGTTTACGAATCTACAGGATACATCCCACACTGATAAACTTCATCACAACAACAATGACAAAGTGGCAAACCACCCTGCAATTAAATCATGAGAAAGGTCAAATCACCATTCCAAATATAAGTATCCAACGAGGGATATTTCAAGGTGACTCTTTGTCACCACTTCTGTTTTGCCTTGCCCTCAATCCCTTGAGTAGCCTAATCAACAACCTAGGCTATGGATACAGCTTGAACCCCAGAAACAAAAACAATCAACAGCTAACATCTCACCTTCTATTTGTAGATGACCTAAAACTTTACAGTTCATCTGACAAACATTTGAAAGAACAACTACAAATTGTTAAGACCTTCTGATGACATACGGATGACGTTATCTAGACAAATGTGCCAAAGCAACATTTGTAGCAGGAAAGTTAACTTGTAAAGAAAACATGAATCTGATGGAGGTTTGTGACATAAAAGAACTTGAGCAAGAGGGAGTGTATAAATATCTGGGAATAGAAGAAGGAGCAACAGCACAACATGAACAAATGAGAGTAAAATAAGCAAGGAATATTTTAGAAGGTTAAAGCTAATTTTGAAAACTGCTTTGACAACACGAAATAAAGTGCAAGCTATAAATCAACTCGCCCTTCCAGTGATATCATACAGCTTTGGTGTGATAGACTGGCCACAGAAAGTGTTGAACCAGCTAGATATAAAACAAGAAAAATGTTTCATGCTCACCAATTAATATACAAAATCAGTGTATGCCAAGATTATACATCCTAAGGCAGAGGGAGGCATGGGCCTCATTGAGATTGATTACACATATAGATCCACAATAGTGGGGCTACATACATACTTACTGACATCCTTAGACCCAAATATAGTCAAGGTCTTGCATCATGAAGAAAATAAGCCTAAAATGACTTCACTCATCAAATTAGGAGAAGCCTTCAGAAGGGTAGCAGAGATTGATGTCAATCCAAAGGTAGATAAGGAATTGTCAGCAACAGAAAATGCAAAGAATCAGAAAAAGGAGTATAAGGATAAAGACCAACAGAAAGAGAAAACAATTGAAAGTCCATAATTATAGTGGAAAATACAGGGAGCTACTGGAGCAACCACAGGTCGATCAAGCCCTGACCCATGATTGTTAAAAAGAGGTGAATTTAGGCCACGAGATGAGAGACTAATAATGGCAGCCCAAGATAGTGGGCTACGCACAAGATGGTTCACAAAACCATAGAAAACAGGAGAAACAGACAAGTGTAGGTTCTGTAGTACAGAATTAGAAACAGTTATGCATCTTGTGGCTGGATGTGAAGTACTTATGGCAGAAGGCCTGTATACTGAAAGACACAACAATGTAGCAAGATTGATCCACTGGAAATTGTCAAACACTATAACATACAGGTAGCAGAGAGACACTGGAAACATGAACCACAAAGAATCACAGAGAATGAAGAAGTAATGATCACATGGGATCACCCCATACCAACAGCCAAGAAAGTGGAAGCAAGAAAGCCTGATATTGTAATACAAGAAAAGAGGACAAAGGTAGCATTACTGATTGAAATAGCCACCCCTAGTGACTACAGTGTGCTGCATAGAGAGACACAAAATCATGAAATACCAAGATATGCAGTCAGAAACCAAACTGATGTGGAATAAGGACACACAGATTGTTCCAGTAGTGCTTGGAGCAATGGGACTAATCAAAAGAATTTTCAGGCACATTTAAATATGCTACCAATATTTGTGACACCTTATGAACTTCAAAAGGAAGCTATTTTGGGGACGTTGCGTGTGCTGAGAAGAGCGCTCTCAGCAAACATCAAAGATTAATATAGTACTAATTTCTTGAGTTTTGAATATGCCCTGGCTAAAGAATGGGGTCCATTCTTGCCACGGTATTAGAAATCCCTAAACATTTGGAGACACTAAACCCGGGAGAAGCCATATAAATGTGCTGAATGCAACAAGAAGTTTGCCCATAAACAGAGTCTAATAACACATCAGCGGGTTCACACAGGGCAGAAACCATACAAATGTGCTCAATGCAATAAGAGATTTGCCCAGAAACAGTCTCTAATGACACATCATCTGGTTCACATGGGGCAGAAACCATATAAATGTACTGAATGCAACAAGAGGTTTGCCCGGAAACAACATCTACTAAAACATCAGCGTGTTCACACAGGAGAGAAGGGCTCGGATGGAGTGATGAAGTGATAGTGACGAATCGTTGGTGGAGCAATTTGTGACACTAGTGACAAGCCACAGTTATTTCGTGCTCAAGTCTTGGTGAGTACCTTCACGTGGTGGGCCCTGTTTTAACAGAATCTCACCAAGGCGATACTACTGTATAGACAATATATAGTATGGAAAGAGACAAAAATGAAACTGAAAGCTGCACGACAGATCCAGCATAAAAGTGCCCAACCCTAGCCTAGGCACTCAGGGCAAGGGTGGGACGATGTGATAGTGCCGTATCCTCGAGTAATAGTACCATCCCTGCCACAGTGTCAGATCATGGAATGCATGGTCCCACAGTGGTAGCAGCAGAAGCCAGCAAGCCACAAACAGTAAAAAGACTGATAGGCCAGCCCAGAGGACTGCAAACAGTTAAGTGGACTTACGAGGACAAACTAGAAATTATGTATTGTTATTATTATGCGACGCACCCTGAGTTTCCAGTAAGAGGATATACCATCAGACTTCGGAACAAATTGCAGCAGAGAGAAATAATTGCACAGACAAACTGAACAGTGTGACAGATGCAAACTTTAGATCCCTAATAGGACAAATAAAACAAAAATACATAGATGAGATTAACTTGGGCAGACTACAGAAGGAAGCAAGTGAAGAGGTAGCAAAAGGGAAGGAAGAGGTACCAGAGGCTTTCATAGCAGGAAGAGCAGATACATGGGACACAGCAAAGAAAAGGGATCTGATATGGTGTAGCATTTATGCCAAAAAGAAAGCAGCTCTTACCAGCACAGCAACGAAAATTACAGACATATTCGAACAGACATATAGACAGAGACATCCAGATATGGCAAACATCACAAAGAAAAGAATAACCACACAAAAGTGGAATGTAATGAAAAGTGCACAGTTTAGTGATCTAGAAAGGCAACACATCGAAATAGAAGTCCTTGAACAGTTAAAGAAAGAAGGATTTGAGGTAGAGACTCAGCCTCCACCAATATCATCTGGTAAGCCGTTACAGCAGACAACTGCTCAGCCAATATTGGTACATGAAACGAAACATGACACATCTCCTAAAGACACCCAGCAAAGTGCACATCAAGTGACATATCCGAGTAAAACAGCTGAAGTTCCAGTTCAACCCATACAGAGAGGAAGAGCAGGAAATGCCAACTACAGGAACAACCCTTAACCAAGAGGAAGAAAACATGAGAGAAGACTTGCTGGACCTAATTGACATGGACAAATATATTAAAATACATCAAAGGGAAAGACTGCAAAAATTATGCCTGACATACACAGTTAGGGAACACATAAAACAGATAAACAAAGTTATTGGAACCATCCAGAGGGATCCATATGATGTCACTGAAATAAACAGAATACATTATTGTGCAGCGAGACTAATAACAAATAGAGAAGTGCCAAAAAAGCAAGGAATGAGGAACAAAAGAGAGGAAATTCAGCATACCACCATGGAAAAGCGATAGAAGGGACAATTATGGAACTAAGATCAGAAGTATCACTGCTGGAGGAGTTTAGAAAAGGTAATAGATCAATGAAAGTCATCAGGAAAGTGGGTGAAATCAAAGAAAATGCTGTATTAAAACAGATCAAGACCTAAATTTTACCATCTCAAATAACAAGCTTAAGATCTCTGCTCAAGCCGAGAAGCTCAGGAGATACGTGAAAGGAACAATGAAAAATGCAAAATAGATGGTTTAGAGAAGACCGAAGAAATTCTATAGGAGCTGGGAAAGAAAACAGCCAACATAAAAACTCCACCAGTAAAGAAAGAAATTGAGGAATTCTGGAGAAGTATTTATGAAGACCCAGTTGAACATAATAGGATGCAGAGTGATACAGGAAATAAAGACAGCATTAAAAATGGTACTACTAGAGATATGGAGGGCCTGACGAACTGCTAAGGAGATAGAAATGAAGATAAGGAAGGCCTCCAACTGAAAAACCCAGGTCCAGATGCAGTACCCAACTTCTGGCTGAAAGTACTAACATCTTTGCACCAAGATTTAGCTACCTCAAAAACTATTTATACGCACACCCTGACTTGACACCCATCTGGTTAACAACAGGAATACCACACTCCTTATTAAATCTGAACCTGCCAGTCTCCCCAAGAACTATCGCCTAACAACCTGTTTACCAACAACATATAAACTATATACTGGAATCGATGCAGATAGAGTCTACAACCATTTAGACTGCAATAAACTCATGGCAATAGAACAAAAGGTAATAAAAGAAAATCATATGGCACAAAGGACCATCTCATGTTGAACAAAGCCATTATGGAGAGCTGCAAAAATGCCAAATCTTAGTGTAGCATGGATCGACTACAAAAAGCATTTGACAGTATCCCACACTCCTGGATCACTGAGTGTTTACGAATCTACAGGATACATCCCACACTGATAAACTTCATCACAACAACAATGACAAAGTGGCAAACCACTCTGCAATTAAATCATGAGAAAGGTCAAATCACCATTCCAAATATAAGTATCCAACGAGGATATTTCAAGGTGACTCTTGTCACCACTTCTGTTCTTTGCTCTGCCTCAATCCCTTGAGTAGCCTAATCAACAACCTAGGCTATGGATACAGCTTGAACCCCAGAAACAAAAACAATCAACAGCTAACATCTCACCTTCTATTTGTAGATGACCTAAACTTTACAGTTCATCTGACAAACATTTGAAAGAACAACTACAAATTGTTAAGACCTTCTCTGATGACATACGGATGACGTTTGGCTAGACAAATGTGCCAAAGCAACATTTGTAGCAGGAAAGTTAACTCAGAAAGAAAACATGAATCTGACGGAGGTTTGTGACATAAAGAACTTGAGCAAGAGGGAGTGTATAAATATCTGGGAATAGAAGAAGGAGCAACAGCACAACATGAACAAATGAGAGTAAAAATAAGCAAGGAATATTTTAGAAGGTTAAAGCTAATTTGAAAACTGCTTTGACAACACGAAATAAAGTGCAAGCTATAAATCAACTCGCCTTCCAGTGATATCATACAGCTTTGGTGTGATAGACTGGCCACAGAAAGTGTTGAACCAGCTAGATATAAAAACAAGAAAATGTTTCATGCTCACCAATTAATATACAAAAATCAGTGTATGCCAAGATTATACATCCCAGGGCAGAGGGAGGCATGGGCCTCATTGAGATTGATTACACATATAGATCCACAATAGTGGGGCTACATACATACTTACTGACATCCTTAGACCCAAATATAGTCAAGGTCTTGCATCATGAAGAAAATAAGCCTAAAATGACTTCACTCATCAAATTAGGAGAAGCCTTCAGAAGGGTAGCAGAGATTGATGTCAATCCAAAGGTAGATAAGGAATTGTCAGCAACAGAAAATGCAAAGAATCAGAAAAAGGAGTATAAGGATAAAGACCAACAGAAAAGAAAAAACAATTGGAAAGTCCATAATTATAGTGGAAAATACAGGGAGCTACTGGAGCAACCACAGGTCGATCAAGCCCTGACCCATGATTGGTTAAAAGAGGTGAATTTAGGCCACAGATGAGAGACTAATAATGGCAGCCCAAGATAGTGGGCTACGCACAAGATGGTTCACAAAATCCATAGAAAAAACAGGAGAAACAGACAAGTGTAGGTTCTGTAGTACAGAATTAGAAACAGTTGCGCATCTTGTGGCTGGATGTGAAGTACTTATGGCAGAAGGCCTGTATACTGAAAGACACAACAATGTAGCAAGATTGATCCACTGGAAACTGTGCAAACACTATAACATACAGGTAGCAGAGAGACACTGGAAACATGAACCACAAAGAATCACAGAGAATGAAGAAGTAATGATCACATGGGATCACCCCATACCAACAGCCAAGAAAGTGGAAGCAAGAAAGCCTGATATTGTAATACAAAAGAGGACAAAGGTAGCATTACTGATTGAAATAGCCACCCCTAGTGACTACAGTGTGCTGCGTACAGAGAGCACAAAATCATGAAATACCAAGATATGCAGTCAGAAACCAAACTGATGTGGAATAAGGACACACAGATTGTTGCAGTAGTGCTTGGAGCAATGGGACTAATCAAAAAGAATTTTCAGGCACATTTAAATATGCTACCAATATTTGTGACACCTTATGAACTTCAAAAGGAAGCTATTTTGGGGACGTTGCGTGTGCTGAGAAGAGCACTCTCAGCAAACATCAAAGATTAATACAGTACTAATTTCTTGAGTTTTGAATATGCCCTGGCTAAAGAATGGGGTCCATTCTTGCCACGGTATTAGAAATCCCTAAACATTTGGAGACACTAACCCCGAGAGAAGCCAAATAAATGTGCTGAATGCAACAAGAGTTTTACACAACAGAGTAGCCTCATAACGCATCAGAGACTTCACACAGGAGAAAAGCATCTGGAGCCACTAACCGTGAGAGAGAAACCATATAAATGTGCTGAATGTAACAAGTGGTTTGCTCATAAACAGTATCTAATAACACACCAGCAGGTTCACACTGGGCAGAGACCATATAAATGTACTGAATGCAACAAGAGATTTGCCCAGAAACAGACTCTAATTATACATCAGCGGGTTCACACAGGGCAGAAACCATATAAATGCACTGTATGTAACAAGTGGTTTGCCCATAAACAGAATCTAATAACACATCAGCGGGTTCACACAGGGCAGAAACCATATAAATGTACTGAATGTAACAAAAGGTTTATCCAGAAATCACATCTAATATCACATCAGTGGGTTCACACGGGAAAGAAACCATATAAATGTGCAGAATGCAACAAGAGTTTTACTGCACAGAGTGGCCTCATTAGACATCAGCTGGTTCACTTGGGGGAGAAGCAGAGAAACACTGGAAACATGAACCACAAAGAATCACAGAGAATGAAGAAGTAATGATCACATGGGATCACGCAATACAAACTGCTAAGAAAGTGGAAGTGAGAAAAACAGATATTGTAATACAAGAAAAAAGAACAAAAGTAGCATTGCTAATTGAAATAGCCACCCTTAGTGATGGCTACAGTGTCCTGCGTACAGAGAGACACAAAATCATGACATAACAAGATTTGCAATCAGAAACCAAACTGATGTGGAATAAAGACACACAAATCATTCCAATAGTGCTTGGAGCAATGGGATTAATCAAAAAGAACTTTCAGGCACATTTATATATGCTACCAATATTTGTGACACCTTATGAACTTCAAAAGGAAGCCATCTTGGGGACATTGCGTGTGCTGAGAAGAGCGCTCTCAGCAAACATCAAAGATTAATACAGTACTAATTTCTTGAGTTTTGAATATGCCCTGGCTAAAGAATGGGGTCCATTCTTGCCACGGTATTAGAAATCCCTAAACATTTGGAGACACTAACCCCGGGAATCAAGAACAAAAAGACAGGGGAAATGCAGCATACCACCATGGAAACAAATGGATAGAAAGGACAAATATGAAGCTAAGATCAGAAGTATCACTGCTGGAGAAGTTTAGAAAGGGTAAAAGATCAATGAAAGTCATCAGGAAAGTGGATGAAATCAATGAAAATGCTGTATTAAAATGGATCAGGACCTATATTTTACCGTCTTGAATAACAAACTCAAGATCTCTGCTCAAGCCAAGAAACTCAGGAGATGCGTAGAAAGGAACAATGAAAAAACACAAAACAGATAATTTAGAGAAGACCCAAAGAAATTTTATAGGGAGCTGGGAAAGAAAACAACCAAAGTAAAAACATCACCGGTAAAGAAAGAAATTGAGACCCAGTTGAACATAATAGGGATGCAAAGTGGATACAGGAAATAAAAGACAGTATAAAAAATGGCACTACCAGGGAAATGGAATGGCCTGATGTAACAGCTAAGGAGATAGAGATGAAGATTAGGAAGGCCCCTAACTGGAAAACCCCATGTCCAGATGCAGTACCCAACTTATGGCTAAAAGTACTAACATCTTTACACCAAGATTTAGCCACCTGTAAAAACTATTTATATGCACATCCCGAGTTGACACCCATCTGGCTAACAACAGGGAATACCACACTTCTTATCAAATCTGAGCCTGCCAGTCTCCCTAAGAACTATCGCCCAATGACCTGTTTGCCAACAACATATAAATTATACACTGGAATTGATGCAGACACTCTACAATCATCTAGATTGCAATAGTCTCATGGCAATAGAACAAAAAGGCAATAAAAGAAAATCATATGGTACAAAGGACTATCTCCTGTTGAACAAAGCCATAATGGAGAGCTGCAAAAAATGCCGAAATCTTAGTGTAGCATGGATCAACTACAAAAATGCATTTGACAGCATCCCACACTCCTGGATCACTGAGTGTTTACAGATCTACAGGATACATCTCACATTGATAAACTTCATCACAACCACTATGAGAAAGTGGCAAACCACCTTGCAATTAAACCACAAAAAAGGTCAAATCATATCCCAAGTATAAGCATCCAATGAGGGATATTTGAAGGCGACTCTCTATCACCACTTCTGTTTTGCCTTGCCCTCAATCCCTTAAGTAGCCTAATCAATAACTTAGGCTATGGATACAACTTGAACCCCAGTAACAAAAACAATCAACAGCTAACATCTCACCTTCTATTTGTAGGTGATCTAAAGCTTTATAATTCATCTGACAAACATTTGAAAGAACAACTACAAATTGTTAAGACCTACTCTTATGATATATGGATGACATTTGGCATAGACAAATGTGCCAAAGCAACATTTATAGCAGAAAAGTTAACTCATAAGGAAAACATTAACCTGGCAAAGAACTGTGACATAAAAGAACTTGAGCAACAGGGAATGTTTAAATACCTGTACTATTTCTTTGAGATATGTATCCTCTTTAAGAATGTCCCAACACCTCCATATGATAGTCGCTACATGTCCTGACACAGTGTTATGTTCTAGTGAGAATGTAATTGGACCCTTTGTTACATTTTCTTTGTTTGATTTTCCCATTTGCTGTATTACATCTTGTGATTTATTTTCACTTTTTCCATAGCACTTCTAAGTATAGCATCAACATCTCAAAGAAATAGTACAGGAGACACCCAGAATTACTTTCAGAAAGACTGCTAGCCTGCATGATAAATTGATCCACAGTCAGTTTTATAAAAAGGATGATGCAGGGAGAACATGGTATCCAACTAAGCCCAAAGGGGTCCACAGATGTAAAAAGTACAATATTGATCAGTACATGCACACTGGGAAATGACTGATTTTACACAATGGTGTCAGAATTGTAATTCATGACTTTATCATGTGTACTGTGATATTTGTGATCTATATTTTGTGGTACTGTTGCAATCTTTTTTATACTGGGAAAACAGAATTCTAAAAGAGCATATTTAAAAGCACATACGCTCCATTGTAAATAAAAGGGTGGACACCCCAGCTGGAAGACATTTCCTACAAGTACATTATTCAGACCCGAGTAGTTTTAAATTTATGGGTATAGAATGGGTAGAAAGTCCTGTGAGAGGCGGTAACAGACAAAATCTATCACTACAACTAGAGCGTTTTTGGAATGTTAAAGCAGACACTGTAAGGCCTCATGGCCTAAATGAAAGATGGGATCTTAAACTTTTCTAAAATCTGAAAGTGATGGTCCATTTTCCCTGAACACATTTCTCTACACAGAACCCCCTTCCCCCTCCCAACCCCCCACTCCCATCTTTTCCCCAACCCCCTCCTTTCCCCTCCCTTTTCTTCTCCTTCTTCCTTCTTCCCCAACTCCCACCCCTTGCTGTATTGGACTCTGTTTAAGATAAATATAGTAATTTTGAGTATTAATTTTGCTTTGAATATTTTGAATATTTTATTAATGTGATGTATATTTTCTGTGTTCTCTTCCTATAGGAGTTGCCATGTTTTACCTACAGTACTTTTCAGGACTAGATGGCCATGGAATGCAACTCCTCTCAAAACCTTGTATGCCTCTTGATTGCTGTATCAGAGGCTTTATCTATGAATTACATGCTCTAAAATAAATATTGTGGGTAGATCCCTTTTTAAGGAGATCTTTGCAACCTTTAAAAGTGTTAAATATAGATGCAATACATGGAACAGCGATTAACTGAAATTATTTTGTAGTGTGCTTAAATCAGGTTTTGTTTTCTCACTGTCTAGCTTAATTAGCAGCAGAACAATTTATTTGCCTATGTCAATTAATTTAAGAACAAAAATGTAATGACAATTCAGTAGTTATATAAGAAAGCATATTCTGATTATTTTTTGTATATATACATTTTCTTAAAACATTTTATATAATGTTCAAGTATTGTGGTGTTGGTAGTGTCACGTGATTATATGATGTCATGGTTTGTAACATTTAAAAGGCACTGATAAAATGGATGGTTCACGCCCCCCTGAAGGCAGATTGCTGAGGTGCTAGGGGTTCACTACCTTGGTGACAATAAATGTACAATTGTTGGAATTCTACTGCCTTGTGGAATTTTTGCTGAATTAGGAAGTGCGGTTTTCTTGGAACTTTGCTTTTGGTTTTGGACAGGCTGCCCATTACAGCACACTGCTCCCCATTTGAGTGAGGTTACCCTCACTTTTGGGATCACACCACACTGGCCAGCCACAGACTGAACTGTATAGGAGCATGTACAGTATGCAGTACATGCCCATTGGTTGACCAGTCAACCAGTGGGTGTGTACAGTTCAGTCAGTGGCTGGCCAATGTGGTGTGTGAAGTGGGTTGTGCCAGTCACCGACTCTGGTCACGTTGGGGACAGTGGGGTCATGGGTCACTGACTAACTAGGTGGGTGGTGGAGAGCCACTAGACTGCCATGGATGCAGATAATTTTTAATACAGTGATCAGGGATTGGATTGGTGAGGGGGACCACTAGACTACCAGTGATAAGGGCATTTTTTTTATACTGGGATCGGGGATCGGATCCAGGAGGGGGGGACCACTATACTACCATTGATAAGAGTGAATTTATTTTTATACAGTGATTTTGTGGAGAGAGGACCATTAGACTACCAGGAATATGGGCAAAATTATTTTTATACAGTGATCAGGGATTACATCTGAGGGGGGGGACCACTAGACTACCAGGGATAAGGGTGAATTTATTTTTATACATTGTTCAGGGATCATATTGGGGAAGGGGGCCACTAGGCTACCAGGGATAAGAATCAGGAAGGGAGGACTGGCTCAGGACAGTTCAAGCAGCACAGGCATGCAGATGAGCCCATAATGCACACACAAATTGCCTCATTCTGCCGTGCATGTCCAGTGAACTCATATGCATGTTTGGTCTGAATATCATCCATGGGGGCTGCAGTGCATACCAGTGTGTGCCACATAGTACCCCTAAGGGTGGTCATCAGCCCCACACCCTGGTTGTGCTACATGGAACATGGTGACCCCCTGCTGTGTGCCACGCATCCAGGGTTTGATATTTAAACAGATTGAGTAGTCTGTTCGGATCACGCAATCTGTTTGAATATGGTACCAGAGCCAGCCAGCCCAAGTTTTATGCATGTCACACTGTTTTGCGCATGCATACGGCTGGCTTTGAACATAGGGGCCTTCATGAATAAGCTCTAAAGTCTCATATGGAGACCCAACACTGATGCTTGCTTTGATTGTGTACAAAAATTATTTCATTTCAGTTTCATCATAATTTCTGTAATGCTCTCTATTATAGCTGTACTAACCAGTGATAAGAATCAACAGACTGTTTCAGTTTTCTTTTCAAGGATTACTGTGTGTTTAGGTATTGCTAAGCACATTATTAGTATTATATTTTAGTTATGCAGTAAGATATTAAGGCGTTCTTTGTAATAATTGCATTTAACCAAAGTCACTAAAGCACTTAGTCATACTCAGTTACACACACACTCTAAATCAGTGTACTGCATCAATGTCTCTGAACGCTTAGTCATACTCAGTTACATGCACTCTAAATCAGTGTACTGAATGAATGTTACTGAGCACTTAACCATACTATGTGTATACTGTGCAAACTTATGGGGGTTTCTAATGATAGTGATGCTTTTTATTTTATTTATTTATTGAAATTCTAGGATTACAAAATACCTTTAAACCAGGGATTCTTTTACAAAGGTTCCGCGTCTGTCATTTAAAGTGTTACAGCAATATAACAATACAGAAGGTTACACAATCAGGACAATAAAAAGACAGGGAATGCAAAAATTGCAGAAACTTCTTGAACAGGGTAGGCACAGAACAAGGTACAAACCAACGGCAACCACATCAGTGACTGTCGAGAATTGCAAGTAGTGTAAATAAGCACAGTGGAGGAGTAAGAGGAAAGGGGAGAGAGGAGTAGAGTATTTTTATACACAATCAAAGCAAGCATCAGTGTTGGGTCGCCACATGAGACTTTAGAGCTTATTCATATAGGCCCCCATATTCAGAGCTTACCAAATGAATGCACAGAACAGTGCGACATGCATACAACTTGGGACGGCTGGCTCTGGTAACAGCAGACACACTATTAAATATTGCCACTAGAGTGCTTAAATAGCATCTGCACTTAATTTTTCTGGCAGGATTTATATTAAGGTACACTATAAGTATTTCCCACCTTCATGACTGCTTTACTTTTTCATTATAAGGAGTCACTATTAAATAAAACAAAAGTAGTGGTCACTTTTAGAAGAGCTTATATCCTTGGGCATACTGAAACTCAATGTTAAAGGAGATAGGAAACAATGTTGTGCTGTTATTGACTGGTAAATAAATGGTGGATAGCAAGCAGTGACTTTGTGCGTGTTTTTTTTTTTAAATGTTTAGTAGTACATTTATTCATGTGCTCATTATGCTGAACATTTAAATTCAGTATACTTTATTAGATGTTACAAGCAGCCAGATAATTGACAACAAATACAAAGAGAAAAATGGAACGAACACCCCATGATACATCCCCACACCCTCCCCCTGGCAGAGTGGCATAACACAAACAGAAAAGGGCTAATGGGGAATGTGGGATATGTTAACCACCGAGAAAACTAAACTACAGACAGCTTCATAGAAAGCATTCAGATAGGAGCCTCAGCAAAACCTTCTATGCGGTATATAGGGCATGCAACTTACCCCAGGCCCTGTCAAAAACTGAAATCTTATTACGTAGGCTAGAGATCATGCACTCCACTTGAATATTGAATAGAAGCTCCTGCAGCAATTTAAAATATGATAATGAAACGGTATCCAGCTAATGCCGGAGCACTACTCTCTTGACAGTGAGGGAAATTAGGGCTATAAAATATCTATGCTCCTTATCAATACTACTATAGTCCCCAATTATACATACATTGGGCATAACATTTCCCTCTATCCCAAGCAGGGGGTCAGCCTTATTATTATACATACATCAGGCATAACATTTCCCTCTATCCCAAGCAGGGGGTCAGCCTTATTCCCGACAGACACCCATACTTTAGCACATTCCCAGAAAATATGGAGGGACGTCCCCTCAGCTTGACCATAATTCAGTTTATAATTTGAGAGAACACTGAATTGTTGAACAGTTAATAAAGCCTCAGGAATAGTCAATTTGAGATGGGGGACATGTAATAAGATATCATCCACGTAACCTGAAAATGTCAGGTCTCAAGTGTCAATCTGCACTCCCATTAGCTCCAGGTTGGCTTTCAGTTTCAGGAGGAGGGGTTCTAAATAGAGATTGAATAGCAAGTCAGATAAAGGGCACCCTTGCCTAGTACCAGAGAAAAGCATGAATGAAGATGAAAAGACCCCACTGCAATAGATACAGACTATCAAGACAGAGTATAAAAGTTTGATCCAATGAAGAAATGGCAAAGGAAAACCAAAACATTCCAGAGTGGCAAACATATAATGCCTCAGCCCTGTGAAGTCCCCAAATACCTGCACACACTGACTTGTCTTGTTCTGTCTGGTGATTCTCTAGGAGTCTGTAATCCAGCTATGCCATCTACAGATAAAAACACTTTGCAGTAGTCATAGCTTACTATTTTTCACTATAAGGCATCAACATGAGGGCTGATACCTGGCTCCCCCTCTTCATCTTCCTATGGCTGGTGCCTTATGTAGTGTATCACTGGGGCCTAAATAGCTCACAGGGGGAGTTGGACCCTCTGTCATAGTGCTATTTGTACAGCAACTCATCTCATAGCTTTTGCTGCACCCCTGTACTCCCATACTTGCATCAGTCTGAGGTAGCTTCTGCGGTTGGGACCTGCACCTCCCTACCCATACAGGGTATGCCCCCCATATCCCCAATAATAATGCCACTTGGTGCCATGTGGCAAGGGTTTTAGTAGCTGCATCCTTAGGACAGTACTGCATAAATAGCAGGGCCCAGCACTCTTGTTCTGTCATTCCAGGCAGTTGTGGAAGAATTAGAGTTTTCAAATTATCTCTGGCTGCCCTAAAGAAAATTGTGTTTCTCCTCTTGTTGTGCTCAGGCAATGTTGAACTTAACCCTGGTCCTACAGAAGCCTTGTCATCTCCGTCCAATCTTACAAGGCTTAGAGGAATGAGCTTTATGCACATTAATGTTTGCAGTCTATTAAAAAAGCTTACATCGATCCAGACCTGGGTCATTCATACCGAACCAGATGTGCTGGTAGTCTCGGAATCCTGGCTCAGATCTTCTACCCCTGACAGGGAGGTTGACATCCCAAAATATTGGCAGTTCAGAGCCAACAGGCAGACTAGGGGTGGTGGAGTAGCCATTTATGTCAAGGACAAATATATACGATCACTAGCATTGACTCCTCCTCTATCGCAAATGCCTTTGAATGTCTGTCCCTTAAGGTTGAAACATCCTGCTCGATGGCTGTCAGGATTATAGGGTGCTACAGGCCTCCATCTGCTGGGTACCAGCTCCTGTCTCACCTATCGACTATTATGGGCATGAGACCCTCAAAACTATTATTCTAGGGGATCTCAATTATGACTGGTTATCCAAGGTTTCCTTGCCCTTCAAATCCTTCTGTGACTCTCTTGGGCTCACACAACTCATTGAAGAACCTACACGTCCTAACAAGAAAAATCCCAGGAGTAACACCCTATTGGATGTCTTTCTTACAAGCAAGCCACAGTCCTTTTCCTATGCTGGAATATTTTTCTCAGATGTCAGCGATCACTGCATCATCGCTGGTGTGAGATCTGACTCCAATCCCCCCTCCACATCTAAGTTCTCCACCAGAAGGTCCAGACACAACTTTGACCCATTTGCCTACATCAATGAGCTAAAATCGTCTGTACACCCGCAGAACTTTTACCTAGCCAAATCGGTCAGTATGACATATGACATTTTTCTTGAAATAGTGTCTTGTGCCATAAATAATCATGCTCCCTTGGTAAAAGTCCACGTAAAGACCAGAACTTTCCATTGGTTCTCTGCTGAACTCAAGGCTGCATTACTAGCGAGAGATAAACTCTTGAAAAAAGCCCACAAATCAAAAACTGCCGAGGATTGGTGCCATTTCAGAAAGGCTAGGAACTCCTGCACCAAATTGGTTAGAGAGGCTAAGGCCAACTTCTACCGTTCTGAGCTTGACTCTGCCTCAAGGTGCCCAGCTAAATTTTGGTCCACAGTCAAAGAGCCGTCTGGTCATACAGCTGGAAATGTACTTTCCTCGAAAATCATCTCTGACAATGTTACTATCAACGATAGCAAGGAGATTCTTCCAGGCCTTCAACAACCGCTTGCTACTGCTGGCCTAGCATTCGATAATTCACCAGCATCCATGTTATGTTCTTAGGTTAGTGCACAGATTCCTGAACCTAGCACCACTAATGCGATCTTCTCATTCCTTCCTGCTTCATTGAAAGAGGTCGAAGACCTCCTTTTACAGTCGGACACCAAGAAAAGTGCTGGCGCTTACTCTCTCAACCCCTACTTCTTAAAGATTGCATACCACGTCCTAGCTGAACCAATCACACACCTATTTAACATGTCCTTGTCCCAGGGGACTCTTCCACACCTATGGAAAATTGCCCACCTCATTCCTCTGTTTAAATCAGGGGATCCTGCAACCTAAATAATTACAGGCCAATATATCTCCTACCAATATTGTCTAAACTGCTGGAAAAAATTGTGAATGCTTAGTTGAGAACCTACCTAGATAACAAGAACCTTCTAAACCCTTTGCAGTCTGGTTTCAAAGCCAAGCACAATACCATTACAGCTCTGGCCAAAGTGACTGATGACTGGCAATGAGAGCTGGAAAACAAAAATGTTGTATGCGCCGTGTTCCTGGACCTTAGCAAGGCCTTCGACACTATTAACCACTGCCTGCTTCTTTCCACCCTCAAAGTGATAGGTCTGGACCCGACCTCTTTGTGCTGGTTCAATAATTACCTGACAGATAGGCTTCAGCAGGTCAAGGCCGAAGGGGAGCTCTCTCCACTCAAACCACTAAAAAGAGGCATTCCACAGGGATCCATCCTGGGGCCTCTATTGTTTGCCATTTATATAAACAATATTGATGTTGGCATCAAGGAGGCCAATATACACCTTTTTGCTGATGATACGGTGTTGTACCTAAACCGCCCAACTCTGGAAGCTGCCTGTGGAGATTTACAAACAGAATTCAACTTGTTGCAGAATCAGCTCCTGAATAAAAAACTCTTACTCAATGCCAACAAAACAAAAGCTAGGTTGTTCTCTCTGCTACTCATTCAGCGAACTCTGCTATCTCTGGCTCCTTACACCCAATAAACACTTTACTAGGAGGGAGGATGGAATTTGTTACAAAATTCAAGTACCCAGGGGTCTGGCTAGACCACAGACTCTCCTTCATGGAGCATGTTGAGGATCTGCTGAAAAAGTTGAGCAGAGGCTTGGTCACTTCTTTAGAATAAACCGCCTCCTGACCAAAGATGCCATGATACAGTTAGTTCAGTCCATGTTTCTGTCCCTAATTGATTATGCCGATTTCATTTATAGTCAGTGTAAAGCCTCCTGTCTTACTAAACTGGACATCTTATACCACAGAGCCTTGAGATTCATAACTGGCCTACCTATCACCACCCACTATTGCTCTTTATATGCAGCTGTGTGGTGGACCTCCCTTCAGTACAGAAGGAATAGAAATGTGGCTCTCTGGACTTACAGAGCTATTACCAAGTTACCCCAATAGAGTTCAGACTGTTTGCCATTATACGTGGTAGGCAACTATGCACTGAGAAGCTATTCTCTGATTCTACTGAAGGTACCTAGGGCCAATTCACACTTTGGGAGAGTGGCCATAGACTTTGTGTTGCCCTCACTCTGGAACAAATTACAGAAATCTATGAAGCTGAGTCTCCCTGTTAGTCTTACCACCTTCAAGACCTTGTATGCCAAGGCTGTTAAGGAGCTATGCAGCTGTTTCCAGCATGCTTAGTGTGCTAGGGTGCCTACTGCTTACCTGCCCACTACATCTCCACCTAACCCAGCCCCTTGATTGTCTCCACCTATACCCCCTTTTTGTTCTGCTAATCCACTACCTCTCTTACCCTCAGACTCCTAATATATATGTCCCCAGCCCATCTACCGTAGCACCCCTACTAGAACAGCTGCAGTCCTGTACCCTTCCCCTCCATATCTGCCCCTTAAGTTTGTATATGTCCTGACCAACGATGTGCCTTGCTGTTTGAAAATGTTTTAATATGCTGGTTGTTTCAGAATGTTTTAATTCCCCTTCTCATACCATTCTCCCTAACCTTGTTAACCTTATACCTGAAATACTTGTTATTGCTCTGTGTTTTTGTTTTTCTATTTCTGTATAATTATGTCTATTTATTATCTGTATATAAATGTGTTATTCTTGATCTTGTGTAATGCAGGTCCACCTTGTAAATGAGCCTGCTCAATGGTGTTCACCTGGATAAATAAAGACTTGATTGACTGATTGATTGATAAAGTTCTATGTGACCCTATTAAAGGCCTTTTCTGTGTCTAGAGAAACTAAGGCCATTGGAGTAACTGAGTCTCTGGACATGGAAAAGATATGAGCAAATTTCCAGAGGTGGTCAGTGGAGAAGCAAGAAAGCATGAAGCCTGCTTGCTTGGGATAAATAAGGGCATCCCAAACCTGGTTAATCCTCGAAGCCAGGATTTTAGCTAACAACTTCACATTATAGTTAAGCAAAGAGATGGGTCAGAAACTTGAAACATTGTCCAGGGCATTATCTGGTTTAGGTAACAGGACAACCAAAACATTATGGAGGTATTTATCTGAGATCCCCTCTACATATACATATACCTATACCTATACATATACTGAAACAAGTGATGTAATCAGGAAGCAAGCTCCACTGCAAAAAGCTTGTAAACATTTGGTGTGAATCCGTTGGGCCCTGGAGCTTTGTTCAATGGTAAGCCTCGAACTGCCACTAGAATTTCCGTCTCTGTTAAGGGGGCTACCAAAAAGGACCACTGATCATTGGACAAAGCAGGAAGAGGAATGGAGGCCAAATAATCTTGGATGTCCGAAGGGGATGGAGGAGAGGGCATAGGACCATAAAGAGTTCTGTAATATTTCTCAATTTCTCCTGCAATATCTTTTGGCAATGTTTTAATAGATCCATCCTTAGCCAATTTAATATTTGCAACAAGGTGGGATGTTTACTGCTTCCAAAGATGAAGGGCTAGGAAATGGCCTGCCTTCTCCCCCTCATCAACATACTGAGCATGAGCTTTGAAAATGACATATTCCACCCTTTGCCATAGAAGTTCAGCATATCGATCCCTGAGCGAGAGCAGCTCTTGCCTAAGGTCATCAGGGGAATGAGGAGTTAAACTTTTCTCCACATCCCAAATATGGCTTAACAAGGCTGCCAGCTCTGCTTCCCTCTTGCATTTGGATGTGGAGGCTAAACATAGAAACTCCCCATAGAAAACCTTTTAACGTGCACCACTCCATCTCCACTGACCCCATAGACCCTGCATTGTGGGAGGTGAACTCCTCAGTTTGAGGTTTAATGTGGGCAGCAATACGGTTGTCCTTCAAAAACTGATTATTCAGTTTCCTGGAGGTTTCCTTCTGTAGAGAAGGGAGCAATGAGAGTTTAAGCCAAACCAGACAGTGATCGGACCGAACCCTGGATGTAATCTCACAGCCCAGCACCCCACCCAGCAAAGCTTGACTAACAAAGAAGTAATCAATATGAGATGAAGTCTTATGAATCAAGGAACATAAATCCTTGACCTTGGGATGTAAAATACAACAAGGATCACATAGGCCTAATGAGTCAGACATTTACTGGATGGCACGCTGAGCAGGAGAGAGACTAGCACGAGGTCTATTGGTTCTGTCCATGTCTTGAGAGAGGCAAATGTTCCAATCTCCTCCAATAATCATAGGTAGAGAAGGGAATGGAGCTAAAAGTGAGGACAACTCCATAAAAAAAGGGGGGGGTCAGCACTGGGGCCGTACATACAACCTAGCAGAACCTCAGCATGGTCTAGGACACCTGCAACAAAAATATATCTGCCATGAGGATCCCCCATGCTTTGTGTATAAGAGAAATTAACATTCCTAGAAAAAGAATGGCCACCCCCTACTATTCATACTATCTCCAGCTGCAAAAACTTGATTAATTTTATTTTATTTATTTATTTCAGTTTAGGATTAATACCTTTGAGTCAAGGACTCATTTTTAAAGGTTCCGAGTCAGTTAAATGAACAGATACAGACAACATAACACATAGCACAGCAGTGAATTACAAAATAAGGTTACAGATGGTTGCACGTACTTTTAAGTTTAACTAATGCATAGGAGTCTAGGTTTCACTAGTACATAGGAGTCAAACATTGTAAGTTTCACTAGTACATAGGAGTTTAACATTGTAAGTAGCAGCACTAAGTGTGGGCATTGTAGTGTTAGAAACAGGAAAGAGGGTGAGATGCCAGGGAATGAGTCTCCGCTGGGTAGTACAAGGGGCAAGTGGGGGTGGGGCATTGGCGGTTGCCATAGTGGTAGCCTGAGCTCACCAGTGGTGGCCAGGGGTGTGAATGGGGTGGATGGGAAGCAGTCCAGGGTAGGCATAGTCAGATGTTCACGTATGTAGTTGATGGAGTGGGCAATCTGCGGGGGTTGACAGTTTATTGTAGTGTAGACTATGCAAGGTAGATATTTTGTGGGTAGGGGGATATGTTGAAGAGAGCGGGGGGAGAGTGCAGGAGGGAGTGGATGCGTGGGATAGCCTAGGGACGCTGAGCATGGGCTAAGTGTGGCAGACACAGATTTTTTTTAGTTCAAGCTGGGAACGAAGACCAATTTTGAATTGTCTGACCTTAGTGCATTCTAAGAGTGTGGTAGGCAGTCCATTGAACCACTTTGGGCCCAGGATGGCGAGTCATCTCTGTGCCTGTTTAGTACACTTGAATGGCACCTGGAGTCCCCCTTTTGCAGTGCTCCTAGTCTGCTTAAGAGGTAACACCTTTGTGAAAAGCCTGTTAGTGGACTTGGGCATAAGCCACAGCAAGGCTTTTTTGATAAGCATGCAAGTTTGGAGTTGAGCTCAGAGGTGGAGTGGGAGTCACCCTGTCTCATTGAAGAGGGTGCAAGTGTGGGTAGAGAGATCAGCACCCAAGGTTAAGTGACAGGCCTTGCTTAGGAGAGTGCTGACTTTCGAGGGCAGTGTCAGAGCCTGCTTCATAGATTGGGAGCCCATAGTCAATGGTGGCTAGCACTAAGCTACGTATGGCTAATTTCAGAGCTGCAGGTGGTAAGGAGTGCATGTGGTGGTACAGAACACCCAGTTTCATGTTGGAGGTCTTGATGATGTGGTCAATATGACTAGAGAAATTGAAAGTGTCATTGAGGTAGATTCCTAGGTATTTAAATACGGAGACTTGTTCAAGAGGGTCTCCCTTTGGGCTCAGGATTTGCAGTGGGATGAATTTATTTTTGTTTTGGGGAACTGTGAACAGCATGCTCTTGTTTTTGTTGTGGTTGAGCAGGAGCTTGTTCTTGCAGAACCAGGATTTGAGCTTATGGTAGCTGTCCTACAGTTCAGTAGTGATGGTATGCAGGTGTCTGCCTGGGAGTACAATGTGTGCAGGGCAGGCAAAGGGGAGGGTATTTATGAACAGACTAAAGAGTAGAGGGCCGAGGATAGATCCCTTGGGGACTCCTAGGCTCACCTCCTTTGGCTCCAAGTATGTTTCTCCTATTCTGACTCATTGAGTTCTATGGGAGAGACAGCTTCCAAACCAAGTCACTGTGCTTGGAGATAGGCCAGTTGATGACAGGCTGCTGAGGAGAAGGTGGTGGTTCACTGAGTCACCAGCCTTTGTGAGGTCTGTGAATATAAACCCCACTGCCATCCCTTTATCTAAAGCGTCATAGAGCTAGGAGGTGTATTCGACTAGTGCTGAAAGTGTTGAGTGTTTTTTATGGAAATCATGCTGTTGAGGGCTGAGCAGATAATACTCTCCAAGTACTCAATGAGCTGGTCTGAGACCATCCTTTCCAAAGCTTTCGACGCGGGGGAGGATTGAGATTGGCCTGTAGTTAGATGTGTTAGTTCTGTCTCCAGTTTTGAAGACGGGTAACTAGTACCAGCTTCCAGGCATCTGGGAACACACTCGACCTAAATTGTCTACAGAACAGGTTACCCTTTCACTAACAGATGTGACTCTTGGAGAAATGCAACATTGCATTTCAAGTATTGCACATGTCTAAGAAGCTGGTACTGTACCTCTTAACCTTAGCATGGGCTCCTTTTATGTTCCAGGAAGCATTTGTAACTATTGATGTCATATATTTGTGGGATACCAAAACCAAATAAGAGAAAAGTCGCCATTAGACCCAAAATGTAAGAAACATAGTAATCTAGGTCACTCTGCCACCTTCCCCCATCCACTAAAACAAAGTCCCACCTCTCTAAATACCCTGCCAACCAGAAAACACAACACATACACATGGCAACATAATAAGATGACTAAAGAAAGGGCATAGAGACATTTCAGGCTGCAGTGTAATAAATCCCCAATCCCCTTCCCTATGTAAGGTACATGAACCCCAAGAAAAATAACAAAATCTAAGTGCGTACAAGGGGGATTATTCAAAAGGCCAAATAGAAAAGCCCCACCCACCCCCATTAACCCAGAAAGACACCCTTTATCCCACCCAAGTTAACCATAAGACTAATACAGAAACCTAACCCAGAACACACAGTAGTCCCTTGAACAAAAGGAAATTGCGTCAAACCAGTCATACCTACTGTAGGTCTCCTAGTACACAATGAAGCATAATGGTACGTACTATGAAGGGGGTAGAGTAACCAAACTGGATCTGGGTAAAATCCCCCATTAGCACTGAATAGCAAAATAATATTCTCATTAGAAAGAGGTACAAATATGGGGTATAATATGAGGAATAAATATCATCATAAGTCCCTACTCCCACAAAGTTAGAAGACCCAACACCCCCAAAACCAGTTCATGATGACCATCAACCCTTAGTAGCTGATGTCCCTGAGCCCCCAGCCCCACCCCACCCCAAAACATTTCAACAATGAAAACTATATAAACTATAAAGGTTGTAGCCTTGTATGAGCCCCTTATGAACAATTAGAAACTATTAAGAAGGATACAATGAATCAATAACTGTAAGATAAGTAGTCCATCAAGTCCTCTAACGAAGTAAGGCTTATTAGTCTGGAATGTAAAAAAATACCAACTTGTCCCAGGCAATTTAGTGTTTCCAATTAGGGGCATGAGGGAAAACATAAACATAAAAGAAAGTTTATGACAAGGGTTATATTAGGCCTGGATAACTATGTAAAAAAGTAAAGTGCATATCCCCACCAACAGGCTTAACTTCAGGCTGAACAGACAAACCACCTATGCAGCACCCCGTCACGTAGCCAGTGCCTTAACTTAAAATGGTCCGGAGGCTCTTCTGTATAGCTTACACAACCATGAGTGACAGTAGAATTACCCAAATAAGTTCATATAGGACATAGTTTGCATTTCACACACATGATCTAGAAGTCTCAATAGATACTGCTTCAAGTTCGGTATCCGTAAGTGTCAGGCTTCTGAATTGGAGCGACATTTTGAACCGAGGCAGAAAATAGCATTGCCACACCCGTAATGTTTCCATAGCCGCTGCTAGGAAATTAAGGTACTGTAATTATTTTCTCTTTAAATGGATTCTGGCTGTTCTCCAGAACAAACTTCTCTTTAAACAGTACCATGAAGAGGTTGGTATAGCTTGATGCCATGCTCAAAACCATCTCTGTCCATTGTGTTTGTAAATAAAAGTTGTTCTCAAATCTAAAATAATTTTTAGTTAAAATAGCTCTAAAACAACATGGATCATATCAACTAAAAACACATTTGGAGGAAGTTCTGTTTCTGGTCTTTATCCAAACACTATCTCCAGAGCCTGTAGTCCCCATTCATGTTTAAAGATCAATGGCAACCATTTTACACATTGTTAATAAAAGCCTGAATTCAGGTCCCTGTGTCATGACTAGTGTTACCTGAAAATGTCATGCTATTTGGTTTTGTGTTTTTTTAATCAGCATTTAACTTACAAACATATGAATATACGAAATTTGCCAGCAGATAAAGGCCTAGTTATCAAGTCTACTCGAATGTGCAGCCAGCACCCCTTATTCTGCAGCTGCCCCTCCCTTCCACCCTTCCCCTTCATTGACCCTCCCCCTTGTCCTGTCCCATCCCCTTCTGAAGCAGTCCACTGTTCTACTGGATACCACTTCTGCAGGTAACGCATTCCACCCAGCCACCACCCTCTCTGTAAAAACGTGTCTCCTCATCTCCCTCCTGAACCTTCCTCGCTCCAGTCTCATATCATGGCCCCTGGTGTCCCTCCCCTCCCTTACTTTGAACAGCCCCTCTGTACCTGTCTTGTTTGTTCCTTTCATGTACTTAAAGGTTTCAATCATGTCCCCCTGTCTCTCCTCTCCTCCAGCGAGTACATGTTCAACTCCCTCAGCCTCCTCTCGTATGATAAGTCCCCCAGCCCCTTGATCATCTTTGTGGCCCTGCGCTGCACCCCCTCCAGTAACTTAATGTCCCTCTTCAGATACTGGCACCAGTACTGCACACAGTACTCAAGGTGCAGTCTAACTAATGACCTATACAGTGGCAGAATCACCTCCTCCCTCCTCGAAGATATAACCCTTGCAATGCAACCCAGCATTTTGTTGGCCTTTGCAGCTGCCTTCCTACATTGTGCCGAGTTGTTCATTGACCCTGTAATGAGCACACCCAGATCCAGATCCTTCTCCTCCTCTGTCTGGGCTAGCTGCACTCCCCCCAACTGGTAACTCCTCCTTGGATTCTTTATCCCAAAATGCAGCACCTTGCACTTTTTGGCATTAAACCCCAGTTGCCAGGTGTCTGACCAGGTATCAAGCTTTACCAGATCATCCTGCAACCCCTGCCATCCCCCTAGGTCATCCACCTCCACTCCTACCTTGGTATCATCAGCAAACAGACTGATCCTGTTCTTGATGTCCAATGATATGTCTGCAATGAATATCCCAAACAACACTGGTCCCAACACCGAGCCCTGTGGGACACCGCTTGTCACTACCCTTGGGTGTGAGAGCTCCCCACCCACCACCACCCTCTGTTGCCTTCCCTGAAGCCAGTTCCCTACCCATCTCACCAGCTTTGCACCCGCCCCTGTGCCTACTAACTTACTTCCCAGCCTTCCATGCGGCACCGAGTCGAATGCCTTACTGAAGTCCAGATACGGGACATCCACTGCATGGCCCCTGTCCAATTGCTTAGTTACCCAGTCATAGAACTCCACCAGGTTGGTTTGGTAGGATCTGCCCCATATGAAGCCATGCTGTCTGCTGTCCTGTAGTCCTTTGGCCTCTAGGAGGGCCACCAGCTTCTCCTTCAGGATAGTCTTCATTAGCTTACCCACGATGGATGTGAGGCTCACTGGTCTGTAGTTTCCGGGTTCATCCTTGGGGCCACTCTTGTGGAGGGGCACCACATGAGCCATCCTCCAGTCTTGAGGTACACACCCCAAATGTAGTGAGGCATTAAATAGGTCTGCCAAAGGACCTCTGCCAGCTCCTTCAGTACCCTGAGGTGGATGCCATCTGGGCCTGGTGCCTTGTCCACCCTTAGTGCCTTCAAACCCTCCCAAACTTTGTCCTCCATGATTTCCCCATCTGTTACCCCCTTCCCCCATTTCTGCCATTTCTCCCCACTTGGCTGTCACCCCCCCCTCTTCTCTTTAGTAAATACTGAGCAGAAGTACTCATTTAGTGCTTCTGCCTTATCGCACCCTGCTTCCACCCAACTCCCCTCCTTCCTAATCCTTACTATGTGGTCTGTACAGCTCCTTTTCTCCCTGATGTACCTAAAGAAGTCCTTCTCCCCCTTCTTAATGCCTTGTGCCAACCTGAGTTCCGTAGATGCCTTGTCACCTCCTTCGATTCCGTCAAGTACTCCTCCCTGTCCTTCCCTCTCCGTTTTCTTGTACTTCCTAAAGGCAGCTCTTTTCCACCTTACTTTTTCCATGGCTTCCTTGCTCAACCAGCTCAGTTTCTTAGCCCTAGCCTTCTTACTGTGGGCCTTGCAGCAGGTTTTGGTTGCCTCCACTATCCCCAGCTTTATGAGCCCCCACCTCTGGTTAGTGTCCATACTAGATTGAATTCTGGCCAGGTACCCTTTTACCACTTCCCCCATCCTCCCAAAGTTGGCCCTCCGGAAGTCCAGCACTCTTGTGCCAGATTCCACTCCTTCCTTGCCCATATTCAATGTGAGCCATACTGAGTGGTGGTCACTCCCTGACAGCGGTTCCTCCACTGTAAGTTCTCTCACAAAGTCCCCATTTGCCAGCACAAGGTCAAGGGTATTCCCTAACCTGGTTAGTTCACTGACCATTTGCAGCAGGAAGCTGTCCTGGAAGGCATCCAGCAGTACCTGCTCCCTTCTGTTCCTGGTTGTTGGGGTACTCCAGTCCACTCCTGGCATGTTGAAGTCCCCCACAATCACCACACTACCCTTCTTGCAGGTCCTCCTGATCTGTCCCACTAGGTTCCCTGTCTAACTCCTCCGTCTGAGATGGCGGCCTGTACACCACTCCCATTCTAAGAATCCTACTCTTGGAATCCTGAATTTGCATCCAAAGTGACTCCGTTCTACCTGCCTCCCCTTCCTCCCTTTCACACTTCAGTCCTTACTTCACATATGGTGTCACACCCCCTCCTTTCCCAATCACCCTGTCCCTACGAAATAACCTGTACCCTGGTACAGACATGAGCACCTGTAACTCTGCAGTTTTCCTCCCAAGGCTCCTAGCATTAAGGGTAACCACCTTCCACCCTTCCCCCCTTCCATCCTGCCCTCCTTTACTACCATCACCAATAGTACTTGCCATTTGTCTTTTGTCACTGTTATGGGGGTAAGCTCATGTTGTTTCCCAACCTGTGGTCTCTGCATGTCTCTTGCCCAACTTCCACCCCCCGCTCCTAGTTTAAATTCCCAACTTTCTCTATGTACTGCTCCATCCTCTGTTTCAACACTTTCTTTCCCTCCTCACTCAAGTGTAGTCTGTCCTTGGCATAGAGACTACTGTCCTCCCAGGTCCAACTTGTTCTGCACTAACTGAAAACAGGCTGTTCTCTCCCTCTGACTGAACATTGGAGAGTGATGGCATCATACTGAGTAAGTTACACTTCAGCAGTGTAAGCCCCTGTTTGACTGAAGAGCTGTTAATTTTCCAGTCAGAGCAGCCTGTAAAGTTAATTGTTTGCTGTCCAGGGTTTTTACTTACTCAGTATCTGGTGTGTGTTCAGTTGAATTAGCTAAAAATCTATCATTCTGTTCTCATAAAAAGTTGATCATTTGAGTTTCAGTACAGAATTGAAGTGGTATGCATATGAGAAATCAGCTTGTCTGTATCAGGGCTGTCAGTTTTTTCTCATCAAAGCTCTTTTTTTCCCCCCTAGCTGTATAGCACTGGGTTATTTAATGGATATAAACTACATCTAAAGTTTGTTAATTCAGACTACTAGTTTGTCTTTGATGTAGCCTCAATAAATAGGTTCATGTAAGAACAATTTATTTCCTGTCAGATTGACAAACAGGTGCATGCCACGCTCTGTTATTTCAGGCAATGTACTATATGAACTAACAAATTTCAGTTCTTTGATGGTTTCTGTATGTTAATACATCATGTATGTTTATAACTAGAATCACTATATGGCATCCTGATGCCCCCATCTCCTGCCCATAGTTGAGGCAGCTGCACTCTATTGCCATCGTCCCCTGCTTCAAAAGCCTCCTTTCTCCTGCACCACATTCCAGGCTGCTGCACCCTGCTGCCCACTCTCTTCTTCCATAGAGTTGGGGCTGCTGCACCTTGTTGCCCCCGTCCTCTGCCTGAACAATCAGGGCTGCTGCACCTGCTGCCCCTGCCCGAACAGTTGAGGTTGCTGCACCCTGCTGCCCTTTGTCCCTAACCCCCAAGACAGAGCTGCTGCACCCTGTTGCCCCCTGTTCCTGTCACCACAGTTGGGGCTGCTGTGCTCTACTATGCTCTAGAGTCCCATGTTCCCTGCTTCCACATTTGGGGCTGCTGCACCATGCACATACTATCCCACAGTCAGGGCTGCTGTACCCTGATACCCCCCCATATCCTTCCCAACAGTCAAGACTTCTGCATAATGTTGTATGTAATCTGTCCCCTGCCGCCAGAGCTGCTGCACCCTGCTCCTGTCTACACAGTGAGGGCTGCTGCACCCTGCAGCCCCATACCTCCACAGTTAGGGTTGCTGCACCATGCTACCCCCTGCCACCAAAGTCAGATTTTTTGCTACACTGCCCAAACTGACCAAAAGGGAAAAAAACAGAAGACTACTTTCATCTTGTGTTATGGGGTGAGGCACACAGGGCAATAGGGTGCAGAGGTCCTGACTGCTAGGGCAGGAGACAAGGGAGGAATCAGGGTACAGCAGTCCAAACTGTGGGACAGGGTCCAGCAGCCACACCTGGTTGCAACTGACCCAACTATGGGGGCAGAGGATATGGTGCAGCAAATTACATGACTCTTGTGGCAAGTGACAGCATGGTACAGCAGCCCTAACTGTGGAGGCAAGGGGCTCTAGGGCACAACAGGCTACAGCAGCCCTGCCTGAGTAGGTAGAAGCAGAGTGCAGCAGCCCTGCTTATGGTGGCAGGGGACAGAGGACAGCATGGTGCAGAAGCCTTGACTATGGGGCAGGATACAGAGGGGGCATCAAGGTACAGCAGCCCTAACTGTGGGATGGGGTGTGCATGGTGCAGCAGCCCTGCTCATTTGGGGCAATGGATGTGGATAGCAGGGTGCAGCAAAATCCTCACCTCTGGTGCCATGGGGCAGTATTATGCAGGAGCTCCGACTGTAGAAGCAAGAGACATAGGTCTCTAGAGTGTAGCAAAGCAAAGCAGCCTGACTATGGAGAGAGGAACGGGGGAAATAGGAGGTAATGTCCCCAAATGTAGGTATGAGGGACAGAGGACAGCAGGGTGCAGCAAACCCAACTGTTCAGGCATGGGGTAGCGCGGTGCAGCAGCCCTGACTATTCAGGCAGATGATGGGGGAAATTGGGTGCAGCAACCCCAACTGTGTGGGCGAAGAGAGTGAGCAGCAGAGTGCAGTAGCCTCCAATGTGGGGCAAGACATAGGGTACTTATGGGGCAGCAGAGTGTAGCTGCCTCAACTATGAGGCAGGAGACGGGGCATCAGGATGCCATATAATGTTTCTAGTTATACTCCTACATTATGCATTTTCACACAGAAACAAAGAACTGAAATTTGTGAGTTCATATAGTACATGTGCCTGAAATAGCAGTGTGTGACAGGCACCTGTTTACCAATCTGACAGGAAAAAATGTTCTTACATGAACCTACATATGGAGACTACATCAAAGACAAACTACTTGTATGAATGAACAAACTTCAGATTTATTTTATATCCATTAAATAATCCAGTGCTATATACAGTAAAGCTCGCCAGGATTAAACCCACTTCAACAGCATTCTGCAGTATAGTACAGCAGAATTATTGCAGTAAACAATGTAATTTCAATGGGAATTAATCCCTTTTGTCATGTAGGTAACAGTGACACTGCCAGGATGAAGTGAATATCACAGTTTCCTTCACGACAAAAGGGACTAGTTGCTGTTGAAATTATATTGTTTGCCACAGTAACTCTGCTGCAGCATACTGCTAAATGTTGAAAAGTTGGGTTTAATCTTGGTGAGCTTCACCGTAGCTAGGAAAATAACCCACAGAGGTTTGATGAGGAAGAACTGACAACCCTGATACAGACAAGCTGATTTCTCATATGCATACCACTTAAATTCAGCACTCAAACTCAAATGATCAACTTTTTATGATAACAGAATGATAGGTTTTCAGCTGATATATCTGAACACAAACCAGAGATTGAGTTAGTAAAAACCCTGGACAGCAAACAATTAACTCTACAGGCTGCTCTAACTGGGAAGTTAACAGGTCTTTAGTCAAGCACCAACTTACACTGCTGAAGCAGTGTCTTACTCCAATATGATGTCATCACTCTCCAAGGCTCAGTCAGAGGGCCAGAAACAACCTGTTTCCAGTCACTGCAGAACACATTAACAAATGCTGATTTAAAGAAAACCACAAAACCGAACAGCATGACATTTTCAGGAAACATTACCCATGACACAGGGACTTCAATTCAGGCTTTAATTAACAATGTGTAAAATAGCTACCACTGATCTTTAATGGCTGTGCAAAGGTCCTTGACACTAAACAATGCAATGATACAGTCCAGGTTTTCTGCACTTTCATTTGTTTAAGTCAGTCACACATCCAGTGTCTTTTAGGCAACCTGGTGTTGCCTCCACAATAGGTTTGATGAAATAATTAACAAATACTGAAAGGGATTCCAAGATTTACCCAACTCCTGCCACAATGGATCTGCCTGGGGGTTGGTGCTGATTTATGTATTTTAGGCAAAATGTGCAAGACAGGTGTTATTGGTTTAGAGTTAGAAATTGCATTTTCCCCCACTCTGTTTGCCATCCTTCTTTGTGGCCCTTTTCAAGGAGCCAGAACACCAATTCTTGTGTGGTTATTGTACAGTCCCCCTCTAACTTTCTGTACGTCTTCTACATGCAGTTGTCTGAGGCACTCTTCCTGATACATTTTGTAATCTAACAGGACTATCTCTTGATACATTTTGTAATCTAACAGGACTGTCTCTTCCCCTTTATCAGCTGTTTTTATAACTGTTGTGATTGTTTTTTAAGTGCATCAAATTCTTTAGCTTCGAGGTTGTATCTAGTTCTTCCATCAACGTTTCTTTCTTCCCTGATAATTTTTCTAGGCCTTTCTTAACAACCTTCATATATGTTTCCACATTGGAGGGAATGTTTTTGGGGGCATGAACTCGGATTTATAACAAAATGCCATGTCAGGTATTTTTTTGTTTTGCTTATTTTGTACATATTTCTTCTGTACTAAAGAATTGCCTCAATTTTGTTTACCCCCAACAAAACCTCTGCATATCCAATTACACTTTAAAAAAAGTTGGCATTATTGTAGGGTAAAAGAAAAGACCCATACTGAGGACTGAAATTTCCTCAGTATTTAGAGTATATCCTGATAGGTCTTATATTGGTGTTTCCCCATTCGGAAATATAGAAACATACAGTAGAAACTGATGGGAGAAGGAGGCTGGGAGTCCATCGAGTCTGCCCATGAGATACTCAGGACCTATTGTTGATCCTGAGAGCCACCCTGTAACCAGATGATTTCCTTTGTACCTATTGTTGATCCTGAGAGCCACCCTGTAACCAGGTGATTTCCTTTGTACCGATTGTAATGTTCCTTAATTGAGCTCTGTATTTATCCCACCTATGTTTGAAACTCAGCACAGTCCCTGCTCCTACCACCTCTGTCAGCAGACTGTTCCATGGCCCCACCACTCTTTCAGTGATGTAGTGTTTCCTTAGATCCCTCCTGAACCCCTCCAATCAGTTTCCACTCAGGTCCTCTATTCATTGAGCTGGTGATCCTATGGAATATCTCCTCTGTGTCTGGCACCTTGCTTATGTCTCCTCTGTCCCTTCTTGCCTCCAGCAAGTACATATTTAATTATTTCAGCTGATCTTCATAGGCGAGTCCCTGTTGACCCTGTATTATGTTCGTTGATCTCCTCTGTACTGCCTCCAGTCTATCTCTGTCCTTCTTCAGGTGCGGCCTCCAAAACAGAACACAGTACTCCAGGTACTGTCTTACCAGAGATCTATAGAGGGGGACAATCATGTCTCTATTTCTGCTATCGATCCCTCTGCCTATGCATCCCAACATTCTACTCACCTTGCTGTATGCCTTATTGCATTGGCTTGTCTGTTTCATGGAGCCAGCAATAATCACCCCCCAGGTCCCTCTCTTCTTGGGAGATGCTCAGTCTGACACCACTTAGCCAATATTTCATCCTAGGTTCCTTTTCCCAGATGTATGACTTTGCACTTCTTTGCGTTGAATTTCAGCTGCCACAGATTAGAGCATGTTTCCAATTTTTGGAGGTCCTTTAGTAGGTCCCTAACCCCTTCCTGGCTGTCCACCCACCCTCTCATCGTGGTGTCATCAGCGAGCAAGGCAAGCTTGCCCTGGATACCGTCACCAATGTCACTGATGAATATGCTGAATAGAACTGATCCCAACACCGAACCATGAGGGACTCCACTTGTGACCTCACCTTCACTTGATCTCATCCCATTGATCACTACACTTTACCTCCAGTCCGTGAGCCAATTACCCACCCATCCATCTGACAATGTCATTTGCAGCCCCTATGCCCTCCAACATTTTCAGCAGTCATCTATGTGGAGCCAAGTCAAATGCCTTGCTGAAATCAAAATAGAGAAAAGTGAATTGTGTGCCCCATATCCAGTTCCCTTGTCACCCAATTAAAAAAAGCAATAAGATTCGTCTGGTACGACCTCCCCACCATGAATCCATGCTGCTTTTTGTCCTGGAGTCCATGATCCTCTAGGTATTGCATGAGGTCTTGTTTGATTACTAACTCCATTAGCTTTCCCACAGCAGAAGTCAGGCTAACTGGTCTGTAATTCATCACCTCCTCCCTACCCTTTCTTGTGGAGTGGCACTACGTCTGCCCTCCTTCAGTCTCCAAGTGCCACTCCTGTTCTTAGGGAGCAGTTGAATAGAAGTGCTAGGGGTTTAGGCAATTCTTCTGCCAATTCTTTAGTACTCCCGGATGCATTTTGTCTGGCCCCGGTACTTTGTCTGGCCTGAAGGCTGCTACCTCCTCCCTGAACCTATCTGTAGTAAAATGTCAGTGCTTCCATTATCTTGATCCCGCCATTGGCCACATTTATGCCACTTTCTGGCACTGGTCCGGTCTTGTCTTTGGTAAATACCGAGCAGAAAAAGTTGTTCAGGACCACAGCTTTTTGGTTGTCTTCCTCTACCAGTGTATCCCCTTCTATCAGTTTTGTGTTCCCTCCCCATTGCTTCCTTTTTTCTTGAAAGTATCAAAAAAAGTATTTTCCTCCTGATTTTATCCCTTCTGCAATTTGGAGCTTGGTTTCTGCCTTCACATCCCTTACTACCCTCTTTGCTTCCTTATTGTTGTTTTTTTGTGTGTGTGTAATCTTCCCATTCACCTACCCCTTGGCTCTTTTTAAACCAGTGAAAAACCTCCCTTTTGTTTCTGATTGGTGCTTTGACCTGGTATGTGACCCAAGTGGGTTTCCTGTACCTATTCTCTTTTTTCACCATTGTGATACACAGTTTTGATGCTACCAGCACTGACTCCTTTATTGCCCCAGATGTCTTTGACTTCTGTTATTTCTGTGATATTCACCAGATTGTTGCTTACTGCATGTCTTAACCTTTCAAAGTTTGCTTCCTTAAAGTTCATGACCTCTGTCTGGGATTTAGGTTTTTCAGTCACAGAGGAAATCTCAAACCATATGGTGTTATGGTCACTATTAGCTAGTGGTTTCTGGACCCTAACTGTCCCCACTTCCTCCATGTTGGTGAGAACTACATGAAGGATTGCCTATTGCCTGGTTGGAACCTTTACCAACTGTGTGAGCATGCTATCCTGTAGGGAGTTCAGGATGAGCTGACTTCTGGTGGATTTTGCCACCAGAACATCCCAGTCTATGCCAGATAAACAGGTCTCTGACCACCGCTGCATTTCCCCTTTCTGAAACCTTTTTGATTTCATGCATGAGCTCTGTCTCTTCCCTCACTCCTAAATTAAACTTTTTCCCTGATGCTGAAATTAGATGAACACACAAGGATTTGACATCATGTGACTGTCATTCTGTTTAACTATAGCCTCTATGCTCCTTCCTAATAGAGAATGCTACCCCCAGCTGCCTTCCTATCCTTTCTGTCAAGTGCATATCCTGGGACTGAAAGGCCTCATTCATTGCACTCCATGGCTTAGGTTTCAGTGATGGCAACCAGGTGAACCTTGGTGTCAACAATGAATGCTTGCAGGTCTCTTATCTTATTCCCCAGGCTCCTGGCCTTGAGACAAACTGCCCTCCATGAACCTGGCTGCTCTCTATCTTAGAGCAAAAAGGTGCACAAATGAAGATAACCACAAACCAGAAAAGTACTGCTAAGTGCTCAGGGTTTATTTAAAGTGCAAAATCAATGGAACAGGACAAGCCCCAGGGCTTCGAACCTCATGCAGGCTCATCATTGGGGGAAGGGTAAATAGGAGTTAAACATTCAATATATAGATAATGCAGGTCTGACGTCACAATTAAAGGGATATGTTACAAAAAGTTTTAAATGAATTGCTGTCTTGCTAATTCATATAGAAAACATAAAAATAAATGTATCCATACATGCTGGAGAAAATTTGTTAACGTATACAATGTTCAGACTAAATAATTTAAACAAATTCCATCACAATTGGGTAGGTTAATTATCATTGCTGAAAATAAATCAAAGTACATCTTATCCATTTCAGATGAGTTCTCAGTAATTTGAAAGGCTAATACAGAACAACCTAAGGGACTGCATTAAAGACATAGGATCCAGGAACACTGGAAAAAGTAGACTGGTCCAGACACCTGGAAAAAAAAAGAAATCATTTAAATGAATGAAAATAGTGGACAATGAACAACATAAGAGAGAAAAGTTAGAATGGATAAAAAAGCATGAGGAAATATAAATACCACACAGCAAAACAATGTAAGAAAATCAGAGGTATGACAAAATGTCCCATACGTCATTTAAGCCCCTTGGGTATAATGAAGCCAGAGTAAAAATGAGTCTGCTTTCGAGTTGTCTAAGTTTTTCATGTCTATTCTATCCTCTAATATGGGCTTTTATATGAGCAATGCTCATAAACTTGAAATTATTAGTTGAAGCATGATGTTTGATACACCAATGGCTACCAACAGGAGTGTCCCCTCATTGATTAAGAATGAACTGAACGTTTTCTTGAATTCTATCCTTGACAGGGTGGGTGGTCATGCCCACATAAATTGTGGGACAGTGACACCAAAGGCATAAACGATGAAGGGAGGTCTACAAGTTATAAAATTATGAACTTGATGCTGGAATACATTAGTGCAGCTAATAAGCTGGTTACCCTGCAACATATATTGACATATGTTGCAGTTGCCACAGTGATGTGAACCTGCTCAGGGTCCATACATGATGGTGCAGGGGTGGCAGAAAAATGATTGCTTACGACCCTGTTCCCAATGCTCTGTCCCTTTTCGTCCTCTATCTTCCTGGCCTTCTTACCCACAAGTTGTTTAACAGCCAATTTTCTTCCCCTGCTGCCCCTGACTTTCCCCTGTTGGTTAGTGTGGTTAGCCTGAGATTAATCTCTTTTGATCTTTATTTGATGGGGAGTGTCAGCTAAGTTGTTATCCATTTTGCTGACAGCCTCCCTAGCCTCCTGCTCTACCATGCTTCGTTTAAACAACCAATGTGGACATCAAACATTTGCCCCAGCTCCCTCACTCCTTCCCTTGTTAGGAGTAGCCCATTGTACTTGAAAAGTCTTCTGTCCCAGAAGCCCCCAATCCCCCACACAAAATAATCCTTTTTCTTAGAACCATTGTTTTAACCAGTCATTAAATTCTTCTATCTTTTCCTGTCTTATTTTGTTTGTGTTCCCTCCTTTACCACAAATCTTGGAGAAGGCCAGGGATGTCGATCTTGCAGCCAGTCTTTTACCTAACTTCTCTAGGTTCTGTTTCACTGCCTCCACTGATTGGTTTGCCAGGTCATTTGTTCCTAGGACTCCTAAGCCTTCTGCCACTTGGGCCACTATCCTCTCCATGTGCTTTCTATCTTGCTTAGCTGAGGCACCTGACCTCCACATCTGTCTGCCCATTTTTGCTTAGCTGGGGCTCGATTCCACTCATCATTGAGTCTCTGATGATAAGGAATTGTTTGCACGTTGTCCTGCTGTTTTTCATTTTACCATTACATGATGCCCTCACACTAGAAACATAGAATTTGACAGCAGATAAGGACCGCTTGACCCACCTAGTCTGCCCATATCCCTACCTAATGGATAAGCTGCAGATTCTAGTTAACCATCAGCCTACTTCCTCCTACCCCCCACTAGAATTGCCTTATGTCTGTCCCATGCAGTCTTGAATTCCCCCACTGTTTTTGACTCTACAACCTCCTCAGAAAGGCTGTTCCATGCATCTACAACCCTCTCTGTGAAGAAATACTTCCTCACATTACCTCTGAGCCGTCCCTCCTCTATCTTCAAATTGTGCCCCCTTGTTCTTGCACATCTCTTTTTCTGAAAGATGCTACCCTCTTGGACTTTGTTGATTCTCTTGGCCTCTTGACTGATCTATCATTCCCCCCTTGGAATCGGACTCATGTAATTTCACTAGGGATGCAACTCTGTTTGTGGTCAGAGTGGCCCTCACCTGAACAGTGTCTTTCTGGGTATTCTTTGTTGCTATAACACCTCTCCCCACCATCTGCCATCCCCCTGGGCCCATGGACCTCTGAGGAAGCGGGCAAATGGAGTAGGAGCTCCAGACCAGTTGATGGTGCAGCCTGGAGATTTCTGCCCAAGCTAACTCCAAATGGACCCTGAGCTCATTTAGTTGCCAGCATATGAGGCAGTGACCCACCCTCAAGAGTAGTCCCCTGGAGACTAGCGCTCCACATCCATTACAATTCACTATCCCCATTTGGTTAGTTCTGACCTTAATTTTTACAACTTGACCAAATTAGATAGAGCTGCCTAGTATTTTACTGCTCAGTTTAGAAATTATAGACCCAGCTTATAGTCCTGTGCTTTGCTCCCCTCACTATTCAGCATGCGTTATGTAGTTTACCTTTGAGCAGCTTCCTCACTATAGCCAATATCCTCACACAAATGGTTAAACACACATAATTTTTTTCTTCTTTTTTTATTGGTGTTTAGCCCAGTGGAAAGACAGAACACAGTACATAAGCCCCAATATCCACAAGATTAATCACTGATCATGCCACTCTTCCAGCTGAGCCCCGAGACATAAAGGCATACTACACAAGCCTGTGAGAGTAACAGCAATGTTTAGAAGCATCTTATAATCAATGCAGTTCAGGTATCCACGGTTTTGTCTTAGGCAGCAATAATAACATCAAAGTAAAACCCAAGCCGGTTAGAGCAACAGCAATATTTGGTCTGAGTTTTGTTGTCCTGCCTCATTACAAGACCCCTCTGGGCTGCTTCTTTTTCTGTTTGTGTATTTTTTTCTTAGTCTCAATCTATGTCTCTGTTCATTTGTTTCTTCTATGGTATTGTATCTTGTCTTGTACCCTGTCATGATGTATTTAGCTGTTCCTCCTTATGATATTGGTTGTAATTGTCTGTGTGTGGTTGCCTTCTCCAATCCCTTTCCTCTTCCACAATCTTGACCACTCAGCCCCTCTGCCATTCTAAAAAATCAATCTGCTTTCCTCCGTATTCTCTGTCAGAGCCATTGCCAGAATAATGTGCAGATTCTGAATCAGGGTTATAGAGCTTTCTTAATCTAAAGCTGGGTTTAAACTTGTTCCTAATGTAGGCCTTGTTATCCTTGTGGTCCTCTAGGTCCTTTTGAATTTTCAGATTTTTGTATTTTTTATATCTGCCTGTAGCTCCTGTAAAGTTTTTGTGATCATATCTTGTGTTGCTTTGTACTCTTTGAAATCCATTTTCCTGCAGTATTTTAATTTCTGTATCCAATTTCCATATCCACATTCACTTGTTATTTATCAAGTGGTTTGATACAACTAAGTATGAAATCTATTGCCCAGAAGAGTAACCCAATAATACATAAACAGGTTCATATGGGGGACAAACCATATAAATGTGCTGAATGTAGCAGGAACTTTACAGCACAGCAAAGCTTCACAAAGACATCAGTGGGTTCATACCTGGAAACTATGCAAACACTATAACATGCAAGTAGCAGAGGAACACTGGAAACATGAACCACAAAGAATCACAGAGAACAACGAAGTAATGATCACATGTGATCACCGAACACCCACTGCCAAGAAAGTGGAGGTGAGAAAACCAGACATTGTAATAGAAAAAAAAGATCAAAGACAGCATTGCTCATCAAACTAGCCACCCCTAGTGACTACTGTGTACTGTGCATAGAGAGACATAAAATTATGAAATACCTAGCTATTACTTGGTATTACTTGGTATGCAAAAGGTGGAAGGAGGCTCTAGGCCTATTGTGACCACCTTCCCAGCACATGCAGGGTAAATTAAGCACTAGACCAAGAGGAATCTATCCAGTTCTACTTTAAATGACTCCAGAGTAGTCATATGTACAATATGATTGGGTAAGGAATTACATAAGGAAGCTGCTCGCATAGTAAAGAAGTACTGTCTTTTATTAGTACAAGCATTTGGAATCCTAATCTGTCTATTGTGACATCTCAGATTATTAGGTTTGGAAGCCATTTCAGTATTGGTATTGTTCATTAGTATTTTCTCCTTCCAGTCACTAAAAATACCACCAACAGCTTAATCTGGTTCAAAGTCAGTTGGCATTCATCTGTATCCCCCTTCCCCAGGTCATGCCTGAAAATAGGCAGAATTTTTCTAGTGCATTTACATGCTCAACAAAAACTAAATAAATAAATATTGTACAGAAGTAGCATACCACCTCAATCTCTTCTTAGTTTAAGATCATATAAATCTAGTGCCCCTAATCTTTGTTCATGTGACAAATGTTTTGACTCTGGGTATCAATTTTGTAGTCCTTCTTTGCATACTTTCCATTAATTTTTTATCTCTTTTATAATGAGAGGCCCAGAAGGAAACTGCACAGTCGGTATGAGAGCATATTTTATTTATTTATTTATTGAGGATTCGGAAAATGCCTTTGAGTCAAAGACTCTTTTTCAAAGGTTCCACGTCAGTACAGGCATAACATGAGAGAACAGTATAGAGCAGTACATAAGCAAACAGGCATGATACAAGAGATACAATAACAGGCTAACATTTATAATAATAATAGATTCACTGTATTAGTCTCAATGTGCAGATACATATTTAAGCTCCCTTGGGAACTAGTGACATATGAATGATTTGTAAAGGGGTAGTATACAATATTCACTCCTACTAACAAATGTTCTTTTAATGGCAGATAATATATTATTACCTGTCTGTGTGAGTTTACTGCAGTGGTGAGTAGACGTGAATGAGTTATTAATAATGATTCCCAAATCACTTTCTACTTTAGCATGTGTTATTTCTGTCTCATTGAAGTAATAATCAGAGTTAACATTTTTTGTCTTTAAGTGAATTACAGCACATTTTTTGGTGTTAAACAACATTTTATTATTATGTGCCCAAGTTTCAATAATGCATAGGTGCTGTTTTAATAATAAAACGTTTTGTGGGGTATCAACCTCTACAGAGAGGTTTGTGTCATCTGCAAATTTCCAGCTGTTACTAGACACTCCTGTGTGAAGGTCACTGATATAGATTCCAAATAGGGGTAGGACTCAATATAGACCCTTGGAGCACTCCGCTGGTCACCTCGATGTCTGATGAAAGGATGTTGTCTATCTTAACTCTTTGCGATCGATTTGACAACCAGTTGCTAATCCAGGAAGTTAAATAACTACTGCACCCCAATGTAATCATTTTATTTATTAGAGAAAGATGGGGGACTAAATCAAAAGCTTTTTCAAAATCCAGAACTATAATATCTACTGGGATGCTCCTAGCCAAACTGCTACTAACTGTTTCATAGAAGGTAATTAAGTTAGTTGTACGTGATCTATCTTTCAGAAATCCATGTTGAATTGTATCTGTTGTTAGACCCAGTGCCTCGATTTCAATGTCTATTTAATTTTTTAGGATTTTTTCCAATAATTTACAACCAATAGAAGTTAGGCTAATGGGTCTATAGTTCTTAGACTTTTATTTCCCTTTTTGAAAATTGGAACCACAAGTGCCTACCGCTAATCATCAGGGACTTCCTCAGTCAAAAGGGATGTATTAAAAATAATAGATAGAGGATACACTAGTTGATCTATGGTTTCTTTAAACAGATAAGTATTCAAATAATCTGGCCCGGGTGAAGAATTGTTTTTTAAAGAAAGGACTGCAGATTTTATTTCTTTATGTATAATTTGCTCATAGTTATTTGGAGAATGATCTAATGGGTGTACATTAGAATCTGTCTTTGAGAATACTGATCCAAAATACTCATTGAAGAGTTCTGTTATTTTGAGAATATCATTTATGTCTTCACCATCCCTTTGTATATATAAAATTGGGTTTACAGTTTTTTTATGAGAATTAACGTAGGCGTAAAAAGCTTTAGTGTTCCTTTTTGGAAACTGAAAGTTTGAATTCCCATTTTTTTCTTTCAATTTTAATAAGTGCCTTGGCTTTTTTAACTTCTTGTTTAAAGGATGAAAGCGTTTCAGTGTTATTTTTTATTATAAACCACCTCTTTTTTTTATTTGCTTTACAACTGATGGAGTGAGCCATGGGGGGAGCTTTCCCTTATTATTATTTGATTTTTTTTTATTGGGATATATAATGATTCTAAATTAAGTAGGATATTTTTCATTAAGTTCCAACTTTCATTGACCTTAAGGTCAGATAGATAAGGAGACCCCAACTGAATTTTTCCAGAGATGTTCTAATTTCCTCATAGTTATCCCTAGCATAATTATACCCAAAGTTAATTAATTTAGTACAAATTCTTGAAGTAATTAAGTCAAATAGTATTATATTATGAACACTTTTACTCATGGGGGTTAGTTACAGTAATGTTGTATATATCTGATTCAATATTAGTAAGGATTACATCCAAAATATTTTATCCCTAGTTGGTTCAGTTACCAATTGATGCAGGCCAAGAGTGATAAAAAAGATCAAGAAAGAGAGATTCAACTTGATTATTAACTGTTAGATGATCCCAATTGATTCTGGGCAGATTTAAACCTCCCATTAGTAGAATGTCAGATTTATTAGCTAAATCAGTAATTAGGGTGAATAAACTCTCATTATCGCTAGCATCAGCAGATGGTGGTCTTTATGAATTTCCTATAATAAGAGGTTTTCCAGATTTGTTTTTGATTCGTACAAAACAACCCTCTATGCTATCATCCATGTTGTTGATCTCTTCAAATATGACAGATTCTTTCGAATAGAAGCAAACACCTCCACCTCTTTTTATAGCCATGTTTCTGAGTACAAGGTTATAACCAGGTATATTAACCCATTCTGATGAACTAGTCTACCAGGTTTCTGTGATGGCGATGATATTGATCTTTTTACTACAGCTAATGGCCACAAGTTCGCTTAATTTAGTAGTATTCAAACTTCTAGCGTTGGTTGTAAGGATAGTATAGGATGTAGTAGTAGCCTTATGTTTATGTGGAGAGTTTGACTCAGCATATTTGAACTTTGCCCCTTTTTGCCCCCAAGTACCTAGTTTAAATGTGTTTCAGTCTTTGTCAGGATGCTTTTGCCAAGTACCATACTGCCCCTCTTGCTTAGGTGTAATCCATCCCAGCTAAATAAGCTATAGTCATCAATGAACCTTTCCCAGTGAATCAGACAATTAACGTGTTTGTTTAATGTCCATTTCCTTAACCACTCATTGATGGCTTTTATTTTTATTGTGTATTTTAATATTCACCCTGGGTACTGGTAGGATCTCTGAGATGATAATATCACAACCCTTCATTTCTAATAATTCCGCAAGAGTGATAAAGCTATTTTTAATATTTCCAATTGTGAATTTATTTACGTTGTTTGTTCCCGCATGGACCCCCACCAAAGGGTTGTGGCCTGCATTTGCTAATATGTTGGGTACCATCCGTTCAATGTCCCTAATCCAGGCTCCATGGAAACTGGAACATGCCCTATTTTGTTTGTCATTTTTACATATCTGGCCATCAATATATTTAATAATGCTGACACCCAGTACATATATCTGTCTAGAAGTAGTAGCATCTGTGATATTTATTGAATCAACATCTGGAGGGTGTCCCATTATTAAATCTTCCTCTATAGTGTGTACTGCTGGAGGCGGAAATAAGAGATTGTTCAGCTGGATTACTAACTGTTATATCTTGGAGGATAATGGCTTTAATAGTGGTATCTAGTTCAGCATGTACTTGTGCAGTTGTTATCTGAACTTTTTTTGTTCATGGTTTTAATGGTTGTCACAATTTCTTGCTTATCACTAGAATTTCTAGTAATGTTAGATACAATTGTATTTGTGTTCACTGAATCTGTCTCTAACTCTATCAATGGAGGGAAGGCATTTTGAGTAGGGAGATTTAATTCCATAGATCTTCTACCACATTTGCATTTATTTTTATTCGTCACTATTTGCCAGTCTTGTTCATCATCAATATCCTCCTCCCTATTTCTTTTCTGGTTACTGTTTTTTTACCACATTACTACATTGTGTGCTAAGTAGCGATACTTTTTGGTTTAGCAACACATTAGCCAGCTTCAATTGTTTAATTTTCTGTAATTCATCTAATTTTCCTTTAATATTTCATTTTCTTGACATTGATTGCATTTCAATCCCTCAAAACCAGTATTACTTTCTAGACAGAAGTTGTTACATACGATACATGCCATAGAAATTTCTCCTGTTGTAAGGGTTACTATCCCTTTATTAATATCCATCTGTAAGCGGTGTGTAATAATAATGTCATATATATGATGCAACAAAACAGTACTTGCAGTGTAATACTGGGTTAGAGCATTAACTGTATTCAGTGGATACAGCAGATGCATTTATTTGGGTTAGTAATTATATCTTTATGGGGAGTATAGAATTCCAATTTCCAGTTTACGGTGCTTAACTCTCAATAATTTAGTGCTTAAAGACCCAGACTATAATATCTACTAGTTAGTGTATGGACTGCACCCAGAATATGCAAGTTGAAAATCTCTGTTTATGCTGAAAACACACTGGATTTATAAGGGTTCTCAAATGAACTTAAAAATGGAGGAATTCCTCCAGATACCCATAATACTTTGTAACTTTTGCTGAGGGTGTCACTGAAGTAAGGACACTATCCCACTGGCCCATTGTACTGTATTTAACAACACTACTAGAACACAGTAAGCACACAATATATTTCCTCAAGGATGCCTCTCTCAAGAGGTTAGCTATATAGACAGATCTTTGCCTGCTGTGGGGTCTGTTTGCTTACCTCCTACTAGCCCTTTGTTCTGTAGGTAATTAGGTGTATGTAAACAGAAACTAAACTGTCGATTGATGAAACACATATCTTTCTGATGGTGGTCAAAGCAATGGAGCTCATCAAAAAGAACTTTCAGGTAAGTCTAAATACTGTATGGTACCAATATCTATGACACCCTATGAACTGCAAAAGGAAGCCATCCTGAGGATGCAGCACTTGGTGAGAACAGTACTGTCAGAAAACATCAAAGATTAATATAGTACTGATTTTCTGATTTTTGAATATGCCCTTGCTTAAGAATTAATCAATCAGTCTTTATTTTACCAGGTGAAATACCATTGAGCAAGCTAATTTCCAAGGGGTCCATTCTCATCACAGCACTAGAAGTCCCTTAACATTTAGAGCCACTAACCCCATGAGAGGTCATATAAATGTGCTGAACGTAACAGGAGTTTTGTCAGGAAGGCTGTCCAATTAAGTCAGGTCACTCTTTATTTTTAAAAGTGTAATACCCCAAAGATGAGGCATCCCAGAAAATTAACCTCAATAAAAAGTTTTAGGGGGTTTCAAATGCCCCAGGGGTCCCTCTTTGTGTGCCCTGGTATAGCAATAGGCAGGGCTTTTTGCACAAATAAAGTAAATGCTTTATTCTCCCTGCTGCCTGCCTGCTCCATTCCACACCCCCTTCCCGAGCAGGCAGCAGGAGAATGGGCACCCAGGCACCAGGTTTGCTGCCTGTGGCCAGCGCATGATGCCTTTTTCCAGTCCCTGGTGTTTGTGTGGTACGGGCTCGGGGTTCGAGAATCCAAACCCGAGTGCTTTTTGAATCTGTTTTTGGTCCATTTGTGGCAGTTTCGTGCTGGGCTGTGGAGTGGTAGGACCTATGGAGAGCAACGGAGACTGGGCTTACCATGGTTTGGTTGAAGCCATCCGATTGGCTCTGTCTGGTGCCTCTTCCTGCCAGCGAAGATCCCTGTTGCTGCTTAGTCCTCCTCTGTGTGTACAGTCGAGTCTAGTGAGCCACCCCGAAAGATAAAAAAAAAAAAGAAATCAGCCGTTTGCCACGTTGCAGGCTGAATAGCCCCATCATTTTCTTATTTTACCCCCCCCGAGTATTTTTAAGTTTTATTCCAGTCCCCCGTCAGCAACCCTGCCAGCTGCATCACGCCGCTCATCCTGTCGGCCTTCCGAGGGCCCCAGTCATCCCCCAGCTGCCTGTAACACTCCCTCCTCTGACTGCAAGACCGCCGCCTCCGGCAGCTTCCCGAATCGTGGTGGTGTGATGAGTCGGCAGCAGCATGCTTATTCGCAAGGTCTCAAGCTCCTGAGGTGGAAGTAACAAGTTTTTGTTTATCAGGTAGCGCACAAGGCGCTTGGAGGAGTGGAGGAGTGGCTGAGCGCTGCAGGAGCATCAGGTCACTAGGACCCTTAATTAATTATGCAGAGGGGAGGCGGGGAATATCGACGCCCACAGGAGAGGCCAGCAAGGCAGGCCAGTATAGCGGCCTATAAATATTCATAAGGGGGTGGGATTTGGGGTGGTGTTTTGCCATGGAGTGACAGCAGCTCTCAGAGAGCTATATAGATTAAAAGGGGCAATTCAGTTAAAAGGGCATAGTGTGAAACAGGGCTACTAGGCCCAATATAAAGAAGGGCACCAGGCCCACTGAAATAAGGGCTACCAGGCCCAAAGTAAAGTAGGGCTATCAGGCCCACAGGTAAAAAGGGTGCCAGGCCTGATTATTTAAAGGGGCAATTCAGGCCCACAGTAAAAAGGGCATCAGGCCCGAGGTAAATGTAGGGCATTAGGCCCAAGGTAAAGCAGGGTTCAAGGGCAGCCCTGGCCTAGTGTAATAGGGCAACCCAGCCTAGTGGTACTAAGGGCAGCCCCAGCCTAGTGGATTAGGGCAATCCAGCCTAGCAGTTAGTAGGGCATATAGGCTCCATAGTGAACAAGGCGTTCAGGCCTTTACTGTTCTGGGCAATCAACCTAAGGCAAGTGGTACCCTCAGTATAGGGGTTAGGGCATCCTTAGCAAAACATTCAAGGGTAGCCAGATCCTGTTCAAGAAAACCCTACATTTAGGAAAAGGGATCCATCCAAGGGTGCTCAATTCACAAATACTGTGAAGCTACTGTAACCATTGTACTGTTTACACAATTGTTATTGCTGAAGTACTTGAAAGACTGTGAACTTTCTAAGAAGCACCAAGACTGTTTTGTATTGGATTGTGGTTATTTACTCCTGGTTATCTGAACTATTACCCCTGGTTATCTGAACTATTGCCCAAAGCATCAGAACCATTGCTCTAACTATCTGAACTATTGCCCCTGGTTATCCAAACTATTGCTCTAAGTACCCGAACAATTGTTCAAAGCATTTGAACTATTGCTCCAAGCACTTGAACAATTTCCCCACCTGTAGTAATTACCCAGAAATTTATAGTTTGCCTTTCCTTAGCAAATCATCGGATTATTCCGCATTCCCCTTGGCAGTGCAGGAAGGTGCATCTTCAGCTATATTGTTACTACTGTATGGGGACAGTCTCAATCTTCCACCACACTGCAGTCCCATAGTGTGGTCCGTAATACTCCACACTCAGAATCAGTCTCTACCCAGAAGAGGACATCTTCTCAGCATTCTTCACTCAAGTGGGTCGTCCATCAGCTCATCTCTTCCACCTGTGTCATCTGCTGAAGTTGAGTCCATCGCCAGTCGTACAAGTCGTACCCGCCATTTCTTGTTTTCTCAGCTCGAAGGTACATCTGCCGAAGTGCATCACAACAGCCGTGCCAGTGTTGTTTCATACAGTTCCTGTTCCAGATGTCCCTAAGTTGGTCGCCCTCCTCAGAAGAGTGTGCTCATCCTGGAGAACCTGGTCTGCGCCCCTGGTCATTCGCCGAAAGTCGAGTCCGTCGAAGCCCAGTATGGGACGCATCCGCCGTTTCTTTGTTTTGTTCTAGTTTCTGATGCCAAGATTGCAGAATCAACCATCATCTCTTCAGATTCTTCTGGTTTCTGGTCCTGTCAGAGATCATTCAGAGTTTAGCTGGCCCTTGGTGTGCTGCAGCATCCTTCGGGTCATGGTAGTCCTCCATTGGATTCGTCGCCACGCAGGTCCTGATTTCTCTTCATCCTTGGCAACCCTGGAAGTGGGTTTTGGCTGAGAAACCCTTTGTTTTCAGTTAGGAATCTGACAGCCCATCAGTGGGTTATTTCAGGAATCAGTTGCTCTGGTTCTTTATTCTGGCAGCCTCGGAGAGTGGGTTTTGCCGAAGAATCTTATGGTCTGTTTAACAAACCTCTCACCACCCAGTGGCATTGACAAGGTCCCTGCTGAGAATTACGTTAGCATCTATTGTTCCATTTGTTTTCCCTTCGTAGCTACCATCGCAGACCAATGGTGTACACGAAGACACCGGATCGCTGGACTCCTGTAACATCTGGACTTTGGTGGAAGTGTGTACTGATAGCTTAACCAAATACTGTTCTGAGTAGTGTATGTCATCTGATCTTCACCTAAGCTTATTGAATTATAGAATAATAATAGAGTCAGAGTGGCAGTAGGCCTCCGCAACTATCTTACTCTTGTTGTAATCATTTTAGCAGTCATAGATAAAGTACCTGTCTTGTTTATCACCCTATTTTCTGGGTGACTTCTCTTCTCTTGTGACTGTGTCTCCCCACCCTCTGGTACAAAATAAATGCCCTTCGGACACAATCTCTAGGTTGACTCCTGCTTCTCCTTGTCTAGGTAACGGTTATCTTACCTACAATAATTTGGACCTTGGTGCCTCACTCATCTCTTTTCACCACCTTTGGAGTAGAGTACCACAGAGCACAACAAAAATGCTTTTCAATTATCAAAGCGCTTGTAAAAAAGTAGAAGCAGAAAATACTAAATGGTTAAACCATGTATAAATTAAAACTGGCAGATCAGGCTCATTATAAATTAGAAAGCATCAGCAAAGGCTAAATCAAACAAATAAATTTTTAGAGCGGACTTAGTCTCAGTGGATAACACATCTGTGAACTCACGTGGGGAGAAACCGAAAACATGTGCGGAAATTAACAAGAGTTTTACACACAGAGTAGCCTTAACACACATCAGCAAATTCGCATGCGGCAGAGAACATGTAAATGTGCTGAATGTAATGAGAGTTTTGGACTGAAGTGCAACCTTATGAAACATTGGTGAATTCACATGGGGTCCATATAAATGTGTTCTGTGTGACAAGACATTTGTCATGTGAACTGGTAATACATCATCAAATCCACATGGAGAGACACCGTGTACTGTAAATGTGCTTTATAAAATGGTGTTTAAAATCTTTCCCAGATTAAACATCTTCATTGGTTAAAAGAGAGCTCCTGATCATTGATTGCATCACCTAGAAACTTCTCAGTTCATAACTAACCTGCCCTAATGTACCTAGCAACTACCTAATGAAATGAGAATAAAATCATTTTCCATTAAAATACATTTTTCTCATTTTAAAGAAAACCCAACAATATGATAAGGTTCAAAATAAATGCAGTTCCTGGGCTCATTCAAAAGCACATAGCCTTTGTTATCAGCTTGCCTATTTTACCTAGCAACAACCTAACTAAAGGAAAACAGAACCTTTTCCATTATTTATTTAGTCATATTATTTATTCTTTGTTAACTGGGTAAGGCCCACTAGGCATAAGGTCCTGTTTTCAGGAGCAACCCAGGAGCTTTGGTCTGGTTCAATGACTTGCTTAGAGTCACACAGTATGCACGTGGAAGCTGTGTGAATTAAAAACCCAGATCTGCTGGGTGTACAAAGATTTTTTTGTATCTTGCTACTCTAACCACTAGGCTATACTGCCAGCTTTTGAAAATACATTTTCCATTATATAAGCACAATAATCCACTCCTGTGGATGGGTTTCTTGAGATTCGGTGCAGTTCCTGGGTGTATTGAAAGTCACTCAGCCATTGGCTTTGTGCCTTCCAAGTCATCCATGGTATGCATTAATTGTTGCATGTTTGCATTCATTAAAGAATCACTTATTAATTCAATCACATTATAGTTCCTTTGACTAAGCATATTATGGTTTCATATAATTATGTTGTCTCACTAAGTTTCTCTGCAGACTGTATATGAATACACCTGTGTTAGTTTTTTGAATTTTGTAAAGATTTGTACAATCTTTTTTGAAATGATGTGTGTTGTATACATTTTTCCACTTTGTCAGTTTCTGGGTTGCACCTGAAATAAGCCCTTGGCTTAGTGTTCCTACCTGGGTATGTAACTCATGTCCTTTTGAGGGTTATTGCACACAAATGTAACACGAGTTTTACATCACAAAGTAGCCTCGCAAGACAAACAAATTCACACAGGGAGAAGAAGATGAGCAAAAACACAAAAGGGCCAATAGAGCCCAACCTGTAATGGAAGAGGAAAAAATGTCTACTGATAGTAGTAGCAAAAAGGGACAGACTTGAATACACAGGGCTGAGGGTGAAAACACTGATAGGAGGGTAAGCAAGACTTGAAGGGCCAGGTGTACAAATACCCATAGCCTGTCAGACACAACACCAGACCTAAAAGCCTTAATGACTGAGGCAGAGCTAAACACTGAAGCTGTCATCGAGACATGGTACATGGAGATCCATTCCTGGGCATAACACTACCGGGGATGCTATATTCAGGAGTGACAGGAGTGGTACAAAAGGGGGGGGGTGTGGCTATATAAGTTAGAGAAGGAATTAAGGTGACAGAGGTACGGGGTGCCAGGAAGGGGTACAGGATCTGTGGATCATGTCGGAGACAGGAAATGGTGTAGCACTGCATACAGGAGTGGTGTACAGATCACCGAGACTGGGGGAGGAGTTAGACAAGGAACTACTGGAAACTATATATAAAATGACAGACATGGGAAATGTCCTAGTTATGGGTGACTTCAATATGCCAGACATTAATGGGGCACCCATACTGTAGCCACAGCTGGGAGTACAGCCATCCTGAAAGCTCTGCAAGGGGCAGGACTCAGGCAGCTTGTGATGGGGCCCACCAGAGAGGGAACTATTCTGGAGCTGGTGCTCGCTAATGAGAAGAGTATTAAAGATGTAAAGGTGGGCAGCCATCTGGGGTCCAGTGACCACTGTACTGTGTGGTTTCCATAGAAACAGTGAAGGAGTACAGCAACACAAGGGTTAAAGTCATGAACTTCAATAAGGTCAGTTTTATGGAGGTGGGGGAATGTCTAGTAAAAAGATAGGAAGTAAGGGAAGGAAGGAGGGAGGAGGGAGGGAGGGAGGAAGGAAGGAAGGGAGGAGGGAGGAGGAGGAATACACAATGGGCAAATCTAAAAGGTGCCATAGATGAGGCCACTAGTATGTGCATCAAGTAAGAGGAAGAGAAGGAAAAAAACAAACACACTATGGTTCATGAGGGAAGGTGCCAGAAGGGTAAAAGAGAAAAGGATGACATTCAGAAAATACAAAGAAACACACAGGAAGGAAGATAGGGAAACTGCATGGAGAAACTGAGGGAGGCCAATGAACAAACAGAGGAAAGGATAGCTCAGTCAATTAAGAAGAGGGACACAACTTTTTTTCAGATACACTAGTGAAAAGAGAAAGACTAGGGGAGGGATAGTGAGACTAAAAAGGGACGAAGGAGGACATGTGGAGGGGGACTGGGAAAAGAAACATCCTGAATAAATATTTCTGCTCTGTGTTTAGAGAAGAAGGGAAAGGAGTGGGTCTACTATTGAGGGAAGAAGGAAGACAGAGGCAGAGGATGGACACCAGCCCATTCACAAAAAAGGGAGAGTCCTAAAAGAGCTTGAAAAACTGAGCATTGACAAGGCAATGGGACCAGATGGAATTAACCACAGAATATTAAAAGAGTTCAGGAATGAACTGGCAGCATCACTGGCACAGCTATTCAATAAATCATTAGCGATGGGGGTGGTCCCAGCAGATTGAAGACGGGCAAATGTCTCTCTCTACAAGAGCTGGAGTAGGGAGGAGGCTGGTAATTACAGGCCGGTCAGCCAGACCTCAGTGGTAGGAAAACTGATGGAATCATTGCTCAAGGAAAGAACTATGGAGTACCTCAAATCCAGCGAGTAGCAGGACCCAAAGCAACATGGTTTCATGGCAGGTAGGTCTTACCATACAAACCTGATAGATTTCTTCAATTGGGTAACTAGAGTGGTAGATTGGGCAGGGGGGCGTGGATGTGGCCTACTTAGATTTTAGTAAGACTTTGACACAGTCCCATACAGAAGGCTAGTAAGCAAGTTGAGCCACCTGGGAGTGGGGCACAGGGTTATAAACTAGGTTAGAAACTGGCTGAGTGGGCGGTCATAAAGAATGATAGTGAATGGAGCTCAGTCCAGGGAGAGGGGGATAATCAGCTGAGTTCCTCAGGGTTCAGTGCTGGGACCAGTCCTCTTTAATTTCTTCATAAGCGACATTGCAGAAGGGCTGGAGGGAAAGGTGTGTCTATTTGCAGATGACACAAAGATTTACAATAGTGTCGATACTCTGGAGGAGGTGGGACAAATAAGAAAGGACATATGTAAACTTGAGGAATGGTTAACGGTGTGGCAGCTGAAATTTAACCCATAAAAAGCAAAGTTATGCACTTGGGGTGTGAAACCCCAGGGAAAGTATTCAGTGGGGGGGGTTGCTGACACCCACCAAGCAACGAAGGGATTTGGGAGTGATTATAACAGATAATCTAAAGGTGACCAGACAGTGTGAGAAAGTGATAGAGGGCCGATGGAATGTTGGGGTGCATAGGAAGGGGTTTCTCAAACAGAAATAGGGAGGTGGTGATGTCACTTTACAGATCACTGGTGAGACCTCATCTGGAATACTGCATCTGGTTCTGGAGGGCACATCTCAGAAAAGATATAGACAGAGTAGAGGCAGTCCAGAGGAGGGCTACAAAAATGGGGCAGGGGCCACGCCAGAAAGCATATGAAGGAGAGGCTAATAGACCTTGACATGTATTGACTAGAGATGAGAAGGGAGGAGGGATATGACTGAGACTTTTAAATACTTCAAGGGTATTAAGGTCCAGGAGGGGAGTCTTTTGCAGAAAAAAAGAATGCAATAAAACTAGGGGGCATGATATGAGGTTAGAGGGAGGTAGATTCGGGGGGACTGTCAGGAAGTACTTCTTCATAGAAAGTGTTGTTGATGCTTGGAACAACCTCCCCAAGGAAGTGGTAGGGGTGTAAACAGTGAATGCATTCAAAAATGTGTGGGAGAGACATAAGGGAACCCTAGCGATGATGGGGCAAGTGTAAACAAAGAACAGTTGGGGGTAGGGTATATGGGCAGACTAAATGGGCCAGATGGTCCTCATATGTCATCAAATTCTATATACTGTATCTATGTATGAGTGACTATATTAATGCACTGCATATATAAAGAGTTCTGCTCAGGAGAATTACATGATAATACATTAGTGGGTTTGCCGTATAAATGTGCAGAATGTTACAAGAGTTTAAAGATCATGTGCAACAGTTTTTACATAATTTTAATAAAAGCTTGAGAAGCTAAAATTCAAGTCCCTGTGTCATGATTTGTGTTTCGTGAAAATTCCATGCTGTTTGGTTTTGTGGTTTTCTTTAAATCAGCATTTGTTTACATGCTCTACAGTGGCTGAAAACAGTGGAGTTATTTCTGTCCTCTTAGTCAAGCCTAGAGAGTGATGACATCATTTTGGAGTAGCTTACTGTTTCAGATTTCCAGTCAGAACAGCACTCTATAGAGTTAATGATTTGCTGAGCTCTACAGGTTTCTTACAAACCCAGTCTCTGGTTTATGTTTAGATAGATCAGCTTAAAATCTATCATTCTCTTCTTATAAAAAGCTGATCATTTCAGTTTCAGTGCTGAATTGAAGTAGAAATCTTTCTGTCTGAGAAATCAGCTTGTTTGTACCACAGCTTTCAGTTCTTTCTAATCAAAACTAATTTTTTTCTAACTATATAACACAGGGCTGTTTAATGAATATACAATAAATCTAAATGTTCATTCACAGAAATGGTTTGTCTCTGATGTAGCCTTCATAAATACATTCATGTAAGAATTTTTTTTATGTCAAATTGACAAACAGGTGCCTGTCACAAACTGCTACAGTATTTCAAGCACATGTACTGTTTGAGGTCACAACTTTCAGTTCTTTGGTGGTTTCCATGTGAAAATACATCGTGTATGTGTATAACTAGAAACACTGTATGGCATCCTGACGCACTGTGTCTCTGCCCCACAGTTGAAGCAGCTCCAGGCTACTGCCACCTGCCCCACAAGCCCCCTGCCTTCTGCTCTACATTCAAGGTTGCTGCCCCCTGTCTTTATAGGACATCAGCAAATTCTCATCAAGAACATTTGGGGACATTAACTCTGGTATACATTTGGCTTAAACAAATGTGCCATAGCAACATTTATAGCAGGAAAGCTAACTCATAAAGAAATAATGAACTTGACGGGTAGTTGTGACATAAAAGAACTCAAGCAAGAGGGTGTGTACAAATATCTAGGAATGGATGGAGCATTAATACGATATGAACAGATAAGAGCCAAATTCAGCAAGGAATATTTCAGAAGGTGGAAGCTTGTACTGAAAACTGCTTTAATAACACAAACCTGAGTGCAAGCTATAAATCAACTCACCCTTCCTGTGATATACAGCTCTTGTGTGATTGATTGGCCACAGAAAGTGCCGGATCAGTTAGCCATAGAAACAAGAAAACTACTCCGTGCTTACCATTTAATACACAGAAAACCAGTGCATACCAAGATGATGCATCCCAAGGTCCGAGGGAGGCATGAGACTCCTTGAGATTGATTACACATACAGGTCCACAGTTGTGGGGCTACATACATACCTGCTGATATCCCTGGACCCAACCATAGTCAAGGCCCAGCATCATGAAGGAAACAAGCCTAAGGTGACTTCCATCATCAAATTAGGAGAAGCCTTCAGAAGGGTAGCAGAGATGGATGTTAGAAAGTGCAAAGAATCAGAAAAAGAATTGAGAGAGAGAAGAAAGGACACCTGGAAAACCCATAATTACAGTATACAGTACAGGAGGCTGCTGCAGTGACCACAAATCAATCAAGAACTGACCCATTAGTGTTTAAAAAGAGGTGAATTTAAGACATGAGATGTGATGTTGATAATGGCAGCCCATGATAGTGGATTACATACAAGATGGTTCACAAAATCCATAGAAAATGGGAAAAACAGGTGCAGGTTCTGTAGTACAGAACTAAAAACAGTTGTACATCTTGTAGCTGGATGTGAAGTACTCATGGCAGAAGGCCTGTATACTGAAAGACACAACAACGTAGCAAGATTGATCCACTGGAAACTATGCAAACAATATAACATACAGGTATCAGACAAACACTGGAAACAAAAAACACAAAGTATCACAAAGAATGAAGATGTAATGACCACATGGGATCACACAGTACCAAATGTGAAGTAAGGGGAGGCAAGCAAACCAGACATTGCACTAGAAGACAAACTCTGGTCGGAGCCGATATGACTGTGAAGAGCTTTTGGGATGCTTTTACCCATTATTTGTAATGAATTGCACAATGCAGATCTGTGGAGAGCCAGTTTCAATGTGGTCTTCCTTTTACACATTTTTACAATGTGTTTTCCTGGAATATGCCTGCTGATTGCTATATTTAGCCTGGATAGTTCACAGAAGAAATGGCATCTTATTTTCAGTGGGGCTCTACATCTACACAATATTATGCTGCATTGTGTAAAGTCAGAATGCACTAAAAAGAATATTTTTACATCTGGGGGGATACATCAAGTGTCGGATCGATGCATGAGCAGAAAGATGCGTTGCACAAAGAGGGTGCACTGGTTGGCACTGATACAATATTCAAAGAGAATACACCACTGGTACGAGGTGTGCATACAGTGAAGCCCACCAGGATGAAGCACAGCACTGCAGAATTCTGCAGTAGAGTTACTGCAGCAAACAATGCAGTTTCAAAGGGAGTTAATCCCTTTTGTCATGCAGTAAACCTGTGACACTGCGCTTCATCCTGGTGGGCTTCATCATTCCTGTTGAAAATGTGACCCTGGATGGGAGTCATAGTGCAAGCGGCTGCCAAGTCAGGTGCATCCAGGGTGACCCCAACTGAATACCTTCGGGGGGAATGCGTGGCACATAGCGGTATGCACCGCAGCTCCCATGGATGATATTCAGCCCAGGAATGCAAATGAACCAATTGAGCATGTAGGGTACAAAGGAGCCTTGTGCATGCTCATTACCATCCCATTTGCATGTTGGCATGGGGATGAATGCGCTGGAGCAGCTCTCACCCCAAGCCCCGACCCTGATCGCTCCCATGTGGGACAGGCTCTGAAGTCTCTGGTGATATAGTGGCACCCCCCTACCCGTTCCACCAGCCTCGATCATACCGGAGTCCGGCTCTATCAGTTCTACATTATAGGGACCCCAGTGCCTTCCCTAATTGCACCTGAATACACCTCCAGTCCATGTCTGTAGTGTAGTGGCCCCTGCTCCCCTCCCTGCCCCTCCCATTGCGATGACTAGCTCTGTAATGGGATCTACCACTCTATCGGCGTGTGGTGGAGCACTTGCAGTAGGATGCTGGAATGTGTTATACATAGGCACGAGCTGTGTGTGGGTGATAACACCCAGTGGCCATACTTCTCAGGCACTGGCAAGCAGATCCATCATCCTGGTGCTATTGCACTGCTCAGTGTGAGTGATGGCCAATTCTGTACCCACTCACACAGGTCCCAAAACGGGCATGTTACAGCTGACCCCCCATTCATTTGTACAATTGGGGAACTGCGGATGAACCATCTATAGCCTGAAGCGTATACTGCAAATGGTATTACAGGATACCGCACCCCATGGCACCTGGGATACTTCAGCAGTCCGGAGAGAGGCATGTTACACAGAGAAACAGGGGAGAGTGTGGACTTGCAGCAGTGCATGAGAGCAGGAAGATACATCATCGGCAAGGCATGAATTGGAAGTATGTAAAATCCCTCTTCAGTTTGCCAGGGTTGTACACATGGCTGCATACACTGGTGGATCCGCAGCTGGCATGGTGCCCCAATGCATGGTACAGTCAGTTGGGTCATTCCAGAGTGCACATCCCCAGCCTGGGTTCAGTGCAGTCAATGGCTGGCCATGGCAGGGTGTGGAGGGCAGTGCAAAGGCAACAGGTTGGGTATGGGGGAGTGAGGGTGTCTGTGTACAGGGGCAGTGGATGGGAGTTCTCCAGACTATAGATATGGACCATGGTTTCCTCTGGTGCAATTGGGTCTGGGGGTGGCCCTACACTATGGAGCTCTTCAGGGATGGAGTTGGCTAGATTGGGGATGGAAAGGGAGTACCTCTTGTCCACCAGGGCTGCCAGGCTGCTGTGCACCTGGGTGCACATCTGCAGCCTGCCTGTGGGTGGCTGGCCAGGTTAGGCCAGCTATTCATGGCCTAACTGTGGGCCGTGGTGCTCTGGACTATGAGGAGTACATTCCCACTGACTATGCTGCAGCACGGCATATGCATGGGATTGTCCCCTTGACTTGAACGGCATACCATTTGTGTGTGCCCTGGCCCATTTCCTTGCAGCCAGTGCATCCCACACGATTGAATATTGTGCTGTTGCACATTGTTGGAGTTGTGCGGCACATCTCCCTTTTCCACTGGGATGTGCTGTGTATCTCCTTTGAATACGGGGCCCTGGAATAGGTAGCCTGAATAAATACATTATAAAAATGGCAAAATCATGACCCCACTGAAAACAAGATATTGCATCTAATCTGGGACAGCCTGAGTAAATAGAGTGCAAAAATGTGAAAATGAACATCCCTGTGACAATGAGATGTAGCATCTCCCCTACCCGATCCAGGATACAAAATATAGGATAAGAAATATTCAGTGCTCCCAGATCCAAATAACCATTACTCTGTAAGAAACCCTAATTTTTCCTGTATTTTCCCTACAAAGGCAGAATCAAATACCTGTACATGTTTCCATAAGCCACTGGTTCCTTATTTATTATTTGTTCTTTATTTATTATATCAGCAGCCTTTTATTAGGAAAAGAGCTCTGATTTACTGCTCAGTATTAATATTATATGTCACAATGGCCTTGGAATGATTTGGATTTATATGCTATGCATAAGGCATTATGGGGGACTATATAAAATAACAAATATCAAGCTCATTATTTCATGAACTGTACTCAAAATTAGTAATCACAAGTCAGACAATCTTTCAAAAGGTACTAGTAATGCCTGTAAACAAATTTATTACAAATAGATACATATATATATCTACACACAAATGCTATTTTTGCATCTTATAGTTAGTTTTCAGACAAATTCTTATAGGCCTTTTTCTGTCCACCTGATGGAATCTTGAATGAGTTAAGTAAATGTTATTATTTTATCAAGACCCTGATCCAGCAACTCAGTAAATACCCACTCAGTATATCATATTATAAAATGACAAAAAACAGTCTTCTGTTTGCAGTTGTTTGATCAGGAATTTTATAAATGGTACAATTTTATTTGTTACATCTATGTTGGTTGTTGGTCCAATAAAAGGTATCAAATCATTTGCTTCTGTATCACTCATGGTTTGTCAGCAGTTAATTCATTAGATGATGTCTCCCTTGCCAGAGTTTGACTGTTTTTCCAGCCCTCCACCCCCACACACACACTTACTGTAAGATTCAGTTGCTCTAATCGGTTATGTTTGGGAAGCGGGCCACAGCCCTTTCTGTCAAAAACAAATTTATGATGCCAGCCCTGTGGCACTGAATGCTGAGGCACTGGATGCCACACCTCACACCATGCCAGCGACCCGGGTTCGGGAATGGACTTGGAACACTGGGGGCTGGCTGGGGAAGGAGAGGATTGAGCATCCAATGGACTGCTGTCCTCTCCTGGGGTGGTTTGTGGGGTAGCGTCACTCGGCAGTGGCCTCTGGTGGAGACCAGGGGCAATGCACAAAGGCGCAGTGAGGGAAGGCACTATAAAAATGGAAAACCACTCCACACCTGGCTGGATGTTGGCTGCTGGTCCACTGATGACACCGAAGCCTCCATAGAGCCATATCCACCTTGGCAGCACCCCAGGGCCAAGTAATTGCACTGGTCCCCCCTCCGGTGCCTTCCCCCTTGAAGGAGGGGGGCCCATCCGGCAAAGGGTTATGCTGGATTACCCTGGGGGTGGGTGCTATATCAGATCGGAAGCTCATAGAGGGACAGGTGGGTTAGAAGGGGCCTAGGCAGCCTGAAGGAGTGGTGGATCATGAAAGCAGATAGGAGGGGTAAATAAATAACACAAAAAAGAAAAGAAATTCATGTATTTAGTCTGGGTACTTCACTGAAGACCTGGCATTTTATCAGATAGGTCTTGAGAGGTTAAAACAGTGTAAATCTTTACAAAATTTGCTGGGAAAGGGTAACATTTATGAGGTACGAATCTTTCTTGAAAGATATTCATCCCCAACTGAAGTTAGTTGCAAAAAATGTTTAAATGCTAATCATTTAACTATGCAAGCTATTGCATTTTGAAGGGGGTAAACACATCTCCAGTTTAATAGGCAATCAATATTTAACCAGGTGTTTCAGTTTCCTAATGGCCATCAAATAAGCAGCTTGGAGTTATGTCTCCAACATTCTAAAGGGAAAGGAGGGATTATTTTATTTTAGTTGTCATAGTGATTTGTAGATATGGAAGGATACATTGAAAAGTCCAAAAAATGCATTCCACGAAACTCTATTTTCAAGCTACAGATAGTAAAATGGCTGTAGGCTCTGCCCACAGCCATAAAAAAAGAACAAAGCTAGCATTGCTGATCGAAGTAGCCACCCCTAATGACTACAATGTCCTGAACACAAAGAAACACAAAATTATGAAATATCTAGATATGCAAACGTAAACTAAATTGATGTTAGACAAAGACACACAATATATTCCAGGAGTGTTTGGAGCAATGGGGCTAATCAAAAAGAGCTTTCAGGTACATCTAAATATGCTACCAATATCTGTGACACATTATGAACTGCAAAAAGAAGCCATCCTGGGACACTGTGTGTGCTGATTACAGCACTGTTAGCAAACATCAAAGATTAATACAGTACAGATTTCCTGATTTTTGAAAATGTCCTGGCTTAGGAATGGGGTCCATTCTCATCACAGCACTAGAAATCCATGATAATTTGGAGACACTAACCACCATGAGAAATCATATAAATGTGCAGAATGTAACAGGCATTTTGCCCAGAGGAATTACCTGATAATACATCAGTGGGTTTGCATGGGTTGAGACTATATAAATGTACAGAATTTTACAAGAGTTTTACATCACAGAGTAACTTAATAGGACATCAGCAAATTCTCATTGGGAGGTACAAAAATGAAGTAATCCTGGGGACACTGCATGTGCTGAGAAGAGTGCTCTCAGCAAACATAAAAAACTAATACAGTACAGCTTTGCTGATTTTTGAATATATCCTGGTTTAAGAATGGGGTCCTTTCTCATCACAGCACTAGACATCCCTGAACATTTGGAAACACTAACCTTGAGAGGGAGACACAGTATAAATGTGTTGACTGTAGCAAGAGTTTTGCCTTTAAGAATGACATGATAAGGACACCTAATACTGACCAAGCTAAACAAAATGTCTCTGCTCCATGGAGAGGTATCCCAGAGAAAGACAGTGTCCTGGACTTCAGGAGGGCAGATTTTATAAAGATAAGAGAATGCTTTAGGAGTGTCCTGGTTGGGGGGGCGGGATGACCTGGGTGGGGTGGAGGAACAGTGGGTGAAGCTAAAATGTGGCATAGTAAAACAAAAATCTCTGTGTCAAGCAAGTGAGCTAAAGTAAGAAGAAAAAGAGACCACTATGGAGGTGGCTGAATAGGTAAAGCCTAAAAGGGTAGCTTTCAGAAGGTATAAGGAAATGCAGAGCAAGGAGGATAGGGAGGTGTGTCAGGGTAAACAGAAGGAAGCAGGGAAAGCAGTAAGGAGTGCAAAGGTACAAACTGAAGAAGGAATAGCACAGGTGGTAACAAACTGGGACAAGACATTTTTAGGTATGTAAACGAAAAGTAGAAGACCAAGAGAGGGATTGTAAGATTAAAAAGGGAAGGGGGAATGTGCAGGGGGGTGGCAGGAAAAGGCAGACATCATGAACAAATACTTCTGCTCAGTGTTCACAGAAGAAGAAGGGAAGGGGGTCATGAAAAAAATAACTGGGGCTTTGGAAGGGGGAGGTAGACACTATACCTCTTTTGGAGGAGAGAGAGTCCTGAAGGGACTCGCTAATTTGAATGTGGACAAAGCAATGGGACTAGATAGGGTGTATCCTAGAGTACTGAGGAGGCTCAGGAAGATACTTGCTGCACCCGACATTCCTGTTTAACAGTTCACTGGAAACAGCAGTACATCTGGAGACAGGAGGAGGGCAGATGTAGTTCCAGTTCACAGAAGTAGTAGCAGAAAGGAGACTGGCAATTATAGGCCAGTCAGCCTGACATCAGCAGTGAGAAAGTTAATGGAATCACTGCTGAAAGAAAGGATTGTGGAATATCTTGAATCCATTGGGTTGCAAGACCAGAGGCAGCATGGATTCACGGGGGTCATGTCAAATAAATCTGATAGATTTCATTGACTGGGTGACCAAGGAATTAGATCAGGGTGTAGTGGTGTATGTGCCCTACCTAGATTTCAGTAAGGTTTTCAACAGTGTTCCACATAGAAGAGTGATAAAAAAGCTAGGTAGCTTAGAGTGGGCCAAAAGGTGATGACCTAGATAAGAAATTGGTTAGGGGACAGGCAACAAAGGGTGGTGATGAATGGAATTGATGAAGGGTGACCAGCAGGGTGCCTCAGAGATTGGTGCTGGGACCAGGCCTCTTTAAAGCAGCAGTACTATATAGTCAGGAAGTGATTATCAAAATTCTGTTTTTTGGCTGGAAGCATGCAGAAATAGTTTGGGTTTCCACATCTGTAAATATTTGTTTCTAGCAATCTTTAGTTTTTTAGATATTTAAAATTCATTTCCATTGCTGTGTATCCACAGTAAATATGGCTGCTGACTAATTTACAGTTGAGCTCCCCCCTCATGTTGCATTACATCTTTTGTTTACTTCTGTGGGACCCTGTGCTGCACGTTCCTTCTGTCCCTGTGTAGTGCTGCGAGTCATGTGCATGTGTGGTTGGCAGCAGAGGGTTCAAATTCAGCATGGCAGGTGGGAGAAATGTAAACAAAAACAAAGAAAATGGAGCAAATCACAGGGTGACAGTACAGCGAAAACAAGATAGATTGCCAGGTAAGTGGTCAACAGAGCACAGGAAAAACTGATGCAAAAGATCAATTTATTTATGTAATACTGCTGCTTCAATGTCTTTATAAGACGTTCCTGGATTGAACCTAATACCTTCGGAAGGCAGCTGCATCCCTCCTGCTATATTGCTCAATATGCGCATGTCCCTAACATTCTTCAACACCTCGCACTAATCCCTCTCGTGCTTCCTCTCCCCCCGTTCTCCCCTCTCCCAATCCCATATATCCTTCCCGCCCCCGACTATGCACTCTTGCCACTCTCTCCCTGTACGGATCTTTATGCCTCAATTCCCTGCTCACAACCTCTACATTGATAGTGGTTTCTTCATGTAACTATGTATTGCCCTAACCTGTGAGATTACTCTTACTGATAATGTCTACCCTCTACTTGCTCTTTGGATTTTTACTTATTTATTGAAATATTTCACGAGAAAGACACACTGAGGGACAAGTTGCTTGTCTCCTGGTGCAACCCTGGGGGGAAGGGGTACAATAGGAATGAAACATTAACCATTCAACTTACAAGATCAACATTAATGTACAGCTGTAAGGCAGGTGTTACAAACAGTGTTACAATAGAGTTGCACATAATATGTAGAAAGAGTGGACAATAATAAGTGCTGAGTTAATAAGTAAACAAGTGCTTAGGTGAAAGAAAAGAGAAAAGGAGAGGGAGGGGTGAAGTGGGGGAAGGGAAGAGTCATGTCCCTGGAGACCCCTTCAGGATGCAAGGAACCCTGCAGGAGGACTGGGGGACCCGAGAGAAGGGGGATAAGGCAGTGTCCCAGGGAGACCCCTTCAGGATGGTGGAACCCTGCAAGGGGGATGTAGGGCTAGACAGAAAGGGGGATAAGGGATTTAAAGAGGGAGGGGAGAGAGAAGGAGGAGGTGTGACTTAATACTAGGAGGGGGAATAGTACCTAACCCAAGAGAGGACCCTTCAGGATGCGGGGTATCCTGCAAGGGTGTTGAGGGAGGTCAGTAGATAAAGATTAAGAGAGTGATAGGAGAGGGAAGAAGTGAGAATTGAACCCTTGAGGGGAAGAGAATTCGCACCTTTGGAGGGGATGGGGCCAAATCAATAGTCCATCAGGATGCATTTGACCCTGCTAGTAGTCATGGAAAGCCAAGATAGTGGCTAGATAGAATAGGAGAGATATGCTTAAGCTCAGTTGGATCCCTTCAGGATGCCAAGAACCCTGCAAGGGGACTGCAATGGTCAGGGAGAAAGGTAGATGGGGGAAGGGAAGGAAAGGAGGCAAAACTAGGAGCAGTAGGACCCCCTCAGTAGGCTGAAAACTCTGCAAGGTGGACTGTGACGGCCAGGGAGAAAAGGTATAATGGGGAGGGGAAGGAGAGGAGACAAGCCTAGGTGCAGTAGGGCCACTTCAATATGCTGAGAACTCTGTAAGGGGACTGCAAAGGCTAGGGGGACAGGTAGGTGGGGGAGGGGAAGGAGATGAGACAAGCCTAGATGCAGTAGGACCCCTTCAGGATGCTAAGAATCCTGCAAGAGGACTGCATGTTTAGGGAGATAGGAGGGATGGTGGGGAAAGGGAGTAGATGAGAGATACAAGCCCCTTGGGGGGTAGAAGAGGAACCCATGGAGAGCATTTGGGGTCCCTTGCATTCTGAGAGAGAGATCAAGGGAGGCCAGTAAGAAGGAGAAATTTGGGGGAAGGGAAGGGAAGGGGAGGGAAGAAGAGCTAGAAATTTGGGGGTGGGGATGCCCAGGGTAAAATGAAGGTGATGGTAGAGGGGTAAGGTTTGTCCAGGGCTTAGAGAAGGGAATTAAGGAGGGACATGGCAGGAGCAGCTAGGTGAAAAGTAATTATTGAGGGCAGAGCTGATGGAGTAGGCAGAGGATGAGTGCCGGATTTGAGGGGGGAGTGAATTCCAAATTTTTAGGAGGTGGTGAGTGTAACGATTGGCCAATTTGGGTGGATCTGCAGAGGACTACCAAGGTTTGGGAGTCTCTTGAAACAAATATTTACAGATAGGAAGTGGGCAGTGATCCAGATGCCTTGGTTTTGGCCTATAAAAAAGCCATCTCCTCGGCTCTGGATTCAGTTACTCCCATCTGTGTTCGCCCTCTCCCCCTTTGCCCTCGGTCCCCATGGTTTGATGGGACTTTGAGGGAGATGCAGCGACATGGACGAAGATTAGAGCACTGCTGACCGAGATCCGCCCTTGATGCCGACCATCTTAGATTGATGGAACATTATCAAGTCTATCGTCCCGCAATCTCCCATAAGAAGGCAGAGTTCCTGTCCGGGGAGATTGCGGCTGCTCAGAACCGACCAGCTCAGCTCTTTTGAACTGTAGACAGACTGTGCAAACCAGCCTGTCTGCAGGTTCGAAAAGCCTTTTCACAAGTTGAGTGTGAAGAGCTTGCTCGCTTCTTTGTGGCTAAGGTGGCCAACATCAGGTCGGCACTCCAGCCTACATCCTCTATGGGAGAAGCTGTGTATCGGCACCCGGTCATGGTCCCTAGGCTTTCCTGGAGTTCCTTTGACCGGCCAGAGTTCATTAATGTAATGCGGATTGTCCAGGGTATGTGCCCTACATGCTGTAGTTTGAATCTGGGCCCAACTTCCCTGATAAAGAGTTGTTGTGATACTATTGTCCCGGTCCTAGCACGGATAGTCTGGTGCTCCTTGGAGATGGGTGAGTTCCCATAGCTCCCTGAAAGAGGTGGTGGTAATGCCCCTCCTGAAGAAAGCTTCTCTGGACCCAGACTGCCATGCTAACTACAGACCAATCTCTAACTTCCCCTTTGTGGGGAAAGTGATTGAGAAAGTAGTGGCCATACAACTGGAGAACCATTTGACCATCCATGACATTTATGAACCACTCCAGTCTGTTTTTCAAAAGAGGCATAGTACCGAGATGGCACTGGTTCGGGTGCTCAATGATCTCTTGATGGCAAGAGATCGAAAGAGCCGTTCCAGCTTGATTCTTCTCAATCTCTCTTCAGCATTTTACACTGTGGACTATGGGGTACTTCTCGAACACCTGAGGTTCATCTGTGGCCTGTCTAGTACAGTCCTCAGGTGGTTTAGATCTTTCCTCACAAGCAGAACTCAGAGGGCGGTGTTGGGGATTAATTCCTCCGGCCCAGTCTCTCTGTCCTGTGGGGTTCCTCAGGGTTCAGTGCTGTCCCCCATGTTGTTCTCAGTGTACATACTACCCCTCGGAGACATTGTAAGAAGGTATGTGCTGAAGTTTCACTGCTATGCTGATTATACCCAGCTCTGCCTATCTTTTGCACCCAACCAGGATAAAGTCCTCTCGGTATTTAACAACTGCTTCACTGAAATCCACTACTGGATGAATTCAAGCTGGCTGAGGTTGAACTCAGAGAAGACAGAGGTGATGGTTGTGGACCTGGGTCAGCAGATAGAGGGGATGAGAGCTGGTTTTCCCTCAGGACTTTTTCTGGGTGGCATCCAGCTACCTACCTCTGAATGGGTGCGGAACCTGGGGGTGATTTTTAATGATGGGCTGACACTGTGATTGCAGGTGTTGGCAGTTGTCAAATCATCCTTTTACCATCTGAGGAACATCTCCAGGATTAAGTATCTAGTTCCATCTGGTGATCTGTTTACATTGGTCCACACATTTGTGACCTTGTGCCTTGATTACTGCAACTCCCTGTATCTAGGGCTACCAGGGGTTTATACCCGCCACTTGCAGCTCATGCAGAATGCTGTGGCCCGATTATCGACAGGTACTTCTCCTGTCTGTCATATTTCTCAGGTCCTGCACGATCTGCACTGGCTGCCAATACAGTAGCGGATCACCTTTAAAGTCGGTCTTCTGACTTATAAAGCCCTACATGGACTGGGCCCGAACTACTTGAAAGAGCTCCTGGTACCTTACTGCCCTAGGCGATTGCTCCGTTCGGTGGACGAGGGGTTGCTAAAGATTCCAAGGATTTCCATAAAATCTTTGGGGGCCCGTGCTTTTATGTACACAGCCCCTGTCCTCTGGAATTCTCTACCCCATCCACTTCAGCAGTGTGCATCAGTGGAGGGATTTAAAAAGGCCTTAAAGACCCATTTATGGTCAAAGGCGTACCCCTGATGATGATTTTATCGTATTTTATGAACTCTGCTGTTATTGGAGTTGCGTTTATTTTACTGTTTTATGCATACTGTAGTTGCTGTAAAGGTGCCTTGGTTTTAAGAAAAGCACGGTATAAATAAAGTTTTATTATTTATTATTAGTATAGGAAACCCAAACTATGGCTGCATGCTTCCAGCCAAAAAACAGAATTTTGATAATCACTTCCTGAGTCGGTTGATCTAAGGGAATGGGAGGATGGGGGGGTTATAAAGGAGGAGATGAGGTAGGAAGGGAGCTCACCCAAGCAGTGCTTGGAGGTGAATTTAGCACAGTGGGAGAATCGCCTATTTGTAAGAGAGGGGAATGATAGGGCATGATAAAGACTGCGGTGGTGGGTGCGAGGGGGGACATTAACCTGGATACCCTAGGTTACATGAAAAATTGCTCTTTGGATACCCTCAGTTACATGTAAAACTGTATTATTATTGTTATGTTGCTTGTTACCTTGTAAATTACGCAAAATGTATTGTGCTCTCCAAATCTGTCCCAGATGTTGTATTGTACTCTTCTGGGTCGTTCCTGAAAATAGGCATATGAACATCTAGTGTTTGTTTATTTTATTTAGTTTTTGTTGACTGGGTAAGTGCACTAGACAAATTCTGTCTGTTTTCAGGCACAGCCCAGGGAGGGGAATACAGATGAATGCCAACTGACCTTGAACCAGATTAAGCTGTTTGTGGTATTTTTAGTGAATGGGGGAAAATTTGGCCAGGGCACCGGGGAAATTCTCCTACTCTTTTCGAGAAGTGCCATGGGATCTTTAACATCCACCTGAACTACTACCAGAACAGGCAGATGGGACCTTGGTTTAATGTCTCATCTGAAAGACGGCACCTCAGGAGTGCAGCACCCCCCTCGTGCTGCACTACAGTGTCAGTACTGGGATATTAACCCAAGTGCCTGGTATGGGGCTAGAACCCACAGGCTTCTAATCTCCTGGCCTCAGAGGTGAGTATGCTACCTGCTGAGCCACTGACACTGACAACAAAAGCTAAATGAGTAATAAATAAGTGACATTGCAAAGGAACTAGAAGGGAAGGTCTGCCTCTTTGCGGATGACACCAAAATCTGCAATAGGGTGGATCTCGGTACTATGCCTCTTTTGAAAAACAGACTGGAGTGGTTCATAAATGTCATGGATGGTGCAATAGGGTGGGGGGGGTGGAAAGGATGAGTAGACTTGAGCGAACCTGAGGAGTTGTCAGGGGTATGGTAGCTGGGTTCAATGCAAAAAAGTGCAAAATAATGCAGTTTGGGCACAGAAACCCGGGGTCAGAGTACAAAATGGAGGAGTGGTACTGATAACTGCCAAGCAGGAAAGAGACCCGTGATAATCATATCAGATGACCTAAAGGTAGTGCGACAAGGCAGTTGGGATGGCTAGTAAGTTGCTAGGCTGTATAAGGAGGGGTATCACTAGCAGAAAGGGAAAGATAGTATTGCCTCTGTATAGATCAATGGTAAGACCCCTCCTAGAGTACTGTGTCCAGTTTTGGAGACCTGCTCTCTAGAAGGAAACAGAATGAAGGCAATCCAGAGGAGGGCAACTAGAATGGTGCAGGCTCTGCACCAAAGCCTTTCGATGAGAGACTAAATGCTCTCAATATGTACACCCTGGAAGAGAAGAGGCAGAGGGGATATGAAAGAGGTCTTTAAATACTTCACAGGGGTACAGAAGGTATGGGGGAAGTACTTTTCAGACAAATAAAACAAGGGCATACGTTATGAAACTGGAGGAGTAGTCAGGAAAGATGTGAGGAAGTACTTCACAGAAAGAGTGGTACATTCCAGGAAAAACCTTCTAGTAGAGGTGGTGGGGTGAAAACAGTGGTGGGGATCAAGAATGCATGGGATAGGCTTAAGGTAATCTTGGTAGAAAGGAAGGCAGAGGAAGAGCAGGAGATCAGTTAGGGTCTACAACGTTGATACTGTAGGTAAGGAACATGGGCAGACTGGGTTGGCCAAGTGGTCCATATCAGTCATCAAACTCTATGTTTCCATGTATGACATTCAGCATGAGGATGATTTGGCGTCCACCCTCTCCCCTAAATAAGCTCTTTCAACATTATTTTCAAAAAACATGTTACTACTGCTCTACCCAGATCTTCCCATTGAACTTTGTTTACTGTTCCCATGATGAATGCTTCTATTGATCAAGGATCACTGTTACACACTCTGCCCATAGTTTTCCATTCCTTACCATCCATGATAACTTGTGTCAGTAACTCTTTATATACATTTAGATCAGCCCTAAAAGCATATTTTTTTAAGCAATAGATTTAAATGTTTCTCTGACTAGTCTTTTAACACTATTATTGTATATTTCTGTTTGATTATTGTAGTCTAAGTAATTTTGTTACTGTATGCTTTTGTTATTTGTTCTGGTTGCTCATGTAAACAGGTCTTTGGCCCATGGACCTTTCCAGATTTTAAATAAACAAAACAAGTAGATTTGGACCAGGTCCCTCTGGTCTCTCAACACCTCTACTCTCATGAGTGACCTTGTTGCCGTAGACTGGAATGTCAGTCCCAATCTTTAGTTCACCATAAAATTAGTAGTTTCCGCTGTTCATTCACTGAGTGAATCAGCAAGGAATCCCAGCCCCTCCTCTAGGAATACCCTTATGAACACTGATTTTTTTACCGGTTGTCCCACACTTAGTGAGAGTGCCAACGTTTACTGCCTTAGGGATACTGTCTTTTCTACTGGTTGTCCCACATTTAGTGACAGTACCAACTTTTACTGCACCATCAGCAAGAGAACTGGAGTATAGGTAGGGCCTACTCCAATAACCTCACAAAATGAACTCCAAAGTGAGTCAGCTCTTTGCACCAGGAGGTGTACCTATTCAACTACTCTTACTCTTGCTGCTTGCCCTGAAGCTAAGACATCTGACCATAACTACCTCCACTTGCCACCAGGACTATCCTATTATACAATGCAGAAAACCTGCTCAGTGGGAGACCAGCATTAGAGCACCCTCATCTGTCCACTCCACGTAACGTCCCCTCCAGTGCCAGTATTCAAATGTTCTGTATTGCAAAATGGTCATGAAACTAAATGTTTGTTCTTGTCATGTTTAGCAGTACTTAACCTGCAATCTTTATGAACTGATGTCATGTGTAACTATTGTGTTGTTTTGTGTTATACAGTATTATGCACGTTTTAGTATGTATTGTACTTTTAGTGCTCAAGCGGTGCCTGAACAGGTTGTTTTGATGCCAGCGCACTTACTTTGTTAACAAAGTGAAATAATACAGGTCATGACTCTGCTTCTTCTTATGGGCACATTCACATGGTGTGTTTTTAGATATGGACTCTTGTCATATGAGATGAGAAGAAGGCAGCCACCCCACGGAGATAGACTTTTACCGCCTTCCCCCTGGTGGAGTGGAAAGTGCCTTTCTTTGAGTTACAGGCCAAGAAGGTGCTGAAAGACTCCTCCAATGACTTAACTCAGCTTGTTGGAGAAGCACTGGGTCGAGCCTCCAGACCCTGAATTGAGTCTGCCACTGTCCAGTCTCAAAAGTGAGGTGGAGCAGGGAATGTTCTGTAAGAACTACTGCATTGTGGAGGGCAGAGACCTGGTCAGCTACTAGCATAGCCAATGCCAGGATTATGTCAAGCCACGTGTAGCTGTGATGGTCATGAGAATAAAATGTGTAATCCCAGTTGCCCAGGTGTAGGTGCCACTGATTAACAAACCAAGTGCTGCTCTTATATAATGTATGAGCACTGAGATCCGATGGGGAATGGAACAATGCTTGTTTCTGACTGATTGGGGATGTGTTTACAACACAGATTTCCCCCCATCACTGTGAGCCCATGCTGTCCTAGTTGACCCACACAAATTATTACTGAGGAGTTTGGCCCCAAAATAAACTGATTAACAACGTGCTGCTCTCCAAGATACAAGGAGAAGATCAGAAAGAGCAATTTCACCTACAGTACATGAACAACTGGAATAGACTGCCAAAGTATGTGATTTTTTTATTTTTTATTTCACAGAAAATTATAAGCAAGTATACAAATCAAATTATGGCACACCACTAACCTGAGGGGTGATCCACCAAAATGCAAAATGTAACAACTCTAAGACTCCAGCTGTTGGCAGCAGCTGTTTAGGCAATCCATGCTCCCAACCCCTCCTAGCTGCTAGAATCTCCTCTAAACACTGCTAATAAATCAGGGTTTTACACAACAAAGCTATGCATCTCAACTCCAGTGGTAACGGCCATCTCGTTTGTTGTTTTTAGTCTATGTCAGGAGAAAGGTCTCCGAAATGTATAATTTTCTACTGCAATGACAGAAATGGACCCTATTCCTATGGCAGGGCATATTTTTATTTTTCAAAATCTGGGACTTAGCACTGTAGTAATTTTTCATTTTTGATGAAAGAGCTCTTTTTAATACTTTTAAACTTCCTCCGATAGCTCCCTTCTGTAGTTCATAAGGTGTCCCAGTAATTGGTAGTATATTCTGATGCACCTGAAAGTTCTTGTCTATTAGTCTTGTATCTACACAGATAAATTGGAGCATTTCTGTGCTTTTACATTTGTTTTGTTTCTGTTTGCAATCTTGATATTTCATGAAGTTATGAGGAATTCTTCTCTTGTAGCTCATGCCTCAGTTCTTGGTCAACATGGGGTTGTTGTAGCAGATCCCTGCATTTTTCACTGTAGTTGTTGGCTATTGGCCTCTGCCTTTTGGCTTTCTTCTGCTGCTTTGCACATTCTGTTGACCATGTGAATTCAGTAAAGTGTTATGCAGTTTCCCTTCTCTGTAAGCTCATCTCCTACGAATTCTCTGAAGTGTTACGATCACTACTGGAGCAATTTGTGTGTCCTTATTCCACATCAGTTTAGTTTCTTTTTGCATATCTTGGTATTTTCATGATTTTGTGTCTCTCTGTACACAGAACACTGTAGTCACTAGGGGTGGCTATTTCAATCAGCAATGCTACCTTTGTTCTTTTTTCTTGTATTACAATATCTGGTTTTCTCGCTTCCACTTTCTTGGCAGTTGGTATTGAGTAATCCCATGTAGTCATTGCTTCTTCATCTCTATGATTCTTTGTGGTTCAAGTTTCCAGTGTTTCTCTGCTACCTGTATGTTACAATGTCTGCACAGTTTCCAGTAGATCAATCTTGCTATGTTGTTATGTCTTTCAGTATGCATGCCTTCTGCCATGAGTATTTGACATCCAGCCACAAGATGTGCAAGCTTGTTTCCTTTTTGTACGACAGAACCTGCACTTGTGTGTTTCTCATTTTTTCTATGGATTTTGTGAACCATCTTGTTAGCAGTCTACTATCTTGGGCTGCCATTATCAATCTCTCATCTCATGACTTAAATTCACCTTTTTTAACCACTCATGTGTCAGGTCTTGGTCGATCTGCAGTTGTTCCAGCAGCTCCCTGTATTTCCTGCTGTAATTATGGGCTTTCCAGTCCTTTCTTTTCTGTTGGTCTTTTTCCTTATATTCCTTTTTCTGATTCTTTGCACTTTCTGTTGCTGGTAGTTCCTTATGATTTCTCTCTCTGGGTTAGTATCTCCAAATGTTCAGGGATTTATTGTGCCATGATGAGAATGGACCCCATTCTTAAGCCAGGGCATATTCAAAACTCAGGAAATCGGTATTGTATGAGTCTTTGATGTTTGCTAAGAGCGCTCTTCTCAGCACACACAACATCCTCAAGATGGCTTCCTTTTGAAGTTCATAAGGTGTCACAAATATTGGTAGCATATTTAAATGTGCCTGAAAGTTCTTTTTGATTAGTCCCATTGCTCCGAGCACTATTGGAACAAATTGCATGTCCTTATTCCACATCAGTTTCATTTCTGTTTGCATATCTTGGTATTTCATGATTTTGTGTCTTTGTACACATAACACTGTAGTCACTAGGGGTGACTATTTCAATCAGCAATGCTACCTTTGTTCTTTTTTCTTGTATTACAACATCTGGTTTTCTCGCTTCCACTTTCTTGGCAGTTGGTATTGGTATCTCTCTCAAGGTTAGTGTCTCCAAATATTCAGGGATTTCTAATACCATGACAAGACTGGACCCCATTCTTAAGCCAGGGCATATTAAAAAAAAAAAAAAAAAAAAAAAAAATCAGGAAATCAGCACTGTATTAGTCTTTGATGTTTTCTGAGAGCTCCAGAGTGAATTCGCTGATATTTTAGCAGGTTACTCATCTGGACAAAACTCTTGTTGCATTCAACACATGTATATGGTCTCTGTCTCTCTCTCTCTTTGGGTTAGTGTCTCCAAATGTTTAGGGATTTCTAATACCGTGGCAAGAATGGACCCCATTCTTTAGCCAGTGCATGTTCAAAACTCAAGAAATTAGTACTGTATTAATCTTTGATGTTTGCTGAGAGCGCTCTTCTCTGCACACGCAATGTCCCCAAAATTGCTTCCTTTTGAAGTTCATAAGGTGTCACAAGTATTGGTTGCATATTTAAATGTGCCTGAAAGTTCTTTTTGATTAGTCCCATTACTCCAAGCACTAGTGGAACAATTTGTGTGTCCTTATTCCATATCAGTTTGGTTTCTGACTGCACACATCAATCTCTGCTACCCTTCTAAAAGCTTCTCCTAATTTGTTGAGTGAAGTCATCTTAGGCTTATTTTCTTCATGGCGCAAGACCTTGACTATATTTGGGTCCAAGGATGTCAGTAAGTATGTATGTAGCCCCACTATTGTGGATCTATATGTGTAATCAATCTCAATGAGGCCCATGTCTCCCTCCGACCTTGGGACGTATAACCTTGGCATGCACTGGTTTTTGTATATTAATTGGTGAGCATGAAACATTTTTTCTTGTTTTTATATCTAGCTGGTTCAACACTTTCTGTGGCCAGTCTATCAGACCAAAGCTGTATGATGTCACTGGAAGGGCGAGTTGGTTTATAGCTTGCACTTTATTTCATGTTGTCAAAGCAGTTTTCAGAATTAGCTTCAACCTTCTAAAATATTCCTTGCTTACTTTTACTCTCATTTGTTCATGCTGTGCTGTTGCTCCTTCATCTACTCCCAGGTATTTATACACTCCCTCTTGCTCAAGTTCTTTCATTTCACAAACCTCCACCAGATTCATGTTTTCTTTATGAGTTAACTTTCCTGCTACTAATGTTGCTTTGGCACATTTGTCTAGGCCAAACGTCATCCGTATGTCATCAGAAAAGGTCTTAACAATTGATTCTCTCTCTAGAATGAATTCGCTGATGTATTCTTAGGCTACTCTTATGGCCAAAACTCTTGTCACATTCATCACATGTGTATGGTCTCTCTCCAGAGTGAATTCGCTGATGTATTTTTAGGTTATTCTTCTGGCCAAAACGCTTGTCACATTCATCACATTTGTATGGTCTCTCTCCAGAGTGAATTCGCTGATGTATTATCATGTCAGACTTCTGGACAAAACTCTTGTTGCATTCATCACATTTATATGGTCTGTCTCCAGAGTGAATTCGTTGATGTGTCACCAGGTGACTCTTCTGACCAAAACACTTGTTGCATTCTGCACATTTATATGGTCTGTCTCCAGAGTGAATTCGCTGATGTTTTATCAGGATACTCCTTTGGCCAAAACTCTTGTCACACAGAGCACATGCATATGGTCTCTCTCCAGAGTGAATTCGCTGATGTTTTATCATGTCAGACTTCTGGCCAAAACTCTTACTGCATTCAGCACATTTATATTGTCTTTCTCCAGAGTGAATATGCTGATGTTTTACCAGGTTACCCTTTAGGACAAAATTCTTGTCGCATTGAGTACATTTATATGGTCTTTCTCCAGAGTGAATTCGCTGATGTTTTACCAGGTTACCCTTTTGGCCAAAACTCTTGTCACACTGAGCACATTTATGTGGTCTCTCTCGCATGTGAATTCGCTGATGCCTCGTGAAAATATTCTGTGTTGTAAAATGCTTGTCGCATTGAGCACATTCATATGGATTCTTGTGAATTTGGTGTGTTATAGTTTTATGCTGCACAGTTAAGCTCTTATCAGCACAATTAACCGCATTTGGCGCGCTTAAACCCATCTGATATTTAGTACATTTAAATTGCTCCTCTCCTTCATGAATCTGTTGTATAGTGCTGAGATGCAGGTCAGGGAAACTCTTCCTGCACTGTGAATACTGATGGGGTTTCTCGGTTGTGTGACTCAGCTGGCAATTCTCAAGCAATGATTGCTGGTTCCAAGTCTCTTTGCACTCAAACTTCCTGCCAACTAAAATAGATATTTAATTAGTATTCTCTTACAATAACGAAACACATGTGTCAGTTGTTTTTTCTTAATATTTTCAAGAGCACCATCAACTTTCCTGAGATTTAACCTCAGAAAGTACAGTTGTGGAAGAACGTACTGTAACAGCGGTAATAGCATAATAGCAGATGGCAGTATAGCCTAGTGGTTAGAGTAACGAGCTGTGAATGAGCTTAGTGCATCCAGCAGACCAGACTTTGGTTTGATTTCACAACCTCCACTTGCATACTGTGTGACTCTGAGCAAGTCACTTAACCACCCAGTGCTCCCAGGTCGCCCCTTAAAACAGGCACTTGTGCCTAGTGGGCCTTACCCAGTTAGCAAAGACTAAAATAAAACAAAAAATAATTGATCTTCAAGAATATCTCTTACGGCAGGTCATTAAACATGGGAACCTTCTGCCAGAGGCACTTGTTTCTGGAAGATTTTCTCAGAAGTTGTACCTGGGACCGTCCCCTCCTGAACCACATGACCGGGGCTATGCAGTATAAAAGTGGGTGGTCCCAATACTCCTCAGTTCTCATCCTCATTAGCTACCTGACCATGAAGTCACCGAAGGAAGTGAGGTGAACTGCAATAAAAACATGTTTTTGGATATAACCAAAAGAAATACACTGATATAGAAATATATGTATATATAGATATATAGGAGCTGGAAAATAAAGGAATAGCTCTGTCCTGTTGTGTAGACAGGAAAAGGGGGACGGAAGGAGGGAAGGGCAGCTTGACCTGCTTCAAGAGATACTCTCGAAGATCTACTGTTATGGTAAGATCATCGCAACTGTACTAGCTTCTTCAAGGTACTCTCTTGCAGCAGGTCATTACACATGGGATGACTCCCAAGCAGTTGTGTGTAAAGCAGGGCAGCAGGAAAGTCTGTCTTTGTCAAAGAAGACCGTGAAGGACCATACGTCCAAAGGAAGTCCTCATGGAAGAAGCCAAGTCCATAAATGGTAATGTATAAGGAAGGGATGGATCCTGGAAGCAGGAGCCATATCCTCTAGTACAGCAGTCGATACTCCTGTAAACCTGCCGTGGTGGTAGCCAACGCTTATGCAGAGTGAGTCTTGACCACAACAGAGTGGCAGGATATGTGTTATTTTTTCATGTTATAACAAAGAAAACAATGCAGGCAGTCACCTAAGTGGACACACTGTACCAAAACAGGTTATTTCCCCCAGTATCCATGGTAAATTAAACACAAAGTTGTGCTGTTTTGTGCTGTTGTCTCATTTGTTAAAAGCGTAAGGGACTATGAACAATCAAGCTGTGAAACAGAGTAGCCTCAGGAGGTTAATGCCCAGCATAAGAGACTGTTAGCTGAATGGTTATTGATTCACAGGAAATTGTGATACCACCTTAGGGTAGAATGGTAGGATTGGCACATAAGGGCATCCTGTCCTTATGAAATTCAGATAGGGCGCTTTATGTACAGAGCCTAAAATGCAGAAATGCTTCTAGCTGACTTTATTGCAACAAAAAGTAAAATGTTCCAAGATAGGAAGTGCGGGCCATATGGAGCTGTGGGCCCAAAAGGGACTAATGGTCCATCTTTCTGTGACTTAACTGAAATCCCCCAGAGGTAGGTGGAGTCCTACTGGGGTGTAGGGGCAAAGAAATGTCTCTCAAGAACATTCACAATATTCCCCATTGAGTCAGAGACTTTCTTCCCATCAGGGAAGGAAAGGCAGAGGTTCCCTGAAAAAGGGAACCCCAAATACTGAAAGGGAGAGTAGACAGTCCAGTAGTTACAGAGGAGGACAAGAAAACAGGGTCCAGTGCAATCCCTTCCACTGAGATGGAGACACATTACCATTTCTGTGAATAAAGGGGTATGGTATAAGATACCCAGTTTGGCATAAAAGACGTCTGCCATAGTAAAGGTTGCTTTGGAACACAGAGAGGGGTAAGCCCTCCGTAACCAAGTGTGGAGAAGCAGAAAACACAGAACTGGACTGTTTCTAGAGTAAAAGGCAGGAGGGTGGGCACAGAGAGGGAGAGACATCAGTTCCCGAACCATCAATCTTAACAGTGGGAACCACACTGGTCCTGGCCACAGAGGTGCCTCCAGGAAAAAGAGAAAATCTCCTGCCAAATAGTTGTCCTGCCAAATAGTGTCTACGTCTGGCTGTAGTGAGCAGTAGAGAGGCAGCACTATATGGAGTGGAGAGACGAACACGTCTATGTTGGGATGATCCCAGCAAATGAAGACGTCTGTGACTGCATCCTGGGGAATTTCCCCTTCATGCTCTGTTGTCTTAAAATGGTAGAGAGTATCCCATCATTATATTCCTGCTGCCTGGGATATGTACCTCTATGAGGCATATTCCATTATACAAGGCCCAGAACCCTATACACATGGTTTTACTGCATAGGGGTTAAAAGTGGGTATTGTTATTGTTAGGACAGATAACAGACTTTGGGCAAATATCTGATTGAATCATAATACATGACTCCCTTAGGAGGCTCCTGAAAGTTTAGAGAGCAAAGAAAATGTCTCTTGTCTTCTAAGATGTAGCTGTGCAGAGGGGCATCGCCTGGCTGCCAAACCACTTGGTGAGTTTGTAGACCTTTAAAAGGAATACCCTCATCCTGGAGTCGAGGTATGCGCTGTAAGGGTGGTCATGTGCATTCACCAACAGAGAATTTAGATAGTGGGTGGTAAGACCCTGGCATCCATTTCTAGGTAAATCTCTGGAGTCACAACATTTTCAGAGTTCCCTTGAACAGAGTCTCATGTATTATTGGGGATATGTTAGTGATTGGGATGGCCGCAGCCAAGCATCCCCAAGAAGGCAGTAGGTGAAGTCTGTCCGAGACACCTGTGGTGTGGTAGACAATGGGAAGCCAGGTAGACTAGGTGTGCCCTCTGATTGACAGGAAGGAAAGTGTTTCCAACTGAGTGTATGCCATTAAGGTACTGTAATATCCAGAGATTTGAACAATACTTAGAGTACTGGCAGGTGGTCATGCAAGGAGAACATCTGATGATGCTTATGAAAAGCAAAACATCTGGGTATGGAAAAAACATAAGAGGCCCACTTTGCAAAGAGTAGCAGAGATCACAGCCAGGCATTATTGGAAGACTTCAGGGACAGATTCTAACCTCAATGGGAGTTTCATTTCCAGAGAGCAAAGCCAATCTCCCCAGAGCAATAGTGGCATGAACCATGGCAGCGTGACCAGTTTGATTAATTTTGTAGTATAGGATGAAGGTCTACTGTGATTATTGTCCATAAGGAAAGAAAGTAAATCCCTGACTTTGATGAGGGGGATTCACAGGTATGATGGGCATATTTAAGTAGAAAAGCCCGAACCTTTGACATCAGGACAGAGACTAGAACCATGGATTTGAGGGGACCTTCATGCTGTGGTCTGTCCCAGGTGTGGAACTGGTGGAACTGCACCCACGGACCTTGGAATCAAAGTGGGGGAGGCTAACAGAGACAGAGAACCAGTGTTAGGCAGGCCCCTGCAATGTATCAGCAGGGCTCCGAAAGTGACTTTCATAAAAGAGGTCTCCTGATGCAACTACTATGTGGAATGCACCAAAGTGCTGGCAGTATAGCCTACAGGTTAGAGTAACGTGCTATGAATGAGCTTGGTACATCCAGCAGACCTGAATTTGAGTCCCACAACCTCCACTTGCATATTGTGTGACTCTGAGCAAGTCACTTAACCTCCCCAGTGCTCCCAGGTCGCTCCTGAAAACAGGCACTTGTGCCTAGTGGGCCTTACCTGGTTACCAAAGACTAAAAAAAATAGAATAAATAAAAAGTAAGGTGCAACCACAGGCATTGGGTCTCATGGTGAGAACCAGAAAAGCAGCATCAAGAAGAGAACGCTGAAATGTGGAAGCAAAGACTGACATATGCAACCAAGAAAGTCATGTAATCCATAGCTTCCAGAGTTCCAAGCCACAAGTATAGCGGCTTCATAAGCATCTATGAGAGGTGGGATGACCACTGCAGTGATGTCTCCAAATAATAAGCCACTTTATGCCTAAGGGTGTGCAGCACCCAAACCTGTGTCCCAGAGGGTAGAACCGGTAGTAGCATCCAACTCCATAAATGAGAGGGAAAAGACCAAGGAAGGGGAGGCTATGGCCCCTATCCAGATCCACTGTTTGATCATCCGGTTCCTATTCCAGAACAAGAAAGGGGGTACTCCAACCCAACAACTGGAGATGGAACCTGGGAGGCCGGAGAGGCACCAGTCATCCTGGGTACAGTGGAGCATCACTGGACACCGGGATGGGACCAGGAGTGGACCCCACAAATGGGAGGGCCACCAGTAACAAGAATAAGCACGTCCACCTGCGCCATATTGGCATGAACCGGAACCTCTGAAGAGGCACAGTCAGACTCCATCAGATTAATGGAGATATTTTTAACAGGTTGGGAAGAAGACTCAATCAGCTCGGTGAAGAGCTAATGCTAGAGGAGCCATCACCGTTCAAAGAGGAGCCCCTTGAGTTTTGAGGAGGACATCTGCGACGCTGAAGCAGTAGAAGAAATAACTGCAGACATACTATTAGGGCAGAATTTCAGTCAGAGACCAAACAGCATCTGGAGGTATATGAATTATATAGGACACCCCTCTGCTGAAGCCGCCGGTCAGGCAGCATATAACGCATGCCCCGAAGTGATGAGGCCAACATTGAGGTCAAAATTCAATCGCACCAGGGCCTAGGCCCACAGTGTTTAGAGGACTGAAGCCCTTGGCAACTGTGGGCCTGGGGTCCATGGTGGCCGAGGCAACAAGTGACAAAGAGGTCAAAGTCCTCCTGTCAAAAGGCCCTACTCAATGAGAGGGCCAAGGTCATCACTGACGAGCATGGTGAAGACATTTGCAATGAGAAGTCATCAGTAATGAGAATTCCAAGGGAATCATCAACCTAAGGGCTGAAACCCACAGTGACCAGGGGGCTGAAGCCATCCTCGACGAGAGTACTAAAGCCATTGCCCACGAGAGGATCGAAGCCATCGCTGAACAGGCTGAAATCAACTTCAACAAGCGACAAAGCCCACATCAATGAGAGGGCCGAAGCCACTGTCGATGAGAGGGCAGAAGCCACCATCTAAGAGAGAGCTGAAGCCACCATCAACAAGGGGGCTGAAGCCATCAATGAGAGGGCAGAAGCCACCATCAATGAGAGGGCAAAAACATCCATTGACAAGATGGCAGAAACCACAGTCAACAAGACGGTGGAAGCCACTGTCGACAAGAGGGCTGAAGCCATCATCCTGAGGGGGCTGAAGCCAACATCAATGAGAGGGCTGAAGCCAATATTGAGAGGATGGAAGCCAACATCAACAAGAGTGTTGATGCCATCGACAATGAGAGAGCTGAAGCCATCATTAACGAGAGGGCCAAAGCCATCATTAATAAGAGGGTCAAAGCCATCATCAACAAGAGAGCTGAAGCCATTGTTAACGAGAAGGCTGAAGCTGTCATCAACAAGAGAGCTGAAGCCATCGTTAACAAGAGGGCTGAAGCCATCACCAATGAGAGGGGCTAAAGTTGAAATAATACTTACGATTATTTAAAGTATCTTCTTTGTTGTTGATCCATGGAAAGATGGTCATTGACAAAAGTTAGCAAAAAATTAAAAAAAGAATATAAGGTGAGGTTGTCGCTAACTGAAGCCAATCTCCAGGAAAGACATGTGCAGGTTGCAGTAAAAGAAGAACAGAGGAGTATCGGGACCGCCCTCTTTTATACTGCACAGCCCTGGTCATGTGGTGCAGGAGGGGTGGTCCCAGGTACGACTGCTGAGAAAATCTTTTGGAAACAAGTGCCTCCGGCAGAAGGAACCCATGTGTAATGACCTGCTGCAAGAGATTACCTCGAAGGTGTGTGTTTCTCAAACATTCCAATTTTAAAATACTTTGGAATAAATTATTCTTTCTGTGACATTTTAATTTTTTATTTTTATTGATATTCCCAGAATGGATCTGACCAATTCTGGTTTCTCACTGGTCTAAACCTTGTCACAAAGGAGTATGTTAACAGGTAATGACAACATGGGAGGAGGGGTATGCTAACCAGAAACAGTAATGAAACTGGACAAAAGATGATTAAGCAAATCGCCCAGAACAGAAAAGTTCCAGCAGAGAAAAAAATTAATTTACATTTTCAAAATACAGATACAAACATTGTCAGAGTAAGACTGAGTAAAATATCAACCTACAGCTATACCCTCCCTGAGTAAAACAGAAAAATCAAATTTTTTAAATGCAGGCAGTCACCAAAGCCAGACACAGCACATTACAATTGCAGCTGCCCCCTCCCCTGTGTAAAGCAACCAAAAACACATTTTTGTAATACAGATAGTCATCAGAGCAAGTCAGAATACAAATCAAATATATTCTGACTGGCTCTGGTGACTGTGCTATAAAAATGTGATTCCTCTAAGTTCCTCCTGCCACCCCCACCATCTCCACTCGCAGTGCCTCCAGGACAGCCTTACAGATTCCCAGGGTTAGAACCTCACTTGCCCAAAGATCCTTCTGTTACAGGGCCCCTTCCTGGAACAACGCCCTTCCTTCCTCAATATCCACCCTCCCCAAAACTGGCCCATTCAAGGTCGAACTTAGGAACCATATCTTCTCCACCCGCAGATGCGCATATGCTCAACTCGTAAGTTCCTAGTGCCTGGGTGCCCACTCTCCATAGAGTCCAAAGTTAGTCTCCATCATTGACAATGTCTCTTGTGAGACAGCATCCCTACAACCCACTAGATCCTATGGACCTGCACTGCTAGCTACTGCCTGTAGGACTGCAGCTACACTGTGTATGACACTGCAATCTAATATTTTGAAACCTTAAAACATTGCCGAAGTATGTAACCAATACTATATTTCATATATTGTATGTTATTGAATTTTCTGTCCGTCCTCTGTATACTCTGTTAACTGATGTGGAGTCTTTGGAAATGAGTCTATGACAGGAAACACAAACAAGCTCTAAACATAAGTACATCCAAACAGTAATCAAAACAAGCGATCAAAGTGGGTTCACTGCTTTTTTTCATAATGCAGTTAAGTCACTAAAGCCAGACAGTAGAACTACAACTATTCCATTTAACTAATCAAGGATTTATCAATGCCGAATATGTTTGCTTGCACGAAGTTACAAGTTAGTACAACAGTATTTTTCTTACCTCCGGTAGCCACTGCCTTGTGGACTTGTGTCCACCGAACTAAGTAGTATACATTCCCATATTCACAGCCAGCCGTGTGTGCTGTGCTGACAGAAGTAGTGTGCACCAGTTAGTGGATAGCCACCTCGGGGAATATTCAGACAATTACTACACTCTGACTGGAGTGTGCTAACTGTTTGAATATGGGGCTATGTTGGCACAGTGAGTCGTGACTATGCATTGCGCTGACACAGCTTCAGACTGAATACTGCCCACAGGAGCCCAATGGGGGATAGTACAACCCAAACAGGATAGCACTAGGACTCTTGTAGGCCATATTTGTCCCTTATATGCTAATGAGACCATAGAGCATGCAAGGCTCTAGGAGCCATTTGCCCACCCATTACAGGCTCAGTAGCATGCACGCACAGCTTTCTATGAGCACCAATTCTTTAGCTGCCTTGAATATTGAATATAAAGTGTCTGCAGATTGGTCACAGTACACAAGAGGCTCTGCTGGTGAGCCACAAGAACAGGTAGTTTAAAACACAGTACTAACATAGAAACATAGAATTTGATGGCAGATAAGGACCGCTTGGCCCACCCAGTCTGCCCATTTCCCTACCTAATGGATAAGCTGCAGATCCTAGTTAACCAGCAGCCTACTTCTTCCTGCCCCCACCCTCTAGAATTGCCTTATGACTGTCCCATATATGCTTGAATTCCACCACTGTTTTTGACTCCACGACCTCCTCCAGAAGGCCGTTCCATGCATCCACAATCCTCTCTGTGAAAAAATACTTCCTTAAATTACCTCTGAGCCACCCCGATCTTCAAATTGTGCCCCCTTGTTCTTGCACACCTCTTTTTTGAAAGATGCTACCTTTTTGGACTTTGTTGATTCCCTTGAGGTACTTGAAAGTTTCTATCATGTCCCCCCTCCTTTCCTCGAGGCTATACATATTAAGCTCCTTAAGTCTCTCTTCATACGTCTTCCGGTGCAGACCCTGCACCATTTTAGTTGCCCTCCTCTGGACAGCTTCCATCCTGTCTATGTCTTTGCGAAGATTGGGTCTCCAGAACTGCACGCAGTACTCCAGATGGGGTCTGACCAGCTGTCTGTACAGAGGGATAATAACTTCCTGTTTTCTACTGGTGATGCCTCTCCCTATGCATCCGAGGATCCCCCCAGCCCTCCTTGCTGCCCTCTCACATTGCTTGCCCACCTTTAGGTCATCTGATATGACTACCCCCAGGTCCCTTTCCATTTTTGTTGTTGTTAGTATCTCACCCCCCATTGTGTACTCTTCCCCTGGGTTTTTGTTTCCCAGGTGCATTACCTTGCACTTCTTAGCATTGAATCTAAGCTGCCATACATTTGACCATTCCTCTAACCTTGCCAAGTCCCTTATCATCCTTTCCACCCCACCTTGTGCATCAACTCTGTTGCAGATCTTTGTGTCATCTGCAAAGAGACATACTTTTCCTTCCAGTCCTTCTGCAATGTCGCTTATAAAGACATTGAAGAGGACTGGTCCTAATACTGAACCCTGCGGTACCCCACTAGTAACCCCCCTTTCTTCAGAGTGGACTCCATTTACTATTACTCTCTGTGTCCTATTCTCCAGCCAATTCTTTACCCAGGCTGTCATCTTGGGACCCACTCCAGGCTGGCTAACTTGTATATTAATCTTTTGTGGGACTGTATCAAATGCCTTGCTAAAGTCTAGGTAGGCCATGTCCACAGCCCTCCCTGATCTACTACTTGGTCACCCAGTCAAAGAAATCTATCAGATTAGTCTGGCATGACCTTCCCGCTGAAACCATGCTGCCTTGGGTCCTGTGCCCCTCTGGCCTCTAGATAATCGACAATTCTTTCCTTCAGAAGTGATTCCATCATTTTCCTACCACTGAGGTTAAACTAACAGGTCTGTAGTTTCCTGCTTCTGCCTTGCTCCCACTTTTGTGAAGAGGACTCACATCTGCCCTCCTCCAGTCCTCGGGTACCACCCCATCCTCCCATGATTTGTTAAAGAGGGTAGTCAGTGGTGTCACTAGTTCTACCCTTAGTTCTTTTAGAATTCTGGGATGAATCCATCAGGCCCTATTGCTTTGTCCACCTTCAGTTTTAAGAGTTCTTTCAGAACCCTTTCTTCTGTAAATGGGCTGGTATCAACTTCTGTATCCACAGTGTTTCTATTGTTTGTTTTAGGTACCTCCCCTCTTCCTTTGTAAATACTGAGCAAAATATTTGTTTAGTATCTCTGCCTTTTCACAGTCACCCTCTGCCCACCCTCCCTCCCTTTGTTAAGCTTCACTATCCTTCCCTTGGTCTTCCTTTGCTCCTGATATACCTATAAAGGTTTTATCCTTTCTTAACCGAGTTGGCTATCTTTTCCTCGGTTTGGGCCTTTGCTGTTCTGACTGCCTTCCCAGCTTCCTTTGATTTAACTGATACAGTTCTCTGTCCTGCTCCTTCTGTGATTCCTTGTACTTCCTGAATGCTTTTTTCTCTTGAACCTTCACTGCCACTTCCTTTGAGAACCATAGTGGTTTCTTACATCGTTCGTTTGTTTATTTGCTTCACACAAAGGCTTGTTACCTCTGTGATGGCAGTTTTTATTATTCCCCATTGTTCTTCCACCCCTCCTTCCTGCCCATTTGCTAGTGCATTCCTTAGGCACTCACACATTTTGGCAAAGTCAGCCCTCCTAAAGTCCAGTACTTTTGCCTTGTATGACTTGACTCTATTGCTGTGTTTATTGTGAACCATACTGTTCGATGGTCGCTAGTTCCCAGATGGCTACCCACTTCTACATCTGTGATCCTCTCTTCATCTCCATTTGAGAGAACCAGGTCTAAGATTGCTCCCTCTCGAGTGGGCTCCAATACTAGTTGTCTAAGGCATGCCCCCTGTAGGGCAGCTAGAATAACCCCAATCTTCGAAGTGGCTGCTGCAACTGCACTCCAGTTAACATCTGGCATATTCAGATCACCCATCAGCAATATCTCTCCTTTTTTTGCCATTCTAAGTATGCTTTCTATCATTTCCTTGTCCATTTCCTTCCCCTGAGAAGGGGGTCTGTATACAACCCCTGTGCGGATTGTGGTTCCATTGCCAGTCTCCAAATTTAGCCACAGTGCTTCTTCTCCTCCCTGTTTTCCCTTTTGTTCTGTTGCTTTGATTCCTTCCCTTATGTAAAGAGCTACTCCTCTTCCTCTTTTACCCTCCCTGTCCCTCCTGTAGATAGTGTATCCTGGTATGTTTACATCCCAGTCATGGTTTTGTGTGTACCATGTTTCTGTGACTGCCATGATATCCAGATGTTCCTCCTCCATCAAGGCCACTAATTCAGGAAGCTTGTTACTCAGACTACGGGCATTGGTACTCATTGCTCTCCATTTTTTGTTGGCTTTACCTTCTGTTGCAGCATCCCCCACTGACATTTCTACCTCAGTCTTTTTCTCATTTAGTACCCTGTTTTGTAGGGAGAGGCTGGGATTTTCCTGCTGCTTATCAGTGCCTCCCCCCTTGACTAGTTTAAAAGCTTTCCAAGGAAGCATTTAAACCGATTGCTCAAAAGACTTGTTCCCTTCCTGGACAGATGCAGATCATCCTGCCAGTATAGGCTGGTGTCCCTCCAGGTGGAACCCCAGTCCCCAATGAAGCCAAACCCCTGTTCTCCACACCATTTTTTTCAACCATTCATTAAACTGCATGGTGCAAAGTACCCTCGCCTCACTCATGCCATTGACAGGCAGCACCTCTGAGAAGGATACTGTGTGTGCTACTTGTCTTAGGCCCCTCCCCAATTCTACAAAGTCCTTCTGCACTGCTCTAATCTCATGTTGAGCCAAGTCATTTGTCCCTAGGTGGACAATGACATCCAGCTCAGACTCCTGCACAGCTGTTCTCGTGATCCTGAGGATGCGTCCTCTCCTCAAGCCATGGCACCAGGCAGGTACCTAACTTCAGTTTTCCTGCTCCCCCAGTTCTATCCCCTAATAATTGAGTCCCCCACCAGGAGCTGCTTCCTTTCCTTGTGGTGTCCTCTGCCTCCTTCCTGTGGGCCTCCCTAGTGATAGTTGTCCTCAGCCTCCTTAGTCTCCTCTGCGGGTGCATCCAAAGGGGAGCTATGCTCCCCCAGAATTGTGTATGGATTGTGGAGTGGAACAACTGACTGGGTGTGCCTCTGTTCCACCATCCTCACCCTCCCTGAGTCCACTGTGGTCCAACTGCTGTGCTTTCTTCGCAACCTCTGAGGTAGTGGTGGTGGCTCTGTGCTCCCTGGATGGGGGAGGTTCCCTTCCTACCGTCCAGTGTGGCCTGGGGGAAGGTTCCCTTACTACTGTACAGTGTGGCCTGAAGATGGGCAACTTCCTCCCACAGGGCAGAGAGTTGTCTGCAAATAGGGCAGCATCTCAGCCTCCAGAAAGACTCCCGGAAGACTGCTGCCCCACAGCCATTACATTGCACTACTCCCCACATGTTTATCTACTTTTTTTTGTGTGTGTGTGTGTGTGTGATTGTATAATATATATATTTCTATATAACAAACCAATGTGTATGCTTATATTGTCAGTGCACTGTGCTAGAGAGGATATGACAGTGATATGCACCTTGCACTCTTGAGGAATGATGTCAGAACCCCAGGTATAAAGGAACTATTTCCAGGGTGGGTGGGGTGAGGGTGGGAAGGGGTTGGGCCTAAACTGTGCCCTCACAAAACAATCAGCTAAGAGCTCTGACCCACCGCTGAGATGAGTGCCTGCCTATCAGCAAGATACCCTACACAGCAATTTGACAGAGAAAATACCCTGTTAATCAAACACAGAAAAATCCAGACATCCAAGTCAGACACAGGTAAAACCTCCCCAGTCCCAAAACAGCCTGGTGGTTTGTGCTCTGAAAGCAGTCAGCCCCAAAATAAGTCAGCTGTGCTTTAAACTCTTCCTGCACTGAAAATCTTAAGAACTGTAACAAAGATTGTCTTTTCCTGATAATTCTAAGTTCCTTATTTCACCTTTCAGTTAGAAGTAGCCTCCACCTGCAGAATATCTGCTACAAACCAAAGACAATTGTAAGGTTCACCTCCCTCTGTTGTGAGCACAACTCGCTTTCTTGCAAATCCTATGTTCAGTATTGCAGCTTCCAGCCAGAGGTAGTTTGACTTGAAAAATATTAGCTGTGTACTGTGTACACTTGGTAGTGTCGTAAATAACTAAAGGCAGTGGGTTAGCAACAAAGGGGTAGAACAGGACTTAAGTATTGGTAGATACAGGCAGAGGGAAAACAGGAGACACCTTGTCTAGGGTGAGGTGATAAATCAATTTTAAAAATAATGTGCAATGCAATTTACAGAAATTAAGCTGTCAGCATCAATCATTAAAGAGCTTCTGACACCTCAAAGAAAACTTAAAAAAAACAATAATTAGGTACAACTCTGCCTGCATTCCATTTATGATTTGTATATTTCTCTTCCCCATTATTTATTACTAAGAAAAGTTGCAAGAATATATTATCTTTATACCTTAGAGTTTCTTTAGTCTGTCTGCATCTATAGCTTACTCAAAACTTCAAGTCATAATCCTCTGTTGTGTCATCATAGTCTGTTGCCATGGGAGTAACTGTGATGCCACAATCAATCAATCTTTGTTTTACCAGGCGAAACACCATTGAGGAGGACTCGTTTACAAGGTTGACCTGGGCAAGGTACATATGGATAATACATTTAGAAAATATACATACAAAAAAAACACAAGATCATCAGAACAATGCAATACATAGTAGAAGAAGTAACATATAACATTTCATACAAAGTTAATGCACGGTACACATCAACAACTTACATAAACACAATTTACAGAACTCAGGTGATATACAGGAATAAACAGACAGAGGGATAAGGGTGGAAGGAGATAGCCATGAGTAGTCAGGGGAGGTAAGGGAGGAAGGATATCACTAGCTGAAGTGGGAAAAGCAAAGGAGAACAATACTTTGGAGTGTTAGTCAGTGCTCAGAAGTTGAAGGCACTCAATGGAAGCAATTACATGTCTCCTTGAAAACAATTAGGAACAGGATTTTGAAGTAAGACAGTTTTATAGGGAATGTGAGCTTCAATGTTTTTTTGTATGGTGTTCCAAACAACAGGGAGGGCATGGCTTATGGCTGCTGCACCAAAACATGTCCAAACATTTGGGACCAACAGGGGAAATTTGGGTAAGACTTCTTAGGGAATAATACCCAGTGGCTGTGACAGGCAGACAGTCAGAAATATACTGTGAGAACTTATTAATAATGGCTCTTTAGGTCCAGAAGGCAGCATTTTTGTGATGTCTGAAACTGAGAGAGCTCCATCCTACCCTGATATATAGCGTGCAATGGTGGGTTCAATAAGGAGCTCAAGTAATAAATCTAAGTGTGTGATGGTACAGGGTGTCAAGTTTGGACAAGGCAGAGCTCAGGCCTTGACCATAAAGGAAGTTGGCATAATCCAACAGCAGCATAAAAGTGGTTTGGACCAGCCAAGTTTTAACTTTGGTTGTAAAGATGTGTTTAAGCTGATAAAAGATGCCAAACCTCTGTTTTAATTTTTTTGAGTTTGTCAATGTGGTCCACAAAGGATAGTTTGTGGTCTGTTGAAAGACCCAGGTATCTGAATTTTATTATGAATTCCAGGAGTTCACCTAGAAGTGTGGATATCTGTGGTACCATACCAGGTTTAGAAGGCTTAGTGTTGCTGACTGAAGATGAAAAGAGCATGGCCTTCATTTTCTTGGCATTCAGTAGTAACTTTAAGTGCAAAAGATTTCTCTGTAACATGTTGAAGTCCATTTGGAGATCCTTACAAGCAAGCTCAGGTGTATGTCTGTCTATGTACATAGCCATATCATCTGCAAATAGGTGCATGTTTGCAGTATTAATTCCTGCATTAACATTGTTAATGTAAAGAGCAAACAGTAAAGGGCCTAGGATGGACTCTTGTGGAACACCTCTTTGTAGTGGTTTTAGGGGGGGGAAGGTCCCCTTCCACCGTAATTCTCTGGTATTGACCTATAAGGTAATTGGAAAACCAATTCAAGGCCGAGGGATCCAGTCCAAGATTTCTAAGGATGGTCAGTAAAAGGCCATGGTTGACCGTATCAAAAGCTTTGCTTAGGTCAAGAAACTGAGTGCAAACATGATTTTTCTCATCCAGGACCTTTTGCCAGTCATTAGTAACTCTGGCAAGTAGTGCTCTATGATTTCAGGTAGGGAGAATGTAAGCAGGAACAGATAAACTCTTCAGGAGCAAAGATCCTGTTTTCATACAAATTACCTCAGTAATAAATAATGCGATCAATACAGCACTAATGGAAAATACAAGCACGATTGCATCTAAATATTAGGGTTTTTGTTTTCTCTGAGGTTAAGATGCAACTCTTTAGGGTATTTATTTTTCTGATATTTGATATATATATATATATATATATATATATATCAGTATATGTTAACCCTTCATATTACCTCATCACAACCTCCTACTCTACTCTATGGTAATGATCTGGGGCTATGAACAAATGTAAAACTTTATTTTATGTAATATTAATTATTTACTACTGCTTTATATCTATATGATGTCCTAACTTATTTTCTGCCACTTTCTATTTCTTATTATTTATGATTTTCTCCCATTTTTTTTTATATATTTATATCCCTTGCTGCATTAATAAGCTGAAGGGTTGCTATATCTTTTCATAAATTCCTTCATGAGCCTCTTTCAGACACTGCACTCTATCGAGATTCATGGCATCTACCATAAAGTTTATCCAAGTTTTTATGTTTGGAGGGGTGGAATCTTTCCACTTTAATAAAATAAATTTCTTTGCAACTGTCATGGCTATTGAAACAAAAGATTGTTGATACTGATTTAGATTTTCTGATTGCACTTGTAATGCAAACAGTAAAGAGTAATTTAGATGGAATTCGCTTGTTCAGGTCTTCACTTATGATTTTATATATTTTGGACCAAAAATATGTAAGGTATGGACAGCTATGTATTAAAGTACCTGAAGTGTTCAAATATCTGGGACATTTGCCTAATATATTAGCATTAATGTTACATCATTTGTATGGTGTGAAATATTTCCTATGGAGTATATTGTATTAGATTTGTTGTGCCTTGCTAGATCTGATGTTTAAGTAAGGAGTCTCCAAAATTCTGGATGATAATTCCTCAGATATTTCTTCTGAAAGTTAGCTACCCAGTTCTAATTCTCATTATTGTTTTAATTTTATTATATCCTTTGTTCTAATGGAAAATAGACTGGAATAAAGTATAGGGATTAATTTTTTGGTTTTGCTTTGTTCTTCTAAGTTGTCCAGAATTGGGGCAGACAGGAGATTCAATGAGCCATTAGTTTTAGTAATATAATGTGTTAATTGTAAATATTTAAAGTAATGGACCTTTGGTAAGTTATATTGTAGTCTCAATTGTTCAAAAATAATAAATTGACTGCCCCCAAAAAGTTGTCCAGCTTCAAATAGTCCTTGGGTAGTCCATTCTTTTAATATTTTTTCCTTTACTGAAAGAGGGAACTTGTAATTATTATATAGTGGAGTATATTTTGTAACCCCAATATCAAATTTTAATATCTTGTGAATTTCGTACCAACTCTTTATTGTTACTGAAGTAGTTAAATATCTTTTTAACGGTTGTTTGGAGAATAATGCATTCATTAGGTTTGGACAGTCACACCTGTTGGTTTCCATTTCTGTTGATATACTTTGTCCTCTTCGATAATTTATCCAGCTCCAAATGTTCATAAACTGTGAGACCAGAAAGTATTTATAAAAATCCGGTAAAGCTAAGCCCCCTTGTTCTTTAGGGAGTACTAATTTATCATATGAAATTCGGTTTCTTATTTACCCAAATGAAATTAGTAATTACTCCCTTTAAGCCTTTAAAAAATTCAACAGGAATATAAATATAGCAGTGTCAGTGGCTCAGTAGGTAGCACACTCGCCTCTGAGGCCGGGAGATCAGAGGGCTGTGGGTTCAGTTCCCACATCTGGCACTTGGGTTAATATCCCAGTACTGACACTGTAATGCAGCATGAGAGGGTTCTGCATTTCTGAGGTGCTGTCTTTCGGATGAGACGTTAAACCGAGGTCCCATCTGCCTGGATTGGTGGTAGTTCAGGTGGATGTTAAAGATCCCATGGCACTTATCGAAAGAGTAAGGGAATTTCCCCGGTGTCCTGGCCAAATTTCCCTCATTCACTAAAAATACCACCAACAGCTTAATCTGGTTCAAGGTCAGTTGGCATTCATCTGTTTCCCCCTCCCCCGGGTCGTGCCTGAAAATAGGCAGGATTTGTCTAGTGCACTTACCCGGTCAACAAAAGCTAAATAAATAAAAATAAAAATAAATGGGGAGAGCTTGAAATCTGTATAATAGTTTTGGAAGTATCTGCATCTTAAATCACATTAATTCTACCTATTAATGTGAGAGGTAGAGAGCGCCATCTTTCCAGGTCTACTTTTGTTTGTTGTAAACAATTATCATAATTAACTGAGCATAAGTTGTCTAAATTATTCGAGAGCTAGATGCCCAAATATTTAATTGCATCAACTATGGGGCATAAGCAGACTCTACTAAGATAGATATTTACATCTTTATTAATTGCAGGAATTAATGATTTTTCATAATTTCGAAACCTGCTTCTTTTCCAAACAATTTTATGATTCTAATAAATTCTTTAATTGAATCTTGGCCATTGGTCAAATATAGAGGGGCACTGTCTGTATAAAGACTAATTTTATGGCTCTTAGTTTCATGATCAACTCCTTTTATCTTTAAGTTCTGTCTTGTTGATTCTGCCAACGGTTCAATACTTAGTGTGAAAATTAACGGGGACAGGGGACAGCCCTGCCTTGTCCCCCTTGTAAGTTTAAATGTGGGTGATCAAATATTTAATTTCAGCAGTTGGTGCTTGGTATAGCAATTTTATCCAGTCCATAAAGCCATCACCAAAGTTCATCTTCTGAAGTGTATTAATAATAAAAGATCATTCTACATGGTCAAACACTTTTTCTGCATCCGTCAACAAGATGGAATCCCCACTGTCTTTCCATTGCATAACATTTATTGTATGTCTAATATGTTCCATTATTTTTCTTCCTTTAATAAATCCATTTTGATCCTGGCTTATTAAGTATGGTAAAGCTTTCTCCAAATGTTTTGCTAGAACTTTGGTGAGGATTTTATAGTCTGCATTAAACATGGAAATCGGTCTATATGATTTACCTAATTCAGGGTCCTTATCTTGTTTATGAAACACATGTATATGTGCCTCATAAAAAGCAGGCAGTATCTTTTTTAATTGAACACTTTTATTGAAAAGATTTACAAGAATAGGAATAAAAATGTCCTTAAATTCTTTAAAGAATTCTACCTGAAACCCATTGGGCCCTGGCACCTTCCCTACGTTTAATTAATTCAGAGCTGTTCCCACCTCCAGGTATGTTATAGGTTGGTCCAGACTAGTTTTTAAGTCTAAAGACAGCTGTTTTAATGTTATATTATCCAGAAACTTAGTCTGAGGCCCATTTTCTAATTCTCCCAGAGAGGTATAGAGTTCTTTATAATATTCTGAAAAGATAATATCTGATGAGTTGCTATGTATCCTGTCATTTTTATCTTTTATTTGTTTAATATTACGTTCCTGATCATTTTTTAGCTGCCAGGCTATTGAGCCTTAAGAGTCTATCAGAATTTATGTAATAGTTTGATCTGATTGATAGCAGTTGTCTTTCTGCTTTTTTGTAATCAAAATATTATATGCATCCTTTTGCTTTGATAATAAATTAAATATTTTAGTATCATGATTATTAAAGTGAATTTGTTCCAAACTTTTTATTTCCTCTTCATAGGTATCATAGGTAGATCAGAGCCAAGAAGACCGGAGTCCATAATGCTCGCCAATATAATTAATCATAACCCTTTATTGATTTATCTCTTAAGAAATTATCCAATCGTGATTTAAATAAATTCATAGTTGCACTGGTCACCACAGAGAGTGGCAGTACATTCCAAATTTTAGACTCTCTAACAGAGAACCAAGAACTTCTCTGTTTAGTTCTGCATCGTTCTACCAATAATTGTAATGGGTGAGCTCTAGTTTCATAAACTACTTCTCTAAAAACCAGTCCCAAAGAATCCCATAAGGTACTATCATATAGGGCTCTATACACTAAACACAAATCTCCTCTTAGTCTGCGATACTCAAGACTATAAAGTCCGAGTTTTGTAAGTCTATTTTCATAATCCAGTCCCTGAACTTCGCTGATACTTTTTGTTGCCCTTCTCTGAATACGCTCAAGGGCATTTATGGAACCCCTGTCACCAGGTGACCAAAACTGGGCACAATACTCAACATGAGGCCTAACCAACGAGGAATACAATGGGAGTAGAACCCTGCTACTTGTATTTGTAATATGTTTTTTAATACAGTGGAGAATACCCCTGCTTTTTTAATAATTTGTTGACAATGTAAGCCAAATTTTAGATCATTTTTGACCCTAATTCCCAGATCTCGCTCATCTTCAACAACTTTAAGAATTTTATTACCCATAAAGTAATTAGCTAATGGGTTATCCTTCCCAAAGTGCATAACAACGCACTTCTCAACATTGAACACAAGTTTTTTTGTTAATGCCCAATCTTCAAGTTCCTTTAATGCGCTTTGCAAAGTACATATATCCTCAAGATTATTAATTTTATGGCCTATGCGAGTATCATCAGCAAATTTTGTTAATCAGACATTAGATGATGATGTTAATGAGGAAATATAAGGATTAAAAAGACAGGGTCCTAATACAGAACCCTGTGGGACCCCACTAGTCACTGGTTCATATTCTGAAAAATAACCCTTTATACAAACTCGCTGAGTCCTCTCAAACAGCCAAGACTCTATCCATTTAGTTATGTTCCTATCGAGTCCCATTTCTATTATGGAGTCAATGAGTTCACCATGTGGCACCTTATCAAAGGCCTTAGAAAAGTCCAGTAGAACCACATCCACAGCTTCTCCACCATCCAAAGCCAAACCAACCCTACCATAAAACTCAAGCAGGTTGGTCATACAAGAACGGGATTTGACAAATCCATGCTGTGTTTGGTCTGGTTGAATATTAGTTTCTACATTCCCTATAAAACCAGGGGAGGGCCAGCCAGCACGTCATTATTATGTATAAGAGATCCGTATCCTACTGCTGAGGCCTCAGGGACGAGAGAAATGCGGGATCACAACAGAAGTTTTTCTTTTTGACAAGCATGATGGGGGGGGATTAAGCTCTGACATAACACATGGTAAACTCCAGACTAGTTATACTGGAGTTATTTGAGTTTTGGGTCTACTATGTGCTGCTGTTTAATGGTTAGTGACGAGGAGCCATGACATCTGGCAGGGACCCGTTAGTGTTGGAGTTCGGGAGGACCGAGCCATCTGTCTGGCCCCTCCTCCTCCGATTTGAGCTTGGGTAGCTCGAATGAACAGGGAACAATATCTCTTGTTCCCCTACCTTGGAAGCCATCTTGTAAATATGTTTTATTGTTGGGTAAGGATTGCTCTGTTGGCACCTACCTCTAAGGGTTTAGAAATTGTGTGTTGTGAGAGTTGAATTTAATGCAACTGATTTTAACAAGAAACTTCATAGGCAGCTTAATCTGGGACGACAAAAGGGTAGTCAGAAATCAGCACAGTACATGGAAGGTGTTGGCTGGGGGGGAAGGGGGATGTCGGGGTAAGCTACAGGGAGGGGAAGAAATTCAGGAGCATGAGCAGGAACACAGAGAGGGAAACAACCCTTGGTGCCTAGATGGAGGATAATTCTGTTATCAAAATTATTTCTCACAATGTTAATGGGCTGAATAACCCAGTAAAACGGCATAAGGTTTAAGCTACTATAAAAAGACAGAAACCCTCATTTGTTTTGTTACAGGAGACACACCTTAGCAAAACTGAGCATCAAAAATTGAGGACATTTGGATTTGACCAGGTGGTTGCTGCCTCATATGGGAAGGGGAAGAGAAGGGGCTCGGCAGTCCTGGTCTCTAGAGGAACCCAATTCCAAAAGACAGCCAGCTATGTTGATCCGGAGGGCCGCTTGGCTATACTTTCGGGCTACCTGGAGGGTGCCCCCATTACGCTGGCTTCCATATAAGCCCCTCCAGGTTCCTCAAAAGAGGCATTCCGCTCTCTATTACATAAGATCACGGAACAGCAAAAGGGGCTGCTGGTGGTAGAGGGGGACTTAAACCAAGTGTGGGAGCAAAGAAACACTTCTAAATTTAAAACTCCAAGACAAAGTGCGGCCAGCAAATTTATTAAAAATTACTTAAAAGGGGCCTTCTGGGTGGACGCCTGGTGTAAACAGAATAAGAGCAAATGAGAATATACTCACTTTTCATTCCCCCACGGTTCATTTGCCCGAATCGACTATCTGTTGATTTCTGGGGAACACCAAGATAGGGTGTTAGAATGTAAACATATCCCATCTGTGCTCTCAGATCATGCACAGCTGTATCTGAAGCTGAACTGGAAGGGACAATCCCTCTGGAGGTTTAATAATTACCTATTAAATTTAAAAGAATTCACAGACATGGCTACGGATAGGATTGCACAAATCTTACAAGATAACACATCCCCGGAGACACCGGGCACGATCCTATGGGATACTGTGAAAACAGTATTTAGAGGGGACTGCATCAAATTTTACAGCCCGTCTTAAATGACGGCAAACCCGGCGTCTAGAAGATCTCCAAAACCATTTTCAGAAGTTACAGGGACAGCTAGCAGAAGGGGATCGCACCGTATTGCCAGATATACAAGTCATCAAACAACAGATTCAAAAGGTAATTGATGTAAGGACCGAGCAGGCCCTCCAGTATTTGCGTCAGAGGTATTATGAGATAGGGCCTCGAGCCTCACGCCTCTTGGCATACCGCCTGAGGCAACAGGCCTCTCAGTCCACAATCACCCAGATCCGAGACCCTAAATCTGGTCAACTATTAAAATCCACCAAAAAAATTCTAGCAGGGTTTAGGGACTTTTACTCGAGTTTATATGCACCAGACCACCCTCCAGACAAGGAGCAAATAGAACGATACTTAACCAAAATAAACCTTCCAAAGATAACTCAGGAAACCAGGGACTCCCTGGCCAGCTCCATTACTTCCTTGGAAATGACATCAGCGATTAAAGATTAAAGACTAAAAATCCCTGGGCCAGATGGATATACTCCAGAATTTTTAAATTTTTCTAAGGGAGATTGTGACCCCCCCCGTTGGGGGCATGCAGGGAGGTGCACTCAGGGAAGGCACTCCCAGATACCTGGAATTATGCAATCATCTCAAGCATTCCCAAGCAGGGCAAGGACAGTACACAATGCAGTTCTTTCCGTCCTATTTCTGTCTTAAACACAGATTATAAACTATATGCCTCAATCCTGGCGAAATGCCTGGAGATGATATTACCCAATTTAATCAACCTCGATCAAACAGGCTTTATCTTGGGTAGACAGACTCAGGACAATATTAAAAGAACATTACAAGTGCTACACCATGCTGCCCGGTCGGGGGTGCCAGGATTGATTTTAAGCCTGGACGCAGAAAAAGCGTTCAACCGGGTGGCATGGGAGTTCCTGGGCTTCTCCCTGAGAGCATTTGGATTTTCGGAACTCTTTATCAAAATTATAAATAACATATACACTAGCCCTAAGGCCTACATAAAGATTAATGGCAGAGTCTCTGCCCCGATATCTTTATTTCGTGGTACCAGGCAGGGGTGCCCCCTTTCCCCCCTGCTCTTTGCCCTATACCTTGAGCCCCTAGCTCAGACGATAAGACAGGATGAGTTAATTCAGGGTTGGGACCTAGGAGGGGAAACCCATAAGTTAGCCCTTTATGCAGATGACCTTCTGGTATATCTTAAGAACCCAGAGCAGTCCTTGGAGAGCCTTTGGGCACGATTGGCAGAGTTCAGCCCTTTAGCTGGGTACAAAATGAATATGGCCAAGACGAAGGTCTTGAGAATACAATACGAACCCTCAGACCAAATCCGGAAGAAGTTCCCATTTAGGTGGAACTTAACCCATATTAAATACCTCGGAATACAGCTGGGTTCCCACATAGATCAGTTATTTCCCCTCAACTTTACTCCAATCTTAAAAGACATTAAGCTAGAACTGGAGCGGTGGGCTCTTGTGCCCATCCCTTTGATTCAGAGGGTCGAGGTGATAAAAATGGTAATCCTCCCTAGGTTCCTATACCTAACGCAGGCAATTCCCATTTTCATCCCGGACTCTTACTTCAATACCCTCAACAGAGGAATCTCCCATTTTATTTGTGGGTCTCAAAAGCCTAGAGTTCGCCTCTCACTCCTACAATTACCTAAGAAAGAAGGAAGCCTAGCCTTACCAAATTTTAAATTGTATCATCAGGCAGCTCAGCTTCCAACGATTATGTATTGGCTAGACCAACTCTACATAACCAAGTGGAAAACTTCAGAAATTAGGGAAGTTTTCCCGTTAAAAAACCTGAACAGGGTACTATTGGGGCAGAGGGAAAAATTTAAGCAGGGTCAGGTGGGCAACCCATACACTGTCCTTACCTTGAATAATTGGTACGGGATCTTGAGAGACAGGGGAGCCAGGGGGTGGAGGAGCCTTCTGCTCTCGGTCCCACACCTGGCTTCCTTTCATCCCGCCCAGTGGGATGTGGGATTCCGGAGATGGGAGGAGAGGGACTTACACCTGATATGGCATTTTCTGGAGGGAAATGGGATTCTGCCCTTTGAAACACTAGTTAATAGATACGGAATTTCATGGAAAGATAGATTCTGATATTTTCAAATCAGAAATTATATTGGTAGCCTCATGACCCACCTTAATAGTGGTGGTTCCTCCCCTCCACAGATTGCGGACATATTCAGAAGGGCAGTAGAGGGGACTCCAGTCAGATCTCATATTATTTCCACATTATATCAGGCGCTCCTGGCCTGGAAGGGAGACTCCCCATCCTCATTAAGGAAGGCATGGGAACGAGACCTTGACTCCCAGATATCAGATGAGGTCTGGATGTGGGCACAGACTAGGGTTCACTGGGGGTTGGCGGCAGTCAGCTGGAGAGAATTTTCTTGGAAGAATTTTGTTAGGTACTTTTGAACTCCGGCAATTCAGATGAAATACATGCACTCCGGCCCCTCTGCGTGTTGGAGGAATTGAGGACACGCACCGGCAACTTTCTCACATATTATGTGGAGTTGCCCGGTTCTGTGCCCCTTCTTCCAGGACCTCCAGTGGGCCTTGGGGTCGATGGTAAGTCCCGCCCTGACAATTTCAGCTTTCTGCTATTTCTTTCTTGAATTGCCAGGGGAGTTTCGGGATCCCCTAATGGTAAGGCTTCTGAAAATCTCCTTCTTAGCAGCCCAAAAGGCAATAACATCTAACTGGCTGACATGCAAAGCCATCAACTTAAAGATGTGGTAGGATCATATGATTAAAATATACAGAATGGAAGCATTATCAGCCACCACCAATAAAAAATTGCCTCACTTTGAGAACTTATGGAGGCGTTGGGTTGTGTACATGGCAGAGGCAAGGCCTGATTTTGTTCCTTGACTAGGCCTTGCGACTATTAACTTGATATAAGCTCGATTCCCTTCTCCCTCCTCGGCCCCTTTCCTCTTAGTGGAAGGAGTTGACCTCAAATGCAGAATTTACTTAATGAGAAATATGAAGTATATAAATTAACTTGAATGAATAGAAGTTGTACCTTTATCTGAGTCATTATCCCTAAGCCCAAAAGTGTACGAAATGAATTGCCTTTGAAGGAAAAGGAAATGGATTTGCCCCCCCCTTTTTTTTTGTTTGTATGTAATCTGTGGGTATGTACTGTATTTGTTGCCCTTGATTATCCAAAATAGCTTACTAAATAAAGAAAATTAAAAAAAAAAAAAAGGAATGTAAATTGCACCACAAAAGATCCTTTTCATAATTGTAAGATATATCAGTAGGAGACTCTGTAATTAATTTGCACTGAAATGATATCGGGTACACTGTAGTATGTGATTGTAAACTCTGTGTATTTGTTGTTATTGTCAATGTTAACATGTTTTTTTTTCAGTTACTGTTTTAAAAGAAAGCAAATAAAGATTGAAAGTTTAAAAAAAAAAAAAAAAGAATATTAGTTTCTAAATAATTCTTTATTAAACCCTCCATGATTTTACTCAGAACAGAGGTTAAACTAATGGGTCTATAATTTGTAACATTATGTTTAGATCCTTTATTTTTATAAATGGGAATGACAGTAGCATGTCTCCATTCTTCCAAGACCTCTCCTTCTGTAAGGGATTTTGTAAACAAAGCAGCCAATGGACCAGATAGAGGGGATGCCAGTTCTTTCAAAATACGGGGTGAATACCATCAGGTCCAGCCGATTTATTAGGATTTAGTCCCAAAAGTATTTTCTCCATTTCCTTATCCTCAATCTTATATTGTGTGATAATAGGATGGATATTATGATTCATAGTAGGAGTTGTTTTATTATTAAAGACTGAAGAAAAGTAGTTGTTACAAATTACAGCCATGTCTGTTATATCAGTTTGTATTTCACCATTTTGATTTTCTAATGGGCCAATAACAGGTGCACCACCCTTTTTACTATTTATATAAGTATAAAAGGCTTTATAGTTATCTTTAACATTTGCAGCTAGCCTATATTCATAATCACTCTTAGCTTTCCTAATACTTTTTTTTAGATATTTTTAAGCATTGTTTATAGTCAAGCCAATTCTTTTGAGAGTTGCTTAATTTAGCTTTAATGAATGCCCTATTTTTCTTTTTAATTTGTTTCCTAACTGTTTTATTCATCCATGGTGTTTTAGGTTTATTATTGTCCATTTTCATAATTTGGGGGATATATTTATTGGTAGTAATGGTCAGTTTAGCATTTAAAGACTGCCATATTTCTATAAGTGATTTATGATTAAAGTCCGATTTCCAGTCCCATTGGGACAATTCGTTATAAAAATCCCCAAAATTAGCCTTATTAAAATTATATACTGAAATAATACTAGGATCAATTTCATGGTTCACCTTATAATTAAAGTATACCATTGAGTGATCACTAGACCCAAGTGGTGGAATAACTTTAATGTTTGTTAAGCCAGCACCCAAGTTAGTTAAGACTAAGTCTAATATATTTGTACCCCCGAGTGCTATCCATAACTAATTGCTCCATATTATACTCCAAAAAAGTTTCCAAAAAATTATTTTCAGTAATAGTATTAGTATTAAATGTATTCCAGTTAATACCTGGTAAATTAAAATCCCCCATCAAAAGAGCATTTGTTGATGATGAAAACTCATTTATAAATTCTAGTAATTGGACATTATCCTTAGGGGAAATAGTTGGGGACCTATATACAACACCAAGATTAATATACTCACCAGATTTAGGGAAAATTTTAATCCATAAGGCTTCTATATCAGGCCAATGACTCATATCAACATTACCAATTGTGATATTGTTAGAAATGTAAAGGGCTACCCCCCCACCCTTAACACCGCTTCTATCCCTGTGTAATAAAGTGTAGCCAGTAATATCTTTGTCCCAGGTGTCTGTGTCTTGCCACCATGTCTCAGTGATTGCACATATATGAATATTTAATTGCCCCAGGATAAGTATAAGTTCGTCAAACTTATTATTCAAGCTCCTTGCATTGATAAGTAGGCAATTCCAATCAGGTGTACTAGGACCTACCATACTACTATTAGAATTAAGTTGAGAAGATGGTCCCCCACCAGAAGATGGTCCCCCCCAGTTATTAGTTCTTCTAATGTTTTTTGCTGTTCCCATTTCCTTTTTCTAATGCCACTCACAGTTTGTAATTTGCCCCAATCCAGGCCTTAAATGTGTCCAAAATAATGATTTCATCTGTCTCTTCTGTATTTCTTTTAAAAAACTCCCTTATTTCATTGATTATATGGCTCCTAGTATCTGGCTGCTTAACTATGGAAAAGTCCATTTTCCAACAATAACCTCCCTTAATGTTGGACGGCCATTGTATTTCCAGCATACAGGGAGAGTGATCTGCTATTATAATCCCTGGGTAAAATATATTTTTGAGAGTAAAAAGCAATGATTCAGACATAAAAAAAAAAAAAAATTTAACCTACAGGCGGCCACTTGTATGGTAGTTGGATTAGGTTGAGGCGGACTCAGGTCGCTGGAGGGCAGCCGGAAGAGTGGCTTGAGTCCCACCACTGCTCGCCCTCTCTGGGGGGAAAGTGGGGGCCGATGCCCGTGACTTGTCTGACCCCAAGTGGTGGCTCAGGGTACTACAAGCCCCATTGGGGAAGGGCAGCCAAGAGTACATCATGGACGTCGGCGCGTTGCGTCATGACGTCAAGGGCTACACGGTGTATGGGGAGAAAAATGGTGGAAATGCCTGCCAGCACCAGGAAGATGGACTGCCTGGAGCATGCCTCTGATGTGCCCCCACTCACCCAGGCACCTCCAACGGCGGCAGTGGCTCGGGGTGTTGGGGCCCCACCTCGACCCCGCTCGGGGGGTAAACCAAAGCTCCATGGGACCTGGAGGTAGGTGTAGGTAGAGCAGGAGGCAGGAGGATGACTCCTTGACAGCCCCGAAGGGTCAGGGCTGGCAGGACGTGGGGAGTACAAATTGCATTCAAAAAAAAAAAAAAAAAAAAATCTAACCTAGAGTATGTATGATGCACAGTAGAGTAGTACGAGAACTGTTTAGTATTACTATTAAATTGAGACTAAGGGACCACCAATTTCAGGTCCATCATAAATCCCTTAATGGCCTTAATAGATGTTTTAAAGCCATGTAGTTGAGATTATGTTCTATCTGTATTTTTAATACCAAATTAAAATCCCTCCAGGATTAAATATTAGAGTTTGTTAAAGTTCTCTTGAAAATGTCATCGGCCCTTGAAATATTGTTATAAAAACAGTGCCTGCCTGGTGTTTTATATCAATGTTTACCATTTCATACCATTTTTAGCCATTTGTTATGTGCTCTGCTCTAGCCACAGTGGTAGCTGCTGAGGCTTGCTGTTCCTATGGTAATCATCATGCCTCCACCCTGGTGATGTCATTTGGGATGCTATTCTCATTCATCTATCTATATAAAAGCCAGGGAAATTACCAAATTACTGAGGTCTGAAATTATTTTTTCTTGTTCTGCACCTGTTGCAAGAAACTGAAAGACAATCAGTTGTTTGTGGTTTTGTTATGCTCAGTGCCAGTAATGCACCAAAATAGTTGAAATTATCATTTTAACCTGCACAGACTCTATAACGTTCTGCTGTGTTGAAAGGCATGAGACCTTTTCTCATCTTTGCAACCACCCAGTCCCCTGGGGTTACTAGAATCCCATCAGACTAGCCCTAGGAAAGTAGTGGGCAGCTGGTAAAGGGCTTATTAGGAGCTCTTTACAGATGACATCATTGTTTACTTAGCAAAGCTGAGTACAGAATGGATTATGTCATTTAGAATTCTCACAGCAGCATAAGCCACTTTGGAATCAGCTGCTAGGGGGTAGTTTAGGATGTTCAGATGGGAGTTCAGAGTAGTTGGTAGTTAGCAGTGGTGTGAAGTGGAGCTCTGAATGAGCAGCAGTGCTCAGAGTGGGGAGGTGCCTGAGTCGCCTCTGAGGCTCAGTGAAGGACCTCCAGCAGTTTCTCACCCTAGTGTGAGACCCAACTGTACCAGAAGAAGTGGTGGAGACCGTTTGCACGCAGGACTCCAGTGGGTCATTTCCACAGAGAAGTGAGAGGGACTTCAATTTCTATGGATCCAAGGGGCAATTCCCTGGAGATCCTGAAGAGTGCCAGCTGCCCAGAAAGAAAGAGTGTACAGTGAAGCTATGACAAGATACCAGTAAAGGGAAGAGGTGTTTTTCTTTCTGCCTCCATGTCTGTATCAAAGGGACAAACAAAACTGTGAGTACAGGTTCCATGGAAGTGTTCTCAGGGGTTGGTCTGAGGTGTACAGTATGTACCCAGAGAAAAGACTAGAGTGCACCTGTCGGGGCCCCTGCATCACCACAAAAATGCACTGAATGTTAAAACTTAAGTTTGGGAGTCCTTCAGCATTTCATGGGAAATTAAGGCTCATTTGGTATAACCCAGAAGGAATGGCAGAGACTAGTTGGGGCTGGATTGGGCATAACCTCAGTTTAATCCTCATTCAGGGCTAACTGGTTCACATATGGGCACCAGGTTACCCTGGGCATGTTAATGTTCATAGCATCAAGAGGAATTTGTGAAACATGTACATATGAAATTGCCGGTAGAGACAGGCGATTCGGTCTATCTAGTCTGCTCGAGTGTGCAGTACTTCAGTTCATTAGACTGCAGCTATTCCCCCATATGCCCTTCCCCCATCTCCCACCTCCTCCCGGTTTGTACCCTCTCCTTGAATCTGTCCCACCCGCTCTTGAAGCTCCCAGCACTCTGAAGCATATGACTTCCTTTGGCAAAGTGTTCCACCCTGCCACCACCCTTTCTGTGAAATAGAACCTCCTCAGTTCCCTCTTGAACCTGCCCCTTCCAACTTCATAGAGCGTACCCTGGTACCTTCCGCCCTTCAGACTGAACATACACCTGGTGTCTACTCTGTTCAAACCCTTCAAGTACTTGAAGTTCTCAATCATATCCCCTCTTCCTTCTTTCGTCCAGGGTATACATATTGAGCTCTCTCAGTCTCCCCTCATATGGTCTGTCCCCCAACCCCAGGATCATTTTTGTTGACCTGCACTGTACCCCCTCCAGTGGTTTGATGTCCCTTTTCAAGTAGGGGCACCAGAATTGCACGCAGTACTCTAGGTGCAGTCTCACCAGGAACCTGTACAAGAGCAAGATGACCTCCCCACTCCTAGAAGTAATCCCCCTTGCTATGCACCCTAGCATCCTGTTTACATACACTGCTGTCTTTCTGCACTGAGCAGAGTGGTTCATCTCACCGGTTACCATCACTCCCAGATCCTTCTACTCCTTAGATTTTGTTAACAGGACACTCTCCAGCCAGTAATTGTGTCCTGGGTTCCTGCCTCCTGACTGCATCACTTTGCACTTCTTGGCATTGAAACCAAGCTGCCAAGTGTGAGACCATTCCTCCAGTTTTGCCAAATCCTCCTGAAGTACTTTTGCTCCCTTCCCCCATCTACCTTGGCACAAATCTTGATCTTGCTCTTAATCCATACTACAATGTCAGCTATGAAAATGTTAAAACAGAACTAGGCCCAGCATCAAGTCCTGTGGTACACCACTTGTTACTGCCCCGGGTTCAGATGCCTCCCCCCACCCCAACTACTACTTTCTGCTGTCTACCCGACAGCCAGTTCTCGAGCCATATGACCAGTTTCCTCCCTGCTCCCAGACTCGTCAACTTGCAGGTCAGCCTACTGTGTGGCACTGAGTCAAAGACCTAGCTGAAATCCAGGTAGAGGACATCCACCGCATATCCCCAGTCCAGTGCCCTCGTAACCTAGTCATAAAAATCAACCAGGTTCATCTGGATCTGCCCAAGACAAACCCGTACTGGCTGCTGTCCAGGAGATGGTTATCCTTGAGAAATTGCACCAGTCTTTCCTTGAAGATTGTCTCAATCAGTTTTCCTGCAATTGCAGTAATGCTCACCAGTTTGTAGTTTCCCGGTTCGTCCTTGGGCCCACTCTTATGGAGAGGTACCACATGTGCTTCCCTCCAGTCCCTGGGCATGCACTCTGAGTTCAGAGAGGTATTGAAGAGGTCTGTCAATTGGCGGGCCCTACCAGGATCTCTTCCAACTCTCTGAGCACCCTTGGGTGGACTCCATCTGGGCCAGGTGCCTTGTCCACCTTTAGGGACATAAGGCCCTCCCTCACACTTTCCACCATGATTTCCCCATCCATGGTTGCTTCTCCCCCACCCTCTCCCACCTCACCCTTCCTCTCAGGTAGGGGCCCTTCTCTTCTTGGTGAAGACTGAAGTATGCATTAAGTGCTTTTGCCTGCTCAGCCTCTTTTTCTGCCCACCCACTTCCCCTCCCAATCCTAACAATTTGATCCTTGTTCTTCCTCTTCTCTCTGATATATCTGAAGAAATCCTTTTCTCCTTTGATCCCCTGCACTAACCTCCATTCCCTAGCCACCTTTGCTGCCCTTAACACTCTGCTCACTTCTCTAGATTTCTTCACATATTCTTCTGTCATCTGCCCTGTTGGATCTCTTGTAGGTCCAAAATGCGTCTTTTCCCTCACCTTCTTCACTACCTCTCTTCTCATCCAACTTGGTTTCTTGGTCCTGGCTTTCTTGCTCTGGCTGTTGACACACGTTTTAGTGACTTCAGCCAGTCCTTCCTTGACGACTGCCCATTTTTGTTCCATGTCCATTTCTGGGCAGATGCTTGCCACATGACTTTCCAGTATGTGTCCCATCCTGCCAAAGTCCACCCTTGTGAAGTCCAGGACCCTAGTTTTTGTAGTGGCTACTTCCCTACCCAGATTGATTGAGAACCACACTGTGCAGTGGTCACTGTTTGCCAGTGGGTTTTTCAAGTGTGTGGCAACTCCCACAAGATGGACACTTACTGGAAAGTAAAAATCCAGAGATTCCTAGTACAGAGGGAAGGAACATTCAAATGTGTTTGTGAGGAAAAGAATGTACTAAAGCCCAAAACAGTATGTTGTCCTAGAAAAGAAAGTTTCTTGCTCCTGTGTGTACAGTGACAAACCTGGGGGACCAACCCATTCTGCTTTTACCATCTGTTGTCAGAATAAAGTCATACTGTACAATCCCATCTTCAGTAGTGGACATTACATCTGTGTTTCCTGAGTGTAAATTGTTATGGGGCCCCCTCAGAAGTTACACCTAGCATAGCCCTAGCACCTCTCTCCCAGAACCTGGAGTAAATATAAATGTTATTTTCTACCCCAACCCCTTTAGACTGCTGAACCAGGTATTTGCCACAGTGCTAGGGAGATGCCTATTATTATTATGCCAACTTGTGGCCTGTTGCCTTGTCTGTGTACAAGTTTTGGGGGTGCCCGGTTTCCAGACCCTGCTCTTGGCCAGGGTATGGATCACATGTTAAAGACTGCCGTGATCATTCACACCTAACATTAACTAGAGGTAATTTCTCAGGATTGCAATAAAACAGTTATCCCATCACCCTTTAAATGGTGGTGGGAGACATAATGCAGCTGTTGAAACCTTAATAGCAGCTGCCCCGTGTTTTCTCCCTGGCAGGTTTTTTACTTGACCTACATTCAAACTCAGCTATTCTTTCATCCACATTAAAACAATCTTTTTACCAGGGCTAATACATCCATCACTAGTTGGAATTAACACAGATAAGGCCCGTATCAAAACTAACTTATTGTAAAGCAGACACTGACAAACAGCAATGCAATTACCATTACAATACTAGTAGTAATACAACATCCTAACAGGCACAGTAGAGCAGGATCCCAAATCATATCAGCTGACTGGAGGTATGCTGATTCAGTATCCAGCAACCTTGGAGAAATGAACCACACTAAAAAGGTGACAAATGTATACTTTTTTATCACAAAGCATGGAACACATACACAGGTTTTATAGCAATGTTTATTGAGTGGTGCTGTCTGTTCTACTTTCAAAAACTACTTAAAATGATCTTTAAGGATGATGAGGAAGAAGAAGGTAGTCAGACACAGAAAGTAGGCAGTAGGGTACTGAGAAAGTACAGCTGACAAGAATACTGGTAGAAGGGAAAATAGAAAACACCCTATCTAGGGTAAGGTGAATCCATTTTGGGTACTCTAAGGAAATGGAAGTAGGTTAATAAGCATAGGTATAAGGCAGAAGGGTACAGGTAGCTTCAACAGAAATAAGGGCTAAGCAGGCAAATACATGGGAGTGGTGCAAGGTAACATGTGGAACTACAGTCTTTCAGGACACCTTCTGAGATGGATTCTGTTCTTTTTGCACTCAACTCTCTGAGTTGAGTGCACAGGTTGCTGGACTCCAAGACAAGCTGGCAAGGATGCTAACGACCCTTTGCCCCACTAAGGGGCCACCAAGAATGTCACCACTACTTCAAAGGATGCCTAGGTAGGGACATAGCAGCTGGACCTTTTTGTGGTCCTGGGAGGGTGGGATGGCAGGTAGGGTACACACTCCTCAGCCTGTGGCACTACAAAATTCCTTCACTATACTGCTGGGATGGGACAGCTGGGAGGAGACACATGAGGTAGTGGCTAGGGAGGATGTGGAGGTCCTCAGAAGATGGGAGGAAGAGGCTCCCAGCCAAGGAGGAAGCAGCTTCTGGTAGGGGACTCCATCATTAGAGAGACAGACTTGGGAGAGGGTGAGTGAGAGTTGAGAGCGGTAATGTGCCTCCTGGCACTTTGGTTCAGTGGGATGGTGAGTGTATCCAGTGCATTGCTAGACTGGCAGGTCACAAGAGGGAGCTAGATGTCACTGTCCACCTGGGGACAAATGGCATGGGAAGGAATGGGGTAGGAGTAATGCAGGGTAATTTCAGGCAGATGAGAAGGGGCCTTAAGCAGGTTCGGCTACATTAGAGACTTGAAGCCTGACTGGGTGGATGTGGGCCTCTGCAAATGCGAAGACCTGTCACTGATCTAAATCCCCCTACTGCCCACTTGTGACTCCCCTCCCTCCTTCTCCTCCCTCTCTTTACTCGCCCCTCCTCTCCCTGTTTCACTATTTTCTCCCCTCACCTCCTCCCTCTCCTGACCTAATCTTTTTTCTGCCACAATGCATGTTGTGTCCTTACATATTGTACTATAGACATAGCTTGCTATCCCTGTACCAGTCTTACAATGATGTGTAACCCCCTTGTTACCAGGGGTTACTAGAATCCCAGTAAGACCTACTGGTAGGCAGGGAAGGCAGCTTGTGAAACTCCAGTTAAATGGTTTTCACACTGTCTCACTCTGTTCTCAGTCTCAGCTGAGACTGAGGGATGACATCACCAATAGAACTATCACAGCTGCATGAGCCACATTGGAATCTGCAGCAAGGGAGTTGGTTAGAACGTTGGGAGGTTTTGAAGTCAGTCTTCAGTTGAGTGTGAGTCAGTGGAGTGTGAAGTTGGGAGCTTGCTGAGAAAGCAGCTCAGTGAAGGCTCTAGGAGCCTCAGCCCTGTCAGAGGGCTACTTTTAGTTTAAAAGGGCGTGCGTCTCCACCTTAAAGAGAGACACAGAAGATAACTGAAGTGGTGAAGACTGCTGTTTTTGGGTCTCAGTGCCCCCTCCCTTCGGGGGGGGCAGAAAAGAGTTCCCTTCAGGTTCCTGGGGCAGCCCCCTAGTTCTGCTTGCAAAGGGAAAGCTGCCTGTTTGTTCCAGAGTTTATTTGGGAGAACAAGAAGATTTGTGAGTCACCTGTGGGGCACCTGCAACATGAGGGTGAGTGTCTGCTCTTGCTAAAAGGGCCTATGTTTTTCACCCTGGGACTTTTGTGACAATGTTGGGGATTGAACTACTAAAATAGTGGAAAGCCTAGAGTAATGAGCTAAGCAAATTAAAAGTAGGTTCAAGTCCAGAGCTTGTTGGGATGCAAATGATATGTAGAGGAGATGTGACAGACGTCTACCCATAATCTACATTTGAAAGTTCAGTAAAGGAATTGTTCAGTTTCCAGAGAAATGGACGGGTATGGGCTGTGGGAGCTGGAGGTGGGTGGCCCTCTATCTTTAGTGACCAGGTCCACCTCTACGGATTTCTTCTGTGGATTTCTACTTTACCTCAGGCACTTGGCCAGTGATGAGGGAAGTACCCAGATGTGGGATTGTAAGGAAAATTCTCTCTAGGAGTCGAAGACTCTAGTGTGGTTTGGGGAGCCACAACAGGACAATTGGTTCATTCCTCAAATGGACCGTGGATCAAGTGGCCAGTGGGGAAAACCCAAGTAGTGAACAAGTTGAGCTGCGTGCAAGTCCGGGCTGTGTGCCTGGTAGGTTTAAAGCCTGAGGGCTGGAAATAGTGATAACGTGTTCTGTTGTCTCTAATCTGCATTACCAGGAATGTAGGGGATCCATCTATGCTTTGTTTGTTCAGCTTGGATGTGAATAAAAGCCACACTGAAGAATCCCATTCCTGGTTCTGGACATTACAGTTATTGCTTCCTGTGTTTGGATTTACTTGGGTGCTCCCGGTCAGAGTAGCCAAACCTAGGCCCCCCGTGCCGAGTAACCTCATCCTCCCCGAACCCAGTCCCCACCAGGTACTGCTGTCAGCTTCAACAGTATGTCACCTGTCGTTTTGCTAAAAAGTCAGGGGTGAGGGGTTACAGATGTAACTTGATTCACTGCCTGTGTGATGTTGTGTGTTGTTCACTGCTGTTGTATATTATGTTGTTGCTGTGTATTATGTTGAGTCTACAAAAGTGTCTGCATGCACTTTCCGTGTAGTATCAAATATTGTATTCACTGTTTTCCTTCCTCTGTAACCCTTTTCCCTGGGTTGCCCCCAAAAAAGGGACATTAGTCTCAGTGGGCCCACCCGATTACCAAAATTCAAACAAATTAAATAAATAAATCATAGATACATAGACATTGTCAGCAGAAATGGACAGGTTGGCCCATCTAGTCTGCCCCTTTTCCCTAACTAATCCTCCACCACTGACCCCATATGGTTAGTGGTGTTCCTCCCTTCCATTCCTTCACCTAACATGCCCTATGCCTATCCAACATATGCTTGAAGCTGCCCACAGTCTTTGCCCTCAATATCTCATCTTGCAAGCTGTTCCAGTTATCCATCACCCTTTCTATGCAGAAGTATTTCTTCACACTCCTCCTAAACATCCCCCTTAGCTTCACTGCATGTCCCCATTATTCTAGTGCTCTGTCATCTCTAAAATAAGCCCTTCATTGGCACCCTGTTCACTCCTGTGGGGTACTTGTATGTCTCAATCATGTCCCCTCTCGCTCTCCTCTTCTCCACAGACTGCCTGTTGAATTACTGCAGCCTTTCCACATATGGCTTCTCATTCAACACTTGCACCATTTTGCTACCCCTCTCCTGTACCATTTCCACCCTGTCAATGTCATTCAGGAAGTGTGGCCTTTAGAACAGGACACAGTATTCCAGCTGGGGTTTTACTAGTTAGCACTACAATGGCAGCACCTTCTCCCTCCTCCTTCCAATGCACCTCAGGATCTTACTAGCATTTCCATTGCTTTGTCACACCGACCAGCCACCTTGAAGTCATCAGATATGATGACCCTAAGACCTCTTTCTTGCTTAGTGACTAAGTTTCTCCCACCCCATCTAATACACAGCTCTTGGGCTTCACCACCCTAGGTGCATAACTTTGCATTTTTTGACACTGAAACCAGGCAGCCACCCCCCTAACCACTCCTCTAGTTGCCCCAGATCCCTTTGCATTCTCTCCACCCCTTCATGAGTGTCCACTCTGTTGCAGATTTTTGTGTCCTCCACAAACAGACACACCTTCCCCTTCAGCTCATCCACAATGTCACTTATGAAGACACTGAAGATGACAATTCCAGCACTGATCCCTGTGACACCCTGCTAGTCACTCTCCTATCCTGAGTGCCTACCATTTTTCACCACCCTTTGTCTGCAGTCCTTCAACCAGTTTGATATCCAGCTGGTCACCTTTCCCTCACCCACAAGCTGCTTAGTTTCTTAATGTGCCTCCTGTGCAGCAAAATACGATAGCCTTACTGAAGTTCAGATAGACCACATCCATTGCTCTCCCTCGATCCACATCCCTAGTAATCAAAGATATCTATGAGAATAGTCTGACATGACCTCCACACATGAAACCTGTGCTGCTGGTGGTCCTGCCTCCATTGAGGAGAAGAGCTCAGATCTAAGTGGAAGGTTTAAATGTTACTTGTATAACCATTTAAACTAGCAGGGGGTGGCTCTGTTAAGGGTGGCAAGAACTGATCCTCCACTTGATGAAGAAACAGGGAGGAAGGGCCTGAAAAAAGGGAGCTCCACTAAGGCAGGGGCATGAAAAGAAAAGAGTGCAGACAAGGCAGAGATCAAGGAGGGTATAAACCAAGGATGCAAAAAGAGAGAAGTAAATGAGACAAGAAGCAGGGACGGTAATATGAGATGGGAGGGGTCAGTGGGAGAGTCAGATAGCAGCACAGGAATAGGGACGGGGAAAGAGGAGTTGCAGGCAGTGAGAGAGGAAGGTATGGAAAGCCTTGTGCAGGCAACACAAAGAGTCTAGAAAGTAAAATTCTGGACCTAGAGGCTATCATGGTGGAGGCTGGTCTGGACTTGGTGACCATAACAGGGATCCATGTCTTTTCCTCGCAAACATTTTGTCGCAGTCATTTACTGCGTGTCAATTTACCTCAATACTGTTGGTAACAGTTCTCTTCCACGATGACAGTTATGCGATATAGAGCCTGTGTTTAGTACACATCCACCTATTGTGCTAAGCAGACATGCCCTGGAATATGTGAGGAGTATCCGAAGCAAACCAATGTTGTTGCAAAATGGATATTTGTATAGACTGGAGCGAACATATGGAGAAAAGCAGTATTGGAAGTGTCAGCAGTATGAGACCTATAAGTGCCCAGCAAGAGTTCACACGAGTGCAGATGACATTATTAAATACATACAGGAACATAATCATGTTCCTGATGCAGGGCGCAACTCTTGCACTACAGTCGGTGAATGAGATGAAAGACAAAGCCAGCTGCTCTCAGGACAGTACCTAGCAGCTCGTAGCAAGCGCTACCGGTGGACTCAGCTAAGCAGTCTGTGCAAAATTGCCATCTGTTGCTAGCCTTAAGCGCACTGCTCAGAGAGCATGAAAGGCAGCAGCAGTCGTACCATCGCAACCTGCATCCCTGTCTGAGATAGATATTCCAGTACGGGAGCCATTTCTACAGTATGATTCGGGGAATGATGACAACCATAGATTCTTAATTTTTGCAACCACACGCAACATGCTGTACTTGCACTCAACTCCTCACTGGTATGCAGACGGCACCTTCAAATGTACACCAACAATATTCAATCAACTGTACACAATACATGGTGTTAGGCATTCAGCAGTGATCCCTCTGTTTACATACTAATGTCCAACCGAACCACTGAAAGCTACGCAAGGGTATTGCAACAAATAAAAAGGCTATGTCCTGAACTAGCACCCCAGTCTATCATGACAGATTATGAACTGGCAGCAGTAAAAGTGTTTCAGACTGAGTTTCCAACAGCTTGCACTAGAGGTTGTTTTTTTTTCACCTGTGCCAAGCCATATGGAGGAAAGTACAATCATACACAAAAATTACACTGTTGATGCTGACTATGCATTGTAAATCTGAATACTTCCAGCACTTGCATACGTTCCACCAGCTGATGTTATTGAAGCATTTGAACAATTCAGACTAACTGAATTTTATACGACTAATGACGACCAACTAGCCCCCTTGGTAGATTATTTCGAAGACACATGGATAGGGAGGCCAGTTGGTCATCGTGGTCGTAGACCACATTTTGCAATCGAATTTTGGTACTGCAGCTCGACTGTGACTGCTGGACTACCATGCACTATAAACTCAGTTGAAGGATGGAACAGAAGTTTTAATAGTCTTCTCGGTGCCTGCCACCCAACAATTTGGAAATTTGTTAATGCACTGAAGGTCGATCAGAACCTCAATGAACTGCGTATGGAGCAATACCTGGCTGGCATCGAACCTCCTGCACCCAGAAAAAAATACAGGGACACAGCTCAAAGGATTGTGAAGGTAGTTGAATCATACTGCGAAACAGAACAGATGGATTATTTACGGGCAATTGCTCATAACTTCTAATTGCAAGTGTAAGATATAAGCCGAAATGCTTTTAAATGTGAACACAATAAAGATTTACCTTTTAAATATGATCTTTGGAATACGGTGGATAAATGAACTGATTTGCTTGCTTGCGGACGGAATTAACTGATTTCATTGGTGTACAGCAACATGAATTGATTTGTGGGCACTGTACTGACGAATCAATCAGCATGCAGCACGCAGACACGGGGAGATTCAGGAAATCAAAATGTCTACATGAGGAAAACAGGTAGGACAAACTGTCTTATTTATGATTTTGTCACAGTAAATGTAAGCAGACAGCTCAGTGAGGTAGCACAGTTTGAACTTGGGAGCGTCTAAATGTTGATGATGCAAAAGTACACCAGATTTTGCAAGAATCCCCAATGTCTGCAATGAAGTGTCACATGCGATCAGATGTAGCATACGATGACATAAATTGCGATGTAGTGTTTACGTCGAATTGTTTTTGATAAAATGTTTACGATGAAATGACGTGATACCCCATAACAGAGTCATGGTGCACTGACGATCATGACTGGGACATGGCCATGCCAAGCTACTCTCTGTTCAGGAGGGGGATGAGAGATGCCTTTAATGTGAGAGTGGGAATCAAAACTAAAGAAATACAGGGGAACCAGGAGGAAAAGAAAAGGCTGGAGGTGCTGTTGATCATCCTGAAGGCAAAAGCTGGTCCACTGTCTGTATAGCAGTAGTGTATAGAGCTCCAAATAGAGGGAGAGGAGTTGGATAAGGTGCTGGTGGAAGCCATTGTCATGATGGAAAATAAGGGAGAGGTACTGCTAGCTTGAGACTTAAATCTGCCAGATCTGGATTGGAGCTTTCCAGCTGCAGCCTCAGCCAGAAACTGGGCCATCCTTGACTCCCACCAGGGGACATTTGTCAGGCAGCTAGTCAGTGAGCCCAGTAGGAATGCGGCAGTGTTGAACCTTGTTCTTACTAACAACATTGCAGACATCTTAGTGGGCAGTCATCGAACAGGGACTAGTGATCTCAATACAGTGTAGTTCAACGTTAAGATGGGTGCCAAGGCAAACCACACAAAGATGAGGGTCCTTGACTGTAGGAGGGCAGATTTTAAAAGAAAGAAAGAAATGGGGGACTGCCTCAGAAGCTGTCTAGTAGGAGAGCTGCCAGGGAGGAGTAGAGGAACAGTTGGAAAAATTAGGGAGGGCATTATCAAGGCAAACAACTCTGCATGAAGTAGGCGAACAAAAGCAAGAGGAATAAAAGACTCTCAAGGTACTCTAGAGAAGTGGCCATGTTGATGAAAGAAAAAAGGGTGGCATTTAGGAGGTACAAAGAGACACAGAGGGAGGAAGACAAAGAGGCATACCGACTAAAGCAGAGGGAAGCAGGTAAGGCAGTAAGGCGATCAAAGGTGCAAACAGAAGAAAGGACAGCCAGAGGGGCTGCTAAAAAGGATACTGTTTTCTTCAGGTACACACTACAGAAGAGAGGAAACAAAAAGAGGGATAGTAAGGATAAGTGGGATGACTGAGGAAGACGGTGCAGAAGAGGATAATGAAAAAGCATGCATCCTAAAAGGTACTTCGGCTCATTCTTCACAGTAGGAGAGGGTGGATGACTAAGGAGCAGCAAGAAAATAGTGGGGTGGGCATGAGCACATTTTCAATAGAAAGAATCCTGAAAGGACTTGCAGATCTGAAAGTGAATAAGGTCATGGACTGGACACCCAAGGAGGTTCTTGCTGCACCACTGGTAACAAGTTTTGGTCCAGAGGACCGGAGGCAAGTAGATGCTGTCCTGCTCCATAAGAGCGGCAGCAGGGAGGAGTCAAACAACTATAGACTAGTCAGGCTCACATTAGTTTGTGGGGAAAGTAATGGAAACCCTGTTAAAAAGAGAGGTTAGTAGAGTATCTTGAACTTAATGGGCTACAAGACCAAAGGCAGCATGGAATCGTGGGGGAGGTTGTGCCAGATGAATCGGATTGATTTCTTTGACTAGGTGGCTGGGGAAATGGATCAGAGGAGGGCAGTGGATGTTGCCTATTAGAACTTCAGCAAGGCTTTTGGCACTGTGTCAGACAGCAGACTGCTAAAGGAATTGAGCAGCCTAGGGGTGGGATCCAAAGTGGCACATTGGGTAACTAACTGGATAATTAATAGGCGACAGAGGCTGGTGGCTAATGGAATTCACTCTAAGAGGGGAACAGAGATCAGCAGGGTTCTGCAGGGCTCAGTGCTGGTCCAGTCCTCATCAACATCTTTATAAGTGACACTGCAGAAGGACTGGAAGGAAAGGTATTCCTTTTTGCCGATGACACCAAAATCTGCAATAGGATGTTTACTCAGGAGGGTTTGGAAATATTGTGTAGGAACCCCGGGGGAACTTGAGGAGTGGTCAAGGGTATGGCAACTGGGGTTCAATGCCAAGAAGTGATTGGTTCCACCACTGGAAAGTGCCTGTCAGGATGCGCCCGGTCATCCAAGGGCCAAGTCCAGATTTCATTGTCCTGTCTTTTTGTGGGGGGCTGTGCCCCCTTCGCCACCCACACACACCCTTTTTAATTATTCTTACTCTGGGGGAAGGGGGGGCAGACCTCAGGGAAGGGACAGCGAATTTCCTCTTCTGGCGCTCTAATGACGGGCGTGTTCTAATGGGTGCCCTGAAGGCCAAAAAGTAAATGAACAATCATGCACCCAGGGCAATGAAACCCAGGAACTGAGTACAGGATTGGGGAGAGGTACTAATAGCTATTAAGCAGGAAAGGGACCTTGGGGTAATCATGTCTGATAATCTCAAAGTAGCAGGGCAGATAAAGCAGTAGGTAGGGTCAGTGGAATGCTGGGATGCGTAGGGAGAGGTAGCTCCAGCAGAAGGAAGATGGTGCTACCATTCTATTGGTCATTGGTGAGACCCTACTAGGAGTATAGTGTCCAGTTCTGGAGACCACACCTCAGGAGTGATCATTTATTTATTGTAATGTTTGGAGTTACACCTTTGAGCAAAGGTTGTTTACAAAGGTTCCACATCAGTGTTACAAGTATGGTTACAGTACAGTGAAGAAACACGAGGCGAAAGGATCATGCAGGATCCGGAATACATATGCAAACACAATAACAAGAATCACACCAGTATGATGTAGTTTATATAAGCACATGAACAGGACAAGTAGAGGCAGTAGGTTCTGCCTTATCAGCAAGTTTCGGTAGTTGTGGCAAGCAACTTTGTCTGCATTGACCCAGGCTGGACTACCAAGAAATCTGTGGACTTGCCAAGTGGTTGCATTGGCATACATCACTTAACTCATTCACACCACAAAAGCTCTTTAGATTTCCACTTGTGCCCTGTATATTCTTAGCACTGCATCCTGAGCCTTTCTAAGCAAAATCAAGCCATAACCAGCATGCCACAAACAAATGCAAAAAAAAAACATTCCCTCGTCATTGCCCCAGTCCCCCCTTCCCCATACTCACCCTCCCACTGAGCACCCACCTCCATGCACACCCCGCACCTCATACTTGCCTCCAGAGCTTGGTGCTGTCACCTTCTCAGGACCAGGACATGTCTGCACTCTTCAAAGCCGAACCACAAACTAAAGAATCAAAGGTAAGCGCCGTATAGTGGCAGTCAATGGGGTTTTCAACTTATGTTGCTAAATGTGCGGAATCACCTTTTGGGACTGATTAATGAAACAACAGTGGCACTATTCATGAGGTGGGATCCCAAAATGCCCATGTTGCAAATTTGGTGGTAGTAGTAGTAGTAAATCATTTTTTATTCATTCAAGATTAAAGGATACATTCAATTGAGCAGAGCTCGCATTCAATGAAGTTCCCTATTATATCAGAATAAAAATTTCCACATTATACAACAATACACCAAAATAATTTGAAAGTATTCCAAAAAATGACTGCGTTACAAGCGTGTATTGCACAGTTTCTACGCACGTTCCTAACTTTGACAATTTTTTATATTTTCACTCCAGATTTTCAACATTACCATTTTTGCATACCTCCTTATTAACAGCACAGCTGTCAATTTTCGCATCCTGCCTGAAATGTGTTTTTGCATCTGTGGCACAGAATGGCGTGGTAGCTCTGCAAAGTCACCTTTCAGGACAAGTGAACAAAATGACTCTGACACTCTTCATGAGGTGGGAGTCCTAAAAAGGCCATGTTGAAAAGTTGGTGCAACACCTCTAAAAAATGGCCAAGTTACACCTGGACGTTCAAAATTTTCTACGCACACATATAACTTTGGTTATTTGGCAGCTCGTCACAGCCGTATTGGCGCTGGCTAGATCTGTTATTTACTGTGCTGACAACATGGTCTATATGCCTGGTGTATATTACAGCACTATCAAGGTATTTGGAAGATGTTACTTGTAATATCTCACCATCCTGGTTAATGATGGAAATGGGATAAAAGTTTATGCTTCCTCTGATTGCTTGAGAATGTCATTTTTTTGTAGTTTAGTAGCAGCTCATTCTGTTGGAACCAGTGCTCCGAGGAGTGAAAGTTGTGCTGTAAGGTGTGATTGGTAGTTGTCTGCTTAGTGCTGCTGGTGTAGAAAACTGCACCATCCGCATAAAGCAGGATGCGGGCACCATTGCATGCATTAGGTAAGTCATGTGAGGGGCGGCCGGGATGTTGAAACTAAGGAGTGGAAGGGAGACTGGGGCATGGGCTAAGAATAGAGGGGGAGATTTAGGAGGGAGATGAGGAGGCATTACTTCACAGAGAGAGTAGTTGCAAGGTGGAATGCACTACCAGAAGAGGTGATATCATGCAGAAATGTGTCTGGCTTTAAGAACGCTTGGGACTGGGTACAGGGGTGGGTAAGGGTGGGTGAGAAGGACAACAATGGGAGGTTAAGGGGGTTGGGGGAAGGGCAGCTGCCTGCTAGTGAGCTAGCTACACAATCGAGCAGACTTTGATAGACCTCTAGGTCTGTTCTGCTGACACCTTCATATGTTCATATTTATAAACAGGCTAAACAAGTAATGGCCCCAGTATTGATCCTTGAGGAACCCCTACTGTCACAGCCTTAGAGTCAGAAAGGTCTCCGCGACCTTCACTTTTTGGATGCGGTCAGTTAGTTAGCTCTCAAACTACTTCCCAGGATAAGCCAATCTCTCAGAGTTTATCTAATAGTATAATGTGTGGTTCATAAGGTTGAATGCCTTGGTCAAGTCAATGAAAACTGACCCAACCATTTTACCCTTGTCAAGGGACTCGTAGAGATTTAGTGAATTTGAACAGGGCTGAAATGGTGTTGTGTTGTCATCTAAAGCCATGCTGCGGGGGGCAAAGTAGGTTGTAGCTACTGAGGTAGTCCACCAGTTGGTCCATGGCTACTTGTTCAAGGGCCTTGGATGGGGGAAAGAGTATGGAGACTGGCCTGTAGTTTGTGATGAATGCTTTGTTACCTCCTTTGTGCACTGGCGTGACAACTGCAAATTTCTATAGGGCTGGGAATTTGGAGTAGTGAAGGGACAGGTTATACAGTTTAGTGATTGGGTGTTTCAGGATATCTAGTGCTGAGGCAAGGAGCTCCATGTTAGATTTGTTTAGTACCCTTTTAACATAGTTTGTAGTTTCTGATTCAGTTAGTGTTCTGAAGTAAAAGTTGGATGGTTGACATGTGTGGTCTTGGTGGACAGGGTGCTTGGGATGGCATATGGGCTGGCATTCAGTAGGGTACTCAGGGGAGTATGTTGGGTGGTGGAGTCAATGGTGTTGAGGTAGGAGCTAAGGTCTGTGAAGGCGTTGTTGAGGATACCCGCTATCTCTTTGGGACTGGAAATGTAGGAATCACCCTGAGTGATCAGCTGCGGAAGGCGCCCTTGCCAGTGATCCCAAGGAATTCCTTTAGGGCCCCCCCAAAACTTATTTCCATCCCCCCAGAGTATGTCTTGCTTTGTGGTTACTATGTAATCCGTTTTATGTTTTTGTATACCTGTCATATTGTTGATTTTTATTTGTGCCTGTTTAATTGTAACATTAAATGTTAGTACGGACTCTTACCGGGTCAAGCCTGTAAAAGGGCCATGTGACCCAGTGCTTTCTTACCCGGTTAACAAAGTTTTAAATAAATAAAAAATTAGAAAATAAATCTGGCTTTGGCCTCCCTAATAGTGCACATGCATTTGTTTCAGGCCGTCCTGTACATCTAGGTATCCACTGGGGTACCCAAGAGTCTAGCTCTGGCCCAGGCGTTGTCCCAGTGGTGCATTCTAGCAGCTCTGGGGTGAGCCATTCAGCAGTCCTATCTTGAATCATCTGTTTTTTGATTGGTGCAAATTTATCAGCTGCAAGTGTGATTTCCCTTACTAGGCAATCTAGGGCCTGTACCACATCAGTAATGCAGTCCATGCAACTCCAGTCAACTTGCGTCAGATGCCGCCCGAAGGCAATCAACACATTGTCTCAGTACCCTGCAAGCAATGAGTTTAGGTGGTTGTCTCTCAGCCTTGGAGGTCCAATCAGTTTGGACTGGGGAATGAGCACTTATATCAGGCATCACCTGCACTTTGGCAACCCTCTCTTGCTTGAATGTCAGTACCCAGTCAATGAGCGAACCTTTACCAGTCTGGTAGTTGTACCTGGTATTTTCACCTACCACCTGCGCGAGGTACAAGTTACTTACTATGTACCTGGGTGGGTTGCTGGAGCTTGCAGCCCAGTCAATGTTAAAGTCCCCTGTCACCAATGACTCATAACTGATGCTGGCTTCCTGGTAAAGATGAGTGAAGGCCTCTAGTCCTACTTGAGTCTTTCTTGCTGGGATGTAAATAGTCATAATTGTTACAGTTTTTCTACCACCACCTAGGTAAATCCTGGTAGCTAGCCCCTCACAGTGGGTAGTGGTGTGTGTAAATGTCACCTTTTCTGCCTGGAGATCTGTAGAGATGTGCTGCATGCAGCCACCCTCCTGCCTCCCTGCCCTGTCCTGCCTCTATATTGAGTGGCCTTTCAGTGATATTTCAGTGTCTGCAATGTCATGGGTTAGTCAGGTCTCAGGCAGGGATATGATATCTGGGTTAGTCAGTTCTACCCAGGCTTCCAGCTGAGTGAATTTGGCAAGCAAACTACAGATGTTTAAGGAGACTATTCTGATCTGTCCATTGGTGGGGTGGGGTGAGTTTACTGTATGGGTTGGCTACTGCTTAACAGCAGCAGTAGCAGCATTAATGCGTTCCGACAGTCCCTCGTGAATGATTTCCTAGAAGTATGCCTGTGTGGTGCCTGTATGGGTTTGTGGAATAGGGCCACACTCTTGAGCTGCACAATCCAGTAGGTGGCAGCATGAGGGGGTGTAGTTTGGTTGTTGCAAACGGTAGGGCAGATGGCTATAATAGTTGTTTTGGTGAGTTCTGTTGTTACAGTGCTCTTGTAATGGTTTAGGATTATGTGTGGGTCAACAATGCCCAAGTCTTGTACGTGGGGATAGTTAGTGTGTGAGTGTTCAGTTGGTGCAATGTCTAGGAGTGTGTTCAGTACTGCAGAGATGAGAAGGAGTATTACATGGTATGACATTCTTAGGTGTGTTAGGTTTACTATAGTCAAGGCCCCTAGAATTCTGCGGCCGCAGAATTTTGTGCAGAACTTGCAATCTACCGCAGAACTTCTGCGGTGCCGCATAATTCACTCTTCTTGGTGATTTTTTATTAATATTTCTGTTTATACATAGAATCTGGTTCCCTTCCCCTCTTTTTATATCCAAAACCCCCCTAGATGTTCAGAATGTGATGTTATCATTGCTATAATATCATACATTAGCTAATGAAATGGCTGCATTCTGCAACAGAAATGAACAGTCACTTATCTACCACAGCTCCCACTGCCATAGACAGTGGCACAGCACATCATGCATGGTGATATTTGAGCAACCTGAACTATAGCCTAATACAATTTTCAGTCTTACATTGTTGCACTAGGGCCAACTTAAACAAAACCTTGTCAATAGCACAGACCTGTTAAGTCCATACCTCACTTTGTACAAACCTATTTGTGCCTTTAAATTATAGAGACGCTATCTGAAATGAATGACTGGTAAAATGAATTTAACTGTCTAAATTTTTAAGAAAAATAAAGTAATTATGCCCAGAAAAGTGAAATATAATAATGTGTAGACCTGTTGAAAGAATAGACATGTTAAATAAATAATTGCACTGTGCGCATTTTTGCCAGGGTTATTGATTACATATTGTCATTGGTTGATAGAATCACCTAAAAGTTATTGAGAAATGTTGTGTGCAGGGACTGCTGCTGGGCCAGAGAGCAGCATGCTGTGTTTCCGTGCCAACAGCTCAGGTTCAGAGATTAGCTTTGGGAACTGGCTGGGCAGCACAAGAATTGGCAGAACACATCACTGCTCGGAGCCTGGGAAGGTATGGTGTAGTGTTCTGTCACATGGTGGACACATTGTGATGGGCCGGAGAGCTGTATCTCACAAATGGCTCACATACATGTCATGGCCTGATGGTGTTATGCAGTATGTCAGAGAAAGCAGGTTGACATGAAAAATGAGTTTTGCAATAACTCCTCTATTCCATTTCCAATGGGACCTGTATGAATGAGGATGCAAGTTCATGGAAATTAAAAAATAAATATATATACACACACACAGTATCTCTGTCTCTCTCACCACACATACACACGCATATTTGTATGTATGTTACAGATTGCATATAAATATATAAGTGATACACAGTGGGAACCTCATGAGTGGTGTAGAAAGCACATACAAATATATAAGTGATAGGCAGTGGAAACCTCATTAGTGGGATAGATAGCATGCATATAGAAATACCTTATTTATCACATAAGATCCCCTCTGCACATGTCATTTATGCAACAGGCTAGGACCTTAAGGGAGAGACATTTGTTTTGCTTTTTTAGGCATAAAATTATTTTTATAAGTCTGTTATTTTTTGAACTAGTGTTACTGTGCTTTCCACCATCCTGATTGCTATAACCACTGCCATGAAAATGAAGTCAGGATGACAAACTGACACTGTGATGTGGTAGTTTGTTAGTGCCGCAGAACTTGCACAGAAATTACAAACCACCGCCGCAGAAGTTCTGCGGCAAATGGTAGTCTTGCCGCAGAACTTGGTCCCACTGTGCCGCAGAAAAGTAGGGGCCCTGACTATAGTTGTGAGTACAGGCAGTGTTGTGTACGCAACAGACATTCACTTGAGGAGAAGCCGTATGGGTCCTATATGAACTCAGTGCAGGGGTGCTTTAGGAGTTCAGTGGAGGAATGTGATGCAGGCCTGCAATGGGAAGTACTACATGTGAGGGGCAGGGCTGACCCAACTGTGTGTGTGGTGGAGGGGGGGCAATGCACTATGTGATCAAATTACTAATAAAATTGTAACAGATTGTGCAGCCTTGCAGATTGTTAGGGAGACTGCAGTGTTGTCTGGCTCCACAGGATGCAGTTCAAGTCTCATGAGAGGAAAAGGAGTGGAGATTGGATATGCTCAGCAGGTTTCGCAGGGAAAGGACAGTGGAGACTAAGACAGTATAAGCCTAGAGAATTGGGTGTGTACAATTCTATTGCAGGCTGGGTGTTAGTAGCAATGAAGTGCACAGCACTACCTAGTGGTGTGGCAGTATAGAGAGCTAGTGGGAGGATGAGGAGATAGAGTTACTTGACTTCCCCTTTCCTATATAGGAAGTGTCCACCCAGGGTGGGTGGGAGAGGCAGACGCCGCGCAGTGGTGGTGTTCTGCTGATCAAAACTCCATCTGTACCTGCAGTAGGGAGAGGGGGTTCAGGCACTGGCAGCCGATGCTGTTCTATGCAGGGCTCCAACCTTGTCTTTGAGCCTAGGGGCACGAACACAGGATTTAGAGTGAGCAGGGGTCAATGTGGAGAACAAGGGAGTCTGAGGTCACAGCGGGAATCAGATCGACGGGGGTGGGGAGGCCAGACTGCAGACACGGAGCTAAGATGGCGCTCACTGCACAGTCAGATTAAACACAGACAGTAAATGTGGAATGGACTCTCAAGGTAAGCACTAGTCTGCATTAACACACTGTGTCTGCTAAATATCCCTGTGTCTAAGAGCCTTAAGGAACACTTGAACACAGCACTGAACGCTAACAATTCTAAGCCCAACAGCTTAAAGCAACAGTTCATACAGGTGGAGATTAGCATTGTAAGGCAGAGACACAGCATTTAAAATTCTATCTCCAGTGCTCTGTGCCCAGAACTCTGTCTGCACCTGCAGTAGAGAGACAGGTCCAGGCGCTGGCATCTGATGCTGTTCTATGCAGGGCTCTAACCTTGTCTTTGAGCCTGCAGTAGGGAGGGGGGTCCAGATGCTGGTGTCCAATGCTGTTCTATGCAGGGCTCCAACCTTGTCTGTGAGCCTGCAGTAGGGATGTGGGGTCCAGGTGCTGGCATCCAATGCTGCTCTATGCAGGGTTCCAACCTTGTCTGTGAGCCTGCAGTAGGGAGGGGGGGGTCCAGGTGCTGGCATCTGACGCTGTTCTATGCAGGGCTCCAACCTGGTCTGTGAGCCTGCAGTAGGCAGGGGGGGTCCAGGTGCTGGCACCCCACGCTGCTCTATGCAGGGCTCCAACTTGTCTGTGAGCCTGCAGTAGGGAGGAGGATCCAGGTGCTGGCATCTGATGCTGTTCTATGCAGGGCTCCAACCTTGTCTGTGAGCCTGCAGTAGGCAGGGGGGTCCAGGTGCTGGCACCCAATGCTGCTCTATGTAGGGCTCCAACCTTGTCTGTGAGCCTGCAGTAGGGAGCGGGGTCCAGGTGCTAGCATCTGATGCTGTTCTATGCAGGGCTCCAACCTTGTCGGTGAGCCTGCAGTAGAGAAAGAGGTCCAGGTGCTGGCATCCGACACTGTTCTATGCAGGGTTCCAACCTTGTCTGTGAGCCTGCAGTAGGGAGAGGGGTCCAGGTGCTGGCATACAACGCTGTTCTATGTAGAGTTCTAACCTTGTCTGTGAATGTGCAGTAGGGAGGGGGGGTCCAGGCACTGGTGTCCAACTCTGTTGTATGTAGGGTTCCAACCTTTTCTGTGAGCCTGCAGTAGGGAGGGGGCTTCAGGTGCTGGCATCCAACGCTGCTCTATGCAGGGCTCCAATCTTGTCCGTGAGCCTGCAGTAGGGGGGGGTCCAGGCGCTGGCGTCCGATGCTGTTCTATGCAGGGCTCCAACCTTGCCTGTGAGCCTGCAGTAGGGAAGGGGATCCAGGCACTGGCGTCCGATGCGTTCTATGCAGGGCTCTAACCTTGTCTGTGTGCCTGCAGTAGGGAGGGTGTCCAGGTGCTGGCATCCGATGCTGTTCAATGCAGGGCTCCAACCTTGTGAGCCTGCAGTAGTTTATTTTTATTTACTGAAATCTTGGATAACACCTGTGAGTGGATACTCATTTATAGGTTCCACATAATTTTTCGGAGACAATACAGTACAGATAACAGGACTGCATATGGTACAGGTAAGTTACAAAGGTACAACAGAATTTAAACAGCTTAGGCAGTATAGCAGTTTTGCCAGTGTCTGAGGTTGGAACACCCTAAAGGAATGCAAATCTAAGGTGAAAGGTAGGAGGAGTAGGATTAGGGGGGATGCACAGAGGGGAAAAGGAAGTGGGGAGGGGTGTCATAATAGGATGAGAGGTAGGATGTGACCTATAGTGCTAAGGCTGGGATCTGTCAATGTGTAGAGTTGACAGGAGGTATGTACAAGTAGGTGGTTGATGTTCAGAGAGGGTGCTAATGGTAGCAGTCATATTTACTGGTTGTAATTAGGTGCTGCCGGAATCTGCCTTTGAATGAGCCAATAGTTGCAGCATTGATTACGTCCGGGGGAAGGCATTGATCTAGAGCGGCGCACGATAGTAGAAGGCACATTGAGCCAGGGCAGCATGGCATCTTGGAACTTTGTAGATCAGAGCTGAGGAGTTCCTTGTGAGTTGGGTGTTCAAGTGCTGGGTTAGGAGGTTCTGGACCCCTGCAGGAAGTTGATTAAGGGAGCATTTCTTGGCAAGGAGGCAGGATTGGTATTTTATTCTATCCTTCAGTCTGAGCCATTCTGCCTGGGTGTAGAGTTGAGAAGTGTGTTAGCCTTGCAGCACCCATGAGCAGGTGGCACACCTTGTATAGATCAGTGGTGATGTGGTGCAGGGCCGTGTCAGTCGTCAACCCATAAACTGCCAGGCCATAGTCGATGAGGAAGACTACTGAGCTGTCGATGGCCAGGTTCAGTGCCTCAGGAGTTAGACAGTGCCTGCACTGGCAGAGAATCCCGATTCTTGTATTAATCGCCCTTGCTGTGCTATCAATGTGTTGGGCTGTAGTAGGGAGGGGGTTCAGGCGCTGGCATCTGACACTGTTCTATGCAGGGCTCCAACCTTGTCTGTGAGCCTGCAGTAGGGAGAGGGTCCAGGCGCTGGCATCCAATGCTGTTCTCTATGCATGGATCCAACCTTATCTGTGAGCCTGCAGTGGGGGAGGGTGGATCCAGGTGCTGGCATCTGATGCTGTTCTATGCAGGGCTCCAACCTTGTCTGTGAACCTACAGTAGGGAGGGTGGATCCAGGCACTGGTGTCTGACGCTGTTCTATGCAGGGCTCCAACCTTGTCTGTGAGCCTGCAGTAGGGATGTGGGGTCCAGGCGGTGGTGTCCAATGCTGTTCTATGCAGGGCTCCAACCTTGTCTGTGAACCTGCAGTAGGGAGGGTAGGTCCAGGTGCTGGTGTCTGATGCTATTCTATGCAGGGCTCCAACCATGTCTGTGAGCCTGCAGTAGGGACAGGGTGCAGGCAGTTCAGAGGAAGGCAACTAAAATGATGCAGGGGTTGCACCAAAAAACCTATGCTGAGAGTCTGAGGGATCTCAACATGTACACCTAAAAGAGAAGAGATCAAGAGGGGACATAAGAGACCTACAAGTACCTCATGGGGCAAACAAGGTAAGAAGGGGAATCTCTTTCAAATGAGAATGAGCACCATGAACAGGGGGCATGTGATGAAGCTTGGGGGGGTTAGGAATGTGCTTCTTCACTGAATGAGTAGTATACACTTGTAACAGACTGCCAGCAGAAGTGGCTGGCTCGGTAGCACTGAGGGCTGAGGCGCTGACGCCCACCACGCCGCCACGCCGGCAACCGTGTTTGGAAACAGCACAGGCTGTTGGGGTTGGCAGAGGAGCAGAGGATCAAGCGTCCAAGGACTGCTCTCCCTCTCGGGAGAGGGCTGCAGTGGTCAGTGCCGCTGTCCTAAGCGGAGGCTGGGGACCCGTGTGCGATGCTATAGAGAATGTGTGTGGGGCAGGTACCGGGAGGAGTGCCTGCAGATGCGTGTGCACTCCTTTCACTGGCGTCATTGCACACCCCACACACGTAAGGGTAGTAAATGAGGAAATGGTCCCGGTCGTGCAGGATGATACATCCACCCGCCGCAGACCCTGACCCCGAACGGCGCTCCCTGAACTGGATCCTAGCTGAGGTGAGCAGAGCCAGGGGGGCTCCTCGCTGCCCTGCCATGGGGGGTAATCCGTGGGGGAACAGTGGTAGCTGCCTGATCTTGGGGTACTGGGCTGGACGGGTGGATGGGGATAGATGCCAACCGACACTCGGGGAAGAAATAGAATAGCTAAAAAAAAAAAAAAAAAAGACTGCCAGTACAAGTGGTGGATGTGAAAACAGTGATGGGCTTCAAGTATTTATAGGATAGATATAGGGGAATATTAGTAAAGTACAAGGAGATATGGAGGGAGGAGGACAGGGAGGTGCATCAAGGGAAGCAGGCAAAGCAGTAAGGAGGGCAAAGGTGCAAACTGAATAAAGATAGCCCAGGCAGTATCAGAAGGGGACTAGACAGGTGGTGATGTGCATATACAGCCCATGGTGCTTTGCATTATGGGGGTATGTGTGATTTTGTATTTCTTTGAAACTTGGCTTCCTGGCCAGTGTCCTTTGGGGTAACCATTACCTCGGTGCTTGCACGCTGAGGTTCTTTGTCTTTTAGCTTGTTTTTTGTTTTTATTGGGTTCACCACAACATAACCCAGATAGACCATCTTAGGGTAGCTGGTTCATTCCACAGGGTGTCAAACAGATGAGGCACACTGATGAGTCCTGGTGTGACCCTTTACAGACTGTGTGAGAGACCTTTTGGTACCATGCATTTCTGCTTAAAGTTGAACCAGCATAATATACTGTGGTGATTTGCATATACAGCTGATGGTGCTTTGCATTATGGGGGTATGTGTGATCTAGACAGGTTTAGATATGTAAGCAAAAAAGGATGATAAAGGGAGGGATTGTATGGTTAAAAGGGGAGGAGGGACAGTACCGAGAAAGAGGCCGGCATCTTGAACAACTACTTCTGCTCAGTATTCACAGTGGAGTGGAGTGGAGTGGAATGGGAGGGGGAGAGACCACAAAAAGGCAACAGGAACTTTGATGGGAGGTAAGTGGACACTAGTCCTTTTTCTGAGGAGAGTCTTGAAAGCACTTACTAACTTGATAGTGGACAAAGCTACGGGGCTAGACAGGGTGCTACTAAGGATGTTAAAGGAGTGGTCCCAGAATTCTGGAAGAGGGTAGATGCAGTCCCACTTAACAAAAGTGGTAGCAGAGAAGAGTCTGGCAATTATAGGCCTGTCAGCCTGACAATGGTGGCAGCAACATTAATGGAAACACTGCTTAAGGAAAAGATTGTGGAATACATTGAATCCAACAGGTTGCAGGATCCAAGGCAGCAGGGATTCATGGGGAGGTCATGCCAAATCAGTCTGACAAATTACTTTCATTGGATGACCAAGGAATTAGATCAAGAAGAAGCCGTGGAAGTGGCCTACCTGGATTTCAGTAAGGCTTCCAACACCATTCCACATAGGAGACTAGTGAGCAAGCTGGGTAGCTTCTGGGAGGGTAACAAGGTGGTAAACTGGGTAAGAAATTGGTTAGGGGACAGGAGAAAAAGGGTAGTGGTAAATGGAGTTAGTTCTGAGGAACGGAGTGTGACCAGTGGGGTACCTCAGGGTGCAGTGCTGAGACTAGTCCTCTTCAGTGTCTTTGTAAGTGACATGGCAAAGGAGCTGGAAGGGAAGGTCAGCCTCTTTGCAGAAAAGTGCAAAATAATGTACTTGTGGCACCGTAAGCATGGGGTGGAGTACAAAAATGAGTGGAGTGGTATTGACATGACCAAGCAGAAAAGAGACCTGGAGTCATCATATTGGATGACCTAAAGGTGGCCAGGCAGTGCAACAAGGCTAGTGGGATGCTGGGGTGCATAGGAAGGGGTATCACCAGCAGAACGAGGGAGGTGGTGTTCTCCCTGTATAGATCACTGGTAAGACCCATCTTCAGTACTGTGTCCAGTTCTAGAGACCTCATTTCATGAAAGACCTAGACAGAGTGGAAGCAGTTTAGAGGAGGGCAACTGAAATGGTGCAGGATCTGCATCAAAAGCCCCATGAGGAGAGTCTGAGGGAGTATGTATACCCAGAAAGAGAGGAGGGGGGATATGATAGAGAACTTTTAAATATCTTGCTGGAGTAAATAAGGTACAGGAGGAAGTATTTTTCAGAAAAAAAGGAGCTCTAGAAAAAGGGAACATACTTTGAAGCTGCAAGGGGTAGATTCATGAGAGATGTGAGGAAGTACTTCTTCACAGATTCCAGGAACAGCCTTCCAGCAGAAGTGGTGGGACAAACACAGTGGTAGGGTCTAAAAATTCCTGGGATAGGCACAAGGGAATCATACAGATAAGGTGGTAGGAGAAAGAACTGTAGATCCAACAGAGTCTTGTAAACGTATAAGTGCACACAAGGAATGTGGTGCTCCAAACCAAAGTACATACAGTAGTTCAAACACAAAATTCGGACACTCACCACCCAAGAAGAGGGATGCCAACAGCTCAGTTACTATTAAAAAGTAATTCTATTTTCCATAAAAAGGCATACATCCACTTGACTTGTTTCAGACACTTAACTATCCTTTATCAAAAGCAAAGGCTATTACACACATTGGACAAATAAATACAACTCAAACTACATGCGACTTCATGACGACAGAGCATGATGGTAAATCCATTGGTTACATTTTTTTTTTATGTGGCCAACAATATTCCAAAAGGCCAATTTTTAAGAGTTCAGAGGAACTTGACTACAGATGTGATATTCGAGCAGGGAGTCAATGACCTTACTAACAGACTCAGGGAAAGAGAGTATAAACAAAGGAAGATAGAGAGAGCCAGAGATGAAGTAAGGAATATAGACAGGAACAGTTTATTACAGGATAAAACCCACAATCAGATACAAAATGAGAACATTAATTTTGTTACAGGATATTCAACTCAGGTAAAGAACCTAGAAATCATCATACAATGTCATTGGCACGTGCTTGCAGCAGATGCAGGCTTGACCCAGATTAGTCAGGAACCACCTTGCATGTGTTACAGACGGGCCCCAGTTTTAAAAGATCTTTTGGTACATTGTCATTATAAGGAAAGAAATCTGAGACATGGCTCAATCAAACATTTGGCTGTTATCAGTGAAAAAAAGTGTGTACATCATGACAGTGTAAAACAGGGAAGAGTATAGGCCCCCCGGGATGGGTGATGTTCTGGAGGATGGTTTGCTGGACAACATCATTGCCCAGTGTGGACCAAAAGGGGAAGGAGTGGTGTTGCTGGGGGACCTTAATATGCCAGGTACAAACTGGGGAACCATGTCCTCTAAGGTGGCCAAGGAGCAGAGGCTGCTGGACAGCTTCCAGGATGTGCTCTTAACACAGCATGTGATGGAGCCCAATAAGGAGGGGCATGTCCTGGACATGGTTCTGGCAGATGGGGATCTGGTAAGGACCTGGTTGTAGAGGATCCCTGACTGGGAGCAACCACAATACTGTCTGGTTTCAAATAAGCATGGGGGGAAGGGGAAGAGATCTAGGACACTGGCAGTGGACTTCAGGGGGGCAGAGTTTGTGGGCATGGGAAATATTCTCAAGGATCATTTGAAGGGGATTACATCAATGACAAATGTGAAAAAGAGATGGGAGGTCATAAAACCGGGACTTCATGAGGCAGTCAGGACCTGCGCCAAGGTAAAACATAAGGGAGTAAGGTCACATAAACCATGCTGGTGGTCCGGTGAGGTTCAGGTAGCAGTCAGAGAAAAGAAGGCGGCCACCAAAAAATATAAAACAACAAGAGGGGATAGGGAAAAGGAAATGCACCATCTTGCATCTAGAAAAGTCACCCGGATGGTGAGGGGGGCAAAGTCCAGTAAAGAGCAGCGGCTGGCACAGGGGATACATGGACAGGAAAAGGTTTTTTTCCGGTACATTGGGGAGCGGAGAAAAACTAAGGGCCATCTCGGCAGATTGAGATCAAAAGGAGGGTGGGTGGAAGAGGCGAGGACCAGGCAGAGGTATTAAATGAGTATTTCTCTGTGTTCACTAGGGAGGGAATGGGATATCTACAAAGCAAGGCACGATGGGACAGAAGTTGCAGGAGGGACTGGGAGCAACAGAAATGGAGCAAGAGGAGGGAGAGGTACCCTAGGGGTGTCACATCAGGATAAGGATAAAAGGCCAGTAAGGTGGAGGGACTGATGATGCTATCTCCACCGAAAGGGTGTGGTTAGCCCTCAAGGCCCCAAAGAAAGCGTTGAATTCCTGGACCGGATGGTATTTATCCGAGAGTACTATGGGAATTGGCGGACATACTGGCTGCACTCTGGCGGAGCTCTTCAGCAGGTCGCTTGAGACAGGGAGGGTACCTAGGATTGGCAAGAGGTACATGTGGTGCCAATCACAAAGGGGGCCCAGGAAGCACCAGGTAACTATAGACCCATCAGTTTGACCTCAGTGGTGGAAAATTAATGGAGAGTATACTAAAGGAACGATTGGGGGTGTACTTGGAGGAGGTGGGAGGTCTGGATAGTCGGCAACATAGGTTTGTGCCAGGTAGATCATGTCAAACCAATCTTGTGGAGTTCTACGAATGGGTAACATCAGAACTGGAAAGGGGAAAGCCTGTGGATGTATTACTCTTGGACTTCTGCAAGGCATTTGACTCTGTCCCCCACAATGGTCTGGTGGAGAAACTGACAGGGTTGGGAGTAGGCCCTTTGATGGTCAGATGGATTGAAAACTAGCTAGCTGGGCGCACCCAGAGAGTAGTGGTCAGTGGGGAGCTCTTGAACCCAGAGAGGTCGGTAGTGGGTGCATCGAGGGCTCGGTCCTGGGTCCGATCCTGTTTAATGCATACATATCGGACATCAGGGAGGGTATAGGGTGTGAAATGAGTCTCTTCGCGATGACTCCAAGATGGGAGCAGTAGTTGAGGGGAAGAGGGGAGGTTGGCCCTGCAAGGGGACCTGGACACCCTGGAAAGCTGGGCTCACACATGGAAATTAAATTTCAATATCACCAAGTGCAAGATGTTACATCTTGGTGGGAAACCCTAAACACAGGTACACCCTGGGAGGGGAGGCGCTGGAGGTCTCAACAGGGGAAAAGGCCTGGGTCATGATGGATGCATGTATGAATAACTGAGCAGTGCAGGAGAGCGGCTAGCAAGGCAAACAGGATGTTGGGATGCATCGTAAGGGGATCACCTCTAGGAGCAGGGAAGGATTCTGCCACTGTACAATGGACTGGTTAGACACACCTTGAGTACTGTGTACAGTACTGGACGACACACTTGAAGAGGGACATACAGCTTCTGGAGAGGGTACAGAGGAGGGCAACTAAGATGACACGAGGACTAGGGATTTGACGAGGAGGACAGACTTGAGGAGCTCTGCCTGTTTTCACTGGAGGAGAGGAGAGACGGGGGACATGATTGAGTACCTCAAGGAATAAATACGGTAAACATGGAGGGGATCTTTAGAGTAAAGCAGGAAGGTATCACCAGAGGGCATGGTTTGAAGTTAGAAGGTGGAAGGGTGAGGGGGGAAAAGAGGAGGAGGTTTTTCACTGAGAGGGTGGTGGACCCTTCAATGGGCTGCCTGGCGAGCTGGTTCAGAGATCCACAGTGGAGGGTTCAAGAGAGGGTGGGACAGACACAGAAAGCGGATGTACCAGATGATGGCCTGGCTCGGGGGGGTGGGGATGGATGATAGGGGTTTCTGGAACACAAGGGGGGGGGAGGGCCTCGGCACCCAACTAGGGATCTGAGGTTCGAGCAGAGTCGATAGACTGTAAGGCCTAATCTGCTGGCAATTAGTATGTTAGTACAGCAGCTGCAACATGGACAAAATGTACCGAATACGATAGTGTACAACATGTAGCACTGATAGAATTGCATGCTTAGCCATCTGTTCTTGTCAAGCCTTTTACATAGGAAAAACCACAAAAAGTTTTGAGACAAAGGTTAGAGAACATATTAAGGCGCTCGCCAAATAGATGGCACCTATGCCATGGCGACATGTCATAGAAGCAGGAGATAACAGAGAACATTTGTTCAAATGTAATGCTATTGGCAAACTAAGCCATAATCCTAGGAGTAGAGATTTTGATAATTTGATCCTCAAAAGAGAATGTTTGGAATTTAAAACTTAAAGCCTACAAAATACCTGGCCTCAGTACACATTTTGACGTATACCCCTATTTAAAAAAACATTGAGAATATTCCCTTTAATTACATCTGGGGAGTGCCAAATGCATTTAAGTATGACACATTGATTTGATTTAACCTACATTCTGTGATTTTAACATGAACTAGGACTTAACCCTTTAGAGGTTGTATTTTAGCTTCACGTGAAGCAGCCCCTTCCCCTCACTGCATTATAAACTTTGGTATTTTTCAATACGTTTTAGGATTATTTTGAAAATAGATCAATATTGTCTATTTTAGAGGTTTGTCTTCTGTCTAGTTAGTGGAGTTCACTATGCCTTTTTAAGTAGTAGAAATACGTTGAGAAAGACAAAAAAAAAAAATTTATGGAGTTGCCATCATGCTCTGTCGTCATGAAGTCACATGTTATTTGAGTTGTATTTCTTTGTCCAATGTGTGTAAAGTCTGTTGCTTTTGATAAAGGACAGTTAAGTGTCCAAAACGAGTCAAGCGGACATGTTTCTTTTTATGGAGAATAAAATTACTTTTTAATAGTAATTGAGCTGTCGGCGTCCCTCTTCTTGGGTGGTGAGTACCAAGATTTTGTGTTTGAACAATCAAACAGGGTCTACAACAAGAATGAAGGTAGAAAAAAAATGAACAGACTGGGTGAGCCAAGCGGCCCTGATCTGCCATCAGATTCTGTTTCTATGTTTCAGCAGTGTCTCTATTAATTGCTCTACCATCGACGTCAGCTTCCTCCAGCTACAGCTTTTGTGAAGTGGGACTACAGCACATCAGCACTCTGTAAGTCCTACGGCACCAACTGTTGCCAGTGAGCTGTTTAACAGGACTGTCAGAGGTGCATCCAGTACCTCCTTGTGCTCCCTTAAAACCTTTGGATGTACCCCATCAGACCCCATCATCTTGTCCACTTTCAAACCTGCAAGTCCCCGCAGGACTCTCTCCTCTTTTTTTTTATTTAAATTAAATCAGCTTTATTAGTTTCCAAGTATATATGACATGAAACAAGAAATATTAGTTCAAGTCAAATGAAGCGTCTAAACAGGCAGTTCCATGTCCCTCCCTCTCCCCCCCCTCCAGCCCCTCCTCCTCTCACCCCCTGCCTCCCACCCCATATTCTTATGGCATCAGGATATTTTAGTCTGAGATGGTGTAGGAAGTTAGCTAGTACTTAGCATAGAGTTAGTCTGTAGCAGATAAAGGGTGTGCATTTTCTCCCAGATCCTCTTATACTTTGGCAGGCGGTTATGCAGGCTGGCAGTCAATTGCTCAGTTCTCAGGTTAAATAGTAGTTCCTGTAGCCATTCTGTGTAAGTGATTTTTATCTGTGTCTTGCCAATGTCGTAATACTAGTTTTTTTTAAGTGAAAGAGCTATTATTGCCATGTAGTATCTGTGCTGGCGAACAGTCACACCTGTATAGTCACCTACCAAGCATATTTCTGGCTCAGAAAGTTCTAAACCCAACAGGGGATCAGCTTTTTGTCTAATGGTGGACCATAGAGATTTTACTTGGGGTCACTCCCAGAATATATGGACGAGGGTACCCTCTGCTTGCTGGCATCTGACACAATGTGGAAACAAGGCTCTACCCAGTTTGTGGAGCTCCACCAGGGTCCAGTACGTTACTGAGAAACTGAAACTGCATTAACCTCAGCCTGTCTTGTGTAACATACGTATGGCAGTTTCTCCATATCTTGCCCCAGTCCAGTTCTAGGTGAGGGAACTGGGAGGTCCAGTACCCAGAGATGCCATCCAAGTAAGGGAAGGCTCTGCCAAATAAGCTGGCATCTCAGAGACTACATGGAATAGCCCTGCTATAAGAGAGAGGCAATGTAAATATCCCCCATTATCTTTCCCATCCACTGACATATCTTTTTTTATTAATCAGTAGGTGTCTAATCTGGTAAATTTGGGGTGTTCTACTTCGTAAGTTTTCAGGATATTTCCGGAAGAGCTGCTGACTCCTTCTGTGAAAAAATCTCTTGTACTTAATTCCGCTGATTGTGGAATCCATTGGGGTTGGATTGTTCTGCCCTCTATTTTAAAGTTGGGATTTCCCATCAGTGGTTGGTTTAAGTCCACATTATGCTTGAATTTTAGGAAGGAACAAAGTTATGCATGGATCTTCACCAACACTGCAACCGGGGATTTATAGAAACATAGAAAAATAGACTGACAGCAGATAAGGACCATTTGGCCCACCTAGTTTGCCCATTTCCCTACCTACTGGATAAGCTGCAGATCCTAGTTAACCAACAGCCTATTTCTTCCTACCCCCCCAACAACTGCCTTATGTCTGTCCCAAGCATTCTTGAATTCCCCCACTGTTTTTGACCCCATGACCTCCTCAGGAAGTCCATTCCATGCATCCACCACCCTCTCTATGAAAAAACACTTCCTCACATTGCCCCTAAACCATCCCCCCTCTATCTTCAAATTGTGTCCCCTTGTTCTTGCACATCTCATTTTCTGAAAGATGGACTTTGTTGATTCCCTGGAGGTACTTAAATGATTCTATCATGTCCCCCTTCCCTCCTTTCCTCAAGGGTATACATATTAAGCTCCTTTAGTCTCTCATCATATGGCTTCTGTTGCAGACCCTGCACCATTTTAGTTGCCCTCCTCTGGACTGCCTCCATCCTGTCTATGTCCTTGCAGTGATGGGGTCTCCAGAACTGGACGCAGTACTCCAGATGGGATCTCACCAACTGTCTTTACAGAGGGATAACAACTTCCGTTTTTCTACTGGTGATGCCTCTCCCTATACATCCCAGTATCCCCCCAGCCATACCTACTGCCTTCTCACATTGCTTGCTAACCTCCATTTCTGTTGTTGTTAGCACCTCTGCCCCCCATTGTGTACTCTTCCCTGGGTTTTTGTTTCCCAGGTGCATTACTTTGCACTTCTTTGCATTTAATCCAAGCTGCCATACTTCTGACCATTCCTCCAACCGTGCCAAATCCCTTCTCATCATCCTCCTCCCCCCTTTGTGCATCAACCCAGTTGCAGATCTTTGTGTCGTCTGCAAACAGGCATATTTTTCCTTCCAGTCCCTTTGCAATGTCACTTACAAAGACATTAAAAAGGACTGGACCCAGTACTGAATCCTGCGGTACCCCTCTAGTAACCCCCCTTTCTTCAGAGTGGACTCAATTTACTATGAACTTCTTTGTCCTGTTGTCCAGCCAATGTTTTACCCAGGCTACCACCCTGGGACCCACTCCCAGGCTAGTTAATTTGATTAATATTCTTTTGTGTGGGACTGTGTCAAATGCCTTGCTAAAGTCTAGGTAGGCCGTGTACACAGCCCCTCCCTGGTCTACTACTTTGGTCACCCAGTCAAAGAAATAGATTAGATTCATCTGACATGACCTTCCCGCTGTGAATCCATACTGTCTTGGGTCCTCTGCCCCACTGGCCTCTAGGTACTCAACTATTCTTTCCTTCAGAAGTGATTCCATCATTTTCCCTACCACTGAGGTCAAACTGACAGGTCTGTAGTTTCCTGCATCTGTCTTGCTCCCACTTTTGTAAAGGGGAATCACATCCGTCCTCCTCCTCCTGTCCTCAAGTACCACACCATCCTCCCATGATTTGTTAAAAAGGGTAGTCAGTGGTGTCACTAGTTCTCCCCTTAATTCTTTTAGAATTCTGGGGTGAATCCTGACAGGCCCCAGTGCATTGTCCACTTTCAGTTTTAGGAGTTCTTTCAGAACCCTTTCATCTGTGAAAGGACTGGGATCGACCCCCCTATCCAGAGTGCTTCTATTGATTGGATTAGGTACCTCCCCCTCCTCTTCTTTTGTGAATACTGAGCAGAAGTATTTGTTCAGTATCCCTTTTTCACTGTTCCTTACTGCTCACCCACCGTCCCCTTTATTTAGCCTCACTATCCACTCCCTTTGTCTTTTTTCGCTCCCTAATGTACCTATAAAAGGTTTTATCCCCCTTCTTAACAGAGTTGGCTATCTTTTCTTCGATTTGGGTCTTTGCTATTCTGACTGCCTTCCCCACTTCCTTCTGCTTTAACTAGTATAGGTCTCTGTTCTGCTCCTTCTGTGTTTCCTTATACTTCCTAAATACTATATTTTTATCCCTAACCTTCCCCGCCACCTCTTTTGAGAACCATAGTGTTTTTTTCTTTCGTTTTGATTTATTTGCTTCACACAAAGGCTTGTTGCTTCTGTGATGACAGTTTTGATGTTTCCTCATTGTTGCTCCACCCCTCCTTCTTGCCTGTTTGCTAGTGCTTTTCTGAGGCACTCTACCATTTTGACAAAGTCAGCCCTCCTGAAGTCCAGTACTCTCACTTTTGTGTGGCTTGACTCTGCAGCAGAGTTTATCGTGAACCACATTGTTTGGTGGTCACTTGTTCCCAGATGGCTACCTACTTGTAGATCTGAGATCCTCTCTCCGTCCCCATTTGAGAGTAACAGGTCTAAGATTGCTCCCTCCCAAGTGGGTTCCAACACTAGCTGTCTGACGCATGCCCCTGTAGGGCATCGAGAATGGCCCTGCTCTTGGATGTGGCTGCAGCAAAAGTGCTCCAGTTAATGTCTGGCATATTCAGGTCCCCCATCAACAGTATCTCCCTTTCTCTGCCATCCTAAGAATGCCTTCTATCATATCCTTGTCCATTCCCTCCCCTGACATGGGGGTCTGTATACAACCCCTGTGTGGATTGTGTGTGCCATGTACCATGTTTATGTGACTGCCACGATATCCAGGCATCCCTCTTCCATCAAGGCCACCAGATTCAGGAGCTTGTTACTAGACTATGGGCATTGGTACTCATTACCCTCCATTTTTTGATGGCCTTACCCCTTTTGCCCCATCCTGTCTTCACTGCCTTTGCCTTTTCTCCATTTACCCTGCCCTTCTCCCTATCGACTTCTCTATCTTGGTGTTTACCTCACTAATTTACCTGATTTTTTTGGGTGGGGCTAGGATTTCCCTGCTCCTTTTCAGTGCCTCCTCCTAGGCTAGTTTAAATGCTTGCCAATGAAGCATTTAAACCCATCAGCTAGGATCCTGGTTCCCTCCTGGACAGATGCAGACCATCACGCCAGTATAAGCCTGCATCCCTCCAGGTGGACCCCAGTCCCCAAGGACGCCAAATCCCTGAGTTCTGCACCAGTTTTTCAACCATTGACTGAATCCTACGGTGTGGAGCACCCTAGCCTCATGCATGCCATAGACAGGCAACACGTCCGAGAAGGATACCGTGCATGCTACTTGTCTAAGGCCCATCCTCAACTCCACAAACTCTTCTTCCACTGTTCTGATTCCTTTCCCAACCAGGTCATTTGCCCCTAGGTGGACAATGACATCTAGCTCCCTCCCCCGTGCAGCTGCTCCTGCGATACTGAGGATTTGCTCCCTGTCCCTCCAAGCCATGGCGCTAGGCAGGCACCTTACCTCCCTCTCCCCTCCCTCCCTCCCCCAGTTCTACCCTCATAACAACGGAATCCCCCACCAGGAGTCGTTTCCTTCCCCTGTGGGGTCCCATGCCACCCTCTTGTAGATCTTCTTTGTGGAGGTTCCCAGCATCCTTTTTGGTCTCCACTGCGGGTGCCTCCATAAAGGAACCACACTCTGCCAGAATGGCATATGAATTGTGGAGAGGTACAACTGGAGAGATGCGCCTCTGTTCCACCACCCTCACTCTGCCTGAGCCCACTGTGTTCCAACCACTCCTCTTTCTTGGCAACCTCTGAGGCAGCGGCGGTGGCCCTGGTGGTCCCTGAGAGGGAGAATAGGTCCCCCGAATAATGGCCAACTCAGCCTGGAGATGAGCAACCTCCTCCCTCAGCCCAGAGAGGTGCCTGCAGATGGGATGACACCGCATCCTCCAGAATGTCTCTCAGAAGACTGCTGCTCTACAGCCACTGCACTGCACCACTCCCATCATGCCTTATCTGTGGCCCCTTAACTGTTGTTTTGTATACTTACTGTTTCCTCTCTCTTGGTCCCTTGGTTTAATATGCAGAGATTTCAGAGAAAGTCCTTCCGAACAAATCGGCTCCTTCTCTACCTTATACTAAGTGGGCATATATGAGAGAATATCCAGTTCCTCCGTCATTGTAAGCCAGCACAAGTATTTACTTGCTTGGCTAGCCCAGTAGTAGAACCAAAATGCAGCAACCTAAGCCCCCCTCTCCCCGGGTTTTGGGAGCAGTCATTTTAAGACATGCCCTTCTCGGAGGTTTACCCAGACAAATGTAATCTGTGATGATAGCATTAATTTTTTTAAACCACTTAAGGGGTAGCCAAGAACTTAACATATTAAGCGGGTAAAAAATTCTCAGTAAGAGATTAATTTTCACTACACTGATGTGCACCCACAGGGAGAAGGGAATAACTTTCCAATGAGTTAGGTCCTGTGGATTACTTGTAATACTACCTCCAGATTAAGTTGCCGCATTCTAAGTTCACTCCTAGCCAAATTAATGCCTAAATATTTCAGACTGTGGTGGTTCCACTGTAGTCCAGCTTCCACTAAAGTGGAAAGACTCTTAAAGTGTTTTATTATTGAGGGGAAAGACTAAAGTTTTGTCCAGGTTGACTTTGTAATTGGAAGACAAACTGTATTCTTTAATGGTCTCTAGTGTGGCCTGAATTGAGTTCTGTGGGTGGGTTAAGTGCAATAATATATCGTCCGCATATGCTGACAGTTTCATCTCCAGAGTCCCTAACTTTATACCCTGTATCTCTGGGTTCTTTTTCAGTTTAGTAAGTAAGGGCTCTAAATAGATGTTAAACAGTAGCAGCAATAGTGGGCACCCTTGCCTGGTGCCCGAATATAATGGAAAGGTGGAAGAAAAAAATCCCATTACAATATATTCGAGCACATGGATTCTTGTATAGGGTATGAATCCATTGGAGAAATTGTGGAGGGAAACCAAATCTGTACATGAATTGGAACAAGAATTGCCAGTCAACTCAGTTGAAAGCCTTCTCCACGTCCAGGGACATCAGGATAGCCAGTTAATCTGAGTCTCTGGATACAGAGAAGATGTGAACTAGTTTATGTAAATGATCTGAAGAGGTCCTTCCTGCCATAAACCCCACTTGTTCTTGATCAGTTATGGAAGGAAGCACTTTATTTATTCTGTTTGCCAATAATTTGGCTAATATTTTAATGTTGTAATTCAACAGAGAAATTGGCCTGTAACTGGTAACTTTATCTTCCTCCTTACTAGGTTCATGTAATACTACTCTTAAGGCTTCCAGTAAATTTTTGTCAATAGACTCAGCTGAAAGCATCCATTGGAACAGTTTGTGTAGCCAGGGGGTTACTTTCTCAGCAAAAATCTTATAAAAATTATGGGAAAACCCATCCGGGCCTGGAGTTTTATCCAGTGGCAAAGATTTAATAGCCCACTTTGAGGAAGCTGATATCCATTTGGTTATCAGTCTTGCCTTTTGGTCTTCATTTAAGGTTGGCAGCAGTATGGATGCAAGGTAGTCATCTACCATTTTCATATTGGGGAGATTTTCCATTGGGCTATAAAGTTTCCGATAATGATTCAAATTCAGTGGCAAGTCCTTTCGGGGCTAGTTTCATAGTATTATCTAATAGTGAACAGATGGCTTTAATGATTCTTGCTGCTTCCATCGTTTTAAGCCGTAATGCAAATAATCTACCAGCTTTTTCACCCGGTCTATATAAGTAGCTCAAGTTTTCAAGATGGCAAATTCGGCTTTCTCAAGCAGGAACTCACTACATTGATCCCGAAGCCCTAAAAGCCTACATCCATCTTCTTCAGTGGTGTTGGATGAGAGGTGTGCTTCCAGGTTATGTATCTGAATCAGGAGTTCTGAGGCTCTTCTTTCTCGTATATGTTTCCTGGTAGATGCTAGGTGGATTAGTTCCCCTCTGACGAAGCATTTTAGTGCTCCCCACTCCATATCTGTTCTATCTGTGGAATTCAGACTAAGCCGTGATGGGGTCTATTGATTGGGAGATCCGGTCAATTATCCCTTCCTCCTTTAACATTTGATTGCTAATTTTCCAAAAGGTTTCCTTTGGTGAGTTAGGAGAAAAGGATAATTGGCATCAGACAGTGGAGTGGTCCAAGATCACTCCTGGATCCACACCACTTCTTAGCAAGCCCATTGGAAGTGTATGGCTAACCAAAAAGTAATCAATTCTGGATGAAGTTCCATGTGCCATGAAGCGAAATGTGTGCCCCCTGGAGTCAGGGTTCAACGTCTGCCAGGGGTCACACAGTCCGAGCTGGTCAGTGAGATCCCTTAGGAAATGTTGAGACAGAGATAGATCTTGCCTCCTCCTGTCTGATTTGTCTAAGTCAGGGGAGAACGGTAAGTTCCAGTCCCCTCCTAAGAAAATAGGGAACACTGAGAAGGGTGCCAGGACCTACAATAACTCCATGAAGAAGGAGAAGGAGTCTGCATTAGGGCCATATATACATCCTAGGACTACTTCTGTCCGGTCCAATGATCCCTTTTGGAGCAAGTATCGACCACTTGGGTCTTGGATACACTGTTCATAGGCAAAGGAGGATTGCTGAGAAAGTAAAATAGCCACCTCTTTACTTTGTGTGCTATTCCCAGCAGTATACACTTGGCCATTATACTGCCTATGGAATAGGTTTGTTTCAGACTCTAATAAGTGTGCCTCTTGCAAAAACGATATGTCTCCTTTAAGATATCTGATATGCTTGAGAATTTGGTACCTTTTTGTTTTGTTATGGGCCCCTCTGACATTCCATGAAATACGTTTCATGTATTTAGCCATCCCTTCTAACAACGTGTGCACCTCTGGCATCTAACACTCATGATCCCTACAATTCTGATTTCGGTAATCCGCCTGATGCCCCTCTCCCCAATTCACCTGCCCCATAACAATCCCACAACCAATTATGTAACTCCCATCAAAAAATTCCCCATAACATATCAGCATTAAGTACATTAGTATATGTTCTCATATTAAACAAAAATCCCCAGTTCCCGCTATAGCAAAGAAACATCTAATGAGCATAATTGTTAACACAGTAAGGAACTCGGGCCCCCTTCCAAAATATAATTTTCACGGTCCATGATGTATACCTCTCTGACCAGTACCCTCTCCCTCATATGAATTTACTAAAAACAGGTCAGGATGAGCCCTTCCCGTAAGAAATATAAGACTGCATATGTATAAGTTCTCTGGAAGAGGGATCTTCCTCTACCATATCAAAAGTCTGTGTTCTTACTTTCTATCCTTCCACCTTCTGGTGGGATACCTAAGTTAGTTCAAACTGATACAGTGAAGTAGTCTTACTGGTGAGCTGCACCCCCAACTACTGAAACAGGCATGAAAACATTTATGTAAAATTCCAAACAATAACTATTATACATTATTTAACTTGGTTCTAGTATTCTGTCCTGGATTAAGATAACGATTTTCCATAGGTTCTCTTTCCAGTCCAGTCAAAAAGAAAATTCCTGTTCTTCATTTCCTTGACTAATTGTTAACTACATTGTGTTTGCCGAAGTAATAAGGCACCGTCAATGAAGTCAAGATAAATAAAATATTGCTGAAATGTAATGAGTAATTCAAATAAAATGCAGTGTACCTTGGTATTCTTTCAAGGAATCCGGCACTGACAAGAAGAACCAGTCGCCTACTGTAACAATGCTAGCTCATGCTGATGAAACCAGAGTAATAAATAGCATCCATCACTAATGGGTTTGTTTACTGGTCCCATCTATTTGGGCTCTGCTAGAGTTTTAGTCCTGTTCCCTCCCGCCATAGCAATCAAACAAAAGTAGACACTCATATTTCAATCCTTCGGATCGCCAACAGTCTTTGTTACCACCATGTAAGAGAGTTGCCCATCTCTCTTGTGCACATTGTGGTAAATTCACAAGCAATCTTCTGCATATCCAAAGGAGGGGTGGGGGACTTAAATCCAAGTTGTGCTTATTGACGGCATATTTCTCTGTGATAGGCCCCTGCTAGTGCCCGGGTCCATAAACATCAAGAAACCAGACCCCTAACTAACTGGGATACTAACATAACTAACCGCAAGTTCCATTCAGCAGTTCTTGAAGTTCTTAAAGCTTCCATCAGGGCAATTTCTACTACTTTAGGATCTTCATAGCCGGTCCAATTACCAGCAAGAAGTACTTGAAATCTCGATGGGTAGCCCATTCTAAATTTGATGCCTGCTGTGATTAGCTTAATTACAACTGGATGGAAGGAGGCCCTCCTCTGCCTCACTGCAATGGGTAAGTCCTGCACCACCCATAGCTTGGCTCCTTCCTATTTTATCTCCTGCAATTCTTTGATTTTACTTAAAAAATGATGCCATTCTTGGTAGTTGAGAAAACGAATATCAATGGGTGAGGTGGTGCACCAGCAGGAGGCATGGGGCACAAGGCTCGGTGAGAGCGTTCAATGGCGTAGGTGGGTCCAAATGGAGATGAGCATGCTAATTTAAATATGAGTTTTTGGGTGAAGAGAATAGGATTGGAGCCTTGTCCTTTTTCCGGTAATCTGATTACTACCATGTTGTTTCTCCAGCTCTGACCCTCCAGGTCCTCAACCTTAGCTTCAAGCTTGGCCATCCATTGCTTGGTCACCACTATCTCTGGATCCGTCCGGTCAGCTCTCTTTTCCAGAGACTTGATACGTGCCTCACTATCTCCAGTTCTCCTCAATAAATTTTCTACAGCCCACGCCATGGATTTGAATTTCGAGGTAAGTGATTGCAGCTCTTCCCGAAAAGGTTGAAATTCTGCTAGGAAGCAGTCTACCATAAGGAGGTTCTGATCTGCCAGGATTGTTGTGGGGCGGCTGCTAGTAACAGGCTGAGGTCTTGTTTTTTTTTTTTGCTGGTCTTTTTGGGCGTTGGTGGCTGCATATGTTTAGGCATTGCTGCTCGCATTTCTGCTTCCATTCTCCACCTATCAGATTCAGGTTGACGTGTCAGTGGAGTAATCAGCTATTTACCCAGGTAAGCACCAAAAGATTGTTTAAAAAGTTTTGAATCCATGAAGGTTTGATTTGGGGTTAGCTGGAGCACTCGCTAGAGCTGCTACTCTGAAGGCTGCATCACGTGACTGCAAGAGTCTCTCCTTTGAAAAAATGACTAGCATCTACCACCCTCTCTCCAGTGCTCCCGATGCCTTTATGTAGCCCCTCCCGTTCTCCTTCTGTGAACACCAAACAAAAGTATTTCTTCAGGATATCTGTCTTTCTTGGTCCACATCTGCATAGTTCCCTCCTTCCCTTCTTAACCATACAGGCACTACCCTGGTCTTCCACTTTTCACTTACATAACTGAAAAATGTTCTGTCCCCTTTCTTTATCACCACCCCCCAGGCTATTCTTTCCTCCATTAGCACCTTTGTGGTCCTTACCACTTTCTCTGCTTCTAGAGCTGTGTGGAATACAAAATTCTGGCTGCAGAATGCCCACCGACGGACTATTCCAATTCTACAGAATTTTGCAGAATGTGCATGAAACTTCTGTGAAATTTTGCCACATTTTTAATTTCAGTTACTTTATTCTAATTTTAAAAGTATACCTACCTACACATTACACCAAATTTGGTATGTAGACAGCTAATTACAACACACATAAGTGTATCAAATATCAGAGTCATAGGTTGTAAAAAAGGTGGCAGAGTTATGGGTGGCCAAACATTTAATCAAAATTTAATTTTCAGTTAGTTCAATCTTATTTAAAACATTTCTTCACAGTTTCAGGATTTAGAGAAACATACAGCAATGGTATGTACACCATGTTTTAAGTCTCAAGTTTCAAAGGGGGTTGCGTTATAGGTAGCCAAACATTTTGCCAAAATTTAGATTTCCGCTATTTTAGTATAATTTTGATAGTATTCATTGAAATGTTATAAAATGTTACAGGTATACAGGTCATCACTACATGTATATATGCACACAGTTTCATATTTCTAGCTTCAAAGGGGACAGAGTTATAGCCTGCCAAACATGTTGGCAAAAATTAAATTTCAGTGATTTCCCTCTAAATGTAAAACAACATATCCAACTTTAGCCAGATTTGAAACATTTAAATTACTATACCACATGGTAATTTCTGACAAAGTTCCTATTTACAGCTTTAAATGGGACTGAATTAAAAGTAGCCAAATTTTCACAACATTTTAAAATTAAATTTTGCAGGAATGTAAACTGCAAATTTATAAACCCTTGAAACTTTAAAACTGGAGAATGTGATGCCATTATATTTGGCAGGTTCTTAGACCATATAAGCAGACTCTGTGTGTCAAGTTTATTAATGGCTTGCTGCCAGAATTTTCAAAATAACATGCACTTAAAGTCAAATTCCATGAGCCTTTGTGAAAATTGTGGAATTTCATGAACATGTTAATTTCACTCAGCCTTATCTGGGGGATTCTAATTACAGGCTAGGGGTATGAGAGGCAGATAATACAGGAGGTCACCAGGTTCAGAAGTTAGATACATAGTTTCACCAAGAAATGGACAGCTCAGGTGGGAAGAGCACTAGTGGTAGACCCCGCAGTTGGAGCAAGGAAACACACAGTGTCACAATTCCAACCTGAATGCAGGACATATTCAGATCACACTCAGTAAACTGATGATCCAGGGAGCCTGATGTACATGCAAGTCTGGGACATAGAGGTATTTAAAAAGATATAGTGGAGAAGACAATGTCTGGGTCACCAGGAAGGAAGAATTCTGGCTATTCCAACAGGATAGTTTAATAGTAAAAGGAGTAGGTGAGGAGTCGGCCTGGTGGCACTGAGGCCTGAGGCACTGGACGCCTTACCTCATATCATGCCAGCGACCCAGGTTTTGGAATGGCCTCGGGTCATTGGGGAGTTGGCATGGGGGGGAAGGAGGGAGCAGGATTGAGCAGCCGAAAGGCAGCTATCCTCTCCCAGGGGAGGTTGCTTGCCCCCCCCATAGTTCCACTCCCATTGGGTGGAGGTCTGATTTGAAGCATAGGTGGAGGGGGAAGCAGGTGATTGCCAGAGATGGGGCAGAAGGGGCCAAGCCAATACCTGGTGTGCATGTGCGCCTCCATGCACAAGCACACGAGTGTCTGCCGGGGTCCCGGGCAGGGAAGAATACACAAAAACTGTAAATTAAAAAAAAAAAAAAAGGTGTTCTGTTTTTAAAGGGATTTTGTCATGATAAAGAACAAAGTGGATATCAGTGGGATTAGTAGTTCTACTGAGTCAATCTAGCTATGCCAAGAGAGAAGGGGCAAAATAGTCACCCAAAGAGGAATAGCAGGACTGCAGAAAGCTCAGCCCAGCTTATCAAATGTAGTAGTGATACGTGCATTGTGAATATTACATTCCACAAAAAGAATTCTGGATGTTTCATCTGTATGGTACCATAAATATTTGAGAAAATATTACCAATAATTGTTTTTGTTGTTCTTTCTCACTGTAAATTAAAAACTGCTAAACCATTTATCTCGTTGTGTTAGACACCAGGATACACTGACATCAGAAAATCAAAGTCTATGTCTGCAAGAGCAGAGAAGTTACAAACATCCACATTTTTGAGAGTTTTCACAAAATTTTGCAAATATCTGCATAGTGACATTTTGAACTCCTGTAACATAGACCTCTCTAATCCAGTTCTCTCCATATTTAGATTTTATTACCATTACAAAAAGGTTATTCGTGCTAATTCACACATGTCTTGCTCCTAAGGTGTCCGAGTTATATGCAGATACATTTTTTCATGAAATTTCCCACAAAAAATAAAATGACAGACTTCGAGCATATATACTTTTGAGATGCTGTATCATAATGTCATGAAATTTGGCACACTGTTAGAGCTCCTATCATCAAGGGATCTTTGATGGAAGCTCGACAAATATTTTATCACCCGCCGTTACATGACTTTACTGTTACTGTATTGCGTAGAGCATAAGGTGGTCGCTGCCTCCCATGTTTCTTCGGGGGCTTTACTCCCACACCCCCAAAGCCTCACCGAACTCCCACAATTAAAATAATCAACCCAATTCAGAGCTCATTAGGAAGGGTGCAAGACCCACCCGGAAAATAGCAGCGGGACCCAGCACTGACACTACGGTGACCTGGCGCTGTTGTCGCTGCAGTGTCGGTTGCTGTCGATTTGTCGCTGTGGGGGGTGTATACCATCATCAAGTAATCATGCCAAATGTAGCATTTCTGGCCTAATAGACGGCTGATGTCAATGTGAATAAGTATTTTCATGAAATTTACCACAAAAAATAAAATGAGACTTTAAGCACCTATAATTTTGAGAACATCCATCCTACCTTCAGGAAATTTGGAATATCATTGGAACCCTTCCCACAGAGTATGCATGCTACATGTCAGAGCTCTAGCTCTAAAGATGGCTGAGATAGGAGCAAATTAATATATTTTTAAAATGCCACTAAATTCTGACAAACATCCATGAAATGTGGGATTTCATGACATTTTGATAAAATGTCACAAATTTGGAATTTTCACATTCCACATAGCTCTGCCTGTGTCCCTCTGTTTCTCCCGATACACCTTCCTTTCCTACTTCCTTTGCATTTCTTCATACTTCCTGAATGATACCTTTTAACCTTTACCTTTTCAGTCACTTATTTGAAAGTCAAAATGTTCTCTTTTTCCTCCTGCTTTAGCTTACTTCCCTTGTGCAGAGGTCTGTTGCCTTCCCTATGCCCTCCATATTCCTTGCCTATTTTTCCTCCAGTCTCCAGGTGATTCCCACTGCCAAGTCGTCTCTGAGGCACTCACTCATGTTTTTTAAATGTGCTCTCCTGATGTCCAGGACCCTCATCATTGTGTGGTTCAATTCCACTGCCATCATTATGTTGAATCACATTGTATGGTGATCACTGGTCCCCAGGTGGCCTTCCACCCTGATGTCTGCAGTACTGTCCCTGTTAGTGAGCACCAGGTCCCGTATTGAACTACATAAGTGGGCTCCCTGGCTAGTTGCCTGAGGAACACCTCTGCAGGGAGCCCAGTATGTCCCTGCTTCTAGCTGAGGCTACAGCTGTCAGGCTCCAATCTACATCAGGCTGACTGAAGTCTCTAACCAGTAGCACCTCCCTTTTTCTGCCCTCTGGTCAATGGTTTCCAGCAGTACTTTGTCTAGACTCTTCCCCCTGTGTTGGAGGTCTATATATCATGCCAGTGCAAATAGTACGAAGACTGAGGGAGGAAATCCCAAGGGTTGGTACTACCCTAAGGGCAGCATCACAGGGAGTCAATGACAGAGACAAAGACAAAAAAGTAAGGTATAAAAACTGGGAAAGGGGATTAAGGCAGAAGAAACGGTAAAAGGGATATGGTCAGGTGGATCAGCAGGAACAGTAGGCAGTATTATGGGTAAGCAGGGTAGGAAACCACAGGGCAAAAGGTGGGGGGGAGAAGAAGGAGTGGAGAGCCATGTGTACTAATGCCAAGAACCTCAGAAAGAAAATCTGTGACCTGGTGCCTATCATGGTACAGACTCATCTGGATCTAGTTGCCATTACAGATGTGTGGTGTACCATCCACCATGGCTGGGACAAGGCAATAGTAGGTTACTCACTTTTCAGGGGTGTCAGGCCTGAAAAAGGGGAGGAATGGCAGCACTGCATGAGAGGGAATAAAAGCCACTGAAGTGCATCAGAGTGAGGAGGGTCTAGACGTGCTGTAGGTCACCACAGAGACAGGCTTTGGAACCACTATTCAAACAGGAGTAGTTTACAGGTCACCAACACAAGAGAAAACGATGGACAAGTCCCTGTGGGAGGGCATTATTAAGATGGCAGGAAAAGGAAAGGTGTTAATAGTTGGCGAGTTCAATCACCTGATGTGGAGTGGAACCTACCAGCTGCTGCTTCAGCAAGGAGCAGGGCCATCCTAGACTCCCCACAGGGAGCTTTTCTCAGCAGCTTGTAAAGAAACCTAAGGGGGGAGGGGGCAGTTCTGGACTTGGTACTCACAAACATGGACATAACTGCAAACATTACAGCTGGTAGTCTCATTCATACCAGTGATCATCCTATTGTGTGTTTAAACACAAAGAAAGCTGCTGAGGTAAGCCACACAGAAACGATGGACCTGGGTTTCAGTAGGTCAGGTTTTAAAGAAACTGGTCAATGTCTCAGAAAATGACTCAAGGGGAGGGATGGGGTGTGTAAGAGCAGTGGAAGCGAATAACAGAGGGCATCATTTAGGCAAAAAGCCTCTGCATGGAAGAGGTAAAAAAGGCAGAAAGAAAGGGCTCTCGAAGGAGGTAGCAAAGACAGTGAAGAAAAAAAAGAGCAGCTTTCAAAAGGTACAAGGAGATTCAAAGGGAAGAGGACAGGAAAGTATCAGACCAAGCAGAAGGAAGCAGGAAAGAACTTCATTTTATTCATTTCATTTTACATTAATTAATTAATCACTCAATCTGTTATTTATTTAACATTTTGGTAACTGAGAAAAGCACACTGAACTGAGGCTCATTTTCTTGAATGCAGGTAAAGCCTACGTAATGAATTAAATAGTGAAAAAATTTACAAAACAGCCAGTACACAAAGTATGGAAGAGAGGTAACCGTGCCTGGGGTCAAATTTATTTGAATGTGAAATTAGTTCAGAGGGGAGCAGGAGGTAGGGGTGGAGTGGAGAGGATAGTGGGGAAGGGGGGCTTTGGTAAGGATGTCAGAAGGGGGAGGAGGAGGTGAGAGAAGGGCAGGGGTGAGAGAAAATGAAGATGGATTAGAGGAGAGCAGGTTTCAGTGGGGAGGAAGGCAGTAAGAGAAGATGGGTCAAGGTAGCAAAGTAAGATGGAATTCATCCAAGACAAAGTGAGAATTGCAAGGGGGAGGATATCACAAGGGAGCCTAGGTAGGCTTGCAAGTGCAGGAGGGTTGAGCAGAGAGCTTTTGTAGTCATTTTAGGGTGGGAAAGGAGGTGAAGAAGCATAGGGTAGGGAGGGGGAGTCAATTCCAGAGTGAGGGGAGGCAGTGTGAGAAAGCCGCTAGTCCAGCACATGAATACACTTGTGAGTTGTGAGATGAAGAAAGTATGAGAGTCTCTGGAGTGAAGTGCATAGTTGGATGTGCTGAGAGAAGGGAGGAGAGGTAAACAGGGAGCAGGTCAAACCAGAAGTTAGCAACAAGGGGCACACTGTGCAGCTGGCGTCGAAGAGGAAGCACAGAGATTGAGGACTATAAGGAGCAGTGGTGAGTTGGAGGACGTAGGTTTGTTGCAAAGCGGCAGAATGCATTGCACAGGTTGTCCGGCTTGGCAAGCGAGGAAAGGGGGGGAAGCAAACCATAAACCGCATCAGCATAGTCAAATATGGGAAAGATTAGTTTCGTAACAAGTTCTCAATGTATTGGGAGAGTGAGGCAGTCTTTGTTATGGTGTAAAGCCACAAGTTTGGGGTAGAGCTTGCAGCAATGTGATGGGAGAAGTCCAGCTTGCTGTCTAACCAGACATCCATGTATTTGAAGGCTGAAACTGTTGCAAGTTGGGTGCTAGCGAGGGTATGGAAAGTGGGGGGAGGCTGGAGTTTAACTAGCTTCTGAAAGGAGCCAAATGTCATGGAGACCATCTTTTTTGTGCTTACTGTGAGTTGATTTGAATTAAACCAGTGTAGAACATTTAGGAAGTCTTGCTGGAGCAGTGCTTCAATTACAATGCCTGAGGGATCCGAAAGGTAGAGTACCGTGTCATCAGCATACATGTGTGTGCACAAGGAGACACAGACTGAGGGGAGATCATTTATAAAAATGGAGAATAAAACAGGCCCTAAAACTGAGCCTTGGGGGACTCCAGCCTGGATTGGAAGGGGGTGGGCATTGAGCCGGCAACTTAAACGAATTGTTGACAACCAGAGAGGTAAGAGTGGAACCACTGCACGGTGGAGGTTGAGAGACCTGTTGAGGCCAATTTATTGAGGAGGACGGAGTGGCACATTGAATTGATCACTTTGGCCAGGTCAATGAAAATGGCCACAGTGAGGTGACCGTTATCCACAGCTGCAAGGATGGAGTCAGTGACACCGAGGAGGGAGGAACATATGAACTTACAAAACTGCCAGCAGATTAAGGCCTTATGGTCTATCAAGTCTGCTCGATTGTGCAGCTAACAGCCCTTATATTGCGGTTGCCCCTCCTCCCCTCCCCCCTCCAGTGACCTTCCCCTTACCCTGTCCCATCCCCTTTTGAAGGAGATTGTGGAGTGATTCTTTCTGAATCCTAACTGGAAGGGGGGAGGAAAGAAGAGCTGTCAAGAAAGGGGGTGAGCCTAGGGAGCACAAGGGCTTCTTGTAGTTTTGTGAAGGCAGGATTGTTTCTGGAGGACATGGGCTTGGCACCTCTCTGGTCTGAGGAAGGAGGTTGCCCGTCTCCAGGCCGACCTGGCAAGGATTTGGGAAACCTCCTCCCCCACCCAGGGACCACCAGGGCCACTGCCTCAGAGGTTGCCAAAAAAGAGGAGCAGTTGGGCCACAGTGGGCTCAGGGAGGGTGAGGGTGGTGGAACAGAGGTGCATCCTTCCAGCTGTACCTCTCCACAATTCATACACTATTCTGGTGGAGTATGGTTCCTCTATGGAGGCACCAACAGAGGAGACCAAGGAGGATGCTGGGAACCTCCACAAAGGAGACCCACAGGAAGGTGACATGGGACCCCACAGGGGAAGTAAACAACTCTTGGTTGGGGACTCAATCGTTAGGGGGTAGAACTGGGGTAGGGAGGAGAGAGGGAGGTAAGGTGCCTGCCTGGTGCCATGGCTTGGAGGGACAGGAAACAAATCCTCAGGATCATGAGAGCAGCTGCATGGGAGAGGGAGCTGAATGTCATTGTCCACCCAGGGACAAATATCCTGGCTGGGAATGGAATCAGAGCAGTGCAGGAGTTTTTGGAGTTGGGGAGATGCCTTAGACAAGTAGCATGCATGGTAACCTTCTCGGAGGTGCTACTTGTCTATGGCATGCTTGAGGCTAGAGTACTCCACACCATGGGATTCAAGGAAAAGTTGAAAAACTGGTACAGAGCTCAGGGTTTTGGCTTCATTGGAGAATGGGGGTCCACCTGGAAGGATACAGGCCTATACTGGCATGATGACCTGAATCTGTCCAGGAGGGGAACCAGGATCCTAGGTGACAGGTTTAAATGCTTCATTGGCAAGCATTTAAACCAGCCAAGTAGGGAGGCACTGAAAAGGAGCAGTGAAATCCCAGCCCCCCCCCAACACACAAAACAGGGTAGTTAGCGAAGTAAACACCAAGGCAGAGAAGTCGATAAGGAGCAGGACAGGGATAAATGGAGAAAAAGGCAAAGGCAGTAGGGAGAGGGATGGTGCTAAAGGGGGTAAGGCCATCACAAAATGGAGGGTGATGAGTACCAATGCCCATAGTCTGGGTAACAAGCTCCCTGAACTAGTGGTCTTGATGGAAGAGGGATGCCTGGATATTGTGGCAGTCACAGAAACATGGTACACACAGAACCATGACTGGGATGTCAATATACCAGGGTACACAATCTACAGGAGGGATAGGAAGGGTAAAAGAGGAGGAGGACTAGCTCTCTACGTAAGGCAAGGCAAATTTTATTTTTATGGCACCCAATCCCGGAGGTTCTATGTGCCTAACAATACAAACAATACAAATAATAATATTAAAAGAATAAAAATATTATATAGATTTAAAATATTAAAAAGTCATCAGAAACACTGGTCACCTTTCAATCAACAGTCAGGCAAATCAGATAGTCTCCTTCAGGAAAGCAAGGTGGAAAAGGTGGGCTTTTAACCTCCACTTGAACACCACGATGGAAGGGGCCTCCCGGACTACAGATGGTAGAGAGTTCCACTGGGTCGGCCCGGCAACTCTGAAGGCACTGTCGCCAGATGTCTTATGCCAAACCCTGGGAACATCCAGAAGGCCCCTGGATGAGCAGCAGAGACAGCAGACTGAGGTGGAAGGTATGAGGAGCTCAGTCAGGTAGCCCGGGCCTAGTCCGTATAGGGCCTTAAAGGTGAGGAAGCCCACCTTAAAAGGATCCTCCACCCAGAGCCTGCAGGACTGGGGTCACATGACTGGACCTGGACAGGCCCATCAGTAACTGAGCTGCTACGTTCTGCACTAGCTGCAGCCTGCAGAGGGTCCCTCCTGTGACCCCAAAGCACAGAGAGTTGCAGCAGTCGAGCCTCGAGGTAACAAAGGCATGCACCAGTGCCAGCAGGTCCTAGGGCAGAATGAGGGGCTTGATCCTGGCAATTTTCCTCAAGTGGTAAAAACACTTTTGACTACAGAAGACACCTGATCCTCAAGTGTCAGTCTGCTGTCCAGGATCACACCAAGATCTCACACCCTCGGGTAGGCCACCAACAGAGCAGACCCCAGAAAAAGTCCTGTGTCAGCTCCAGGTGTATTCCTATCATGCCTGTGACCCGGCTCATTCACCAGCACCTCCATCTTATCTGGGTTCAGTTGCAACCAGCAGGAGGACATCCAATCACTGATTTTTGCCAGGCAGTTGTTAATCATGTCTACAGCATCACAAGTTCCAGGGGCAAATGACATATACAGCTGGGTGTCATCTGCATTGCAGTGAAACTCCACACTGAATTGCCGGATGATCTCACCCAGGGGCAGCAAATACACTGCGAATAGCATCAGCAACAGGATCATGCCCTGGGGTACTCCACAAGACAGGGGCATTGGAGAGGAGAAGAAATTCCCCATCACTACCCGCTGCACCCAGTCAGAGAGTTAGGACTCAAACCACTTAATGACAACACTGGCGAGTCCACAGTACTTACAGAGCCGATCGAGAAGCTCAAAGTGATCCACAGTGTCAAAGGCTGATGAGCAAAGCAAACTATTTGTAAAAAGTGCCTTTCTAACCACCAAGGTGCTTGTACAATACAATAAATATATAAACACATCAATGACTAACAAATACAATAATTTAAAATTCAATAAATACAACAGTGGCTTAAAAATCGGTACAAGCTAGGCTGAATAAATAAATAAAGAGAATTCCACAGGGTCGTGGACACAAAACAAAATGACTGAGCCCCAGATGTCTTTAAATGGACCCTGAGAATCTCTAGCAATCCCTTGTCAGTGGATCGGAGAGAGTGGGAGGGACAGTAGGGGTAAAGGAGATCTTGCAGGTAACTAGGTCCCTGATTGTGTAGAGCCTAATAGGTCAGAAAACCGACCTTGAAGGTGATCCGCCACTGTACTGGCAGCCTGTGCAGTCCGCGAAGCACAGGCGTTTTATGACTGGTCCTAGAGGTACCAGTCAATAGCCTAGCTGCCGCGTTCTTCACTAGCTGCAGGCGGCAGATATCATCCCCTGGTGGCCCTAGGTAAAGGGTGTTGCAGTAATCAAAGTGGGAGGTAATGAAGGTGTGGAACAATGTTGGAAGGTTATCAGAGGAACCAAATGTTTCACGTGGGCGATATTCCTCAGATGGTAGAAAGAGGTTTTGACAACTGCCAACACCTGAGATTTAAGGGTCAGACAGTCATCAAAAATAACGCCCAGGTTCCACACCCGGTCTGAGGTAGTTAGCTGAACACCCCCAAGCCATAGTCCAGAGAGTAGTCCTGCCAATGAACCCACCTCCTGACAAACTGTGTCCACAACCAACACCTCAGTTTTTTCCAGATTTAACCACAGCCAGCTCACATACATTGCTGACAGGTTGAGGAGAACAAGAGTTGGCCTGTCTCATCTATGTCTAGCCCTGCAGATCACTATGCACCCTAACTAATGCTATTTAGAGCTGTGTCTGGCCCTAAAACCTGACTGGAATGGCTCATAGATGTCAAAGGACATGAGGTGCTCCTCATGCTGTTGCACCACAAGCTTCTCAACAACCTTGCTCAAAAATGGCAGGTTGGAGATAGGGCGATTATTTGACAGGACATCCGGGTTGACAGATAGTTTCTTCAGGAGGGAGTCTTACTAGGGTCTCTTTCAATACTGCTGGGAAGACACCCTCCGACATCAAGCACCGGCAATCCTGGCCAACAGCCCAGGCATCTCTCATCAAGAAATGCCTCGGGGCTGGGTCCAGTTCACAATATGTGTGCTTTAGCTCGGAGATCACCTTCATGACCGCGGCCACCTCCACAGGTTTAAACTCCTCCCAGATTGATGGAGTGACTCTGTTCCTCCCAGTCCAGCCACTGTGAGGCAACAACTGCATCACTGATGGAATCCTCAATGATATAGAGGACACTCTGTCAGAGAAAAACAGAGCAAACTCATCACATAATGTGGTTGAAAAGGTCTTTCTTGGCTGTAGACAGGCAGGGTGGAGTAGCCTATCCACAGTCCAGAAAAGCAGAGAAGGTCTGTTTTCCCTGCAGCAATTTCCCTGGACAGAAATTCTGCCTTCTTCCGGGAAACTGCCTCCTGATACTCACCACAGTGAGCAAGCACCCAGGACCAGTTTGTCCTCCTCTGACCAGGTCTTCCGCCAACAACTGCAACTTCTGACCCCCAATCTTCATCGCCTTGAGATCCCCATCAAGCCAGGGGGGTCTCAAGTGAGAGGATCTGGGTCATATACGTACTGGTGTGATAACGTCAAGCAATTCAGATACTACTTTGTTATAGGTGGCCATCGACTCACTGGTGCCAATAGCACATGCCACATCCTCTCTAGATAAGTCCGCTAACGCCAGCAGTCCCTCTGGGGACAAACCCTTCAAAGGGCAGTAGCTTACCATCTTGACAGTGAAAGACCTTTCTGGAGGGCCCCAAGCGTGAACTTCACTGTGCAGTGATCAGACCAGGGGATCTGATGAATCTTGAGGCTCCACACCTCAAGACCCAGCTGAAACACCAGATTGAGCATGTGGCTGTGATGGTGAGCTACAGAAGTAACAACTTGTACTAGGCCCAGTGATGACATCAGGTGGAGGATGTCATGATTGAACTGCGAGGATTCGTCAGTGACCCAGGCATTGAAGTCCCCCAGGATTAAACACCTGGGGGACTCCAACACTTGGCCGACCACGAAGTCCGCAATCTCCTGCAGGAATTCCACACCAGATCCAGGAGGGCGGCAAATAAGAAAAATCCTGCAGCCTGCACCCGGACCCCCATGTACAACCACACACTCAAAAGATCTGGGTGTTCCAACCGGATGCACAGTGAAGCCTAAGCTGGATCTAAAAAAGATGGCCACTCCTCCACACCTGCACTCCAGCCTTGAACAGTGCACTACGGAATACCCAGAGAGGACAGCCACCTCTGGAACTGGGCCAGCATTGTCACCAAAGAAAGTTTCCGTGGTGCAAGCCAGGTTGACAGAGGAAGTCAAGTCTGTGATAACTGTGGCCTTGATCCTTACTGACTTGGCATTGCATAGCACTGTTCAAAGGGGACTGGTGGGCGCTGCCAGCCCCTCAGCTGGCTGCCCACTCGGTCTGGTGGGACCCCCTGGGTATGGAAACAAAACACGTCTGGCCTCTCTCAAGGTTCTGTTTAAACCCAGGGTATCTTCTGCACCTGACCACCCCAATACCACTCACTTCCCCTACGCTGGCAGCTCCTTTACCACCGGTGACCCGACTGCACCCTCGTAATCCTGACCTCCCTGCAACGCCTAACTACAGTAGAAGGAACTGGGAGGTCGGTGAAAGGGCAGAAGTTGTGCAACTGGGACGCAGCATAGGCGACTTGCACAGGGCCACGATCCCAACACATCCCCACCTAGCTTTCCTGTTGCCGGACAGACAAGGCAACCAAATAAACCTTGCTCTTTTAAATAACAGGACAACTATCTCACTAAACACAAAGTTGTAGGAACATCTGGGAGCCTTGTCCAACCAAATGAACTTGGTAATCATGACGTGTACACATTTGAAGAGAGAGGCAGTCAGAAATTCAACATCTTCAGAGGATAAGAGACAGGGAAGTATATTCATTTTAATGTTGATTCTCCCCCATAAAGAAAGTGGGATGGCCTTCCAGCATGAGTGGTCCTGTTGAAGAACAAGGATAAAGTCATCTAGGTTAGGTTTCTTCATAAGGGAAGACTGAGTAGAAAGGTGAATACCGAAATATTAAATAGAGCTGGGGGTCCATCTCATGCCAAACATCTCAAAATCTGATCTGTAAGTGCGAGCGTTGAGGGGGAAGATTTCCATTTTACCACAGTTGAGCTTGTAGTTAGTGAGCTATAATGTTCTATCACTTTCAAGACCTTGGATAAGGAGTCACAGGGATGTGCCAGGTGGAGGAGAATATCATCCGCATAAACAGAGAAGGTGTAAGAAGTGCATCCGATGGGGATTCCGGAGATGTTACAGGAGGATTTAATTTGTCTGAGGAGGGGTTCCAGACAGAGTCTGAAGAGAAAGGGTGACAAGGGGCAACCTTGACGAGTGCCAGAATGGAGGGAAAAATTGGGAAGAAAAGACTCTGCTGCAGTAAATTCTTGCAGTGGGAGAGGAGAGGAGTAAATGGCCCGAATCCAAGTAATAAAGGATGTGGGAAACCCCATCTGTCGCATCATGACTTGTAAAAATGCTCAGTCTACCCTGTCGAAAGCCTTTTCAGCATTGAGGGAAATCAGGTCCATAGGAGCGGGGTGGTCTCTGGCAACGGAGAAAATATGACTAAGCTTGCGAAGACGGTCAGATGAATTATGACCTGGGACAAATCCCACTTGTTCTGGACTGAGGAGAACCAACCATACCGTGCCAAGTCTAGTGGCCAGGACCTTAGTAAGGATCCTGAAGTCATAACTGAGAAGAGAGATAGGCAGATAGCTAGATGGGTGGGTATGTGGTTTATCTGGCTTCAAGAGAAGGGTGATGGTGGCTTCTAGCAGACATGGATCCAAGGATTCAGTGGAAAACATGTACTGGAAAAGGCGCAGTAAAAGGGGTGAAAGCTCTTTGGAAAAAGTTTTATAAAAGTTCGATGGAAAACCATCTTGCCCAGGAGATTTGTCTAAGGCAAGATTATCAATGGCCCTAGAGATTTCAGCGATGGATATGGGGGATGACAGCACAGTCTGCTGAGACTCTGATAATTTAGGGAGAGATACACAGTCAAGGTGTTTTAGGATCTCCTCTTCTAGAGGAGGAGAAATCCATTTCCCATGGAGGTTACTGTGGAATCATTCAATAACCTGAGCAATCTCTCTGGGACACGTTTGAAGGGACTCATCCATGGAAGCAATAGCAGCAATTACTCTGGAAGTTTCTAACTTTCGCAACTTGAGAGCAAGTAAATGTCCCTTTTCCCCCTGGTCAATGTATTTCGATTGAGTCCTCAAAACAGCGAATTGAGCTTTCTCTCTAATTATACCAGTGTATTTGTTTTGTGTGTCTAGAAGAGACAGCAATAAATCAGAAGGTGAAGAGGGGGAGAGAGAGATGCTTCCATGTCCCGTATTTTCTGCATTACAGAGGTGGCTTCCTGTTCTTGTTGTTTCCTCCGCCTAGAGGCAAGACAAACAAACTCACCTCTGAGGAAGCACTTAAGGGCACACCACTCTTGATCTGTTCGAGGGATCAAGTTCAAATTGGTCTCAAAGTATTGGATAAGGTCCTTGATCCTGGAGACTACGAAGTCATCCTTAAGGAGTTGGGTATTTAGTTTCCAGGAGGTATCTCTCTGGAGATCAGAAAGAGGAGAGAGAAGAAGCCAGGCTGCCTTATGGTCCGAGAGGAGCAGGGGTTCAAGACCCATGTCACATACAGTTCTCAGGACAGTAAGGCTGTTAAGAATAAAATCCAAATAGGATGAAGTAAGATGAACTGTGGATGAATAGGAGTAACTCTGAACCATGGGGTTGAGAACTCTCCAGGGATCGCACAGACCGAATGAGTCCATGAAATCTCCTAAGGCCCGCTGGGATGGTATGGTAGGTCTTTGGGAAGAGTGAGAAAATGGTCTAGATCCTGTGCAGGTGGGGTGTTCCAGTCCCCCGAGGATCAGGGTGGTAGGCAGCAGGGCAGCAAGCTTGTCTGCTAGTTCCATGAAGAACTTAGGGTCCTCACCCACTGGGCTGTAGCTGCTACCAAGAACCACTTCATTCTGGTCTAAGATACCCTTGACTAGGATGTAGCGGCCTTGCGGGTCAGACACAACCAGATTAGCTTGAAATGATACTTGCCTGATAATTAATATCGCCACCCCCATACTCGAGGTGGAGTCACCGGAGGCAAAAACTTGAGAAACATTTTGTCTGCGTAGCTAGTTGGCTTCCTGAGTATTTAAATGAGTTTCTTGCAAGAAAACAATTTGACTTTGTAACACGGAAACGTGCTTTAAAATCTGATATCGTTTGTTCTGCTCCTTAATTCCTCTTATGTGCCAAGTGACAAACTTAGTGGTTGTGTTAGCCATTATCATAGATTAGATAGATTACATAGATCATACAGAGCATAAAGACAATTAGTCCATGAGCTCGCAAGTCATGTTTTTACCTATACCCAGTTATATTTCTTCTTAAAAGGTACTTGTCCAGCTGTGTTTTAAATAACTGCATTGTACCACTCTCCACAATCTCTTTTGGTAAGCTGTTCCACACTTCTGTTACTCTATTATTTAACCAATATTTCCTCCTATTTGTATTATATCTGTTCTTGAGTAATTGAAAACTGTGAGACCTAGTGTCGTATGTCTGGTCCCTTTTTGTCAGACCCAAAAGATCCCACATGTTTGCATTTGTCCATGCACTATAAATCAAACACATATAACCCCGCAATCTACAATATTCTAAGCGATATAAATTCAAACTAAGTAGCCTCTGCTCATAATTCATACCCTATGTCCCCTTGATCCTCTTAGTCACTCGCCTCTGGACCCTCTCCACCATCTCAACATCACCCCTCTTATAAGGGGCCCAAAACTGGACACAATACTCCACGTGGGGATGCACCAGTGCACTATACAATGGCATCACAACCAGCCTGTCCCTGCTCCTGATGTGTCTTGTTATACAATTTGCTATACCACTAGCTTTTTTAATCATTGTATTACATTGAAGCCTAAAGTTGAAATCCTGGTTTATCATAATCCCCAGATCCTTTTCCTCACAGACTACCTTCAGCATTGACCCTCCCAGAGTATACCGGAATCTATTATTTTTTCCAAAATGCATAACATTGCACTTATCAATGTTAAATATTGATTGCTTCTGAGTAGCCCACTTATCCAAATTGTTTAATGCCGTTTGAAGAACTACCTGTTCCTCCAAATTATTCACTGCGCACCCAATTCTGGTGTCATCCGAAAATTTAGACATCCAGACAACTGATTCTACTTGCATCGATGAAATATACAAATTGAACAAACATGGCCCCAATACAAGCCCTGGGAACGCCGCTAGTCACTCCGCATGACCGTAAAATTCTCCTTTAACACATACCCTCTGACTTCTTCCAGTAAGCTAATCCCCACCCATTTTGTATCCAAAAGGGTAATCAATCTCATTTAGTGACTCTACAAGCTGCTTGTGTGGGACCTTGTCGAAAGCTTTCGCAAAGTCTAGGAAAACCACGTCCACTGATTCACCCATGTCCATGGCCCTACTAACTTTGTTATAAAATTCCAACAAGTTAGTCTGACACGATCTACCTTTAGTAAATCCATGTTGAGTCCTGTCTATCTTGCTTGTACTGCCAATGAAGTCAACAATATAATCTTTGATTAGGCCCTCCAGGATCTTTCCCAGCACTGAGGTCAAACTAATTGGCCTATAGTTTGAAACCTCTTGTCTACTGCCTTTTTTATGTATGGTATAATCACCGCTTGTCTCCAGGCCTCAGGTACCTCACCTGTGTCTATGCTTTCTTGATATAGGTAAGATATGGGTTCCACTAGTAATAGTGCCATTTCCTTTAATACCCTTGGGTGGATCCCATCCAGGCCTTGTGCCTTATTCTGGTTCAACTTCTTTAGCCTAGTTTATCCAGATGTATAACAATCAAACAGCCATGTGAAATCTGTTCTAAGCACACTCCAGCGTCCCTCCCCCCCCATATAGAAACATAATGTCCACACATCAGGAAAAGGTAGGTCCACTGTAAGGGGGAACATAATCAAGAAATCCTGGCAATAAGTGGGTTCAAGGCTCCTCCTACTGTTCTGGGGTGAACCAAAATAAGAGAAAATGAACTGCAAAATAATGCGTTCTCCCCATTCTATATCAGAAGTGGAGCCCTCCCCCTTTCTAGATTGATACAGTGAATGATGCAGGCAATGCTGATAGCACAATGATAAAACCTCCCCCCAGACACACAACAAAAGACAGGAGCATCAGAATTCAGTCCCCCGCCACCAACCAACCCCACCCCCCAAGTTATAACTATGTACAAAACCATAAATAGAATCCTATTTATGCCGGTTATCCCCCATGACCTGGTAAGGTTGTTCCAAAGGAAATCCATTATAAGTGGAATAACCCCATCCCCAGTAGCCCTCCGTTCCCTTCCCTCGAGTATGAGACTAGCCAGCAGATATCTGTACCGGTTCAACTGCAAGTAGAAACCAGTAACAAAGCCATCCCTCCCACTCATGAAGACCTCCCGGGCTACCCCACCAATTAACCCATCCGTGGTGGCTTCCAGCTCAAGCACCGTACTCCACCTGTCACCCCCCCCCACCGCTTGACCCCCAAGCCACAGTTTAGAAAAAAATAATTAAAATCAGCCCCACTGGGAGAGACATGCCTCCCAAGTCTATAAACCATTAGTATTGGGGCCTAACTTAATAAGGATATGTTAACTCTATCAGAACAAGTGTACCCATATATGCCACGGAGTAAGAAAAAAAAAAAGGGGGAAGGGAGAAAATTAGTCTTTATTCCGTGCGCAAGATCCCAGCCAAATGACAAAAGAACTCCCTTGTGCTTCTAAGGTTCACCTTTCCCAACTATAAAATTAGGAAACCCCTTGAAACATTTAAGAATCAAAAAGGCAGTACTTAGAGTCCAACGGGGGCCCTCTTGCAGAAACGTGGTGCTGAAATGATCCAGAAATCCACCCAGGACCAAAAAGGGAAGACATTACTACTGGGACCAAGTGCATCCAGAAAAACAATTCCTCCAGGTAAACAAGCCCAACCACTAAAGTACCCAGTTACGTCACTTCCAGCACTGCAATTTGGTAGAAAGACCAGAGAGGGGCTCCCGGCCACCGAAAAATAACCAGACAAACTGTCCCCGGGATGGAGATCCAAGAAACACTTAGGCCACCATTCCTCCCAATAGGTCAAACTGGAACACCTCATCTTCGAAAGGTAGGCACCATTAGGAAAAAAGGAAACTCCAAGATAAGGCCGCATCCATATTGAGGATATAGAGGTGAGAGAACAATCAGATCAAAGTCCCTCAAGTGGCTTTAAACAGTTCAGGTAGGCTAGTAGATAATTCACTCCTGGCTATGTCAGAGGACTCGAAGGAGATCCACAATCCGGAGACCAGAACTGGTAAGCGGGCAGGATAGGCCTTCTTGAACTTGATTCCAGCAGCAATTAATTTATTTACAATTGGGTGGAATGCTGCACATTTCTGCCGTGTCTCATATGGCATGTCTTGAGTGAGGTGCAATTTCTTCCCTTCCCAAAGCACTGCTTGCAGTTCCATGACCTTAGCAAGGATATGCTGTTTCTCCAGGTAGCTAAGGAATTTCAGGATGATTGGTCTTAAGGGTGCATTATCAGGTGGTCGTGGGTGCAAGGAGCAATGTGCCCTCTCAGTTAGATAAGCCGGATTGTAAGGTGAGGGACCTACTATTTTGGTTAGAAGCTTCTGCAGGAAAGTAATGATGGCTGGTCCCTCTTCCCCTTCAGATAGCCCAAAAATTAAGGTAGTATTTCACCAGCTACAACCTTCACGGTCTTCCATTTTTAATTGTAGTTTCGCTAGCTGTTGTCTGATCTTTACGAATTCTGTATCCACTTTCTCCCACTAGTACTCCAAGGATGTAGTGCGGGCTTCCATGTCCCCGACTCTGTGGTCCAGGTCAGTCATATCTGCCCAAATAGATTTGAGCTCAGCAGATATTTCAGTTAAAGTTTCCCAAAAGGGAAGCAGCTCTTGTAAAAAGCAATCTTCTGTGAGAGGGATCGCAGAGGTGGAAGGGCCCGAGGGCTTAGTTGCAGCTGCGCTTTGGACTTTCGTTTTCTTCGGCATCTTCTCTGGTGATGTTGGCGGAGTGTGGCCGAGCAGGCCTGCCGGATATCGACCTCCATCGTAGCTACTGAGGGCCAATGTTGATCGGAGGAGCTTTAAATATGCACTGCAGACTATCCCAAGATGAAAAGTAGTGGTTTTGTTGATAGATTAAAGCCGTTTAGTCAAAAAATTAGTTATTTGAGCAGTGGAGAGACAGAGGCTCTGCAGATGAGCTGCTTTCAGGCTGTAGGCATCACGTGATACCCCTGATTCAACTTTAGCTGTAATTTGTGGAATCCTGAAGCAATGGATAGTGGTTTTCCAACTGACCTCCCTCCACTGATTACAGACTATAATTTTTTGCTGCTGGTACCATACTGGGGCCCACTTCTCTTGTGTGATCAACACTGAAAGTCCCACTTTCCTTGCATTTTTTGTTGCTTGGTCATAGTAGTGAAGCACCCCAGCAGTGCCTTACAACACACTGAGATGAAGGGGGGGAGGAGCCATTGACATCCCAAAACCCCTCTAACGAAATGGATTATTAGAGGGAATGTGGAATTGCCTATCCTACATCCAATAATGGACTGTAGCTGGTGATGTATTTGAAAATATATATACTGTTCCATTGGTACAAGGTGGTATTCCATCTGTAGTTGATCAAAGGATTCAAGTACCCCAACTGCATAAAAAGAGAAAAGGTGTCCCGAGACTCTTCTGCACCAGGTTTGAAAGGTGTGATCCATTTGGTCACGGAGGAAGGCTGGGTCAAAAGCTGGGATCATTGAGGACTTATGGTGACATCATCCTTCATGGTGAACAAGGGCTCCAGAGTTCCGCCTGGCAATGATAAAATTCACCTCCATCCGCACTAGATTTTGCAGCAAACTGACTGCAAAAAGGTCTTTTACTGCAGTAAGTATGTTTACTCGACAGTGGCTATGAGAGTCTGCAGCAAGGACCCCAAAAAGCAGAAACAAGCCGGTCCTGACAAGACTCGCAGCACCAGCCAATCGTCTACATGACTGGATTACTCACTTGATCTATATTTAAGCAACGATTATAAGGAGGATTAAGCCTAATTTGCCATCAAATCTAAAAAGCTGTTCAGGGAATTATGCAGACTGGGAGACACCCTCACAAAGAGCCAAAACAGTGTGGCTGATAAATGCTAGGAGCTAAGAGAGCAAAAAGAAATTATGGCTTCAATGGAGGCGCATAAATCGGAGAAGACAAGCACAAGCACTGTGGAGCTACACAATGGGGCCCTCTTACAGCTCCACAATTGAATTAATCTTATAGCAAAAACTAGAGGACCTTGAAAATTGGTCCTGAAGAAACGACATTAGAATTCATGGCCTAGCTGGCAAGACAGAGACTGGCAACATGGTGGACTTCATGGACAGCCTAGTAAGGGAGCTACTTAATTAAGAGCCAACCTACCAACTCAATATAATAAAAGGTTATCGTGCCTTGATTGCTGTGCCCACCGATCCCAACACTAGACCTAGGTCTGTGATCCTAGCATTTTTTGGTCATAGGACAAAGCACGACATGCTGAGAAGGGCCTGGGACTTAAAGGAGGTTGTGTTTGGGGACAGGTGCCTTTTTTTGAGCATGACTGCCTGCCACTCACAATGGATAAAAGAGAAAAAAAGAGTTATTCCCCATTGTGAGATCACTAAAGGAAAAGGGTGAGTATAGATTATCCCCGTAATACTGCAGGTCACAATTGAAGCAGGCGCGCATACTTTTCAAACTCTGCTAGAGGTGAAAGACTCCATCTAAATGGGGGCTAGGAGTGGACAAGTTGATTAATCCCCATAAAAATTAAGGAAAAGAGATGCTGGCAACTACCTGGGAAGGTGAGGAGAAGAGGTACTTCAGCCCTGAAGGCCTCGGCAGGACACTCACCCTGGGAGAAGATGGTAATTAAAAACCTGAAGACATCTGCCATCCCCAGTAAAAATTAAAATGGCACCGGTACATCGGGAGGGGGTAGCTCCCCAGACAAGAGATGGGTGGATTGGCTTTGCCTTGGAGATCTGGCTCCCCCATATGAACTCTTTACTTCTGGGATACTGGCGGGGTTTAGATCATTGCTACTGCAAAGTATTTTACTGCTTGTTTAAATAACAAGGGGAGTTCCTTGCAGACGGACAGCTTGATTTGTGAGTCATATAACACACAATGGTTTCACCATTTACTGCTTGTTGCGGCTTATTCCTACTGATTTCATTCCATTTGTTTTCATACAGCTGGGACTTGAATTAGGGCATAGCCCAGGACATTGACTGTTTATTCAAAACAAGCTTTCAAATGTTCCTTGCTGTAGTTATACATGGTTTGAGGGGAGGAGGAGGAGGAGAGGGAACACAGGTGTTTTTCCCCCCACGCTCCTTTGTTCTGAGTGCTTGAATATGGGGGGGGCATCTCTCCCATAGTACTTTCATACAGCTGGGACTTGAATTAGGGCACAGCCCGGGACACTGACTGTTTAATCAAAAGAGGGTCTCTCCCCTAGTACGTACTTCTGGCAGGCTTTTGTAACCCGCATTGAATGCCAAATAGTCTAGCCATGTTGGCGTCCAGCAGAGGAACATTTAGAATTTATACAGGGGCCAGCCACCTTAATATATTGTTCTTCCTCTTTTATTTTGGTACATTGCATCAGGGATCTGCAGGGCCAGGAGGGTCACTGGTGGGTTTGTCTTCTTGACTCTATCCCCACCATCCCCAGGTGTTCTGCAACATATATATATATATTAGAAATGCAAGGAACGGTGGGGGGTTGGGGGGTAATGTGCTAGTCTTCATCCTCGACTTCCAGCTGATCTATTTTGTTTGTATGAGGGTTCGGAGGAGGCTAGTGGAGGCCTCTAGTGGGGTGTTCCTGTTAGGCAAGATTGGGAAAAGCTGTGCATCGTGGACTGTCTCAGAGGCCCACCTGCCTCACACAATATTTTTAAAGGAAATTGTTTGGTTGATGTTGCAAGTTCTTGCCCGGGGGGTGGGTAAGGGATGGTTTCACACATGAAGTTGATGACAGCACACCCATTGCCCTCTATTGCTGATTCTGACAATCTGGCTGGATGCAACGTGTCTGTGCTGTGTTGCCTGCTCCCATGCAAGGCTCGGAGAGAGCTGCAGTGGGCGGCATGTTTGGAATTAGTTCAGTAGCCTGTGGATGGAGTGCAATGACTGAGGGCAGTACTTTCAAGTGTTGAATTGTTTATTAGTTTTATAATGAGTTATTTTCAGTTGGTAATGGTTTGGGCAACTTTAAGTGCACAGAATTGGTTGCCGAGTTTGATGGGGGTATGGATGGGGTCTCAGAGGGCCCTCCTTTTGGGCATTACCAGAGATATGATGCTCCAGGTGGGAAATCACCACGACAGATTTTATTATCGATACTTATAATGTTAAGAGCCTCAACAGTTCGATCTAGAGGGCCAGGATCTTGCAAGAGCTGAATAAATATGGGACCTCAGTGGCCTATTTGCAAGAAGCCCACTTGGCAGAAAATGAATGCTTAAAACTGAGGAGACAGTGGGTGGGGGAGGTATATGCTGCCACATGGGCACAGCATCCACACTAGAAACATAGAAACATAGAATTTGACTGCAGATAAGGACCGCTTGGCCCACCCAGTCTGCCCATTTCCCTACCTAATGGATAAGCTGCAGATCCTAGTTAACCAGCAGCCTACTTCTTTCTACCCCCAACCCCTAGAATTGCCTTATGGCTGTCCCATGCATGCTTGAATTCCACCACTGTTTTTGACTCCACAACCTCCTCCGGAAGGCCATTCCATGCATCCACAACCCTCTCTGTGAAAAAATACTTCCTTACATTACCTCTGAGCCACCCCCTTCTATCTTCAAATTGTGCCCCTTGTTCTTGCACACCTCTTTTTTTGAAAGATGCTACCCTCTTGGACTTTGTTGATTCCCTTAAGGTACTTGAAAGTTTCTATCATGTCCTCCCTCTCCCTCCTTTCCTTGAGGCTATACATATTAAGCTCCTTTAGTCTCTCTTCATATGACTTCCGGTGCAGACCCTGCACCATTTTAGTTGCCCTCCTCTGGACAGCTTCCATCTTGTCTATGTCCTTGCGGAGATTGGGTCTCCAGAGCGGCACACAGTACTCCAGATGGGATCTCACTAGCTGTCTGTACAGAGGGATAACAACTTCCTGTTTTCTAGAGGGATATAGCAATTCTCCTTCATAGGAATTACCCTTTTAAGGTTTAGTTCCCAGTGGTGAACCCTGATGATAGATATGTTCATCTGGTAGGGGCCTATACTTAGAGACCAGCCATGCACTCTCCTTAACCTATATGCACCATGAGGATGAAGATGACAAAGCTTTCCTTAAAATAGTTGTACTAGAAATGGTCATGGACCCCAATTCATTTTATTTTACTGGGGGAGACTTTAATACTGTAATGTCTAGCTCATTAGATAGGAGGGGTACAAAGTCTGGATCAGGTAATCAAGCTGGAAAATTACTAACATGCCTGTTGGCTGAACCTGGTCTAACCGAAGTCTGGCAGCACCCAAATCCCCAGGAGAAAGAGTATATATTTTTTTCAGTAGGCATAACAGTGATTTTATATTGCTATATTTTTGGAGTATATGGTACATCTTCACCAGGTTATGAAATGGAAAATGATGCCTACGGTGGTTTCAGACCATGCTCCTTTGCTGTTACATATTTGCCAGACCCCCCCCCCCAAAATTCTGATTGGCAGTTGAATGTGGGATATCTAAATTCGCCTGATTTTAAACTGTAATTGAGACTATTATCAAACAGTACCAGCAGCAAAAACGGGGGGCATGTCCCCTGCAGTTCCATGGGATGCAATGAAGGTGGTCCTCAAAGAGACAATCACTAATTACTGTTCTGGGACAGAGAAGCAGTGGCTAGCTCATGTCCAACAGTTAGAACAAGAGACTACAGAAGTTGAATTTCAACACTGGCTTACACTGAATCCCCAGGCCAAAAACACACTGGGAAATGAAAAATTTAGAGCAAACAGATTCCTTGACACACAAGTGGAGGGGCGCTGTGAAGGGCGATCCACAGATATTATGGGGGGGTAATAGACCTGGCAGACTGTAGCAAAGTGGTAGGGCAGTGTTACAAATTAAGAATGTGTGTGTGTGGGGGGGGAGGCAGCCCCCTGCCAGTCCCTTAGATATTGCTGGGTTGCTTATAGAGTTTACTCCACTGTATACCCAGGTGAATAGCCCAGATATGTTGGAGAAGGTAGAAATATTTTTGTTCGGGGTTACACTCCCCAGCTCTTATGGTCACGGAAAGTGATCAGGTAGATAAGTCCATAGGTGCAGAGGAACTTGAGAATAAGGTTAACACTTAGAGAACAGGACATTTGACGCATACAGCTTGCCATCAGAGTTTTATAAAACTTTCATAGGACACTCCTCCCATCCCTGCTGGATTGCTTTCAGGGCATTCTTGAAGAGGGTACAATTCCCAACTCGAGGCAGTTCACCCAGATTTCCATACTACCTAAAGCAGGGAAAACCCCAGAGCTATGCAGCTCCTACTGTCCAAATAGTTACTTAATGTTGACTTGAAACGTTTTACCAGTATTTGCTGCAGTGGTGTGGCAGGACATTAACATCAGCAGTATAACAGTGAGGGGGGTGCAGCAAAAGCTATCTTTTTATGCAGATGACTACATCTTCTGTTTGAGCCACCCACAGGATTCAGTCACTTGTCTAGTTCACCTGCTAGAGGCTTTCGGCCAAATCTCGGGCTATAAACTTATTAGGAAAAATCAGAGGCCCTCCTTATTAGTGGTTCCTATCTGAGGGGGTTCCAAGCACATTTTCCATTTGCCTAGGCCAAAAACAACCATATTCAATATCTCGGAATGAACATAAATGTTAACACTTCTAAATTATTTGCAATCAGTTATCAAACATTTTTTTGGGGGGAGGTCCAACAGGATTTAGCTAGGTGGTCACTGTTACCGTTGTCACTTGTGAGCAGGGTGGGCACTGTTACCACTGTCACTTTTGAGCAGGTGGGCACTGTTACCATTGTCACTTGTAAGCAGGGTGGGCACTGTTACCATTGTCACTAGTGAGCAGGTGGGCACTGTCAAAATTAACATTTTACAGAGGTTCTTGTTTTTTTATTTGGGGCTCTACCCTTACCTACACCCATATCATTCTGGATTCCCCTGCCCAAATGTAACAGGGTGTGGGGTGGAGAACACAGATATAGGAAAAAGCTTTCAAACACACCAAAGTGTGATATTTATTTCCTCCAAAACTAATAAACTAATATAAAACATAAGCAAAGCAAATACTGCTATAACAGGTAGTTTTCCACAGTACTGAGCTTTATCTTCAGATATCCTTCCCTCTGTGGTTAGTCCTCAGCTACTTCTCCAGTAGCTCCTTGCACTAATACAGTCAAGGCTCAACTGCCTATCCTCCCCACTAGGAGAGAGATTTATAGTGACTAGCTGGGTCACCTGACCTGCTCTTTAACTACAACATACAGTTTTCTAGCTTTAAAAGTAAATCGGGTACAATGACCCATACACATAAACATCTGTGTATATTTATTAAATGAAGCGGGTTTGTAAGTAATAACAAACATCCAGTATCCAGAAAACAGCCTTGCATACTTAATTAGGCCATAATGAGACCGTAGTTCTGTCCACTCTTTGGAAAGTGGCATCTCTATACAGTTTAAAACAGGGTATGAGAGGGCGCGGTTTCCCCTATACTGTTAATTTTCTCTGGCTCCTGGATTCAGGTAGGGTTGTCACCTGTCAGGTGTTTTACCTGGTGATCAGGTGTTCAGGGTCCCTATCAGGTAATCCGGTTTTGCTCTGTGCTGGTCAGGTTTTTGAGCCATTTTGAGTGCTCACATACTTTTGAAAGAGATTTTGTTGCATCATGCATTGTTTCAGCTGCATGTCCAGGTTACAGACAAGTTCTGTTTCAGTATAGCCCTCTGTTTCTGAAAGCAGTCAAACTGTGAGGTGTAAAGTATGGCCATTAACATCATTAGCACTTATTTAACCTAATCATTCCTACTGCATCTTAAAGTGGCATAGCAGCAAAGCTGACCCACCTTTTGAAACAGTAACAGAGCCAGTTGTCTTCCACTTTCATTTGCTGGTAAGCATTTTCATATCTGTAAATGAGTTTTTTTTTTTATCTCTGTATGTTTATCTGGTAAACCAATGCTAATAAATAAATACATAAGTAAATAAATAACTACGAAGAATCTAGTAAAATAACTAACAGGTACAGTACAGTATCTTAACATTGGTGTTGAACTGTTGCTTTAAGCATTTTCTTTTATTGATATAACAAATGGCTTTCTAGGAGGAACAATGCATGATGAGTCATAAAAAGGGTTGGGGCTAGGGGCAGAGCTTAGGATCCAGTTTTTGCTTCATTTGAAGGTGGCAACCCTAGATTCAGGTGAGTCTGGCACAGGGGTATGGGTAGAGTATGGAAAAATTGATATATTTACCAAGCCTTTTGCATAACACATTTTCCTTTCCTTAAGTACATATTTGTATAATATAAAAAGAGGAGCCTTTTTCTGTTTTTCCTGGGCTCTAAATGCAGAAAAATAAGGGAGACAAGGAAGAAAGAATAAATACTTCTGGGAGCTAGTAGTTTATTTTTCAGCACAGAGCGGCAGCAGCAAAAAATAAGATTTGCCGCTCCGTTTCTAAACCGTGCTCCTTGTTATTTCATTAGCAGCTGTACTTTTCTTTTAGCAGCTTCTTTTCAGCATGTGAAAAAGTAATGAGAGCGGCAGTATTTTTCTATTTATTCTGCTACCGTCGGCTCTTTCTCCATTTCCCTAGTACTGCCTTGCACTATACAGTTGGGAGAGCGGACTTGGGAAAGAAAAATAATAAAAAAAAAAAAAAAAACGCTCTACATCCCAGTTTAATTTTCATCCGGTTCTTCATACCAGAAAGCAAACAAACATTTTTTAGGGAAGGGCTTCAGCAGAGGTATGACTTTTCTCCACTGCCAGTACCTTCTGCTAACTCAAAGCCCATTTTTATAAGCTTTCCTATGGACTGCATGTAAGCACTTTGTAAGCCTTTTTATGCCCTGCATAAATCTAAAGCACATTATCAGTCCTTTTTTTAGCAAGAATCGTGTCAGGATTTTAGCCAACTTGTATTTATTCGGCTATTAGCCTTCCTTTTTAATCTTCTATCAAGCACATTTTAAATCTTTTTTATCACGGCTTAATATATAATGAATTTCAGCAAAGTCAATACAGTCTGCAGATATTTGTATTCATCATTTTATATACCCCGTTTCATTTCATTAGGGACTATCATATCCTCTAAACATAAGTAGGATATACCTACAAATACACATTAAGTGTATTTAATGGTTTCAACCTCTTAAATCCGCACCATTGCCATGTTTATATGAGTGCACTCGTTTCTTATGCCACCAATTAATTATCTTGGCATTTCTAAGTGCCTTTTATATATTCATAGACACTTCTTACACAGGACCTCCAAGGAAGGAATTGAAAAAGAAAGGATACAAAATGAAGAAATAAGTTTTAAAGGGATAGGACAGGGCTACTGTAGGTGGCCAACCCACTGTAACCTGGAAAAGGCACAGATAGACTTTAGAGAAACTATTGCACAGATTTTAAGAGGAGAAAGAAAAAGTAGAGAATTATTTCCTGTTATCCTAACATGCTTCAGAGGTGGAACACAGGTCCGCCACACCAAAAGTATACAAAAATTCATTTTGGGAGGCTATAAGGCTCGCATTAGCCATAAAATACAGACACTGCCTAGGGAACAAGAGGCCTGGCCTTATCTGACCTGAAGCAATACTACTTGTGGCCATACCCTTCTACCGCGAGGCTTGAGATTGTCTCCATTTGTCAGATATTTTAGGCCAAAGGGTCACTACAGAGGGCAAAAAGGTAGGGGGGAGATGGGGTGTCCTTGACAGCTTCCACAAGACAGCAGGAACCCTGTTGACAGGGAACAATTAACATCATCTGAGACCAGCGTGGTTATGTACAGTCTTTGAATATGTGCCAGTAACAGGGGTGGGACGGCAAAAGTGGTTAATACTCTGTATAAAAAAAAAAAAGATTCTATGAGACACTATCAAAAGTCTTTTGGGAATCAAGGCTTAAAATTATAGTTGGGATGGCCAGATGTATCACATGGCTAATCAGTAATAGGGTGTGTTTAATGTTAGTCGTTTGCCAGGTTTGTACGACACAAGATTGGTCAGAATCTATAATGATGGGTCAAGTGTCTAATCTATAGTTACAGCTGTGTGGAATATAAATTTCCACCCGAGAATGCCCATGGAATTACCATGCTAATTCTATGGAACTTTGTAGAATTTGCATGAAAATTCTGTGGAAGTTCACCAAATTTTAAATTTCAGCTATTTTGCTCTGCTTCTGAAAGCACACATCCAACTGACACTAAGTTCAGGCATTTAGTGACCACTTACATAAGTGTGCCAAATTACAACATTGTAGGATGAAAAGGAGTGGAGTTATGGATGGCCAAACATTTAATCAAATTTTAATTTTCAGTTATTTCTATCTAATTTTAAAATTTCTTATCCAAATCTCTCCACAGTTTTAGGATTTAGAGAAACATACAACATGAGTATATGCACCATGTTTTAAATCTCGCTCTTCAAAGGGGGCTGAATTATACATTTTACTAGCATTTTGCTAAAATTTAGATTTCTGTTATTTTAGCATAAGTTTGATAGCATTCATTGAAATGCAATAACATTTTAAAAATATACAGGTTATCACTACATTTATTTATGTACACAGTTTCAGATTTCTAGCATCAGATGGGACTGTTACAGCCTGCCAAACTTGTTACCATAATTTAAATTTCAGTTATTTCCCTCTAATTTTAAAACATATCCAAATTTAACCATATTTGAAACATTTAAACTGTTATACCACAGTCATTTCTGACAAAGTTCATATTTACAGCTCTGAATGGGACTGAATTAAAAGTACCATAGAAAATTTCACATTTTAAAATTCAATTTGCAAGAATGTAAACTGCAAATTAATAAACCCCTGAAACTTAAACTAGAGAATGCAATGCCATTAAATTTGGCCAGTTCTTAGACCTACAATGAGACTGTGTGTATCAGTTTTATTAATTGCTTGCTGCCACTGCCAGAAGTTGCAAAATAACACCTGTCAGATTGCATGAGTCTTTATGAAAGTTGTGGAATTTCATGAAAATTGCATAAAACTGGAATTTGCTAATTTCACACAACCTTATCTGGGGATTCAAATTAAAGGACAGGGTTAAGAGAGGCAGGTAGTACAGGGGGTCACTAGGTTCAGGAGTTGGATGCATAGTTTCCCCAAGAAATTGACAACTGAGCTGGGTAGCACAACAGTGGTAGACCCCCCCCCAGTTGAATCACGGAAGCACAAAGAGTCAACAATTCCAACCTGAAAGCAGATATACAAGGATCACACCCAGTAAATTTAAGATCCCAGAGAGCCTGGTGTACATGCAAGTCTGGGACACAGAGGTACTCAAAAGGATGCAGTGGGAGAAGACAATGGCTGTGGCACCTGGAGGGAAGAATTCTGGCTATTCCAACAAGATAGTCCCATAGGAAAAGGAGTAGGTGACTCACTTCAAGGAATGTTGTCACTGTGAAGAACAAAGAGGATATCAGTGGGATCATCAGTTCTACTGAGTCAGTCTGGCTATGTTGAGACAGAAGGGGTTTGGCAAAATACTCACCCAAAGAGGAACAGCAGGACTGCAAAAAGCTCAGCACAGCTAATCAAATGAAGTAGCGATATGTGCATTCTGAATGTTAAATTTCACAAAACGAATTCTAGATGCTTCATCTACATGCTACCATAAATATTTAAGAAAATGTCACCAATACATTTTTTTTGTTTTGTTTCCACTGTAAATTTAAAACTGCTAAACCAATTTATCCAGTTGTGTTAGACACCAGGATACGCTGACAAAGGATATGCATGGCAAATGTTAAGTTTACAAACATCCACATTTTTGAGTTTCACAACACTTTGCAAATATTTATATAGTAAAATGTTGAGCCCCCTGTAACTTACAAATCTATAATCTATAACCATTACATAAAGGTTGTTCTGCATTTATTACTGGATGTTTGTATCATGTCTTGAGTTATGTGTTTATCTGTCTGGGTTGGACCTGAAAAAGGGCTTCGACCCAGTGTCCCAACCCAGTTAACAAATAAAATGAAATGAAATGAAAGGTTATTTGTGCCAATTTACAGATGGCTAGCTGCAGAGGTGCCAGAGGTATTTGTCATTGGTGAGATCTCATTTGGAGTACTGTATCCAGTTCTGGAGGACACATCTCCGAAAGGACATAGACAGAGTAGAAGCAGTTCAAAGAACGGCAACAAAAATGGTACAGGGAATGCAACAAAGGTCATATGAGGAAAGGCTGGAGGTGCTCAATATGTATATCCTGGGGGGGATATATGAAAGACAGATAGAGACCTTCAAATACCTAAAAGGAATAGATAAGGTATAGGACAGTAACCTATTTCAGAGGGCATGACATGAGAATGGAAGGGGGTAGACTAAGGGGCTATGTGATAAAGTACTTTGTCACAGAAAGGGTGGTGGAGGCATGGAACAGGCTCCCAGCAGAGGCGGTGGGGGCTGTGATGAATAGCATCTGCTTGTTATTATATTGTATCATATTTGTAATATAAATATAGGTTTCTTTGAATGTCTGCTTGGAAAATATGGCAACCAGCAGAATAGCACCAGGGAAGCTGGAATTTCAAAAGCGTGCTAAGGGAAATGACACTCTCCAGGACCCAGTGGAAATGCTAATTAAGAGCTTCCTCCAGATGCCAAGTTGTAACAGTTGTAAAACATACATTTACTGTGAAGTCCAGAAAACCAGGTTGGATTTCATGACATATGAGGAAGAAACGGCATCTAACGGATATTTGTTATTTCACAAGTGGATGACATGACTCTTCGGAACGTTGCTCTGAACATCAAAGGGATAATTCTGACCTGTCATGAGGCGGCACTAATTAAGAAGACTATACATATTTTTTTTTTTTACCAGAAATGTTGAGCAGAGTGATGGGGTATGTGACTGATTAATTCAGTACCTAGAAGAGTGACCTCTTGCCAACATCCCAGAGCTGTGACAACACAGGATGGGATGGACATTTTGGCCTCCATTATCAAACTGGCTGAGAGGACTAACACTTTTTCTATCTCTGGACTCCTAAGAGAACACACACTGGTCATCTGGCCTTTCGGACACTTCTGTCAAGAATAGGTAACACACAACTGATAACCAAGTTTCAATTAGCAATTCAGTTACAAGGCGTTTTGTTTTGTAATTCCCATTTTTTTTGACTGTAAGCATTAATGTATATATGTTCTGTGTTTTGTATTAACAATTTTTTAAATTTTTGTAAACTTTTTGGTTTCCTTAATTCTGCCTGAGTCTTTTCTCATTCTGCATGTGAATGCTGGAACAGTGTTGATAATTCTGACATAACTGTTAAAGGGCTTATAATGTGTTACTATGTACTAAAAAAAAGTACCTAGAGTCAAAAAGGGGAGAATTGTGAACCAGGTTGGGTGCCCACTGGGTTAAGTATTGCACTGCATTTCCCTGAAGAGGGTATGATATTTGATCCTGTAAACTGGGTGTGCTAGCAAAAAAGGGTTGATATTTGACCCCAGGACTTGAGACTAGTAGGTGTTCAGACCCAAAACTGACAGAAGGGCTACCCTGTTGGTCTCCTGTTCACATATTGCACTTCGAGGTTTGGCACTGTGGGAGCAAACGGCTTGACCTGCAGAGTGCATTTGTGACAGGGGCATACAAAACTGCTTGGGTAGACTATTCTAAAAGGGAGATAAAGCCAGAGATCAAGTAGGATCTGCGGCTTTTGCAGTAGGTAGGGTAAAAGGGCACTGGATGGGCCTATCGGCCCTTATCTGCCATCAGTTTCTATGAGTTAGAAGCAGATAAAATGTTTCATGAAATTTCCTGCAAAAAATTAAATGATATACTTTGAGCACATATCATTTTGAGACACTGCATCCTAATGTCATGAAATCTGGCACATTTTCAGAACTCGTATCATCAAGTAATCACGCCACATGTAAGATCTCTTGCTCAATAGATGGCTGAGGTATATGCAGATGAACATTTTCATGAAATGTCCCATAAGAAATAAAATGAAAGACTTTGAACATCTATAATTTTGAGACAATCCATCCTAATCTCTAGATATTCAGGAAGTCATTAGAACTCCTCCCGGAAAGTAAGCATAACCATTTTTCAGAGAGACGGCTGAGTTATGATCAAAGTAATACACTTTAAAAATACTGCAAAATTCAGATGAAATTCCATAAAGTTCATTGAAATTCCAATTCAGAATTTTCTCATTCTTCGCAGCTCTTTCTATTGGCCATCATTCCTATAAATAAAGTAATCTTTAGTCCATGTTTAGGACAGATATTGGGTTAGCGCTACCAAAACTCACTATAATATAAATAGTGTGTGTGTGTGTGTATGTATATATTACATACATACACACACACACCCCTGACTTGCTCTATAGTCAAACATAAATAGTGCTGCTGGTAGCTGAAACTCACTGCTCTTCCAGGCTACAATAATAGGGAGGCAGTATAGCGAAGCGGTTTAAGGCTCCAAGCTGCAAATATGGAGACCTGGGTTTGAATCCCACAGCCCCCACTTGCATACTGAGTGACCCTGAGTAAGTCACTTAACTTCCCTGTGCTCCCAGGTCACACCTGTAAACAAGCTGTCAGCTTAGTGCATCTCTCCTGGTTAAACAATTGAAAAAACAAACAAACAGAAAAAAAAATTCCTTCCCTAAAGCTGAGCTTCAGGTGCTAACTATTTCAGGGGGAAGGGGGAGAAAAATTTGCTCAACCAACTCCAAAATAACCCCAAATGTACTCTGTAGTCAGAAGCAAATAGTGCTGCTGGTAGGTAAAACTCACTGCTCTTCCAGGTTACAACAAATCCCTCCCCTAAAGCTGAGCTTCAGGTGCTGTTTCTGGAGAAGGGGGAACAAAAGCTTGCTCAAACAACTAAAAAATGTCCTCTAATTCACTCTGTAGTCAGACAAAAATAGTGCTGCTGGTAGGTATAACTCACTGCTCTTCCAAGCAATAACAAATCCTTCTGCTAAAGCTGAGCTTCAGGTGTTTCGGGGTGGGGGGAAGAGCAAAAGCTTGCTCAATAGATTCCAAAATGTCCCATGATTTGCTCTGCAGTCAATTAATTGTTAAATTATATCGCTAACATAAATATTTACATACCACAGGTATGGGTGATTTAAAGGAGTTGACGCTGTGACAGCAAATCTTTGGCCAGGGGGCCAGCAGCCGATACTGGCAGGCCACCTGTGCACCCCAAAATGGTGCCACTCACTAGACAATTATCATTGCTGGCTCCCTCAACAACTTCAATTCTGTTCCCCAGGAAAGAAACAAAGTGGGGAAAGATTAAAAGAGGGCTAAGAAAACACAATAGCCAAAATGAATATGGAAAGAATATAGGGAAACTAAACAAGAAAATAAAAACCTGACTACTAACTTCTAGGTAAAAAAAACAGGGCTATACTATGGCAGCACAGGTAGGTAGTGTGTGTTATGGAACCAGAGCCTCAAATTACCACTAGCTGGGCAGCAAAAGAAGACTGAAAAGGGCAGCGGGAATAAGGAAACGCCATACTGTATACACATGTAGGCTCTGGCTGACACAGAAAGAAGGATTCAAAAATTGGACCCATATGCAACAGAAATGGCACACGTGCACCACCTGGAGGAGCCGTAAGTGACTGCTGAGAAGCAGTCAGCATGTCACCAGTCAGAGTACCCTTCCTCCCTGAAGAGAGGATGGGACAAACAAGCAACTGGTGCATGTGGCATTGCAGGGCTGTTCAGACTAAAAGAAGTAAAGATGCAACCATCTCTGCAGTTGTCCCTGAGCCTACTGAATAAAACAGCCAGAATATTTCTGGGGGAACATGCCAAAGCATGAAGTAAAAGGGACAGTATCACATAATAAAGGCGAATTCATAACAGTGACAACAGTTGGGGAAAGTCAGTTGAACAATCCCGATAACAGCGAGGGGCACAGTACAGCAATCTGGCAGTAATGGAAATTTCAAACAATCTAAATACCCCCACTGTCAGAGTGCCCTGGAGTAGTAATCCTAGAAATGGGGGGGCGGGGGGCACAGACGTCCGCATGACAAGGTGTGATAAGTACTAAGTACTAAGGTGCACATACCTGATTGAATGCTATGAGCATTGCCAGTCGAAATAAGACACTCACCCAACCCCCGCCTCCTCAACTGCCTACTCGGCACCCACTTTACCTCAAGCTGCTCATGTTTTTACTACATCCCACTATGTATTTAGACTATTTGTTGATATGATTCGCTGTAACACTTTCACCTCTAGTTGATCATGCTTGAACCAAGTAAAAAGATTGCCTGGCATAGCCAGGATAAAATGAAGTAAAGGGCTGGACTGGAAACAGTACAGGCTGCATTTAGCAACTAAAGGTGATATACCTGGATAGAGGAGATATACCCAAGGCAGGAAAAAGGAGTTATAGAAAGTAGGGATTTTTTGGGTGGTTGTTCTGGGGGTCCTGGCAGAGAATCCTCACCTGAACTTTTTTTTAAGGATTATTTTTGGGTTAGACTGAAAATCATGACTGTGGGTCCCAGCCTAGTTTTTGTTTTTAACAGAACCCAAAGGAGGGGAAACAACTGGGAAGAGGTATTCACACACACACACACACACACACACACACACACACACAAAAAAAAAAGCATCACCAGTGGTACACTCTACAGGGTAAGCTGCCCAGAGGCCCTGGCTCTGTGAGAGAGGGTGGAGATGGACAAAGTGGTAATCAATGGGGAAGATATTCAGGAAGATCTCCAGTTACAGTAAGTATGTCATTTTTCTATCTTCCCTGACTCAGTCTTCTCCATTGATTCCCACTTATTTAAAAAAAAAAAAAAATGGGTGAATGACTCAGGGATGACCTACAGTAGCAAGGGAGGATAACCTGGGTGGGGTGGAGGAACAGTGGGCAAAGCTAAAGTAGGGCATAGTGAAGGCAGCAAATCTCTGCACAAAGCAAAAGGAAAAGGAGACAGCTATGGTTCTAAACGGAAGTGACTGAAAAGGTAGAGGGTAGCATTCAGAAGTTATGAGGAGATGCTGAGGGAGGAGGAATGGGAGGTGTATCAGCAGAAACAGAGGGGGGCAGTGAAAGGAGTAAGGAGCACAAAGTCACCGAGGAGAGAATAGCTTAAGGGGTAACGAAAGGGAGCAAGACCTTTTTTTAGGTCTATAAGTAAAAAGAGGAAGACCAGGGGAGGGTTTGTAAGGTTAAGAAGGGAAGGAGGCTGTGTGCAGAGGACCAGGAAAAGTCAGATATCCTAAACAAATATGTTTGTTCAGTGTTTAGCGAGGAAGGAGAAGGTGAAGGGCCACACAAAAGCAACAGGTGCATTGGAGGGAGGTACACAAAAGTCATTTTCCAGAAGAGAGTCCTGAAGGTACAGTACTTACGAATCCAAAAGTAGATAAAGCGGCCAGACAGGGTACATACAAGGATACTGAGGGAGCTCAAGAAGGTTCTAGCTGCACCTTTGACAATCCTAAATAAAGAGCTCATTGAAAACAGGACTTGAGGAGGGCAGATGCAGTCCCACTTCCCAAAAGTGGTAGCAGAGAGAAGGCTGGCAACTGCAGGCCAGTCATCCTGACATTGGTGGTGGGAAAATTAATGGAAACACTGCTGAAGGAAAAGATTGTGGAGTATCTTGAATCCAACGAGTTACAAGATAAGAGGCAACCTAGATTTACAGGGAGAGAGGTCATATGAAACAAATCAGACAGAGTTCTTTGACTGGGTGACTAGGAAATAGATCAGTGTAGAGTGGTGGAGGTTGCCTACCTAGATTTCAGTAAGACTTTCAACACCATTCCACATAGGAGACTCGTAAGGATGCTGGGCAGCGTAGGGGTGGGTCCGAAGGTGGTAAACCATGCAAGAAATTGGTTAAGGAATAGGCAAGAGAGGGTGACAGTAAATGGAGATCACACTGTAGAAAGGGAGGGTGACCAGTGGGGTGCCTCAGGGCTCAGTACTGGGACTGGTTCTCTTTAATGTCTTCGTAAGTGATGTTGCAGAGGAGCTGAAAGGGAAGGCCTGTCTCTCTCTCTCTCTGAACTACACCAGAATCTGCAATAGGGTGGACACTTGGGAGGGGTGTGTGTGGAATGGATGCACAGTGGCCTGAGAACTCAAGAAATGGTCAAGGGTATGGCAGCTGTGTTTCGATGTGAAAAAGTACAAAATCATGCACTTAGGGCACAGAATCCCAGAGGCGAAGTAGAAATGTGAGCAGTAGTAGTGATGACAGCCAAACAGGAAAGAGAACTTGGGCTGATAATATCCGATGACCTAAAGGTGGCCTGGCAGTGGGACAAGGCAGCAGGAAGGGCTAGTGGAATGCTGGGGTGCATAAGGAGGAGTATCACCAGCAGAAGGAAGTGCTGTTGCCTTTATATAGCTCGGTGGTGAGAATCCATTTAGAGTAGTGTCCAGTTCTGGAGGCCACAACTCCAGAAGGACATAGAGTGGAGGCTGTCCAGAGGAGGGTAACTAAAATGGTGAAGGGTCTGCATCAAAAGCCCTATGAGGAGAGACTAAAGGACCTCAATATGAATACCCTGAAAAGAGGAGGGATGCTGGGGATATGATAGAGACCTTTAAATTGCTCACAGGAGGAAATAAGGTATGGGGAGGGGAGAGCATTTTTCAGAAAAAAGAAGCTAAAGTACACAGGTACATGCAGTGAAGCTGGTGGGAGTAAATTCTGGATCAATGTGACAAAGTACTTCTTCACAGAAAGAGTGGTGGGTGCCTGAAACATTCTTCTTGCGGAAGCTGTCGGGTCGAAAACAGTGGTGGGGATCAGGAAGGCATGGGATAGGCATCAAGGAATCTTAGTAGAAAGTAAGGGGGAAGACAAACGAAGATCAAGTAGGGTCTGCAGTGACACTGCTGGAAGGGAAAAATGGTCAGACTGGGGGGGCCAGGTAGTCCTTGCCCATCTTTAAATTCTGTTTTTATTTTTCTCTGTTATGGGTCAAAGTACCATTAAAAAAATGGTCTCTCCCTGCCTTTCCACAGGGAGATAGTTACCAAAGTGGTGCTGCCAGTTTTTGATTATGCAGATGTGGTTTATGGTTTTGTTCTTCCTCTTGCCTCACCAGGCTAGACACCCTCAGTAATGGTTTCTGTCATTCTGCCACTAACTCACCCCCTCTACCCATCATTACACACCTTACTCCTCCCTTTCCATCCTCCCTCTTCTCTCCCATCACATGCAGCACTGTGTATCTGTCATCTCCAAATACTAGTTTGAGACATCAAACTCATACCTATCCTCACTGATTTCTCCCTTGCCATCTGCCTCCTATTCCCTTCGCTCCAGGGATCATTGCTCCTTCTCCATCCCCCACTCTCACTGCTCTCTACAGAGCAGTCTGCCTTCTCCTACCATCTCTCCTTCCTCTGGAACCTTCCTTCATCTTCCATATGTCTCTCACCCACCTCAGCCTCTGTTAAGTATTAGCTTAAATGCCTGCCTCTCGCCTCCTGCTCCCATCTGCTCCCTACATGACCTGCCCCACCCAGTGTTCTTCTTTCTCCCCAGACCATCCCCTCTCTCAGGGGTCAGTTTTGCTTTGCTTAATAGCTTTGCTCTGTTATGTTTAACCTCCTGTTTGATTGTATCACTGGTTGGTGAGCATATTTTATATCTGTCACCTGCTTCTGCACTTTGCACTTTTGTCATGTTGTTCTGCATTTGTTTGCATCTTAGTTTATATGCTATGCATGGATTTTATTGTACTTTGATTGTTTTCCTAACCCCCTCCCCTGGGGTCACACCTGGAAATGAGCCTTGGCTCAGTATGCCTTTACAGGTTACCAATGTTAAATAAATAAAGGGAGCATGTGTGCAAATGCCCACAGCCTGGGGAATAAAATGTCAGACTTGGCAGCCTTAACGGCAGTCTGACCTGGACATTGTAGCTGTTACAGAGGCATGTTATAAAGAGAATCATGACTGGGACATAGCTATACCAGGTTATACTTTGTTCAGGAGAGACAGGGAAGGTAAAAAGGGAGGAGGGGTGGCGCTTTACGTCAAGTAGGGTATGAAGGCGATGGAGATGCAAGGAATGCAGGGGGAGGCAGAAGCACTGTGGGTCAAAAAGGAGATGGGCAATGGCACAGCCATTAACACAGGCATGATTTACAGACTCCCAGCACAACAGGAGGAAATGGGCAAGGATCTACTGGAAGCCATCCATATGATGGCAGCTAAAGGGGAGGTGCTGCTGATGGGTGATGTCAATCTACTAGACGTCGATTGACTCATCCCAGTGCCTGCCAAAGCCAGAGGCAGAGACATCCTGATTCCTTGCAAGCAGCATGCCTCAAGTAGCTAGTGCTTGAGCCAACCCAAGAGAGAGAGAGAGAGTGTGTGTGATTCTGGACCTGGTACTAACCAACGGCAACAGAATTACAGATGTCAGGGTAGGTGAACATCTGGATTCCAGTGACCATCACACGGTGTGGTTCAATATGAGCACTACAATAGGTCAAGCCACATGAGAGCTATGGTCCTGGACTTCAGGAGGGCAGACTTCACTAAGATGGGGGTATGTCTCAGGAAAGCCCTAGCAGATGGGAATAATTGCAGGAGAGATGAGGAACAATGAACCCATCTAAAAGGAGCCATAGTGGAGGCGACAGACCTTTGTGTTTGGCAAATAAATGAAAGCAAGAGAAAAAAGAAAACCACTATGGTTCTCAAAGGACGTGGTCAGGAAAGTAAGGGCAACAAAGTTGGCTTTCAGGAAATGCAAGGAAACACAGGAGGAGGACAGGGCAGTATACCTAGAGAAGCAAAGGGAGGCAGAAAAAGTGGTCAGGAGCCCAAAGACAGGAAAAAGTAGCAAAAGAACTTAAAAAAGTGAACAAGAATTTCTCTAGGTACGTTAGCAAAAGGAGAAAGACCTGGGGGGGATTGTAAGGCTAAAAAGGGGAGGAAGGAGAGGGTGTGGAAGGAGATCAGGAAAAAGCATCAATCCTGAACAAATATTTCTGTTCAGTATTCACATAGGAAGGGGAATGGGAGGGACCATGGATAAGAAACAGGATTGAAAGGGAGGTGGACACCAGTCTGTTTACAGAGGAGAGAGTCCTAAAAGAACTCACAAAACTGAAGGTGGACAAGGCAATAGTACCAGACAGGATATACCCTAGAATATTAAAGGAGTTAAGGGAGGTACTGGTAACACCACTGCCAGCCCTGTTCAACAAGTCACTGGATATGGGAGTGGTTCCAGAGGACTGAAGAGGAGCAGATGTAGTCCCTTTCTACAAAAGTGGGAGCAGGGAGGAGGCTAGTAATTATAGACCTGTCAGCCTGACCTCGGTGGTGGGGAAAATTATGGAATCACTGCTAAAAGAAAGGATAGTGGACCACCTTGAATCCAGTGGAACACAAGATCCAAGATAGCACAGATTCATGTCAGGAAAGTAATGTCAAACAAATCTGATAGATTTCTTTGACTGGGTGATGGGGGAAGTGGATCAGAAGGGAGTGGTGGATGTGGCCTACCTTGACTTCAGCAAGGCATTCGACACTGTTCCACATAGGAGACCTATGAACAAACTGGGCACCTGGGATTGAGTCACAAGGTGGTGAACTGGACTGGGAATTGGTTGAGGGATAGAACACAGAGGGTCATGGTAAATCTGAGGAAGGGAGGGTGACCAGTGGGGTGCCATAGGGATCAGCCATTGGGCCAATACTGTTTAATATCTTCATTGGTGATATTGCGGAGGGGAGAAGGTATGCCTCTTTGCAGATGACACTAAGATCTGCAACAGGGTAGACACTCTGGGAGGGATAAAAACCAAATGAGGAATGACCTAGCTAAACTGGTGGAATGGTCCAGAGTTTGGCAGCTAAGTTTCAATGTGAAGTAGTGCAAAATCATACACTTGGGGTGCAGGAACCCAGCAGAGGATTACATGATGGGTGGGGAGTTATTAACGACCACCAAACAGGAACACGATCTGGGGGTGACCATATCCGATTACCTAAAAGTGGCCAAACAATATGCCAAGGTTGTGGGGAAAGCCAGAGGGATGCTGTGGCACATAGGGAGAGATATCACTAGCAGGAGAAGAGGTGGTGATGCCACTGTACAAATCATTGGAGAGGCCTCATTTGGAGTACTGTATCCAGTTCTGGAGGCTGCATCTCTAAAAGAACATAGACAGGGTGGAGGCAGTCCAAAGAAGGGCAACAAAAATGGTACACAGCCTGCACCAAAAGACATACGAGGAGAGACTGAAGGAGCTCACTATGTATACCCTGGAGGAGAGGGGAGACATAAGAGACCTTCAAGTACCTAAAGGGAATAAATAAGGTACAGGAGGGCAGCATCTTTCAGAAAAGAAGATGCTCTAGAACAAGAGGGCATGACATGAGACTGGAGGGGGGTAGACCAATTGGCAACGTGAGAAAGTACTTCTTCATGGAAAGGGTGGTGGAGGCATACAGAAGGCTCCCAGTAGAGGTGGTGGGGCAAAGTTAGTGGGGGAATTCAAAACTGCATGGATAGACATAGGAGAACCCAAGCAATTCAAAAGAGGAGGTAAAGCCAGAGATAGAAACATAGAAACGCAGAATTTAATGGCAGATAAGGACCGCTTGGCCCACCCAGTCTGCCCATTTCCCTAACTAATGGATAAGCTGCAGATCCTAGTTAACCAACAGCCTACTTCCTCCTACCCACAACCCCAAGAATTGCCTTATGTCTGTCCTATGCATTCTTGAATTCCCCCACTGATTTTGACTCCACAACCTCCTTAGGAAGGCTGTTCCATGCATCCACAACCCTCTCCGTAAAAAAAATACTTCCTCACATTCCCTCTGAGCCGTCCCCCTTTTATCTTCAAATTGTGCCCCCTTGGTTCTTGCACATCTCTTTTTCTGAAAGATGCTACTCTCTTGGACTTTTCTGATTCCCTTGAGGTACTTGAAAGTTTCTATCATGTCCCCCCGTCCCTCCTTTTCTCAAGAATATACATATTAAGCTCCTCAAGTCTCTCTTTGTATGTCTTCTGGTGCAGACCCTGCACCATTTTAGTTGCCCTCCTCTGGAGTGCCTCCATCCTGTCTATGTCCTTACAGAGACTGAGTCTCCAGAACTGCACGGAGTACTCCAGATGGGATCTCACTAGCTGTCTGTACATAGGGATAACAACCTCCTGTTTTCTACTGGTGATGCCTCTTCCTATACATCCCAGTATCCCCCCCAGCCCTCCTTACTGCCCTCTCACATTGCTTGCCCACCTTTAGGTCATCTGATATGACTACTCCAGGTCCCTTTCCATTTTTATTGTTAGTATCTCACCCCCCATAGTGTACTCTTCCCTTGGGTTTTTTTTTCCCAGGTGCATTACTTTGCACTTCTTAGCATTGAATCTAAGCTGCCATACATTTGACCATTCCTCCAACCTTGCCAAGTCCCTTCTCATCCTTTCCACCCCACCTTGTGTATCAATCCTGTTACAGATCTTTGTGTCATCTGCAAAGAGACATACTTTTCCTTCCAGTCCCTCTACAATGTCACTTATAAAGACATTGAAGAGGACCGGTCCTAGAACTGAACCCTGCGGAATCCCACTAGTAACCCCCCTTTCTTCAGAGTGGACTCCATTTACTATTACCTTCTGTGTCCTGTTCTCCAGCCAATGTTTTACCCAGGCTACCATCTTGGAACCCACTCCCAGGCTGGCTAACTTGTATATTAATCTTTTGTGTGGGACTGTGTCAAATGCCTTGCTAAAGTCTAGGTAGACCATGTCCACATCCCCTCCCTGATCTACTACTTTGGTCACCCAGTCAAAGAAATCTATTAGATTCATCTGACATGACCTTCCCGCTGTGAATCCATGCTGTCTTGGGTCCTGTGCCCCTCTGGCCTCTAAGTACTCAACAATTCTCTCCTTCAGAAGTGATTTCATCATTTTCTCTATCACTGAGGTCAAACTAACAGGTCTGTAGTTTCCTGCCTCTGCCCTGCATCCACTTTTGTGAAGTGGAATCACATCTGCCCTCCTCCAGTCCTCAGGTACCACCCCATCCTCCCATGATTTATAAAGAGGGTAGTCAGTGGTGTCTCTAGTTCTACCCTTAGTTCTTTTAGAATTCTGGGATGAAGTCCATCAGGCCCCCATTGCTTTGTCCACCTTCAGTTTTAAGAGTTCTTTCAGAACTCTTTCCTCTGTGAATGGGCTGGTATCAACCCCCACATCCAGAGTGTTTTGTTGTTTGGTTTAGGTACCTCCCCTTCTTCACTTGTGTGTACTGAGCAAAAATATTTGTTTAGTATCTCTGCCTTTTCAGTCACCCTCTGCCCACCCCCTTCCCTTTATTAAGCCTCACTATCCCTCCCTTGGTCTTCCTTCACCCTGATGCTCCTGTAAAAGGTTTTATCCCCCTTCTTAACCGAGTTGGCTATCTTTTCCTCAGTTTGGGCCTTTGCAGTTCTGACTGCCTTCCCTTCTTCCTTCTACTTTAACTGATATAGTTCTCTGTCCCGCTTCTTCTGTGAGTCCTTGTACTTCCTGAATGCTATCTTTTTCTCCCTAACCTTCACTGCCACCTCCTTTGAGAACCATAGTGTTTTTTTACATTGTTTTGTTTTATTTATTTGCTTCAGACAAAGGCTTGTTGCCTTAGTGATGGCAGTTTTGATTATTCCCCATTGTTCTTCCACCCCTCCTTCTTGCTTATTTGCTAGTGCATTCCTTAGGCACTCACTCATTTTGGCAAAGTCAGCCCTCCTAAAGTCCAGGACCTTTGCCTTTGTATGGCTTGACTCTATTGCTGTGTTTATTGTGAACCATACTGTTCGATGGTCGCTAGTTCCCAGATGGCTACCCACTTCTACATCTGTGATCCTCTCTTCATCTCCATTTGAGAGAACCAGGTCTAAGATTGCTCCCTCTCGAGTGGGCTCCAATACTAGTTGTCTAAGGCATGCCCCCTGAAGGGCAGCTAGAATAACCCCAATCTTCGAAGTGGCTGCTGCAACTGCGCTCCAGTTAACATCTGGCATATTCAGATCACCCATCAGCAATATCTCCCCTTTTTTTGCCATTCTAAGTATGCTTTCTATCATTTCCTTGTCCATTTCCTCCCCCTGAGAAGGGGGTCTGTATACAACCCCTGTGCGGATTGTGGTTCCATTGCCAGTCTCCAAATTTAGCCACAGTGCTTCTTCTCCTCCCTGTTTTCCCTTTTGTTCTGTTGCTTTGATTCCTTCCCTTATGTAAAGAGCTACCCTCTTCCTCTTTTACCTCCCTGTCCCTCCTGTAGATAGTGTATCCTGGTATGTTTACATCCCAGTCATGGTTTTTGTGTACCATGTTTCTGTGACTGCCATGATATCCAGATGTTCCTCCTCCATCAAGGCCACTAATTCAGGAAGCTTGTTACTCAGACTACGGGCATTGGTACTCATTGCTCTCCATTTTTTGATGGCTTTACCTTCTGTTGCAGCATCCCCCACTGACATTTCTACCTCAGTCTTTTTCTCATTTAGTACCCTGTTTTGTAGGGAGAGGCTGGGATTTTCCTGCTGCTTATCAGTGCCTCCCCCCTTGACTAGTTTAAAAGCTTGCCAAGGAAGCATTTAAACTGATTGCTCAAAAGACTTGTTCCCTTCCTGGACAGATGCAGATCATCCTGCCAGTATAGGCTGGTGTCCCTCCAGGTGGAACCCCAGTCCCCAGTGTACCCTCTTGTAGCCCCATCCCTGCCCTTACTGACTTTGCTTTCTCCATTTACCCCAGTCCTGCTCCCTACTGACCTTTCTACCTTGGTCTTTACCTCAATTAGTACCCTGTTTTGGAGGGGAAGGCTGGGAATTCTCTGATGCTTATCAGTGCCTCCCCCCTTGGCTAGTTTAAAAGCTTGCCAATGACGCATTTAAACTGATCACTGAGGAGACTGGTTCCTTTCCTGGACAGATGCAGACCATCATGCCAGTATAGGTGGTTATCCCTCCAGTTGGAACCCCAGTCCCTAATGAAGCCAAAACCCTGTGCTCTACACCAGTTTTTCAACCACTCATTGAACTGCATGGTGCAGAGTACCCTTGCCTCCCCCATGCCATAGACAGACAGCACCTCTGAGAATGATACTGTATGAGCTACTTGTCTAAGGCCCCTCCCCAACTCCACAAACTCCTCCTGCACTGCTCTAATCCCATGCGTGGCCAAGTCATTTGTCCCTAAGTGGACAATGACATCCAGCACTGCCTCCCATGCAGCTGCTGTCGCAATCCTTTTAATCTGCTTCCTGTCACTCCAAGCCATGGTGCCAGGCAGGCACCTTATTTCACTTTCCCTTGCCCCCCCCAAGTTCTATCCCCTGATAATTGAGTCCCCTACCAGAAGCTGCTTTCTTTCCCTGCTGCATCCTGTGCCACCTTCCTGTGGGCCTCCCTTGTGACAGTTGCCAGCAACCTCAGTCTCCACCGTGTGTGCCTCCATAGGGGAACTATGCTCCACCAGAATGGCGTATGGATTGTGGAGTGGTACGTCTGAAGGGGTGTGCCTCTGTTCCACCACCCTCACCCTCCTTGAGCCCACTGTGGTCCAACCGCTTCTCCTTCTTGGCAACCTCTGAGGCAGAGGTGGTGGCCCTGGTGTTCCCTGCATGTGTGTGTGTGTGTGTGTGTTGGGGGGTCCTGTGCTCCTGTCCAGTTTGGCCTGGAGACTGGCAACCTCATCCCTCAGAGCAGACAGCTGCCTGCAAATAGGGCAGCATCTCAGCCTGCAGAAAGTCTCCCAGAAGATAAAGTAGGAACTGTGGCATTTTTAGTTGGTAGGTAAAAAGGGCAGACTGGGTGGGCCTATCGGTCCTTATCTGCCATCAGAGTCTAGGTTTCTAAATAAATAAATTATAAGTACCAAACTGTCCTTTCCTGAGGGAGGATCTGGTTCACACTCAGAGTATTCATGTACCCTCAGCCTCTGCTTGGGGAAGAACACCTGAGGGTAAGAGCTCCTTACAAATCTGGCCAGACCTGGGACTGGTCATGGCCTGGCTGGGGCTACTCTGGAACAGGAGTAAGAGAGTTTCTGTCTGACCCTAAGGAGAAGTGAGCTGGGCCAAAGGTGCCACTCAGGACATGCAAACCCACATTGTCTGTCAAACACAGATTGCTGTTTCCATCAGTCTGGAGGCCACCTCTCTGGCACCATCAGATGCCTTTGCATGCTGCCATGCTACCTTTAGACTTCATGTGGAAAGGTTGATGGCTTGCCTGACTTCCTTGCTTTGTGACTGCACAGCCAGCAGATTGCGCAGCTGCAACCAGCGGTGACAAACGCATATCGCCATATGGGTCTGGTGTGCAAACACACACTTAAGGGCATGTGCTGAGGTAAAAACCCTTCCAACCCAAGGTATCCACATGGGAAGAGTAGACATCTGGAGGTTGGTAATGGCAGAGGTTCCATGGCTCTGATGGGGTCAACTACAGATCCTGAGGTTGCACTATATTACATGAGGGGGGGTTCCTGAGAATGGCAAAAGTGGCAGAGGTATGCCTCCACAAGGCCCTTGATGCCTCCTCCATATCTCTGGGCCATGAAGGAATGGCAACTGTGTCAATACTGGGAACTCCAAGGAGTCCCAGTAGCAGGGCTGTCAAATTGGAGCTGGTAAAGGCTTGAAGGCCCTGAAGCATCTCCACCAAGAATCACTGGTACAGGGTGTACTCAGCAAGAGACAAGGTGAACAAATAACTCATTGTCCTCTGCGAAGGACATTTCTGGAGATTAGGTGCCACCTCCATTTCGATTCAGTTTCAAGAATAGCCTGAAATGGGCCCTGTCTGACTCCCTATTCCAATTCTCCGTGGGACCAACCAATGCCCAGTGTTGATCCCATGTTAGTAGCCCAGAGCGACCTAGCAATGAATGCATCATCTTGGAGAAACAGTTAGACTCTTCAAGAAGAGCCCGAGACTGCTGTTCTCAAGGGCCTTGGACTGGGCTGTGGAATTCCAGAGGGGGCTTTACCTGAGAAGACCTACCAGAGCCACCCCAAGGGTGTCCTTCTAAATCAGAAAAGTGACCCTTTGGGAAAAAGCCCCAATGTAGGAAACTACAGCCACACAGGTGCCACTAAGTGACCCTAGTCCTCACTGATAATGATGTCACAAGCAGCTGTGGGGAGAAACACGGTCCTGGTTCATCACCCAGCTCCAAACTGGCACCACCACTGGCACTGAACTTGTGTCAGACAATGTCTTTGGAGACAGGAACCTCCTTGTCATTGTGGTCAGCATCATCTTTGACATCGCTCTCAATGTCAACATTGACATGTGGCCCACTGCTGTCACCCTCCTTGACACCGATGTTGGGGACAGACACCAAGCTAACATCACTGTAGGCACCATGCTCAGAACTGGACCTGGGTCTAACACCTTGGCTGCTGACAATGCTGTCTCCAGACTTGGAAACATCTCCACCCTTAGTGTTGCTATTGACACTGCATAAGGAACAGACTCCAAGCTGGCTCCAACAACAGCATCAGCCTCATTGCCAGGCCCTCTCCTAGCACTGTGGACAGTGCCAAGGGACCTGGTGCCATCCCCAGTATCATCCACCACGTCATCACTGAGAACCTTCACAAAAGAGTGGGTATCACTAAGGGACTGCACTGACTTGTCCACCAATGTGTATAACTGTGGCACCACCACTGGCAACATCTGTGGCTCAAGGCAATTAGACTGTGGAGTGTTCTCAGCCAGTCACCCAGAAGAAGCTGGCTGTCCACTAGATCTAATTACCAGAATCTACAACACCTCAGTGTGGTGAGGTCAAGGAGAACATTGTACTTCCTTGTAGGTTCCAGGAAGAGGCCCAGGAGAAGGGCCTAGCTTTGAAGCTTGTATGCACTGCCTGCCAGCAAAGGTGAGAATTAGGTGACCCCACTTCAATATGTGGTCGTCAAGAGTATAGCGGTCCACAGAGAAGCAGGTATCTCAGGAGTCTGTTGTGCTATGGTCCATGCAGAGTTGATGCTGCTCCGAAGCCATCTTGTTCCCACAGGGCACTGATGCAAAATGGGTGCCATTCTTTCCTTCTTTTTGGCCATGGCCTCTTCCGAATTCACTTTGGCATTGTGAACAGAAAAGGATCAGAATGAGGATGACATCATACAAGAAAAGAAGATAGTGACGCAGCAAAAAATACCAGCTGCAATGAGGCAAACTGAGGCCATGCTCCCATGGTGTGCACTCAGTGGCGTAAAAAACAGAACTGAGGTTCGTGAATGAGCCAGCAATGGTTATTAGCTAATGTGTGGCACCACATGGAAGTGTGCTGTCACTGTGCTCAGTAGCTGTTGCTGGCTCCCTGACCAAAGATTTGCTCTCTCGAGGAACTAATGCCGCCGGCCCAGACCCATAAGTGGGAATCAATGGAAAAGACTGATTCAGGGAAGATACGTTTTACTCAGAATTGCTGATGATGATTCAGTGTATGATGTATTTTGTATATTTATCAAGAACTGTACATTTATGTTATAGTGTTCTACATGAATATGTATGTACTGTGATGCGATTCTGAGAGTCACAGTGCGCACTTGGAAAAGTGGTGCTTATGAGTAAGAATTCAATCCAAAAACATTTTGAAACTTGGGCATTCAGCAACCCCTATAGTCCAAGAGTTAATTGATTATAGTAGCTTATTCCACGACGATGATAAAACACAACGCTGCCACGCCTGACGCATTTTGGACACTAGTCCCAATCTAGTGTCTGCAATGTCACACGCAGCCAGCGTTTTTATTGTTTTATGTCATCCTGTCTAGTGTAATAAACACTTTTATAGTCAATTTTGAGCTCTGTGGTTTTTATAGGAGTCACTGCGATGTGATGCATCTGTCAGACTTTTATTGCAGTTTAATGTACATACAGTGCCTTGTGCATTGTAATGGACAGTCACTATAAAGTGAATTCTTGATTGATTTACTAATGACTTTGCAATCCTGCTTCCATAGTGACTTCGCAGACCCCTGTTCTGCTGAAACTTTTTTCTCGCCTTCATCTATTTTAAACTATAGTATTTCACTCCTCTGAACGTTTCAAGTCCTTCCTTTTTCAAGAACAAAATGTTTATAATGCAAATACCTGCCTGCTCACTCACTCTTGAAATAAAGACCCCATGAAGTCAATCCTTTGTCATGTCCACTAATTCTCAGTTCAGTTCCATAGCCACTATAAAATATGTTTCTTATAAAAATTCTTGGCTTTACACATTTGAGTCTTTCTGATATCACTACCTCCTCCTAATTCAATACTCCCTGTTCCTACAACACTACACTTTTTCCCTATTCCTCCTAACCCCCTCTCAACAGTTGGAAAACTCCCATATAAACTCATTATCTAGTCATCCACTTACTGCTGGGTGTGTCTTTAAGATGATCCTTCTGCTCTGCAGTCTTTTTCCTCTCCACATCACCTTGCAGGAATTCCTTATCCCCCTTAAATTGCAATAACAGTTTCTTCTTTGGGATTTTGTATCCTGCACATAAAAAAAGAGAATAAACCCAATAATATAGATGTTGTTTATAATTAGATCTAGATGAAGGTAAAAGAAGACCCTCCAGGGAATTTCTGAATTGTTTTATTTATTTATTTATTTATTAAATTCTCAGATTACAAATACCTTTGAGCAGAAACTGCTCGTTTACAGAGGTTCCACGTCAAAGGATGAGGGTCAACATACATACAGAGGTAGTAAAAGAATGCACAATAAACAACCAAAACAACTTAAAGAAAAAATAGATACTCAGTTATAACATACTTTGAGATAATATTCATATAACGAGCAGCTTGAGTAGGCAGCTGGCTGTGGTAACAATAAGAGACAGAGGGCACCATAGGCAGTTAGTATTGCAGGTGTGCGACCGGGAGAGGAAGTTGGCAGGCTAATGGGCCACTGTCCAATGGTGGTGGAAAATGTCTTGTACCAGTGGAGATGCGAAGCAGGAAAGGAGTCACAAGGAAGGCCCGGTGCCAGAGGGAATGAGACTGGGAAAGGGCGGGCTGTGAGACATGAGTGAGCTGGGAGGTGTTTAGAGAGATCTCTGTTCAGAGAAGCAGTCACATTGAGTGGTAGAGGTGAGGTAAAGTTTGAGATTCCTTTGAAGGGTCCAAGTGTAGTAGAGAAAAGTGCTTCTTTATTGAGGGAATTGAACCATTAAGCGGCTCTATAGATAAAGGACCGCTGACCCATGGAGGTACAACATCTAGGAACCTGAAAGGTTAGAGATTGGGCACCACATGTTTGTTGAGTGCCACTGTAGGTAGTAAGGATTGAGCTAACACCAGGTGACATGAGACCGAGGAGAATCTTTTTGGTAAGTAAGCAGGTCTGGTATTGTATTGTATTCTGCTGAGTAGGGGTAGCCAGCTGGCCTCTGCATAGAGGTCACAGGTGTGAGTTTGTCGGGCCGCACCTGTTAGTAGTCTACAGGCTTTGTTGAGAGAAACTGAGATCCTGCGGAGGGCACTTGTTGAGGCAGAGCCATAGATGGCAAGGCCGTAGTCAATGATAGAGGTGACAGAGCTGTAGATGGCTAGTTTAAGGGCATTCGCAGGCATACAGTGCTTGTGTTTGTGTAGTAGTCCAATCCGTATATTGGCAGTCTTGACAACAGTGTCAATATGCCAAGTGTAGGAGAGGGTACTATCCAGGGAAATACCAAGGTACTTGAACTCCTTGACATGTTCGAGTGGGTTCCCAGCATGGTTCTTGATGGTGAGAGACAGAGTTGTGCCTGCTCAGTCGGTTACAGGACATGGCTTTAGTCTTGCTGTGGTTCAGGACGAGTTTTTGAGAATTGAACCAGTCTTCGATGCGCTTGAAGTCGAGCTGCAGCTGGGATTCAAGGATTGTAATGTCATGGTGGCTGGAAAACAGGACTGCATCATCTGCGTATAGTACTATTTTTTGGTGGCAGGCACTGGGGAGATTGTTGATGAAGAGGGAGAAGAGTAGAGGGCCCAGAATAGACCCTTGGGGGACTCCGGAGCGGACCGGTTTCTCATCTGAAGAGATCCCTGCAATCCTTACACATTGGATCCGATTATCAAGGTAGCTGGTGAACCATGGAAGGGCATTGCTGGAGATCCCAATGGAGGACAGTTGCTTGAGCAGTAGGGGGTGGTTAACTGTGTCAAATGCCTTGGTAAGGTCTATAAATACTGCCCCTCCACAATTCCCTTTGTCAAGCGTGGCATGGACGAAGGTTGTAAATTCCAGTAGTGCAGTGGTGGTGCTGTGCTCTTTTCTGAAGCCATGCTGCTCTCGGCACTGTACATTGTACTTATCCAGGAATTCAACTAGTTGGTCTGACACTATTCGCTCCAGCGCTTTAGATAGTGGGGGGGAGGAGTGAGATAGGTCTGTAATTGGTGGAGCGTCCTATCTCCACTTTTGTGAACTGGTGTGACAGTGGCTTTCTTCCAGAGAGAGGGGAAATGGCCCAATCTAAGCGAGAGATTGAAGATCTTTGTAAGTAGTTCTAAGATTTCATCGAGGACTTGTGCCAGCAGTTTCAGGTCAAGGGAGTCACCACTGTATCCTTGTTTGCCGATGGCCTTTTGAATGTATTTTCTAGCTACTTGTGGTGGTACCTCCTTAAAAAAAAAAAAAAAAAAGACTTTGGGGTTGTACGTTCTAGTTGGGGGGTAACTTGGGAGGAGCTGGAGGGGAGGTCGTCGAAAAAATTTGGTGGAAGGACACTGTCCAGGTTTATAAATGCATTATTAAAAGTGCTGGTGATGGTACCTAGTTCGAATGTAGGAGTGCCATGAAGGTTGAGCATAGTGGGTGGTGCTTTAGGAACCTTGCCTGTGAGTTCTTTCATGTTGTTCCAGAATTTTTTTTCCTGGCCCCAAGAGTTGGTCAGAGCCTCCTTGTAATAGCTGTGTTTAGCATTCCGTATTTTTCGAGTACAATCATTTCTGGCTGCTTTGTATAATGGTATGTTTACTTGCATCGGAGTTGCACGAGCACAATGCCAGAGGTGGTCTCTGTGCTTGAGTAGAGTTAAAAGGTCAGTAGTAACCCAGGGGTTGGTCTGTCCTTTGACCTTCATCTTTTTCACTGGTGCATAGATGTCACTGGCTTCATTGAAACATTTGATAAATAGGTCCAGAGCTTTGTTGGTGTCACTGAGGGAGTCAAGCACTGCCCAGTTCAGCCTGGTTAGATGGGATTTTAACAGCTGGAGGTGCCCTTGTTTGATAACCCTGGCATAGATAAGCTTGGGAGGAGGCTTGTGGTATTTGTTTGACGAGGAGCAGATGACAGGCGAGTGGTCACTTATTGTATCCGGGAGTACAGAAACATTGGAGATGCGTTCAGGGGAGTTAGATAGAATCCAGTCTAGAAGCATAAGGGAGCCTGTCCTATAGTTACACCTAGTGGGGGCACTGACCAGTTGAGTGAAGTGATGTGCCGCGGCTGCATCCCTTATAGGTAGCAGCCTCAGCGGAGAGCCAGTTAATGTTAAAATCACCCATGATTATGGTTTCAGAATTATGTTGCTGGACCCTTAGATATTCCATGATGCTACGGAAGCCAGCGGCCTGGTCTCTTGGGGGTAGGTAAATTGAGATGACAGTGAGTTCCTTGTTATGTGCACCAAGGAGGATTTTGATGGTGAGGACCTGAAAGGAGTTGCTCAGGCTAGGGGATGGGATGATGTGACCCATGAGGGTATCCTTAAGATAGATGGTGCAGCCCCCGCCCCGTTTAGCAATCCTGTCTTGCCTGAAAATGCAGTAGCCAGGGATAGAGACTGAGGTATCAGGGATTTTAGGGTTTAGCCATGTTTCCACAACTGAGAGGACATCAGGGTTGTGCTGTAGGATCCATGTTTGGAGGGAATCAAGTTTGTTGAGGATGCTGCAGGCGTTGATGGATGCCATGGTGAGTGTCCCTGTCCTTCTGCTTGGTGCCACTGCTGGCTGCCTAGGTGGTCCTGGGTTGGGGTGAACATTTCCTGAGCAGGAGCAGCATAAGGAGAATTTGTAGGAGAAAGGATTTCAGCATCTTGTAGATACCTGGTGTACCTGTATAGTTGCGCTTACATGAAAAATGACAGATGATGAATCATAACTACACCAGTATACCAGCACATACTTTTTTTTTTTTTTTTTTTTTTCTGTTTCAGGGCAGGCATGTACCCCATATCAAACCCAGATCTCTGGAACCATCCTCCACCCTGGCACTTCCATACCAGCTGCCGGGTCCAAGAAGAACACGACTTGCCCCTCAGGGAGGCACTCCCTGTAGGGTGAGGCCATATCACCCTATGAGCCCCAGCTGGGACCTTACATCTTCAGGTCATTTCAGTGTGCAGGAGGTACAGGGTCCTGGTGCCAAGCTGCAGCCCAGTGAGAAGGGGTTTCCTTTGAAGTTTTCCCTGAAACTCGATCATGCAATGGCATCAGAGGCATGCCAAGCAATCTCCCGTATGTGTGACAATGAATCCAAGCCCGCATCTGCATAGGGTGTCAGGTGCACCTACTCCTAGCCACTGCTGTGAGTCAGATTAATGCTGACCACCCCAACCCTCCCACCACTTAGGGGTGAACACTGTTCTGGACTCTCATCCTCCTCCTCCCAGCCAACCCTCAAAGGCTCCGGGCTCATTCCTGAACCTAGGTCTTCCACTCCGTAAGAAGCAGCGGGGTGGCTATTCCATCACAAATTAGGGGTAAAAACTGGAACCACTGAAGTCAAATTACTACTTTCCATACTTGCAAATTCCTGTACCCCATGTGTTCTCTCCATGCTTACATATTCCTACACACCCTGCTCTCTCCACACTTACATATTCCTATACACCCTGCTGTCTCCACACTTACATATTCCTACCCACCCTGCTCTCTCCATACTTACATATTCCTACCACCCTGCTCTCTCCATACTTACATATTTCTGCCCACCCTGCTGTCTCCATACTTACATATTCCTTCCTACTCTGCTGTCTCCATACTTACATATTCCTTCCTACCCTGCTGTCTCCATACTTACATATTCCTTCCTACCCTGCTGTCTCCATACTTACATATTCCTACACACCCTGCTCTCTCCATACTTACATATTCCTACACACCCTGCTGTCTCCATACTTACATATTTCTACCCACCCTGCTGTCTCCATACTTACATATTCCTACACACCCTGCTCCCCATACTTACATATTCCTACACACCCTGCTCTCTCCACAAATACATATTCCTACCCACCCCGCTCTCTCCATACTTACATATTCCTACCCACCCTGCTGTCTCCATACTTACATATTCCTACCCACCCTGCTGTCTCCATACTTACATATTCCTACACACCCTGCTGTCTCCATACTTACATATTCCTGCACACCCTGCTCTTTCTATACTTACATACTCCTACCCACCCAGCTCTCTCCATACTTGCATGTTCCCACCCATCCTGCTCTCTCCACACTTACATATTCCTACACACCCTGCTCTCCAAGCTTACATATTCCTACACACTGTGTTCTCTCCAGAGTTACATTTTCTGTATCTGTTCTCTCTATACTATCATATAACAAGCCCGGAGCTGCTGAACTGTAAGATCGAGCCCCCCTCCCCCCGAGGAGCCGGAGATCGCGAGGGCTGCAGTGAAAAGCCTCCTGCCACAGAAACGAGCCTCAAGCTGCTCTCTGCTGCTAGATTTCACCCCTCCTCGAGGAGTTGGAGGTCGCGAGGGCCACCCAGAAAAGCCCTCCTGCCACAGAAACAAGCCCGGCTGCTGAACTGTAAGATCGAGCCCCCTCCCCGAGGAGCCGGAGATCGTGAGGGCTGCAGTGAAAGCCCTCCCTGCCACAGAAACGAGCCCTGTTGCTCTGTTGCTAGATTTCACCCTCCCCGAGGAGAGCCGAGGCTCTTTTAGGCCACCCAGAAAAGCCCTCCTGCCACAGAAACAAGCCGAAGCTGCTGAACTGTAAGGTAAATTTACCTGAAACTGCCCTGCTGCAGTCGCGACCATTAGAGCGAGCCTGGCTGTGACGATTTTTGAATCGTGGGACCTGGCGCCAGGCTAGTTCTCTCCTGTGTTGTAGCCTCACAACGCCTGTGCTCGGCCCCCACCGCCCCCACCACCACCCTTTGGTCGGCAGTCACTTATATAGCCATAGTCACATGGGTGCCAGAACCAATCAGTCTACTTTTCCATTTGCTGGTTATATTTTTCCAGCACTAGAGGAGCCTGCACCTCAAACCAATTCTCTGTACTCAAAACTCACAATCATCGGATCCTTGCTATAATGGTACTCCTCTTACCACAGCACCCACTGCATATGTTGAACCCCTTTCTAACACCCACTGACCTGCCCCTGCCCAAACCACAATCCCTCCACCTCAATACCCTGTTTTTCTCACAACCTGTTGCCCATCCACCTCTCAGTCCATCCCCCAAATCCATCCCAACTCTGGACTACCACACCACCCCACCCACCCACTGCCAACACACAACCCCTATACCACGTTCTATCACAAATGGTCCATCTCCTCTCTAGCGCTCCGGCACTTCTCTCTCTCCCATCCCATGCACCACTCATGTGATGTCACGACGGCTTCCAAACGCATCTCACCTATAGGAACCACCACCCCATGAGGCGCCCAATTTTGTGCTGCTCCTGCCTCAGGCAATGTGCACCCAAACCCTGGGCCTGGCAACTCTAGCATGCCCCAGACCACCATTGGCAAAGGTCTCCGAATTGCTTTCATGAACATATGTAGTCTTCCCAAGAAAACTGCAGCTCTCCAATGTTGGATTGCACAATATTCCCCTGACATTGTTATGCTAGCAGAAACCTGGCTCTCCCAGCATACGCCTGACTCAGCTGTCTCAGCTTCTCCCTGTTCAGGGCTGATAGGATGGGCAAGCGCGGAGGGGGGTGCGTAATCTACTTGCTTGACTCGGTCCTGGGTCTTGCACTCCCAACCCCTGAGCTCAACCATGGGGCGCAAGCCATTACCTTAAAATCACCCCATACCCTGGTCGTGGCCCCTTATACCTAACCACGGCCTACATACCCCCAGTACAAAACATTTAGCAATCAACTCCTCCTTGACTATCTATCCACCTCACCGGAAGGCTGAACAACTAATCTTGGGAGACCTAAACACCAACTGGCTCAGCCTCGCCTGATAATATAAAGGACGAGCTTGCAGCCCTTGACCTGTCTCAAATGGTCACTCAGCCCACCAGACTAAACAAAACCAAGGGAACTAGTTCCTCCTGGATATAGTCCTCTAACCGCCACATAAATTGAATCTGTAAAGTCCTTGCGGACTCACTTAGCGACCACTCCTTGTCATCTGCTTCTGGTCCTCCCCCACACTCAGCCCTGAGTACAGCAGCACCCCTCGAGATTTCTCCCCAGGGTCTTGATAACCTCAAACGCCACCTCGCACAAGTTGACTGGACTCCAGTGGCCTATGCATCTGACATAAACACTGCTCTAACTCACTCACTAAGGCCTTCAGCTATGCGCGTGACCTATTTGCCCCTCTCCCACATCTAGACCAAAAACGGGCTGCTGCATGGATATCCCCTGCACTGATCTGGCAACTAAAAACAGAGACAATCTTTGGCACATAGCAAATGACTCTGGTAGGGTGGCAGACAGGCAAGCCTATAGTGCAGCTCGCAACCAATGTACCCATCAAACAGGCTAAATCTAAATACTATCAGGCTGCTTTGACATCCTCCTGGGGCTCAGCTAGAGCCTTCTGGGACAATATTAAAGATCTGAATGGCAAACCCGCTCCCCCTCCGTCTCAGATTGTCATAAATGGAGCAGTCTCGACGGACCAAACATGTGTTGCAGACTGCCTTAATAAAATTTTCACGGACTTAAGCATAGTTCTCCCTGCCCAATTCTTTGACCCGGTTCCCACGCCCACCCACACTCACATCTCCGGGCCGCAATTCCACTTCCGGATAATCTCACCCCATGATGCCAAACCTTTCTCCTAAAATCTCTCGCCTCTCATAACCCAAGTAATGACCCTCTTGACTCCAGGATACTCCTCCACGCTGGATGTCATGTTAATCCCCTCACGCTATATAAATAAACTTATGCCTAGGTCAATTCCCGGAAGCATGGAAGTGCGTGAAGTAACCCCCATCCACAAGTCTGGAGACCAAACACTACCAAATAACTACAGGCCCATCTCCATCCTCCCTCCCTCTCCAAAGCCTTGGAAAAAATAGTATCCACTCAACTCACAGAATACCTATCTAAATATGACATCCTATGTCCTGAGCAGCATGGGTTTCGGCCCAGGCCACAGCACGCCCACTGCCCTTCTGGAATTCTCCCACTACATACACTCTCGCTTGACAATGGTCAACTTGCAGGGGCAGTCTTCATCGACCTATCCAAGGCCTTTGACACTGTGTGCCACCCCTGCTGTTAAACTCCCTAAGCCAGCTGGGATTCTCATCTGGCCCCTGAATTGGTTCTCAAGCTACCTGCACAACAGGTCCCAAAGAGTTAAGCTAAATAGAACCCTCCACCAACCTACCAGTTCTCTCAGGGTCCTGCAAGGCTCCATCCTTGGACCCACCCTTTTCAGTCTCTTCCTAAACACCCTCCCAAGCTCCTGTTCCAACAAAATACTGCTCTATGCTGATGATGCAGTGATCCTAGCATCACACTCAGACCCACTCTTACTCCAATGCACGCTGCAAAGCACCTTCCTACAAGCTGAAAAATGGTTCAGTAACCATCGACTAGTCTTGAACCTGAAAAACTAAGTCAATGCTGTTCTCACATCGGCAAAACAGCCAAGGATACTCCCTTCTCATCACCACCAGCATGCTCCTCCCACTAGAACAGGTAACAACATATAAGTATCTGGGCATCACCTTTGATGCAGGCCTTACATTCCATGCCCACCTAAAAGCCCTGTCATCAGCCATGAACTCCAGGACTGGGCTTCTCTACCGCCATAAAGACTGCCTCCCAGATTCTGCCTTAAAATTAGCCATCACCTCATCTGTGTTGTCCCTGGCCAACTATGGACTTCCAATATACGCAGCGGCTGACCTCTCCTCCCTGTCAAAGGTCCAGACCTCTATTAACAAAGCCTGTAGGCTCCTGACCGGTGCCCACAGCAGAACCCACACCTGTCTGCTATACTCCACTGCTAACATACTCACTCTTGAAGAACGACTGAAATATCACACCTGCCTACTGGCCAAAAAATCCCTGTCTGGGTTATGCCCACCAAGGGTTTCTGCATCCCTGCAACTAGCTGTCAGGCCTACGCTGACCGTAACTCCACCAAAGCCACCTTCCTAGTACCCAGGGCAAGGACCTCTCTGCCAAAGATCCTTCCATCATAAAGCTCGCCTGGTTTAACTCCTTCCTGAGGCAATCACAAAGATCCCGGATTGGCGGTTTAAAATAGCCCTCCGTCAACACATTATTGCTAGCCGATGCTGTAAATGTCTGTAGCAGACCCTAACTCTGCCTCAGATAGCCCTATGCCCTCTGGCTCCATAGACGACTGAGTAATGGTACAATGAACAACTGTAACAACGGTGTTAACATAATGATGCATGTAACTCAACAAATGTATGTATTTATATAATGATGCCTGTAACTCTGCGTGTGTATTTATGTATCTCACCTGTATGTAACCACTGTCCTAAACCTCCTTAATTGTTGTCTCCCCCCTCCCATGATGAGGTACCTTTGTAAACGAGTCCCTGACTCAAAGGTTGTAAAACTGATTATTTCAATAAATGAAAAAAAAAAATATATATATTCCTGCACCTACTGTTTGTTACAGTACAAGAAACATAGAAACGATTAGAGGCAGAAAAAGATTAAAGGTCCATCCACTCTGAACTGGTCCAGCCTATGTTTACTCCAGACTATCACTGGGTGGGCTTAATTCCAGTCCTCTATTGGCAGACCAGACTGTTTTGTAGCTTTGCCCACTCTCAACTCTTTACACCTTAGGGTAGTACACGCGAAGGTCAGCTCAAGGGTGTTATATGGGGATACGGTCAACTTATAGTATCATCTGGTTTGTCAAAGGTTATCCCAGGTCTACACATCACTGTTTATTACATGACTCATTTAATTACTTATCTATTATTTTTATTTTATTTTATTTATTTTTATTAGCTTTTGTTGACCGGGTAAGTGCACTAGACAAATCCTGCCTATTTTCAGGCACGACCCGGGGGAGGGGGATACAGATGAATGCCAACTGACCTTGAACCAGATTAAGCTGTTGGTGGTATTTTTTTAGTGAATGAGGGAAATTTGGCCAGGACACCGGGGAAATTCCCCTACTCTTTTCGATAAGTGTCATAGGATCTTTAACATCCACCTGAACTACCACCAATCCAGGCAGATGGGACCTCGGTTTAACATCTCATCCGAAAGACGGCACCTCAGAAATGCAGCACCCCTCTCATGCTGCATTACAGTGTCAGTACTTGGATATTAACCCAAGTGCCAGATGTGGGAACTGAACCCACAGCCCTCTGATCTCCCAGCCTCAGAGGCGAGTGTGCTACCTACTGAGCCACTGACACTGCTATGACTGACCGTTTTACTTTTCGCTGTTTTTTGGTTCTTCTTAAGATTCATAGGAGGCAGTATAGCACAGTGGTTTAGGGCACTGAGCTCCAAACCTGGAGACCTGGGTTTGAATCCCACAGCTGCCTACTTGCATACTGTGTGACCCTGAGCAAGTCACTTAACTTCCTTGTGCTTCCAGGTCGCATACCTGGAAACAAGCTTCAGTTTAGCATGCCTTTCCTGGTTTAACAATCCCCCCCCCTTCACCTAGGTATGTTTCCCAACAGTATTGCTATCTTTTTCCCTAGAAATGACCACTCAGTACAACGCAACACAAGAACGTGAAATAGATTTTTGTTTATAGTGCCTTTATATCATTCTAAGTTTGCCCAGAATTCTTTAATCTTCTCTCCTATTATTCTCTATAACAAACTTCCCAGCATTGTTGTTGGCTGTCTGAAAATGTCCAGTTTTAAGATAATCCTAAGAAATGATATGGTGGCAAATTCTGAGTGTAAGTGCTATAACTGACTTTTTAGATTACTGTATTTGTTTGACTTTTGTACTTTTACTGTCTATTTTGTATAGTATATGTATTTGTTACACTGGACATCTGTGAAAATGGGCTCGAGCCCACAGATTTCAGTATAAAATAAAAAATGAAATGAAATGAAATCTGGGCCCAGCCTTCAGTAGACTTACATTGCAGACTTTTGGAGTAACAAATTAACAAATTCTATTGATATATTCTTATAGTACCACAATCTGTGACAGCAGCAGTTCTGAGATCAGAACTGGGTCAAATGTCCATTCAGTCATTAATCTTGGAAAAGCAAACATATTTTTTATTGTCATTATTTCTTCTTAAAGACTCTCGCTTACCAAGACTATGTCTCGAGGAACAAAAAAATTATTCTTTTAAAGCTTTTGATTTTCCGTATATAAAGATTATCAAAAATGTCATCTATCCATTGAATTTAAAACAGATTCTACATGAAATATACCCAAGACCTAGAAAAGAATGTAATGAAACCATTAAAGGTGGATTAAGAAATCAATTAGACAGATCAGATTTAGAAAGAATCTTTTTAATAAAGCATTACAAATGGTACAAAATCTTAAAAAACAACCATCAGCTCGAACCAAATTTGCAGATTATATCTGCCCAGGACCGGAGGAGACTGCTGAGTCAGTTTCATATGGAACTTTATAAAGCAAATTATATTTTATATAATCAAGGAAGACCTGGACATACTTCCCCCATACTATATATACAATAACCATACCCCTGATGATTTGAAACATAGATTATTGTTATGCCCCCTTTATGAAACAAGGAGGGCCGAATGACTGGGCTCCATCTTGGGGGATCTCGGCTTCCCCCCTGAACACATTATAAAATTGCTCTTTACAATAGAAAATTCTGCAATACTGTGTAAACTAAGTAGTTTCTTGGTAACCATTCATCTCTGATTATTGCACTTTAAGTGGAACTTTTACTGTTAACACCTTGTAATGTTTATCTGAAAAGTATAGTATGCATAGAGTATATTTACGCAAGAACTTACTGGTACAGCAGCTCTTCGAGAGGAGCTCTTGCAGTAGGCAACACCATTAGGACTATGCCACCAGGCACTAGGACCCCACGGAAAACTTCTAGCTAGCAGTCCAGGTGGGGGACAGCACCTGACGTCGGCTCCATCCCAACGCCCCTGTGGTATAAAGGGGCGGTCCCCCGGCACCACCTCAGTTCTCCTGCAGGAGACCGGCAGATGTATAGAATGGGGAACCAAGGAGGATCTCTCATCCTCCAGAGAGAAGTACAGTTATATAACCCTGGGGGTAGGTGGGTTGGAAAACTGTCTACTGCAAGAGCTCCTCTTAAATATCTACTGTTATGGTAAGTTCTTACGCAACTGTACTATCTTACTTGGAGGGGGAGCTCTTGCAGCAAGTAACACCATTAGGACTGAGTCCCAAGCAGTACAAAAAGAGATCCAGGTCAGAAGGGTAGAGGACTGTACTGTAAGCCCTAGGCACACTCAGGAGAGGAGTCCCTGGAGGACCGCTAGGCCGAAACCTGCTCTCTTTCTGGAAGCAATGTCCAAATTGCAGTGCCTAACAAAGGTGTGGACTGAACTCCAAGTAGCAGCTGCACAGAGATCTGCTGCAGAAACGTTCCTGAGGGAAACAAAGGATGTAGCAATCCCTCTGGTGGAATGACCTTTAACCAATCCCAGTAAGATTTTTTCTACTTCTAGTAACAGTAAGTAACACAGTTGACCAGCCACGTGGCCAACATTTGTTTGGTCACAGTAATCTGTAAGCGAAAGAGACAACTGGTCTGTCTTTATAGAGGAACTAGTACAATCTGCATAGTACCAAAGAATTCTGTCATCCAGAGTATGTTAACAAGGCCTCCCCTCTGTTAAAGTACTCTGGGAAGTAAACTGGTAGTTGCATGTCTTGATTTAAAGTAAACTCAGTCACTACCTTCAGAAGGAACTTAAGGTTTGTGTGCAGGGCTACACTCTCCCTGTGAAAAACCAGGTAAGGCCCTTTACACATCAGAGCCTGGAGTTCGGAAATCCTTTGAGCTGAAGTAATGGCAACTAAAAACAATGCTTTCCAAGAGACAAAGCACAGCTTGCCAACTTGCAGCTGGCTCAAAGGGAGGCAAAGTAAGCTTTCCAATACAAAAAAAGAAGGTCCCAAGGAGGGACAGGGTCCTTCATGGGGATATGATATGCAAGATTCCTCTTAAGAAGGTCTTGTACAAGTGCAGTTGTGCCAGAGCTTTCCCATCCTGTGGAGCGCGATAAGCTGAAATCGCAGAGAGATGTACATTAATGGGTGAATAGCTGAGACCCATGTCCGACATGGAAAGAAGGTACTCCAGCACAGATTCCACTGGACAGTGGAAGAGATCTAGGAAATGTGGGGGTGCCCACAAGCAGAAATGCTTCCACTTCATGACATATGTTGCCCAGGTAGAGAGTTTTCTCACTGCTACGAGAACCTCTGCCACTCTGGGAGATAACTCCGAATCTGTCCCTGACTAAGTCTGCAGGAGCCATGCATGCAGGTGTAGAGATCGAATATCCGGATGTACTAGGTCCCCCTGCTCCTGGCAGAGCAAGTGAGTGGACAGGGGTAACGGCACCGGTGGTTCCCATGCCAGTTGCTGCAATAGTGGGAACCAGATTTGTCAAGGCCAGAAGGGTGCTATTACGATCATGCGAGCACCTTCTGTATGCAACGTGAGCAGTACCCTCTAAAGAAGTGGAAAGGGAAGGAAGGCGTACAGAAACCTCCCTGTCCAGGAGAGGGACAATGCATCGCACCAGAAAACACCAGGTCCTGGATCTAGCGAGCAGAAACTGGGCAGTTTGGCATTGAGTGGGGACACAAAGATGTCCAGTTCTGGTTGGCCCCATCTTTTGAACAGGTTGTCTGTGACCTCCTGTCGTAACTCCCATTTATGACTCTGAGAGTGAGAGTGGCTTAGGCTGTCTGTGAGAACGTTGAGAATCCCTGGAACATGCACTGCTGTGATTTTCAGGTTGTGATCCACTGCCCAATACCAAACTCTCGTGGCTTCTCTGCAAAGTGGGTAAGAATAAGTGCCCCCTTGCTTGTTGAGATAAAAGACTACTTAAGTGTTGTCCGACTGGACCAGCAGGGGACCAGGCGAGAGTACCCCTTGGAAGGCCTCAAAAGCATTGAGAACAGCTCTCATCTCCAGGACATTTACGTGGCGAGCACGTTCCACCAAGGTCCAAGAGCCCCTTGTCTGATGGGATGCAAGACGTGCTCCCCAGCCCACCCCTGAGGCGTCTGCCATCAGGATTTGCTGAGAACTTGGACATTGAAAGGGAACCCCTGTGTCTAGTCGAGCCGTGGTGACCCATTACTCCAGGGACTGAAGGACAGCACTGGAGATTCTGGTCGGATGATCGAGGTCATCCGTGCTTTGGTCCCATTGCACTGTGAGGTTCACCTGCAAGACCCTCACATGCAGATAAGCAAGAGGAACTGTTGCGATGGCTGTGGCTATGTGTCCCAAAAGTTGAAGCACTATTCTGGCTGGGACTGCATTGGAGGTCATTATTCTTCGAGTGACCGCCCTCAGTCTGTCTGCTCGGTTGTTGGGAAGGAAAGCTTTTCCCTGGACGGTATCCAGGACTACTCCAATGTACTGCAGTCTCTGGGTAGGCCAGGGGCATGACTTGGGGAGATTCAGAGTTATGCCCAAGACTTGAAAGAGGTTGAAAGTTTCCTTTAGTGACTGACGCAGCTGGACCTCTGATGATGCTGTAAGCAAGCAGCCAGTCATCCAGGTAGTGGTAAACATAAAGGCCCCTTCTCCTGAGGATTGCCGCCACTACAGCCAGGCATTTGGTAAAGACTCTTGGTGCCAACGAAAGGCCGAATGGCAGGGCCCTGAACTGGTAGTGATCTCCTTGGAAGTTGAAGCGGAGGTACTTTCTATGGGACAGCAGGATTTTTATATGCATATAAGCATCCTGCATGTCCAGGGAGCACAGCCAGTCGCCTTGGAGAATCATGGTCAACAGGCCAGGCAGTGTCACCATCATGAACCTTTTGTACTCGACATAAGTGTTCAGCTGGCTCGGATCTAGGATGGGACGCAGTTTCCCAGTATTCTTTGGGACTAGGAAGAAGTGGGAGTAGTATCCCCTGTCTCTTTGGCCAGGGGATACCACCTGAATCACCTTCTTCTCTAGCAGGGCCTTGATTTCTGCTCACAGGAGTGCAGCGTGGGATAGGGAACAGTGGGATGGGATAGGTGGGCTGTCCGGTAGGATCTGGGTGAACTCCAGAGAATACCACCTCTGGATAACCTGAGAACCCACTGATCTGTGGAGATACTGGACCAATCCTGACAGGTAAAGGGAGAACTTCCCTCCTACAGCCTCCCTCTGGGTCTCCACCAAAGGAGGGAGGGCCGGCAGGGAGTCATGCCGAGGTGGAGGGGTTTGGCTGATTTGGCATTTTTGGGGCCCTGGGTACTTAAAGGAAGGGGAGGGCCTTTTCTTTTGAATCCCCCTTTTGGTTGCTGGTGACTTTTCTGCTGACTCTGGTTTTTACGAAAGGGATAGCACCAAGCAGTGGCTGGTTCCAATTTGTACATTTTACGTACGCCAGAGACTGCGTTCCCTGAATTGTGAAGTCCTGTAATCAGCTTCAGTATCCGGGCCAAAGAGAACCGACCCTTGGAAGGGAGAGTCCAGTATTTCGTCTTGTAGGTCCTGATGGAACTCTGAGACCCGTAGCCAAGCGTGTCTCCTCATGCACACGCCTGTAGCAGCCACCCTAGCAGCCATGTCTGCTGAGTCATAAGAGCTCCGCAGAACATGTTTGCCAACATCTGTCCCTGACTGTATGACAGCCATGAATTCCAACTTGCTGTCTTGCTGGGCCTTGACCATGTCTAAAGCCTTGCTCCATAATGGTACATGACCATACAGTATGTGCCAAAAAGTTTAGCGACCTGACAGTGCAGGTGGCTGAGGAGTAGACCTTATGGCCCATTTGGTTCAGCCTTTTCGATTCGGGGCCTGGAGGCTGACAAATCATATGCCTGGGCTGCTGCACTCTGCCATGTGCTGCAGTGAGCACCATGGAGTCTGCCTTCAGTTGTTCACTCAGATGGGGTTCCCATTTTGGGGTTTTGTACAGTCGGTCCGCTTTTCTAGGCATGGCTGAAGTAGTGGATGGATGCTTCCAGGCCAGTTTTGTTACATCCTGGAAGGGTTCAACTAGAGGGGGGATGAACAGAGGCTTGGGATTGGTTGCCCGAGGAACTTGGCCAGGCGGCATTCTGGGTCAAGCCCTCTGTGTCCCATTGGTTTAAGGCTTGGATGTGCCTCATCACATCCAGGAAGGCTGGATCATCAGGAGGGGACCTTGGGGAGTCTTCCTTGTGGTCTGGAGAGGGCAAAGGCAGCTTGTCCTCTAATAAGTAGTAAGAGAAGGAGTCCCCTGTGTCTTTCCCTGAGGAAGAATGTGGTCATCCCTTGGAAGAAGGAACAGACAATAGGTGCCTTCTGCAATCACTGGTAGCTGGCGACCCCCAGTCGTCATCCCCTGATGACAGGTGATCTGGCGTCGGGGGAGATCGTCTTGGTCTCTGAGGCGAGGGCTCCTTCAGCGGTGCTAGAGATGGGAGACCTCTAGGGGTAGGGGATGGCTTCCTTGGTCTGGGTAGCAAGTCCCCTTTGATGGTGTTCCACCAAGAATTAAATAGTGCCCCTACTTCTCCCAGCGGGATGACAGGTGGTTTTGGCAATGGGGTAGGGACATTTGAGGGTCCTGGCAGCGGCCGTTGCGGTGCTTTCGGTGCTGTCGCCTGGTCCTCGGGCTGTTTGCCTTCAGGTGTCAGGGCTGAACGGGCCTTGTTCTGGGATCTGATGTCCGGCTCCTTGGAGGGAGGCGGAGGAGTCCAGCTGACTATCTATGTGCCCGGGTGTCTGATCCATAGGTTTGTTAGATGCCTGATCAAACGGCCAGGCCACTCTTTCGGAGCAGACTGCCACTTCAGTGGGGGTCCCTGGTCTGTTTCCAATGCTGAATCGGAGGGTCCCATGGTCTGTCGACCCTCTGAGGTGGATGTCACCCTATCTTCGGGCGGAGGAGGCGTTCGATGCGTGACGACCTCCTGGTGTCTGGAGGAGTCACCCGACCCCTTGTGCTGGTCGAATGACCCTGAAGACTTTCAAGTGGGAGCATCAGTTTTGCCGCTCGAAGAGGATGCCTGTCCCTCTAGCATAGACCCAAGCAATGGCTTGTGGTCCCTGAGAGGCAGCGACACTGGGGCGAACAAACGCCCATTCCTGGAAGCCTCCTTGCCCTGTGAGTGAGAAGGAGCGGAGGTCTTCTTGGAAGCAATCCTGGTAGCAACCGCTCAACTGGGGGGAACAGATTCTGACCTCCCACCAGAGATGGAAGAAGCAGAGGTCTTGTGAGGGGACCTAGGACCAGGCTCTCTCTTTATCTTTATGGTGGTGTTTCCCACCTGATCTTTTATCTTTGTGAGAGGAGTCCCTGGCTAAAGATGAAGTGGAGTCCCTGGCTGAAGATGAAAAGCTATGTCCCGAATGGGTCTTCTGCATGACACCAACTTGTTGCTCTAATAAGCAGGTCTTGAGGTGGCGGATGCGCGTTTTATTATTAAACTTTTGGCAATGCAAGCAGTCGTCCGGCTTGTGGTTCAGGCCCAGACAGATCAGGCAGGCTGAGTGGCTGTCTCTCGCTGGGATCTGCTTGCCACATGCACATTTCGACTTCTGCCGCTGTGAGGATGAAGAAAACATGCACTAACATTGAAATATCAGTAGAAAAAACGAAAATGAATGGTAACTGCGTGTAACATATCTTCACATATGTATCTACAGGTTCGGGGAAGGATGAGGTTACCTGGCACAAGAGACCTAGGTTTGGCTACTCTGCACAGGGGCACCCAAGTAAATCCAACTACAGGAAGCAATAACTGTAATGTCCAGAACCAGAATTGGGATTTTTCAGTGTGGCTTTATTTATTAACTCACTGAACATAAACAAAGCACTGCATGGTCCCCCAAAGGGCTACGTTACTGTAATGCAGATTAGAGGTTAAACACAGCGGTCCATTTGAGGAATGAACACATTACCACAATTGTCTGGCTTTGGACCCACCAGGCACTCAGCCCGGACTTTGCATGCACATTGGATACATAGCCCGACTGGCTCGGCTCCCCTGTTGGCCACTCGACTGATGGTCCACTTGGCAAATGAACCCAAACTTTACTTGGAAAGACATCCCATCAAACAAGGAGACTCCCAAACTGTGGCTCCCCACACCACTTGAAATCTGCGACTCCTAGAGAGATTTGTTTTCGTACTTCTAATCAAAACTCCCATCAAACAAGGAGACTCCCATCCAACAAGGAGTAATTTTCCCATCCTGTGGCTCCCCACACCACTTAGAGTCTGCAACTCCTAGAGAGATTTCTAGTTGTGACCCACGCCTGGGTACCCACCCCATCACTGGCCAAGTGCATGAGGCAAGTAGCAAAACACAGAAGAAACTGTGAGAGGTGGACCTGGTTACTAAAGATGGGGTTTTCACACCTCCAGCTCCCACAGCCCATACCCGGCCCATTTCTCTGGACACAGAAGACTTTAGACTTTAAATGTAGATTGAACGGTGGATGACCTGAAGCACCCCCTCTACAGCGAACTTTAAATCCATTTAAACTTTAAACAGTTGACTGCTCTATTTGTTTGTCCTAGTTGACATAGTCCTCCCAAATAGCAGTCCACATTTATTTCCCAACTGAAGAAAAGAAGTTGTTTGCCCCTTCCAATGGAGCCAAACACTCACCCATTCGTTGCAGGTGCCCCACAGGCGAAGTACTGTAACCTTTGCTGTTATACATGAACAGACTGAAATTAAATCAGGCAGCTTCCTTCCCAGGGTGGGAGAAGGGGATTGCCCCTGGAACCCACAGAGAACTTTTCTCCCCCCCCCAGAGGGAGGGGGGCACTGAGACTGGGGGAGCGGTCTCCACCACTTTAAAAAGGTAAAATACAGGAACAGTTCCTTTTGTCTGAGTGAGAAATCACACTGCACACTAATGCTTCCTTCTTGCTTAAGGACAAACGGAAGAATACCTTTGAATTTCCCAAAGTTCTAAACTTCACTCTCTGAGCTGGAGATTCCAAAGTGGCTCATGCAGCTGCGACAGTTCTATAATGATGTCATCTCTCAAGTCTCAGCTGTGACTGAGGACAGAGTGAGACAGTGTGAAACCCATTTAACTGGAGTTTCACAAGCTGCCTTCCCTGCCTACCACTAGGTCTTACTGGGATTCTAGTAACCCCGGGTAACAAAGGGGTTACATGCGCAAGCCACAAAATGGCAGGCGACTGTGATAGAGGTGTCTATGGAGCCGACACTAGCGGGTCGATGGCAGGAAAAGAAATGAGGTGGTGCCGGGGGACCACGCCCTTTATACCACAGGGGATGTTGGGACTGAGCCAATGTCAGGGGGCGGTCCCCCCGCCAGGACTGCTACCTAGAAGTTTTCCGTGGGGTCCTAGTGCCTGACGGCATAGTCCTAAAGGTGTTACCTGCTGCAAGAGCACTCCCTCGAAGTAAGATCAACTCTTCTGAACTTTTATGTGTATTTTAGTTTTTTAAAATTGTAAAGACTTATAGTTAGTCACTCAATAAAGTTCTGTACTAAAAAAAAATCTTTATGTCTGTCCTACCTCATCCTGAATCCCTGCACTATCCCTGCCTCAACCACTTCCCTACACAAGCTATTTCAGTTGTCCACAACCATCTCCATGAAGAAGTATATCCTCACACCTCTGCTGAGCTTAACCACAGCCAATTTGTAGCTATACCTCCTTGCACAAGTTCCTTCACAGAGTTTGATCAACTGCTGACAATCCACCAAACTGATACTTTTGAGGTAGGTAACCGTTTCTATCTTTTCTCCCCTTTCTCCTCTAGCCTCAAGTGAGTACTTCAACCACCTCAGCATTTCTTGATAAGGTCTTCCCTGCATACCATGTATCATTTTGATGGCCTTTCTCTGCACTGTTTCCAGGCAATCTCTGTATCATTTCACCCTTTTCCCTTTTGGACTCAAGTGAGTACATCAGCCTCCTCAGTCCTTCCTCATAAGGTCTTTAATGCATACCATGTATTATTTTGGTGGACTTCCTCTGCACTGTTTCACGGCAGTCTCTGTCTCATTTCAGTCCTTTCTCTTCAGATCTACGACGCTGGTTCAACAGAAAATCTGTCAACCACTATTACAGCAACGGCACTATGTCATCTGTAATTGCGATTGGCATTGTGCCGTCAGAAAAGTAATATGTTTTTTGCTGGGGGCTGTGCCCACTGCACTTTATTATTATCATCAACTCCAGGTTGAAGCTGACTCTGGGAGAGGGTGTAACACCCAGGGAAGCTGCGCCAGGGTCCCAAGCAGACTTTACAGTGATCTGTTGTTGTTGCTGTCGACAACATCACTAATGTTTTTGCTGCGACGGCATACCTTTCCCTTCTAGCCTCAAATGAGTACTTCAGCTGCCTCATCCTTTCCTCATAAGGCTTTTTCTGCATATCATGTATCATTCTGGTTGCCTTCCTCTGCACTGCTTCCAGGCAATCTCTGAATCATTTCAGCCCTTTCCCTTTTGGCCTCAAGTGAGCACTTCAGCCACCCCAGCCTTTTCTCTTGAGCTCTGCCTTGCTATACCATGTAGCAGTCTGGTGGTCATCCTATCCACGGTTTCCAGATGATCTGTGCATCTCTTATGATGAGGTCCCCAAACCTACACAAAGTGCTCTAGGTGTGGCCTTACCAGGGATCTGTAGAGAGGCAAGATCATGCCCCTTCCTCCTGCTGGTAAATCCCGAGAATGTTTTCTGCTTCCCTTAGCGTATCCCTTGCTGCAATTGGCTAATGTCTTGAGGCTATTTGCTAATGATTCCAAAAGGGTTCCTTTCCTCCCTTGTGTGGCACACTCTGACACCTGCTGTGCAATTCTCTGTTTTCGGGGCCTTTTTGCCAATATGAACAACACTGCATTTTTCGCACTAAATTTGGGCACATTTTCTAGCCTTTACATGTCCCTTCTCATTGTACTAATCCCCTCCTTCAAGTCCATCCTGCTACATAATATTATTTAATTTATGAATATGTTGATCTTTATATGTATGCCCCTCCCAGTGTGACAGGTGAACATACTGAAATGTACCGGTCAAAGTACTGAACCCTGTGGCACCCCACTGGTCACCTTCCTAAACCCTGAAAGAGTTCCATACACCACTACCTTCTACATTCTCTCCCTCATCTCACTTAGTATCCAGTCAAATAGACTCTTTCCTCAGTTTCAGGCCCCTCAGCTTCTCCAAAAATTCCCTGTGCATAACCAAGTCGAAAACATTACTGAAGTCCAAGTAGAGGACATCTACAGCCTGTCCCTTGTCCACTGCCTGAGGTTTGTGTAGCACAATCTCTCCTTAACAAAGCAATGCTGCCATTATTATGTAGGTCATTAGCTTCAATAAATTCCACTCGCTAGCCCGCCATTGCAACGGAAAGATTCACCACTGCGACGCCGGCGACCCAGGTTCGGGAATGGACTAAGGCGTGGAGGGCCGGCCGGGGGGGAAAATGGCTTGAGTGTCCAATGACTGCTCGCCTTCTACCGGGGGGAGGAAGGGTCTGTGGCCCAGCGCTTGCTGACTCCTGGTGGAGGCCGGGAGAACAGCAATGCGGTGGACCCCAATGCCTTGGGGAGTGTGACAGATGTTGGTGTATGCCTTGACGTCAGTGGCACATCCTGCTCCCATGGGGAGAAGAGAGGAAACACGCTCCCTGGCCTACCGGATGATGGTTGCCGGCCCCTGCCACCACAAAAAGCCCCGGACAACCGGACCACCTCAGCAGCACCCTGGGCCAATAGTAGAGTGCGATGGCCAGTCCTCCGCAGGTGCCTTCCCCCTCAGAGGGGGGGACCCATCAGGAGAAGGGTTATGCCAGGTTTCCCAGGGAGGGCTGCAATCTGAGGTAGTGGCTGGCGGTGGGGATGAGTGCCGGCAGGATCCATGGTGACCCAAAGGAGTGGCCAGTCGGGGAGCAGGGGAGGAGCAAACAAAAATAAATAAATTCCACTCTCTATTCCCTTATGAGAGACAAAAGCAACTTCATTACAATAGAGGTCAGACTAACTGACCTGTAATTGCACAGGTCCCCCTTGTTCCCTCCCCTGTAAAGGGTGACTACATCTGCCACTCTCCAATCTTCCAGGAGCACTTATCACCAAAGACCAGTTAAAAAGATCTGCTGATTCCCCTACTATTCCACCTGTTGGATGTCGGGGCAGTGCTAGTGGGGTTAGCGGTGGGTTTTCAGGGTTAGTGCTGCCTCACCCTGGCCCTATTCAAAGTCAGATAGCACAGTATGCTATCTTACTGTGAATAGCAAGATTTCACACCTATGCAACTGCAAAATGCAACACAAACATTTATACTGTGCTTTACGATTTTTTTGTGAATCCGGCCCGAGATGTTTTCAGCTGGGCCCTGGGAATTGCTAGGAGGCCTTTCTTGGAGGATCAGGGAAGGCGATGGGAGAAGTGCGAAGTCAGGAGATTGCTCAGATAGCTAAGACCCAGACCGTATAGGGCTTTATAGGTAAGAAGACCAACCTTGAAGGAGATTCTCCACTTCACCAGCAGCAACTGCAGGTCACGTAACACCAGGGTCACATGACATGACCCTGTAAGGTACTGTACATATTTTAACACCATAACCATTTCAAGGACTCCTGAGTTAGAAACTGATGTCATGGATGAGACAGGCAAGCTGTATGTTACGCAAGCTTGCCCCTCAGTGACAACCATTTTTATCTCAAGATTTCATGAAATGGCTGCGACTCTGATTTAATTTATGGATCGTTCACATACTGATATCTACGGACTTCTAACACCAAAAGGAAAACTCATTACCACTTATGAAGGTCTCTGCATTGGCTTCCAAATGCGAGGGACACTGCACATTTACCTTCTCTTTCAAGTAAATTAACCACTATATTTGAACAGTTTTACAAACACAAATGTGCTTTAAATCACCTATCTCCTGCAAAGCCTTACTGCTCTTCAACAGAGTGTCATAAGATGGAAGTGTAGGGGGTAAGCTCAATGTACTTCATTATACCGCTTCAGTTTTCAAAAATCATACAAGAAACAAAGAACACAGAATTTGATGGCAGATAATGACTGCTTGGCCCATCCAGTCTGCCCATTTCTCCCTACCTACACTATTACTGCAGACTGTGCCTGATCTACAGCTCTTCCCCCTTCCTTTCCACTAATATTCCCTTGTGGTTATCCCAGGCATTCTTGAACCCCACAACTGTTTTTCCCCACCTCCACTGGAAGACTGTTCTAGGAATCCACCACTCTTTCTGTGAAGAAGTACTTCCTCACATCTCTCCTGAATTCACCCCCTCCAGCTTCATAGTCTGTCTCCCTGTTCTTGAGCATATTCTCTTCTGAAAAATACTCCCTTCCTGTACCTTATTTATCCACATGAGGTATTTAAAGGTCTGTATCATATCTTCCCTCTCCCTCCTCTGTTCCAAGGTGTACATATTGAGGTCCTTTAGTCTCTCTCCTCATAGAGTTTTTGATACAGTTTACACCATTTGCGTTGCTCTCCTCTGGACCACCTCCACCCTATATCCTTCTGGAGATGTGGTCTCCAGAACTGGACACAGTATTCTAGGTGGGGTCTTACCAGCAATCTATACAGAGGCAACACCACCTCCCTCTTTCTGCTGGTGACACCCCTCCCTACGCACCCCATCATCCCACTCACTCTCTTTACTGCCTGGCGCCTTTAGGACATCAGATATGATTGCCCTCAGGTCTCCTTTTGCTGCTTGGTGGTCATCAGTACCAGAAATATAGAATTTGATGGCAGACAAAGACTGCTTCACCCATCCACTCTGCCCATTTCTCCTTCCTACACTATTACCGCAGACCATGCACAATCTACAGCTCCTTCTCCCTCTCCTCGTCCTATCCATGGTGATTTCCTTATGCTGATCCCATGCATTCTTGAACCACACCATTGTTTTTACCCTGTCACTTCTGCTGTAAGGCTGTTTCAGGAATCCACCACTCAACAACAGTCGCCCAGCAGAGATGATGGGAGCAGACACAATAGTGTGGTTCCAGAATGCATGGGATAAGCACAAGGATATTATAGTGGGAATGAAGGAGGGAGGCAGAAGGAGCTGTAGATTGGGCATGGTTTGTGGTAACAGGGGTGTAGCCAGGGATTTCAGATATGCACACCAAGTGGACTCACTGCTACCTCCCCCCCCCCGTTAGGGTGAGCTACACCCTCCCGGGGTGTTGCCAGACAATATACAAATATACACTAGGACTGTGTTTGTTACCTCTTTTGGAGCAATAAATACAACTTTTGTATCTCATGACAGTGGTTGTTGCCATGCATGGGTAAATACAAATGCCATGCATAGTTTCCTAAGACACCCACGTACCATCCTAGAGCCTGTAAAGTTGTATTGTCCTTGGGATGCAAACAGAGTATTAGTGACAAGTCCTTTTAATTTAGACTCCTATGAATAAAATTACAGAAAGGTTCAGCATTTTTTTTTTCTTTTTTTGCGTCTTCATGGAAAAAGGAAGCAGCTCAGAGCCTATTCACTACCCCCCTTAAATAAAATTGCACACCATGGAGTGCTTGGAGTATGCCTGCCTACACCCTTGTGTGGTAATAGTGTAGGTGGGGAGAAATGGATAGACTGGATAGGATAAATGGTCATTATCTACTGTCAAATGCTATGTTTCTATGTTTTACCCATTTTGTACATTTTGTACCCTGGGTTTCTGTGCCTTAAAGAGCAGGTGCTTAGTAAGGGTGCATATCTTAAAGAATTAAGGTTTGGGGCCTTTAGATTCCTCTGCAATCATTCAGTTTGCTTTTATTTGTTTTGATACTTAGTTTTTCATCATTTTATTTGTATTTTGCCAACTGCTAGTAAAAAAAGAACCCTGTTTGATGATGTCATAAAATCCTTACTGGCAATGCTGCCGGTGTATTTCAGTGGGAAACCACAACTCTGTTTTCAGATTTTTATGGAGAAATAACACTTCCTGCCATCAAAATATTATATATTTAATAGAAATTGTGATTTCTGATAACGTGAGCTTTTGTTATAATTTAGCAGGTGACATTTTCTTCATAACAAGATTTTACTTTGAAAGAAATAAGAAGTTGATTATTATATTCAAAAACGTAAAATGATACAGATAGAACACTATAATAAAAACATATAAAAGACAAAGTTTGTTGATGAATTAAGTATCAATATTTTTTGGAAAAGAAAAATATATTTTATTTCTCATTAAAATACGCTGGGCTCTTTAGTAGCTGGCAGTGTCTGAGATCACAATACCAGCATTCTACTGAATTCGTTTTTACTAGTAGTATAAAAAGCAAAGGTAAAAATCCACTTGTTTCACTGCAATAAAAATATTTTATTATAAAAGTTGAAAGTAATTACTAGCATATCAGAATACAATAAATAAGTCAGTTTTCTATTTATTAGAAGTAAACACCTGCTCATTAAGAGCCCAGTGTATTTTAATGAGAAATGAAAATATATATTTTCTATCTTTTTCAAAATAAATTGATACTTATTTCATCAACAAATTTTGCCTTTTATACGTTTGCACTATAGTGCTCCATCTGTATGATTTTATGTTTTTAAATACAATAATTAGTTTCTCTTTACTTTTTTCCAAGTAAAATCTGGTTATGAATAAAATGTTACATGCTAAATTCTAACAAAAGCTCATGTTGTCAAAAATCACATATTTCTATTAAATATATAATATTTTGCTGGCAGGAAGTGTTATTTCTGTACAAAAATCTGAAAACAGATTTGTAGTTTCCCACTGAAATACACCTGCAGCCTTGCCAGTAAGGATTTTGACATCATCATTCAGAATTCTTTTTTCACTGGTGTGGTGAACTGAGTGCTGACAACGCAGATCGCCAATCTCAGCTGCACCACCAGCATCGCCTCAAGCAGATCGACTGGCGAGACAACGCTGTGGTTCGAATGGGGTTGGGTGGATGGAGGCACCCGGTAAGGAGAGGCAGGAGATGATCTATAAGTTTGATGCCCAATGGGCTTTATTCATACCACAGGGAAAGGTAGACACGGTAACAAGGGAAGAGGGGAACCAAACCAAACATGTACAGCAATAAGGTTCTCTACTGTCTATAAGAGGTGCACCTCGGCCTAAGGCCACTATCTATTAAGCTCTATACTATGCTTTTACTGAACGATCTGGTAAACAATTTCAAACATCTATTACTCTCTAATGGTATTAGACAATCACTGCAGTGAACAATGGAAACCAGTTGCAGACCCCGAGGGGCCGGGTGGAGTAACCACCTCTGAGAGTCTATTGGTGTAAAAGGAAGTCCAACGTTCTCCTGCCTCCTCCTCTTCGTGAGCACAGCTGAAGAGTGAAAAAGCAACAGGGTAGAACAGAGTTCCTACTTGGTACCAAGCTTCACCTATGTGAAAACCTAGGAGAGGTTGAAGGGGATGTGAGAGATCTTTAAACAGACCCGGATTCTTTGGCCAACCCACTCTCTAAGGTTGCCGGAATACTCTAGCACAAGAGAACTGAAATCTGCTGAACTCTTCCCCGGCACACACCCTCGACCAGGGCTTCCAAGGATGAAGGAACAAGTACTTAGCATCAAATCCACTTGCAAGGATTGCCAAGGGTGCAGATCTGCAGCACTTTCCCTGGCACAAACCCTCAACCAGGGCTACCAAGGATGGAGGCACGTTGAAACTTCTTTAGCGAAGGATCCACAGGAGAACCACCAAGATTGAGCTGAATCCCAGAAGACAACATGGTGCAAGCAGGGCGAAACAAGCAGGAAGAGTAGGATGCAGGGTGAAGATCAGAGCCCTGTACGGTCCAGAATCAGAAAAACAACAAACCGGAGGATGCAGATACATACTGGCCACATTGGACTTTACTATCGGTGAACGACTGGGAGTGGCGGACGAGGCTTCTTCCAGGACATTCCACTTCCAGGCTGACTGAACCACAAGGAAACCAGGAACCAGCGGTCGTGAGTCACCCAGGGTTACATTGGCTTCAGCCAATGGTGGATGACAGGGGAGGTGTTGCTGAGAGGTTCTTCGCTGGCTGAAGACTGATTCAGTGAAGAATCAGCTGTGAACTACCCCACCAGGGGTGTTGCAGCGGAAGACTGAGTCCATACACATTCAGTTGGCACTAAGAACACCGGTAATTACTCTTTTCACTGCTCTAAGGTGTTTAGTTGCTGCTGGGGTGATTTGCTAGGAACAGGGGCAAATGGCTGGAATCCGGGGCAATTGTTCATTACAGGGGCAATTTGTCTGGAGCAGGGGCAAATTGCTGGAATCTGGGGCATTTGTTCACTGCAGGGGCAATTCGCCTGGAACAGGGGAAAAATCACCAAAGTCTGAGGCAATTGTTCATTGCAAGGGCAATCTGCGGCAGCTGTTCGTTGCAGGGGCAGTTCGCCAGGAGCAGGGGCAAATTGCTGGAATCCGGGGCAAGCGTTCATTGCAGGGGCAATCTGCCTGGAGCAGGAGCAAATTGCTGGAATCCAGGGCAGTTGTTCGTTGTAGGGGCAATTTGCTGGGAGCAGGGGCAATGGCAATCCACGGGGAACAGGGACAAATTGCTGGAACCCCCCTTAGGATTTCGCCCTTGACCGGGCTCTCGCCACCTGAAGCTCCAGGGTGGTGTGGCTTGCCATTAGCGGCTGCCGCCTGTACCTCCTCAGCCAACTCCTGCAGAAAGGATTTTGCCCTTGACCGGGCTCTCGCCACCGGAAGCTCCAGGGTGGTGTTGCTTGCAATCAGCGGCCGCTGCTCACGCCTCCTCGACCGGCTCCTGCAGCAAGATACCTCGCTCTGTGCGGCTCCATTCCAATTGGGTATTCCTTGGTTTTTGGACCTCGTGATTGGTTGAGCACAGCAGAACCGCTTCTACCATTGGCTGCCTGGTTGCCCAAGCCAAATCCCAGCTGAAAAGCGCAGCTCATCTCTGGGAAGCTCCTTTCGGCACTAATCCTGTCCTGAATTATCGAGTTGTTGGTAGCCCAGTTTATATGGCTGATTTTTAACTGATTTGTTGAACCTGTTTTACTGCTATTACTTGCTTGCTTAGACTAGGACTTTAATGTGTATTGTGCAGTGTTATACTGAATTTTCCTCTCCCCTTTCCTTTTTCATTCTCTCCTAACAACCTGCGCTTTCTAATTTCCCCAGTCTGGCTAAGCTTAAGTAACTAGCCTATCCCCTTATCTATCGCCCACAAGGGATACCCCTCCTTCCAACCCTGCTAGCCCTCCTGGCGCCACTGCACTCTAACACCCCAGCTCCAGCATTTCTCTATTTTATTTTATTTTTTTCTTTAATTGTGTTCAGACCCTAAGCATCCGAGCAGACCTGTAACTCTATCTCCTGCTTACCTCACCCCCTAACTGTTAACTGCTCTGCCTAACGCCTTTGCCTACCCTTTTGAAAGCCCTCCCACCGAATTAATGATCTCAGCTCTCTCCCTGATTCCTTTATCTGGCTCTAATCCTGCCGCTTCTCTCCCCTTAGAATTTTGCCCTTCACCAGGCTCTCGCCACATGAAGCTCCAGGGCAGTACAACTTGCCATCAGCGGCCGCCTGCGCCTCCTTGGCTGGCTCCTGCAGCAAGGTACCTTGCTCTGTGTGGCTCCCTTCCGATTGGACATTCCTCGGTTTTCGGACCTTGTGACTGGCTGAGCACAGCAGGACCACTTCTACCATTGGCTGCCTGCTCGCCCAAGCCAAATCCGAGCCAAAAAGCGTAGCTCATCTCTAGGAAGCTCCTTTCTGCACTAATCCTGTCATGAATTTTCTCTCGCCTGCCCTCCCCCAACCCCGCTACTCTTTAAATACACCTCCTCCCCCTAGGCTGCCTCTCCATTTGCTGCTATCAGCATCAACCAATTAAAGGAAAACCCTTGCAATTCTAGGGACACAGACATCAAAACACCAACATGGTGAGTGCACTGTGGCACCTACATGCTGTGGCCCTCCTTCTCCTGGCCTCTCTGACTGGGGTAAGTGAGGGAACGAGTGAAGGCTCCCACCCCAGTGAAAGGCAAGCACACCACTGGGAACATGCTCAGAGCTCTGCTACCATGGACCTCCAGGCTGCTGATGCATGGTCCCTGCTTGACCCACCTCCCTCACTACCGGTCCTCCCCAGCTCCCATCACACCAGACCTAGTCAGTCAAAGACATAATTGGCACATACTCCTCTGCCAAAGGACTTTCTATGCCACACCACAAGCTGCAGGCATGCCCGCACTCTTAGATCCAGGTGGAAACGTTATATCACAAGGATAATTTTCATCCTCTTGCTAATCTTTGGGAACGTCCACCCAAACCCTGGCCCTGGCAACATGCACAACACCACAAATCGAGGGCTAATAAAAACTGCATCTATAAACATAGGCGGCCTCCTGCCCAAGTTATCCCAACTCCAGGCCTGGGTCACACTACAGAAGCCAGACATCATATCACTAATGGAAACATGGCTTTCACCCAAGATCCCAAATACCTCCATCTCCCTAGAGGGCTATACTATCTTCTGTTTGGATAGATTAGCCAATCGAGGGGGTGGATGCTCATATATTTGAGCAATAACATCAGTGGGCAACTGATGCCCTACAATACAAATGCCAAAGAAGCTCAAATAATGTCTATTAAACTCTCAATAAGGCAACAAAATACAGCACTGTTACTGACTACAATATACATGCCCCCAGGAAAGCAAAAGCCAGGACTTGAGCTATTTTATGATCACTATAGCAAAGCGAAAAAAGGATGGGAACAGGTTATCCTGTGGGACTTTAACACAAACTGGATGGCTCAGGACACTACAGTTGTAAGAGATAAAATACATGGCCTCTACCTCACACAGATGGTCAATCAGACCACTAGAATGAACTATCGCACCGGAACCAGCACCTTAATAGACTGGCTCCTCGCCACCTCCCCTGAACATATCAAAAATGTCTGTTCTGCTGGACACCTTGAGTGACCACTCCCCAGTAGTTTGCTCTTGGACTAACAAGAGCCCAAAAGCAGATCACCCAGTCTGACACAATCAAATACATCAAAAGAGTCCTAGGCAAAACTAGAATGGGTAGTGACACGCTAGACATGAAGCTAATCGCTCTCGCGTTGGACGAACTAGTCTATCCAATCACAAAGTTATTTAACATCTCCCTTAGGTCCAGTATTTTTCCTGATAGATAGAAAACCACTTTTGTCACCCCAGTTTTCAAAAAGGGTGACAGAACTAATCTGGATAACTACCGGACGATCTCCATTCTTCCACCCCCTCTCAAAAGCCCTGGAGAGAATTGTATTGGACCAACTCACAGAATACCTGAACAAACATAATCTCTGCCCGCAGCAGCATGGGTTCAGAAAATCCCATAGCACTATTACTGCACTCACTGACTTTACCTCACACCTCTACTATGCCCTCGACTCTGGAAAGACGGTTGGGTCTATATTTATAGCCCTAGCCAAAGCATTTGACACTGTCAATCACCAAATCTTGATTGGCAACCTCATGACCCTGGGCCTATCCTCTGATAGTCTGCTGGTTCTCTTTCACACAGGACTCAATGTGTCAGGATAAAAGGAGTATCCTCCGAACCAAGGACTGTTACACTGGGTGTTCCCCAGGGATCTATCTTAGGGCCCCTACTGTTCAGTCTATTTATCAACTCACTCCCCAGTGCCTGCCTTGCAAAGATGCTGCTCCATGCAGATGATGCGGTGATCTCAGTTCCTGGACATCAACGGTCTGATATAACAGCAGCCCTCCAAGATAACTTTTCCAAACTTGAGTCCTGATTTTTGTACAACAGACTTCTCTTAAACTACAGAAAAACAAAATCTATGCACTTCTCTTTTCCACGATCTAAAAGGAATGCAGACCCTCTGATCATCCATAGCCTCAAAGGTGACGTCCTTGAACAGGTCTCTACTTTCAAATATTGTGGGCATCAACCTAGATGATGCCCTCACCTTTACCTCTCGTATTGATCACGTGATCAAATCTGCTAATATTAGACTGGGGGCCCTCTACCAGCACAGAAAAGCCATGACCCCAGAGGCTCTTAACCTTGTCACACGGAGCTCCATTCTCACAATGATTGACTATGACCTAATCATATATGGTGCTGCCACTGAAATTGCTCTAAATCATGTAAAATTACTACTCAATAAGGCCTGTCAGCTCGTACTAGGTGCTGACCCACTTACTCACATGTGTAGCCTCTACTCCTCCACTGGGTGGCTCCCCCTACACCTTAGGACTAAGTATCAAGCCTGTTTAATTGGTAAAAAAGCCCTCTTAGGACTAACACCCGAATCTACAGGAACATTATTCCAACAAAACTTAACCTCCAAACCTACCAGAAGCTCAGCTAAGGCCATACTACAAGTCCCATTTAAAATAACTTCCTTTGCTCAGTGGTTCCTCTCCTATCAAGGACCCCAATGGATGACTGACCTGCCCGCCACCCTCTTACAACATGAAAAAAGTCACCACATTTAAAAAAAAGATCTTCGCACCCTTCTAGGCAGAGACAATCACTGTGATTGCATCACTTCATTCACTGGTCACGCCTCCTGTACACTTGGCTTACTACCACTGTCTTCCTCCCCTTCCCTCCCTGCCTCTCACTCTTTCTCTATTTTATGACCCTGCACCAATCCTTTACACTCCACTCCACCTCCCCTCCCTGCCTCTCACCCTTTCTCTATTTTATGACCCTGAACCAATCCTTTACACTCCACTCCACCTCCACTCCCCTCCTTCTTGCTATGCCCATCTGGATTCTCTGCTGTCAGATCACAATAACCCTCTCACCCTCCATCTCTCTTACCCAATTGCACTCTTCTATGACAATGTTACCTCTGGCTGCTACCCCACACTACCCCCTTATACTAATTCCATTTACCCCGTCCCACCTCCCCCGACAATGCCACTGACAGCTGCTATTTCCTCTCCAACTGCACTTAGCAATGTAACAATCTGACTACTGCAAACTGATATATGGTTATCTGCTTATTAAGAGCTCCTGTCTGTAACATACTGTGTATTTGAGAATACTGTGTACTTTGTATCAGCTTGTGCTGTACTACATCTCCCACTCAGAGTTGTAATAATGACATTCTGTTGAATATTCTAATTGTAAGTCTTCTGTATTGTATCAGTTCGACTTGGAGCCTTTGTAAAAGAGCCTCTGGCTCAAAGGTTGTAATTCCATAACTGAAATAAATAAATAAAAATCAGAGACAATTGTTTGTTGCAGGGGCAATTCACCTGGATCAGGGGCAAACTGCTGGAATCTGGGGCAAATTGTTCATTGCAGGGGCAAATAACCACAAGCCAAGTAACAGTCTTGGTACTTTATAATCAACACAACAATTCAGATATACATTTTCGTGAATGGGCAGTCACTACATAACAGTTGTGTGCCAAGCACCCTTTTCCTTTGCTGACCCTTTCCAGAAGTACTGTACTTGAGGGTCCCTTTTTGTACCAGGATCTGGTTACCCCCTCTAGAAGCTTTTGGTTGAATGCCCTTTCCCTCTGGGCCCCTCTTGTCCTCATAACAGCTGGGCCCCTCTTAACTGCAGTGGGTCCACTGGCAGAGCCCCTTTGAAATGCTCAGGCTCTACACTGCCCCTTTACCACTGTGGGCCTACTGGCAGAGCCCCTTCAATGCTTGGAGCCGCTGCTGCCCCCTTTCCACCACTGGGCCTAACGTTGCCCTTTTTGATGCAGGGACCTTTGCTACCCCTCTCTTCTACTGGGGCTCTTCTGCTGGGCCTCTTTCAATACATAGGGCCTGTGCCACCCTTCTCCCCTTCGTTGGACTACCGACTGAACGCCTTTTTATTCTGTAGGGCCTATGCTACCCTTTTAAATTCTTTGGGCTGGTCAGTGCTCCTTTAATTCTTTAGGCCTGACCAGGCCTTTTTGTCAGTCAGTTCCCCTTGCCCGCCTCAGTGCTGCCCCTCATGAAAAATTTCCTCCCCACTAGGCCTATAGGCAGGCCACTCGCTGTGGGCGTTACTTGCCTGAATAATTATTCAAATTCACCCCTCTCAGCCGCATTCCTGAAACACCAGAGCGCTTTAAAACCATTTTTTTTTTCTCTTATTGAAAAATAAACTTCAGGCAGTCAACACCTAGCTGTTGGTGCGGCTCTCAACTCACTGCCCCAGCCGGGGGTGAAGGAAGCTGCTGGGAGGAGGGAGGATCTCTGGCAGAGGGAGTGCAAAACTGACACAGCAGGCAGCAGGCAGTGTGGTGGATGGCAGGGGGCCTTGCAGGTCTTTGCAATGCCCGATGGCTCTTCAAAAGATGCTGCTCTTCCTATGCCACCAACGAGGGACTGGACACTTTATGGAGCAAATATAAAAAAAGAGGGGGCTGAACTGAGCCCACACCACCGCAGGAACCGGGTCCTGAATGTTTCGACGGTGACAACCATCAGACTCGACCACACAACAGGGTGCACCACAGCAGCAGCAGACAATGGGGTCTTCACTGGCTGGAGGAGGGGGAACACCGTGGAATCAACAAGACCGGCTACACAACACCTCAGGTAGGCCGCAGTCCCTGTTGCACTCCTGTGACCCTCTCCACTCCACAGCCCAGCTCGATCTGCTGAGAAAATGCTAGTTTCTTCTTTGAAGAGGCGCTCGAGGTTCTAATTCTAGAACTCTGAGCCCGAGTCCATGCCCAAACCAATGGCCATGAGTTTTTGAAATGGGCACCACGCGCTGACCAGGGACAGCGGTCCCAGCAATGTTGGTGCCCACTCTCATGCTGCCTGCTCTGGAAGGGAAGGGGGTGGAATGGAGCAAGAAGGCAGCAGAGACACAAGCAGGAAGATTTATTATTTTTTTTTTTTTTTTTTTTAAACAAAGATACCCTGCCTGACAATTCTCTGGGGGAAACACTATGAGGGCTCCAAAAACACAGGCCCACATGCCCCACAACATCACCGGGACCCCTTGGGCAGTCTATACCACACTATTTTTTTTTTTTTACAGTGGTGCCCCATTTCCCTTTACCCCTTACTTGGGGCACTACAGATTCGGGCCCGCCTATAAATACATGCCCCAATGTATTCCAACTTAACATTATAGATTATATGTATGTATATATATATATATATATATATATATATATATATATATATATATATATATATATATATATATACATACACATACACACACACACACACACACACACACACACACACACACATACATACACACAAACATTTCTTACTTATTACCTCTATAGGCGTTTATAACATTTCTAACACGTTAACATTTCACTTAAATCTCTATGAAACCTTACTTTAGTTAAAAACACTCCTAAAACATTTATAACTTCCAGTAAAACCTTCTTATTTGCTAGACATAAGTGATCATGTCTTCTAATTACTCTCTTAGAGACCATCTATAAAAGGAAGGTGCTATTTGAAAGGGCTTCCAGTATGCATCTCCTAGGAGGGATACCAAAACTGGATCTCTGTGACCTACGAGGCTGAAACTACTGGTTCTACAGGATTATGCTCTGGTTCTAAAGGACTACCTGCTGGTTCTAGTAAATCGGGAGGTTTTAGATTTATTACTGGTTCAGCTGCAGGGTGATTAACTGAGTGTACATGGGAGGACCTAACCCAGGGATCCATACACCATTTTGTCGGTGATTCCAGTTCCATAATTTTGCGGGTGGGGTTCTCCTGCCTCTCCTCTGGTGTGAAGTCCCTTGTAGTCTTGGTTGAAGCACTGTCTCTGAAGGTACAAGGTTTAAGAAGACTTCGATGCACCATTTTCGTGCCACTACCAGTTTTGTTTCGAATCTTGTACACGGGTAAGTCAGGGTAGGGGATTTCAACAATAAGGAAAGGTTCTGTTTCTCATCTGGTAGCTAACTTGAGACATTTGAGTCCTTTTTAGCAAAACCCATTTCTCCAATCTGCAGTGGGGTCACATTGGCTTTAGCATCATATGTCATCTTTTGCTTTTGTCGCACCCGAGCCATGCGTTGGCTTACAATCTGACTAGCTTCCTGCAATCTTTTGCTGTGTTCTTATACCCAATCTGTAACAGGTGGTTCATCCAGTTGGACTTCAAGCACTAGATCCATGGGGAGTCTACCATGGTGACCAAACATCAGGTAGTGCGGGGTATATCCAGTCGAACAGTGGACAGTGTCGATGTACAAGTAGGTGAGTTCCGGAAGTAAGGCTGGCCAATATGGATGCTTGCATTCAGGTAGGGCTTTTAACATACCCAAGAGTGTCTGATTCGTTCTTTCAGACAGTCCATTGCACTGAAGGTGATAGGCGGTGGTTTGTACTTTGTGACTGCCATATAGGGCACAGAGTTCTTTAAAGAGCTGTGATTAAAAAAAAGCAGATCCCTGCTCGGTCAATATCTTGGTTGGATATTCATATGGGTGAACAAAGAGTTTCTAAACTGTTTCAGCTGTGGTTCGGGCAGACAGATTTTTGACAGCACTGACAACCATGAATTTGGAGTAATGGTCCACCATTGTCAGGACACACGTTTGACCATTAGCACTGGGTTCTGACTTGAGATGGTTTAACGCAACTACTTCCAGAGGTGCTTTGCTGACTATGGGATGGAGGGGAGCTTGCTGATTGCTCTTGTTAGGACATTTTAAACTACAAGCTGGGCATTCTTTGCACCATTTTATGACATCAGCTCTCATCCCGATCCAATAAAATCTTTTCTGAATGATGGCCTCTGTTCTTTTGTGACCGAAATGTCCAGAGTAATCATGGTAGGCTTCAAGTACCACTGGTGCACTTCCTTTGGGAACAATCATCTGGGAGATCTCACAATGGGTAGTCGGATCTCGGCTTAGTCGAAAGAGTTTAGAATCGGACAGGTTCAGAGCCTCCACAGCCTCACTGCTTCAAGATCCATCCTTCTACATTCTTGAGGTGTCAGACTCTGTCCTGTCGAGATATAGGTCTTTATCTGTTTGACCACTGGGTCTTGGTTCTGTAACTGCACCCATAAGTTGTTTTGTTCTGCAAATTTGTCTGGAAGGTCTAGTTCTTGCTCCACCTTTGTACCAACAACTGCACTGGTTTGACAACAGACCTGTACTATCTCTGTCGGTACCTGAAGGAAAGGCGGCATCTCCAATTTTCCAAAAGCGTATCAGTCTCACTTTCCATTTGGGTTGGTACTCTAGATAATGCATCTGCATTGACACTAGACCTGCCTGACTGATATTTTACGGAAAATTGGTAGTTGGCCAACCTCGATGCCCATCTCTGTTCAAGAGCTTCCAGCCTTGTCATGTTTAGATGTGCCAGTGGATTGTCTGTGAAAAAGATGAAGGGAGTGGCTGTTAAGTAATGCCTGAAGTTTTCAATGACTGCCCAGACCAAGGCCAAAAATTCTAACTTGAATGAGCTGTAGTGGGCATCATTCTGTTCCGACCCTCTCAGAGCATGACTTGCATATGCCATCACATGCTTGATGCCTTCTTGCTCTTGCGTCAACACTGCGCCCAGTTCTTTGTTGCTCGCATCCATATATAGCCGAAATGGTTTGGAGTAGTTGGGGTACGCGAGTACGGGTGCTTGAGTTAGAATCTGCCATAACTTGTCGAAAGCCTCTTGCTGTTCTGCAGCCCACTTGACCAGCCAATTTTGGGTATTCGCCCAGATTTTGTTCCTCAGAGAAGTTCATTTAGTGGTAGAGCATCTTGGATAAATCTTTGACAAACCACAGATAGTAATCAATGAAACCCAGGAATCTTCTGACATCCTGCACTGTTACAGGGACTGGCCATTCTCACACGGTTTCCAGCTTTTCAGAGTCAGGCGACATATTGGTGGCTGACACTATGTGGCCCAGGTAGCTCACTTGAGATTGCAGAAGATGGCTCTTGGAGGGTTTTATTTTCAGACCATACTGAGTCAGTCAAGCAAAGACTTCATCTAGGTGCAACAGATGCTCTTGGTGGTTCTTGGAATATATAATAATCTCATCTCAATATAACAATAGAATGTCAAAGTTTCGGCTTCCCAAACAGCATTCCGCTAGTGTTTGAAAAGTTCCTGAGGCATTGCATAGGCCAAAGAGCATGCAGGTGAATACAAACAGGCCCATGAGTGTTATAAAGGCGGCTTTCTCTTGATCCTCTGGAGCCATGGGCACTTGTCAATACCCACTTGTCAAGTCGAGAGTGGAGAATATTGCAGCAGACTGAAGGGCTGTAAAAGAGTCCTCAATTCTGGTAAAGGGTAGGCATCTTTGTGAGTGATTTTTTTATTTTTTATTTTATTGAAATTTAGGATTACAACCTTTGAGCTACAAGCTCATTTACAAAGGTTCCACGTCAGACATAAAGGAACAGATATGCACAGTACAATACAAGGAAATGTGTAAAAAAAAAAAAAAAGGAAAGCTGTAGGGCAATAAATACAGTAAAGGACCAGTCACTGCAGTTTCTGTATATTACCTAGGAGAATAAAGAATATAGGAGGGTTGGAGGTTAATTGGGCAGCACAATAGACTCGGGTTAGAGGAGAGGGGAAACATAGGGGTGGGGAAGGATGGCAGTAACCACAGGCTCGGGTTACTTTGTCGAGTGGTAAAGTTACGTTATGGCAGAGAGGGGAAAAAAATGGAGAGTGAGGTGGTTGAGGATCTGATGAACTGAAAAGGGGGCAGGGATGGGGAGAAGGGAAATGGGAATGAAGGTAAGTGTTATGCCAGATGGGCAGCTGATAAGTGCAAACGGTGGGGGGTTCCTGGTCAGATTACAGGTAAAGGAGATCAGGGGAAGCAGGAGCAAGTCTGTTGGCTGGCCAGGTGAGATCTGAGTGCTGATTTGAAGAGGCCGATTTTGCTGATAGCAGTAAGATCTGGTGGAAGTGTACTAAGCCAGAGTGGCACCCTGTATTCAAAGGATCTCTGACCTTGAGAAGTTCGCCGGAAGGGGACCTTGACCGAGAGCTTGTTTGATGCCCTGGTGGTCCTAGTTGGTTCAATTTGGTGCAGCAGGGAACTGCTGCCAGGCGGGTAATAGGCCAAGGATTGCTTTTTTGCTGAGGAGACAGACTTGGTAGTGGGTCCTCTCAGCAAGATTTAGCCACCCTGTTTGCAGGTAGAGATTACAGCTATGGGTGAGGTGTGGAGCCCCTAGTGCTAGCCTGCAGGCTTTATTCAGCGTAGTGGCAAGCCACTTAAGGGTGCTGTCAGGCGCCGCACTATAAATGGGGAGACCATAGTCAATGGTCGAGAAAACTGAAATGGTGATGGCAAGCTGGAGAGCTTTTTCAGTGAGGCAGTTATGGTGCTTGTATAGTAGACCGAGCTTCCGGTTTGCTGATGAGGCAACATTGTCAACATGGAAGGAGTATGAAGGGGGAGCTGTCTAGGGTGAGGCCCAGGTATTTGAAGCTTTGGACCATTTCTAAGGCTACATTTTGTTTACTTAGGATGTTTATGGTGGATGTCTTTTGACGGTTATGGGTGGGGGCGAATAGCATGGTCTTGTTTTTTTTTTTATGGTTAACAAGCAGCTTAGCTTGATCAAACCAGGCCTCTATGTTGCTAAAGTCATGCTGAAGTCTTTGTTCAAGGGTGGCAGGATCAGTGTGGCTGGTGAAGATGGCAGCATCATCTGCATATAGGAGGATTTTGTGTTGGCAAGCTAGAGGGAGGTTGTTTAGAAAAAGACTGAAAAGTAGTGGGCCTAGCATGGATCATTGGGGAACACCGGTGGACACTTGCTGCGACTCAGAGAGGGCATTAGATATTTTTACCCGTTGTTCACGCCCTGTGAGGCAGCTCTGAAACCAACACAGTAAATCTGGGGATAACCCCGTAGCATCTAGCTGGGCCAGGAGGAGGTCGTGGTTGACTGTATCAAAGGCTTTGGTGAGGTCGATAAAGATAGCCCCCACCAAGTGTCCTAGATCAAAGGCTTCGTGAATGAACCCCATGAACTCCAGAAGCGCAGTAGTAGTACTGTGAAGTTTATGGAAACAATGTTGCTGTTGGCATTGTAGCTGGTATTTATCTAGGTGTTTAACCAGTTGATCGTAGATGATCCACTCTAAGGCTTTTGAGATAGGTGGGAGAATTGAAATTGGACAGTAATTGGCATGGCTTGTCTTAATACCTGCTTTGAAGACAAGGGTTACAACTGCAGCTTTCCATCGTATTGGGAACGTACCTGAGGTTAGGGACAGATTGATTCTGGTTAGCTGTGTTAGCACCTTGTCTAGTACCAAGGAGATTAGTTTTAGGTCTAGGCCCTCGGCACTATGCCTGGACCTCTCCAGTATTTTGGTGAAGTATTTTTTTGCCATCCCTTTGGATATGACTTTAAGGTAGAATGGGGGGGCGTGATTTGTCGGAAGCGTTCGGGGCAGTTTTATTAGAGGCTCACTCGCAGGGCTCTGGTAGTTGGGGGGGGCACGGCACTGAGGGTTGGTGAAGGCTTTGTTAAAGATGTCCGATAGTTTTATGGTCATGTGTTATGGACCCTTCAATATTCAGCAAAGTGGGTTCAGAGGTATCTCACTTCCCGGTGATTACATGGATATTTTTCCAGAAACTGCGTCCATCTCCCCAGGAGGAGTTTAGCTCGACTTGGAACATATGGCTTTAGCCCGGCGGATTGCGAGGGTACAGTTATTTCGAGCCGTTTTATAGTTCTGCATGTCATTGGTTGTGCAAGAACTTTTGTAGTTATACTATAGCTGATCACGGGTGTACATCAGGGCTAGGAGGTGAGGGGTAACCCACGATTTATGAGTCCCCCTGACTTTTCTTTTTTTAAAGGGGGCGAAGATATCACAGGCATCGTTGAAAATTTTGATAAAGCTATCAAGCGCCAAGTCAACGTCATTGGTAGCTAGTACGGGGGCCCAGATCTGTTGTTGAAGGTATTGCCTAAAGGAGCACTGCTGTCCCTTTTTTATCACACGGGATAAGATAACCTTCGCTGGGAGTTTCAGGGCCTTGTTTGTCCACTGGAAGATAATGGACGAGTGGTCGCTGAGGGAGTCAGGGAGCACATTTAGACCCAAGATCCACTCTGGGTGGTTTAATACCCAGTCTAGCAGGGTACTGGTTCCTGTTTTATAATTTATACGAGTGGGTAGGTCAACTAGTTGATGGAAGTTAATGGAGGAGGTTGCATCCTTGTAGGAGGCTGACTCACTTGATAACCAGTTGATACAGAAGTCGCCCAGAACAATTACTTTATTGTTGGACCGAAGGTGGGCTAGGTGTTTGAAGAACTGTAAAACCCTCAGCTTTCTCCCTAGGGGGAATATATACTGTGACAACGGTAAGACCCTTGCCCTGGGAGCCTAGGGTGAGTCTCACCGACAGTATCTGTACATTTTTGCCTGACTTTAAATGGGGGAGAGCTATGCCCTGAAGGTGATTTTTTTAAAATTAATTATGCAACCACCTCCCCGTTTCTCTAGCCTATCGAGCCAATAGGAGGTGTACCCTTGGAGCAGGACTTGATTGTCCGGGGTCCTGGATGTAAGCCATGATTTGGTTATGGACAGGACATCTGGGTTGTGCTGTGTGACCCAGGCTTGGAGTAAGTCAAGTTTTGGCAGAAGGCTGCAGATGTTGATAGAGGCGATTGAAATAAAACGGCTGTTAACAGGAGGACCACCATAGCTTTTACTAGGGCCTGTGTTAGGATGGATATTACCTGATAGCATTAGTAGTAACCAGGCAACCCTAATAGCTAGGAGCTTGAGTTGCTTGATGGAGCAAGATGAGTGGCAATGGTAGGGGGATTGGGACAGTGAGCAAGAGGCATTGAGGTTATATTCGGGTGGGAGGATTAGATAGCGGTAATTATACAGTGGCTGGTGTTGAGACCCTGTGGGCTGGAAGATTGCAGACTTTGGGAGGAAGGGTGCTGATGTGGAGTTTGGAGGCCCGTCCTTATAGGTAGGCTTGGGGTCAGGCATCACACTGGAGTCGCCATAGGGCAGAGCGAAGTTTGGAAGCTAGTACAAATATGGCAAGCCAGGTAGGTAGTGACAGCATGGTTGGTTTAGCCATGCAGAGCAAATTGAGCTGTAGAATGGAAATTCAGTATGGTGAGATAGCAGAGGGTTAATTAGGAAACTGTGATCCAGAGACAGGTTCTAGTATGTCTGTATGCCCCAAGAAAGGAGAGGAGAGATAGAGTGGTGGGGAAAGCTGTGGGAGGCTACAGTAGGAACAGCTATCAGCGTTAAGATCACTTCTGACCAATGAGATGGGAGATCCACAGGAGAGGGAGGGGCTATAGTGTATTTAAAGGAGGCCTGGGGGTGGGCAGGGAAGAAAAGCATACAGTTAGTTAGCTGCCAGCGAGGAGGCAGAAATCAAGGAGAGTTCGATGGCCGTAGAGCAGGCTGAGGTGCACCAATCAGCAGAGCCATGATTTCTATTCAGTTTTCGGTAATCTACACAGAACCGAATCTTCCCATCTTTCTTTTTGACCAGGACTATGGGAGCAGCCCAAGTACTGTGATTTTCCTTAATGACTTTGGCTTCTTTCATTTCTCAAATCATGTCCTTCACAGGCTGGTACATGGCTGGGAGAATTGGTCTGAATGTTTCTCTTATCGGCAGGTGCTGATTGGTATGGATGTGGTGCTGCACCTCTCAAGCTAACCCAAAATCTAGTGGATGTCGACCGAAAGCCTCTTGATTCTTTATTACTACTTGGATGACATCTGCCCTTTGTTGTTCTGTAGTCTCAGGGGCGCCCAGGTTGATCTCCCATATCCACACCGGTACATTCTCTTTCACCCTGATGGCTGGTGTTCTTTGGTCCTTTTGGATCTGGTCTTCCGGTTCCAAAATGTCCTGGAAAGACACGGTGTGTGACTGGGCAACCGGCTGGTTGCGATGGAGTCACACACTGTGATTCCCGTAATTGATAATCTGGACAAGGATCCTTCCCTTCGTGACCGTGGCAACACTTCTGGCCATCAGTATGGGTTCTTCTTTCTCATTAGGGTAGGGTTTAACCAGAGCATCGTAGTCCTGACCATGAGGGCCCACCTTGGCCTTGCACCACAAGATGGAATCCATTCCTGGTTTCAGAGTAATAGGTTGGGCGTCAGACACTCGGACCTTTCCAATCTCACCAGTTGTACTCGCAAAGCATTGATGGCACTGAAGAAGATGGCTCGTCTGCTGCAGTGCTCGTTTTTCTACACAAGGAGGCCTTTTTGTTTGGGTCTGCAGGATCTGCACCAAATTCTCAAAGCAGTGCTGGAGAAAGTTCATTCTGAGAATGAGTGGTGACAAGTTGTCACTCTCCGTGTCACTGATAATTATCCCTTAACAGTCTTGTACATTCTTTCCCAGCTGGATGCTTGCTTCCAAATACCCTAGGTATGGAACCTCGGCTCCACTACTAGCGATCAAAGTAATCCAAGACTTTGGAGATGGCTGAAGATCTTCCATGGTCCAATGTTGGCAGAAATATCACCCTTGCATGATCGTAACCTGGGACCCAGTATCCAACAATGCCATCAATTCTACTCCAGCTACTCTGACTGGAACGGTCGGACTCCTGCCAATGAAACAAGATCGATCCATTACTGTAGGTAGGCCTGGTCGACCACTCTTCTAGTATCGGCACCCATCCCCGAAGACTCCCTGTTTAACATCACTGCGTGTTCTGAAGGCTGCTGGCATCGCCTCTCTATATAGCCACGGATACCACATCTTTGGCAAATAGGTCTGCCTTGACTATCGAACTGGTCAGTCTGATGCCATCCTTCTCCCCTTCTGGGTTGGGATGGAGGGTCATCAAACCTCTTTCCTCGTTCAATCTGAATCCAGGGTGTGTCTCTCCTTCAATCTTCTTTAGGTCCTTTTACTTCTTGACAGACCTCTTGCCATTTTCCGCATCAGGGTAGCTATCTGCTCCACTAATTCAGAGTTCAGGCTGGGGTTGGTTGCAGTGGAATGGTCTGGTGCCTGACCCATCTGACCACCCAAGGGTCGGGAGTCAGATGACCCAGGTACCCACGCATTTGTTCTCGACCGTATGCCTTTCTTCACTGGACAATTCCTCACTCAGTGGTCACCTGCACAAAGGGGTCTTCTCATACCAATCCTTTCACTGGATACCCTGGCCATGCTGCACCTAGAGGCGTCGCCATTTGGGGGTAGGTCACTATGTCTTCTCCCGTTTGACCTGGTCCTAACACCTTGATGGCTTTCTCTTTAATGTCTAAGAAATCTGCTTCAGGATCTTGGAGCTGTAACATATGGAGCTCCCTTCTCAGAGCTTCACTATGGGCCCCTTCCAAGAATTTTTCTGTCAAAACGTGGTCTGGATCCATGATCTTTCTGGCATCCACTCTCTCAATTGCCCTCAACAGCTCCTGAAGACTCAGTGCATACTCTCGGAGAGTCTCTTGAGGTCTCTGGGTACGTGAGAAGAATTTTACCTTCAAACTGGATATTGTGCGAGTGTCTAATATCTGTTGCAATCTTTGCAGGATCTGGTCGGTCGTGGTCTTTGCATCTGCGAATCAGGACTGAACTTCTCTGTGGGCAGCGCCTTTATGTTGTCCAATGAGTATTTCTACTTTCTGCCTCTCCAGGATTTGATATAGCCGAAACATGGCTTGCATCTTAAAGCAGAACTTGTCCAAATTACTAGTCACACTTCCATCTCTTTCTCCTGTGAATTGGGGAAGCCAAGGTGCCCTGAAGTAGTACGGCATTGTCAGAGGCAAGGGAGGTATGTTCTCTCGGTCTTCCATCCCAGTCTCTATGGGTTCGTTACCTATGGACACGTTATCCCCTCAGGACAATCCACTACTGCAACCCGGTACTGCTTGCATCTTATTTTAGAAGCTCCGACTTTGGAGTCCTTAAAATGTATCCTGCCGACTATGCCAAAACTTTTTTCTTTATCGGTGTGGTGACCTAACTGAGTGCTGACAACGCAGATCGCCAATCTCGGCTGCACCACCAGCATCGCCTCAAGCAGGAGGACTGGCAAGAAAACGCTGTGGTTCGAATGGGGTTGGGTGGATGGAGGCACCCGGTAAGGAGAGGCAGGAGATGATCTGTAAGTTTGATGCCCAATGGGCTTTATTCATACCACAGGGAAAGGTAGACACGGTAACAAGGGAAGAGGGGAACCAAACCAAACATGTACAGTAATAATAAGGTTCTCTACTGTCTATAAGAGATGCACCTCGGCCTAAGGCCACTATCTATTAAGCTCTATACTACGCTTTCACTGAACGATCTGGTAAACAATTTCAAACATCTATTACTCTCTAATGGTATTAGACAATCACTGCAGCGAACAATGGAAACCAGTTGCAGACCCCGAGGGGCCGGGTGGAGTAACCACCTCTGAGAGTATGTTAATAATAATAATAAACTTTATTTCTTTTGCGCCTTTCTAAAATCAAGGCGCATTACAAAATCAGTCATAAAAACTTCATACAACAAATTAAAATCCAAACTAAAATATGCAACATTAATTAAAATCTATAACATCACCAAATGCCTGTTTCCATAAAAAGGATTTTAGGCCTTTTTTAAAGCCCTCCACCATCGTGCACTCTCTAATCCAATGGGGTAGAGAATTCCAGAGGGTCGGCGCAACAAAACCTACCCTCGGAATCTCTAGCAACCCCTCGTTGGCTGAGCGGAGTGGTCGCATCGGAAGGTAATACACCAGAAGATCTTTCAGGTAATCAGGGCCCATGCCGTGTAGGGCTTTATATGTCAGTAATCCGACTTTAAAGGTGATCCGCCACTGGACCGGCAGCCAGTGCAGATTCCGCAGCACCAGTGTAATATGGGAATAACGTGGAATCCCCATTAACAACTGGGCCACTGAGTTCTGCACTAGCTGCAAGCAGCGGATTTCAACCCCAGGAAGCCCAAAGTAGAAATATTGTAATTGTAAAAGTATTGTAATATAGTAAAATACTGGTGTAAAAGGAAGTCCCGCTTTCTCCTGTCATCTTCGTGCGCACAGCTGAAGAGTGAAAAAGCAACAGGGTAGAAGGGAGAACAGGGTTCCTACTTGGTACCAAGCTACACCTATGTGAAAACCTAGGAGAGGTTGAAGGGGATGTGAGAGATCTTTAAACAGACCCGGATTCTTTGGCTAACCCACTCTCTAAGGTTGCCGGAATACTCTAGCACAAGAGAACTGAAATCTGCTGAACTCTTCCCCGGCACACACCCTCGACCAGGACTGCCAAGGATGAAGGAACCAAGACTTGGCATTGAATCCACTTGAAAGGACTGCCAAGGGTGAAGATCTGTGGCAGTTTTCCCGGCACAAACCCTCGACCAGGGCTGCCAAGGATTAAAAAAAAAAAATGACTGGCTGAAGTTCCCCAGCACAAACCCTCTACCAGGTCACCAAGGATGAAGAAGCAAGTACTTGGTGTCAAATCCACTTGCAAGGATTGCCAAGGGTGAAGATCTGCGGCACTTTCCCCAGCACAAATCCTCGACCAGGGCTGCCAAGGATGGAGGCACGTTGAAACTTCTTTGGCAAAAGATCCACAGGAGGATCACTAAAATCAAGTTGAATCCCAGAGGACAACACAGTGCAAGCAAGGTGAGGCAAGCAGGAAGAGTAGGATGCAGGACGAAGATCAGAGCCCTGTACTGTCCAGAACCAGAAAAACAACAAACCGGCAGACGCAGATACACTCTGGCCATGTCGGACTTGACTTTCGGCAAACGACTGGGAGTGGTGAACGAGGCTTCTTCCAGGTCGTTCCACATCCAGGCTGACCAAACCACAAGGAAACCAGGAGCCAACGGTCGCGAGTCACCCAGGGTTACGTCAGCTTCGACCAACGGCAGACAGGGAAGGTGTTGATGAGAGGTTCTTCACTGACTGAAGACTGATTAGGTGAAGAATCGGCTGTGAACAACCCCACCAGGGGTGTTGTGGCAGAAGACGGAGTCCATACACATTCAGCTGGCACTAAGAACACCAGTAATTACTCTTTTCACTGCACCAAGGTGTTTAGTTGCTGCTGGGACGATTTGTCTAGAACAGGGGCAAATGGCTGGAATACAGGGCAACTGCTCATTGCAGGGGCAATTTGCTGGAATCCTGGGCAGTTGTTCGTTAAAGGGGCAATTCACTGGAAGCAGCTGCAAACTGCTAGAATCCAGGGCAATTGTTCACTGCATGGGCAATTTGCCTGGAGCAGGGACAAATTGCTAGAATCCAGGGCAATTGTTCATTGCAGGGGCAATTTGCTAGAATCCAGGGCAATTGTTTGTTGCAGGGGCAAATAACCACAATCCCAGTAACAACACAGTCTTTGTATTTTGCAATCAACACAACAGTTCAGATACACATTCTCGTGAATGGACAGTCACTACATAACAGTTGTGTGCTAAGCACCCTTCTTTTTCTTTGCTGACCCTTCCCAGAAGTACTGTACTTACAGATCCCTTTTTGTACCAGGATCTAGCTACCCCTCTAAAAACATTTGGGGGAAAGCCCTTTCCCTCTGGGCCCCTCTTAACTGCAGTGGGCTCACTGACAGAGCCCCTTTGAAATGCTGGGGCTCTATGCTGCCCTTTTAACCACAGTGGGCCTACTGGTAGAGCCCCTTCAATGCTGGAACCGTTACTGGCCCCTTTCCACCACTGGGCCCAACGTTTCCCTTTTTGATGCTGGGGCTCTTCTGCTGGGCCTCTTTCAATACCTACGGCCTATGCCACCCTTCTCTCCTTTGTGGGCCTACCAATTGAACCCCTTTTTATTCTGTAGGGCCTATGCTACCCTTTTAATTTCTTCAGGCTGGTCAGTGCCCCTTTAATTCTTTAGGCCTGACCAGGCCTTTCTGTCAGTCAGTTCCCCTTCCCCACCTCAGCGCCACCCCTCATGAATATTAAATTTCTTCTCCACTAGGCCAATAGGCAGGCCACTCCCAGTGGGCGTTATTTGCCTGAATAATTATTTGAATTCGCCCCTCTCGGCTGTCTCCCTGAAGTGCCAGTGCACTTCAAAACTATTTTTGTTTTCTTTTATTTAACTCGTAAAACTCACCGCCCCGGCCCAGGGTGAAGGAAACTGCTGGGAGGAGGGAGGATCTCTGGCAGAGGGAGTGCAAACCTGGCACAGGAGGCAGCAAGCAGTGCAGCGGATGGCAGGGGGGCCTTGCAGGTCTTTGCAATGCCCGACGGCCCTTCTGAAGATGCGACTCTTCCTATGCCACAGACGAGGGACCGGACACTTTATGAAGCAAATAAAAAAAATGGGGCTGAACTGAGCCCACACCGTCACCGGACACCGGGTCCTGAACACTGAGACGGTGACGACCACCAGACTTGACCGCACAACAGAGCGCACCACAGGAGCAGAAGACAATGGGGTCTTCACTGGCTGGAGGAGGGGGAACATTGTGGAATCAACAGGACCGGCTACACAACACCTCATGTAAGCCACAGTCCCTGTTGCACTCCTGTGACCCTCTCCACTCCACAGCGCACCTCAATCTGCCGAGAAAATGGCAGTTTCTTCTTTGGAAAGGCGCTCGGGGTTCTGATTCTAGAATCCTGAGCCCGAGCCTGTGCCCAAACCAACGGCCATGATTTTTTGAAATGGGCACCTCACGCCGACCAGTGTCAGTGGTCCCAGTGCGTAGGTGCCCACTCTCGTGTTGCCTGCTCTGGAAGTGGGGTGGGTGGAATGGAGCAAGCAGGCATCAGACACAAGCAGAAAGATTTTTTTTTTTTTTTTTTTATAAACAAAGCTGCCCTGCCTGACAGTTCTCTGGGAAAAACACTATGAGGGCTCCCAAAATACAGCCCCACAACACCACCGGGACCCCTGGGGCAGTGTATACCCCACTATTTTTTTTTTTTTTTTTTTTTTTACTGGTGCCCCATTTCCCTTACTTTGGGGCACTACACTAGCAGTTGGAAAATACAAATGTAACCCCCTACAAATGGGGGTTCCCAAAAAGTCTTCCTCGAGCTTGCCTAAATACTCACTGCCAGGCTGGTGTCCTGCGTTTTAGCAGTTTAAATGTGATTGCCAGAGACTGTCTGTATAGCCTCTGTGTACTGTCTCTTTAAGAGCTGCCTGGATTGCAGTCATAAGTAATCTGAGAGGGAGCTCTGTTGAAAGATGCAACTATTTGCTGAAAATCATTTAGTGATAATGATAATGTAGTTTGTCTAACCTACCTTCTTTGCAGCAAGGACTGTTTTGTTTATCTCCACTTTCTTGGTCCTGGACTGGCGAATTGGATTAATCAGTACTGGTGGGACCTAAAATGGAGCCGGACTACAGGAGCTGTCTGGAGTCAGAATCTGTAGGAATTGTAGTTTTGGGCTTTTGGAGCCTTTTTGCACCTGAAGGGGGAGCTCCTGTTGTGACTGACAGATGAATCAGCCAACTGAACCTTTTGGATCTTGGGGAAATTCCCAGGTTTGCTGCAGTTTGAGTCAGATCTAAGTTGGAAGCTGAATAAGCAAGAGCTTGAGACAGTCAAGCAGCCATCTGAATAGTTTTGCGCAGGAGAACTGTGGAAAGGCCTGAGTTGTAGCCTGCATGTCTGCCTGCTGTCCCTGAGAGGGAGAGAAGAGAATTATTTTGAACTAAATCCAAGTTTGTGAGAACGAAGTAAGCCACTGATTTTATTTATTTATTTTTTTTAACCAGGCACATACCTGAAGAAGACCGAAGATTTTGCTGAATGCGATCGGCCTGTCAGGATTTCCAGCTGCTTTTGAATCCCCAGTTTGTGCAGAGTCTTTGCGATCATGACCGGAGAACGGTTTGCCTGGTACAGTAGAATTTCCTTACATGTGCTGTGGATTGAAAGTGGGTCGTAATTTGGTTTCCCACTCTGTGAACTGTGTTCTGCTTGCTGGAAGCTATATCCAGCCCAAAACGGACTGTATCTGAATTTGTCTCCATTTGGCCTGGTCCTTGCGACATTGGCCCAGCCAGACTACCTGCTGCACAGAAAAAGCCATCGACGAGAGACCTGCCTGGGGATCAGCCCCCTGCTCCATGCCTGAACAGGAACGACGCCTCGGCGATTCGTGTGGGCCCTGCTTCTCCTGGCACTCCAGATTAACCACCTGCTGCATCAATTTTCGTCCAGCCTGTGTCCAGTCTTGGGTATCGTGAGTAATCATCAGGGTCGCTCCCTGCAACAGCAGCCTAATCTAAAAGTGTCATCTGACTGTCTTGCTGTTTTCTTTTCACGAACTGAGCCCTTCGGCTCCGGATTACAAATAGTGTGTTGTGCATGTTGTTTTCTTCCATCACAGGGCCCCAACCAGCTGCAATGTTTCTGGCTAGCCTACCATTCTCCATCTGGGTACCCAGAGTGTGTGACTGTTTATGGACCCTGAAGTGCATGCATAACTGTTTGATTGATACAGCCTTTAAGCAAATTAACCTGATTACGATCCTCCCTTGTTCAAGTCCCTTAAATAAATCAGATCTAACTCTTTTTTACATTTACCCTGACTGTGGTTCCAGTTTGTGCAAGAGTACTGTACTGCTGTTATTGCTGTGTATAACCTTGTTTTACAGGTGGTCCCCAGGGCCAGGCCAGAGGAAAGCCCTGGTGGTAAGTGCAAACAATGTGGGTAGTTGTGTGGTGTATCAGGGGTTTTGTGAAAGTGATTATTGCGTATTGTTCCGGCCACTAGTAAGGAAAGAGGGGGTTTACAGTGTCCCGGAGTGCAGTGCCCAGGTTAGCTTGACCACTACCAACCCTGACCTCCGGGTGGAGGCACCCATTTCAGAACTCAGGCCCCTTAACCTGCTACTAGCCAAGCAGGCAGGGGTAGTATCCCTTGGGATAGTGCCACCTAGGGGTTACACAAATAAAATGTTGAAACAAACTGAATGATTGCAGAGGCATCTAAAGGCCCCAAACCTTCATTCATTAAGATATGCATTCTTACTAAGCACGTGCTTTTTGGGTGCATTATTTTGCACTTTTTCTCACTGAAACCCAGCTGCCATACCCATAATCACTCCACTAGTTTTCTCAGGTCTCTGTTCATCCTTTCCACCTCAGCGGAGTGTCCACCCTGTTGCAGATTTTGGTGTCATCCTCAAAGAGGAAGACCTTCCCTTCTACCGCCTCTGAAATATTACTTATAAAGACATTAAAGAGAACCAATCCTAGCACTGACCCCTGATGTGCCCTGCTGGTCACACTACCATCCTTGGAGTGAACTCCATTTACCACCACTCTCTGTAGTCTATCCCCTAATCACCTGCGCACTAAGGCTCTTTGTGTTTTAGCTTGTGTTTTGTTTTTATTGGGCTCACCACAACACAACCCAGATAGACCAACTTAGGGTAGCTGGTTCATTCCACTGGGGTGTAATACAGATGAGGCACACTGATGAGTCCTGGTAGGATGAAACACGTGTCTGTCTTTTGTTGACACCCTTTGCAGACTATGTGAGAGACCTTTTGGCACCATGCATTTCTGCTTAAAGATGAACCAGCATAATATTTTGTGATGATTTACATATACAGCCCACGATGCTTTGCATCATGAGGGTATGTGTGATTTGTATCCCCTAACCAATTTCTTATCCACTTTACCAACTTTGGACCCACTCTTAAGCTTGCTTATTAGTCTCCTACTGTATGTGGAACTGTACTGAACGCCTTACTGAAATCTAGGTAGGTCGGGTCCACTGCTCCAACCTGCTCTAGTTCCTTGGCCACCCAGTCAAAGAACTCTATCAGCTTTATTTGACAAGACTTCCTCCTGTGAAACCATGCTGCCTTGGGTCTTGTAACCAACTGGATTCAAGATATTCCACAATCCTTCAGTAATGATTCCATTAACTTTCCCACCACCAATGTCAGGCTGACCTAGAATTGCCGTCCTCCTCCCTGCTACCACCTTTGTGTAGTGGGACTATATCCTCAGGAACCACTCCTGTAATCAGTGAGCTGTTAAACAGAACTATCGGAAGTGCAGCCAGTATTTCCCTGAGCTCTCTCAATACCCTTGGATGCACCCCATCTGGCCCCACTGATTTGTCCACCTTCAGATTAGCAAGTCCCTTCAGGACTCTTGCCTCCAGAAAAGGACTAGTGTCCACCTCCCTCCCTCCAAAGTTTAACTTGGTTTAACCTGATTTAACTTGGTAATGTAGAACAAAAGAAGGCTAGAATCCCACTGAGATTGGCCCCCACATTCTGTGGGCTACTTGATCCCTTCCTAAGTTCTGTTACTTTTTTGTGGCCTCTCCCCTTCTCCTTCCTCTGCGAACACTGACTTTTCTTGGTCCCCCTCTGCACAGCACCCCCCTTCCCTTTTTAACCTTACAATCCCACTCAACCTTCCTCTTTTTTCCTTACATACCTAAACAAGCATTTGTCAATGCCGAATGTTGTCTCGCTGACATTGTCATTGGTAGTGCAGGAGTTAGAGACACATAATAGGAATGGCAGTGAAGTACTGAAGTGACGGCAACCCCATCCCCACCCTTCAGAGACCAACAGGTATTGGTGTGTGCCTTTGGGTCATCAGCTATAACGCTCATGCCATTTTACCTCATCCTACCCTGTAGACACTGACAAATCTCGTGGTGTGCTTTGGGGTCTTTGGGCATTATACTTACCCCATTCCGTAAGGAAATATGCTGAGGTGGGTGCAGTATAGGAGAATGGGGTGAACTTTGTGGCTGAACACTGCAAGGCACACCACGATGCCTGTCATTGGCCGCGATGGTGGGGTGGGGATGGGGGTGGAATGGCATGAGCATTACAGCCGATGATCCCAAGTCACACCCCTGATGCCTGTCAGTCTTTACGGGTGGGGTGCTACAGTTGGAAACCCTAACACCATAGGCATGTGTTGGTATTTTCACTCCAAATTTTCAACATGGGCTTTTTGTGAGCCCACCTCATGAAGAGCGGCACTATCAGTTTGCTAGCTGAAAGGTGGTTTTGCACAGGGGCTATGCCATTTGGTGACACAGGGACAAACACACATTTTGGGCAGTATGTGGAAAATGACAACTGTATTGTTCATGAGGAGATGTAAAAAAATGGCAACGTTGAAAAGCTGGAGTGAAAATATGAAAAACTGGTGAAGTCATGAGCATGCATAGAAACTATGCAACACATGTCCGTAACCCAATTATTTTTTGGATTTCTTTAACCACATTTTTAACATAGGCATTTTGGGACCTCCCTTCATGAACAGTGGCACTGTGATTTTGTTAATTTGTCCCAAACGTTGATTTCCCACAGTGACCACACCATTGTGCACCACAGGTGCGAAAACACATTTAGGGCAGGATGTGAAAAATGACAGCTGTACTGTTCATAAGGAGGTGTGACAAAATGCCTGTGTTGAAAATCTGGCATAAAAATATTGCAAATTTGCAAAGTTACAAGGGTGCATGGAAACTGGGCAACACACACTTGTAACAGTCATTTTATAGAATTTAGTCACCAAATTTTCAACATAGGCATTTTAGGACCTCTGCTCATGAGCAGTGTCACCATCATTTCTCAAACTGTCTCCTGAAACCGATTAAGACAAAGCCATCAAGGCTTATTCTGGCGCTTGGACGTATGAAACCACATTTCGGCCAGGATATGTAAATTGACAACTATACTGTTCATAAGAAGGGGTGTAAAAATGCCAGTTTTGAAAATCTGGAGTGAAAATATTACAAATTCATGAAGTTACGAGCGTGCATGGAAACTGCGCAACGCACATTCATAAAACAGCCATTTTTTTTTTTTTTCCCACCAAATTTGCAACATGGGCTTTCTGAGAGCCCCCCTCATGAACAGTGGCACTGTCATTTCGTTAAATCAGTCCCGAAAGGTGATTCCACGCAGTGACCACGAAATCACCTTTCAGGACCGAATAATGCCATGACAGTGCCTGAATTCCCAATAACCCCATGTTGAAAAATTGGTGTCAAAATTCTCAAAAAATGCCTGAGATATGCACCAAAGTTCAAAAAACCCTATTTATGCCATTATACAGCTTACCGGCATTTCTTCAGTTCCCGGTCCGCTTTGAAGAGTGAAGACGTGTTCCCGGTCCACCGAAGATGGTCGTGCCATGCTCCGGAGGTAAGTATGGGGTGAGGGTGTGTGTGGGGAGGTGGGTGCACAGAGGGTGGGTGCAGGGAGGGGAGGAGGAGGCAGGAGACCGCAAGGATAGTTTTCTGTTTTACAGGTAAAGAAAAAAAAATCTATATCGCGGGACTTTTTTTTTTACAGGAGTACTATGGCACGCTGGGTGGGCTCTAGCGTGCCACCTGAGTGGTTTTTGGGGGGACTGTAGCCGACGGGAACTGGGCACCCCTGTCGGCAAATACCAGTGGGGCGGGAGAGCCAAGGAGGACTGGGCACCCTTGACACACAACAAACGGGAGGGACATTATGCCGATGGGGACTGGACTCCCCATCAGCAGATTGAACTGGGAAAAGAGGCTGAAGCCGGACGGGATTGGATCCCCGAGAAGAAAGACTCTTTGGGGCATGATGCCAGGGGTTTGGGCACCCTCGGCACATAGCGAAATGGGGGACAGTATGCCGATGGGGAGTGGGCTCTCGTCGGCATAGGACAGGCGGTGGCAGTCACTGCCACCATGTTGCTTCTGCGTCGGGAGGCATGTTGTGAGTCCTGCTGCATGAGAGCTTCACCTCATTGCAGAGACCTTTCTTAGATCTGGTGCCACATTAGGGATGCATGATGTCAGCGCCTGCTGCTGGCTTATTGGGAATGAGGGATGCATCTACTGATGCATGCCCTGCATTCGCCCAACAGTGACTGCGCCTCCAAATCTGCTACAACCGCAAGATGTTGGCTGGCGCGCAAGCGTGAGCCAACATAAAAATGTCTTCTCCCCTTTCGTTACCTTCTGAGCTATCCTCTCTTCAGTTTGTGCCTTTGTGCTCCTTACTGCTTTCCCTGCATCCCTCCATTTCCCCCGATACACCTTCATGTCCTCCTTCCTCTGAGTCTCCTTAAACCTTCTGAACACTACCCTTTTAGCTTTTACCTTTTCAGCCACCTCTTTCGAGAACCATAGAGGTCTTTTTTTCCTCTTGCTTTTGCTCACCTGTTTGACGCAGAGGTTTGTTGCCTTTACTATGCTCCCTTTTATCTTCACCTACAGTTCCTCTGCCCCACCTAGGTCATACCCCACTAGGTCATCCCTGAGGCATTCACCTACCTTTTCAAAATCTGCCCTCCTGAAGTCCAGGATCAAAACCCTTGTGTGGTTTGATTTCACAAATGTCCTTTTATTGAGTCACACTGTACAGTGATCACTGGTCCGCAAGGCCTCCTGCTTTGACGTCTGCAACACTGTCCCTGTTAAGGACTACCAGGTCCAGTATTGCCCCATCATGAGTGGGTTCACTGACTATTTGCCTGAGGAACCCCCCTTGCAGAGACTCCATGATGTCCCTGCTTCTAGCTGAAGCTGCTGCTGTAAGGCTCCAGTCCACATCTGGCAGGTTTAAGTCCCCATCAGCAGTGCCTCCACCTTTTCTACCATCTTGCTAATTGCTTCCACAGTACCTTATCTAATTCCTCTCTCTGTGCTTCTGGTCTGTAGATTACTCCAGTGTGAACAGCAGCTCCATTCCCCATCTCCAGGGTGACCCACAATACCTCAGCCTCCTCCTGTACTCCTTGTGTCTCTGTGGATTTTATGCTTTCCCTTACATAAAGCACCCATCCCCTTTCCTTCCTACCTGGTCCTTCCTGAACAGAGTATAGCCCATTATTTCCATGTTCCAGTCATGGTTCTCAATGCACTGTGACTCTGTAATGACCACAATATTCAGGTCAGCTTCCGCCATGATGGCCTCTAGGTCCAGAATCTTATTTCCTAGACTTCTAGCATTCACACACATGACATTCCAGATTTTGTTTCCACTATGCTTGTTGCCCCTTTTTTTCATTTTGCCCTCTCTCCTTCCTACCTCTCTTTCTAATGCCATCATGCCTTTCCCTCTTTATCTCTACCATCTTGCTTCCTTTATTGATTTACATCCTGGGTGATTCCTCTCCCCTCGGGTTCTCCTTACTCTCTACTTCAGCCTGTGGGGGGGTGCAGTTTCTGACTCCCCGATTCCTTCCATCACCCCCCTTCGCTAATTTAAATGTTCATTAACATAATATTTAAACCATCCACTAAGGACTGTGATTCCCCTTCCGGAAGGATGCAGGCCATCACCCCTGTATAGGCCCTTATCCTCCCAGGTGGGTCCCCAGTCCCCAATGTAGTGGAACTCTTCCTCTCTGCATCATTCCTTCAGCTGCGAATCAAAGCTCCTTGTGTTGCGATCCCTCTCCTGTCTCCTGTCATAGACAGGAAGCACCTCAGAGAAAGCCACTGAGTGAGTTACCTGCCAAAGTCCCGTCCCCAGTTCCCTAAACTCCCCTGCACTATCCCAGCCCTGTCCCTAGTGAAGTCATTAGTCCCCACGTAGACAATGACATCCAGCTCTCCCTCCTGCCCTGCTGTCCTAGTGATCTGCAGTATCCCTTTCTCATCCCTCTGGACTTTGGGAATATCGTATCTAATCACCTCAAAGAGGCAGCGGACAGTGACAAAGCAGTGGTAGGATCAGAGGGATGCTAAGATGCATAGGGAGAGGTATCTCCAGCTGGAGGGAGGTGCTGTTGCTACTGTATTGCTCTCTTATAAAACCCCACCTGGAGTACTGTATGCAGATCTAGAGGCTGAACCTCAGAAAGGACATAAACAGGGAGATCACGTGATGTGCTCGGCCTGGTAGCTGCTCTGCCTAGGAGCTCCCGCTTGCCTCCCTGACAATCTGCCTTGATCCGCGTTACTTCTGAATTTTACGGTCAGCCACACTGCTATACACTATCTAAACTGCCTAACGAGAGGAACCTGATCTTCCTGCATCGCAATTGGCTTCTTCTACACCGCGATGGAGGCAGAAATGCGCTCGGCCTTGCCCAGACATACACCACCAGTATCGCCTGAAAAACAACCTAAGAAAATCGAAACAACACCAACAAACCACATCTAAGCTGCTAATCTCTCCTTCAACTTCACTGCCACTGACGGAGGAATGATTTCTTCTGGAATTACTTCCATTCAAGGAAACCTTACAAGATATTGCCTCAGATCTGAAGTCTGTAAAAAGTGAGTTGGAAGACCTAAAGACCCGAATTTCAGACACGGAAGCTCGCACTCATTCTCTCGAAACCTGGCGGGACAGAGCTTTACCCAAGATCACAAAACTCAAGCAACAAATTGCTAAGCTACAATTGAAAACTGAGGACCTGGAGGGCAGAAGTAGGAGGAACAATATCTTAATTTTCGGCCTGCCGGAAGACGAAGAGGGCTCCTCCCCGATCACCTTCATTCAGAAATTGCTCACGAGGTTGCTGGCCCATCTCCACACAATCCCACCTACATAATCGAGACAGCACACCGGTCTCTACAACCCAAACCTCTGGACACATCCCCCCAAGACCAATAATTGTACGCCTGCTAAACTATCTCGAACGGCAGCCTGTCCTCACCAAAACTAGAGAGCTGTATACTATCCTGTGGGAAAACCAGAAGCTGTGCATTACCCACGATTTACCCTTGGAGATAAGGCAAAAGAGGGTGGCATTCACCTGGCTGTGTGCAAATTAATCGCTGCGGGCATCAAATTTCGCATGACATACCCTTCTCACCTACAAGTGCTGGTGGAGGGGAACTGGCTCACTTTCAACTCACACACTCAGGCTCAAACGGCGCTCAGCATGACAACGCCATCCCTCTTTAAAGGCCCATGAACTGGCAGTGGAATGTTACTTCTGGAGCTTTCACCCTGTCTATAGAAGCCCAAAGTATGTACCTGTGTTGTTGTTGTGTATCATTACACCATTTGGCCACCGCTGATCCGATGGACGTTGCACAGAGGACAGTACCCCTGGACATGCTGGGTTCTCTACTCTGTGCCTGGAATCTATGGCCTGAACCGCGGCAGGCTGGATTACTTCGTCGCCCTAAAAGATGGACCTAACCGTCCCAGATCAGGTTTCCAGTGGGCTTGTTTTTCCATGTTACACCAGTCCATCCTGATTTGGGCTCCCCAATAGACCATTCCATTTGCAACCTGGGGCAAGGGGCCTACCAAACTATCTCACTCTGTGCATCGTAATCATACCTTTAGTATTATGATTTACTGTGGCTGTCCCTTCTCCTTTATAATTCCCTCAGCTCTCTCTCCAGATTCAACTCACTGGGCAGGTGTCATGGTCAGATCTCCCTTACTACCTCTCCTCTTATTTTCTCCCCTCTTCTTAGACACCCCCTTTACCTCCTTTTCTTTTCTTACCTCCCAAACTTCTACCTATGTGGTGTCCACGATCTATATCTCAATGGCAGCTCTTGGTGCCTCTCCTCACTTCTCTACCCTGCTCTCCCTAATGGGGTCTGACCGGGACGCCTCCAGTGTTTGCCTTGCCCGAATTCAGGTATAGAGCTGCACCCTTTGTCTACTTTATCACAGAAGAAATCCCATGAAATGCAGATTGTGGCGGGGGAGGGAGCGGGTGGATGGGTGGTTAGTCGCTAAGCAAGTCAGCCTCATGTACTTGCCAGTTGGGCGGTTGGCCCTGACAGTCTGAAAGCTCCTATTCTGGCAGCACTCTTTCGGTATGCTGATACATATTACGCTTCAGGCCACCTACTGCCTTTCCAAACTCTATGCGGAGCATAAGACTCTCAGGGCCATAGGGAGTCTGTTCCCCGTCAATTCTGTCCAGCCGGATTATGGTGCATCTTGGGAAGTGGGGATCAGTGTATATAGTTTTATAACTAAAGGGGGGGAAGGGGAAATTTGTTTGTTATTGGACACGTGCATGCTTCAATGCTTCAGAATCTTCATAACCTGTCCTCTTTTCTGTTTGTTTGTTACACAACTCTTGGGCTCAGTATTATGCCCGGGCCAATCTGGCTATTTACTTTTCTGCTACATGATACAAATGAGCTATTTCTAATGACTCAGGGGAAGATGGGGGATAAGGCTAGTTTTGTAGAAGTACACCGCTCGAAGTGTTGGGGACAGGCTGGGGGTGGGTAGCAAGGTGTATCCTGCAAGAACTGAGTAGTAATTTTTTCTATGAATATGGCCCGTACACTGTCTAAATTTCTCACGTGGAATGTTAGAAGTGCCCGGGATTGTTTGAAAAGACATCAAATTCTCAAACATGTGTCACTCCATCACGCCAATATTTGATTTATACAGGAGACTCATCTCCTCCCCTCTGGAACCAACAATTTCCGTAGACAAGAAATTGGTCAAGTCTTTGCCTCCGGACTATCAACTGCCAGCAGGGGAACTGCCATTATGGTAAACCACTCGGTACCCTTTCAGGCAGAACAGTCAATAACGGACCCACAGGGGAGATACATCCTGGTGAAAGGTAGGTTAGGCCATATGGAACTGGTGCTTGGTAGTATTTATGGCCCAGTGGGGGGGTGACACTGCCTTTTTTCGAGAACTCACTGACAAACTGTCCCCCTATCTTACCCTCCCTATAATACTGGGTGGGGATTGGACTCTCCCCTCCACCCAAGACCTGGATTGATCCACCAGCCCTCTCCGACCTCCAACAGCAGCCCAGCAAGCTGTACAAGACATCCTAGACTCACTAGGGCTTTGTGACCCATGGAGGATACTGAACCCATTGTCCCGCACTTTCTCCTTATACTCCACAGTTCACTGTTGTTACACGAGGTCCCTGCACCCTAACTAGTACCCTCAGAGGTACACCATAGACAGCTAGCACTTAAGTATATGTTATACTAACATATAGGGCTAAGGGCATCTACCATACAAGAGTAGATGTCAGGTTATGTACGCATATTGTTGTAATACACTTTGCTTGCTAATACATATATTCTTCGATGTATTTTCTGTGTATTTCTTACTTGTAAGATGCCAAGGCACCTGTGTCCTTGGAGTAATTATGATATGTAAGTCGGCAATGCCACCTTTTGGTGATTTGTACTATTACACTGAGTTATGTAAGACTCTGTAACAACTCTTTTGTTCACAAACTGATGACTATACAAAATTGTATAATGTTATCTTGGACCATGGAGCCACCTCTAATATAGCAAACAGGGCTCATCTCTGTAACTAGAAATGTTTCTATCTTACAGTAACCATAGTAGTTATCATAGGTATATAATGTAATACACTAGTCTTGTACCTCGGAGATCCCAGGAGACACAAAGAAACCTCGAGGTATAGGGAACGCTTAGCACTGGCTCCCGGTTCATATTGGTAAGAACTGCTTAGGGCGACTGTGATTTTATCCTTTGGTAGTAATAAACAAGTTCATTACTGTAATGCAACGTGTCTGTGATTACTTGCATTACCAATATTGCCAAGAACCTGAAAGTGAGGTTCAGACCTCCTGACAAATTGGCGACTGTGAGCAGGCGATATTTGGTGTTTGTAAGTTTTCACTTGTTGCTAAAACTTTTTCCCTTTCTCACGGGGACAAACCAGTTTGTAATTACTTACAAAGTCTGGCTGTCATCTTTTCGGGTGTGGTCGATGCCGACTCGACTCACTCCATTACAGCTTTGATTTGTAAGTCTACAACTTCTACAGTAGCCCAGCTGTGTATAAAGTGCTCCTGCTGTGGATCGATACACAGCACGGCACCTTTTTCACAGTTTGATTTTTCGTTCCCTTCCACAGAATGGCCACCGTATCAAATATCTGCGCAGAACTGAGACTCGATGTCTTGAACTTCCTTTCCTCCCATGGAGGATGGGCTGACTTCATGCGGGAGGCAAGTCAATCCGAAAACCCTATACTGGGGATTTCAACCCTGTACACAGAGACGAGACAATCAGCCAATAAGCGCCAAGCTAAAGGGTCTATGGTCGCGTCTCTCTATGCTGCTCTGGAAGCCTCCGAAGCGAGGTTTTGAACCGTTGATCTGCAAATTTCATCTCTTAAGCAACAGATGGGTTTGCAGGAAACGAAATGTGTTAGACTGCAGCAGAACTTGGAGTCTGAACTCCAAACTCTGCGGAATGAAAAGGATTCACTTTTGCATCATTCAGCTCAAGCTGAAGAACAGGAACTGTGTATGTTGAAGCAGGAATGTGAAAGTTGAGACAAGATAAGGGACAGGCATTGCAAATGAATGATTTACTAAGTGCTGTAAATGCGCAGTTGAGTAAGGAGATGGGAGAGCTCCAGGACGAGATAAACCAGGTACGTAATGACTTAGAAGTGGCTACTAGGGCAAAAGCAAGATGAGGTTGATATGGATGTTGCAACTGTGAGTCATGCTGAATGTAAAACCAAGATGGCGAAACTGCGCCATCAGCGGGAGGTTCTGGCTGGTCATGTTAAGACGATGGGAGGCATAGCTCCTGCCTTACATATGTCATCTGAAAGGGAGTTATCAGATGACGACATAGCAATACAACTCCCAGTCACACCCCCTACTATGGCCCAGAGACCCCCCCAGCCATCCACAACATGGCAGGTCCCCACTACACCCTCACCATGTCATACGTCATCGACGTCGTGACGCCCATCATGGGAGACGCCAACATGGCGGCCCTCATGATGGGGGGGAGCAGGCCCAGGCTTGGTCCCGACAGCACCACCGATAGCAGTTATTAATGTGGAAGATAGGCAAGAGATAGAAACGATGATTGAAACTGCAAAAGGCAATGTACCTCTTCCTGAGAGAAGTAAATGGGCCATTAAAACCCAGATTAGGCAGCTTTTGCAAGAGGCTGAACTCAGGAGGGTATTGTCCGCACTGCGGGCCAAGGCTGCAGCTCGGGCCACCCTAGATGGCACCCGAGACAATCTACCTCTGCCTGATCGACCCAGTAATCCCCTACAAATGGCCTACTCTGTTCAGCAAATAGCTGACAGCATCGGTCAGATGAATCCGTCCGACATCCTCAGCTGTCACTTGGAAAAGGTGCGTTCTAAATGTGAGATGCTTAGCCTCGCTGCAGAATACCAGGTCCAAATACTACGCCAAACCATTGATCCTAGTTTGTGGGCCAAACTCCCTGATGTCATCCGCCAGGATGGGAACACCACCTTTGATTAGGTTGCAGCTGAGCTCATTTCTGCTCACAGCCCAGGTGTAGTAGGAGTGATGCTTGCATATTCTGTAAAACAGAATGCAAAGGAAAGTCCAGCAACTTACCACCAGAGACTTTGGATGGCCTACCGAGCAGGAAAGCACTTGACACAAGAGGCTGCAGATGTAGATCTTATTGAATATAAGACCCTATTCCTTAGGAACATGATTCCAGCAGTACGAGAAAAGGTAAAGCCAACCACCTACCCCAATATGGATAGGTTTGCCGACATCCTTCGGAAAACCAAGAGAGTTTACCAACTCTATATCCGTGATCTAGGCTCCGGTTCCAAGAAAGCAGCTGCCATGGAGCCTGCTTCAGAGGCCACGATGCACTACACTGTGGAAGGGCAGGCCCGACACCAACAGGCCCAACACCAACAAGCCCCTCCAGCTGATAACCAACACCCCCAACAGACCCATCAACAACAACCGCAACAGCAACAACAATGGGGTGGGAACTGGAATTGGCATAAGAATAAAAAGCATAAGGGTAAAGGTAAACCACAACAACAAACAGGCCCTTCATATAGGGAGACAGCCGAAGAGAATCGGAAATTCCGAGAGCTCCTGGGACAAGTGCGCTCTGTAGCAGATGCTGTTCCCGCACAGGCCCTTGTGGCAGTACAACCGGTGACACAGACCCCAACGGGTCATGGGGATACTGGTGGTGCAGACCTTCAGGCTCACGCAGGCCTGAACACAGAAGCTCCTCCCTATGTTGCATCAGTGCAGCATGGTGAAGTGATTCACAAGAGTCAGGCCCAACCTCTCCATGCTCCCAGCAGTACAGATCTACAATTACAGGCCCCAGTCTGGATTGTAAACAAGCTGGTCTTGGATACAAACGGAAGGCCCTGCACTAAGGTAGAGGTAGGGGGCCGCCTACTAGTAGTCTTGTTGGATACAGGTGCAACTGTATCTGTATTACATGATGAACATCCAGACACATCCCCTTGGTCCACCAGACGGAGGACCAACATGTCAGGAGTTGATGGTACTAGGCTATCTGCATACCGTTCTCTACCCCTACTGGTAGAGCTAGGCCATCTAAAGGCCTCACACACTTTCCAACTAATGGTAATGCATGATCATCCCAGTATCATAGGAATTGATTTCCTTGCGCCACACGGCTGTATGGTAGATCTAGCTAACATGCTACTGATATAGATTCAGGGTCAATATCATACCATTTTGATTCATGATTCACACGTTGTGGCAACGATATCTGCCAATGACAAGAAATATGACGTCATAGATTTGTTCAAAGCTCATGAACTATTCCCGAAACTTCTCCCCATTTTGCAATGACATTGTTTGAAGGCGTTTGCAATTAACAAACATGACTGTGGCAGAATGCACACTGTCATCGAAGTGCCAGGCCCAGCACAGGAAAGGCAAAGGCAGCACCCTTTTCCAACTGAAGCCTTGCCTTCTCTTAGAGAAACAATAAAGTCTCTCCTCAAGCAAAGAGTAATCAGAACTTGCGTTTCCACTGCTAACTCCCCAGTGTGGCCCGTGAAAAAACCCACAGGTGCCTGGAGACTTACTATTGACTACAGGAAACTGAAACAGGTCACCCCAGTTGTTCCCCAACTGTGGCGTCAGAACCTGACGTGCTATGACTCTTGACCCCTGACCTGAAATGGTTCAGTGCCCTGGACATTTCCAGTGGTTTTTGGTCATTACCATTGGCCCTTAAGAGTCAATATAAGTTTGCCTTCACCTTTGAAGGAAGACAGTACACGTGGACTTGCTTGCCACAAGGATTCCATAATAGCCCGTCCCTGTTCCATCTGCACATGATGGACAACCTCGAGAGTTTCTCTACTCCCCAATGTCTCTTGCAATATGTGGGTGACCTGTTGCTGGCAACAGCCACACAGGAACAACATCTGGATCTTTTGGATGAACTACTGACTCTCATCCAGAGAGCAGGCTTGAAATGCAACCCAGCAAAAGCACAACTATGTCAGAAAGAAGTACTCTTTCTAAGTCTGAAAATAACTGACCAAGGTCGAAGCCCTACTTGGAAGAAGTTACAGGGATTGCAAGACTTGCCATTGCCCACCGGTGTGGCAACTCTTCGAAGGTTTCTAGGTATGGTGAATTATTCGCAAGATTTTATTTGTGATTTTGCTCGGAAAGCCGCTCCTCTGTATGAGTTACTCAAGAAGGACATCCCATGGACTTGGGGCCCTATACACACCCAGGCTGTGATGTCACTGAAGCAGGCCTTGGCCTCCGCCCCAGCTCTGGTTAACCCCAATCCAGCACTACCATTCCATCTGGGAATGCACCACCTCTGAATTTGCCATGTCAGCAGTGCTGGCCCAGAAGGTTCATGGCACCCTGAGACTCACTGCATATGCATCACAGCTCTCGACTCCAGTGGAACAGAAGTATGGCCTTTGTGAAAGGAACCTTCTGGCCATCTACTAGGATGTCAAGCACTTCCTGTATATATCATTGGGTACTCTCCACTGATCATCAACACCAACCACACCCCAACTACCTTTCTGCTCTCAGACAGAGTGAAGGATGGGTCAGTCTCCAACACCAGACTGACACACTGGTCACTACTTCTCCAGGATAGGGACATACAGGTACACCCAACAAAAATTCCATCTATGCCGGCTCATGGACTCCTTTTATAAGGAGAACCCCATGACTGTACACTACAGTCACCTGATCTTCCAGATCCAGGTCCTTTCCTCCCTGCCATGCCGCAAATACTTGATAACACCTCTTTGTGTTGCGTGTTTACTGATGGTTCAGCATCCTGCTATCAGGGAGAACAAATTGCAGGGATGGGCATTCTAGTGATTTACCCTTATGGGAACACTGTCAAAATAGCTAAGTGCTGTAGTGTAGCATCATCACAATATGCAGAGATGGCAGCGGTGGCCTGTGCCCTCGAGTTCATCCAGCATGGGACCGAGGAAACCATCATTTTTACAGACTCTAACTAGGTTTGTTGTTCTCTTGAAGAATTTCTTCCTTTCTGGCAGAAGAACTGCTTCCTCTCCTCTGATGACAGCCCAGTGAAGTACAAGGAATTGGTAATATACATACATTCACTGGCACAGAAATATGCACACAAACTCTATGTACATAAAGTCAAAGTTCATTCTCTCCATGATCCCTACCATGCCTTCAATGACACAGCAGACACCCTTGCCAAGGAAGGGGCCTGAGGGGGGGGGGACATCTGGATGATGGACCATCCAGAGGCCAATGCGGCCGTACAAACAGCAGCACTCAAGAAGAAACCTGAACCCTTCTCCCCCTTGGACCTCTCAGCAGCCCAACATGCTGATACTGAACTCAAAGAAGCATTCAGATTCCTTGACAAGAGTACCGAAGAGAAACTTCCTACACACAACCCCTACCGAAGGCATGAAGGTAAGTTACACTTGTCACCAGATAACAAGCTTATCTGGTATCAACCACAGTGTCAGTGGCTCAGTAGGTAGCACACTCGCCTCTGAGGCCGGGAGATCAGAGGGCTATGGGTTCAGTTCCCACATCTGGCACTTGGGTTAATATCCCAGTACTGACACTGTAGTACAGCATGAGAGGGGTGCTGCACTTCTGAGGTGCCATCTTTCAGATGAGACGTTAAACCGAGGTCCCATCTGCCTGGATTGGTGGTAGTTCAGGTGGATGTTAAAGGTCCCATGGCACTTATCGAAAAGAGTAGGGGAATTTCCCGGTGTCCTGGCCAAATTTCCCTCATTCACTAAAAATACCACCAACAGCTTAATCTGGTTCAAGGTCAGTTGGCATTCATCTGTATCCTCCTCCCCCGGGTTGTGCCTGAAAATAGGCAGGATTTGTCTAGTGCATTTACCCGGTCAACAAAAACTAAATAAATAAATTCCACCACCAAGTTGTGGGTGGTCCCCAGATGCCTGAGATCCGAATTCTTGTACCAAGTGCATGATACACCCACTGGTGGACACCAGGGAGTGGAAAACACCCTCCAAAGGCTTAAGACCACCACCTAGTGACCTGGTGTCACCAAAGCTCTTAAACAGTACATAGACAACTATCTCGTTTGTGCACAAAACAACCCCATTCCTACCAAACGAAATGCCAAACTCTTAACACAACACCACTCTGGCCCTTGGCATGCCATACAGATTCATTTTGTTGGTCCTCTAACCAACAACAGCAGAAATAACAAGTATGCTCTTGTGGTAACTGATCTCTTCTCTAAGTGGGTTGAAGCTTTTCCCACTAAAACATGCACTGCAAAGACCACTGCCAAAATCCTGGTGGAACAGATTTTCTCCAGGTGGGGACTACCTCTCAAGGTAGACTCTGATAAAGGAACCAGTTTTACAGGTGAGTTGATGAAAGAATCCCTTGAACTCCTTGGAGTTAAACAGAAGTTCCACATACCTTACCACCCCAATCCTCAGGTCAAGTAGAAAGAGCCAACAGACGGATTAAGCAAATGCTTTCCAAATTCATTGAGGACAATCCCAAAACCTGGGATTCCCTACTGCCGTTACTCCTAATGGCAATTAGAGGTACACCCTCAGCCACTACCCAGCTCACACCCTTTGAGGTGATGACTGGAAGACAGATGAGATTACCTGAACACTTGTTGTTTGACCTGCACCCCCCCCCACTGCAGACCGTGTGTCTGTAGACCAATATGTGGAAAAACTCAGAAAAGACCTCATACACACACACACTTGTATGCTGCCAACTGCATGGGCAAGGCCCAGCAACAGTCCAAAATACAGTTTGACAAACACGCACAAGAAGAGGATTGGCAGGTTGGAGATCAGATAATGGTACTCCGATTTGCACATCCCACCCACTCCTTCTCCAACAGGTGGGAAGGCCCATACCCCATTGTCAACAAGCTCAGTCCAGCAGTCTATCAGGTTAGACTCCTGCATGACAATAAGTTGATTGACAAATGGTTACATGTAAACCAGCTGAAACTGTATAAAGGAGCTTAACTACTTTTCCTCACCCCACTGGGTGGAATAGTACTAACTTACTAATCTTTGATTTGCTTTTCAGATACACTGACAAGATGGCTATCTTGTTCCATTATCTCCTCATTTCAGGAGTTATCCCCTGCATCCAAGGCACGGTACCGAACCTCCTACGACACCTCGATCCTCCAGCACCTCCTCCAGAGGGAGTATCCATCAATATACCAGATAGTCTGATCACTGTCCAGGAAGGTTCCGATGCTTACCTCACTGCCTCGGTTGTTGCTCCTGATAAATCTACCCTACAAATTGAGTGGCAAACCACATCACAAGGACACATTCTTCCTGTGGCCAAATTCTCCAAAGCAACTTTCCAGGGTTGGCCCAATGCTAAATTATCCCCAAATGGTTCTCTGTCCTTGTTACAAACTGCATTAAGACATTCTGGTTTGTACAACATTACTGCCTTAAAGAGCTAGTGTACTGCCTGGAATTAATAGTAATTTTCAGATGCAGTCAGCTATCACTTCCAGTATCTGAAGTATTTTTTTTATTTTCTGTTTGCTAATTAGAAGATTTTCCACCTGGCAGTACTGGGGTGATATGTGGAGCTGCACTCTGTCTGGAGGAAAAAAAGTCAGTTCTGTTCCTCCCACTACATCATCAGAAATGAGACCAAACACCTTGAGGCAACACAATCCTTGCAGCCTGAGCAGTGACTTTCACAAGCTACCAATCAAAATGCAGGAAATAGTGACATCACTCGTAACCAGGGAGAGCCAGTCCTTGCTGCTTCATGTGAAAGTGAAACCTGGCAGTGAGAAATGGTTCTCATTGATTACTAGTGATGTCATAGTCAGAGTGGTTTCAGTGTTGATGTAGTGAGAGGAACAGAACTGACTTCTTTTTTCCTCCAGACAGGAGTGCTGCTCCACACATCACCCAAGTACTGCCAGGTGGAAAATCTCCTAATTAGCAAACAGAAAAGAATAAATACTTGAGATAAAAAAAAGTGATAGCTGACTACATCTGAAAGTTACAATTAATTGCAGGCAGCTTCCAAGCAGTACACTAGCTCTTTAATTGATCATTCGTACTGTAATTCTCTGTCTAAGGATTCTGCTCGAAAATTTTGTGCTGTACACCACATGGCTTCCACAGCCATGTACCTCTCTGTGTTACCACCCACTGATAAACAGCTTTTGGAATGTCCAAAGCATACCCATGGTCCCCGTAGTGGTCTAACAGCCACTGCCTTCCCAGGTTCACTGATTAATAACTTACAGTTTATGCATATACCTGTTTTGTTTAATCTTACTTACTGGAATATGAAAGAATTTGGTATGTGTCACAATACTAACACTTCAGCATTTTATAGTTCATTATTGCTTGATAGTTTAGCCGCATTTCAGATTCGTACTCAAGACCCTACTGCCAGGTTCCATTCTACTGAACATAGAGGCAACTTCAGGAGAAAACCCACTCCTGATGATCTAACTCATAAACGAAAGACACGTGAAGTTGACAATTCTGATGTCACAGGTGCAACAGGTACTGTCACAGGCAGTAGGAAGGGAAGCATCATAGAGAAACATTGGTTTTGTCAACCCTGTGTGGTACCATTTGCTTGTAACTGACTCTTCAGTGAACAGCAGAGCATTGTGGGAACCTGGAGGACTAGCAATAGGCTAGTATACCTCCTACCCCAAAACAACATCTCTCTGTTAAAAGCACTGTTGCCTGGTGGTTCTCTTGCCCTTCTAAGGGCTTGTAAACCTTCAACTCACAGAATCTTGCTCTGAATTTAAGTAAATATTATTTTTACTTCGCACCGAAACTGGAAGTGAATGGACGCTTACTTCCGGTTTTTCAGCTTAAACCCTGCCCCTCTAGCGAGTGGGGTGAGCGTGCACGGGGCCTCGCGCAGACACACGCGCGTTTGCGTGTCTGCTGTGTCTGCTGAGGCACGCTGAAACTGCTGGCATTAGACAAACTTGAATAAGATAATTTTAGCATATCCTCTACTTAGTAAATATACAACTTTAATAATGGAAAAAGAACTTAGTAAGTGTGTGCAATGTTTGATGTATTGTGAGGGAAAGTATGGGAGCGAGTATGTATGTGCTAATTGCCATCTGATTACTACTCTTGAAGCAGAGATAGTGTTTCTGCTTAATATTAAACCAGTTTCTACTGATATTAGGGAATTGGAAAGTTACATTGATTTTATGGACGAACAACTTCATTCTAATGAACAGTTTCCTTCACATTTAGGTAGCATTTCTATGCCTCCTGATGAGGAGACAATTGTAACGACTAGTACTAGTATACCTGTTGCCTCTACCCCCTCTTATAAGGTGGATGATTATCCGCCCTCTTCTCATGATAATGATGACTGGACCATTGTCACAAAGCCTCTTAAAAAAAGGAGGGGCGGTAAAATACACAACAGTGTCCCTATTGAAACTCGTAATAGGTTTGAGCAATTGACTGTATCAAATAATGAAGTGCTACATGATTTATCCTGTGCATCACCCTCTGTTGATAATAATGGTTTAAAAACACTTTTCAATCAGGAGTTAATGCTCATGAATATTTGTCCTAGTAAGTCTCAAGCTACCAAATCAATACCTATTAAGTTAATTGCTCCAGAGTATGTTAAACAATCACCTGTTTCTGATTCTTGTACCCTACTGTCTCAAAACAAGTGTTAGTCCTGGGAGATTCAATCATTAAGCACATTGACAGAGGCGGTATGCAATAGTGACAAAACAACCGCATTTCTAGCTTCCGTGGGGCCAGGGTATCTGACATTACCTCCATGATGCCTAAAATTTTACAAAATGCAGGGGAAAATCCATTGGTTATCATACATGCCAGTGTTAATGATATAAACAACACCCCATTTAATCAGTTACAACAGGACTATGTGGCGTTACGTAACCTGTTACTTGACAGGGGATGCTGTGTATGTATATCTGAAATTCTACCTGTCCCGAGAGCAACATCTACCATGAGGCAGAAAATCAAAGCCCTAAATGAATGGCTGAGAAAGTGGTGTTTTAAGCAGGATATACCCTGTATTACCCACTGGGAATCATTTTCAGATTGTTCTTCCTTGTTTTGATGGGATGGTTTACATATCAGTCGTAGGGGTAGTACACTTATGGGGAACAGTATCACCAAAATCATAAATCATTGTTTAAACTAAAAAACAATGGGGGAGAATGGGTCTACTCCCAAGTCTCTGAATACTTACCAAAATATTATTACAACTAAATGTAAATTCCTAGCTTTGAATGCAAGATCTTTAAACTAACTCAAATTAGCAGAACTCGAAACCAAATGTAAAACTTTAAATATAGGTGTGGCGGGAGTAACAAACTTGGTGGGACGCATCCTCAATTTGGTCCAGAGAAATTCCAGGTTATAAGTTATATCATAAAAACAGATTAGATAAGCAAGGCGGTGAAGTTTGATTGTACATACGAAATGATATTTCTTCTTTTGAAGTGTGTTCTCCCTTTCCTTTGGAAACTTATATAACTATTGGTAACATCTATAGACCTCCATCTGCAAATTCAGATTACACAACTGATATGTTTACAGAAATTAAACATTTTTCAGAATCTCAAGATACTGTAATATTTGGCGACTTTAACCTCCCTCATATTAACTGGGACTCATTCTCAGGACAGTCCTATGCCGAGAAAGGACTAACAGATGTGGTAGTTAGTACTGGATTACAACAACTTGTTACTGAACCCACTCGAGGTCCTAATATTTTGGATCTATTATTTACTAACATAGAGCAACAAATTAGCAATTTACAAATTTGGGATCCACTTGGGACCAGTGATCATTCATCTATTCTTTTTGAAATTCAACAGTTTAAAACTACACAAAGGAAGTTATACTGTACAAAACATTATAATAAAGACATTTTTTTCTAAAATCAATGAATACTTACAAAACAAACTGGGAATCTAATCTTCTTAATTGTACAACACAACAAGCTTGGGACTTTTTTAAAAACATTGTACATTATTTGGAAAATACCTTTATTCCATCTAAGAGGAAATTTAATAATAAAGGAAAAATCCCCACTTGGTTCAACAAGACAATTAAAAATCAGATTAAAATAAAAATTAAACTTTTTAGGAAACTTAAGAATAGTTCTGTTCCATTTAAAACTACTCTATTACATAAATAGACTATCTGTGAAAAACTTAAAAAATTCTATTAAATTGGCAAAAAATAAGCTAGAATTTAAACTAGCTCATACAAAAGACTGTCACAAATCTCTTTTCTCCTATATAAATAGTAAAAAAGGTGTATCAAGGGCCATTGGTCCCATCATAACCAATAGTTCTTCTCTATCTGATATAGAAACCTCGAATCTCTTTAATAAGTACTTTTGTTCTGTCTTCTCTCAAAAATCACCTATTAGTACATTTAAAGTTCACCACATAGATTATCATAGGTTCTATCCAACTGACATTATACAGGCTATCAAACTAAAAAAAAATACTTCCTGGCCCAGACGGTATTCATCCATGGTTTCTGATCGAAACCTCTATAAATATTTCTATACCTTTGTCAATTATCTTCAACAAATCCTTACAAGAAAGCATTGTACCAAATGATTGGCGTTCAGCAATAGTTACTCCCATATTTAAAAAAGGCAATAGAGGTTCTGTGCAAAATTATGGTCCAATTAGCCTGACCTCAGTGGCTGGTAAATTAATGGAACGAGTAATGAAGTCTCTAATAGATCAAGATTGTAAAAAATTAGGAATGTATTATTCAAATCAGCATGGGTTTACTCCCAAGTATTCCTGCACCACCAATCTGATATCTTTTTACAATAATATAAGTACTCTACTAGATGTGGGTATCCCTACTGATGTAATTCTTTTGGACTTTAGTAGAGCTTTCGATAAAGTCTCACATGAAAAACTCATTACTAAAATGCACAATCTAGGTTTGTCACCCGATATTGTCAACTGGACTTTAAACTGGGAGACAAATCGTTCTCAGAGAGTCAGAATTAATATCTTGTCTGATTTCGGGTAATGTAACAAGTGGTGTACCACAGGGGGTGGTCTTGGGACCAACATTTTTTAATCTCTTTATCAGTGATTTACAAACAGGGCCAAATAACTTCATGGTTAAATTTGCAGACAATACTAAATTGGGGGCAAGGTTAATAATCAAGAAAATATTTCTGCATTAAAGAAGGATTTGGAACAATTAACACTTTGGGCAAATGAAAATCATAATCTGCCTGGAAGATAGCTACTGTCACCCCAATACACAAGGGTGGTGATAGGACCCTCCCTAGAAATTATCGACCTATCTCAATCCTCTCTCCTCTCTCTAAGGCCTTAGAAAAAATTGTGGCCACCCAAATCTCTGAATACCTCAATAAATATAGCATCCTCTGCCCAGAACAACATGGTTTCAGAGCAGGCCACAGCACCAATACTGCCCTTCTGGAGTTCTCTAACTTTCTTCACACCTCACTGGACTCTGGCTCCCTAGAAGGTGCAGTGTTCATTGACTTATCAAAAGCCTTTGATACTGTCTCCCACCCCCTCCTGCTAGCTACCCTTAGTCACTTAGGCTTTGACACTGGGCCTGTTTCCTGGTGCTCCAGATACTGTAGGCCCGCTCACAATGTGTAAATCAGCGGACTTTCCAGCACCTGCCCTATCTGCTCGGAGTCCCCAGGGCTCTATTCTTGAGCCCTTGCTCTTTTCCCTTTTCTCAACTCCTGCCCAGTGTATGCACTGGAAAAATCCTTCTTCATGAGATGATGCTGTACTCTTTGCCTCCGACCGTAATTCCATCTCACTTCAGGATTCTCTGCAGGAATCCTACAATGACCCAGAAGCCTGGTTTACTGAGCACAGGCTCGTAATTAATCTAAAGAAAACCAAAACCATGCTCTTTGTCCACCCCCAAAAATAAATCCAGTAACTATCCTCTCACAGTCCACTCCACCTCTAAACTCCCTATTGAGCTAGTTCACTCTTATAAATACCTAGGTATAACCTTTGACCTTGCCCTCTCTTTTCATGCCCACATCTCTGCCCTTGCCTCAGCCTCTAACTCTCGGCTGGGTATCCTCTATCGTCACAAAAACTGCCTCCCCACGGATGCCCTCCGCCTTGCAGTCACATCCTCTGTTCTATCTCTGGTAGACTATGGCCTACCTGTGTATGGTGTAGCAGACCAGACTGCCCTGAACAAGATCCGCCTCACCTTAAACAAGGTCTGCAGGCTCATAACTGGGGCTCCTAGTCTAACCCACACTTGCCATCTTTACACCATGGCTAATCTACTCAACCTAGATGAGCGCCTCAAATACCAAACCTGCCTCCTAACAAAAAAATCTCTCCTTGGGCTATCCCCACCAGATCTGTCTACCACTATCCACCGTGCTAACCCTACAGTGCATACCCGCATATCCCGCAAAACTGCACTGGTTATACAGGCGAGAACCTCACAAGGTCAAAGGGCTTACCCCTACAGAGCCCCCTGTTGGTATAACGCCCTCCCTGCCGGAGTCACTGATGCCGCCTCGTTATCGTACTTCAAAACTAGTCTTAGAAATTACCTGCTCTCAACACGCAGCTGTACCTGCCTCTAAGCCTACTCCTATCCTCCCAGACAAGGCTCACTGAGCCGCTTTCTGACCTTCTGTCCAGCTCTACCTTTACTTGCTACTATCTTCCCCACACTCCTCTTCTGATACCTCCCACCCAGCCTTACCTTTATTCTTCCCACTGAATCAATCTCCATGTAACTACTGTATATTGTCTACTCTGTAAAGTGCACATGTAAGCCTGTTTGTATACTGTGTTTGACAAATGCCTGCATTTTCTGGCTGCTTCCTAATTGTTCTCAGATGTTTTGTCTACTTGGTTGTTTGTTTTCCTGCACTGTTTTGTCCTCACTGTGACGAGGTACCTTTGTAAATGAGCCTCATGGCTCAAAGGTTGTTAAACTGATGTTCCAATAAATAAATAAAATAAATATGCAATTTAATCATGACAAATGTTTATTAGTGCATTTCGGTGTAAATAATCCAAATACGATATATAAACAGACTACCACTTCACTCATCAAATTGTGAAAAAGATTTAGGGATATATGTTAATAATAAATTTACGTCAAATGATCATTGTGTTAGAACTGCTTGCATTACCAACAGACTTCTGAGGCAAATAAAATGCACTTTTGTTAATCGCACTGAACAATGACTTATTCCATTGTATAGGACATACATTAGACCATATCTAGACTATGGCTCCCCTTTCGGGAATCCAAACCCCCCCAAAAAAAAAAAAAAATGACATAGCAATTCTTGAACAGGTTCAAAGGAGAGTAACTAGAATGATTCCAAGATTAACAAACTTGGATTATCAGAACAGATTCTCTCTTCAAACTAGAAGATTAAGAGGTGATATACTTATGGCTTTTAATTTAATAAATTCACCAGATCTAATGGAAAAATGTGGTCTAACACTCTCCAAAAGGAGACATGTTCCAAGACAGCATAATAAACAGCTTGAAGTAAAAACTTATAAAAGCAGCAAAAGGGGAAACTTTTTTCCAATAAGAGCATCCATTGTATGGAACACTTTGCCACAAGAATTGGTAGAGGCAACTAGTGCCACTGTCTTTAAAAACAAATTAGATGTTTGGTTGAGGGATAATAGATAAATAATGTCCCACATAGTGTGGGGAACAGTCTCGATGGGCTTTGGCCTTCTTCTGTTCTTTAATACCAAGTAAGGCCTCTTTGGTATAGCTATGTCTATTTGGAATAAAGCAGACATTGCTGCTACCAAATCTCATTCTGCCAAATTTTCCACTGGTCTGGTTAACAATATACTACCCCCATTATTGCATGGTGTGGATGGCCTTAGTCAGGAAGAAAGATACACTATATACAACATGCACGACATTGCTAAGGCATTCACCGATTCGAGAGATAAGATCAACGCACTCATACAACAAAACAATAAGGAAGCAGATGAACAATACATTGCTAGAGAAATCCTTTGCTCTGCCTATGGCTCATACATCATCACTACCATCAACAATCTCTTCCGTGATCTAGAATCTGGAAGAATCCCTGATATCATACACGACAGACGCATTTCCAAATGGTATTGTCCACGATGTAAAACTCCTGGCTGTATTGCTATGTGTATGCAACAAGCTTTAACCATTCCTCTTTCTACAGCTAGGAATTTGGGGTTTGTGACCATACACCCTAATACTGGTCCTTGTTTTGCTGCTAAGAAATGTTCCATAACAGATACCATGTTTGTTTCTTTTACTGTCTCTTTACCACGTTTTGATCCCACTACAGCTTTGTTCGACAAGCTTGCACTGGTCCACTCAAACAGGTATTTGGACGAAGACATCTACAGAGAACGCCTGGATCTACCGCCTCTACTGGTTTTCCATCCTTTCCTGGATGCCTGGGTGGCTCCGCACATGGACTGCTGTGTAAAGAAGCAATACATTTACTTGTGCCGATGTGATGTATTTGATATTATTCAACCTGTCTGTGGTTATTCTCCAGATAGTATTGATTTTCACCATGGATGATGACATTACCAAGAATGGCATGGACTCCATGGATTCAACTTTGGCTCCGGATAAGCTCTACCAATCATATCGTGAGGAGGTTCATCACCTGTCAACAAGGATTTCGAAGATGGCCTACACCTGCCCTGTCCAGTTGCAAAAGTGAAGACACCCTACTGTTCACTCTCAGTATAATTCTGATGGGGAGTACTGTGTGGTAACTAACTTTAAAAGCTATACTTATGGATCTGTGACATGTGTTACTGAGTACCCCAATTTCTGCTTTGTCCTCCACCAGAAGACTGTCATTGGACATACCATCATAACCCCCGTCCCCCTCCTCGATGCAGACATCATTGATGGTAACCCCAATTATCTGCTCACACGGTCTGAATACTTACCATATTTTAATGTACACATAAACCCACTGACACTTACAGTACATTAAAATCACTTTTAGACAGGAAAGACACACACCTCATCCACATCAGCAATAATATGACCAAAGCCAATGAAGCTATCCTCTCATTGATTAATGATGGTGACATGAATGACCATTGACTAACACCTGGTTAGAGATTACCTTTAAAGGTTTTGTTATTATACAAGCATTTTTAATCTTTATTTTGATTATTATGCTCTGCTGCCTACGGTGCACACTGTGCCAACACAGCGAGCAGCTCGAGTTCCTTTACAAAGCTTGCGCGTCGGGTTTGTAAATGACCACTGCTCTCTGGCCTTTCCCTAGATTTGCCTGTGTTGCCCTTGGAGGGGGAATGTTACATGAGGTCCCTGCACCCTAATTGGTACCCTCAGAGGTACACCGTAGACAGCTAGCACTTAAGTATATGTTATACTAACATATAGGGCTAAGGGCATCTACCATACAAGAGTAGATGTCAGGATATGTACGCATATTGTTGTAATACACTCTGCTTGCTAATACATATGTATTTTCTGTGTGTATTTCTTACTTGTAAGATGCCAAGGCACCCGTGTCCTTGGAGTAATTATGATATGTAAGTCAGCATTGCCACCTTTTGGTGATTTGTACTATTACACTGAGTTATGTAAGACTCTGTATAAGAACTCTTTTGTTCACAAACTGATGACTATACAAAATTGTATAATGTTATCGTGGACCGTGGAGCCACCTCTAATATAGCCAATAGGGCTCATCTCTGTAACTAGAAATGTTTCTATCTTACAGTAACCATAGTAATTATCATAGGTATATATGTAATACACTAGTCTTGTACCTCGGAGATCCAAAGAGACACAAAGAAACCTTGAGGTATAGGGAATGCTTAGCACTGGCTCCCAGTTCGTATTGGTAAGAACTGCTTAGGGCAACTGTAATTTTATCCTTTGGTAGTAATAAACAAGTTTATTACTCTAATGCAATGTGTCTGATTACTTGCATTCCCAATATTGCCAAGAACCTGAAAGTGAGGTTTAGACCTCCTGACACTGTTCTTCCTTGCGATTAGATTATATCTTGATTAGTCAGGCTCTCCTGCCTGGGCTCTGTGTGGCTGGAGTAGAACCTATAGTCTTATCTGATCACACAACTGCCTGGGTGACACTAGCACTAGACACTACCTTTCAGAGAGATTCATCCTGGAGGCTAAATACCCAGCTTCTCAAGGACACCTACGTATTGTCCAGAATACCTACCTTATCCAAACTTTTATAGATAACAATCGTAATTCGGTTCAGAGGGCAGACCATGAATGGTGTGCTCTGAAGTGCTTTCTCCGAGGAGAATTTATATGGCTCTCCTCTATGCGCAAGTGTTGAAGGGAGGCCAAAGCCCTCTCCTTATTAGCTCAGATCCGTACTCTAGAACAATCCCTCTCCTTAAACTCCTTTCATGATACCCTGCAATCCCTCCTCTCTCTACGGAATGAATACTTCTCCCTTCTACAAGAAAAAGCAGAATTTGCTATTCTGAGAACTAAAGCCCAGTATATAGAGCATGGGGAAAAAGCAGGACATTTATTGGCACTGCGTCTTAGGAAACTAGAAACCTCCAAGATGGTACCAGCAATAAGTACTCCTGAGGGTATAATTAAAACCCATCCCAGGGAAATAGTTACAGTCTTTGAACACTTCTATTCTTCCCTTTATGGCCGATGCATATCCCCACCTCCGACGGAAGAACTGATAACTTACCTAAATTCCGTACCGCTACCCTCTTTGACAGCTCCTCACCAAGCTCTCTTATCTATCCCACTCTCTCAACAGGAAGTGGAGGACGCCATCAGCTTGTTAGTGTTGGACAGGGCCCAAGGCCCTGATGGGTTCCCATCCAATTTTTACAAATGCTTTACCAAAGACTTGGCCCCCATTCTTCTCTGCCTATTCCACTACATGTTATCTGGTGAAACCCTAGATCCCACTCTCCTCGAGGCCACTATCATCCTTCTCCTCAAGCCAGATAAACCACCTTCCTGCCCAGCTAGCTACTGGCCCATATCACTTTTAAACTGTCACATTAAAATTCTAGCAAAAATCCTGGCTACCAGAACTGAGAAGGTCTGATCCTGCCTGCTTAGTCAGGAACAGGTAGGTTTCGTCTCCGGCAGATCTTCACTTGATCATGTCTGTAAAATCTCATCTTTCAGGCGGTAGAGTCCTCTTTCTTGTCAATGGCACTAATCTCTCTTGATGCAGAGAAAGCCTTCGACAGAGTGGACTGGGATTTTTTGTGGGCAACACTGCATAAAATGGGCTTCCCTCCAGTATTTGTCCACTGGATCCAAACACTGTACACCCTCCTATCTGCTAGGATCCATTGTAATGGAGTTTTCTCCTCTCTCTTTCCTCTTTATATCGGCACGTGCCAATGATGTCCCTTGTCCCCTTTCTTATTCAGTCTTTATCTAGAACCATTAATCCGACACATAAAAACCTCCCCCGATGTCACTGGAGTTCCCATTGGTAACACCGTACCACAGCTTTCGGTCTACGAAGATTATATTCTTTTACACTTGTCAAATCCCATCCCCTCCTTAGAGATGGTACTGAGAATAATAGATACCTTCAGCAAGTGCTCTAACTACAAGCTGACCCTAAATAAGACCGAAATATACCCCCTCAATCGGCTCACATATAGCCGAAGGATTTCACTCATTTTGGCGTGAAATGGTCTCCTAAAAGTATTAAATACCTGGGTATCTTTCTTACTTCAGACCCCTCCCTTACACGTAAGCTTATTTTTGATGATTTATGGAATTCCATCCAACAGGACCTCTCCCATTGGAGAAACCTCCCGCTTTCACTGTGGGGCAGAATTAACACAATTAAAATGAATGTCCTCCCTAGGCTCTTTTACCCCATCAACTTGCTTAATGTCTGGCTACCCCTATCCTTCTTCAAACGAATCCATGCTGACATCGCCTCCTTCATTTGGCTATATAAAGCAGCTAGAAGATCCTATCTCAAACTGAGTATGCCTAAAGAGGCCGGTGGGCTCCGACTACCTAATTTTCTACTCTACTACTGGGCAAGTCACCTCAATAAATGTGGGAAATGGCTGTCTATACCTCAACTCCAACATCGGTCTGACTATATCCCTATATGGTTACAGATTGAAACCAACCTACTTTCCACCCATAAGCTGAATCCCACCGGAATTCTATCCTCGCCTGTTAAACTACTGCCAAAACCCCTGAATATGTCCCCATTTGGCATTTCGCTTAAGGTTTTGTCTCAACTATGCAGCTACTTCAAAATGTCTCCCATTGTGGATTTCTCCCAGCCTATCCTCTGTAATTTAAACATCAAAATAGGTGGTAATCCAGTCTCTGCGACGTGGCTCCCAATATCTCAAGAACTTAAAGTTTCGGACTTCTACTCCCAAGTCTCCATTTTAGTTACTTAGGAAATATAAAACAAATTCGGACTGGCGTCGGTATCTATTTTCAAGTTATACCAACTCCGGCACCTGTTGATCAGTTTGTTTGGGCCTCAATTGCAACCCCCCACTTTTGGGGACTTCCTCCAGCAGATCGGTGACACAGCCTGTAGACCTCACGTGGTCTGTGTGAGCATTTACTTACCAGTTCACAATCCCCCCCTTGGATGGTTCTAAGGTATGGAGCTCTCTTCTACCTGACCTATAACTCAACTGGGCTCACATCTGGAAAGTCCTGTATATTTGTAACACACAGGACAGGTGCAGGCTAACCCAATATCAGATCTTAAACAACATGTACTATACCCCGATTAAATTAGCAAAACTGGAACGCCTTCCTTCAACTCTAAGCTCTAGATGCAGTATAGAGGAGGGATCCCTCTTACATATCTTTTGGTCCTGCATAAAGGTATCTCCCCTGTGGAAACAAATAGAATAAAAACTAAACCTGTTCTTAGGCCTCCAAGGACTATTCCTTCCGGCAATCTGTATCATTGGAAACTTCTCTCAAATTCAAGTAAAAGAAAGGAGGTACCACATGGCTCTCATCTCATTGGCAGTTAAGAAACTAGTGCTCAGGCACTGGACGGACCAAGCAACCATAACTTACTTGGAATGGCTGCACGAAATGTCTTTTGCCCTTAGAGCTAAACTACTCATTGCCAGCATCCACTCTCGTCAAGCCTCATTCACTAAAAAATGGGGGGGGACTGCATACTCTTTATCTATCCTGATTTCTCCTTGTTGACAGACCCGGGTAACCCTATGATTCACCTAACAGACAGTATTCAGGCCATACCTGGTTTAGCCTTTATGGTCTCACACTCTCTACCAACACTGCACCTCGGGAGGGAGGGATTGGAGGACTGGGGAGGGAGGTAGGGTTTGGGGGAGGTGCTTATTTTATCCAGTTCAAATGTCTGATATTCATGATCAATGTTTTTGTTGTTTATTGTGTGTAAGAATGTAAAATCAATAAAACTTCTCTGATTCAAAAAAAAAAAAAAAGGACATAAACAGAGTGGAGCCAGTCCAGAGAAGAGCAACTAAAATGGTGCAGGGGTTGCATCATAAGCCCTATGAAATGAGACTGAGAAATCACAACAGGTACACCCTAGAAGACAGAAGAGCAAGAGGTACACGATAGACCTACAAGTGCCTCACAGCAGTGAAAAGGGTGCATGAGGGGAGTCCCTTCCACATGACAAAGAGCACCAAGACCAGATGAAACGTGATGCAGCTGGAGTGAGAAAAATTTCACAGGGATGCGAGGAAGTACTACTTCACTGAAACAGTGATGGATGTCTGGAACAGATGCCAGTGGAAGTAGTACAGATGAAAACAATAGGTGGCGTCAAGCATGCATGTGATAAACATGGGGGTATATAGTAAAGAGGAAGGGAGGAGGGAGGGTCAGGGAGACTAGCTAGGGTCTGCAGAGACAAACTAGGCCGGAACTGTGTGGGCCAAGTGGTCCTTTTCTGCCAACAAATTCTACGTTTCTATTTTTCTAGGCTTTTCTTAACAGTAAGACTACCCCACTCGGAATAAAGGTCCCACTTCCCAGACAGGGACTATCCTTACCTACTGAAACCATGGTTTCATAATTCTGCATCATCACTTCCCTGTGAAGCTCCTTCTCTTGTTGGCTTAGCATCTTCCACTCCTCATCTGAAAAAGTGACAGCAACATCTTCAAAGGTTTCTGGTACCTGAAAGGACATGAGACATGTTCACTTGATCTTGCTTTCACTACACATATTAAGAAATCTGCAACTTTTCAACAAGAAGGGAAGAGGCAAGGTTACAATTTGCAACCCAAAGTAGAGGCATGAAGGGGTCACCTATTCACCAAGGATAAATCAATTCTCCCTTTCACCCAAGTGGGTGATGGATTGAAGAAGAGTTCAATGGTCAGAGGGGTGAGCTAACAGGCAAGATGGAAGCTCCTTATTTTTAGTAGAACTAATACAAAAGGAAGAATGGCTTGGCAGTACAGGATGTTTTAACTTAATTTATGTAACAAACTCCTCCAATAGTAGGAGGAAGAGGTTGTTACCATATCTGGCCAGCAGGAGAATGTTGCCCTGACATCATCCACTGTTGGTGACACTGATGTGGGAGGAGCTACAGCGAGTATATAGATAGGGTCCCCTCAAGGTGCTTGCATTCTTGAAGTTCTGTGTTCTTGGGGCTAGGAGTCAGTGTTCTTGGGGAGGGGGTGAAGAATTAGCTAGGTACCAGAGTGCCGGCGCAAAGCAGACACTCCAAGTGTCCTCACTGGGTACGCACCCTAGGGGTGCCAGTGATGGATCAGCTGCGACACTCAAGGTATAGGTGCCGGCTGAAAGGGGTAACCAGGCACTGCCATCAAGGCACTGGGCAGACAGAAATACTCCTATGTGCCTGGCTGAGGGGGCACACACTGTGCCCACCGAAAGGCTGGCTGAAGGACTTGGGCAGGGGTGCACAGGAGACCCTCAATGTATGCTGCTATCTGGAAGTCTGTTCCTGAGAGTGGCAGGAGGTCCTGGCCACCTCACCGCAGTAATGGCATTGATGTAGCACTGAGTGGGACTCTGGGGGGACCTCAGATACCCAGGGTATGTCCCATATCACTGGAACTGGTGGGTGACGATCTGGGGCTTTATCCACAATTTGGGAGTTTCGAGGGACTGCCAAGAGGGTGCAGGAATCCCAAGGGTGTCTCTTCAACGGATATCTCCCGAGGGCTTTCAGGCCTGAGGCAGGTTCCCTTGAAGTTCACTGTGACCATCCTAGTGGGGGGCCAAGACATGTGTCCCGATACCATCAAGAACCCAAGAAACAGATGAAGCAGGTACTGCACACAGACAGCAGAAGCCAAGTAAAACACTCATCTCCATAACTTATGTGAGGAGGGCGAAGTTACCAAATAGCATTAGGGTATTCTATGGCCTGTGTTATCGGAATCCCATCCTAGTAGAGGGGGTCATAGGGTCCTCTGTGTATGCACTGAGAGTGCCGTGTCTGATGGCCATTAGGTCTACAGACCTGGTGAGGAAGTGCCAGCCTGCTATGTTAATTAGGTTGAGAGTTCACCCTGACAGCCAGCCCAGTGGTGCAGAGGGTTGAGGCACTGGGTGCCACACTGGCAACCCTGTTTCAGTTTCTGGGGGTTGGCCAGGGAAGAAGAGGATAGAGCATCCAAGGGACAGCCCTCTTCTCCCAGGAGTGGGGGAAATGGTGCCTGGTGCAAGCCTGGCCCCTGCTGATGTCTGGGGGGGAGGCAACCAGGGACCATTACATAAGGAGGTCAGGGAGTGGTGGCTGCTGATGTCATGCACATGGGAGCGTGTGCAAGGCCGTCTTGGGCAGCACTGCATGCTCGCTTCCCTAAGTGCAGAAAAACAAAGAAGTGGTGGTTATTTCTGGTTTGGCTGGCCATCCCAGTCACTTACAGGCCCTGCACCCACTAAGTACCTGGACCACGCTGCAGGATGCATGTCTGCAAGTCCTGGTGGAAAGCCAGGGTAATGGGTCATGGGAGCATTTAGCCATCCTGGGGAGTACTGGCGCAAGTAATAACTAACTGCAAAAAGAGAGTTCGCCCAGATATTACTGGGTGGCTTGCCAGCGTGCTGTGTTGTGTAACAAGTAATGGGCCATGTATGTACATCGCACCACTAGAAGAATGTGCACAGAAGCCAGGTTTTAGCACTGAAGGGGGATAGGGAACCCCCAGGCACCCTGTTACTCAAGAAGTATGGAAAGGCAGTACAAAGGAGCCTTGGATATCGATCCAAAAATGATAGAGTGTCAGACACCATGTTTTAAGGGTGAACTGCTAGGGGCAAGGAATGTATGGCAGTCCAGAGAAGGGCAACCACAATGGTGCAGGGACTGCATCAGAAAACATATGAGGACAGATTTACTGAACTCAATATGTGTACCCTAGAGCAAAGGAGGGAGAGAGGTGATATAAGTGAAACATTCAAACACCTTAAGGGCATTAACAAGGTGAAAGAGTCTAACATGTTTCAATATAAGAAAAATAGCAGGACAAGAGGACACAGCATGAGAGTAGAGGGAGGCTGATTAAGGGGTAATGTGAAGAAGTTCTTTTTCACAGAAAGGGTGGTGGATGCATGGAACAGCCTACCTCAGGAAGTGGTGGATATGAATACAGTGCAGGGCTTCAAACAGGCATGGGATAGGCATAAGGGAGCAATACAGATGAGTATGAATAGATAGGCCATTGACAGAACAAAGGCCAATGGCACATTCATAAGGTAGAAAAAGAAATGGGCATACTGGATGGGCCTTGCGGTCCTTATCTGCCACCAACTTCTATGTTTCTATGTATAAAATGCCCCACAGCAGGTGGCTGCTAAGCCACTAGCAAGTCTTATAGTTAGAAATAGTTAAAATGGTTACCCAGTAACACAGAGTTACTATAATGAATGGTGTAGGAGGTGAAGGCATAAGGCCCATGACTACTTATTGTGCAAATGAACTTTGGCCTGAATTCCTCCAGTAAAGTCAAGTTCCAGAAGTCCCAGGCCAGGGTCCAGCGTTATTTTGCCCCACTATCTAAAGTGTCCACATCTGGGGCCCACATCCACTAACTCCAGTAGACAGTCAAGCAACCCATGCTGCTGAGTGAAAGAGGCTCCCAGCGAGCAGCCCTATGATATATCCCTCAACATGGGAGTTCCGTGGGCCATGCCCACCCTCATTTAGGGCAATGATGCAAGTTTGTCCCAGAGCTGCCTGCAGGGGGGCTGCATTTGCATTCTTCACAAAGTTTTAAACGGTATTAAACAGGACAAAATAATGTTAAACATCAAACCTAGGGTAAAAATGCTGGCCTGTCAATGTAGTGGGAGTATTTCTGCTTGCAAAGCCAGAGAACCAGGTTAGGAAATGTGCCTGGGTACTCAGGGGCCAGCACCGGGGAGGAGAATCAAGCACCCCAGAGGCAGAGGCAGCTACCTCCATTGCTATACTACCACCTCTGGGTGTTACTGCACACACCGCCAGAGATCTGGGTTAGGGAGTGTGCCTGGGCAGTCAGGGACCAGCATCAGGGAGGGGGGATCACACATCACAGAGGGCTCTCTCAGGGCAGCTACCTCCATTGCTACACTACCACATCTGGGTGTTGCTGCACACACTGCCAGTTACCCGGGTCAGGGAATGTGCCTGGGCAGTGAGGGGCCAGCATCAGGGAGGGGGATAAAGCATCCCAGAGGGCACTCTCAGGGCAGCTACCTCAACTGCTATACTACCACCTCTAGGTGTTACTGCACACACTGTCAGTGACCAGGGTTCAGGAACGTGCCTGGGCAGTCAGGGGCCTGCATTGTGGAGGGGGATAAAGTATCCCAGAGGGTCCTCTCAGGGCAGCAATCTCCATTGCTATGCTGTCACCTCTGGGTGTCACTACACACACTGCCAGTGATCCAGGATAGGGAACGTGGCTGGACAGTCGGGGCCAGCATCAGGAAGGAGGATCAAGCATCCTAGAGGACACTCTCAGGGTAGCTACCTCCACTGCTCTACTACCACCTTTGGGTGTCACTGCACACACTGCCAGTGACCCAGGATAGGAAACGTGGCTGGGCAGTCAGGGGGCAGCATCAGGGAGGGGGATAAAGCATCCTAGAGGGCACTCCCTCATTTTCCCGCTCCCACTCCCTCAGACGCTCGCACTTTGTTGATCCCCCCATCGAACCACTCATCCATTAGTCAGGCTTTACCCATCGTTTCCCACAAATCTGGAACTCACACACACACACACACACACACACACACACACACACACACACAAATGTGGCACTCCTCCTCCTCCCTTGCCTCTGCCTTACATAACTTTCTCTCATCTAACTGCTCCTGCTTTAACCCTCCTCAACCATTCCTCTTATACCTCTGCTCCTCTCCATGCCTCACATCCCCTATTAAACCTTCCTGTCCCCCCGAGCCTGCTTCTCAACACACTCTCCTCTCCCTTCACCGCTTAACCCCTCACTCCTACCCCCTAACCTTTTTCCATTACCAACTTGCCCCTGCTTAGCGTTGACCTCTGGCAGGGTTCTCAGCATCCTGGAGGGGTCTAGCACTGAGGAAGTCTCCTCCTTCCCCTCCCCCCTCTCTCCTTTCTACCCAACTTGTCCTTGCCTAAATCTGCCCTCTGTCAGGATTCTTAGCACCCTGGCAATGTCTACTATCAGGTAAGTTTCTTCCCTCCCTCCTCCTTTTTTCCTTTCCTCTTCTATCCCCCCATTCCCTCTGCCCAACTTGTCCTTACCTAATTCTATCCCCTGGCAGGGTTCTCTACATCCTGGAGGGGCCCAGCACTGGGCGATTACTCTTCCTTCTCTCCCCCTCTATCCTTTCTACCCAACTAGTCCTCACCTGATTCTGTGCTCTGGCAGGGTTCTCTGCATCCTGGAGTGGCCTAGTCTTCGGCAAGCTTCTTCTTTCCCTCCTCTTCCCTCCTTTCCCTTCATCCTTTCTTTTCTCTCTTCCCAACTTGTCCTCACCTAGTTCTGCCCCCTGGCAGGATTTTCAGCATCCTGGAAGGGTCCAGCACTGGGAAATGACTCTTTCTTCCCTCCCCTTTCCCCTCCATCCTCTCTGCCTAACTCGTCCTCGTTTGACTCTGCTCTCTGGCAGGGTTCTCAGCATCCTGAAGAGGCATAGTCTCAGGCAAGTTTCTCCCACCCCTACACCTCCTCCTCCTCCTCCTTCCCTTTACCATCCCCTCTACTGTCTCTACCCAACTTGTCCTTGCCTACTCCTGCACCTTATTCTAAGTCCTCACCTCATTCCATCACTGGCAATGATCTCCGCACTCTGAAGGGGCCAGTTCCAGGTATGACTCGTCCTTCCCATCCCTATCCCTTACTCCCACCTCTGTCCTGCCCCCCTCTCTACCCCCCTGCACTTAATCAAAGGAATTAGTTCACTTGAGCTAATAACTTGCACTTTTTGTTCTGTCTGAGGTGCTCCCAGATTGCTCTAGCCCTGTGTTAACTTGCCCCCACAACTGATTTTTTTTTTTTTGCTCACTTTTCTCCGGTAATGTTCCCCCCATCATTATCCTCTCCTTCCCCCAGCTGGGTTCCCATCTACCCCTCTACCCTCCTTGATGTCCCCTAACTGCACCTCATTCATTCAATAATTGCTACATAATCTGCCTCTTAACCGTCATCCATGCCTGCAAGGAGTTGGCACCAAGGCTATATTAAATTTCTGTACTATGCTCCTCAGATATGCCACTTGTAATTAAATGCATCTTCCACAGGTGTGTTATATTTAACTGTATGTTATGTCACAAATGGGACTGTATGATTATTTATGATTTTTTGAACTGTATGTATTGTTACAAATGTAATTGAATGTTTAATTTCTCGGATATGTTAAATGTTTAACTGTATGTCTAATTCTTCATCTAATTGCTTCACCACCCCCCCCACCCGGTCACACCAGGAGGCGAGCAACTTGTTCAGTGTGCACTCCTGGTGAAACATTTCAGTAAGTAAATAAACACAATAAAACTCCCAGGGCACCTACCTCCATTGCTATACTACCCCCTCTAAGTGCTACTGTCATTGAGACCCAGGTTAGGGAACATGCCTGGGCAGTCAGAGGGCAGCATCAGGGAGGGGGATCAAGCATCCCAGAGGACAGTTACCTCCAATGTTATACTACCACCTCTGGGTGTTACTGCACACACTGCCAGAGACCAGGGTTGGGGAGCGTGCCTGGGCAGTCAGGGGCCAGCATCAGGGAGGGGGATCAAGTATCCCAAAGGACACTTTCAGGGCAGCTACCTCTGTTGCTATACTACCACTTCTGGGTGTTACTGCACACACTGCCAGTGACCAGGGCTAGGGAACGTGCCTGGACAGTCAGGGTCCAGCATCCTGGAGGGGGATCAAGCATCCCAGAGGGCATTCACAGGGCAGCTACAGTACCTCCATTACTATACTGCCACCTCTGGGTGTTACTGCACACACTGCCAGTGACCTGAGTTAGGGAACATGCCTGGGAAGCCAGAGGCCAGCATTGGTGAGGAGTATCAAACATCTCAGAGGGCACTCACAGGGCAGCTACTTCCATTGCTACACTACCATCCCTGGGTGTTACTGCACACACTGCCAGTGACCCAGGTTAGGGAACGTGCCTGGGCAGTCAGGGGCCAGCATCAGGGACAGGAAATCAAGTATCCAGAGGGCACTCTCAGGACAGCTACTTCCATCACTATACTACCATCTCTGGGTGTTACTACACACACTGCAAGAGACCTGGGTTAGAGACTGTACCTGGGGAGTCAGGGGCCAGCATCGAGGAGGAGCAGGAGTAAGTATCCCAGAGGACATGCTCTGGGCCGCTACCTCCACTGCTATGCTACCACTTCTGCATGACCACAGGTTGTAGTGAATCTGGAGTAGCTTAGGGGGAGGGGGAACAATGACTGGTGCCAGGTTGAACACACTTGCGTCCTAGGGGGAAAGGGACAAAGAAAAGTGGAAAGCCCTGGCCAGTAGCAGGATGACAATCTGGCCATCTGTAGGCCCCACTCTAATGAAGTGGCTCTCCTCCAAGCTGGATCCCAAATTGCAGTTGGAATTGGGGAGCTCTGCTACCCTAGCCACAGAGGGCAAACATTGACAGATAGAATACTGGTAAACCTGTGAGAAGCTGGGTGAGGGGGCTGGGGAGGATGGACTAGAAGGGGGCATGACATTTGCAAAGTGATATTAACACAGCAACCCTGAAGAAAACTAAGGTAACTACTTATTTATTTTATTTTATTCTTTGGTAACCAGGTAAGGCACACTAGGCACATGTGCCTGTTTTCAGGAGCGACCCGGGAGCACTAGGGTGGTTAAGTGACTTGCTCAGAGTCACACAGTATGCAAGTAGAGGTTGTGGGAATCAAACCCAGGTCTGCTGGATGTACCAAGCTCATTCACAGCTCGTTACTCTTGTTACTTTAACCCCACGCTATACTGCCAGCCTGTCCATATCGTCCATTACAGCTGTCTGTAGGCTACCTTTGTATGGGACGGTTTGTAAAAACAACAGACATAAGAACGTGCCAGCAGAAGGGACATTGCGATCCATCTAGTCTGCCCATAAAAGCTACCCCCCCAGTCTCTTCACTGTCTTAGGTTTCCACAGTGCCTATCCCATGCTAGCTTGAACTCCCCCACTGTCTTCGCTGCCACGACCTCTGGGAGCAGACCCCCACAAATTCCCCGCTTAGGTGCTCTTTAAAGGCCTAAACCAGCATCGATCACTCACGCATTAACTTTGGAGCCTCAGAGTCTGGACCAGCCGAGTCTATCAGTAAGCCCCAACTGCTTGCATGGAGGAGTTAAATTCATATTTATCTCAAAGTGTACCTGTTGAACAAGTATTTGACTAACTTTGACAGCATAATGTACTTTTAATCATGAAATGATGTTTATTTATCCTTTTGTATTACCACTGGATATGCTTTGGCACGGAATACTCAGAAACATGAAAAGATAGAGACAGAAAAAGATACAATCAAGTCAGGACACAGAAATAAAAACATAGTTAAACATTTGAAAAAGAACCAACAGCCTTGAAATGCCACTGTCTCTATATGGATTAATTCAGTTTGATATGAAATAATGTTAAACTAACCCCATACCTCTCAACCTCTTGCCTGTGAAACAGGGACAAGGCTTAAAAAAATCAGGGACAAAGACCCTAAATCAGGGACACATCTTAAAAACTGGTACTATTCAGTCAGAAAGCTGATAGAAAAAGGGGATTTGTGTTAAGAGGCATTTTCTGAAGAAGAACAAGTATGTTACTTTAATGTTTGACATTATTCTGTGCTTTTAGTCCCCGCTGTTCTGTCACAAAAACACAAATTTTACGAGGGACAGAGGAAAATTTTGAGGCAAAATCAGGGACAGTTGAGAGGTATGACTAACCCCATGTGCCCAGTCTGTGCTATTTTTAAGCAGTCCTATACAGTAACTTCTTACCTCCAGCTTCATGATCCTCTGTGTCAGTTTCCAACACCACCTCCTCACAAGATGAAACCACACTGTTTATAGAAGTGTGAGCAGATGTAATTCTTCAACATTTGGAAGCCTCTGGACTTGGAAACTAATTACTATTCACAGAAAAAAAGTTCCCTCTGCAGCTCCCTTTGTGCTCAACTCTCTGCTCCTGTCTCTAGCTGCTCTCAGAAATTAAACTACACTTCCTGTCCACCTCTGTAATGTGTCCCTACCCTTCATACCATCTCATTAATATTCATAGGGTACTGCGGCTGGGGAGGAGACAGGAAGGGGGTTCCTAAACATGGTAATCCCTTAAAGAGGGAGGACCAACCTGTAATATTTAGAGAAATGTGGTTGTATTTGTTCATGGAGGCTTCCAGTACCCACCCCCATCTGCCTCTTTTGTAAAAAGAAAGACACCAACCAACTCTTGGGTTCAAAAGACTGCAGAACAATTTAATTCAGAAATCAAGCTACGCGATTAGTACCGATTACACATACAGCAAATGATTTTCATAGATGCCCTTTTCCGATAATTAACTGGAAATCCAACCCAATGGCAGGGGAACCTCAGAGACAGATGCACCCTTGAGAAAATATACCCCCAAAAAAGTGTTTGTATTCTGTACCTTTTTACCCCCGTGTTTAGCATGTTTAACTCCCCTTCCCGTGCTGGTAACCTTACGATATGTAATACTATTGTGCTCAGTTGGGAGTTCTTTCTTCTTTTGGTGTATATAACTGTTTTTATCCCTGTGGTTTTGCTCTAGTTTTGCTCTGTAAACTGATATGACTGTGACCCTGATTCTTTGCATGTCTGTTACTCCTATTTGTTTTTATGTATTGGCTGGTTTTTGCCTACTGTACTCTCTCAGCTCTTACCTGTAAATAGGCACTTGTCACCAAGGTCATTAGACAAGCAAAAGCAGATTATTTCAAATTACAACTGGCCCATGCTCACCCCTCCAATTTCTGGAACATCGTACACTCACTCCTTGATCCACCCATGCAACCCAGTTCCCCTACCTTCATACAACACGACCAGCCTACTACCAACCCTATTAGCATTGCTGAAACCTTTAACAAATGTTTCACCTCCTGCGCTGTGCCACATCCACCCCCACAATCTGTTGTCCCCCCACCCCGTCACAACAATTTAGTATTCTCACCTGTCTCTGAACAAGAGGTACTCATAGCCCTCCACGCATTAAATATCAGCAAATCGAGCCCAGACAAGATCCACCCTAAGCTCCTACAGCTCTTGTCTCCTGTAATCTCTAAGTCACTCGCCCATCTACTTAACCTCTCCTTTTCCTCAGGCTTGGTCCCTCAGGCCTGGAAATCCACCTCTGTTATCCCACTCCACAATGGCGGTGACCCCTCTTTACCTGGAAATTAGAGGCTAATCTCCCTCCTCCCAGCTCTTGCTAAGCTGCACGGGTCCATGGCCCACTCTAGACTGTCAAAATTCCTAACTGCAAACAATCTCCTAACTCCCCACCAGGCTGGCTTCAGGAAGCAGCACTCCACTATCTCCTCACTCCTGCATGTCACAAACCATGCTCACACTGCCTCTGACCAAGGCCTCCTCACCGCTGCTGTGTTTGTTGATCTGGCCAAGGTCTTTGATTCCGTTTCCAGCATCCTCTCCTCCTAACTAAACTAAAAACTATAGGCCTTGCTCCTATCACCGTAAAATGGTTCAAGTCTTACATATCCAACAGGTCACAATCAGTCAAAATCGCTGATGGCTCTTCCTCTCCCCTACCCATCTTAGCTGGTGTCCCACAATGCTCTGTTCTAGGTTCCATCCTCTTCTCCCTCTTCATTAATGACCTTCTCTCCTCCTGCACAAATCCCAACATACATATGTACATGGATGACACATTCCTCTTCACCTTAGGCCCATCAACCCACGAAGCCCAAGCTACCCTCCAGTGTGATTTCAATGATATTCAGCACTGGTTCAGTCAAAACCAACTAAAAGCAAACACCTCCAAAACTGTTTCTAGGATATTTGGCACAACTCAAACGCTCAGCAGATCCCCCCCCCCAATCACTTCCCTTGATGGTGCCCCTCTTTACCAGGTCATTAATTACAAATAGCTGGGTGTCTGGCTCAACCCTCCACCTATCCTTCTCAGCCCACATAGATGCTACCATCGCAAAACTATGCCCCAAACTTGGTATGTCATATCGACACCGTGATTCCCTTCCACTGCCTGCCAGACTCCAAATTGTAACTAAAACAAGCATTTGTCAATGCCGAATGTTTGCTTGCTGACATTGGCATTGGTAGTGTAGAAGTTACAGAGCTGTATAATAGGAATGGCAGCGAAGTATTGAACTGAAGACAACCCCACCACCACCCTGCCGAAAGTGACAGGCATTGGGGTGTGCCTTTGGGTCATCGGGCATAACGACCACGCCGTTTCACCACACCCCACCCCGCAGACACTGACAAGTGTCACGGTGTGCCTTGGGGTCTTTGGCCCTTATGCGCACCCCATTCCATCAGGAAATACGGTGAGATGGGTGCAGTATAGGAGAATGGGGTGAAGTTTGGGGCCGAAGAGTCCGAGGCACACCTTGATGCCTCTCACTGGCTGCAGGGTGTGGGTGGGGGCGGAATGGTATGAGCATTACAGGCAAGAATCCCAAGTCTCACTCCTGATGCCTGTCATTCTCTACAGGGTGGGGCGTTATGGTCAGAAACCCTAACGCCTCAGGCATTCGATGGTATTTTCACTCCAAATTTTCAACACTTTTTTTTGTGCCCCCACCTCAAGAACAGTGGCAATATCAGTTTGTTAGCTGAAAACTGCTTTTGCACAGCGACTACGGCATTTGGCACCACAGGTGCAAAAACACATTCCGAACAGGATATGAAAAATGACAGCGGTACTGTTCATGGGGAGGTGTAAAAAATGGCAATGTTGAAAATCTGCTGTGAAAATATTAAAAAAACTGGTGAAGTCACGAGCGTGCGTAGAAACTGTGCAACGCACACCCGTAGTGTAACTAGTTTGGGAATTTTTTTACAGCAGATTGTTAACACAGGCATTTTGGGACCTCCAATCATGAACAGTGTCAGTGTGATTTTCTTTATCTGTCCCGAACAATGATTTCACACAGTGACCACGCATTTCTGCGCTGAAAGTGTGAAAACACATTTCAGCCATGTTGTGGAAAATGACAGCTGTACTGTTCATAAGGAGGTGTGGAAAAATGCCACTGGTGAAAATCTGGACTGAAAATATTACAAATTCATGAACTTACGAGGGTGCGTGGAAACTGCTCAATGCTCACTCGTAACACCGTCATTTTATGGAGTTTTGTCACCAAATTTTCAACATAGCCATTTTAAGACCTCTGCTCATGACCAGTGTCACTGTGATTTTCTTAATCTGTCCCAAACATTGTTTTCACACACCGACTGTACCATTGTGCGCTACATGTGCGGAAACACATTTTGGGCAAGATGTGAAAAATGGTAGCTGTACTGCTCATAAGGAAGTGCGGTAAAATGGCACTGTTGAAAATCTGGTGTGCAAATATTACAAATTCGCAAACTTGCCAGCGTGCGTAGGAACTGCGCAACGTGCGCTCCTAAAACAGTCGTTTTTGGGAATTTTTTCACCAAATTTTCAACATAGCCATTTTAACACCTCTGCTCATGACCAGTGTCACTGTGATTTTCTTAATGTGTCCCATACATTGATTTTCGCACCGACTGTGACATTAATAGCTACATGGTGAAACATGTTGTGGAGAGATGTGAAAAATGACAGCTGTACTGCTCATAAGGAGGTGTGGTAAAATGGCAATGTTTGAAAATCTGGTGAAAATGAAAATTCAGCAACTTCACGAGCATGCGTGGGAACTGCATAGCGCGCGCAATAAAACAGTCATTTTTAAGAATTTTTCCACCAAATTTTCAAAATAGGCTTTTTGAGAGCCCACCTTATGAACACTGGCAGTTTCATTTCGTTAATCGGTCCCGAAAGGTGATTTCGTGCAGTGACTGCGAAATCACCCTTCAGGCCCGATTAACGCCATGACAGTGACAGCATTCATGAGAAGGGGTCCCAAAAACCCCATGTTGAAAATTTGGTGCAAAAATTCCAAAAAATACCCGAGATATGCAGCAAAGTTGAAAAAACCCTATCTATCCCATTATACAGCTTACCGGCATTTCCTCAGTTCGCGGTCGGCTTTGAAGAGTGCAGGCGTGGTCCCAGTCCACGAAGATCATCGCGCCGACTCCGGAGGTAAGTAAGGGGTGGGGGTGGGGGCAGGGGTGCGCAGTGGGTGGGCGTGGGTAGGCTGGGAGAATGCGAGGCGTTTTCTTTTACAGTTTTTATTTTTTTGGAAGGCGACAGGGGCGTTGCCACGCTGGGGTGGGCTCCTAGCATGGCAGCTGGAAAGGATGTTTGGGAGGCTGGAGCCGGCGGAAGTTAGGCACCCCGTCGGCCATACAAACGTGTGCCACGCTGGGCTGGGCTCCAGCGTGGCACCTGGCTTTGGGGGTGGGCGTGGAGCTGATGGGGCATTGGGCACCCCCATCAGTTATACAGTATGTGCGTGGGGGGGGCGCGTGAGCATGCAATATGTGTGCGTGCGTGTTGAGGGGGGGCTCTGCTCACTGAAACAGAGCTCGCCCTTTCAACTGTATGCCACTGCATTTTCAACTGCTGTCATAGACAGCTGGAGCAGTGATTGGAGCACTGTGACTGCGCCTGCAAACACACTGACTGAACTGGAAGAGGCTGACACACCTCTGGAAAACTTAGATGATGGCACTGTGTTTCTTGCACATGCGTGCAAGCAAACATAATGATCCTCCCCATTGTTGACTATGCTGACGTGGTCTACTGCACAGCCCCTACAACCTCCCTATCTAAGCTGGACACCGTCCTAAACTCCTTCTGCTGCCTTGCCACCAACTCACCCCTCAGAACTTATCACTGTGATCTCTACCCCCTTCTTGGTCTAACTCCCCTGGCCCTCAGATGTTACAGCCACTCCCTCAACCTTATATCTAAATTCTGGTTCAACATGCTACCCTCCTACCTGTCAATTAGTCTAAACGCCGCCTCTGACCATCATTATGAACTGAGACACAACAATGAATGCTCCTTCTGTATACCCCATCCATCCTCCGCTTTTGGCCAAGCTGCCTTCTCCTTCCAACTCCCCAGTTTGTGGAACAAACTAATCCCCTCCGTTAGGAACTCCTCCTCTTACCTCACCTGCAAACAACAACTTCCCTCCTTTCCTCCCCCCCTGCACCTGTCCCAGATGACATCATCACCTCTCACCTGGCTTTGCTGTCTATTACCTCCAAAAGTACCTTCCTCTACTTCTTCAGATGTGTGCACTCTACAATTGTTACTCTGTATGTTCTGTCACCAAACTGAAAATGACCCTTTCAATATTGTATTGTAAATCTATTGTACAGTATCTATTGTAAATGCAATTACTCACTGTAACATATGTGAATGTTTCTACATGTTTCTGATGTACCCATTTTTTATGTACTTTTGCTGTTACTGCATCTTGTAAGCTAATTTGTATGTACTCCAAATTCCCCCTTCCCCGGGTCACACCTGAAATCGAGCCTCGGCTCAGTGTGCCTATCCCAGTTATCAATTGTTCAATTTAAGAAAAACAAACAATGATTTGCCTTGTGTACCCTACTGGGTAAGCAAAAATCCATGTAAATAAATAAACCAGGCTCCCACTGACTCTGGAGGGGCCTTCCCACCTCTACCACCTGTGAAAATTACGCATGCTCTCTCCAGCTGCCCCCCCCATCCCTAACAGGGTGGGAATCCACCCCTTCCTCCCTTTCTTTCCAGCCCTCAGCTCCACAGTTTGGTCCTGCAGGGGGATGAGGTACATATTTTAGCTGATCTCCCTGAAGCATGCCTACTCATAACAGGGGAAGCACAAAAACTATAGTCTGTGATCTGTCCCACAAACAAAATTTCCTTGTCACCCTCAAAACTGGCTGCATACTTTTCAATCCATAATAGAGTCTAGCATGTTCTATACTGAGAGATTAAATATGTTTCATCTGATGTCAGACAGGTGGACTCTGTTCCTCTGGTAAGGCCACATACATGATGTCAGATTTCCCTTGTGTGCCACAGCTGTGCCACCTGTCCAGCATATAAATTTGCACGTGTTCTTATTCAAGTTAACCCATGCCCTGTCAGTGACCATAAGCTCCACAACATGGCACCAAACCAAGTGTGAGAGGATGACTGATCCCACCAGGGGCAATGGGGCCCACTGGGCAGCCCAATCCAACTTTATGCACAGCATGAGCTCCAGCTTGGCCTGCACCCCCATGTTATTCATCCAAGATCTCCATTATCTCAAACTTTTTTTTCTAAATAAATGCTGGGCATGACCACCAGGAATGGGGGAAGGGTCATATTCAAGTCTATTTTCAGAGGAAAGAGTCCCGAAGTGGCTTCTAGCTCTGAAGGAGGAAAAGGCTATGGGACCAGACAGGATACATCCAAGGGTACTGAAAGAACTCAGGAACACTGGCTGTCCTCTGATGGCCTTATTCAACAGCTCACTGGAATCAGGCATGATTCCAAAGGACTGGAGGAAAGCGAACGTGGCTCCTCTAAATAAGGGTGGCAGCAGAGAAGAGGCTAGCAATTATACGTTGATGAGCCTCACCTCAGTGGTGAGGAAATGAATAGAAACACTGTTAAAGGAAAGGCTGACAGAGTGTTGTATTGGACTCGCTCAGGCGGGCCTGTTCCTGCACTCAGAAACTTAGCAGGGGAAGGGACTCTGGGAGGCTTCTAGGAAAAGGAGGTGCCTCAGGTTCTGGCACCTTTTCTGTGTCCTGTGGGCTGGCGAGTTTCTGAAGTGACAGCCCCTTGCACAAACTAAGACTTGCCAATTGTTGTTGTTTTTTTTTTGGGGGGGGTGCATTAGGTCTTCTGTTTTAACTTATGTAGGCCATAATTGGCAGCAGCTCAGTGAGAGAAGCAATTTGGAGTTTGTGAAAGTGCTTAAATTGAGCTGCTAATCTTGGATTTGTTCATTGTTGAGAGATATGTGGCTGTCACTATCAGCTGGCTCCCATCAATCACCAGTACATTGGCTGGGGACTGCACCTTATTTGAAGTGAGCCAGTAAGGCAGTACACTATATTTTAAAAGGAAGCAACTCTGGCAGTCGCGTTTTAGAATAGGGCCTCAGCCGAAGGTAGGTCCACCTTGCCGACTGGTGACTGAGCTTACACTTACTTTCACATCAGAGCTCTGATCCGAAAAACAGAGACCCCTACTCTCTCAACTAACCTCCTTCCTTGATGACTCTTCCTTCTTTACCCCATTCCAATCTGGTTTTCAGAAGAACCACTCCACTACCAACCCCCTACTAAGGCTCACTGATTCCATCCTCACTGGTATGGATAATGGCCTCATTACCTCTGCCATCTTTGTCGACCTCAGCAAGGCATTCGACACAGTCTCCCATGCCCTACTTCTTTACTCCCTTATGGCTGCTGGGTTGCCTACTTCTGCCCAAAACTGGTTTAGAGCCTACCTCTCAGGCAGAACACAACCAGTCAAGATCCAGGATACAATCACCCCCCCTCCTTATTTCCATAGGAGTCTCACAGGGCTCGGTGCTTGGACCCATTCTCTTCTCCATCTTCCTAAATGACTTGCCCTCAGTATGCTCCCCCTCCTCCTCTATCCATATGTATGCCAACGACACCATCCTGTTCTCCTCTGACAAATGCCCTGCCAATGTAGCAACCACCCTTCAGCTTGACTTCCACCAGGTTCAGTTATGGTTTGCCTCACGACAACTATTCTTAAATGCCAAAAAGACTGTCTCCATGACCTTTGACACTAGGCAGAGACTCCCTAGGCTCCAGCCTTTACCATCTTTCCATACCCTTGATGGGACAATCCTAGAGGATACCTCCTCATTCAGATACCTTGTGGTTTGGTTGGACTAACACCTCAACTTCTCTGGCTACATTGACGCCATCCTGAAAAAATTGCTCCCCAAGCTTGATGCCTTATTCAGAAACTGTAGTTGCATCCCTTCTACAGCATGACGTGAACTAGTCCAGAAGATGATCCTTCCTATTTTCAACTAGTGTGATGTAGTCTATGGTGCTGCTCCCAAATCCTCCCTAACCAGACTGGACACTCTATTGAACTCCGTCTGTCAATTTGCCCTTGATGCTCCATCACACACTCATCACTGTGACCTCTGCCACACCATATCCCTTCCCCCACTTGCCAACAGGTGCCTCGCTCATTGTGCCAAACTCACTTCTAAATTTTGATTAGGAGAACTTCCCTCCTACCTCTCATACTCACTCTCCTCCCCCCATTCCCTCAGATCCTCTGACACTCATACTTTGTTGGTCCCCCGTTGAACCACTCTCATCAGTCAGTCAGGCTTTACCAATATACACAGAAACATAGAAACATAGACTTTGATGGCAGATAAGGACCGCTTGGCCCACCTAATCTGCCCATTTCCCTACCTAGAGGATAAGCTGCAGATCCTATTTAACCAACAGCCTATTTCTTCCTACCCCCACAAAAATTGCCTTATGTCTGTCCCATGTATTCTTGAATTCTCCCACAGTTTTAGACCCCACAACCTCCTCAGGAAGGCTGTTCCATGCATCTACAACCCTCTCTGTGAAAAATACTTCCTCCACATTACCTCTGAGCTCATCCCCTCTATCTTCAAATTGTGTCCCCTTGTTCTTGCACATCTCTTTTTCTGAAAGATGCTACCCTCTTGGACTTTGTTGATTCCACTGAGGTACTTAAACATTTCTATCATGTCCCCCCTCTCCCTCCTTTCCTCAAGGGTATACATATAAAGCTCCTTTAGTCTCTCCTCGTATGGCTCCTCTTGCAGACCCTGCACCATTTTAGTTGCCCTCCTCTGAACTGCCTCCATCCTGTCTATGTCCTTGCGGAGATGGGGTCTCCAGAACTGGATGCAGTACTCCAGATAAGGTCTCACCTACTGTCTGTACATGGGGATAACAACTTCCTGTTTTCTGATGGTGATACCTCTCCCTATACATCCCAGTATCCCCCCAGCCCTCCCTACCGCCTTCTCACATTGCTTGCCAACCTTAAGGTCATCTGATATGATTACCCCCAGGTACCTTTCCATTTTTGTTGTTGTTACTACCTCCCCCCCATTGTGTAACCTTCCCCTGGGTTTTTGTTTCCCAGGTGCACTACTTTGCACTTCTTTGCATTGAATCCAAGCTGCCAAACTTCTGACCATTCCTCCAACCTTGCCAAGTCCCTTCTCATCCTTTCCACGCCTCCTTATGCATCAACCCTGTTGCAGATCTTTGTGTCACCTGCAAAGAGGCATACTTTTCCTTCCAGTCCCTCTGCAATGTCACTTATAAAAACATTAAAAAGGACTGGACCCAGTACTGAACCCTGCAGTACCCCACTAGTAACCCCTCTTTCTTCAGAGTGGACTCCATTTACAATTACCCTCTGTGTCCTGTTCAGCCAATATTTTACCCAGGCTACCACCTTGGGACCCACTCCCAGGCTGGTTAATTTGACTACTAATCTTTTGTGTGGGACTGTGTCAAATGCATTGCTAAAGTCTAGGTAGGCCATGTCCACAGCCCCCCCTTGGTCTACTACTTTGGTCACCCAGTCAAAGAAATCAATTAGATTCGTCTGACATGACCTTCCCGCTGTGAACCCATGCTGCCTTGGGTCCTGTGCCCCACTGGCCTCTAGGTACTCAACAATTCTTTCCTTCAGAAGTGATTCCATCACTTTCCCTACCATAGAGGTCAAACTGACAGGTCTGTAGTTTCCTGCCTCTGTCTTGGTCCCACTTTTGTGAAGGGGAATCACATCCACCTTCTTCCAGTCCTCAGGTACCACACCATCCTCCCATGATTTGTTAAAAAGGGTAGTCAGTGGTGTCACTAGTTCTCTGCTTAATTCTTTTAGAATTCTGGGGTGAATTCCATATGGCCCCATTGCTTTGTCCACCTTCAGTTTTAGGAGTTCTTTCAGAACCCTTTCTTCTGTGAAAGGACTGGGATCGACCCCCCTCTCCAGAGTGCTTCTGTTAATTGGATTAGGCACCTCTCCCACCCACTTCCTCTTTTGTGAATACTGAACAGAAGTATTCATTCAGTATCCCTGTTTTTTCACTGTCACTCTCTGCCCACCCACCATCCATTCTATTCAGCCTCACTATCCCTCCCTTTGTCTTTCTACGCTCCCTGATATATCTATAAAAGGTTTTATCCCCCTTCTTAACTGAGTTAGCTATCTTTTCCTCAGTTTGTGCCTTTGCTATTCTGACTACCCTCCTGCTTCCTTCTGCCTTAACTGGTACAGTTCTCTGTCCTGCTCCTTCTGTGTTTCCTTATACTTCCTAAATGCTATCTTTTCTCCTAACCTCCACACACCTCTTTTGAGAACCATAGTGGCCTTTTCTTTTGTTTTGATTTGTTTATTTGCTTCACACAAAGGCTTGTTGCCTCTGTGATGGCAGTTCTGATATTTCCCCATTGTTGCCCCACCCCTCCTCCTAGCCTGTTTGCTAGTGCTTTTCTAAGGCACTCTCCCATCTTGCCAAAATCAGCCATCCTGAAGTCCAGAACCCTCACTTTTATATGGCTTGATTCTGTAGCTGAGTTTATTATGAACCACACTGTTTGGTGGCCACCTGTTCCCAAATGGCTATCCACTTCTAGATCTGAGATCCTCTGACTGTCCCCATTTGAGAGTACGAGGTCTAAGATTGCTCCCTCATGAGTAGATTCCAAAACTAGCTGTTTGAGGCATGCCACCTGAAGGGCATCAAGAATTGCCCTGCTTTTGGATGTGGCTGCCATAAGGTGCTCAGTTGACATCTGGCATGTTAGGTCCCCATCAACAGTATCTCCCCTTTCTCTGCCATCCTAAGTATGCCTTCTATCATATCCTTGTCCATTCCCTCCCCCTGACATGGGGGTCTATATACAACCCCTGTGCAGATTGTGGTGCCATTTCCATTCTCTAAGGTGACCTACAGTGTCTCCTCTCCTCCCTGTTTACTCTTTTGTTCAGTTGCTTTTATTCCTTCCCTTACATGAGAGCTACTCCCCACCCTCCCTGTCTCTCCTGTAGGTTGTGTACCCTGGTATGTTAACATCCCAGTCATGGTTCTCTGTGTACCATGTTTCTGTGACTACTGCAATATCCAGGCATCCCTCTTCCATCAAGGCCACCAGTTCAGGGAGCTTGTTGCCCAGACTACGGACGTTGGTACTCATTACCCTCCATTTCTTGATGGCCTTACCCCTTTTTGCCCCATCCCTGTCCTTATTACATTTGTCATTTTCTCCATTTACCCCTGTGCTTCTCCCTATCAACATCTCTATGTTGGTGTCTACCTCACTTAGTACCCTGATATTTTGGGGGGGCTAGGATTTCCCTGCTCCTTTCCAGTGCCTCCCCTTGGCTAGTTTAAATGCTTGTCAATGAAGTATTTAAATCTATCACCTAGGATCCTGGTTCCCCTCCTGGGCAGATGCAGACCATCATGCCAGTATAGGCCTGCATCCCTCCAGGTGGACCCTCAGTCCCCAATGAAGCCAAATCCCTGGGCGCTGCACCAGTTTTTCAACCACTGATTGAATCCCATGGTGTGGAGTACCCTAGCCTCACCCGTGCCACAGACAGGCAGCACCTCCGAAAAGGTTACCATGTGTGCTATTTGTCTAAGGCCCCTCCCCATCTCCACAAACTCTTCTTGCACTGCTCTCATCCCTTTCTTAGCTAGGTCATTTGTCCCTAGGTGGACAATGACATCCAGCTCCCTCCCCTGTGCAGCTGCTTCTGCGATCCTAAGGATTAGCTCCCTGTCCCTCCAAGCCATGGCACCAGGCAGGCACCTTACCTCCCTCTCCCCTTCCTCCCCCAGTTCTACCTTCCTAACAATGGAGTCCCCCACCAGGAGTTGTTTCCTTCCCCTGTGGGGTCCCATGTCACCCTTCTGTGGGTCTCCTTTGTGGAGGTTCCCAGCATCCTCCTTGGTCTCTACTGTGGGTGCCTCCATAGAGAACCACACTTTCCAGAATGGCACAGAAATTGTGAGAGGTACAACTGGAGGGACGTGCCTCTGTTCCACCACCCCTCACCCCTCCCTGGGCCCACTGTGGTCCAACCGCTCCTCTTTCTTGGCAACCTCTGAGGCAGCAGTGACCCTGGTGGTCCCTGGGTGGAAGGTCCCTAAATCTGTGCTCAGCCTGGAGATGAGCAACCTCCTCCTCAGCCCAGAGGTGTCTGCAGATGGGACAACACTGCATCCTACAGAACATCTCCCAGAAGACTGCTGCTCCACAGCCACTGCACTGCATCACTCCCATCATGTCTTTTTTCTGGGCCCCTAACTGTTATTTGGAATACTTACTCTTTCCTCTGTTTATTTCTTTTTTTTTTCTCTTCTCTCCCTACTTACTGCCTTTGCACCCTTTTAGCTCCTGATTTTCCTGTTCTGAGACAAGAAGTTCCTATATTTCTCAGTAGTCTCTTTACTTGCTCAGAGTCAGACCTCCAGCAGCTAGGGGGGACGGAGAGCTACTCTTGCCTTTCTAGGACGGTGAATGTTTGGTGGCCCTGTGATCACTCACTTCCTGCTCCCAAACAGGAAGTTTCTGTTGTCAGTTAAATCCTGTGCCTATAAAAGTAGAACTGGTTTAGGATGGAAGGGAGGGAAGGATGGCAATATAGTCCCAGTAGAGAAGTTTTAGTTATACCAGTAGCTCCTTCCTCCTGGTGTTCTGTCTGTTCTCTGGCAGAAGCTATCTAGGGCAGTGTTTATATCTGGTCTTAACCTGGCTCCTTCTAGCTAAGCCACTCCCCCTACTTTTCAAATCTTTCTACACTTAGTTAATTTTACAGATAACAATTCCCTTCTGACACCTGTGACAAGCACCTAGATAAGTACACAGATAACACAGATAACAGATAACAATTTACTTCTACTATCTCTGACAAACATACTAACTCCTTTTTTTTGTTTGTTTTTTACCCTAAATTGAAGTTCAGAGATCTAGTTCTTAGTCCCAGTAGAGAAGTTTTAGTTATACCAGTAGCTCCTTCTTCCTGGTGTTCTGTCTGTTCTCTTCTCGGCACTCTTCTTCCTCCTACTCCCTTGCCTCTGCCTTACATAACTTTCTCTCATCTAACTGCTCCTGCTTTAACCCTCCTTAACTGTCCTCCTATGCCTCTGCTCCTCTCCATGACTCACATCATCTGTTAAACCTTTCACCCCCCAGCCTGCTTCTCAGCACACTCTCCTCTCCTCTCCCTTCACCACTGTGTACTATGCTCCTCAGATATGCCACTTGTAATTAAATGCATATTCCACAGGTATGATATATTTAACTACATGTTATGTCATAAATGTGACTGTATGATTATTTATGATATTTTTTAACTGTATGTCTTGTTACAAATGTAATTGAATGTTTAATTTCTTGAATATGTTAAATGTTAAACTGTATGTCTAATTCTTCATCCAGTTGTACCCCCCGGTCGCACTGGGAGACGAGCAATGTGAAACTTTTCAATAAATAAATAAATAAAATAAGGCAGAGGGCACTTTGTAACAATTTTATGACTTTCACATTTTTTTGGGGGGGGTTGCACTTGGTCATTTGTTCTAACACACCAAGACAGACTGTGAGCAGGGCCTATGAAGGCAGGACTATGCTGGAGAAGGGCAGATCTGGTGAAAATTTTGTGGAGGAAAGGTCTGCAGGGCTGGGAGTAGCTGCAAGCTATGCCATCCCAGGCCTCAAAAGTGGAGAGCAAACTGTGAACAGAGCTGCTGAGTTCCAGAGAGGAAGAGAGTGGCAGCTACATGCAAGCCAGCATGTGAATGACACAGAAGATGTAACATGGAGAAAAAGACAAATGGCTGCTAATTCAGGACCAGAAGGCACTACAGCATGGTGCCAGGCTGTCTCTGACTTAGGGGGTTGGAAGTCAGGACATGTGGGGGTCAGACTGGGGCCTTTGCAGTCCAGAATGAGTGAAAGGATGTCAGGTCAGAAGAGCCTGCGGCCAGTGACCAACGTAGATGGGACATACGAACATACAAAATTGTTGGCAGATACAGGTCATTCGGTCTGTTTAATCTGCTCGAGTGTGCAGCATGCTGTCTTGTTAAACTGCAGCTGCCCCCCAATCACCCTTCTTAGTGCCCCCCAATTCCAACCTCTCTCCCCACCCTCTCCACTGTGTTGACCCTCCCTTTGGCTCTATCTCACCCTCTCTTGAAGCTTCCCACCATCTGCAATGCCACTACTTCCTCTGACAGTGCATTCCAACCAGCCAGCACCCTCTCTGTGAAATAATGCTGCCTCATCTCGCTCTCTTGAACCTTTCTCTCTCTCCAGTTTTAGGCTGTGTATCCTGGTGTCTCTCCCCACTTTTAACTTAAACAAGTCATCTAAACTAACTCGGTTTATGCCCTTCAGGAACTTGTATGTCTCAATCATACCCCCTCTCTCCCTTCTATCTTCTAGGGTGTACGTGTTGAGCTCCCTCAATCTCTTCTTGTATGCCTTGTCCCTCATCCTCAGAATCATCTTTGTCACCCTACGCTGAACCTCCTCCAATAGTCTGATGTCCCTTTTCAGATATGGGCACCAAAACTGCACACTGTACTCCAAGTGAGGTCTCACCAGGGACCTGTACAGGGGCAAAATGACTTTCTCCCTTCCTCCTAGAGGTGATTCCCCTAGCAATGCATCTCCGCATTCTGTTTGCCTATGCAGCTGCCTTCCTGCACTATGCTGAATGTTTCATGTCCCCTGTTACCAGCACTCCCAGATCTTTCAACTCATCTGAAGTGGCCAACTGCACTCCCCCAACCAGTAGCTGATCTTTGGGTTTTTAGTCCCCAGGTGCAAGACCTTGCATTTTTTGGCATTGAACCCCAGCTGATCAGCACTCAAGTGTCTCCCAATCCTCTTGCAGTACCATACCCCTTTCCTTACTATCCAGCTCCGCACAGATCTTAGTGTCATCTGCAAAGAGGTTGATTTTGCTCCTTATCCCTTTTGCCATGTCTGCTATAAATATGTTAAATAGGACTAGTCCTAGCACCGACCCCTGTGGTACCCCACTGGTTACTTCCCTGGGTGCTGAGAGCTCTCACCCAACTACCACCCTGTGCTGCCTGCCCTGCAGCCAGTTTTTTTATCAACCCAACCAGCTTCCTCCCTGCTCCCAGGCTACTTAATTTGCTGTTCAGCCTTCTGTGGTGGATGGAGTTAAATGCCTTACTGAAGTCCAGGTATAGGACATCACTTGCATGGCCTCTATCCAGTGACCTCATCTCCCAGTCAAAAAAGTCAACAAGGTTGGTCTGACTTGATCTCCCAGACACAAACCCATGTTGCCTGTCATCTTGTAAGCCATTCTGCTCCAGGAAACTCACTGGCCTTTCCTTGAGTATAGTCTCCATTAGCTTTCCTACAATGGCTGTAAGGCTCACTGGTCTGTAGTTCCCAGGTTCATCACTGGGCCCACTCTTATTTATTGATTTATTTGTGGTAACCAGGTAAGTACACTAGACATAGAAATGCCTATTTTCAGGTACGGGAGGGTACAGGTAGGAACATGAAACATCAACAGTGTATACAGTACAACAATGGATGACAGAGGGTACAAGCCAAATACAGTTCATCAGTGGACAGAAATACAGGGTGAAGTAGAGGGGCATAAATAAAAAGATCAGCTATACATGTAACCCCTAGGTGGTGCTATCCCAATGGTTACTATCCCTGCCTGTTTGACTACGGACAGGTTGAGGGGCCTATGTCCTCTGGCGGGTGCCTCCACCCAGAGGTCAGGGTTTGTAGTGGTTAGACTAGCTTGGTCACAGCCCTCTGGGACACTGAGACCCCCTTTTATTCCCTCTAGTGGTTCACACAGTACACCGGAGTTACAGCCCCAATACCCCACTTATACACTCTGTTCACTCATATAGATACCACTTACCCCCAAGACTGATTCTGCAGCATGTCTCTGAGGACCCCCTGTTAAATAAGGTTAAACAACATACACAGCAAAAACAACACTGTTTCCATAAGTACCAACACCAGACAGTATATAGTATAACAACAACAAATCTGATTTATTTGGGGGCAGTAACACGGGAAGGGGAAATCGGGTTAATTGGTGGTATTAAATCACAGTACTGTGCACACACATACAGGGGCTGAAAAGTCACACTCTGGGTACCCAGGTTGGGGGGGGACTAGCCAGGTCCGTTGCCCAGGGTTGGCCGGCAGGTGCAGATGGATAGGGCCCTGTAGAAGAAAATATATGCACAACACCCAATTGTAATCCAGAGCCGAATGGCTCAGTCCATGAAGCAGTGAAACAACAAGAACTAAATGACACACTTGCGATTGAAAACAAGCTGCAGGGGAATACCCGGACTTGTACTCACAATACCCAAGCTGAAAACCGGATGGTGGATGTTCTTCTGGATTGCCAGAACAACAAGGCATGGAGACAAAGTCCTTGTGACTGGACCCCACTGTAGTTGATAGCAAATGGACTTAGTCCGAGACAAGCTGGGGTTTGCTTCCAGCTTCAACGCACAGCACATAGCACACAGCACTGGGGATTGGAAATAGCGATTCCCCACAAGCACTACGCACATTCATATGTAAAAAGAAAGTACTATACCAGGCAGACTGCTCCTTGATCCTGATAGCAATTACTGCAAAATACCCGGGAGCACACATAGCAGCTTCAGTTCCTGACAGACCGAGCGCGATTCAGCAATTTCTCCAGTCTTCTACAGGGTGAGCCTGGTTTTCACACTTCTAGTGCTTCTTTCTCCTCACAACTCGGATTCAGTCCAAACTGGCACTCACAAAGGCTGCAGACCGAAACTCAGGGCCTCGCACGCACTTCCCGTGGGAAACTATACACAGCAGAAGCACAGAGCTCCTTCTGTCTTCACAGTCACAACTGATCTAATCTTTCCAGTCTCACAGCAGGGCATTTCCTTTAGCTCCACACCATTCTGTTGGCTGGCTCGGCTGTCACTCAGAATAAGACTCCCTCTGTTGGTGGAAAAAGGAGCCAAAGTTAAAACTACATTTCCCAGAGTCACTGCCCATACATTCCCCTTGTGGCTGGCTCAAAATTGAGAGTCCAAGTTCCGATTCATCCACAGGCTCCATTTTAGGGTCTCCCTAGCATCCTGATTGGTCCAAGTCAGCTATTCAGGACCAAAATGAAAGAGTTACACTGAAACAGTTCGTGCTGAAATGAAGACAGGTTAGACAATCTACATTTTCTCAGTCACTCTAAATGATTTCTGGCAAACAGTTATATCTTTCAACAAGGCTCCCTCTGCACATGTAGCAATGGCAGAAATGGAGCGAATTGACAGCAGCCCGGGTGGGATTCGAGCATTAAATACACAGTCCCCCCATACAAACTAATTAAGTCTGCAAGCAGACAGCTTTCAAAGAGACAGTACGTGGAGGCTCAAATAGCACTCACTTGGAACCACATTTAAACAGCTCAGATGCCGAACACTGCCCAGACTTGGAGCATTCAGGCAAGCTCCTAGAAGACTTTTGGGAACCCCCATTTGCAGGGGGGTTACATACAGTCATAAAAGAGATAGTATTTCAAATACGTAAATGGAGAAAAGTACATTAAATAGAAGAAACAGCAATACAGGTCTGTTGAAGTAGATGCTCGGGGGGTGGGTCTTGTTCCATAGTTGACACACTGCCTTGGAGGGTTGTTGTAGCCTTTTCTCTTGAAGCATTAACCATAGACTGCTGATCCTGTTCCAGGGGCAGAGGTCATAGGAACTGCATGACATACTCTAGGAAAGGTTGCTCTTTGGGCAATAGCTATCAGCAGGCATTGTTCTGAGTCATCTGTGGAGTCTGCCTGGTTGTGTGCTGCCCGGAATCAACTTTGATAAGTGTGGCCTAGACTGTCACAAAGGTTACATTTCGGTTCATTTAGACAGTGACCACTAGTATGACCTAGTTCCTGGCATAAAGTGCATTTAACCTGATCACAAGTATTACTTAAATATGCCGTTGACCCACATTTGTAGCAGGCCTTGGGTTGGCCTGCCTAAAATAAAACTCCTCTGTCCCTGCCAAGGAAAAAACAGCTAGGTAAGTGACATAAACCAACATCAGAAGAACATAACATGACTTTTACCCTCCACTTACCCTCCACTCCCCAGTCCAAATATGTTCAGTGTCAAAAATTGTCTCAGGGCACCTGGCACAGTACATCTTCATTTTAACCAGTAGGTTAAGTCAGTTAATTCCCAAAAGGTAGTGCTCTCAAAACGAACAAGATGGACTGCACATAGCACTTAACAACAAATTGTTGAATTTATTAGTCACCGTTTGTGGGAGCCTCTAGCGCCTCGGCAGGGTGCCTTCAAGGGGCATTAAGTCAGTTACACTGACCCCTTCATTTCTGAATAAGACAGTTATTGTTTTATAGGCTGGCTTTGTTAAAGGGATAGCATCAAAGGATGCCCACAAAGGGGTTTGTTTTAATGTGTGAAATTGTGTCCGGAACCTTTGAAGCCCTGCATTTAGCTTAAAACTAATGTCACAGGTTGTTTCACCTGACACATGGATCAGCTCATGAATTTTGTTTGCGAAGAATTTCATAGTGTCCTTTAACAAGGTTTTAGCAACAAATACCCTGTCCGGGAGTGTGTCCATTCCTCCTTTATACACAAGCCTGACAGCATGATTCCTCTTTGCAGGATAAATGGGTTGGTGGAATAAAGAGGCATCAAATCTGGAAGTGATTCTACTGATTCTGTTGAGAGGTGCTTCTGGGGGCCCCACTGTTCCAGCTGTTTGCATTGGTTCTGTAGAAGTGGATGCTATTGAGGGTTCAGAAATGTTATTTTCCATACTAGGTATAGTTTGTACAGGTACCTCGTTTCTGATTGGAAGCATAGGGTTATCTGTTAGCAGAAGTTCCTCAGGTAAATTTAGTGGAGAGTCAGAAATTCTGGCAGTGTTATTAGGATTATGTAGCAGTTGCAGACAAGGTTTTTCATTAAGTGCAATCATTTTCTGAGACCTTCTACTGTTTACAGGCTGTCTTGCTGGAGAAGTAATAATTGGTGTTGGACCAGAGATCCACTTACTCAACTCTGTTTGCACCCAGCCTGCGCCTTTCAGTGCTGCATCCACAGACCAATGTTCCTTATTTGTTGTGGTAGCTGCAGAAATCGGGCATCTTAGGCCAGATGAGTTGTCTGTATTTGCCGTTCCCAACACTTCCCTGACAGGTCCATTTGCTCCATTAGCCTCTGTCACTGTTCCAGTTTGCTCCGTGGGTGCAGTTTCTTTCCTCACTTGGTTGTCTGTTGAAAAAACTCTTTGCTCTGCCACACAGTCATCAGTGGCTGTTCCTGATGCATCCACAGCTGTAGGCAGCTGCTTCACTGAGTCGGGCATGGTCACCTGAGATTCTGTTCTTGTTGCAGAAAGTGCAATTGCAAGTTCCTGGTGCCGAAGTGGAAAGTGCCTCTCCTCCTCAATCAAAAGTGCCAATAGTTGTTCTGCTGGGAGATTATTGGGCTGCAGTCCATCATATGCCATCTCCAGTCACGGTTTAGTGCTGGTACCCATGACAGTTAAGGTATTTCTTTCCTGACTTCTCCCATGGGTAGGCTTTTATCTGCATTCTCTGTAGCATCGAAAAAATGATCGGTCTCATGCAGAGGTGAGGCAGTGGAGGAGACCTTCTCCCCAGCCTCCTGAACATCGATCGGCTCCTCCATCTCCACCGAGGCAGCCATCTTGGCAGAGTGCCAGGATGACAAAGGTTCCTCTAAAGGTGAGCAGGGGAATTTCCCCTGTGTCCTGGCCAAATTTCTCCCATTCACTAAAAATACCAACAACAGCTTAAAAAAAATTCTGGTTCAGTTTCAGTTGGCATCCATCCGGATAACCCCCGGACAAGGTTGAAAATAGGCAAAAATTGTCTAGTCCTCCTTCTCGGTCAACAAAAATGAAATAAATAAAAATAAATATGCAGGGGGCTGAGACAAGTAGTTGATTAGGGTGTGGCCTTTTGAAGCAGACACAATTCAGAGCACGTCGGTTGGCTAGAGGAAGACAGTTCCAGTAGTGAGGGGCAGCATAGGAAAAAGCGCGGATGCTCATTGCAGTTTTGCATCTAGGGATGTGGTAGGGAATTTGGTCACTAGATCTAAGCCCATAGAAAGAGGTTTGTGGGTATAACATGGAGGCAAGAGAGTGGGGGTTCTCAATCTGACAATGCCATCTATAAGCGAGCCAAAGGAATTGAGTCAGTCGGTGGTGGGGGAGGGCCAGTTAAGGTCAGCATAAAGCTGACAGTGGTGCTTGCAGCGTGGGGATGCAGAGGTATATTTTTATTTATGTATTTATTTAGTGATATGGAAAATACCTTTGAGCGCAAGCTGTTTTACAAAGGTTCCACGTCATAGATTGCAAAACAAAGTACAATAGGAGAAAGCAAAGGTACATTACAATGAATGACACAGCTTGGATTCAGAACTTATAAAATAACTCAAAACATAGATACAAGTTAAATAACAAGAAAAACACTGTATGAGGGTGGGGGGGGGATAAGCAGCCACAAAGTGCCTTGTCAGTAGTTCAGAGGGACTGGGATAGCTAGCAGTGGGGTGAAGAAAGGAGGCATGAGAGAGAGGTATGTACTGCGGTGGAGGTGAAGGGTGGGGAAAGAAGGGCGATAAGGTACAGGGAGAAATGGTGGGGTGAGGGGAGGCTGAGCAGAGAAGACATGCTAGAGTAAATGGTGGGGGGTGAGAGGGCATGGTCAGGCAGCCTGCATTAGTAGTGACTGTGAAGGGAAACTCACTGGACTGTGAGTTGGGGAGGGGAGGGTGGGGTGGCATTTTACAAAGAAGCATGATGCAAACTGATTGCTGAGGCAAGTCATGAGAAGGGACAGAGGGAAGGGGTACCTGAGGCCTGCCTAATACTTGCTGGGGGCAGAGAGAGCAGGTGTGGCTGGACTTGGGGCAGGTGCACTTAGAGAGTGTTATTAGGTGCTGTTTGAGGTCAGTTTTGAATTGTGCCAGACAATTGGTGGCCAAGAGGTGACCGGGGAGTTCATTCATCCACAGGGGGGCCCAGTAGGCAAATGCACATTGCCCAAGTGAGGTGTGATGGAAGAGGATAGCCAAGGACCCTCTAGTGACCTGTAACGAGTTGGCCACCTTGATCAAATTGCCTACACAAGGTGGTGTTTTACCCAATAGAGCCTTCTTCCCTAGGATGCAAGTCTGGAATTTGATGCTGTTTCTTAATGACAGCCAGTTTGCATGTTCATACAGAGTACAGGTGTGAGTGCCACGCTCAGCATCCAGGGTGAGTCTGCAAGCTTTGTTGAGTGCAGTCTGAACCCTCTTGAGCGCTGTATCCATTGCTGCCCCATAGACCACTAGTCCATAGTCAATAGTAGATATAATTAAACTGTGGACTGAGAGGTGGAGGGCCCCTGAAGAGAGGTATTGCCTGTGCCTGTACAGGACACCAATCTTGGTACTGACTGTCTTGACCAGAGAGTCAATATGGTGTGCAAACGTGAGGGTATCATCTATTATGACCCCCAGATACTTGAACAAGTGAACTTGTTCCAGAGGCTCACTGCATGAGTTGGAGATGATGAGGGGTGGTGCTTATTTTTGTTGTGGGGGCTGGACATAAGCATGGCCTTGGTCTTCTTGTAGTTTAGTAGCAACTTATGACTACAGAACCAGTCCTCGAGTTTGGAGAAGAAGTTCTGCAGCTCAGATTGTAAGGCAGCCCAAGATGTGCTGCTGCATAGCAGCAGATATTATTATAGGTGGTGTCCCACTTATGGGCAGTGGCTTTAGACACACCTACATAAGTGACCGAGCCATAGACCAGGGCCAGGAGCAGAATGCCTTGTGCAACAGCTAACCTAGCTGATGGGGTTAGAGCATAGCTTATTCTGTAGGCCATCCCGATTTTGGCTTTAACTGACTTACAGGTGGCAGCGATATGCTGATCAAAGTCCAAGGATGTGTCATCCAGGATGCCCAGGTACTTGAAAGAACTAACACTAACCAATGGGGAGCCATCAATACAGGAGATTTTAAGAAGGTCACGATTTGCTCAAAGCCTAGCAAGGGAACCAAAGACCATAGAGTGTGTTTTTCCCACATTAAGAATGAGTTTGCTGTTGGAAAGCCAGGACTAAATGTGAAGAAAGTCAGAGGAAAGAGAGTGATTGATGTCTGAGATGTTCCTGGTGCTGAAATAAAGAATCAAGTCATCCGTGTATAGCAGGGACGAGCAAGCAGGAGTGAGTGAAGAGATACTATTAACGAAAAAATCAAAAAGGAGGGGGCCCAGAACAGATCCCTGTGGAACTCCAGTATTTATGGTAGTGAGATTGGACCTGGCAGAGTTGAAGTTCACAGCCTTCTTCCTGTTTTACAAATAGCTGTTGAACCAGGCCACAGCATCTGGAGAGAAACCAAGAGACTGTAGCTTGGTAAGGAGAAGGGAGTTGTCAACAAGGTTAAACGCCTTGGTGAGGTCAATAAAGGCTGTGCCTGTCAGAAGTCCATTGTCCATGGTAGTATGGGTAACATTAGCAAATCTGAGGAGGGCCCTGGCTGTGCTATGGCCTTTGTGGAAACTATGCTGGGAGTCAGAGAGGAGGTTATCTTCATGGAGAAATGAGATGGTTTGTTTGGCTACTAGTTTCTCTAGTATTTTGCTGAGGATGGCTATTGGCCAGTAGTTATTTATTTATTTATTGAGTACAATCGGAATTACAATCCTTTGAGTGACAGACTCTTTTGCAAAGGCTCCACGTCAGGTTACAGGGGGTGGAGGGTAGACAAATACAGTAAAAGACAGATGAGAACAGGCATTATTTACAATTTCAGTACTGACAGAGTAACTTTTTTTGCAAAGGCTCCACGTCGGTTACAGGGGGTGGAGGGAAACAAAGACAGTATAAGACTAACATTGACAGGCAGTATTTACAGTTACAGTACTGGCAGGGCAGTCCAGGCTAGAACTTATTTAGCAGGTGAGGTAATTAGGAAGCATTCCTGTGATCCCTAGACAGAGATTTGTAGGATGCAGTTTCGTAGGGTCTAGGGAGTCCCTGAGTCAGGAGAAGTGGAGATGTTGTTAGCAATGTCTTTAGGATCATCTTTTTAAGAATAGAAGTGATCCTGGCAATCTTCCAGATGCTAGGGACTGTGCTGTGGCATAGAGACAGGCTGAATATTTTGTCAGGGGGGAGGCGATAAAAGGGGAAGCAAGTTTTAGGAGCCTAGGCTCAAGACCATCTGAACCAATGCTAGTATAGTTAGAGATGGTGAGTAGCATATTTAGGACATCAAGTCTGGTTATAGTTAGAAACCAGTAAGGTGGATGTGTGTGCAGGGATTCGGTTTCAGCGAGGACGGAAGTAGACTGCGTGGAAGGGAAAGAAGACAAGTACCTAGATAAGTCAGAGAAGTGGAGGTTAAAGGAGTTAGCAATGGTGGCCGGACTGTTACAGTACACACCATTTAGTATCATGTTGTTAGTAGTCTGGTGGTGTTTGGCTCCAAGAAGTGTCTTGATATGAGACCAAAATTTCCTTGAGTCTCCTGCAGCATCTATTAATAGTCCTTTACAAAACTAGCTCTTTGCTAAATGAATATTTACTTTGCAAGCATTCCTCCATGTCTTACAGTCATTATAGTCAGATGGAAGACCAGAGATCTTGAAACGCCTCCAGCTTTTGTCTCTAGCCCTAATTTGAGCAAGCTGGTATTTATTGAGCCACTTTGTATGTGTGCCACGTACACGACATGTGATAAGGGGTGCATACAAGTCCTGGAGTGATTCAAACATGGTTATAAAGTAGTCAAGGGCAACTTGAGCATCACTGGCAGAGTAGATGCAAGACCAGCCAACCATAACGAGATCATTCAGGAACCAAGTCTGATCAAGGCAGGCAAGGTTCCAAAAGGCAATGAGTTTAGGGGGTGGAGAGGATCGATCGGTGGAAAGCCATATACAATATATCGGGGAGTGGTCACTTATAGCATCTATAAGAGTTCCAGCAGACAAGTCTGTTGATACAATTAGTCAGAGCCCAGTCAATTAGGGTACTAGATCTGGGGGGAGACAGGACCTTAGTGGAGTCAGAAATTAGCTGGTGAAGGTTATGACCTTGGATTACCATGTGGAGGGTTTTGTTGGCTTTGCCAAGCTAATTTAGGTTTAGGTCACCTAGAATGAGGACCTTATTGCTTCCAAAGGCCAAGTCTACCTGTGAGAGGAGTTCCTCCAGGTGAATGGTGCCACCTGGAGGGGGGTTGAAGGCACACTATGTGTAGCTTCTTGGCACCTAGCAGGAGGGTAGCATGAATAGATTCACATTTGGAGAGGACAGAGGAGGTAAGGGCAGAGAGGCTTAGGTGCAATTTATAGAATTTTGCAACACTCCCACCCCATTTAGAGGTGTGTCTGTCACATCTGATTAGGTTATAGTTGTGTAACGAGCAGGTAGTATCAGGGCTAGAGGGTTTAAGCCATGTCTCAGACAGGCAAATGACATCAGGGTGATATAGTGCAACCCATGCCTCATTTTCAGCCAGATTACAGAGGAGGCTTCTAATGTTTAGGTGTACAACTCGAAGCCCTTTGGTATCCTTCCAGTTTTCATCAGTACAGGAGAGGTGAGCAGGTGGGCAAGAGTTTAACTCAATATCACCTGCAAGGATAAGAGCAAGAAGGAGAAGGTACCAAAGTTTGAGATGGATGAAAGGGGGAGGCAAGACTGAATGGCAGAAGAGGCACTTCTTATGTGCAAAAATCACATGATGGATGTAGCCGTGTGGGATAAGTACAGGGGTAAGATCATGGTGCTTGTTGGGCATTACAAGCGTATTAGAGAAAATGAAATCTTTTGGCTCTAAGGTGGATGCTTCCGGGGGGGCAAAACACAAGTGAGAGACACAGGAGAAGACAGAGTGTTATGCTGGTCAGCAAGGATAGGGAAAGTTGGGGAGTCATAGTAGGCCAGCAAGGTCAATGTTCAAAGAACACACTTTAGGAGCAACTGCAACGGTTTCCTTTAGGAGTTAAACTGCAGCTATTTCCTTACATACAGACTAGTATTGCCTGAAAATATAGTAGAAGATATCAGGTGCCCTCTATAGGTGCTTTGGTAGAAGCTGCTAATGGGAATGTGGGGAGTTTGTCACATGACTCCAGAGGTCACTCCAGAGGAGTATATGTAACTACCACCACCCCCACTACTTTACTCAGCACCCCTGGCACCCATACTGGGCACAGACTCAGAACATTTAGAAATGGTACCATCCCTAGCTTTGGGAATGTATACCAGGCTGATTCTTCTAGAGCTCAAGGAGTGGGGGTGTACAAAGCAGTAATCTATTTGGTATTTAGAAAACCAGGTCCTGGGGAGACATTTTTTGCTAGGCATATGCTAGACCTATCTTCTGGAGGGGTTCCCAGTAATTCCACACAGGAAGCAATAACGTAACTGTCCAAACCGTAGTTGGGGTTCTAGAGTGGGAATTTATTCAAAAAAATGTTCTTCAAAGCAAGGGTGGACCACCAAGGTTTATGCATCTTGGCACTAGGAACTTGCAGAACAACAAATTGAACTGTACAGTATATGATAGAAACTCTCTGTATTCCCACCACAGTAGAACATAGGACACTTGCACTTGGTATTCCCACATGTCGAAGGACATAGAATAACTTAGGCTTGTATTCCCAAATGTCATAGAACATAGACCATTGCTTCCAGTGGCATATTGGCCACAACTGAAAACACAGTCTGCTAACACTAGCACCATTCTTCATAACCAGAGAAGAAACTATAACCCACTCCAGAGGGTAAAAATATTCTCTTCAGACATTTGGCCATTTGTCTAAAGTAACCAGACACCCTTACTGAACCTGTTGGTCCTGAACTGGCTACTCCAGATGGGGTTCTGCCCAGCCTTTGCTCCCAAATCCATACTCAGCCACTCTTTCAGAGTTACACCTTAAACATTGTTTCGATGTGCTTACGTAACCGGATGAGATATGAGATGCTTGTGTAACTTGATTTACTTTGTGGCTTTCCACCTCTCTCTCCATGGGATATACCACCCTGTAAGGGTACGATGCTAGGAAGCCTAGAGGAGGGTTCCCCCCTACAGGTGCCATGGGAATGATTGCATCAGCTAAAGGTAGGTTAGGAAGAAACCCATGGGGAAGAGAGATGAGCCACTGGAGGAGGAGGGGTGGATGGTGGGCAATGAAAAATGAATCCTGGAGGGGCCCAGGATGTGTGACCTTTTAAGCCCGATGGGGGAGTGATGTTGCTCCACCCATCAAACCTCGGGCTTAAAGCCCTCCCATTTGATGTGCTGATGCAACCGGATGAGATGTGAGATGCTTGTGTAACTTGATTTACTTTGTGGCTTTCCGCCTCTCTATCCATGGGATATACCACCCTGTAGGGGTACGACACTAGGAACTCTAGAGGAGGGTCCCCCCCTTACAGGTGCCATGGGAATGATTGCATCAGCTAAAAGTAGGTTAGAAAGAAGCCCAAAAAGAATACCCAAAGATGTCGAGCTTCGAAGAGGTGAGGATGATGAATGAAGTCTGAGAAGTTGATAAGGACTGACTTCCTAAGGAGAGAGGGGAAAGACGGGGCCACCATCCGCCTCCATCCAACAGCAGAACCTAACTAACTAACCTGAAGAAAGCACTAACTAACTAATATTATGACCATTGGCATGAAGGAGAGGAGAGGAAAAAAACCCTTTAAGGAGGAAACCTCTGGGGATCCAAGGCCTAGGTCACCTTCCCTCCAAGCTGACGACGTTTCATTTCAGGATGTATGTCGGTCAAGAGAATGGTTCATTAACAAGGGATATAAGTAGGAAGGATGACGACGGAGGAACATGAGGCAGCAGGGACCCAAGAAGGGTATGCTCGAGTAGTCGATGAGAGTGAGTAGATCCATGTAGAAGTCAGAGAAGGGCTGAGCAGCTTGCAGGAAACAGCCAGATTTCAGAGCTCCTGGAGTTTATATTTACAACTACTTAAATTTATAACTTTTCCCCCGGGGATTTGCTCTCTACACAGCTTGAGTGATCCTTAAAGAGGCCCACAGCTGGAATATGGACAAATCTAGGGGAAATAATTCTTCTGCAAATGACTTGCAGCTCCAGCATGGTGAATGGCCTACTGAAACCAAGGAGACCGCGTCTCAAGGTGCTGCCTCTCAAGAGGGAGCCTCGCTAACTACTATCCAGCTCACTCTTAATCAGTTGGTCAAATCGGTGCAAGAGATCAATAAGAAACATGATGTACTTACACCTAGGGTTTCAGCCTTGGAAAGCAGGATGGATGCCTGTGAAGGGACAGTGCAGCAGGATGAAGGTGCGGTTTTGAGGACCTGTGACACATCTACCCAGCTTCTGAAAGAAAACGGCCTCTTACATCGGCAACTGGAGCATCTTGAAAATTGGGCCAGGGAGAGGAATTTGTGCCTATTGGTACTTCCTGAGAAAGCTGAGGAAGAGGACTGCTTGGAATTTATTAAAGTTATTTTGCCAATGATGTTGGGACTCGATGAAGATGACCTTCCCCAATAGCGATCGAGAGGGCGTATCTCATCAACCAAAGAAGGCCATCGTCGGACACCTTACTACCGAGAACTGTAATGGTGGTATGCCGAGCTGTGGGAGATCGGGACAGGGCCCTGCAGATCGTCCGGAGAAGGAGAGCACTTAAATATGGCCAAGTTAAGATCAGCCTTTACCCCGACCTTGCGTACAGTACCAGACAAAAACACCGTCAGTGTGATGGTGGGTATACCTCTCCACCCTCTCACTATCTGAAGCAACAATGTCTCTAATGGGAACAGTGCTGCTCCCCTGTTTCCAGCTCTGTGCCATCAGTGTGATGGTGGGTATACCTCTTCACCCTCTCACTATCTGAAGCAACAATGTCTCTAATGAGAACAGTGCAGCTTCCCTGTTTCCAGCTCTGTGCCGTCAGTGTGATGGTGGGGCATACCTCTCAACCCACTCACTATCCAAAGCAATGATATCTGCAATGGGAACAGTGCTACTACCCTATTGCCAGCTCTGTGCCATCAGTGTGACGGTGGGCATACCTCTCAACTCACTCACAATCCGGAGCAGCGATGTCTGCAATGGGAACAGTGCTGCTCCCCTGTTTCCAGTTCTGTGCCATCAGTGTGATGGTGGGCATACCTCTCAACCCACTCACTCTTTGAAGCAATGATGTCTGCAGAAGGAACAGTGCTACTCCCCTGTTTCCAGCTCTGCACCGTCAGTGTGATGGTGGGTATACCTCTCAACCCACTCACTATCCGAAGCAACCATGTCTGTAGTGGGAACAGTGCTACTCCCCTGTTCCAGCTCTGTGCCATTAGTGTCATGGTGGGCATACCTCTCAACCCACTAACAATCCGAAGTAACCATGTCTGCAGTGGGAACAGTGCTGCTCCTGTTTCCTGCTCTGTGCCATCAGTATGATGGTTGGTATACCTCTCAAACCACTCACTATCCGAAGCAACAGTGTCCTTAACAGGAACAGTGCTGCTCCCCTGTTTCCAGCTCTGTGCCATCAGTCTGATGGTGTGAATACCTCTCAACCCACTCACTATCTGAAGCAACAATGTCTCTAATGAGAACAGTGCTGCTCCCCTGTTTCCAGCACTGTGCCATCCGTGGGATGGTGTGCATACCTCTCAACCCACTCACTATCCGAAGCAACGTTGTCTGCTGTGGGAACAGTGCTACTCCCCTGTTTTCAGCTCTGCACTGTCAGTGTGATGGTGGGCATACTCTCAACCCACTCACAATCCAAAGCAACAATGTCTGCAGTGGGAACAGTGCTGCTCCCCTGTTTCTAGCTCTGTGCCGTCAGTGTTATGGTGGGTATACCTCTCAACCCACTCACTATCTGAAGCAACAATGTCTCTAATGGGAACAGTGCTGCTCCCCTGTTTCCAGCTCTGTGCCGTCCGTGGGATGGTGTGCATACCTCTCAACCCACTCACTATCCGAGGCAACGTTGTCTGCAGTGGGAACAGTGCTACTCCCCTGTTCCAGCTCTGTGCTACTCCCCTGTTTCCAGATCTATGCCATAAGCGTGATGGTGGGCATACCTCTCAATGCACTCTCTATCCGAAGCAACGATGTTTGCAGCGGGAACAGTGCTACTCCCCGGTTCCAGCTCTGTGCAGTCAGTGTGATGATGGGCATACTCTCAACCCACTCACAATCCAAAGCAACGATGTTTGCAATGGGAACAGTGCTGCTCCCCTGTTTCCAGCTCTGTGCCGTCCGTGGGATGGTGTGCATACCTCTCAACCCACTCACTATCCGAAGCAACATTGTCTGGAGGGGGAACAGTGCTACTCCCCTTTTGACAGCTCTGTACCGTCAGTGTGATGGTGAGCATACCTCTCAATCCACTAACAATCCGAAGCAACCATGTCTGCAGTGGGAACAGTGCTGCTCCCCTGTTTCCAGCTCTGTGCCGTCAGTGTGATGGTGGGGCATACCTCTCAACCCACTCACTATCCAAAGCAATGATGTCTGCAATGGGAACAGTGCTGCTCCCCTGTTTCCAGTTCTGTGCCATCAGTGTGATGGTGGGCATACCTCTCAACCCACTCACTCTATGAAGCAATGATGTCTGCAGTAGGAACAGTGCTACTCCCCTGTTTCCAGCTCTGCACCGTCAGTGTGATGGTGGGTATACCTCTCAACCCACTCACTATCCGAAGCAACCATGTCTGTAGTGAGAACAGTGCTACTCTCCTGTTCCAGCTCTGTGCCATTAGTGTCATGGTGGGCATACCTCTCAACCCACTAACAATCTGAAGTAACCATGTCTACAGTGGGAACAGTGCTGCTCCTGTTTCCCGCTCTGTGCCGTCAGTATGATGGTTGGTATACCTCTCAAACCACTCACTATCCGAAGCAACAGTGTCCTTAACAGGAACAGTGCTGCTCCCCTGTTTCCAGCTCTGTGCCATCAGTCTGATGGTGTGAATACCTCTCAACCCACTCACTATCCGAAGCAACAATGTCTGCAGTGGGAACAGTGCTACTCCCCTGTTTCCAGCTCTGTGCCTTCAGTGTGATGTTGGGCATACCTATCAACCCATTCACTATCCAAAGCAATGATACCTGCAGTGGGAACAGTGCTTCTCCCCTGTTTCCAGGTCTGTACCATCACTGTGATGGTGGGCATACCTCTCAACCCACTTAGAATCCGAAGCAATGATGTCTGCAGTGGGAACAGTGCTGCTCCCCTGTTTCCAGCTCTGTACCGTCAGTGTGATGGTGGGCATACCACTCAATCCACCACAATCCGAAGCAATGATGTCTGCAGTGGGAACAGTGCTGCTCCCCTTTCCCGCTCTGTGCCGTCAGTATGATGGTTGGTATACCTCTGAACCCACTCACTATCCAAAGCAACAGTGTCCTTAACAGGAACAGTGCTGCTCACCTGTTTCCAGCTCTGTGCCGTCAGTCTGATGGTGTGCATACCTCTCAAGCCACTCACTATCCGAAGCAACGACGTCTGCAACAGGAACAGTGCTACTCCTCTGTTTCCAGCTCTGTGCCATCAGTGTGATGGTGGGCATACCTCTCAATCCATTCTGTATCTGAAGCAACAATGTCTCTAATGGTAATAGTGCTGCTCCCCTGTTTCCAGCTCTGTGCCCTCCGTCTGATGGCGTGCATACCTGTCAACCCACTCACTATCCAAAGCAACAATGTCTGCAGCAGGAACAGTCCTACTACCCTGTTTCCAGCTCTGTGCCTTCAGTGTGATGGTGGGTATACCTCTCAACCCTCTCTCTATCCGAAGTAACGATGTCTGCATCGGGAACAGTGCTACTCCCCTGTTTCCAGCTCTGTGCCATCAGTGTGATGGTGGGTATTCCTCTCAACCCACTCAGTATCTGAAGCAACCATGTCTGCAGTGGGAACAGTGCTACTACCCTGTTTCCAGCTCTGTGCCATCAGTGTGATGGTGGGCATACCTTTCAACCCACTCACTATCCGAAGCAGCAATGTCTGCAGTGGGATCAGTGCTACTCCCCTATTTGCAGCTCTGTCCCGTCAGTGTGATGGTGGGTATACCTCTCAACCCTCTCTCTATCCGAAGTAACAATGTCTGCATCGAGAACAGTGCTACTCCCCTGTTTCCAGCTCTGTGCCATCAGTGTGATGGTGGGTATTCCTCTCAACCCACTCAGTATCTGAAGCAACCATGTCTGCAGTGGGAACAGTGCTACTACCCTGTTTCCAGCTCTGTGCAGTCAGTGTGATGGTGGGCATACCTTTCAACCCACTCACTATCCGAAGCAATGATGTCTGCAGTGGGAACAGTGCTGCTTCCATTTCCAGCTCTGTGCCGTCAGTGTGATGGTGGGTATACCTCTCAACCCACTCACTATCCAAAGCAACGATGTCTGCAGTGGGAACAGTTCTGCTGCCTTTTTCCAGCACTGTGCTACTCCCCTGTTTCCAGCTCTGTGCCGTCAGTGTGACAGTGGGCATACTTCTCAACCCAGTCAATATCCGAAGCAATGATGTCTGCAGTGGGAACAGTGCTGCTCCTCTGTTTCCAGCTCTGTGCCATTAGTGTGATATTGGGTATATCTTTCAACCCACTCACTCTCCGAAGCAACGACGTCTGCAGTGGGAACAGTGCTGCTCCCCTAGTTGCAGCTGTATGCCATCAGTGTGATGGTGAGCATACTTTTCAACCCACTCACTGTCTTATAAATGATGACGAGGCTAGAAACATTACTTTCTATTAAAGTTTTTTAGTTTACTAGAATTACACTGCACTTTCTCTAACCTCTAGGCTATACTGCCCCTTATCAACTCAGAACTATTTTTTCTTTTCCATCAACAAAATCACTACAAATCATATAAAATGATTGAAAAAAAAAGTATTGAGTTTTTTTCTTTTGTCGCAAGAAATGGGATCATTGTATAATCATAATAAACCACTCAGGGATGTGGGTTATGAGGGTATTTACCACGGCTGGTGTGGTTTGGCTACAAGGCCTGGCCTCATGGCCAAACCACACCAGCCATGGTAAATCCCCCCATAACCCAGACCCTCTTGTGGTTTATTGCTTAAATTAAAAAGTTCCTTGATACATCAAGAAAGATTCACTTTATTTGCCACTGAGGAGTTTACTGCACAATCCCTTTCCACCTTCTCATGGCCAGGTCTGACCACATGCTCCAAAGTTTTGTGATGTCGGTATAGGAGAGTGCAAGGGTGCATTCCATTCACTTTGATGGAGCATCTTTTTGCAAGTTTACTTTCCTACATGTCATGTTTGGGCACAAATCGATGCCAGGAGTTCAACTAACACATTTCTTGTTAGTTGAACCCTGGCATTGATCTGTGCAAAAAAATGGTTTAAAATCAGGAATTCAATTTGCAAAAAGATGCCCCATTTAAAGAGGGTGGAGCTTGCTATGAGGAAGTTTTAAATGGATTATGCGGCAAGCCCTCAGAGGCGAAGCAAAGGGAGGCAGGGAGGTCAGTAAGGGAAGCCAAAGCTCAGAAGAGTGCGTTGCAAAATCAGTGGGTAGAGGGGACAAAACCTTTTCCAGGTACATAAGCGAAAAAAGAAGGGCAAAGGGAGGGATAGTGAGACTGAAGGGGGAGGACGGGGGCCGCATGGAGGATGACAACAATGAAGCTGACATATTGAACAGGTATTTCTGCTCAGTCTTTACTGAGGAAGAGGAGAGTAATGGGCCAGAAGAGAGTACAAGGGGTGGGAATTGCACAGAAATGGACACAAGTCCCTTTACACGGGAAAGGGTCCTAAAGGAAATGGAAAGAATAAGAGTTAATAAAGCAATGGGGCCAGGTGGGGTACACCCCAGGGTCCTAATGGAACTAAGGGAAGTAGTGTCTGAACCTCTGGCAATCCTGTTTAGTCGATCACTGGAAACAGGGGAGGTGCCCAAAGACTGGAGGACAGCAGATGTAGTCCCTTATACAAAAGTGAGAATAAAGAGGAAGTGGGGAACAACAGACAAGCCAACCTGATCTCAGTAGTGGGGAAGATTATGGAAGCACTACTGAAGGAGAGATTGGTGGAACATCTGGTTGCCAACGGACTACAGGACCCAAGGCCTGGTTTCACTGGGGGGAGGTCATGCCAGACCAGCCTCACTGAATTTTTCGACTGGCTGACAAGGGAGGTGGGTCAAGGGAGGGCAGTGGATGTGGCCTATCTGGACTTCAGCAAGGCCTTTGACACTGTGCCACATAGAAGGCTATTAAACAAACTAGGGAATATGGGAGTGGGCAGGACAGTACTGCAGTGGGTGGGTAATTGGCTGGGTGGCAGGACACAGAGGGTGGTGGTAAATGGCTGTCACTCCACAGAGGGAAGATTGACCCAAGGGGTACCACAGGGATCAATGCTGGGATCAGTCCTATTCAACATCTTCATCAGTGACATTGTGCAGGACCTAGAAGGCAAAATGTCCCTGTTTGCTGATGACATGAATCTCTGCAACAGAGTGAACACTCCAGAGGGTGTAAACAGAATGAGAAGGGACCTTCAGAAGCTTGAAGAATGGTCAAGGGTTTGGCAGTTGAAATTCAATGCAAAGAAGTGCAAGATAATGCATATGGGGCACAAAAACCCTGGAACAACATATCAGTTGGGGGCTGAGGATATAGCATACACTAAGCAGGAAAGGGACCTTGGGGTTATCATCTCTGCTGACCTTAAGGTAGGGAAACAGTGTGACAAGGCAGCAGGTAAAGCAGATAGGATGCTGGGATGCATGGGCAGGGGTATCACCAGCAGGAAAAGGGAGGTCATAATTCCACTATACAAGACACTAGTGAGGCCCCACCTGGAGTACAGTGTACTGTTCTGGAGACCTTACCTATGTAAGGACATAGACAGGGAAGAGAAGGTTCAGAGGAGGGCAACAAAGATGGTACATGGATTGCATCACAAGTCCTAGGAGGACAGGTTGAAGGACTTGAATATGTACTCCCTGAAGGAGAGGAGGGAGAGAAGAGATATGATAGAGATATACATGTTCCTTACAGGGAGAAACAGGTTGCAGGAATCCACTATTTTCCAGTGAAAAAGATGTTCCAGAACTAGAGGGCATGGGATGAAGTTGGAGGGAGGGTGATTCAAAGGAAACTTGAGGAAGAATTTCTTCACAGAAAGGGTGATGGACACGTGGAACACCCTGCCAGAGGAAGTGGTGGGGGCTGAAACAATCACAGGATTTAAGAATACATGGAATAGACATAAGGGAATTCTGGAGGTCAGGGGTAAGGGATAACAGACTTCTAGACAAACATAAAAGGAACTTACAAGCTCAAATTTGCAGAGAGGATGGGCCATAGGCCCTTATCTGCTGACTGCATCTATGTAAATTATGATTCCTTCCCTTCTTTTAGTGGGTTTCTGATGGTACATGGCATGGCATAGGACTCTACCAATATATTTAATTTTTAAGGCCTAAGTAAACAAAGGGAGTTGTCTGCTATCTGAAAGCAGGAGATTCCACCTAATTAAAAAGACATGTGTTCAGTACTTTTTTGCTTACTAATATGACATCATGTTATTTGGTTTTGCACTTTTCTGTTTTAGTGAGAGGGTCAAGAATATGCAATAAAGAAACATTTTGTCTCATGAGCATATTATTAGTGGTAAGTAAGTGATTGCATTTTTGTTGACTCGAAGGTTACATTCTAATTTTTTATGTGTACGGGGAAACTATGAGGAGATGGGCAAAATTCGGCCATTCCACCTACTCCTTACTGCTATAAAAAAGCTGCTACTGCTGCTTCTCATCTGTGCCTGCAACATCGAATTAAACCCTGGGCTCCTTCTCCTCATTCTTGCACCTACTGACCTCCCCCTAGTAAAAGGGCTATCATTCTTGCATATAAATGCTTGCAGCCTCCTAAAAAAGCTTGATGCCATCAAAACCTGGTCCCTCCATTGCTTTCCAGATATTTTTGTAATTACCGAAACATGGCTAAGACCAACTACCCTGGACTATGAGGTTAATATTCCTTCGCACAACTTGTTTCGAACTGATAGGAAATCCTGGGGAAGGAGAGCAGTCATCTATGTCCGTGACAACATCATCGCATCTATGGTGGACTCAACTACAGTCTCAAAGGAGTTCGAATGCCTCACACTAAGAATCCAACATGCCAAATCAACCTCAGTCTGTGTCATTGGGTGCTATAGACCCCCCCCCTCAGCTGGCATACCACTGCTTAAACACCTAAGTGTTATACAAGGAACCTCATTAACAGAAGTATCCATCCTTGGTGACCTCAACCTGGACTGGCTCTCTCCAGCCTCCATACCGTTGAAAGAATTCTGTGATGCTCATGGACTTACTCAGATCATAAATGAAGCTACCCGCCCTAACACCAAAAATACAGAGCGTAGCACCCTCCTCGACCTAATCCTGGTAAGCAAGCCCCACCTTTTCTCCCACTCTGGAGTATTTTCAATGATGTCAGTGATCACTGTGCCATTGTATGTGTAAGGTCAGCACACCTCCCATCCTCATCTTCCTCTAAATACATCTTTAAGAGATACAAATGAAATTTCTGCCCAGATGCATTTCTCTACGACTTCCAGTATGCTAATTCGCAGAAGTTCTACCTCGCACCTTCTGTAGAAGAGGCACATGAGGTCCTCCATGACATACTCACTGAAACCTTAGATCTCCATGCCCCAGTTACTAAAAGTAGAACCAAAAGAAAATCCTGCCCCTGGTTCATGGAAAACCTAAAAGCTACCTTATGGCACAGGGATGCTCTTTGGAAAAGAGCTAGAAAGATAAAATCAGCCACGGATTGGTCTATCTTCCGAACTACAAAGAACATCTGCACAAGATCTATCAGAGCTGCCAAGTCTAGTTATTTCTGTTCAGAGCTTAATGAATCCACCAACTCCACAACTAAGTTCTGCAAAACCCTAAGGGAGGTCGATGGCCATAATAATTTTGGCACCCTTCCCCACAAAATTTTAAGCAGTGTCATTCATACTACAGATAAATATGAGATCCTCGATCTCCTTAATAACAACTTTGCCATGGCAGGAATGGCTTTTGATACCTCTCCAGCAAATACCATCAGGGCTCAGTTTCATAGTCAGTCACCTGAATGCCTAAACCCTGACTCTCATGCTCCATACCCTCATTTTCCTTCTGTCCGATCTCCGTCAAGTAAGTTAAGGATCACCTTCTTCAGCTTGATACCAAGAAAAGTGTGGGTGCGGATATGATTGAGCACTTCTTCCTAAAAGTGGCTTATCATATTCTGGCTCCACCTATTACCCACCTGTTCAACTTGTCTCTCTCCCAGGGCTCCCTCCCTACAATCTGGAAGATGGCACATGTCATCCCTCTATTCAGATCAGGGGAACCCTGCAGCCTAAATAATTACCATCCAATCTCCCTGCTCCCGACCATGTTTTTATTTGTATTTATTTAGATCTTAGAGCTCTTTTACACAGGTTCGGTTCCACGTCAGCAGCATAATACAACAGCATGACAGAACAAAAAGTGTGGCAAAACATTATACATAGAGAAAGAAGATCAACAGGTTTACAGACTAAACAGGGTATGGTAAAATAATTGTAAATAAGAAAAGAAAGCAATAGTTGACATTCACAGTGAATTAAAGAATAGAAACGAGTAACGCTAAGCAGTTTCATGCACAAGAATGCATACAGTAAATTGAAAATCAACCAAAACAAGCTTTGTCAGTTACTAGTAAAATCATAAGGTAAGTTGAAATCAGCCAACAGACCTTGTCAGGACAGACGGGGGGGGGGCATTAGGTAGAGGGGAGGAAAGGTGAAGGGGGGGAGGGTAGCAGGGGGGAAGGGATGTCAGAGATGGTGCTAAGGAAATTTAACAGTAACAGATTTAACAGACCTTGTCTAAACTATTGGAGAAGGTAGCAAATGAGCAGCTCAGATCACATCTTGAAAGTTTTAATCTACTAAACCCGATTCAGTCTGGTTTCCGTCACATGCATAGCACCTCTACCACTCTCACTAAGGCTATAAACGACTGGCAGATTGCACTTGATAACAAACAATATGTCTGCAACTTGTTTCTGGATCTTAGCAAAGCTTTCGACACGGTGGATCATGATCTACTTTTGGTTACCCTAAAGAAAGTTGGGGTGGACAACTTGGCTTTAAGTTGGTTCACAAATTATCTCGCAGACAGAGAGCAGCAGGTCAAGGCTGAAGGAGAATTATCGCCTAAAACACACTCCTTAGAGGGGCTCCCAAGGATCAATACTTGGTCCGCTACTTTTTGCCATCTACGTTAACCAAATTGACACTGGCCTCAAGTCATCTAATGTCCATCTCTTCGCTGATGACACAGTGCTTTACATTGACAGACCAACTCCGGATTTAGCCTACATGGACCTCTAAAGTGCCTTGGACATCCTCCAAAAAAAACTGCTCAACTTGAAACTTCTGCTCAACACTTAAAAAACTAAAGCCATGATTTTCTCACCACTAGCCTTGCATCTAAAAAAAATCCATCTGGTATGGTTCCTCGCATAACTACCCTCTTGGGAGAAGTCCTTGAATCTGTGGAAAAATTCAAATACCTGGGGGTCTGGATTGACTTCAAACTGTCCTTCACAGAACACATTGATGAGCTCACCAAGAAACTGAGGCAAAGACTCCGTACTTTCTTCCGAATGAAGCATTCACTTACCCATGAGGCTAGAAAACTCTTAGTTCAAGCTACCTTTTTGCCTCTCTTTGACTATGTGGACTTCCTGTATGGTCAAAGTACTAGTATGGTTCTCATAAAGCTTGACACCCTCTATCCCAGAGCCGTTAGGTTTATCTCTGATGCCCCTTATGCCACGCACCATTGCATCCTCTACTTTTCCTTAGGCTGGAGCTCTCTTAGCTTCAGAAGGCAGAAGAACGCTGTACTATGGACATACAAGGCCATTATTCATAAGTTACCCCAATATCTCTCAAGTTGTTTACCTCCCTGTCCCTCTAGTGTCTATCCTCTCAGAAGTCTTACCATCTTATCTCTAGCTATTCCTAAAGTTAAAACGCGCTTCGGCAGAGCCTCTATTAGCTTCACTCTTCCTACGCTCTGGAACAAGTTTTAGAAATCTCTAAGGCTCACTACCCCATCACGTTCTCCCTCTTCAAAGTTATGTTCCTGAGGACCTTCTCCGAGGTCTGTCATTGCTTCAAATCAAAGTCCAAATATCAAGGTCTGTCACTGCTTTAAATATGGGTCCTAACATTAATTACTGCCTGAGGCATCCTTTGTCCTCCCATCTTAGTCATTCCTCCCTAGGCCATCACGTCCAAACCGCTTCAAGTTCTGCTCCTCCCACCCACTGACCCTCCTTCCTCACCCTCCTCCTCTTATATCCCCCCTCCCCTTCCCCTTTTGCCAGTTCTTGCTCTCGGCAATTACTCAAAGGACTCTTCCACCCTCATTTGCATTGCACTATGACTTTAGAGGATCTGCTATTCCTGCTGACTGTGGCCATCCCTATGATGACTACTGTATATGCTTTAGCCCATTGGCTTTTGTATCTTTATATCTGTATCCATGCAATTGTATTTATGTATTAATCCCAAACTGAAATAAATAAAATAAAATAAAATGTGGCACTACCTCCTTTTGTGCCCATTGCTATGCTACAGTGTATATAGCTTGTCATATGTTATTATGATATCTGTATTTGTTATTGTACGTGTATTACAACTTGTTGTTGTCTAAACCCTATTGGCAAGTGTTCTGCCCCAGGTCCATCTTGTAAATGAGCCTGTCTCAATGATGTTCTGTCTGGCAAAATAAAGATATTGTTTATTTATTTATTTTATTTTATTTATTTATTTGTACAAATCGGATTTATAACCTTTGAACCAGAGACCCTTTTACAAAGGCACCTCGGCACAAAGAGGACAAAAGACAGTGATACAAAGTTACAGATGCAGGCAGAGTTACATAAATTTGTGTACACTCTATTTACATACGTTTCATATGAATCAGTTAGAATACCCTAGATATACAGATGTCTAGTAGGGGAGAGGAAACAGAGGTATTGATTGATTGACTGATTGATTGATTGGGTAGGCACTGCATCCTGGGGGAAGGGTGGACTGCTCTGACACTAGACCCAGTTAAATTTTAATTTTGGTGGAGGCACCTTACTAAACCAAAGCCCCCATTCATGAAAATCAGAATCCAGGCCCCTCGGTCTTGTTTGATCCCACAAGGCAGTAGTCGCAACACCCACAGCAACCCGGTTACACTTTGTTTGCTAGGAGCTCTCGAATCGTATGGTTTTAGTCTGAGTTAATTGTTGTGGGCCCCAGGGTGTGGAGGAAGCTGTGTGGATCTTGTTTGTATGCAACTTTAGAGACCTTGCATTTGTGTTTTAGGAGCCCTCAAAGCATATGTATTGTAGCCTAGGTTAAAGCTTGTAGGGACCAGTGGTTAAGGGAAGGGGTAGGAGGAAGGTGTGTCAATTTTATTGTTTGTATGCAATCCAAGACTGTGTTTTGTATACTTTGTATATGAGCCCTAGGACTGTGTGTTTGGAGCCTTTGTGCTTGTGTGTGAATCCTCTGTATATGAAGCTTACCTCAAACTGTGTGTTTGTAGCCTGGCTACAAACATGTGGTCTGAGGTAGACCTCCTACACAAAGGATCCACCAATACACACACACACACACACACACACACACACACGCACTTCTAGTGCTCCTATACAAAAGTCAACAAAAACAGTGTTTTAAGATTACTTACAAACAAAAGATCCACACATCCTATCCGCCAGGGGTTTCCAGAACCTTCACTCCAGACCACAGACACATGGAGTTTAGCTTGTGTGGTGGTGCTGGTGGAGGGGTGGGTTGGATCCTTTGTTTACGTACAAGGCCTACTTCGACCATGTGTCTGTAATCTGGTATTTGTGTGTGGAGACTTTGGGCCTAATTCACAAAGAGGGCTTAGATCAGCACATGGTGCGTCAGATAGCAGCTTGCGCCAAAGCCCCTTGTGCCAGGGACCCTGCATCAAATTCAGGTACAGGAGGGGTCCCGGCATCTAAGTCCCCACACTTGTGGCAATCCCTCCAGTGCCGCAAACTCCTGATGCATGGAAAGAGTTTTCCACAGGCTTCTTGCAACAAAAGCAAGCACCCCCCATCCTCGAAATCACCACTGTTACTCAATAATAAATACAACCCCTTCCTTTATAATATTGCCCTCCTCCCTTCCCAATCTCCAATGCTGCCCATGATAATATTTTAAACATATATCCCCGTCCCATGTAATATTGCTTCCCCCTTCCCGACCCCTGATGCCGCCCTTGTTTAAGTACAGTGCAAGCCAGTTTATGCAGACACCTCTGTGCAGCTGAAGTATGTCCGCTGTAGCCGTTGTCTGCAGTTGCCAGCAGAGGGCGCCACAGCCTTATTACCGATCAGCCATAGGTTTTTTTTTACGTCGCAATTGATGTGTGCTGTACAATCAGTGGTTTTAACAACAGTTTGTGCTTTCACATAGGAGGGAGGGAGGGAGGAGGTGGTGGGTAAAAACTTTACTTCTTGTTAATTTCTGAGCGAGGTAGGATGTGAGGATGTGCGGGGTAAAATACTGTGGATGCACACTTTATTTGCTGCTTTGACTTTAACTTTTTTTAAATGTTATGAAGACTGGCCTGCCATGTACCGCTTGTTGCATATGGGTGAAAACTCCTCTCCACAGCAGTCATCATGTTCCAGTCTGGCAGGACATCTGATCTTTGCTCCGAGGCTCTCCATAGGGTGATGAGAGCCGTGCGAACATCAGCCACGGTAACAGGTGGTAGGTCTGGCTCATCAGGGTCTTCTTCTTCTGGCTCCTCAACTTTCTGATCCTACCTCGGGAACTGCATTCGGGAGGTGTTAAACGGAGGTGTGAAGGCTGCATAATTAACAACAAGATTGCCTACTAACTGCCCTTCCATAGTCCGCAGTTGACGGCATACCAGGAACTGCATTAAAAGGCACACTGTATTAATGAAGTATGGGACTTGATTTTGCTTTTGAAATACTGTCTGCGGTAACCAATAGTCCAAGTAAACCGCGTCCACATTAAGTGGCTTGGACTGTAATAATATGACCCCTCCTTGATCCCTGATGCCGCTTTTGTTTAAGGAATAATATGCCCCCTTCCTGATGACTGATGTCACCATTACAATAATATGACTCCCTTTTCCCTAGTGATCAAGTGGCCCCCCCCGTCTCCCCCACCCCAGCAGGTAGTGCCCACCACCCAGCTCTCCCATCCATAACAGAGCTGGCACTGGCACCAGCCCTCCTGTCACCTCCGTGGCGGTGTTGACTGAGCTGTCATTGAGTGCTGTAGTGTACATGCATCGTACACTGTACAGTGCAGCACTCAATGACAGCTCAATTGAGGAATGCCAACCGTGGAGGTGGAGGATGACTGTGCCAGTGCCAGCTATATTACGGGATGGGAGGAGCTGGTGGGGTGGGGGGCCACTAGATCACCAGGAAAGGGGGTCTTGTGCTATATTATTGAATGACAACATCAGGGCTTGGGGATGGGGGCATATTATTACTTAAACATTGGGGATCAGGGAGGAGGAACAATGTTATATGAGATGGGGATATATGTTTAAGATATTATCATGGGCAACATCAGGGATCACGGAGGGAGGAGCACAATATTACAAGGGAAGGGGTTGTATTTATTATTGATTAACTCCAGCAACTTCAGGGATTGGGGAGGGAAGACTCACGGCACATTGCCGCATATTGTACAACTATCCCAGAGGGACATATTCTAAGTACCCTTAGAGAAGCCCTGGCTGGTCTAAGGATACTTAGAACTTCTCCCTCTGTGGGAGTTCTGGGAATATGACATTCAGGAATCGGGGAGGGAAGACTCACAGCCCTAGCTGGTCTAAGGATACTTAGAACTTCTCCCTCTGTGGGTGCAGGGTGGCGCAAGCCCTGTTTGGGTAGGCAGCTTGCAGCTGATGCAGGCTGCCTTTGTGAGTAGCTCAGGGGGCAGTGTTTGATGCAAGGTGCCACTTGTGCCATTTATGTTTAATGCAGGTACCTTGTGTCACACTTAGGGCATTGTGAATCGGGCCCTTTGTTCTAGGACTGTGTGTTTTGAGCCTGAGGCAGTGTGTGTGTGTGTGTGTATATAGGGTGTGTGTGTGTGTGTGTGTGTGTGTGTGTGTGTGTGTGTAGGTGTGTGTAGCAGAGGAGGCTGTTGGACCAGCATGGCTAAGAGTCAGTGTGTTTGAAATGTAAAGAAGAAATGTGGAAGGTAAAGTATGGATAAAAAAGAAAGTAAATAAAAAAACAAAACAAAAAAACACTGTCTTATTAAAGAGTTTAATAACATTCATTATAGTAGTAAACTTTATTCATAAAATGGGTAGAACATTTCCTGCATTTTGATTGGCTAAGAGGTACCATTTGCTGTGCCCTTATCAGGCTATATACTAGCAACTGGCACTACTTATGCCAGCCAAAACGCAGCACACTCTGAAACCAATACTTCCAAGTGCCATCCTGCTGCAGCTTCACACCAGGCATGTTACGGAATCACAAGAGCTACAGCAGGAGAACGCTGCTACTAACAGACATCACTGTTTCTGTCTAACCTTCCCCCCCATGACAGCTAAAGTTTCAGTCTTCAGAACCCATGATTTTATTTTCAGTGCTGCACGTTTCTCCACTGTCAGTGCCACAGAAATTCACACATGCTGTTCAAATAGTACTCACCAGATCTGCTTCTCCGCAGCCTCAGCAGAAGCGCTCCTCCACCGGCTCACCAGATCGGCTTCTCCACAGCCTCAGCAGATGCTCTCCTCCACTGGCTCTAAAGCCAAGTACTTTTTGTTTAACTTTTCAAGTTTCAGTGTTATACCAGAGTGAGCAGCTGAAACCGCAACTGGGGGGAGTGCTATCAGAAGAGTGATCAGAAGGGGGCCGCCAGTGGAAGGGAGCAAAAAAACAAAAAATCGCTGGTGAGAGACAAGCTCACTTCTGCTCCTTTGACTGAAACTCAAATTCCAAACTCGCTGGGTGTTTACTCGCTTCTCCATTGGCTTACCAGACCTGCTCCTACCTCCACTGGCTTTTTCTTTTACATTGCACATTTTAATAGATCAAGGAAGCACTATCAGAAAAGCGCTAAATACAGCCTGGTGAGGGACATGCTCGGCCCGCTCCTCTGTCTAAAACTCACTGGGCATTTACTGGCTGCTTAAGAAACAGAAAAAAAGAAAACAGCATATTCTAGAGGATTTTGTGTGTGTGTGTGGGGGGGGGGCACACAGACAGCATAGACCCCTACTTACTTTTAATCAGACATACCCACTACAATACAGTGAATGACATGGGCTACTTTTTTGTTATTCACTATATCATTTTTTTAACTGTTTTTATGTGCACTTTTTATGTGAATTTTTTTAATTAACTTTTTTTATGGGGGACCCATTTTATAAGTGGAATAAGACACTCCAAGCTATGGTTTATGGCCTGATAAGAGCACTTCCCAGGTGCTAAAGGCACTCGGCACAAGTGCCCCAGGCCTCATTATGCACCTGAGGCGTGCTCTTATCAGGCCATTAACTACACCTCGCCATGTCTTATTCTATATGTGTAGAACAGAAGACTACCCAATCCCAGGGGCTCTGAGCACTAAACGATGGGTAAACAACTAATTTTGTTTGTATTAAAAAATTGGGGTGGACACTGTTAGCTGTGGATGATAGTGGTAAAGGGTCCACTTCTTGGTGGGGGGATTTATAACATTTCTAGCTGCCTGCTCTTGGGGGGGTCAGTATCTAAAGGCATAGTCCTGGCAAATGACAGAGTGCTTTACAACCTAGGAGTCTGAATTGCTATTACACTGAGATTTTGTTTTATAGAGTTGTGCTGTGCTCTGTCATTATCTGTTTATTAACAATTGTTTATTGTTGTTTTGCTATTGCAGCTCTACTTTTTTGTACAGCGCCCAGAGCCTCTGGGATTTGGCACTAAAGAAATAAACTTTTACTTATTTACTTGCTAGTAGTTGAGCTAACAGATAATTGTTTGAAATTATGAGTTGCCAACCTTTTCATTAAAAAATGCACATCAGACCATCAGAATTCTCTGATTTGAGTTGCTTGCTTTATAACTTGGGTTGTTGTTTGTGTCTGCACATCTGTTTTGGCTCCTGGGTATGGCCTATGCGTACATATAGGGAAGTTGGGTTTTATAACTTAAGGGGGGGGGTGTGTGTGTGTGTTTGTGTGTGGTGCCTCATGCATCCTTTAACACAGCCTGGTGATGTATACAGTTTTACATTCAAACATACAAAAATGCCAGCAGATGCAGGCCTATCGGTCTATCTAGTCTGCTTGAGTGTGCCGCACCTCAGCCTTTCAGACTGGAGCTGCCCCCCCCCTTCCCTTGCCACCCCCACTGATTTTGCCCATGTATCCTTCACTCCCCCAACCCCCCCATGGTGTGAACCCTCCTCTAAACCTGTCCCACCGCCTTTTGAAGGTGCCCACTATCCACAGTGATATCACCTCCTCCAGTAACATATTCCACCCTGCCACCACCCTTTTGGTGAAATAGTGCCTCCTCATTTTCCTCCTGAATCTGACTCCTTCCAACTTCATACTGTGCCCCCTGGTTTCCCTTCCACCTTTTAATTTGAAAATACTTCCGGTGCTTGCTCTGTTCATACCCTTCAAGTACTTGAAGGTCTCAATCATGTCCCCTCTCTCCCTTCTATCCTCCAGGGAATACACATTAAGCTCTCAGTCTCTCCTCACAAGGTGTGTCTCCTAATCCCATGATCATTTTCATCACCTGGCACTGCAGCCCCCCCACTCCAATAGCTTGATGTCCTTTTTCAAATAGGGGCACCAGTACTGTAGCAGAACTCCATGTGCGGCCTCACTAGGGACCTGTACATTTTATTTATCAGAGGGATTGTTTCTAGGCATAAAAATATTTAGTATTGACGTGTGCATTGGTATTTTAATTCCATACAATTTGAGTAAAACATGGGCAATGTGTAAAAAAGATAACTGAGTGGGAACCCTCTTCATTAATTTTGCTAGGGGCCCCCCAAATCCTAAAACCAGCCCTGCCAAGTGTGTAATCTGTTTTTTCACTTTGTATTCTGACATTGCACCTTGTATTTGTTGTGAACTATTTAATGTGGAGCCTTTGTAAATGAGTCTCTGACTTAAAGGTTTATAATTCTGAGATTTCAATAAATAAAAAAATAAATAATAAATAAACTCTCCCATAATGCTGTTAGTTTCCTGTGCTTTGATCCCTGACCTCTGATTGGTTGCTGCGAGTTTAGGTGTCAGCAAGATGGCAGCTGTTTCACAAGAAAGAACATTTGCTGTAAGTTTAAGTTCTTTTGTAGGGGCTACTTCCCTGCCTTCCTTGCTGCTGCCCCCTCCCCACCAGTCAATAGCAAACTCTGTACTTACCTATCTGGTTGAGGTTTAATGTCTGCATGGTCTTCAACTTGCCCATCGAGAGCTTCATTTCATGCTCCTCCCATGCAGAGCAGTTTCCCTCTTATGAACGCAACTGACGGTCACTCTATTCTTAAAGGTGCAGTGGTGCCAAACTCATGAGGTCTGTCTTTCTTTCTCTCCCCCTCCTAGTGTCTCTGAAACCCATCTGCTGGTGTCCCTGGGTACACAACACACTAGAGGGAATCACTGTGGTGAAAGTTGCAGGCAGGCAGATCAGGCGAGCTTAGCACCGTGCAGCAATGTTCAAGCTGTTTGGAGGCAGCTCTTTTGTTCGAGCAGTCAATTGCTTGAACTTGCACATGTCCTGTGCAAATGTTTGGGATCTGCCGAGGAGGCAGCAGCAAGGCAGTCCACTCCTCAGGTCCCCCAATGGACTACAGTCTCATGGGCCAGAGACAGCACTGAAACTGATGGCAGGCAGACCTTGGGGCAGAGGAGTCCAGATAAATCCCACAACGTTTGTGGGGTTACACTAAAAAGTGCAAAATTATTCTCCTGGGGTTAGGAACCCAGGAAGTGAGTACAGGATGGGGGGTTACTTTCAGTCACTAAGCAGCAACAGGACCTTAGGATTATCATCTCTAATTACCCCAAAGTGGCATGGCAGTGTGACAAAGAAGTGAGTAGAGCCAGTGGGATACTGGGATGCACTGGGAGAGGTATCTCTAGCAGGAGGATGGAGGTGGTGTTGCCACTGTATCTCCCACTGGTAAGTGTAATGTTGGGATGCACCAGGAGCGGTATCTCCAGCAGAAAGAGGAAGGTGGTGTTGCCACTGTATCTCTCACTGGTAAGTGCAATGCTGGGATGCACTAGGAGAGGTATCTCCAGCAGAAAGAGGAAGGTGGTGGTGCCACTCTATCTCTCACTGGTAAGTGTAATGCCGGGATGCACTAGGAGAGGTATCTCCAGCAGAAGGATGGAGGTGGTGCTGTCACTGCATTGCTCACAGGTGAGACCCCACCTGGAGTATTGTGTCTAGTTCTGGAGGCCACACCTCAGAATGGACATAGACAGGATGGAGTCAGTCCAGAGAAGGGCAACTAAGATGGTGCAGGGGTTGCACGAAAGCCCTATGAGGAAAGACTGAGGGATCTCAGCATGTATACCCTGGAAGAGAGGAGAGTGAGAGAGAACATGATAGAGACCTGCAAGTGGTGAACAGTGTGCAGGAACAGAGTCTCTGTCAAAAGAGGAAGAGCACCAGAACCAGAGAGCATGTGATGAAGCTTGAGAGAGCAAGTTAAAGAGGGATGTGAGGAAGTACTATTTCACCAAAAGAATGGTAGACACCAGAAATACACTGTAAGCAGAAGTGGTGGAGGTGAACACAGTAGGGGGCTTCAAGCATGAGTAGGGCAGACATAAGGGAAACAGAGAAACATAGAAATGTAGACTCAATGAGTAGATAAGGACCCCACCCAGTCTGTCTGTTTTTTCCCTGCCAATACTGTCACCACAGACCCTACTTGATCTCCAGATACTTATGCCTCCCCGACTTTTCTACCAAAATTTCTTTGTGCCTATTCTATGGATTCTCTAAGCCTTTCATTGCTGAGGCTGGATTGGGGATGGAGTTGAGTGAGGGAGGCTGTGGGAGGGCCTATGGAGGTCAAGTGACTGAGCCAGCCACTAGGGGGGTTGCAGGTGATATATATTCCCCAAGGAGCCAAGCAACCCCTTGCATGAGTAACTCTGAAGCATGAGAGTGGGGTCTGACTAGGTGGCATCTGCAGTGTGTCCACAGGGAGGACTACAGGCCGCAGGCCATGCTGAGGCGAGATAGTAAGGGGGAGTGAATATAGGGGAATCTAGGGTGCCCAGGGCAGCGTAGATACAGGGGAGGATGTGGCACCAAAGATGCTGGGGAAGGTGAGGGAAAAGAAGGTGGAGGGCTGGTGGGGCAGGGGCAGTAGTTGGAGGACACAAGAGGGACTGGGAGGATGGTCAGATGTAATGAGTGTGGAACAGCCATCTTCCTGGGTATAATGTGTGTGACAGATATCTCCATATGCCAGGCAAATCTAATTTTTTTTTAAGTCTGTTGCAACAGCCCTTTTTACTCTCCTCCTTACTTGCTGTAACTCCTCAGCTTTCTTTTCACGTTATATTGGCAGGCCACCTATATAACATTCTTTCTATCCCTTGAGTATTCTTGCCCTGGTATATGAAGATCTGCACAGCCCTTTCTTTGGTTGCCCCCTCCTTGTTTCAGAACCTACCTAATGTGAGGTATGCAGAGATAAAATAGTTGCTTAAAATGAGTATTTCATTTGGATATGGGAATTGTAAGTGCGTATGTATATCCATGGTGTGGGTCCTGTAATGACCCCTTTATGTATGCAAACCCTCGTATGGTCTTGGTTTGCATCCGTTTAGCGTTAGGTACCCCCCCTTCTGGTCCCCTCCTTATAAATAGATGGAGTAAGTCAGAGCTGCTTTCTAGGCTAGTGGTTATGTGGAAATAATTGTAATTTCAGCCCCAAATGTTTTCAGAGCAACTGTGAGGCAGAACTAGCCTGCATAAGTTAGAGTGGCAGCTCCTCGATTGTGTGAGCAGCCCGTGCGGCAGAAACCACCCTCTTTACCTGGTCAAATACACTGAACGCCGCTTTAGAAGTGTTCCTGCCTCCCGAGTGTCCTAAACACTGAATATCCCTGTTTTGTGTGTATAAAACCCCTTTTAAAGTTCCTTTCAACCTGTTTGCAGTCGAAAAGGGGTCTTTCTGGTTTGGAACTCATTTTAAATGGCAGCAGTAACACGCAAAGTGCTTCATATTGAGTAAATAAATAAACAGCCTGCATTTTATACTATTTGCAGCATACAAAAAGGAATTCATTTAGTAGAGACTACAAAATAACTATTCCATGACCTAAACAAACTACAAAAACGAAGAAGGCCTGTAAAAACGAGTTGTACAACACTGTGGTTTGTTTGGCCTTAACCCCCCCCCATTCTCTGTTAAACAAAGGTTAAACAAAAGTGTTTGTTTTGTGTTTTTACTTTAGTTAAAATGCTTCTAAAAAATGGCTTGAATGCCTTTAATTTATTCTTTTGAAATAATTTATAAAACAAACAAATGTTTCCCTCATAGAAGGTTACCTGCTTCTCTGTGTGGAGTCTCACTTCCTATTCTGTACTATAGAGCTGGCCATCTGGTCAATTCCCATGTTTAAAGGCACAGTACTAGGAGGTGGAGTTACTCCTGCATTGTTTGAAACTAAATTTTTATTGACCAGTTGTTGTTTCTATATAGTGATGTTGACAACATGACAACTTAAAAGGAAATGTTATTCTGTGCTCAGAAATGAAAATAGACTTATTCTGTTGTTTAAAGATAATTTTGAAAAGCATAGGGAGGAGTTAAACAAGTCACATGTTCCCCTTTTGGTATATAAGCCTTGGCTTTAGTCAGCTCTGTAGATAGCCTAGTGGGGTACAGAAGTACTCTGACCCCAGTAAGATGTTCACTAGCTCCTTCTAGTGTCCGAGATGTTGCTTGGTAACTTATGTTTATTTTGAAGAAGTTTTATGTTATTTTATTTTTTTTGTCTGAAGTTCGCAGTAATTGCCCAGCTTCAATAAAATTTTTGCTTCTGAGTATCTACAACTGTGGAACAGCGTCCTCCTTAAAAACCCACACCTCACATATGGTGGCAGTGGTGGGATTATTTCAGTAATACTGCTCAGATTATTGGAGGAGGACATGGATGTTCCTGGAGGAAATACCAGTGTGTATGCTGACTCGAACATTGGCAGAGAAGTTGGGACAACCCTTGATGACCGGCATACCAGATGTTAGATGGAAAACTGCGAAGTCTGAAAAGAATGGTGCGGTTGGTGTACCCATGGAAGATGGTGAGAAGGAGGAATTGGAGAGAGAGCCCCCTACTGGAGATGCCCAAGATCTATTGCAATGGCTATGCATCCAACAAATTGCCTTGGAGAAACAGAGGGAAAGGGACATGCAGCGCAATGAGGCCAGGTGGACAGATACTTTGAGAGCCATACAAGCTCTTGGTGGTGGTAGACCACCCCCCACCAAGTGATAATCCTAAGGACATAAAACTTACTAAGTTAAGTGCAACAGATGATATAGAAACATATCTGACTATATTTGAATGCGTTACATGAGCCTGTCAATGGCCTAGAGGACAGTGGGTGATATGTCTTGCACCTTATCTTACTGGAAAAGCTCAATTAGCCTATGGCAATGTGGACAGTGCAATGAGTGAAGATTATGATGCTGTAAAGGAAGCTATTTTAAAGCATTATGACATATGTTTAGAGACGTATAGGCAAAGATTTCGGACTCTAAGATTCCAGTCCTCAGATACCCCACAGGAGGCCTTCACCAGATTAAAGGACTTATGTACTAGGTGGTTGCAACCTTCCACCAATACTAAAGAACAAATGTTGGAGGCTGTTGTTTTGGAACAATGTTTACATATTCTACCCCAAGACGTCCAGATGTGGGTTCGAGAACATTGACCAGAGACAGCTAAGAAGGCGGTTCAGTTAGCAGAAGACTACTTGACTGCAAGGCCAAATAGGAACAAGGGGTATCCTGGAACCAGTACAATCCATCCTACATTAAGGCCCTCCTCAGCTACTACTTCTATATCTAGTGGAACTGCTAAAAGTGTAAATGTTACCAAATCTTCTAATGCTGAGATAACATGTCATTCCTATCAAGGGAAAGGGCACATTGCAAGGTTCTGCCAGAAGAAGAAAACCAGCCCTACTCATTTGGTGCTGGCCAATTGGGGACAGTATATTATACCTGTTAAAGTCAATGGAAAGGACATGGTTGGGTTATTAGATTCCGATAGCAGACAAACCCTGATCAGAGCTAATATGTTGCCTGCAGTTCCTGATTTTCAAACACAAACACAAGTAACTTGCATTCATGGTGATACACATAAGTATCCAATACTACAGGTAGAGATTCAAGTCCAATCTATTACCTGTAAAATGGAGGTTGGTGTGGTTTCCCATCTTCCTGTGCCAGTTATTGTTGGGCATGATCACCCGGACTTTTCCCAATTACTTGCCACTACTACAAATATGGGAGCAATGACTACCCGAGCTCAAGAAAAAAGAGACACAATCTTACAACACTCATTTCCCTTTGAAGAAGATTTATTTGAACTTCCTGGCAAGACAAAAAAAAACAAAAAGGGAAAAACGTCAAGACAAACAGATGTGGCAGCAGTCCCATAGAGACTCTAAAGATACTGTTGATTTGAAGGACTTAAAGAGACAAACAGATTTTGGGACTAGCCCAGTTGAATGATAGTACACTAAAACCTTTTTTTTTTACAGGTGGGCAAAGAACAAGAAACAGACCACTGTATGGTGCTGCATAAGGGACTCTTGTGTAGAAAGTGTATTAATCCAAAAACTGAGGAAATTGTTTACAATTAATGGTGCCTACTGTTTATAGGGATCAACTGCTAGGGCTTGCACATGACATTCCTATAGCTGGTCACCAAGGAAAGGAACATACATTACACAGCTTTTTATACAGATTTTACTGGCCAGGTATACACGATCATGTAGCTGAGTATTGTAGATCATGTGAACAGTGTCAGAAAGTAAGACCCCGTCCTTAAGAAAGACAAAGTGCCCATTCAGCCTTTACCTTCTGTAGACTCCCCATTCACCCGTATAGCCATGGATATAGTAGGTCCCTTGCCTAAAAGCGCAAAAGGAAACCGCTTTATTCTGGTTATTTGTGACTACTTTTCAAAATATCCGGAGGCTATACCTATTCGTACAGTTACAGCTGAAAAGGTTGCTGAGGAGTTGGTAAAAGTATTTTCTAGAATGGGTATACCTAGAGAAATACTAACAGACAGGGGCAGCAACTTCTGTTCCCAAATATTACAATGTCTTTACCAGACCTTGGGGGTACACTCTATTTTTACGTCCCCCTACCATCCTCAATCTGATGGACTGGTGGAACGTTTTAATAAAACATTAAAACAAATGTTAAGAAAATTCACAGAGGAGGAAGGCAAATCCTGGGATAGGTATTTACCATTCTTAATGTTTGCCTACCGTGAGGTCCCCCAGCCCCCACAGGGTATTCCCCTTTTGAGCTACTATTTGGTAAAAATCCCAGGGGGGTGTTGGACATAATAAAAGAGAACTGGGAAGGAACAAAGTCTGATACTTTACCCATGTCTACACTAGACTATATTACTTCATTGCGCCACAAACTAGCAAAGTATGCTAGGAAGGCCCAACAAAGTAATATAAGCCATAAATATCTCAAAAACAGTACTATGACAAAGGAGTTGGGTTTAAAACTTTCCAGCCTGGTGATAAGGTGCTCCTTTTGTTGTCATGTACGGATAATAAGTTATTAATGAAGTGGCAGAGGCCCTATACAGTCCATAGACAAACTGGACCGGTGAACTATGAAATTATCTGCCCAGACAAAAGGCAAAAATATAAGATCTATCATGCTACTCTTTTAAAACTCTGGCATGACAGAAAGCAAACATCTTTATTAGTGTACCCTGGAAAGGATGAAAATGAATTGGAGTTAGCTTATGAGCGCCTAGATGGTTTAGGAGAAATGAAGGATGTAACCATTAATAACAGATTAAGTCCTGAGCAAAGAAAGGAACTACAGAATATCCTTACTAAGTTCCAGACCATTTTTACTTCAACACCTGGGAAAGTTGAAGGAGTTGAACATCACATAGAAGTAAATACTGATAAGCCTATTAGGCATAAACCCTACAGGTTACCTGAAAGTCTGAGGAAGGAAGTTATTAAAGAAATCGGAAAAATGCAACATTTGGGAGTAATTACACCTTCAATGAGTCCATGGAGTTTTCCTGTGGTGGTGGTGGTAAAGAAAAAATAGGGAGGTGTAAGGGTTTGCCTAGATTTTCGTAAACTAAATGCAGTATCTCGATTTGATGGGTATCCTATGCCCCGAATCAATGATATTATTGATAGATTTGGTAATGCTCAATACATAAGCACACTGGACTTATCAAAGGGATATTGACAAATACCCTTAGATGCAGTCTCACAAGATAAAACAGCTTGTAGTACCCCCTTAGGCTTATTTCAGTTCACAAAAATGCCATTTAGTTTGCATGGTGCTCCGGCAACTTTCCAGAGATGCATGGATCATCTGTTACATCCCCACATGGACTGTAGTGCAGCCTATTTGGATGATGTCATTATTTTTAGTCCATCTTGGGAGGAACATATGATACACCTTCAAACTGTATTATCAGTTATACAGAAGGCTGGACTGACTATAAATCCAACTAAGTGTTCGTTGGCCATGCAAGAGACCAAATACTTAGGCTTTATTATTGGGAATGGTGAAGTGAAGCCTGAAATAGGTAAAGTAGACGCTATTGCCAACAGTCCCGAACCTCAAACAAAAAAACAAGTGAGAGCCTTTTTAGGACTAGCTGGTTACAATCAATGTTTTGTGGCCAATTTCACAGACATAGCCAGTCCATTAATTGAACTTATAAAAAAGAATAAACCAGAAAAGATTCAGTGGAATGTATAGTGTGAGCAAGCATTCACCCTTTTGAAGGCAAAATTGTGTTCTCATCCCATTTTACATAGTCCAAACTTCCAGAGACCATTCATAGTACAAACAAACACATCCAATCAGGGAATTGGGGCTGTCTTGTCCCAGCTCGATGGGGAAGAAGAACACCCCATCATATTTATCAGTAGAAAATTACATTTAAGAGAGACTAAATATTCCACAATAGAAAAGGAATGTTTGGCTATTCGTTGGGCCATAAATCCTCTTAAATTTTACTTATGGGGCAGAAAATTTTTGGTAATTACTGATCACAATCTGTTATGTTGGCTACACATAATGAAGGATAAAAACCCCTCGCATCATGCGTTGGTATTTGGCCCTGCAACCCTTCAATTTTGAAATACAACACCAAGCAGAAAAAAAAACACCTTAATGCTGATTATCTATCACGTTATGGTGCAGATGATAATCTGGTAATAACAGACTCCTGAGTTAAAGTATGTAATGAAAGTAATGAGTAAGAGATACTTTTAGTTTGGTATCTCTCAAAGAATATTTTTGTTTAAGGGACTCCGGAGTGGAGCTTTGGGAGAGGGAGGGCTAGAGCTCCATCTCCCCTTTCAAAAACGAAATTGGAGATCTGTTCCGTTAAAGAAACTGTTAAAAGAAACCAATGATGATGTTATTGAAAGATTCCATTGGTTTCTTCTTGAGTGGGGAGGAATGTGACAGATATCTCCATATGCCAAGCAAACCCAATTTTTTTTAAGTCTGTTGCAACAGCCTTTTTACTCTCCTCCTTTCTTGCTGTAACTCCTCGTCTTTCTTTTCAAGTTATATAGGCAGGCCACCTATATAACATTCTTTCTATCCCTTGAGTATTCTTGCCCTGGTATATGAAGATCTGCACAGCCCTTTCTTTGGTTGCCCCACCCTCATTTCAGAACCTACCTAATGTGAGGTATGCAGAGATAAAATAGTTGCTTAAAATGAGTATTTCATTTGGATATGGGAATTGTAAGCGCTTATGTATATCCATGGTGTAGGTACTGTAATGACCCCTTTATGTATGCAAACCCTCATATGGTCTTGGTTTGCATCCGTTTAGCATTAGGTAACCCCCCTTCTGGTCCCGTCCTTATAATATATGGAGTAAGTCAGAGCTGCTTTCTAGGCTAGTTGTTATGTGGAAATAATTGTAATTTCAGCTCCAAATGTTTTCAGAGCAACTGCAAGGCAGAACTAGCCTGTATAAGTTAGAGTGGTGGCTCCTCAATCATGCGAGCAGCCCGTGCAGCAGAAACCGCCCTCTTTACCTGGTCAAATACACTGAACGCCGCTTTAGAATGTTCCTGCCTCCCGAGTGTCCTAAACACTGAATATCTCAGTTTTGTGTGTATAAAACCCCTTTAAAGTCCCTTTCAACCTGTTTGCAGTTGAAAAGGGGTCTTTCTGGTTTGGAACTCGTTCTAAATGGCAGCAGTAACGTGCAAAGCGCTTCATATTGAGTAAATAAATAAACGGCCTGCATTTTATACTGTTTGCAGCATACAAAAAGGAATTCATTTAGTAGAGACTACAAAATAACTATTTCATGACCTAAACAAGCTACAAAAATGAAAGAAGGCCTGTAAAAATGAGTTGTACAACACTGTGGTTTGTTTGGCCTTAAACCCCCCCATTCTCTGTTAAACAAAGGTTAAACAAAAGCGTTTGTTTTGCATTTTTACTTTAGTTAAAATGCTTCTAAAAAATGGCTTGAATGCCTTTAATACATTCTTTTGGAATAATTTATAAAACTAACAAATGTTTCCCTCATAGAAGGTTACCTGCTTCTCTGTGTGGAGTCTCACTTCCTATTCTGTACTATAGAGCTGGCCATCTGGTCACCTCCCATATTTAAAGGCACAGTACTAGGAGGTGGAGTTACTCCTGCATTGTTTGAAACTAAATTTTTATTGACCAGTTGTTGTTTCTATATAGTGATGTTGACAACATGACAACTTAAAAATGTTATTCTGTGCTCAGAAATGAAAATAGACTTATTCTGTTGTTTAAAGATAATTTTGAAAAGCATAGGAGAGTTAAACAAGTCACATGTTCCCCTTTTGGTATATAAGCCTTGGCTTTATTCAGTTCTGTAGATAGCCTAGTGGGGTACAGAAGAACTCTGACCCCAGTAAGATGTTCACTAGCTCCTTCTAGTGTCTGAGATGCTGCTTGGTAACTTATGTTTATTTTGAAGAAGTTTTATGTTATTTTATTTTTTTCGTCTGAAGTTCACAGTAATTGTCCAGCTTCAATAAAATTTTTGCTTCTGAGTGTCTACAACTGTGGAACAGCATCCTTCTTAAAAACCCACACCTCACAATGTGGAATACAGGGGGATTTCTAGTCTGTTGGCAGCTTGGACAACTTAGGGAAGAAATAGAAAAGCTGAGATGGGAACTGGGAAGGAGGAGGGGGAGTGGTAGAGGACAAGAGCAGTGGAGGATGGGAAGGAGGTTGTCACCACCGAGCAGCGCAGAAGGTGGAACTAGAGCAGAATCCAGAGGGGAGGTGCATGGTCCAGGAACATCAGTGCCACGGAGACCAGGTGGGAATGAAGGGGGAATGGCAGGAAGTGAGGGGTAGATGGAGGGGGGGCAAGAGTTAAGGCAAGGAGGAGGGAACAGTGAAGGGAAAGAGTGGGTATTTCAAATGAAGGGAATGAGGAACCAAACAGGTTTACAGTATTGCAAAGCATGGATGATCAAGGGGAGAGAGGGGAGATGATGGTGAAGTGGGACCAGAAAACAAGCATAGTAATGAGGGAAGGAGAGAAGGGGAAGGACTAAGGTCAGGAAGGGAACCAGTGGTAGGACAGCAGGCAATCCTAGGGGGAGGGAGGACAAGAAAATGCAGGGTAGTGGGATACAGAGATGGGCAGTGAGTGCAAGGCAAAGGCATCTCTAGGAGGGGAGACCAGTGGGGGGGATCTGGGCCACGAGGAGAGGCAAAGCAGGGGACAAGCAATGGGAAGGGGGAAGCTGAGGCAGTGGAGGTTGATCAAAAGGGAGTGACTCATGAATGGATGGGGCAAAAGGGTGGGAATTCAGACAGGGAGAGGCAGGAAGGGGGAGAGGATTGTAAAAACACAAGGACAAGCAACAGGAAGGTGGGGTGTATGCCAGGCATGATGGCAGGGAGGGTGGATGCTATTATACCAAAAGTGTGTGTGCTGGAAAAGGGGAAGTCTTACATTGTGGTCCATTTGGACACCAGTGATCTGGCAGGATGCAAGATGAAGGTGGTACAGGAAAGGTTCAAGGAGCTTGGTGAGATGTGCAAGTGAGTAGGAAAGTCAGTAGCTTTCTCTAAGGATCTGCCAGTCCCAAGGGCCAGCACTGTTAGAAAGCTGATCATAGAGGAATTTAACTCATGGCTGGGGGGATGGTACAAGGTAAACAGGTATGGACTGATGAGAGGTCGGGGCAGGACCTGGGAGTCCAAGGACTTATATGCACCAGACAGGCTATACCTAAGTAAGGAATGAACATGGGTCCTGTAAGACAAATTGGGGAGATACTTGACAGAAGAGCTGGATTTAAACTGAAGGGGGGCAGTAGAGGGCACTCAGCACCAAGAGATGGGGGCCTCAGGGCCTCCCCCCAGTGGAAATTCAAACAGAAGAGAGGGGGCAAGGAGAGGGGATAGCGGGGTAGGGGAGGAGGAAAGACACCAAGGGATGGTGGGAAGCAGAGAGGGAAAGGAAGCACTCTGGAAGGTAGTGTCCTTAAATGCTAGAAGTCTGGCCAACAAGGCAGCAGACCTGCAGGTGGTGATGGCAGAAGGAGAGGTGGACATAGCTGCCATCACAGAATCATGGGCAACCCAGTACCATGACTGGGACCTTGAGATCCCAGGGTACCAACTGCTGAGGAAGGACAGAAGAAATGGGAGAGGGGGTGGAGTTGCATTGTACATAAAAGAAGGGATACTATGCACCGGGGGGGGGATGAGGGATTCGAAGAAGCCCTGTGGGTAATGCTACAAAGCCCAGTGGGAGAAGGATTAATTTGGGGGTGGTGTACAGACCACCTTCACAGGGCACAGAACTGGACTGGTAGATAGCGGACCAGATCAGGAAGATAGAAGGGAAGGAGGACATTGTAATAGCTGGAGACTTCAATCTACCTGGAATAGACTGGAGCTCCCCAGCTACCTCCTGTCAAAGAGATCAGTTCCTCCTACATGCTATCCAGGAGTGTCTCCTGACACAGGGTGTTACAAAGCCAACTAGGGAAGGAGCCACACTAGACCTACTGCTATCAGATGGGAGCAGATCAAAGAGGTAGAATTGTGAGATCCCCTTGCAGACAATGACCACCACACAGTGTGGTTTTACATCAGCATGGGAAAGGAAATAACCAAGACCAAAACTACAGTAGTGGACTCCAGGAAGATGGACTTCAATAAAATGACAAACATATTAGAGGGGCACCAGACCATGCTCAGACCGAAGATGGATGCAGATCAAAAATGGTCTGTCGTCAAGAGTGGACTAACTGAGGCTACAGACACATGTGCAAAAGCTGATAAAGCCAGAAGGGGAAGGAAACATATTCAATTCAGTGCTTTACAGTAACTGGTAATTGCTATTTTTCCTTTAAACTTAGATTGTGGGCTTTTAGTGACACTGTAATTTCTTTGCTGTCTTTACTTAGAATTGTTTTTGGGCTGTTGACAATTTAAAACGTAGTGGTGGTGTATTTCTTTGCTGTCTTTAATTGCTGCAAATTTAGTCTTGGCTTGTCTGACTTGCCCTGTAGTTTGGGTGAGGAGTGTTAATTGCCTGGCCTCTGACCTCAGCTACGTGATAACTGGAGGTGGGGCTTAGTCAGAGTTGAGGTAGCAAGTGAGTTTTGTTTTCTCAGAAAAAGCCAGAAGGGGAAGGAAACATATTCAATTCAGTGCTTTACAGTAACTTGTAATTGCTATTTTTCCTTTAAACTTAGATTGTGGGCTTTTAGTGACACTGTAATTTCTTTGCTGTCTTTACTTAGAATTGTTTTTGGGCTGTTGAAAATTTAAAATGTAGTGGTGGTGTATTTCTTTGCTGTCTTTAATTGCTGCAAATTTTTGCCCCCCTTCCCCTCTTCCTTCAACTCTTAATTATATGTCCTGTTAAATATGATTAACAGGAGCTAAACACAAGAGATAGTAAGGGGAGTGGAGTAGGAGGGGCATAAGGGGGAGGAAGCCCACCCTCAGCAAGACAAGTGTTTTGACTCATTTATTTATTTATTGGTTTATTTTCTTTTTTTAAAAAGAAAAGTATCTGAGGATCAGTGGTAGGATTTTTAGGACAGTAAATTAATAAAAAGGGAACTAGGAGAGCTTCAGTAACAGATAAGTAGTGGAATAGCAGTATAATGTGGGGAGTGGTGCAATGCAGTGGCTGTGGGACAGCCATATTCAGGCAGACCTTCTGGACACTGAGGTGCTACCCTATCTGCATGCATCTCTCTGGACTGTGGGATGAGGTAGCCAGACTCAGAAAGGAAGTAAACTGGGTCAGGAGTACCATCATCCCTATCCAGAGACCACCCAGTCCAATGCAACTGCCTTAAAGGATGCCGAGAACGAGGAGCACTTGGATGACAGTGGGCTCAGGGAGGGTTAGAGCAGTCAGGCAGAGGCACTTCCCAGATCCTATTCCACTCAAGAACTCATATGCCACACCGCAAAATGGGGACAACCAAATAGAGGTACCCAGAGAAGTGGAAGGAAAGGATGTGGAGGTTAGCCAAGGAGGTGACCTCAGCGGGGAGAGCAGTGGACCCCAGAGGAGGAGGAGGAAGCAAATCCTGGTGGGGGACTCCATCATAAGAGGGATCCAGCTACGAACACAGGAGGGGGAAGACAGGGAGGTGAGGTGCCTACCAGGTGCCACGGCATGGAGGGATGGAAGGAAGATCCTGAGGATCACTGGGAAGGCAAGACGGGAGGGTGAGCTGGATGTCATTATCCACCTAGGTACTAATGACCTGGTAAATGGGGAGCCAAAGGAAGTTCAGGAAGAGTTTAGGAAATTGGGGAGGGGTCTCAAGCAAGTAGCTACTTCTGTCACTTTCTCAGAAGTACTACCTCCGAGAGGCAAGGGAGTGCATAGGGGTGCATGCACCAGGAACTTTAACTCATGGTTGAAGAACTGGTGCTGTGAGGAAGGGTTTGGATTCATTGGTGACTGGGGACCCACCTGGAGGGATGGAGGTTTGTTCAAGCCTGATGGCCTGCATCCATCCTGGAGGGGAATCCAAGCACTCAATGATAAGTTTAAATGCTATATTGACAAGCATTTAAACTAGCAAAGGGGGGTGGCAGACCAGCAAGGAGGATACCTACTTGCTCACCCCCCACAGCTAGCAGTGGAACCAGTGAATCGGAGGAGTAGCTATCTCTACAAAGCAGTGTGCAAAAGATGGAGATTAGTGCCCAAGAGGTGGATAGGCAGAAAAGGGGCAAAATTCAGTAGAAGGGCAGACAGCAAGGAGAACCAGGATAAAGGACAACCAAGGAAGGGGCTGGAGTAGAACAGCAAAACAGTCTAGGAGGTCAAATCATGGAAAGCCATGTGTGCCAATGCCAGAGCCTTAGCAACAAGATGGAAGATCTGGAGGCTGTCATGGTGCAGTCAGACCTGGACATTGTGGCCATCACTGAAACCTGGTGTAATGATAACCACGACTGGGAGATGGCCATACCTGGCTAGCAACATATTCAGAAGAGACAGGGCAGGTAGGAGGGAGGAGGTGGCACTGTATGTGAAAATGACATAAGGCCACAGAGATCCAGGAGGAACAAAATGGGGAGAGACACTGTGGGTTAAGCTGGAAAGGAAAATGGGGCCAGCATTCACACAGGTGTGGTCTATAGACCACCAGCCCAGGAGGAAGAAACAGACAGGGAGCTGATGCTAGCCATCCAAAGGATGGCAGACAAGGGTGAGGTAGTACTGGGTGGAGACTTCAATATTCCAGATGTGGACTGGAGCATCCCAGCAGCAGCATCAACTAGGAGCAGATTTATCCTGGACTCCCTTCAGGGTGCCTTCCTCAAGCAACTGGTCATGGCACCAACTCAGCAGAAGGCAATACTGGACCTTGTGCTCACAAACAGGGACAGTGTGATGGGGGTAACAGTGGGGGATCACCTGTGGAACAGTGACCACCAGTCATTGCAGTTTGAAATCACAGAAAGAGCAGAACCAAACCACACAAAAACACGTATCCTGGATTTTAGGGGGGCAGACTTTGGGAAAATGGGGAGATACTTGAAAGAGGCATTAAGGGGAATGGGGCAGGAATCGGGGGCTGAGGAACAGTGGGCATTATTTAAAATGGGGATTACAAGAGCAACAGAATTATGCATTAAGCATGTTAGCAAGAGGAAAAAGAACAGGAGACCATTATGGTTTTCCAAAGAGGTAGCAAAGAAAGTGAAAGCCAAAAAGATTGCATTCAGGCAATACAAAAAGACACAGGCAGAAGAGGATAGGGAGAAGTACCAGGAGAAGCAAAGGGAGGCAGAGAGGTCACTTTTAAGGAAGCCAAAGCACAGACAGAAGAACACATTCCAAAATCAGTGGGTAGAAGGGACAAAACCTTTTCTAGGTACATAACTGAAAAAAGAAAGGCAAAGGGAGGGATAGTGAGACTGAAGGAGGAGGATGAGGGCCACATGAAGGATGACAACAGTAAAGCTGACATATTGAATAGGTATTTCTGCTCAGTCTTTACTGAGGAAGAGGAGGGTAATGGGTCTGAAGGGAGTACAAGGGGTGAGAATGGTGCAGAAATGGACACAAGTCCCTTTACACGGGAAAGGGTCCTGAAGGAACTGGAAGTAATAAGAGTTGATAAAGCAATGGGGCTAGATGGGGTGCACCCCAGGGTCCTTAAAGAACTAAGAGAGGTTGTGGATGAAACTCTGGCTATCCTGTTTAGCCAATCACTGGAAACAGGGGACGTGAAGACTGGAGGACAGCAGATGTAGTCCCCTTATACAAAAGTGGGAACAAAGAGGAAGGGGGGAACTACAGACCAGTCAGCCTCACCTCGATAGAGGGGAAGATCATGGAAGCACTACTGAAGGAGAGATTGGTGGAACATCTGGTTGTCAATGGACTACAGGACCCAAGGCAGCATGGTTTCACCAGGGGGACGTCATGTCAGACCAACCTCATTTAATTTTTTGACTGGGTGACTAGGGAGGTGGATCAGGGAAGGCAGTGGACATGGCCTATCTGGACTTCAGCAAGGCCTTTGACACTGTGCCACATAGAAGACTATTACACAAACTTGGGAATATGGTGTGGGCAGGACAGCAGTGTGGTGGGTAGGTAACTGGCTGGGAGGCAGGACACAGAGGGTGGTGGTAAATGGCTGTCACCCACAGAGGGAAGAGTGACCAATGGGGTACCACAGGGATCAGTGCTGGGACCCGGGTCCTATTCAACATCTTCATCAGTGACATTGCGCAGGACCTAGAAGGCAGAATTTCACTGTTCGCTGATGACACAAAGCTCTGTAACAGAGTAGACACACCTGAGGGTGTAGACAGAATGAGACGGGACCTGCAGAAACTTGAAGAATGGTCAGGGGTTTGGCAGTTGAAATTCAATGCAAAGAAGTGCAAGATATTGCATATGGGGCATAAAACCCTGGCACAATATATCAGTTGGGGGTGAGGATATAGCATGCACCAAGCAGGAAAGGATCTTGGGGTTTCATCTCGATGACCTCAGGTAGAAACAGTGTGACAAGGCAGCAAGTAAAGCAAATAGGATGCTGGGATGCATAGCAGGTGCATCACCAGCAGGAAAAGGGAGGTCATAATTCCACCATACAAGACACTAGTGAGGCCCCACCTGGAGTACAGTGTATAGTTCTGGAGACCTTACCTACGAAGGACATAGACAGGGTAGAGAAGATTCAGAGATGGGCAACAAAGATGGTACATGGATTGCATCACAAGTCCTATGAGGACAGGTTGAAGGAACTGAATATGTATTCCCTGGAGGAGAGGAGGGAGAGAGGGGATATGATAGTGACATACAAGTATCTTACAGGGAGGAACAGGGTGCAGGAATACATTATTTTCAAGCGAAAAAGATGTTCCAGGACTACAGGGCATGGGATGAAGTTGGAGAGAGGACGATTCAGAGGAAACATGAGGAAGAACTTCTTCACAGAATGGGTGGTGGACAATGGAACACCCTGCCAGAGGAAGTGGTGGGGGCTGAAACAATCATGGGATTTAAGAATGCATGGGATAGACATAAAGGAATTCTGGAGGTCAGGGGTATGGGGCAACAGACTTCTAGGAAAACATAAACTGAACTTACAAGCTCAAATGGGCAGACTGGGTGGGCCATAGGCCCTTATCTGCCAACACTATCTATGTATCTATGTATCTATGTAACTCTAAGGCCAAGAGACCTAGCTGGTATAGCAGGAAGGCGGCAGATAAAGTGAAGAAAAAAAGGGCTGCCTTCCTGAGGTACAAGCAGACCTTGAAGGAGGAAGACAGAGAGGTTTATGCAGTGAAAGCTAAGGAGGCAGGGAAAGAGGTCTGGGCTGTGAAAGAACTGAGACTGGCGCAGGGGATTAAAGACAGGGAAAAGGACTTCTTCCATTAAATTAAGGAAGGGAGATCCAGAAGGACAGGATTGTAAGGATAAAGAGAGGGAGGAGGGAGGGTGCGCAGAAAAGGGTGAAGATCAGGTGAAGGAACTAAATGAGTACTTCTGCTCTGTCTTCACCAGGGAACAGGAAGAGCCCATGCCACCAGGGATGGTTAGGGGTTGCCCTAGCAGTGGGGAAAAATATAATGGAGAGATTGGGGTTGAGAGGGTCTTAAGAGGACTGAGGGAACTAAGGGTGGACAAGGCTCCTGGGCCAGATGGAGTACACCCGAGGATCCTGACAGAAATGGCAGAGGTATTAGCAGTACCCATGACAGTCCTGTTTAACACTCATTGGAAAAGGGGAGTGTACCGCAAGACTGGAGGACAGCACATGTGGTACCTCTCTAGAAGAGTGGTCCCAGGGAAGAGCCAGGTAACTACAGGCTGGTCAGCCTAACCTCTGTAGTAAGCTAGTTGATAGAGACCATTCTTAAGGAAAGGCTGGTGTTCTTTCTTGAGGTGAATGGTCTCCAGGATGACAGGCAGCATGGGTTTGTCAGGAGGAGATCCTGTCAAACAAACATGATAGACTTCATCAACTGGGTTACAAGGTCACTGGACGGGGGCAGATGGTGGACGTCCTGTACCTGGACTTCAGCAAGGCATTCAATTCAGTTCCTCGTGGCAGGCTGATCAGCAAGCTGAGGGACCAGGATATAGGAGACAAATTGCTAGGGTGAGTTGAGAGCTGGCTGCGGGACAGGAACCAGAGAGTGGTGGTAGAGGGGGAACTAACCAAATCTAGGCCTGTAACCAGCGGGGTCCCACAGGGCTCAGTACTCAGACCTGTACTGTTCACCATCTTTATAAGGGACACAACAGTGTGCATCAGAAGTAGGATCTGTCTTTTTGTAGATGATACCAAGCTTTGTGGGAGGGTGGACACAGTGGAGGGAGACAAGAATTAATGGAAGATCTGGCTAGGCTGGAGAAATGGTTGGGCAGCTGGCAGTTAGGATTCAACACCAAGAAGTGCAAGGTCATGCACCTGGGAGTCAGGAACCCAGGGGGCCCAACTACTGGCGGGGGGGTTCAGGTGAACATCTCAGAGGAGGAAAAGGACCTTGAAGTGTTGGGAAGGGGTGACATGAAGCACTCAACGTAATGCTGTAAGGTGGCAGCCAAAGCTAATAAAATGCTGGAATGCATCACCAGAGGAATCACCTCTAGGAGGGAAGAAGTTATTCTGCTACTGTACAGGTTCCTGGTGAGATCATACCTGGAGTACTGTGTACAATTCTGGTGCCCTTACCTAAAGAAGGATGTCAAACTACTGGGGGGGGGTCTAGCAGAGGGCAAGCAAGGTGAGAGAAGGGCCCATCTTCTTGAATGTGGAAGCAAGCTGCTTTGAAACAACTGGGAGCTGTGAAAGAGACAATATATTGAACTGGCAATCTGCAGGAAAGCTCACTCTTGCACAAATCTGTGGGGAGGTGTACCTTACTTTACTTTAAATGTTACACTTGGTATTGCTTTGTGTTTGTTTTATGAATTAAGAAGGGGTTTGCAATACTACTTATGCACTTGTAGATTGGGAGTTTAACTTCAGAGGGACTGAAATACTGCATAATTGTTTTTTCCTTGTGGATAGCTGGATTTTTGTCTACTAGTATTTTGGTGACAGTCTGCATCAAACTATTTTTGAAACTGTTTACTGGCGGCTGAGGATTTGTCATTGTAAGGCCTGCAGTTTATTGCAGGTTTGTGTATTTGACCCAGCAGTGCCTCAGGTAGTGGAAACTGATTTCCTCTAATTGTCTTCAGAGCACAGAACACCAAGTTGTATAAGGCTGGGTCAGGGACATTGTAGGTACTGGGACCAACTGTTTTATTTTTCTCTGACTGAAATTGTTTTTTGCAGGGTATATTCTCAGTTAAATTGTTGTGCAGGTTGTCTTGCTGAAAGGAAGGTCAGCACTCACCAGGGTGGTGGGTCAGAGCTGTAGCTGATTGTTTATGGAGGGCACGGGCTTGGTCTCGCCCAACCGGCCCCTCACCCCGCCTGCCCTGAGGGTGTCATTTCCTTTATACCAGGGATTCTGACATCACTTCTCCAAGAGGGCAAGGGGCATGCAAGTGTCATATCCTTAACGGCCCAGCACACTGCATAGAGGGTAAACACATGCACACACTAACAAAAAAGACAACGCCCCCCAAAAATGCCAAAAAAAACCCCAAAAATATATATATTAAACAGGAAGGGAGAGAGACATATGGGGAGTGGTGCAATACATTGGCCATGGGGCAGCAGTCTTCCAGGAGACATTCTGGAGGCTGTGATGCTTCCCTATTTAAAAGCACCCCTCTGGCCTGAGGAAGGAGGTTGCCCATCTTCAGGCTGACCTGGCAAGGAGTAGGGAAACCTCCCCCACCCAGGGAACACCAGGGCCACTGATGCAGCCTCAGAGATTGCCAAAAAGACCACAGTAGGCTCAGGGAGGGTGAGGGTGGTGGAACAGAGGTGCATCCCTCCAGTTGTACCTCTCCATAATTCATACACCATTCTGGTGGAGCATGGTTCTTCTATGGAGGCACCCTCAGTGGAGACAAAGGAGGATGCCGGGAACCTCCACAAGGGAGACCCACAGGAGTGTGGCACGGGACACCACAGGGGAAGGAAGCGTTCCTGTGGCACCAATTGTTAGGGGTAGAACTGGGGAGGGGAGAGGGAGAGGAGAAATGTGCCTGCCCCATATCATGGCTTGGGGGGACAGGAAGTGAATCCTCAGGATTGTGGGAGCAGCTGCACGGCAGTGGGAGGTGGACATCATTGTCCACCTAGGAACAAATGACCTAGCTGGGCATGGGATCAAAGCAGTGCAGGAGGAGTTTGGAGAGTTGGGGAGGGGCCTTAGACAAGTAGCATACAGGGTAGCATTCTTGCAGGTGCTGCCTGTCTATGGCATGGGCGAGGCTAGGGTACTCCGCACCATGCAATTCAATGAATGGTTGAAAAACTGTTGCAGAGCACAGGGTTTTGGCTTCATTGGGGACTGTGGGTCCACCTGGAGGGATACAGGCCTATACTGACTCGATAGTCTGCATCTGTCCTGGAGGGGAACCAGGCTCCTAGGTGATGGGTTTAAATACTTCATTGGCAAGCTTTTAAACTAGCCAACGGAGAAGGCACTGATAAGAAGCAGGGAATTCCCAGCCTCCTCCCACAAAACAGGGTAGTTAGTGAGGTAAACACCAAGATAGAGAGGTTGATAGGGAGCAGGACAGGGGTAAATGGAGAAAAAGGCAAAGGCAGATGAAGGGGCTAAAAGGGGTAAGGCTATCAAAAAATGGAGGGTAATGAGTACCAATGCCCATAATCTGAATAACAAGCTTCCTGAACAAGTGGCCTTGATGGAAGAGGGACACCTGGATATTGTGGCAGTCACAGAAACATGGTACATGGAGAACCATGACTGGGCTGTCAACATACCAGGGCATACAATCTATAGGAGGAACAGGGAGGGGTAAAAGAGGAGGAGGAGGAGCTCTGTACATAAGGGAAGGGATCAAAGTAATGGAAATAAAAGGTAATTGGGGAGGAGAGGAGGCACTGTGGGTCACCTTGGAGACAGGAAATGGCACCACAATCTGCACAGGGGTTGTATACAGACCTCCACCTTAGGGGGAGCAAATGGACAAGAAAATGATAGAAGGCATCCTTAGAATGGCAGAAAAAGGGTAAATATTGTTGATGGGGGACCTGGATATACCAGATGTTAACTGGAGCACATTTGTTGCAGCCACGTCCAAGAGCAGGGTATTTCTCGATGCTCTACAGGGGGCATGCCTCAGACAGCTAGTATTGGAACCCACTCGGGAGGGAGCGGTCTTAGACCTGGTATTCTCAAATTGGGACAAAGAGAAAATCACAGATTTAGAAGTGGTTAGTCATGTGGGAACAAGCGACCACCAAACAGTGAGGTTTACTATAAACACAACTATAGAGTTAATCCATGCAAAAAGTGAGGGTACTGGACTTTAGGAGGGCTGACTTTGGCAACGTGGGTGAGTGTCTAAGGAATGCACTAGCAAATGGGCAGGAAGGAGGGGTAGAAGAACAATGGGGAAAAATCAAAACTGCCATCACAGAGAAAACAAGCCTTTGTGTGAAGCAAATTAAACAAAACAAAGTAAAAAACCACTATGGTTCTCAAAAGAGGTGGTGGGGAAGGTTAGGGAGAAAAAGATCGCATTCAGGAAGTATAAGGAAACACAGAAAGAGCAGGACAGAGAACTATATCAGTTAAAGCAGAAGGAAGTGGGGAAGGCAGTCAGAATAGCAAAGTCCCAAACCGAGGCAAAGATAGCCAACTCAGTTAAGAAGGGGGATAAAACCTTTTATAGGTAAATAAGGGAGCAAAAAAAAAAAAAAGACCAAGTGAGGAATAGTGAGGCTTAATAAAAGGGAGGGGAGGTGGGCAGAGGGTGGCAGTGAAAAGGCAGAGATACTAAATGAATACTTTTGCTCAGTATTCACAAAAGAAGAAGAGGGGGAGATACCTAAACCAAACAAGTGAAGCACTCTGGACGGGGGGGGGGGGGGCGATACCAGTCCATTCACAGAAGAAAGGGTCCTGAAAGAACTCCTAAAACTCAAGGTGGACAAAGCAATGAGGCCTGACAGGATTCACCCCAGAATTATAAAAGAACTAAGGGAAGAGCTAATGACACCACTGACTACCCTTTTTAACAAATCATGGAAGGATGGTGTGGTACCTGAGGACTGGAGGAGAGTGGATGTGATTCCCCCTTCACAAAAATGTGAGCAAGGCAGGGGCAGGAAACTACAGACCTGTTAGTTTGACCTCAGTGATAGGGAAAATGATGGAATCACTTCTGAAGGAAAGAATTGTTGAGTACCTAGAGGCCAGCAGGGCACAGGATCCAAGGCAACATGGATTCACAGCAGGAAGGTCATGTCAGATGAATCTAATCGATTTCTTTGACTGGGTGACCAAAGTAGTAGACCAAGGAGGGGCTGTGGATATGGCCTACCTAGACTTTAACAAGGCATTTGACACAATCCCACAAAAAAGATTAATAAACAAGTTAGCCAGCCTGGGAGTAGGTCCCAGGGTGGTAGCCTGGGAAACAAATTGGCTGGACAGCAGGATGCAGAGGGTAATATTAAACAAAGTACACTCTGAAGAAAGAGGGGTTGCTAGTGGGGTACCGCAGGGTTCAGTACTGGGACCGGTCCTTTTTAAAGTCTTTATAGGTGACATTGTGGAGGGTCTGGAAGGAAAAGTAGCCTCTGCAGACAACACAAAGATCTGCAACAGGTTTGATACACAAGGGGAGGGTGGAAAGGATGAGAAGGGGCTTGGCAAGGTTGGAGAAATGGTCAAAAGTATGGCAGCTTAGATTCAGTGCAAAGAAGTGCAAAGTAATGCACCTGGGAAACAAAACCCAGGGAAGAGTACACAATTGGAGGTACTAACAAAAGCAAAATGAAAGGGACCTGGGGAAGTCATATCAGATGATCTTAAGGTAGGCAAGAATGTAAGAAGGCAGTAGGGAGGGCTGGGGGATACTGGGATGCATAGGGCGAGGCATCACCAGTAGAAAACAGGAAGTTATTATCCCTCTGTACAGACAGTTGGTGAGGCCCCATCTGGAGTACTGCATGCATTTCTGGAGACCCCATGTCCACAAGGACATAGACAGGATGGAGGCAGTCTAGAAGAGGGCAACTAAAATGGTGCAGGGTCTGCACCAGAAATCGTACGATGAGAGACTAAAAGAGCTTAATATGTGTACCCTTGAGGAAAGGAATTAGAGGGGGGACATGATAGAAACTTTCAAGTACCTCAAGGGAATCAAAAAAGTCCAAAAGGATAGCATCTTTCAGAAAAAGAGATGTGCAAGAACAAGGGGACACAATTTGAAGATAGAGGGGGGATGTCTCAGAGGCAACTTGAGGAAGTATTTTTTCATAGAAAGGATGGTGGACACATGGAACGGTCTTCCTGAAGAGGTCGTGGGGTCAAAAACAGTGGGGGAATTCAAGAATGCATGGGACAGATATAAGGCAATTCTAGTGGGGGGGGTAGGAGGAAGTAGGTTGTTGGTTAACTAGGATCTGCAGCTTATCCAATAGGCAGGGAAATGTGTAGACTAGGTGGGCCCAGTGATCCTTATCTGCCATCAAAGTCAAAGACTATGTTTATTTAGTTTTTGTTGACCAGGAAGGAAGACTAGACAATTTTCAGCCTCGTTCCGGGGGAGGGGGATACAGATAGATGCCAACTGACATTGAACCAGATTAAGCTGTGTTTGCCCCAGGGCACGGGGGCCAAACATATGAGGAGAGGCTAAGGGAGCTCAACATGTACTCCCTTGGGGACAGAAGAGAGAGAGAGAGGGTTCAGTACATGATAGAAATCATCATGTACCTCAAAGGCATAAAAAGGGTATGTTCAGGAGGTATATTCAACCTGAGAAAGGAGGGCATTACAAGAGGGCATAGCCTGAAGTTGGTGGGAGTAGATTTAAGAAGAAAATGAGGAGATACTTTTTCACGGAAAGGGTGGTAAAAGGGTGGAATGAGTTGACAGAGGAGGTGGTAACAGTGAATACAGTGGACAGCTTCAAGGGGGATGGGACAGGGTGAAAAAAATCAGAATGGGTGGAATCAGTTCTGAGAAGGGGAGTGGACAGTGTGTGTGTGTGGGGGGGGGTGTGGATGACTCCAGGAGGAGTTGGGAAGTGCAGCTCCAGGGATTTAAACTGAACTGCACACTTGAGCAGACCAGATAAAACATTATGGCTCGTTCTGCTGGCAGTTTTGTATGTTTGTATGTTTTCGCCCAACCAGCTCCACTAGAAGACTACTCCAGGTGTCCTCTACCTCTTTCAGTGAAGAAGTACATCCTTGCACCCCTCCTAAATTACCCTCTTCCAGCTTCATTGCATGCTCACTTGTTCTCATGCACATTCTCTTCTGAAAAATATGTCTCCCTTCCTGTACCTTATTTAACCCCATAAGGTATATATGGGTCTCTATTATGTCCCTGATTTCCCTTTTCTCTTCCAGGGAGTACATACTGAGATCCCTCAATCTCTCCTCACAGCGATTATAATGTAGGCCATGCACCACTTTAGCGGCCCTCCTCTGGACAGCAGCTACTCTGTCTATGCCCTTCCTGAGATGTGGTCTTCAGAACTAGACACAGTACCCCAGGTGGGGACTTGCCAGTGATCCATACAGTGGAAACTCCACCTCTCCTTCTGCTAGTGATACCCCTCCCTATGCACCCTAGCATCCTGCTGTCCCTGCCTACTGTCTTATCACACTGCCTTTCCACCTTGAGGTCATAGGATATGTTTATGCCAAGGTCCTATTCCTGTTCAGCTACACAGAAACATGGAAACATATGGCAGAAGGAGACCGACCATGTGTCCATCTAGTCTGCCCAAGAGTTTCCAAGACCTATAGGTCCCAGGATCTAGCCCACCTTTTGATTTTATCATTTTCTGATCCCACAGTTAGCCCTTGATCTGTTGCTCTATCTCACCCCTGTTTGAAAGCTGCTACAGTCCTTGCACTCATTACATCCTCCAGTAGGTTGTTCCAGGGACACTCTTTCCATGAAAAAAATGCTTTCTTAGATCTTTTCTGAAGCTCCCTTCCAGTAGCTTCCATCCGTGTCTCCTGGTGGTTGAGCTGGTGACCCTTTGGAATGGTTCTGTGTATGGCACCTTATTTATGCCTCTCAAGAACCTGAATGTCTCAATCATATCCCATCTCTCCCTCCTTGTTTCCAGCAAGAATAAGTTTAGCTCCTCCAGGCGTTCCTCGTACAAGAGACCTTGGAAGCCCTGAATTATCTTGGTCGCTCTTCTCTGCACAGTCTCGAGCCTATCCCTGTCCCTTTTAAGGCATGGATTCCAAAACTAGATGTAGTATGCCAGATGGGATCTCACTAGGGTTCTGTAAAGTGGGAGGATTACCTCCTTGCTCCTACTGTTGAATCCTCTCCTTATGCACTCCAGCATTCTATTTGCCTTGCTATAAGCTTTGTTGCATTGGCTCAATGGTTTAAGGGTGTTGCATATGATAACCACAAGGTCCTGTTCCTCCTGAAAGTTGCAGAGTTTGACCCCGTTGAGACATTAATTTGTCCTAGAATTTCCTTTATCCAGATGCAACACCTCGTACTTCTTTGCATTGAACTTCAGCTGCCAAATGTTAGACCATCTTTCTAGCCTTTGTAAGTCATTCTAAAGTTCCCTAATTGCCTCCCTGCTGTCAACCCTACCATCCAGTTTAGAATCATCTGCAAATAGTTTGTGCTTATCCTGAATGCAGACACCTGTGTTGCAAATAAACACATTAAACAGGACTGGGCCCAAGACCAATCCCTGGGGCACACCATGAGTGACACTACCTTCACTTGACCTCATCCTATTGACAACTACCCTTTGCCTTCTATCCCTTAGCCAATTCCCCACCCACCTGACTAAGCTTACAGCAATGCCTAAGTCTTCCAACTTTTTTTTTAGCAGGTGATTGTGCTGCACTGCATCAAAAGCCTTGCTGAAATAGAAATAGAGGAGTTCCACTGGGTGTCCCTTATCCAATTCTTAGCCAGCCATTCAAAAAAAATGTAATAAGTTTTGTCTGGCATGATCTACCCACTACAAAACCATGTTGCCTTTCAATCTGGAGATTGTTCTTATCTAGATATTCCACTATATCCCATTTGACTAGGGTTTCCATTAATTTCCCCACGACAGATGTGAGGATGACGGGACTGTAACTGCCAGCCTCCTTCCTACTTCCTCCCTTGTGGAGAGATACTACCCCCTGCTAGTCTCCAATCCCCTGGTACCACACCCGTCAGAGGTGAGTGGTTAAACAAATGAGTCAATGGGTCCAGCAGCTCCTCAGCAAGTTCCTTTAGCACCCTTGGTTGCAGCCTATAAGGCCCTTGTGTTTTGTTAATTTTAGGTGCAGTAGTGCCTTTTTAACTCAGTCAGTGGCAATTTTTGAGGTCTCCATCCATGAGATCCCTCTGTCAGTTGCTTTAATGCCACTTTCAGGCAATGATCCATTGTGCTCTTTGGTGAACAGCCGAAGAAGTTGTGGCTTTTTGTCCATCATCCTCGATAATCCTGTCCACCTCAGTGAGTTTAACTGTCCCACCCCTTTTTTCTTTTCTCCTGCATATATTGAAAGACTTGTTTGTTGCTGGAATTGAGACCTGTAGCAATCTGAAGTTCAGTCAACACCTTCGCTAGCCTTACAGCCTTCTTGGCCTCCTTAAATTTCTGTTCTAGATGTCCCAGTCATTGTCATCATGGTTCTTTTTATATTTGTGGTAAGCTTCTCTTTTGGTTCTAATTGCTGACTTAACCTAGTTAGTGAATCATATGGGTTTTATTATGTTTTTTTCTTTTCGACACTGTTTTCATGCAAAATGTTGTGATCTCTAGTATGGCTTGTTTAATTAACTACCAGATGTCTTCAACCTCCAATTTTTTCATGATCCCCAGTCTGGTTGTCTTTGATCATTACTTTCATTCTTATAGAGTCAGATCCCCTGAAGCTCAAGACCTCTGCCCTGGACTGAGGTTTTACATCCCCTGATGACAATGCAAACCTAACAGAGTTGTGGTTGCTATTTGCCAGTGGTTCCCCAACTTTAACATCTTCAGCTACCTCTGAGTTTGTGAGGACCACATCGAGGATGGAGTCCAAACTGGTAGATGTGCTAACCAGCTAGGTGAGTAGGCAGTGCTCGAAGGCATCTACCACAGCCTGACTTCTTGCTGATCTCACAACTAGGTTATCCCAGTCGACATCTGGTATGTTTAGATTGCCCATTACCATAGTTTCCCCTTTTTGTGTCATGTTTCTGATTTCTTCTGAGTTCCGCATCCTTTTCCTCTGTCCTGACGGTCTGTAAATCACCACTGATGTATATCTTTTTTCCAGATGCTGAGTTTAGCTGAACTATGAGGACAAGATCCCTGTTCATCCTCCTTTTTGTTCATACCAACTGGCATGGTAGTTATACCATCACAAACATCATCATGAACATATAGTGCCACTCCTCCTCCCCTTGCACCCTTTCTATCCTGTCTACAGAGAGAATAACCCAGGACCGAGAGGTCCCAGTTGTTCTCAGTGATCTATGTTTCCATGATGGTCACCAGGTCCACTTGGGTGGCTGCCATTACTTTCTTTAAGGAGGCCAAGAAGGCTGTAAAGCTAGCGAAGGTGTCAACTGAACTTCAAACTGCTAAGAGAACACCTCCTAAGGATTGCCCTCTTATTACTTCTGCTATCAGGCAACATCCATCCTAATTAAGGTCCTGCTGGACTAGACTAGCCCCAAACGATGTTCGTCACAAGCAAGGCACTATAAATTTGGCTACAATCAACATCTGTAGTCTTTTGTGCAAAATTGACAGCCTAAAAGTCTGGGTAGCACAACATGACCCTGACATACTGTCTGTTGTAGAAACCTGGCTGTCCCCCAAAATACCTGATTCAGCTGTTGCTCTACCTTGATATTCCATTTTCATACAGGATAAGACAACCAAATGTGGTGCTGGTTGCGCCATCTATCTAAAAAACACTCTAAAGGGTCTGGCATTGCCTGAGACTGACCTCAGATGCTGCACCCAGGTACTTGCCATTAAAGTACTTCTTGGGGCTCATAACAAAACACTCACAGTCTTATCAGTCTACATACCCACCAAGGACCCAACATCAGGTCTCCACAGAGTTCTGGACTATCTCCATACCCTCAACCCACCCCTTTGAGACAATAATTTTGAGTGATTTCAATACAAACTGGCTGGCACCAGCCATCGGCTCGATAAAGGAGGCCCTATTGGCCCATCACCTCACACAACTAGTCAACTCACCTACCAGAAGAAACTATAAGACCGAAAGTAGCACCACCCTGGACTGGATAATCTCCAATCACCCTGATTGCATTTCTAACATAACCGTACACCCTGACTCCCTTGGTGACCACTCCCCCATTACCTGCAGCTGGACTAACAAATTCCATACTCCCCAGCCCCAAACTATCTATGATAGAGTGTGACAATGTGGTCACCTGAATCCCTTAAAACAACAGCTATGCTACCAGGACTGGGCACTGCTTGAGGCCACTGATGACATCAATGTAGCTCTTGAGCACTTCATCAATGTCTTCAATGCTGCCTGTGACAGACATGCCCCTCCACTGACGCAGAGTTTTTGTAAATGAGTCCCTGACTCAAAGGTTGTAATCCTAAAGTCTGTTAAATAAATAAATAAATAAAAAGATGAAGGTTTGTGGCACAGTGCACCCCTGGATTACTAATGAACTCTTAGTGCTCATGAAACAACGGGACCATCTCTGGCTCCATGCTAAAACCACAGGTAAGCAACTGGACCTGCAAGCCTATAAAGCCTCAAGGAATGCCTGTACTTGTGCTATTCGACAGGTGAAAAGTAAACACCATAGGAAGATGTTGACCAACTCGTGGGGGGATAGCAGGAAATGTTGTTTGAATATCAAGGATATCACTGGTAAAGATCCTAGGGTGTCACCTTCAGTGCTAAGCATTGATGGTACCCCCATCCTGGACCCATTTAAAATTGTGAATACTTTTAACGATACCTTCACTAACCTAAGCAGTGTCCTTCCTTACGGCTTCTTTGATGATACCTCTTCTAAGACATCAAGTCACTATGAGGACAAGATCCCTGTTCATCCTCCTTTCTATTTTAAGAAGGTCTCAGTGACACAGGTTAGAAAACTCATGAATAAAGTGTTGGGAAAATCTAGGCACAGTGGCGACTCTCTGGACCTCAAACTTATCACCCTCAGTTTAGAGGAAGTACTTTTACCCATAATTAAGATCCTTAACCTTTCACTAACACTATCGCAATTCCCACAGGCATGGAAACTGGCCCTAGTGACCCCTGTACATAAATCTGGTGACCGTTCCCTGCATACCAACTATAGACCAATATTCATCCTCCCTCTTTTATCTAAAGTGCTGGAATGTACTGTTGCTATCAGCTTGTGGATTACCTTGAAAAATGTTCCATCCAATGCCCACAACACAGATTTAGAAAAGGGCATAGCACCACCACAGCGCTAACTGAATTCACCAGCTTCATTCAGCAGTCACTTGATCAAGGCAATCTTGTAGGAATGGCCTTTATAGATTTAGCAAAGGCCTTTGACACTGTTAATCACCCACTTCTCTGTCAGTTAACTAAATGTGGCCTTTCACTCAAAACACTGCACTGGTTCAGAAGCTGTCTTGAAGATAGATCTCAGCAGGTGAAAATTTCTAATGTCACCTCTGAACAGCAGCTGTCCATTCAAGAGTACCACAGGGATCAAACCTGGGTCCATTCCTTTTTAGTATTTTTTTGAACGACTTGCAGTCCTCATGTCACCAACAGATTCTCCTATATGCAGACAATGCTCTCATTTTTACAAGCCACCCTGATCCCAACCTTCTTGAAAGCAATCTACAACTCGGCTTCAAGGAAATTGAACAGTGGTTTAGTACACACAAACTGGTACTACACTGTAAGAAAATGAAAGCTATGTTTTTCACCTCCCCTCGCAATAAGCACAGGACCCATGTTTTTACCATTAGGAATAACCTGGGAGCCCCACTCGAACAAGTACATCACTCTAAGTACCCAGGTGTAACCTTGGATACTCAAGTCTACTATGTGCTTCCCATTGAGAATGTTGCCAAGGCCATGAATATCAGGATTGGGCTCATCTGTAGACACAGGCAGTGTCTGACCCATGAAGCTCTCAAGCTTGCAATTTACAGCTCGTGTTTCAATCATTGACTATAGCTTGGTCATAAATGGAGCTGCTACCACTTCCTCACTGAAAAAACTAACTAGTGCACTGAACAAGGTGTGTAGATTACTTATGGGCACCGAACATCTCACCCATACTTGTAAGCTTTATGCTCAAACTGGATGGCTTTAACTAAGTAGTAGAATAAAATACCAAATGTGCCTGCTAACTAAAAAGATGCTCTTTGGCTCTTGCTACCACTAGTGGGAAGCCTTCTGAACAAATCTCTCGGGATCCAACACACTCATTCTTCGACCACCAAACTCTAGTTCCTAGGTGTCGGAAAACACAATGACAGCGATCCTTTTTATATACAGCCCCACTTTGGTTCAATGGGTTGCACAATGATATAACTAGTCTTCCCAACCTTGGCCAGTTTAAGATAAAGCTCCACCAGCACCTCACATCTGTTAGCTCCTGTGATTGCTCCACCTAATCTGAGGTATGTCCGACCCCATCTCCTTTTCACCACCTGAGTCCTCCCTACTCACTCCCTTCCTCCTCCTGCTCCCACTGGTTGACAATCCTGACAAGGCTCTTGGCTGCTACCTTTATCCCTTGCCCTCTCTTCTTCTCCTCCTCCTCCCTATCCCCCCTCACAAATTCTTATTATCCTTTTAAGCAACTTGACAAAGCCCCTGGCTGCTACCCTTCTCTCTTTATCTTAAAATCTTACTGCCCGCTGCTTCTCCCTTCTATTGTCCTCCACTCCTTCCCTTATTTTGTATCACTGTTTATTGATACTGTATTATACACGTTCAATGTGTGTTAGAAATTAAACTTAAGTTCCTCGTTTGTATGTATATATCCCTTCCCACTGACGTGGAGCCTTTGTAAATGAGTTGCTTTGTGCTCAAAGGTACTTTGTAATCCAAGAGTGAATAAATAAATAAACCAAAGATCACTAATTTTGTTTCCCAAGCTTCTGAGGTTGAAGCATACCACTTTCCACGAACTAGCTGAAGTACTAGTTTTCCTCATTTTTGGTTTCACCCGTTCATTTTTTAATTCTTCATGAATGCTTTTACTCCCTTTTCATACCCTTCACTTGCTCCTAGTTTGTGGCTGAGAATCCATTGCTGTGGGGTAGTGTCAGCTAAGTTTTCATCATTTATGATCTCTTCATTGGGTTCCTTCGTCTTGAACTCCTCTCTCCTAGTTTAAACGCTCTGCTTAGACATTGAAGTTTTGCCCAAGTGTGCTTACCCCTTTTCTGGTAAGGTGAAGCCTGTCGAATTTAAACAACTGTCTTTCCCAGAAGTCCCTGCAGGCACCAATGAACTGGCAACCTTTTTCCTGGCAGCATCCTTGCAACCCGGTGTTGAATTCATTAACCTCTTTAGTCGTGATCCTGTCACTACCTCCTCATTTGTTCCACACTGGGAGGACCTCATAGAAAGCAAGGGAGGTCAATAGAGCAGCCAGTCATTTGCTCAGTTAAACAAAGCTTCGGACAGCCTCTTCCACCATGTGGTTGGCCAGATCATTAGTTCCGAGATACACCAGTACTCCAAGTCCATTTCCTGCCCTATCCACTAATCTTCTTATGCGTTCTATGTTGTGCTTGACCGAGGCTCCAGGGAGGCATTTGGGCATCACTTTGGTATGTGCATTACTACTCAAGTGGGGCTCAACTCCTCTTATCCTCGAGTCCCCTATGACAAGAATCTGTTTACACTTGTTACTTCCATTTTTTTTCTGCTGTCTTCTGATGTCATAACCCTTTTTGCCCAGGCCATTCAATGGGTGTGGTGTCCCCTTTCACGAGGTCAGGATCTTTCACCCTTGCTAGGGGTGCAAAGTGGTTTGTGGTCATGATCATCCTGGGTAAAACAGGGTTTGCTTGGTTCATCCAAGCAGTTTTGCTCCCCCTTTCCCCACTACCATCCACCTCCCAGTCCCATCGGCCTCTGAGGGATGGTGGGGTAGAACACCCATACAGCTGGTGTTGCAGCTGGGCCATTTCCTTCCATGCTGAATCCACTAGACAGTCCCCCATTTCTGATTTGGTACTCACCAACTAAAAAACAGTAGATGGGGTACAGGTTGATGAACCACTGAGGTCCAGCAACCACAATACTATGTGGTTTGAGTTGGCCCAGGGCACCAGTAATCCCTTGTATATGGCTGAGGTGCTAGACTTCAGAAGGGAAGACTTCATCCAAATGAGGGAACTGGCCCTGGGCAGATTAGCTGGGGTAGACAGCATCAGAGAGTAAAAGAAAGATGAGGGTTCATAAAAAAGGTCTGTTTTCAAGGCAACAAAAACCTGCACAAAACCAGTTATTAACTCTTAGGCTGCTGACAGAATTTGAAAGTATAGGAAATTTCGATGTCTATATCCGTGTAAGGCAGAGCAAGGGTTAAGGGAAACAAGTCTAAGATACCAGTTTGGTGCTCTAAAAGGTCAGAAAGGCAGTGACAGCCCAAAAGAAGGCCTTTATAAGGTACAAAGGAAAACAGAGGGATGAGGAATGGGATGAGTATCAGGAAAAATCTGAGCGGTCAAGAGGGGAATCAAGATCACAAGACAGACACAGAACTGCATACGGTGGAAGGATCAAGGGAGGGGGAAACAGTTTTTAGATATATAACAGAAAAAAGAAAGAGGGGAAGGAGAACGCTGGGCTAAAAGGGGGGCAGTGTAAAACATGAAGACGGGCAGAAAGCAGCCTTACTAAATTACTACTTCTGCTCGGTATTCACTAGGGAGAACAGTTGGCCCTTGCCAGAGAGTGGCAAAATGCAGCTGATAGAGGGGTCCAGGAAATGGGGCTATAGTGAAGGAGTCAGGAAAGGGTTAGCAGCCCTGAAGATGAACAAGGTCCCAAGGACAGATGTAATGGATCCGAGGGTAGTAAGAGAACTGGCACTGGTCTTAGCCAAGCATCAGATGGGGCTTTTTAGTATTTCTTTGCAGCAAGGTGTGGTTGCCATTGACTATGGTGGGACATATTTCCACTACACAAGGGAGGAGACAATGAGCATCTGGGAAACAAGAGACCCATCAGCCTTACCTCCATGGTAGGGAAACCGATGGAGATCCTAATCAAGGACGACATAGTAGAATACATGGAGATGGGCTCCAGGATAGTAAGCAGCATGGGTTCATTGCAGAAGGGTCTTGGAAGATCAGCCTGATAGCATTCTTTGACTGGGTAACCAGGGTGGTTGACAAGGGTCATGCAGAGATCTTAGTATACTTTAACTTCAGCAAGGTATTTGACTCAGTACCACACCAAAGGCTGCTGAAGAAGAAGGGAGATCTGGGTACACCTAGGGAAACAACAAAGTGGGTAGGGTGTTGGATGGAATAGAGGCAGCAGAGAGTTGTGGTGAGTGAGGTCAGATCACTGGTAAGACAGGTCTCCAGTGGAGTACTACAGGGGTTTGTGCTGGGCTCAGTCCTCTTCAATATATTCATGAGCAATATAGAAGAGGGCATTCAGGGAAGACTGTGTCTATTAGCAGATGACACTAATATCTGTGATAGAGTTGGTAATGTGGCAAGTATAAGAGAATTGCAGACAGATCTACAAGGCTGGAAAATTTGTCCAAAGTCTGAAAACTGAAATTCAGTGCCAGAAAATGCAAAGTGATCAATCAATCAATCAATCAATTAATCAATCAAACTTTATTATGATAAACATTGGGAACAAAAAAGCACAGAACAGAGTACTGCAGGGGAGGGATTCAGTTGGACACAACACTGACCACCTTAAACAAACCAGCCAGTGTGCAAAGCCATTCAGCAAGGCTAATAGGATGCTAGGGTGTATTGGGAGAGGTCAGTAGAAGGAAGTAGGAGGTACTGTTACCTCTGTATAGGTCACTGGGAAGGCCGCACCTGTAATACTATTACCTTTTCTGTAGATCCCACCTAACACAGAAGGACAGGCTAGAGATGGTACAACGCAGGGTGATCAAAATTATTCAGGGGCGGGATAGCAGATCCTATGAGGATCATCAGAAGATGTGGAACATGTTTTCACCTTAAAACCAAACAAGAGAGGGGGGATATGACAGAGTTCAAATACCATAGGAATTGACTGTCCTCGACTGTGATTTATAATTTTTTCTTTCTTTCCACAGATTATTACTGCAACATTTCATTGGAAACCCAACTTCTTCAGGGAGATTAACATGATTCAAAGAAAAGATCCCGCTCAATGTTTAACCATGGAAACCCCATACCAAGATGTTGTGGCTTTTTTTTTTTATTAAAGTAATGTTTATTATTAAAAACAGATAAGACACAGGTACAGTTTCTGCCCCAGGGTGTATTACAGACTGCCCAATGATCATTTTGCACTCCTTCTGGGTTCTTTTTCAAGAGATCTACAATAAAAAATGTATACTATGTGTTCAAATGATTAATACATATGTACATAAACCAGAGGACCAATCTGGATTATAATTCATTAAAATGTTATGAAATCATCTGTAACAATTACTAGTTTATGTTTTCTTTTCTTAAACTTCTACACAATTGTTCAACTGTTTTTCTCCATATTTTTGTCCTATGAATTAATTGTATTTACTTTTTATATATGTCGTCTACATTTTGAATCTATTCACCTTGGCACAATCTCATGTATTCTAATGTAATAGTTACCAGTACCATATATTGCATATGCACATACATGGATATGCACCTGTAATAGCAGAAGCAGACATCCAGGAATGGAACAGCAGTGAGTGAAGAGGTGACTGCTATCTCAGTGGAAGAGAAGTAACTGCAAATCTAGGAGCTTTCATTGTTACTTCTTTGCATTGTTATTGCATTGTGGAAAGAAGGAGTAGGAGTTTGAAGAAGGTTGTGCAATAGCTACTTAAAGTCTCTTTTTGAGTGTGGATAGGAAGGTTAGGAATATTAAAAGCAGTTGCTTAATCTATCTAAATGTGTACAACAAAGGGGGTAAGGGAAATTAAGAAAAGAACGTTTTGCACTGATAGAGGAGGGAGAGGGGAGACTTGGAGGAGTGTTTGGTATTCTGCATCTGGAAGGGTGGGGGGTCACTGGTCGGCAATGACAGCAATGGGTAGGGTGGTAGGCTGCAACAACTGCAGTGCACCAATTTTTCTAAAAATTGTCTGGCGTGTGGGAGGATGTTTAGTGTGCAACCACATAGAGAAACTTAGAAAGGAGATTGAGGGTCTGCAGGAGAAACTAAGACAGGCAAGGCAGACTGGGGTGGGTTTAACCCAATACTGGAGGGAGGAAGAATGGGAGATGAGGGAGGGTGATTTAAGCCAACAGTGGTGAGGAGAGGGTCAGAAGAAGGGAAGCAGGGACAAGGGGGCCCAGGCCAGGAAGAACGATTGCCGGGGAAACCAGTTCAGGAGACAAAAGACAAATGGAAGAAGGAGATAGGGACTTGTGAGGGGAGGCGAAGAAGTGGCAAAAATCATGGAGTGGAAAGGAGAGAACAGGTTACTATGAAGAGAGAGGGAGGGGGCATTTGTGAAGGGTCTTCAGAAAATAGTTTTGCACTGCTAGAGAGGAAGAAGGTGGAGGAGGGAAATGATGAAATTAGAGGAGTAATTGATAAATACCTGGACCAAACCGGAGTGGGGGGAAGTTCTGCTGGGAGAATTGCAACAGTGGCAAAAGAGGGAAATAATGTGCAGGAGGAAGAAGAGGAGCCAGAAAAGAGAGGGAGATGAATGGAAGCAAGCAGGGAGTAAGAGTGGTGGAATTTCAGTGCTGGGGGACTCAATACTAAGAGGAGTCAGGTGGGGTAGCAAGGAGGAGAGGCATAGTCGCATTTGGGTGGAGGCCATGCCAGGAATAACAGCGAAAAGGGTGGGACAATCTGTTCCGAAATATGCTAGAAGGGGTAGGGAAAAGCCTCATTTAATTATACATCTTGGGATGAAAGACCTGGCTGACAAGACAGTAGATATAGTCCAGAGGAGGTTTGAGGAACTAGCACAATTATGTGAGGGGGCAGGAAGATCAGTAACTTTTTCGGAGATACTTCCAATGCCCAAAGCAAACACAACAAGAAAGTTGAGAATAGAGGGATTTAATGGATGGCTAAGAATCTGGTGTTGTGCTAAAGAGTATGGGCTGTTGTGGGGGTGGGGAGGGACCTGGGAGGACAGTAGTCTCTATGCCAAGGACAGACTACACTTGAGTGAGGAGGGAAAGAAAGTGTTGAAACAGAGAATGGAGGAGTACATAGAGGAAGTAGGGAATTTAAACTAGGAGCGGGGGGTGGCAATTGGGCAAGAGACATGCAAAGACCACAGGTTGGGAAACCATATGAGCTTACCCCCATAACAGTGACAAAGGACCAATGGCAAGTACTATTGGTGATGCTAGTAAAGGAGGGCAAGATGGGAGGAGGGAAGGGTGGAAGGTGGGTTCCCTTAATGCTAGGAGCCTTGGGAGGAAAACTGCAGTTACAGGTGCTCATGGCAGAGGGAGAGGTGGACATTGCAGCCATCACAGAAACATGGGCCACCCAGTACAATGACTGCGACTTGTCTGTACCAGGGTACAGGTTATTTCATAGGGACAGGGTAATTGGGAAAGGAGGAGGCGTGGCACAATATGTGAAGGAAGGACTGAAGTGTGTAAGGGAGGAAGGGGAGGAGGGTAGTACTGAGTCACTTTGGATGCAAATCCAGGATTCCAAGAATAGGATTCTTAGAATGGGAGTGGTGTATAGGCCACCATCTCAGATGGAGAGTTAGACAGGAAACTAGCAGAACAGATCATGAGGACCTGTGAGAAGGTAGTGTGGTGATTGTGGGGGACTTCAACATGCCAGGAGTGGACTGGAGTACCCCAACAACCAGGAACAGAAGGGAGCAGGTACTGCTGGATGCCTTCCAGGACAGCTTCCTGCTGCAAATGGTCAGTGAACCAACCAGGTTAGGGAATACCCTTGACCTTGTGCTGGCAGTGGAGGAACCGCTGTCAGGGAGTGACCACCACTCAGTATGGCTCACATTGGATACGGGCAAGGAAGGAGTGGAATCTGGCACAAGAGTGCTGGACTTCAGGAGGGCCGACTTTGGGAGGATGGGGGAAGTGGTAAAAGGGTACCTGGCCAGAATTCAATCTAGTATAGACACTAACCAGAGGTGGGAGCTCATAAAGCTGGGGATAGTGGAGGCAACCAAAAGCTGCAGCAAGGCCCAGAGCAAGAAGTCTAGGGCTAAGAAACTGAGCTGGTTGAGCTAGGAGGTCATGGAAAAGGTAAGGAGGAAAAGAGCTGCCTTTAGGAAGTACAAGAAAACAGGGAGAGGGGAGGACAGGGAGGAGTACTTGATGGAATCAAAGGAGGTGACAAGGGCAGTAAGGGAAGCCAAGGCATCTACAGAACTCAGGCTGGCACAAGGCATTAAGAAGGGGGAGAAAGACTTCTTTAGGTACATCAGGGAGAAAAGGAGCTGTAAAGACCACATAGTAAGGATTTGGAAGGAGGGGGGTTGGGTGGAAGAAGGGTGTGATAAGGCAGAAGCACTAAGTGAGTACTTCTGCTCAGTATTTACTAAAGAGACACCCAAGGGGGGAGAAATGGCAGAAACGGGGGGGAAGGGGTGACAGATGGGGAAATCATGGAGGGCAAAGTTCGAGAGGGTTTGAAGGCTCTGAGGGTGGATAAGGCACCAGGCCCAGATGGCATCCATCCCAGGGTACTGAAGGAGCTGGCAGAGGTCCTTGCAGGACCTTTGGTAGACCTATTTAATGCCTCACTACATTTGGGGTGTGTATCTCAGGACAGGAGGATGGCTCATGTGGTGCCCCTCCACAAGAGTGGCCCCAAGGATGAACCAGAAAACTACAAACCAGTGAGCCTCCCATCCATCCTGGGTAAGCTAATGGAGACTATCCTGAAGGAGAGGCTAGTAGCCCTCCTAGAGGCCAAAGAACTACAGGACAGCAGACAGCATGGCTTCATAGGGGGCAGATCCTGCCAAACCAACCTGGTGGAGTTCTATGACTGGGTAACTAGGAAACTGGACAGGGGCCATGCAGTGGATGTCCTGTATCTGGACTTCAGTAAGGCATTCGACTTGGTGCCGCATGGAAGGCTGGGAAGTAAGTTAGTAGGCACAGGGGCAGGTGTAAAGCTGGTGAGATGGGTAGGGAACTGGCTTCAGGGAAGGCAACAGAGGGTGGTGGTGGGTGGGGAGCTCTCACACCCAAGGGTAGTGACGAGCGGTGTTCCACAGGGCTCGGTGTTGGGGCCAGTGTTGTTTGGGATATTCATTGCAGACATAGCATTGGACATCAAGAGCAAGATCAGTCTGTTTGCTGATGATACCAAGGTAGGAGTGGTGGTGGATGACCTAGGGAGATGGCAGGGGTTGCAGGATGATCTGGCAAAGCTTGAAACCTGGTCAGACACCTGGCAACTGGGGTTTAATGCCAAAATGTGCAAGGAGCGGCATTTTGGGATGAAGAACCCAAGGAGGAGTTACCAGCTGGGGGGAGTGCAGCTAGCCCAGACAGATGAGGAGAATGATCTGGGGGTGCTCATTGCAGGGTCAATGAACAACTCAGTACAATGTAGGAAGGCAGCTGCAAAGGCCAACAAAATGTGGGCTTGTATTGCAAGGGGTATATCCTCGGGGAGGGAGGAGGTGATTCTGCCACTGTACAGGTCATTAGTTAGACGCACCTGGGTACTGCATGCAGTACTGGCGCCGATCTGAAGAGGGACATTGTTACTGGAGGGGTGCAGCGAGGGCGCACAAAGATGATCAAGGGGCTGGGGACTTATCATATTAGAGGAGGCTGAGGGAGTTGAACATGTACTCACTGGAGGAGAGGAGGGACGGGGGGACATGATTGAAACCTTTAAGTACATGAAAGGAATAAACAAGACAGGTACAGAGGGGCTGTTCAAAGTAAGGGAGGGGAGGGATGCCAGGGGCCATGATATTAGACTGGAGGGAGGAAGGTTCAGGAGGGAGATGAGGAGACACTTTTTTACAGAGGGTGGTGGCTGGGTGGAATGCGTTACCTGCAGAAGTGGTATCCATTAGAACAGTGGACTGCTTCAAAAGGGGATGGGACAGGACAAGGGGGAGGGTCAATGAAGGGGAAGGGTGAAAGGGAAGGGCAGCTGCTGAATAAGAGGTGCTAGCTGCACATTCGAGCAGACTTGATAGACCTCTAGGCCTTTATCTGCTAGCAAATTTCATATGTTCGTATATTCACAAGCACATAGGTATTTTATGAACTCGTAGCATTCTTTGAAATGTAACATAATTCCTTTTTAATACAGGAAAGGTTACTTTTATTGTAAATTTATTTTATTTTATTTAAAATTTGATAACTAGGAAAGGACCACTGAGCTGAGCTGAGTTTGATTCCAGGTACGATCTAGGGGAAGGGGAATAGGAAACACATACAGAGGAAAGAGAAACAGTTAAAATACAATCAGAATACAGTGTTCATTTCACAGTAATAAAAACATAATTTGTTATTAGAATAATTTGTTGCTTTTGTGATTCCACCTTTTAAAAACGTTTTGCCTTTCTTTTCAGCATTGTAAATGCATAACATTTCATCAATGTTTCTCACTTCTTAACTTCAAAACTAATATTTATTTTACTTTTAAGTATGTTTGAACATATATGGATTTTATTTTAGCTTTATTTTATTCTCTGGTAACCATGTAACACCCACTAGGCACAGATGACTGTTTTTAGAGGAGACCCTGGAGCACTGGGGGGGTTAAATGATTGCTTAGAATCACACAGTATGCAAGTGGAGGTTCTGGGAATAAAATTAAGGTTTGTCTGCTGGATGTACCATGCTCATTCACAGCTCGTTACTCTAACCTGTAGACTATACTGCCAGCCCCTGGATGATTCCATATTATGTATGTATATATACACCTGGATGTCTCTTTTCAGGCTGCAATTCCAAAAGATCTTTTGGATTTACTGCTTGTGATGATGCATCTGCTGTATATATCAGTTTATAGGCAAACTAACAACTACAAAAGTGGAACTGAAAGTAAAAGGACATAAACACACATGTGAAAAGAGCTCTCAGTTACCAATAGGGCTGCCATTTTTACGGCTGTGGGTGGAGCCTACAGCCCTTCTGTCATCGATCAGATTGTAACTCTAAAACGGCTGATCTTGGAACTCCCTTTTTGGACATTTGAATGTATTCATCCACAGCTGCTAAGTAGTGAACTCCCCCTCTGATTTTTGCTATTTGCTGCTCTATGTTAAAGGCATCTGAAGGGAGGGAGGATGCTACTGTATTGTGTCACAAACCCACTCAGGTCAGCCCTCTAACCCCAAAGTGCCAACCTCCGAGCACAGTCTTGTGAACAGTTAACAGAAACAGGGTAACCCTCCTGTCTGTTTTGTGGGTTCGAATCAAACTTTGGTCTCAGTTCTGAAGGGATTCAAACTGTGAACCTCTTACTAGTATACCCAATGCACAGGCTCAGATAATTCTGTCTTCGGGGGGCCAGATATCTTTGCCTATGGGCACCTAACCAGGTGTACAAAATGAACCCTTAAAAACTCTAATAAAGACCTCAGATTTCTCTTATCTTTTTCCAATTTGGTGTCACCATTCAAGCTTATGCAAAGTGTCTGCTTTAACCATATATACTTCACTGTTAAAGAAAAGAAATTCAAAGACAGACCAGGTAGGCTCTAAAAATAGAGTTTTACTAAAATAGATAAAAGTATGTAAACCATAAAATACAAAACTATATATTACAAGAACCATACAATCTTTTAAAAGAAAAAGGTTTTAACAGTGCAATTCCTATTACAGTACTTAGATTTTGTCTCTCTCTACCTGTATGCTTGCTTAAAGTGCTCAAAGATGTTTCTTTGTCAGAGTATAGAAAAAAGTGTCTCTGAAGGAAAACAGGATACTGTTTAAAAAACTGTCTTGGCCAACCCCTTTATGTGAGATCACCTAGCTCCTCTTCTGTTTATTAAAAATCATACACCCAGGGTGTTTTATCATTTCAGAAGGAAAGTTAATTAAGGTTACATCAACAGAAACTCCTTTCCCCATGTGACTTCCCCAATTAAGTCTGTAAATTTCCTTTCATCTATGAGCAGTATCCCCTCTCATACAGACATCAAAGCATTTATGATTTCGCACCAGTGTGCCAAACCTGGTTTCCTCCCCGAAACATCATAAAATGGATACTGATTTCCCTCTTAGCAGTTAAAGCTGTATTTAACTTAGAAAACAGGAGATTCTTGATTAAGGCCTGTTTACTTGGTTTACTTGGTTATTTTGAGAAAAAAGAAGGCCAAGGCCCATCTAGATTTTCTCCCCACATACAGTGGGAACATTTGAAATTATAATCTCATTACTAACCATTTATCTACAGCCTTTTTAAATGATTCAATGTTGACTGAATACACTATTTCTTGTGGTAACCTATTCCATAGTTTCGGTGCTCTTAATGAAAAAAAATGTAGTCTTAAATTAGTCTTAGCTTTAGGTACCATTAGTTGCTTAGTATGGCGTCTTGGGAAAATACGTCGGGTTTCATAAAGCTAATCCGCATTTATCCATCAAATCTGGGTTTTTAAGTAGCTTATATATTAACAGTAAATCCCCCCTAGCCCTTCTTGTCTGTAGAGAGTGTAAACCAGTCAGTGATAGTCTTGATTTATAAGGTAGTTTAGCTAATCTGGGAATCATTCTAGTTACTCGTCTCTGAACCCTTTCCAGACAATCAATATCTGTTTTTAGATATGGGTTCCAAAAAGGAGACCCATAATCAATAAGAGGACGAACACTTGATCTGTAAAGGGCCATAATACACTGCTCAGATTTATTTACAAAAGAGCAACGGATTTGTCTTAATAAGCCATTTGCAGTATTTGCTATCTTTGTGCAATGATTTTTTGAGGACAGCTTGGTATTAATTAAAACTCCCAAATCCCTTTCCACACATGATGACTTTAACAGTGAATTATAAATATAATATTTATTTCGTGGATTATGGAGACCAAATTGTAGGACAACACACTTGTCCACATTAAACTCCACTAAATTATCAACAGCCCATTTTTCAATTGCCTTTAAATCAGAGTTTAGTGAATTAGACTCTGACAAATTGTTTACTAGACCCCCAAGCTTCGAGTCTAGTCTGTAATTAGCTTCTGGCCTTCCAGGTAACACCTTGTATCTAAAACCTGTGTGTTTGTGTGTGTCAACTCACATGCTGTCTCAGCATCTCTCATCAGAGACAGTCCATAACACATTTTTATATTATAAAAATGATACAGTGATCAGAACCAGCTGTCCAAGTGTCACATATTATACCTCAGAACTTCTCAGGATATTAAAAAAAAAACTTTTTAAACTGCTATTTCTATCATCTGTCCAGCTCAGTCTAACAGATTTGTTCTATTTCTTTCAGCAACCTAGGGGTTAACTCATTTTGTCTGGCTTTTGTGAAAGTGAAAGTCAGACTCGGTGTCCAATTAAAGACAGTGTAATTGCAGTCTGTTAGCTGTCATTCCTAGGGCAGGAAAGGTTGCACACAAGCATACACACACACACACACACACACACACACACACACACACACACATGCAGCATTTACTCTGACCAAATAAGTTCAAGAGGACTGATTTAGCAGCATGGCAGTTTTTGATAATTGTGACTAAACAGCACTAACAAGAAAATAACTTTGGTCATTTGGTAGCACTTCACAGCCCAAGCGTGCGCGCACATGCATGCATGCACACACACACACACACACACACTTTAACAGGGCTCCCAGATCTACAGGGATTCTTGTATTTTACAAGGATTTTGAGCCATCTATAGGAAAATTTTTCCCATAGACTTGCATTAGTTATATGGGAAAACAGAGGAATTTGACTTCCATTGGAAAGAATGTAGTCTAGAGGAAAACACAGAAAAATTGCCCTGCAGTTACAGGAAAAAGGCAGACTTAATCTGGGAGCAGTCACACACACACACACACACACACTAGCAGCATTTACTCTGACTAAATAAATTCAAGAGGACTGAGGACTGAGGAGGGGGGGACCCTTGCTGATCGGTGGGTCTGGGTAGAGGGGGAGGCATCACTGGCAGGAGGGGGAAGGCTAAGCAGGGAGAAGAGGTAGCAGAGGTGGAAATCACAGCAGAGAGAGTGAGGGAGGCCCTCAGGTCCCTTAAGATGGAGAAAGCACCAGGGCCGGATAAATTACATCCCAGAGTGCTGAAGGAACTTGCAGATGTCCTGGTGAAACCCCTGGTGGAGCTTTTCACCATCTCTCTGAGGACAGGGTGGGTGCCCCAGGACTGGAAGGTGGCGCATATAGTGCCTATCCACAAGAGGGGATCAAGGGAGGTGGCAGGGAACTACAGATCTGTCAGTCTGACATCGGTGGTGGGCAAGGTGATGGAGGGCATTGTCAAGGAGAGGCTGGGGAGACCTGGAAAAGTCAGGTGCCTGGAAGATAGACAGCATGGATTCATCCTGGTAACCATGTCAGACAAACCTTGTGGAGTTCTATGACTGGGTGATGAGTGCCTTGGACCTGGGTAGACCAGTGGACGTCCTCTTTCTAGACTTCAGCAAGGCATTTGACTCTGTTCCTCACGTGGGCCTGTTGGATAAGCTGGGAGAAATGGGGTGGGGAACCAGATGATCAGATGGATAGGCAATTGGCTCCAGGACCAGACCCAGAGGGTCGTAGTTGGCAGGGTAGTCTCATCCCCAAGGAGGGTCATTAGTGGGGTCCCACAGGGATCAGTCCTGAGCCTCCTGTTCAATGCCTACATCTCTGACATAAGGACAGGTATCAGGAGTGAGGTAAGTCTCTTTGCAGATGACTCAAAACTGGGGGCGGTGGTGGATGGGGAGGAGGGGAGGGTGGCCCTACAGGGGGACCTGGAGGCTCTGGAAAGATGGTCTAGAAAGTGGAAGCTGAGGTTCAATGCAGGGAAATGTAGGGTACTGCACCTGGGGGCACAGAAACCCCGGGCCAAGTGTACACCCTAGGGGGGGAAATGCTACAAGTCTCGATGGCTGAGAGGGACCTGGGGGTGGTGGTGGATGTTAAGACGAACAAGTCGGAGACTTGTAGGAGGGCAGCAGCCAAGGCCAACAGGATGCTGGGATGCATTGCTAGGGGGATCACCTCCAGAAGGAGGGAAGTGATACTCCCTCTGTATAACTGTTTGGTGAGGCCGCACCTCGAGTACTGCGTGCAGTTTTGGAGGCCACACTTAAAGAGGGACATTAAACTCCTGGAGAGGGTCCAGAGGAGGGCAACCAAAATGATTTGGGGCTTGGGGGACAGGACCTATGAAGAGAGGCTCGAAGAGTTAAATAAGTACACATTGGAAGAGAGACGGGACCGGGGGACATGATAGAGGTCTTCAGGTACATGAAGGGGGTAAAAAGGGGAGGAGCAGTCAGGGTGCTTCAAAGGAGGGGGAGGGGCACTAGAGGGCATGGGTGGAAGCTGGAGGGGAAGATTCAGGGAGAAATGAGGAGGTGCTACTTCACTGAGAGGGTGTGAAGCCATGGAATGCACTGCCTAGGGGCTGGTGGAGGCACAGATGGTGGAGGGGTTCAAGAGGGGTGGACAGGTACAGGGAAGGGTTCTGGAAGCAAAATCCAATGCAGCGAGAATATCTGGAACTGGGAATGGAGAAGCCAGAGAAGGTGAGGGGGGGCAGCAAGGTCAGCTCCCAGGGTGGGGGCTGACCAAACGAGCAGACGCGAAAGACCGTTAGGCCTATTCTGCTGGAATTTTAGTATGTTAGTATGTTAGATTTAGCAGCATGACAGTTTTTGATGATTGTGACTAAACACGCATGACACGAACAAGAAAATAACTTTGGTCATTTGATAGCTTTTCACAGCCCTATCAGCTCTGACTAGAATTTGTTAGGTCCTGCTTCTGAAATCTTGAAGCTTTCAACTGATTTCTGCAAACCACTTACTATCCACACACTAGAATGCAATTTAGCTAAGTTTGGTAACTGCATTCTAGTATGTGACTAATAAGTGGTTTACTGAAGCCAGTTGGAGGCTCAGAGATTTAAAGCAGCAGTGCTAGATAATCAGGAAGTGATTATCAACATTCTGCTTTCTGGCTGGAATCATGCAGCCATAGTTCCAGTTTCCATACCTGTAAATATTTTTTTAGCAGTCTTTAGTTTTTTTAGATATTTAAAATTTATTTCCATTTTTGTGGATCCACAGTAAATATGGCTGGTGCCTAATTTTCAGCCAAACTCCCCCTTCACGTCACATCACATCTTTTGTTTACTTCCATGGGACCCTGTGCTGTTCATTCCCACTGTCCCTGTGTAGTACTGCAAGACATGTGCACGCACAATTGGCAGCAGAGGGTTTCAGTTCAAAATGGCAGGTGGGAGAAATGTAAACAAAAACAAAGAAAAATGGAGTAAATTACTGGGTGATAGCACAGTGAAAACAAGAAAGGTTACCAGGTAAGTACTTAACAGATCACAGGAAGCAAACTGATGCAAAAGATCCGATTTTTATTATCTAGTACTGCTGCTTTAAAAAGCAGGACTGTAAAATGGTAGTCCTATTGGTAACTCTGAGCTCTTTTCATGTGTTTTGTGTGTGTGTATATATGTGTGTGTATATGTATATGTGTGTGTGTGTGTGTGTGTGTTCTTACCTTTGGTACTGCTTCTTCAGCTGCTGGTTTGTTTGCCTGTGGATTTTTATTAAGAAGCACTGCACCTCCAACAATCTCTTGAAGACAGAGCCCTGGAGCTTGTTTTTGCTGACTGCTTGGAAGTATACATCGGTTTACCGGGGTATATAATAAACAATCAGTTCAATTACATTTCATTCAATTCAATTTCTTGGGAAGCAAAATTGAGAGAAAACAATCTCTCTTTTACAATTGCATCCATCAGAATAAAACATACATACATATACTGTACATACATATAACATCGAACATAAAATCATATACATAAGTTACATGTGTTCATAGATAATATAGTTATAATTCATTTAAAGCAGCTACATTCACATATTATAAATCCAAGAAGCAGTCATTTAAAACTACATAAATTGTACCTCTGCAGTTTTATCATTATCTGCTGAATTTGTAAAGGATATTCACACAAAGATTTGCAGAACAATGATATTAGAAGATTGTGATCAGTTTCTACTGTGACACGCTGACCATATATGGAACTGATGAAAAATGCACATGCAAAAGTTACACCCAAACATTCTTTCTCTATTTGAGCATACTTTATTTCTGCATCTGTCATAGCTCTCAATGCGTAAGCAATGGGTTGCATTTACCATCGTATGGTTCTAAAAGTACGGTTCAAAGTCTGCGCTGTAAAACATCCACTAAAATGTTCATTGTTTTTCCTGGGTCATAAAACCAGAGCATGGGTACTTTTCAAAATCTCTGCACCAGTGATTGCACCATCGCTCACACACATCTTCAACCTATATCTCTCCCTCCCAAAGCTCAATCCCCAAGGCTTGGAAGCTCACCAAGGTCATCCCCATTCGAAAGGTGGTGACCCCTCTCTGCTAGATAACTACATGCCCATCTCCCTACTCCCCACTCTTGCTAAAATACAGGAGTCCCTCATTTCCACCAGACTAAACTCCATCCTAGAAACCAGCACCGTCCTAAGCCCTTATCAATCTGTCTTTTGGTGTCATCACTCCACATCATCCTCTCTACTTCACCTCACAAATCACATTCATCCTGCTATGGACAGTGGTCAACTGAGTCTGGCTGTCTTCATTGACCTAGCCAAGGCATTTGTCTTGGTCTCACATTGGCTTCTCCTGGACAATCTTCTTTCCATCCGTCTCTCTTCCTCAGCCATAAATTGGTTCCGGGCCCACCTATCAGACAGATTCCAATACATAGAAACATAGACAATGATGCCAGAAAAAGACCCAAGGTCTAGCCAGTCTGTTCAAGTTCCCTATAACCCCTGGAACCACCAACAGCTTCATTCGGCAGAATTTGTCTAGTGCACTTACCTGGTCAACAAAAACTAAAATAAAATAAAATAAATAAATAAATAAATAAATAAATAAATAACCTACCATTCCTCCAGGGTACTCACCCTCCCCATCCCCTCTCTATTCTCCTCCTCCTCCTTGGTCCTGTTGCCCCCGGTAACCATTATTCTCTTCATCATGCCCCAGCTCTGTTTGAATCCTCTGACTGTTTTTGCACCCACCAGTTCAGACGACAGACTGTTCCAAGGTTCCACCACCCTTTCCGTAAAGTAATACGTCCTCACATCTCTCCTGAACCTACCTCCTGTTAATTTCCATTCATGTCCATGTGACCGTGAATTGGTATTCAGACTAAATAATTCCCAGCAGTTCATGTTGTTAATTTCTTTAAGGAACTTGAAGGTCTCTATCATGTCTCTCCTCTCTCTTCCGGTCTCCCGTGAATGCCTATTTAGTGCCATGAGGCGCTCCTCATAGGATCTGCCCTGCCGGCCCTGAATCATTTTTGTTACTCTGCACTGCACTGTCTCCAACCTATCCTTCTCCTTTCTGTGGTGAGGACTCCAGAACTTGGCACACTACTCTAGGTGAGACCTCACCAGGGATCTGTAGAGGGGGAAGTATTATCTCCTTTCTTCTGCTATCAGTACTCCTACCGATACATTCCAGCGTCCTGTTAGTCTTGCTGTAGGGCTTGTTGCACTGACTCAATTGCTTAAATGAGTAGCTAATGATAACTCCCAGATCCCGTTCCTCAGCTGTAGTGCTAAGTCTCTCTCCTCCCATCCAGTACTCTGACTTGGGCTTCTTTTTCCCTAGATGCATTACCTTGCACTTTCTAGCATTGAATTTCAACTGCCAGACTTTTGACCACCCTTCTAGCTTTTGTAGGTCTCTCTGCATTTCCCTTATTCCCTCATCACTATCCACCCTCCGACATAGTTTTGTGTCATCTGCGAAGAGACACGGTTGCAAGGGAGGACACTTTTAAGGTTCTCTTTCCTTTAGGTTCCAGGCCTGGAATGGATCGAGCTGAACTTTTGAAAACACAGGAAAGGGAACAAGAAGCAGATTGTTTATTCAAATTGAAGTCGCGAAAGTCACAATGGACTACATCGAGGTGAATTAACTTTCACACGCCAAGAGAGAGAGATACGAGGTGGACCACTATGCGTGCTTGTACCTGTGGAGTAGGTGCAAGTAGCAGGGCTACATAGCTCATTTAAGTTTACAAAAGGTATGCTACCTGTTGCCTGATCAGTGCTGTAGTCTTTCCAGTTCATCTTATTGCCCTTCACCTCTGTGGTTTAGTTTTTTGCTTTTGTCCCTCTCTCCTTTCTGCAATAGGATTACCAACCAATGGATTCAGGCATAAGTGGTGCAGAAGGGGAGAGAAGCCGGTCGGGTGGCTGGGACGGGAGATAGGATTTATGGTCCATGATCTACGCTATCGTTTGCTATCGTTTGAAGTAAACCCTGAACTTTTAATCAAAATGGGAAGTATCCTGGCTTAAATACTGAAATAAAAACATTAGCTAAGTAAAGCTAAGGAACCCTTTTGTACCGTAGCATTTAGAGAAGAGATTTTTTGCTGCTTTGTGATTATTTTTTGGATTTTTCTCCCTGATGTTAGGCCTTATAGATGTTTGTTTTTTAAGTTTCTTACTAGGATTTAAACATTTTTAACTATAGTAGTTTTATTATTGATCTATAATTGTTAGTATTTTATTTTCTAATCTTGTGTGTGATAAATTTTCGTGCCATTTTTTAATTAGCTGTGTTGCATAATCCAGGCTCGCCAGGTGTATTTAACTGATAGGTAATAGCTAGGCAATCATTCGGGATGCCACAGTGGAACTGTAAGCTGCCTCTCTCATATGGGGCAGAGGATTACCACAGCGTTATTCGAGTCGGTTTTAAATACTGATGCTATAGTGGTCGGCAAGTAAGCAAGTAAGCAAGCAGCAAAGTTTGTAAATTGCGTATGCTGCTTGTAACGACAGTATATCCTCTGTGGAATACTAAGCTTTACTTGCTGTCCTCATACTGCTTATGAGCCTCAGCGGGAGCGAAGTGGATTGTACTGACAGTCTAGCGTAAACCGATACCCCTAAAAACAAGTAAGTTAAACAATAAATTATAAAATAGAGTTAATATTGTGGGATGTATGATTTTTAAGCTTTTATGGGCCTGGATTCGTGTAACAGCAGTTAGTATCTATAATCTTTTTGTGACGTGTACTTACTGCTTTATTTTAGAGCCTGTTTTTTGAATTTTTGCATGCTTTTCGAGGGCCTTTGGCTATGTAAGCTAAGTGTTTGTATTTTTCCTCTATATGGTGGAATGAAGACACCTGATGCTTATTATTTTTATGAGAAGCTGTGAACTGCGAACTGTCTGCTTGCGTCTTTTTCTCCAAATACTCGTTCAGTGAGAGTGGTTATCAAACGGACTGGAGTGTCACTTAAAAAGGGTTTATAGAGCCTTTAGAGTATTCTGGTAAACATCCTTTGAATTTATTCCTGAAGAACCAGAGTGGATTATTTGTCTACAAGCAGCAATAAGCGACCCTGTGACTTTGTTGAGTGCGTCAGCTTTGCACTAAGTAAACTTTTAATTATTAGCCCTTTTATGTGTGCTCTTAATTTAGAGCTTATATTTGTATGCTTTTATTACTAGTTTCAAGGGCTCCCAGGCTGTAGGGAAGAGACAATAAATATTGTATACTAAACTTGGATACTGTTCAAGACATTTTGGAACTTGGAACTTACATTTGCTGCTATTTTTCATAATATTGTATATGTTGGATGTTTGATTCTGATATATTTTCTCCTAGTTAAAATAAGTAGCTATAGATTATAAGGTTATTGAGTAGATCTATAGCTATTTTTATGAATATTATAAATACTGCAAATAAAATTATGCAGAAAAGAGGGAAAAAGGAATCAGAGAACGAAAAGAAAAAAACTCAACAAAAGACGAAGTTAAAAGGGGACTTGAATAAAATCACACATTTTTTAAATTATCCAGAAGAGCATATTGAGTTAAGAGGGAATAAGAAAGTTATAAGGAAAATGTTTGACCCTAAAATGACGTCATCTCCTGCATCTACTTTATCAATACAGAGAGAGGAGGTTCATGCATGTACTCATCCTCTAATGAATTACATTAGAAAATTGGAGGATGAGATACAAATAGCTGGAATACATAAAATGGAAAAAAAAGACAAGTGGTTTTGGCCCCGAATTACATGCCTCTGATTTGGATAATATAGAAGAGAGTATAGAAAAAGATACTGGACAAAATGTTATCATTAATAGAGAAAATGAGGGGCATAATGAGTGGCTGTCCAGTAATTGCCCATTAAAGGATAAAGGGACATTAACCTTGGGTGATGATTGCATAACCAGGGAACCAATATGCCTGTTAAGTTCAAACCCTAATCCAACTCAGGGAGTGGAAAACCAGGATGTTAATAATGGAACTTTTCTAGAAAAGTATGAATCCTTTCTATCACCATATATTAAGAAGTATAATACTAATGTGTTGCCTAACTATGAATTAGGTAATCATGTGCATGAAAGAGAGACGATGACTGTGAAGCTCAGATAATAGCGAAATGGATGGAAATACAAGTCAATTGGGTAAATCTAATGAAAAGGTGAAGATGATGGAAATGTTTCATTGCATAATATTCTGTTGGATTTAAAGAAAAAGCAACATTTTAGTAATATTCAACTTCTGGAATTGGTCACTCTCTTTCGTGTCTTCATGGATATATATGTTAAAAATATTAATAGTAATAAAAACTGTGACCGCGGTGGTAATGGCAGCAAGGGTAGAAAACAAGAAACTATAAATGAATGCATAGCCAGAGTTGAGATGGCTGAGCATAATAATAATAATTACGAAAGTAGGTGGTCATCCAATGGAGAGAGCATAGATAATGCAAATAATGCAGTAAATAAAGACACAACCAAATCAATAGAAGCTAAAACAAATGAAATTGCAGCAAAAGAAATTAAAGAAATAGATTTGTTAGTGCAAGATTTAAACAATAGGAGAAAACAGCTTAAAGAAGCAAGGTGCAAATCAGTAACTAATGGGAATATGCAACCAAAGAGGAAAATAATAAACCGGCCAAATTAAGAAAGGGAAAAAAAGGAAAAAAAGGAAGATAAGGAAAACTTGGATAGAGCTAGTAAAGATGAAATAGCCATGGAAAATAAAGTGAGATCTAAAGGAAAGACTCAATGTAAAGGGGATGAATTATTAGCAGAACAAAAAGATGAAAGAATAGCTGAAGGAGATTTATTGCCAACAATATTTGTGCATGGGCTGCCTAAGTCAAGAAATTAGAATAATTATATATTGAAACTGGCAGTCTATAATCTGCTTAAAGGTATGTTGGGACACAAGGTGAATTGGCAAGATATAAGATCAACATATCGTTATAAGACCAGTAAAGCAAAGGGATGGATTTGTATAGTTCTCAAAGATGGGATTAAAAGGAAAAAGATTTTGACAAAAAAGGAGAAATTCTCAGAAATGGGGATTCTACTGGATAGTACTATAAGAGAAGGGCAGGAACAACAGATAAGACATGAAAATAAAAGTGATAAAAGGGGAATGTGTGAGAATGTGAAGAAAGGTAAGGTGCAAAATAGCTACAGACAACCAAGGATAATCGCTTATATGGCCCCTATGGAGACTGTGCATATTTTAGGGAAAGAGAAAGAAGATGCTTATAATAAAAGAGGTAGAAGACAACTGGGGAACAGGGTCAACAGCTCAGTTGTCTTAGAGATAGAGGATCAACCTGAGAGAAATGATTTGATGGAATCAGTTGTTTCAGTAAGTATGGTTAGCAGTGAAAGTATGTTAAACACACAGGAACTGAAAAATTGACCAGAGATGGACAATGCAGTCACTGGTTCTGCAGATATGTTAAGCTGGAATGTGGCAGGCTTGAAAGAAAAATTATTATGTAAAGAATGTAAAGAATGGGTTAAAAGGATCCCTATTTTATTTTTTCAGGAAACTTGGTTAAGGAGGGGACAATCTAACATATTAGAGGGCTATACTTCATGGGCAGTGGATGCCAGAAGGGATAAGAAGTGTGGCAGACCCAAAGGAGGTTCAATGATCTTAATAGATACCTCTATGAAGTATAGAGCGCTGGAGGCTAGTGTCTCCTTTGAGTACTTTATGTATATTATTATAGCAAATGATGTATGTATGTGGGCTTTATTTAACATTTATATTCATCCAAAGTTAAAGTTACAGGACTATGAGTCGGTCTTGAATCTGATAGGAAGTAGGGTGGAGTCAGTTAAATGCTGATTCATAGGCCTAAAAATAATTATGGCTGGAGAGTTTAATGCCCATACAGGGAATTTGCTAGAAGAGCAATCAGGGGATTGGTGTTTAGATGATGCTCTGAATATATCAATCAGAATTTCCAAACAGATAAGTGGGTCAAATTATGGCAAGAAAGTTATTCAGTTTTGTGAAAAATACAACTTTAGAGTATTAAATGGAAGAACAAAAGGAGATAGAAATGGAGAATTTACCTTTTTGACAAAAAGAGGTGGGAGTGTTTTGGATTTATGCTTAATTGAAGCTTTTGACTATAACTTAGTAGAACAATTTAAAGTGATGCAGCTTTGGGATAGTGATCATTTCCCTATTATATGTAAAATTCATGCTGATCTAGCAGTAATAAAAGATGAGAGAAAGAAATATGATGCAGATAAGTTTATGTGTATTACATATGGTAAAAGGATTAAGTGGAATGGCTTTACAAAACAAGTCCTGGATAATTTAGTTAATGATGGACAAGTAAAACATATAATACACAAATTTACATCTAATTGTATAGTGAAAGGGGATGAAAGAATTATGATGTATGATGAGTTGATAGCTATTATTGTTAATACTTCAAATAATCAAAAAAGTATAGCAAATTCAAAGAATAGGGATGTAGAACATCAATGGTTTGACAGAGAATGTATTATGTTAAGGAATGAAATTAAGAGAGTAGGCAAATTAAGACTTAAACAACTAACGATGGATATTATGAGGGCCTTTCATTTGTTGAAAGCTGAATATAGATTTGCAGTAAAAGAAAAAAAAGGCAAATTACAGGAGATACCTTTGGGGAGAACTTCAAGCTAGTATTATGCATAAAGACATGAAGGCATTCTGGGCTTTATTTGCCTATGGATGCAATAAAGAAAATGTGCAATATAATATTGTAGGTATGATTTCGGAAGACAGTTGGGTTAAACATTACAGGAATATTTATAATTGCTCTAGGGTAGATTGTAATGAAAATAAGGAAGATAATGAAAGTTCAAGGAATTTTTGTTATAATTTTTTATTTAAATTCGGTATGGAGGAAGTAAAATTTGCAATCAGTGCCCAAAAAAGAAATAAGGCAGCAGGAGGTGATAGTATTCCTGCAGAGCTGTTACATAATAATTTGGAGCTTTGGGTGGTTATACTTACACAATTGTTTAATGACATAAATATTACTCTATGTTTACCTCAAGCTTGGAATAAGGGAATAATTGTACCGCTCTTTAAAAAGGGGGATAAACAGGATCCGAAGTGTTATCGTCCTATAACATTGCTTCCTGTTACACGGAAAATCTACTTTAGATTGATTCTAGATAGGCTGTCAACTTGGGTTGATGAAATCGAATATATTCAAGATTTCAGTGTGGCTTTAGAAAGGAATGTGGGACCATGGATTTGATTTTTACATTTAATTATCTATTCGATATCTATGTAAGGAATGAAAAAGGAACTTTATATGTTGGCTTCATCGATATTAAATCGGCATTCGATCAAGTAAATAGAAATAAATTATGGAATTTATTGGACAGCCTGGGGATTGACCGCCACTTGTTAGCCATTTTAAAGATGTTGCATACAGATACTATTGCAAGCATTAGATATGGCCGAGACGGGGGCATTGTCTAAAGAAATTAAAGTTGCTTGTGGTGTTAAACAGGGATGTCTATTGGCACCGATACTTTTCAATCTTTATATAGAAACACTTGTAAGAAATAGTAATCTGATTGATACTTTTGCTCCTAAAATAAATAATGTATCTATTCAAATTCTTTTATACGCAGATGATGCGATAGTAATTTCTCAAATGGCAGCTGGTCTGCATAAAGCAATGTTAAATGTTATGGCTTCTTTGAGTGCTCTAGATCTAGAACTGAAAGTAAATAAATCTAAAATTATGGTATGTGGACAAAAAAAATAAGAAACATAGCAAAGTATGGGAAATTGGGCATTGTAAAATTGAGGAAGTTTTAGAATATAGATATTTGGGAGTAATTATTGATATAAAAGTATCCTGGTTGCAGCATATGGCTGAGGTTAAATCTAATGCAGCTAAAACTTCTAGTGCCATTAAAAGCTTTGCTTATAAATTTGCTAATAATTCATTTGTGGCCTTAAAGAAAACATTTAATAGTAAATGTGTTAATCAGTTGCTTTATGGTAGTGAAATATGGGGGCTTTATATGGAGAAGTATAATATAGAAGTAATTCAAAATTCATTTATGAGATCAATATTGAATTTACCCAGAGACTGCCCAGTTGGTTTTATTAGATTAGAAACTGGGTCATTTCCTATAAAAACGAATATTTTGATTCGTGCTACTAAATGGTTTGGTAAAATACTGAAAATGAAAGATGGTAGATTACCAAGGCAGTGTTGGAATGATTTTATAAACAAACGGGCTTATGGGATAAATAATGGTTGGTTTGAAAAATCGAACAAAGAGTTATTAAGGGCTGGCCTCGTAGATATTAGGAATGGGAATGTAGCTAATAGTCCTGATTTATTTGTAAAGGAAGTAAGCATAAGGCTAAGAGATATTGTGATGCAAGAAGATTTGGGAAAGATACATGAGTTCAACTCAGTGGGCTATACTCCAGTATTAAAATTAATTGGGACTAGAGAAGTATTTGGTAAAATGCGAAAATTATAAACATAGAAATTTGTTGTGTTGGATGAGGCTGGCTGTCCTGTGTAACTCGTTCTTCAATTTTCATAACAAACTGTATGGATTGAACATAACAAAATGTAATTGTGCTGATAAAAATGATATTGAGGTAGTGCACATATTAACTAAATGTGAAATATGGCAAGATAAAAGAAGGAAATGGCTAATTCCACTATTTGGGAGGCAATACATTGATGTTAGGGTAATGTTAAAAATGAGTGAGATTAAATATATGTATGGGCTTGCAAAATTTCTTATGTGACTGAATAGCAATAAGTCTTATACAGCAAGATTGTAATTTATTAATTGAATAATGTGTATGGTGCTGGTATTTATATGTCATATTTATGATATGTCTTTTATGGATGTAACAAACATATGTTTTATACAACCTTTTAACAATAAACAATACAATACAATACAATACAATACAACCTGCCCTAGATTCCTTCTCCAATGTCACTAATGAACAAGTTGAAGAGGACCGGACCCAGGACCGATCCCTGTGGAACCCCGCTCATAACCTCCCTCACCTCTGATTTAACTCCATTGACCACCACCCTCTGGTGTCTCCTCTCTAGCCAGTTACCCACCCAGTTCACAATTTATTTAGCTACACCCAGGTCTTCCACCTTCTTGAGCAATCGTTTGTGAGGTACTGAGTCAAAAGCCTTGCTGAAGTCAACATAGGGGAGATCCAAAGCATGACCCTTGTCTAATTCCTTTGTCACCCAGTCAAAGAAAACTATCAGGTTAGTCTGACAAGATCTTCCTGCCACAAAACCGTGTTGTTTACTATCCTGGAGCCTGTAGCTCTCCAAGCAGTCTATGAGTTCCTCTTTGATCAGTGACTCCATCAGCTTCCCTACTATAGAGGTTAGACTGACAGGTCTGTAGTTCCCTGGTTGCTCCTTATCACCTCTTTATGAAGTAGTACATCTGCCATCTTCCAATCCCTTGGAACTTCCCCATACCTAAGTTACCTGTTTAACAAGCATACCAGTTGGTTCAGCCAACTTTGCTGCCAATTCCCTGAGTATCCACGGATGCAACCCATCTGGCCCTGGGGCCTTATCTATCTTATGGGCAGCCAGCCCTTTCAAAATCATTTCACTAGCAAACAATGGCTGTCTCATTTCTGGAATTTCCTTAAAGGTCACTTTGATACCATTCTCAGGCATGGACCTGCTGTCCTACTTAGTGAAAACTGAGCAAAAGTAATCATTTAAGATATGTACAGATGGGCAGTGTCTCTTTCCCCCTTCCCATCCATGCCATCATTCCCCAGGGTTCAATCCTGGGACCAATTCTATTCTCCATCTTCGTTAATGATCTCCCCATCTCCTGCTCCACCTTACACATCCACATGTATGACAACGATACAGTCTAGATGCATCTAGTACTTCCCTCTCAAATGTTCAGCCCTCTCTCCAGGCTGACTTTGAGAACATGCTGAAGAAACATGGGATAAATGACAGACAACCAGACAGTATTAAAGTGCATAAAAAATGCATAGAAATGCATTTATCATTTTATTTCAGTCCAAATCTCAATATATATATATATGTATTTTTTTTTACAGACAGAAAAATAAAGGTATTAGTCTTTCACACCAAAACAGGATATAACATCTCCTGCAGACTTCTGTCTTTCTTCTGTACAGCAATAGCTTCAGTAAGTATGAACTCTCACATACACCTCCTCCTTGCTCTGTGGTCAGCCAACTACTGAACCACCTCACTCCCTCCAACCTCTAAGAAAGGGCTTTATATAGTCTCATTTTGGACTAAAACTCCTCCCCTAAATGTGACATCACATCTCCCTGATCCTTATATAACCTGTCATTATCAGGTCAGCCAGTCCTATAGTAGGATCGTCCCCCAAACTGACCAGGTATCAGGTAAAGAAAAATAAATTATTTCATACTCTTCTAATATGCAGGAATACTCAGTCTAGACAGGGGAACAGCAAATGAGGGGTGCCCCCCTCTTTGCATTCCCTTGCCAGCCCAAAAGCCCTGACAATAAAGCACAAGTAATAACAGAGAGAAAAAGAAATAGCATTCTGACTTTAGTTTATTTATTTAGTCGAGTAACTTATTTTTTTAGGCTGCATGTTTTCAGTCTTGCAAGGTTCTGCACTCTTAAATGCTATACTTCCAATAATACAGCTAGTCTTTCAAGCAACCTGAAGGCTGAAATGTCAGCCATTGGCAAAACATCTTATTCTGGCCTCCTGACAGCTCCCAGTTATGCTATCTCTGGGACTGTACTAAACAACGATTCTGCAGCATTGAATTCAAGGACACTACAGGGCTTTCCCTTTCTGCCCTTAGTGTCCTTATATGGGCTTTGCTTCTGATACTTTCACTGCCCTGGGTGGCACTTTTACTTATGAAGCATCCTGCTTCAAAATGAACAGAGGGTTGCTCTTTCTGTCCACATCAGAGCGTGATTCTGCTCTGATGTGCAGTGCAGCTGCTCTCTTTCAGTAGCTGAAAATGGCAGCTCTGGACTGTGGAAAAAATTCATATAAGAGCTTATTTTTTTCCTTACTGCACAAAGCAGTTTGTTTATTTACAGAGCCCAACCTTCGGGCTTGCAGTACAGCACTCCTTGTGAGTTTTTAAAGGGGCATCAACATAACAGCGCATAGCGCTTCATCTAAACAAACTATGGGCATTTGTTTGAAAATACAACGGAATACCTTTGAACATACCACGGGGTGCTTTAAACAGTTCAAGGTTTCTTTTTGTTTTGGAACTGTGCATAAGAAAGGGAGAGCAAATATATAGAGAGAATGACAGGTTGGCCACCCAGACACGAAAGGAAAGAAAGTAAAGAAGAAAAGAATAGGCAATAGAAAAGCATGGAAAGAAAGTCTGGATGGGATGTACATATTTCTTTTAGCAACCAATCACTTTTAACAGGGGCACCCTGTTACACATGTTAAAATGGTTCGAAGCAAACTCTCTCAAATGTAACACAAAGACAACTGTTGTCATGCTCTTTGGCAGTGCACAGAAACTTGCAAAGCTCCCCTTCCCCTTCTTTCCATATCCTAGGTGGCTCAAAACTAGAAATAGTGAAGTCCTTTAAATACCTGGGTTTCTGGCTTGATCCTAGGCTGGACTTCTCCAGCCACATCAACTCTGTCCACGGAAAACTCTGACCCAAACTTTGTGCCTTGCACAGACACAAGAATTGTCTCTCACTCCCAACCAAGAAAAAGTTGGCTACCAAACTAATCTTACCCTCCGTCGAGTACACTGATGTTGTATATCGTGTCATTCCCCAGTCATCTCTTTTCAGACTAGACCCACTTTACAATGCCTTCTGTCACTTTGCAACAAACCTTCCCTACTTGACTCACCACTGTACGCTGTACTCAGCCCTCTCTCTCACCACTCTGGCTGACTGCCGCCATGCCCACTGCACCACTTTCACCACAAAGTTTCAGTTTGGGGCTCTCCCCTCCTACCTCTCCAGTCTCCTGTCCCCCTTGTCCAACTCTGGCTACTCTCTTTGTTCTCGAGATCCTCGCTCCTTCTTCCTCCCCTCACCACGTTCACAATCTGGCAAGTTATCCTTCTGCTTTAGGCTCCCTAACCAATGGAACCATCTCAAACAGTTGGTCCACCTCCTGCCCACTGCTGCATCCCTCAAAAAACACCTAACATCCCTTCCCATCTCCTGCGTTTGTTTCCCTCCTTGAATCCCCATTCACCTCCTCTGAGCTTGTTCCCTCCTCCTCCTCCTTGAACCCCTCCTCCCCCCTTAACCACCCAAACTTCCCACCCCTTCCTCTACCTATAGACCACCCCTATGTGTCTCCCTGCTTTGGCTCCAGTTACTTTTGCCTGAATGTATACACTGTACTCTCATATGCAACTATTATAGATGTGGTTTACATCGACTGTATTCTAGTACCTTATTGTATATAGTTGTAAATCTATTTATTCTACTGTCACTAATGCTAGGCAATCACCTATGTACTAGTGCTAGGTGTTCACCTATGTGCATACGCACTTGTATAACTGCATTATGTACCTTAATATATATTGTTTGTATAATCGCAATGCATTTTATTGTATCTGTGCTAGTCAATCTCCTATTCGCACCTGGAAATGAGCTCTGGCTTAGTGTGCCTTTCTTGGTTACCAATTTTTAAATAAATAAATACATTTTGTAAGTTGCCTACAAATTTTGATATGACTCGTCTTGCTCATTATTCCATGTCCAGAGATTTGTTTTGCCCAATAGGATACTAAGTGGTGCTGATTTCTCAGCACAGTCTGCCATACATTTACCCAAATACTTTGCCATCCCCATGCATCTTTGCACATCTTTTTGTGACTGGTTATGTGGCGTATTTAGTACCACCTGAATTTGCTTTGCATCAGATCCAATTCATTCACTGGTTATTACATCACCAATATGTCAGTACCGGCACTTCCAAAACACATTTCTCTTTATTCAGTTTCAAATAGGCTTTTCTGGTAACCTCAAGCACTTTTCTCAGCCTCTGATCATGCCCCTCCATAGATGTGCCCCACACAATAATATCATCCATGGAAGTGTCCACACATCTGAGATGCTCATACAATATATAAATGGTTTTGTGGTATACCTCTGAAGCCAAGGCTATTCTACATGGAAATCTTAAAAATCTTTACCTTCCAAAATGACAGTAAAATGTGCACAACTTTAAACTTTTGTCACCCAATTTCCATTGCCAAAATGCTAATGATACACCCAAGTTGATAAAATATTTGGCATTGGCAAACTTGGCCATTATTGCTTCCCTTGTCGGTAGCTTACAATGCTCCCTCGTTACAGCTCAAAGGTCTCTGGGATCTAAACAAATATGTAGTTACCATCATTTTTACATTTGCTTGCACAAGGAACATTTTGGTATGAATGGCATTTTAGAGGTGTGTCACTGCTGAGCCAATTACAGTGTAAACTGCAATGGGCTTGTCAGTGTAGACCAATGACCAGGCACCTTGGTCATGACACTAGTTCTGCTTGCTGACGTGGCACTTTCTGTAGTTAAAAGAAATGAACCACAAGGAGAGAGTGCTTTATTTCTTTCATTTACTGTGACAGCCATTGAAAGGTTCCAGTTGGTAAGCAACTCCACAATTCGTATGCCATTCTGGCAGAGTGTGGTTCCTCTATGGAGACACCCACAGTGGAGACTAAGGAGGATGCTGGGAACATCCACAAAGGAGACCCACAGGAGGGTGGCATGGGACACCACAGGGAAAGGAAACAACTCCTGGTGGGGGACTCAATTGTTAGAGTGGTAGAACTGGGGGAGAGGGGGAGAGGGAAGTTAAGGTACCTGCCTGGTGCCATGGCTTGGAAAGACAAGGAGCAAATCCTCAGGATTGCAGGAGCAGCTGCACAGGGGAGGGAGCTGAATGTCATTGTCCACCTACGGACAAATGACCTGGCTGGGAAAGGGATCAGAGCAGTGCAGGAGGCATTTGTGGAGTTGGGGAGGGGCCTTAGACAAGTAGCATGCATGGTAACCTTTTCAGAGGTGCTGCCTGTCTATTGCATGGGTGAGGCTAGGGTGCTCTGCACCATAAGATTCAATCAATGGTTGAAAAACTGGTGCAAAGCACAGGGTTTTGGCTTCTTTGGGGACTGGGGTCCACCTGGAGGGATACAGGCCTATACTGGTGCGAGAGTTTGCATCTGTCCAGGAGGGGAACCAGGATCCTAGATGATAGGTTTAAATGCTTCATTGACAAGCATTTAAACTAGCCAACGGGGGAGGCACTGAAAAGGAATAGGGAAATCCTAGTCCCACCTGAGCCATCCCACTGCTCATGTCCCCGCCCCTGGTCCCTGTGTCCGTGCTGCATGTGGCACACCTACATTGCACCACTGCACATTTACTGTGTACCTGTGTGTGGTTCCTGTGCTTGGGGATGTGGCCTGGCTGGCTGGCACTGTGGTGCCTTGTTTGCTGTTTGGCCTGGTGCCACCCTGTGTGTTCCCCCCCTGCTCTGACATGGTGCTGGCCACCTGTGGGTTTGACCCAGTCCACTGCCCTCCACCTTGAATTGTGCATCTGCGCACTGTTCTGTGCCACACTGTCCACTGCAGTGTGTCCCTTCTGTGTGCCTGCCCCAGCCCCAGCCCCTGTAGGATGTGGCCATGGGCTCTGCTGTTCTTGGGTCCCTATCCCGGTTCTGTGTCTGTTGTGCCCTTGCCTCAATGGTGTGTGACTGTCCCATTGGACCTGTGTCTCTCACTCCTGTGTAGCGGCACTTTGACCCCTGTTGCTCCTTCTTGCCTTGCTGGCTTGCTCCAATTGCACTATGTTGCTCCCCTGTGTGGTTCAGAGCATCCAGCTTGCACATCTCCATTTGCGCCCTGCTGTTTCTGTGTGATTCACAGTGGGGTTGCGCATGGCTCATCCTGTGGCGCATGCCTTTGTGGATCACTCAGATTCTGGTTGATGCATCCTGTTTGCACTGGTGCATCTCGGTTGCACCCAGCGCATCTCTTTTGTGAATCCTGCCCTTACTGTTTAATGTGCAAAACAACAGATAGACAGAACACAAACCACTGACCACTGTACCACTAGTCAGGGATGTCTGACAACAAAATGGGCAATAAGAGGCTGCTGTGCCACATACAAAAGACCCCATAAAGGCCGTGCAGATGGCGCCTTAGCATATGTGTGCCCAATGAACTCCTATGCATGTTCGGGCAAAATGTGTCCCACAGGAGACACTGCACTATCCCAATGGAACAGCACTATCCGCCTGTTGGCCATAAGCAGCCCTGGTTCCATTTTGACACAGTGCAGATCCACTTAGCACAGTGTGAACACAGCCTGCTATTTAGTTGGTTATTATTGCTTCGTTGACAAGTGCAAACCATCTGAATATTGCTCAGAGCCGGTCATGTGCAATCGCAGGCATGGTGCAAATGGCTATGCTGTGATTCGACCAACTCAGAATATGGAGCCAGATGTACTATGTATATTATCAAGAACTTTACACTGATGTTGGACTCTGCTATATGAATATGAGCATATGTATTTGGAGTATCTTTCAATGTAGACTTTTACTGTATTGTAATGTACTGCAGTACAGAGCCTTAAACATTTTTATAGAAAGGTGAGGTTTAAAATGGATTGACTTATTTACAATCATTTTGACATTTGAATGGGACAGAGTGGGATTATACTAATTATAAAGACAAACATCAGTGTTATACTCCAATTTATATATTTTTGCTTGCCAAACAATGGGTCCATACAGTCACTGACTGCAAAATTCTCCCTAGAACAATACTGGGTTATGCCCCAGTACAGCTATGATTGGTAGTGACCCCTAGCTTACATGAATCCAATTGGGGATTAAAGCAGCAGTGCAATGAAATTGGGCAAAAATGTTACCCTCATTTTTTTTCCTTTTTTCTATAAAAGGCTCCAGGCATCTTCCAGTTTTATTTGGTGGTATAATTTTCTAATTCCACCAAAATATGAGTATTTTGTAAAGGTTTAGATTTATTTTTTCTCAAGAAAAAAAGATGGCTGACAGATTTTGCATAGAAAATAGTATTGTAAACCTGGCAAGGGTTAGGCTTGACAAAACAAAAAAGGCCCATAGTGCACAGCATAGGAGGTACCTTGACAAGTACATTTGATAGGTGTGGTAATAGGTTCTTGTTGAAGATCGCACAAACAGAACAGAGCAGTTCAAAACAGCATGGAGAAACAGCGAGGTGCAAGATCATGGTGGAGAAAAACAGCAAAGCGCACAATGTTGCGATCTTGTGCTGCACTCTGACACCAGACATTACAGGGATTGCAACACTAAATAAACTGTGTAATGCAGGGGGCTATGCCCTCTGTACCCCCTAAAATTATAATCAACTCCAAGGGGGGGACACATTCAGGGAGGGGGACAGTACTGGGATGCAGGCAGAGTTCAGGCGCAGGAAAAACTATACGCAGACATCGGGAAAGTAAAAATACACCACATGCAGGGGGTTGGATTCAACCACCTGACTCCTTCACCTGTACTGCTGTCCTATACAGTGGCTCTATCCTCTGAGCCACTGTGGCAGCACGCTGACTCTACCCACAGTTGGACTCGTCAAGCCATCAGTGTAAGTGAACAAGCCATCAGCATGAGTGAATGTAGCTACAAATATAGCGCTGTAGTCTTCAGAGCTATATGTTACCTGCCCTGTAGTTATATTCGCTCATGTGCTTTTTCCCACGCAGTTATTACCGTGCTCATGTTGTTTAGTAACATTGACTGCATATGGTGCTAATATGTTTCTTAACTGTAGCTGAAACTAGCTTTTTTGGAAAAAGGTTTCATTGCACTGCTTCTTTAATTCTGGGACAGTAAAAATTCCTCTGAATTTAAAGGCCTAACAAACTTCCATAAGTAACTTTTTAATTTCAAACCAGGAAGGTGCTATCACCTATGCAGTCCATTAGGATGCCCTTATGGCAGTACTGCAGGGCATTTTAAGTGCTTGCTCCTCGGAATAAAAGAGAAAAAGAGAGGCCAAATTAAGAGAACTGGAATATCAAATACAGGAAGTGGAATTCCAACATGAGATTACTTTAAACAATGGGGTTAAAGAACAACTGGAGGGGCCCAAACAATCCCTTACTAAATTCAATGCCCAGATGGAAGAGAATTATCACAGGATACAACAAAAATACCATAAAGGAGAAAATAGGGTGGGCCGGTTATTAACCAGCACCCTAAGAAAACAACTGAACATTAGGGCAGTGCTTAAACTGCATAATCCAAGGCTGGGGGGAGGGTCTTAAAGGGCAAGCCCAGAGACATAGTACAAATCTTTGCTGGTTATTATACCCAGCTTTAGGACCAGGAATAAATGCTAGGATGGGGAGAAAAGATGGATTTTTTTCATAATTTGGAATTGCTCACCTTGACTGAGTGGGAGGCTGCAACTGCAGATGCTGCTATTGTTCAATCAGAAATAGTGGCAAAAATCAAAAACTAGAAGACAGGTAAATCACCAGGATAGGATGGGTTTCCAGCAGAATTTTACAAAACATTTGGTACTTTGCTCTATCCCATTTTAGAGAAGGTTTATTAGGAAATAATGGGGGGGGGACAAATTCCATTTCCTGGAGACAGGCACAGATGTCAATCCTTTCAAGGCCAGAGGGGGATGTAACAAAGTTGGAATTGTATTGGCCGGTGTCATTATTAAATGTAGATTATACAATGGTGTATGAAAAGCCTGTAACCTCATTGGTCAAAACATGTCACATGACCGTGGGTAAATCCTGCTTAACCCACGGCTGAGAAATGGCATTTATAAAAATCATGATTAAACACATTTTAAATTTATTTTACACAGGTCCATTGTATAATCACAATAAGGCACTCTAGGGTGTGAGTTATTGGGTGAGTTACCCACTTCTTGTGTGGTTAAGTTGTTCGACTGCGCCTCATGACTCACCACACAAGGTGTGGGTAAATCCCCAATAACCCACCCTTCTTTGTGCCTTATTGCTTAATTTGGAAATAATGATGGCCATCTTAGCAGACAGGGTACAGAGGATCATTGGTCCAGTGATTCACCCAAACCAAATTGGCTTTATAACTAGCAGATTTATACAGGACAACATTCTAAGGCTGCTGAATATAATGTCAGCACAACAGGGACAAGGGGCCTTTCAACTGGCAATCTCCATTGATGCAGAAAAAGGATTTGATAGAGGTAACTGGTACTTTCTTAAAAAAAAAAAGTGGAGATCATGAAATTTGGCCACAAATTAATATACAATTCAGTCATCATACATGGACCCATGGGCTCTGGTGAGAGTTAATGGTATAAATGCAGCCTTTTTCCCCTGACTAGAGGGATAGGTCAGGGCTGCCTCCTTTCCCCATTGCTTTTTGCTATTTCTATCAAACCCTAGCCACAAAGGTGCATCAGAACCTTAGCATAGTGGAAATAACAGTGGTGGGGACAGAGCAAAAAATGTCATTACACGCATTATTTGAAATTGCAGGTCTCTACTGATCTATTCAGGCTATTTCTGTTAAATTATAAAAAAATAAGGGACCACATGGGCAGAATAGGCCTGCTGGACTCTGTCACCCCTCTCCTTGGTGGGGAGGATAGATGCCATTAAAATGAATGCCCTGCCCTGGTTTTTATTTTTTATTTCAAACCCTACCCATTAAGATTTTCATTAACTTTTGTAACAAGATCACAAAGGGGATCCAGCAGTTTATTTGGGGCCAGAATAAACCAAGGATAGCAAAACGTATTCTTAATTTAGTAAGGGACAACAGTAGTTTAGCTTTATCTGACTGGTACAAATACTGTTTGGTAGATCTGTGTGGAACATAGATTTCCACCCATGGAATGCACACGGAATTACCATTCCAATTTCACAGAATTTGAGTGACAATTCCATGGGATTTCACCAAATTTTAAATGTCAGTTACTTTGTTTTACTTTTAAAAGTATGTATCCAACTGACATCAAATTTGGTATGTAGACAGTTAGTGATGGCTTACGTAAGTGTGCCAAATTTCAGAGACATAGCTTGAAAGAGGTGGAGTTATGGATAGCCGAACTTTTAATCAGAATTACATTTTCAGTTATTTTGATCTAATTTAACATTTCTTATCCCAATTTCTTCACAGTGTCAGGATTCAGAGAAACATACAACATGAGTATGTGCGCCACCTTTTAAGTCTTAAGCTTTAAAGGCAGTCGTTATAGGTAGCCAAACATTTTGCCAAAATTTTGATTTCTGTTATTTTAGTATAATTTTGATAGTATTTATTAAAATTTTATAAATCTTTACAGGTATACAGGTTATCACTACATTTATATATGGGCATACAGTAGTTTCAGATTTCTAGTTTTAACTGGAACTGAGTTATAGCCCTCCAAATACGTTGACAAACTTTAAATTCCATATATTTCCCTCTAATTTTCAAACAACATACTCAAATTTGACCAGATCTGAAACATTTAAACTACTATACCACATAAACATTTCTGACAAAGTTCATATTTATAGCTTTAAATGGGACTGAATACAAAAGTAGACAAACTTTCACAACATTTTTAAATTAAATTTTGCAAGAATGTAAACTGCAAATTTGTAAACCCCTGAAACGTTAAAACTAGAGAAGGCAATGCCATTAAATTTGGTAGGTTCTTAGATGAACATATTAAATTTGCCAGCAGATAAAGGCCTAGAGGTTTGTCAAGTCTGCTCGAATGTGCAGCTAGCACCCCTTATTCTGCAGATGCCCCTTCCTCCCACGCCTCCTCCCTTGACCCTCCCCCTAGCTGTCTCAGCCCCTTTTGAAGCAGCCCACTGGTCTACAGACAAGAACATACAAATTCTACCAGCAGATAAAGGCCTAGAGGTCTATTAAGTCTGCCAAGTAGACCTTACAGGGACACTGTGTCTGTCAATTTTATTAATTTCTTGCTGCCAGAAATTGCAAAATAACAACTGTACTTAAAGTCCAGTTCCTTTGTGAGTCAATTCTATTAATTGTTTGCTGCCAGAAATTGTAAAATAACATCTTTAATTAAAGTCCATTTCCTGAGTGCGTGAGTTTTATTAATTACTTGCTGCCAGAAATTGCAAAGTAACATCTGTACTTAAAGTCCAGTTCTAATTGTCTTCATGAAAATTGTGGAATTTTATGAAAATTCCATAAAATTGGAATTTCCTAATTTCACTCAATCTTATCTGGGAGATACAAATTAAAGGATATGGGTGTGAGAGGCAGGTTGTGCAGAGGTTCACCAGGTTTAGGAGTTAGATGCATAGTTTCACCATGAAATGGACAGTTGAGCTGGGTAGCAGTTGAGTTGGTAGACCCCCAGGTGGAGCAATGAAGCACAGTGTCAACAATTCCAACCTGAATGCAGGATATATAAGGATCGCACCCAGTAAATTGATGATCCTGGGAGAATGATGTACCTGCAAGTCTGGGATTTACAGGCAGTCAAAAAGATGTAGTGGTGAAAGACAAAGTTTGGGACACCATGAAGGAAGATTTCTGGCTATTTCAACAAGATAGGTTGATAGGAAAAGGAGTAGGCAACTCTCATTTTAAGGGATTTTGTCGCTGTAAAGAACAAAGAGAATATCAGGGGATCAGTAGTTCTACTGAGTCAATCTCACTATGCCAAGGGGGGGGGAAATAGCTACCCAAAGAGGAAAAGCAGCATTTCATAATGCTCAGCCCAGCTTAGCAAATGAAGTAGCGATATGTGCATTGCGAATGTTAAATTCCACAAAACAATTTCTGGATGCTTCATCTATATGCCACCATAAATATTTAAACAATTTTACCATTTTTTTCACTGTAAATTGAAAACTGCTAAACTAAGACCAGTCAGCCTGACCTCGATAGTGGGGAAATTAATGGAGTCACTACTGAAAGACAGGATAGCATCAGTCCTTGAATCTAGCAGAGCACAGGATCCAAGACAGCATGGATTCACAGCAGGAAGGTCTTGTCAAACAAATTGAATAGATTTCATTAACAGGGTGACCAGGAAGGTAGATCAGGGTGGGGTGGTGGATGTGGCCTACCTGGATTTCAGCAAGGCCTTCAACATCATCCCAAATAGAAGGTTAGTAAATAAGTTTGCCAGCCTAGGAGTAGGCCCCAAGGTGGCAAACTGGGTCAGAAATTGGCTGAGTGGAAGGACACTGAGGGTGGTGGTGAATGGCATTCAATCCAAAGAGAGGGAAGCAACCAGCGGGGTGCCACAGGGTTCAGTGCAGGGGCCTGTTCTCTTCAATGTCTATATAAGTGACATTGCAGAGGGGCTGGAAGGGAAGGTATGCCTCTTTGCAGATGACAAAAAGATCTGCAACAGGGTTGACACTGCAGAGGGGGTGGAAAAATGAGAAACAACCTAAGCAAGTTGGAGGGATGGTCAGGAGTATGGCAGCTAAGATTCAATACCAAAAAGTGTGAAATAATGCACTTAGGATGCAGAACTCCAAGGGAGTAGTACAAGATGGTAGGGGGGAGGTACTGGCAGCCACCAATCAAGAAAGGGACCTGGGGTAATCATTTCTGATGACTTAAAAGAGACCAAACAATGTGAGAAGGCCATGGCAAAATCCAGTGGGATGCTGCGGTGCATAGGGAGAGGCATCACCTGCAGAAAGATGGAGGCGGTTATGCCACTGTACGGATCACTGGTGAGACCACAGCTGGAGTACTGTGTCCAGTTAGTTCTGGAGACCGCATCTCCGGAAGGACATAAACAAAGTGGAGGCAGTCCAGAGAAGGACAACTAAAATGGTACAAAGACTGCACCAGAAATCATATGAGGAAAGACTGGAGAACTTGAACAGGTATTCCATAGAGGGGAGGAGAGAGGGGGATGTGATAGAAACATTCATGTACCTCAAGGGTATAAACAAGGTTCAGGAGAGTAGCATTTTTCAGAAAAGTAGATGTACAAGAACTAGTGGGCATGAGTTGAGATTAGAGGGGGGTAGGCTTAGGGACAATATAAGAATGTTCTTTTTCACAGAAAGGGTAGTGGATGCTTGGAACAGCCTTCCTGCAATGGTGGTGGGACAAAAACGGTTAGGTAATTTAAAAATGCATGGGACAGACAAAAGGGTACCCTGGCAACAGGGAAGAAAGGGTAGGTTGCAGATCAACTGGGGTCTGTGGTATTGCAATATGTAGGAAAACAGGCAGACTGGATGGCCAGCAGAGTCCTTATCTGCAGTCAACTTCTATGTTTCTAATTTATCCATTTGCATTAGACACCAGGATACACTGACATCATATATGCCTGTCAAATGTTAAGTGTATGCCTGCAAGAGCAGAGAAGTTACAAACATCCACATTTTTTAGAGTTGTCACAAAATTTTTCAACTATTGACATAGTAAAATTCTGAACCCTTATAACTTAAAAACCTCTAATCTAGTTCTCTCAATATTTAGATGGTTCTATTACCATTAGATAAAGGTTAGTCATGCTAATTTACATATGTCTAGATCCAAAGATGCCCGAGTTATAAGGAGGAGGCTTTATAGCGCAGTGGGTTAAGGCTCTGAGCTGCAGATCTGGAGACCTGGGTTTAAACCTCACAGCTGCCTAGGTGCATACTGTGTGATCCTGAGCAAGTCACTTAACTTCCTCGTGCTCCCAGGTCACATCTGGAAACAAGCTTTGGCTTAGTGTGCTACTCTTTTTTTTGTAAACTTTATTTATTATATTATAAAATATATATATATTATTTATTACAATTTCTGTCACCATCACACAATTAAGCATACAATTAAGATCATCATTACATATATATTTTCTTGACTTCAGCTATGCAGATAAGCTTAGTACTAGGCATAGATCTAACAGTGATACCAATGGTATAGATCAATTCCTTCTAAAACAATGGAAACCAAGGTTGTTGCAATGCTTCTTCCAGTGGGGCCCACATCTGTTGATACTTACCTAATTGCCCCCTAACCAGGTATTGTGTCCTTTCCAATTTCATACACTCCAGGAGGGAGTTAATCCATGTTGCAATTATAGGTGTTTCAGGTAATCTCCAGTACATAGCTAGAGATCTAAGTGCCAGCACATTCCCCAGTCTCCACAGACCTCTTGAATGCCTGGGCATCCCCTCCATACTGCCCGTGTTAAGTCCCAGTAAAGCCTCCACTGGGTCTAGCTTAGGGGGGACCCTTAGGGTACCTGCTAAAATTTGCTGAACTCCCTCCTAAAATCCCCGCACTTTTGGACAAGACCAAATTAAGTGATAAAAAGAGCCCTCATGAACTTTACATTTGGGACAGATTGATGACTTGTTGGGGTCAATCTTCTGAGCCAACATGAGGGTGAAGTAGGTTCTAAAAAGGACTTTGTACTGTATTGTACAAAGTCTATTGTTGACTGAGCACTTACTGGAGTTTTTTAATATATTTAACCAATCACCTCCTGTTAGTGCATCCGGAAGTATATCTGTCTCCCATTGGGCTTTAATTTTCTCTAAGGGATTCGGAAGTAAGCCCAGCAACACCGCATAGCACCTCCTAAGAGGTCAAAAAGATTTGTCTGTTGACTGTCCAACAAAAAGCTCCTCCAAAGATGATCAGTGGACAGCTACTGTTTCAGCTGCTAAAGTTCTCAGCTTCATTATAGGTTCTTTAGTACGATGGTATAGAAAATAGTGTAATGCCTTAATATTGTATTTTTTAATCAAGGATTGGAAAGGTGGGGGTTCCCCATCCCTTACGAAGTGGCTCAATAAAAATAATCCTCTGTGGTACCATATCTCAAGCAGTTTTTCATCCCCCTTAGTCAGTTTACCTCTCATTTCTGGGAGAGTCATTAATGGAGTATCTGGGGAAGGTAATTCATCACAATCCATCTGACCGTGGGCCACTTCCCAAGCCTTCCACATTGCTCTTGTGCAGGGGTTTTCTATTTTTGGAAGGGAGGGAAGGCCTAGCCTTCCCACCAAAGTGTGGTAATACAAGGGGAGAAAGGAAGGGGACCTCATCTTCACCCATACCGGCCTGTTCCTATCCTCCCATAACAGGTCCTGTACATGAGTAAGTTAGGATGATATACAGTAGTACTTTACACTTGGGAGGCTCAGGCCTCCTCCACTTAATAGCAATTGCAGAATTTCTTTTTAAATTCTGGGTTTTTTGTTTTGACAAAGTAGTTGAGTAATGGCCCCTTCCAGTGCTTTAATATATTTATTCAGAACCCATAGAGGGACTGTTTGAAAAAAGTAAAGAAATTGAGGAACCACCGACATTTTAACCAAATTAACCCTACCTACCTATCAAGGTCAAAGGCAAAGCCCTACATGAGAAGCAATCCTCCCTTACCCTACTCACTATAGCCTTCATATTTACTTTAACTAGGGTCAACAACTTAGCAGGTATAGTGATCCCCAAATATTTAATCTGAGAAAAGGATGTAATAGTGGTGCCAGAGACTTGAATAGAATTTTTATTTTTCCCTATAGGTCCCTATTCACTTTTTCCCCAATTGAGTTTATGTCCAGATAATGGGCCATAAAGATCAAATATATTGGACAAGTGGGGGAGAGATCCCTCAGAGGAAAAAAGGTAAAGTAAAATGTCATCAGCGAACAGGGAAATCCGATGGTCCTGTCCCTTCCAGACAAAGCCCTTAATACCTGTTTGTGAACTTATACTCTGGGCTAGGGCCTCTATGGTTAAAACATATAATAATGGGGAGAGGGCACAGCCCTGCCTTGTGCCTCTTGTAAGTGGGAAAGGGGAGGAGGTGCAGTCATTTGTTAATATTTGGGCCTTAGGGGAGTGGTAAAGGGCTTGAATCCAATTTAATATCCGTGGACCGAATCCAAATTCTTTTGTACAGCCAACATGAAGGGCCATTTGACCCTATCAAAGGCTTTTTCAGTGTCTAGGGCCAAAAGACCTCCCCCTCCACTCTTTGACCACTTATGCATAATGTTTATGGTTCTTCTAATGTTGTATTTAGCCTGTCTCCCCTTCACAAATCCACATTGATCTGAAAGCACCAGTTGAGGAAGAAGCCTGACCATTCTAGAGGCCACAAGTTTAGCTATGATTTTGTAATCTGAATTTAGTAATGATATAGGGCGATATGATGAGCATTTAGAGGGGTCTTTTCCTGGTTTGGGAAGAACTGTTATGGTTGCCAAATATTGGGACTGGGGCAGAATTCCAGACTCCAGGGCCTCTGACAACACCCTTAACATCAAGGGACCCAAGACTTCCCATAGTTCCTTATATAGCTCTGCTGGGATCCCATCAGGACCTGGGGCCTTTCCTTTTTGGCACTCACTACTGCCTTTTTCAGCTCCTCAAGTGTCACTGGGTTGTCCACTATATCCCTATCTTGCAGTGTCAAACAGGGTAGCTCAATCAATTTTAAGAAGGCCTGGGGGTCTGATCCTGCAGGGTATTCTGAGGTATATAAATTTGAACAAAAGGTTTTAAAAGAATCATTCATTTTTGTTTGGTCATAAACAATCTCTCCTGTTGGATCCTCTTTTCTCACAATGGTGCGTTCCGCTTTTTTCTTTTTAACTAACCCAGCCAACCACTTACCAGATTTATCCCCCTCAAAAAAATGAATTAGAATTAGTAATTATTAAATCTCGTTCTAATTTCCTGATTGAAAGCTGATTGAGGTTGCCCTTTAAAGCTTTACGTTTAGTAGTTTGTCCTGTTAACAACGACCTCATATTAACTCCCTCTAGTAACTGTATTTCTTTTTCAAGCTGAATTTCTTGGTTATTAAATATTTTCTTTAGAAAGGAGGAGTAAGAAATTGCCTGCCCTCTAATAAAGGCTTTTAAGGTATCCCACACCACATTTGCACTAGTTGTCTCCGGAGGGTTTAATTCAATAAATTCCTGAAGGTGCTGTTTAAAGTTGTGCAATAAATTTTGGGTCTAAAATCAATGAGGGGTCCATTTGCCACCAGGATTGCACCGGAGCCCTCTTGTCCAGGAGTATATCCTCCTTGAGAGGAGCATGGTCTGAAATAATCAAAGGTCCAAATTCTGCTCCCTTCAGGTTTCCTATCATGGAAGGTGGCAAGAATATATAATCAAGTCTGGTATACAATTTATGGGCATGTGAAAAAAAAGAGTGCTCTCTAGTGGTAGGGTGGCAGAACCTCCATGCATTCACTAGAACTCTGCCTTCCGCCATACGGCGCTATGCCGCTGCACTCTGCAGGGGGCCCTCTTCTCTTTCCAGAGTGGTCCAATCTGTGATCCCAGTACGTATTCATATCTCCCCCTAAAATTAAATTATCATTGAATGGGGCTAATGTAGTTGCTAAGTGCGTAAAAAATCAGGGGAGTCATAATTAGGACCATATGTAGACACCAGCGTTACAGCACCCCCCCCCCACCTTCTCCACTGCTATAACATAACGGCCCTGCTTATCCACCATTATGGACAAGATCTCATGTGGAAGACCCGGCCTTATCCAAATGGCAACCCCTCAGGCCTTAGAAGTAAAAGGGGCAGCTATTAAGGACCCCCCCAAGACTGACCCAGTTTATTTGCCTCTTCCTTTGTGGAGTGAATCTCCTGCAAGAAAATGACATCACCTTGCATTTTTTTGATCTGTGACCATATGCGTTTACGTTTAACTGCATTACGCAAACCATTGGTATTCCAAGAGATATTTGTAAGATTGTCCATTGTTGTAGATAAGCAAAAATGACCTCTGCATTGCTCACCTTGTGTTCCTTTTTAAGTTATAGTCAGCTCTGCGAACATTTTGTAGATCCCAACTAGAAATCCACTCCCACCCCCCAATCTTATTAAACTAACCAAAACCACAGTACTATGAAACAGAATTTGTAACAACGCACTGTTAACAAAATCCCCCCTCCCTCCCTCTCTGTCCCCAACAAAAAGTCTCCACATCCTCTACTTCTCGTGGAGTTAGTGTCCATCTCCTGCAATAATAGATTAATTTTATTTATGATTGTCAGCAAGTCAGAAGTTACTCTCTCTCCAACGTCCCATCCAGTTACTGAGGGGGTAAAGGCAACTACAACATGTGAGGTTCTCCTAAGGCTCAACTAATCGGGACAGAGGCGCTCACTCAACGCTCCCCTAGGAAGGCCCAAAACTCTCTGAGGTTTGACTTAAGGCACCTCCTCAGAAATATGGAGAAAACAGATTTAACATACATAGCTCAGGCGTCCCATCTTGTAATAAAAGGGAGCAAATTCCTGAGACCCCCAGACCCCCAACTGAGGCCTCCTGAGGCCCCCCTCAGGTAAAAATAATGGATCAAAGTAACATTCCAAATATCTACGACTAAACATACGTAGTTGAAACTTTAAATGAAGAAAGTCTTATCCCTTGCTGAGAAAAACAGGTTAATTTGTTTCAGCTAACCATCCAAACTATTTTTCATAAAACAAATGAATGACCAAAATTTAAATATTTAATATAAGAATTAAAGTAATTGCCATGAGCTTGAAACTGTACCAGGGCTCACCAGGGCAAAAGTCTCAAACTCAACCGCATTTCCAGAACTTTTATATATAGCAGTAGGTCGAAAGTGGCTAAGAAACAAAGTCGATGCATATGTGGGAGTTTTGCCCCAGTGATGTTAAGTCACAGATGGAATATGGGGCTAAATAATAGATTCCCCCTTTGCTTTTTGCACCCTCTGGATGAGAAAAAGTACCTTCTAACAGTTAAGTATCAACCATTATGCTGATTTCCTTGATCTGCACGATTTTTGCGCTCCATACTTCTAACAAACTCCAGGGTGGCTGTTGGGCACGTGAAGGCCTTTTGATTAGACCCCGCTGGGTGAATGATCAATCTCACTGGGTATACCAAGGTAAATGCGCAATTTAGGGAGTAGAGAAGCCTTTTAACTTCAGCGAAGGCCTGTCTTTGTATCTGCAGCTGACGAGAGTAATCTAGAAATATACTGACTCCGGCTTGTTGTACCAAAATCACCCCTTTCTTGCTAGCAGCCTCCAGGATTTGCTGGTGGTCTTGATATCGCAGGAATTTTATTATTACGTGCCTAGGTTTCTGGTCTTGTCAGGGTTTGGGGCTGGGGGACCCGTGGGCCCTTTGAATTTCCAAAGAGACAGAGGTAGGGAGATCAGGAGTTGTTTTCAGCCAAGACATCATAAATTCTGGGCAATCATTACCCTTGAGGCCCTCTGGTAGGCCAACGATCTGGAGATTGCAGCGGTGTTCATGATTTTCGTGATCGTCAACAGCCTGCTTGAGGGACTCAATCTCCCGTAGGGCTCTGGCAAGATCATCTGAGCACTGTCTCTGCCTATCTTCTTGGTCCCCCACCCTATTTTCCACCTCTTGCAGCCATGATTCATGCCTTTCCACATTTTCAGACACTGTGTGTACTACCTGCTGGAGGTGTTGGATCTGGGCAACAACGTTGTCGAAGCCAGCCTCCATACGGGTACCGAGGTCATATTTTAAATCTTTTATCAATCGCTCCAAGTTAAGGTAGGAATCTGCCATGATTGTCTGGTCGCCAGGGGTTTGCATTGATTGTGAGGTAGGAGGAATCTGTGGCTCTTCTGTGCCTGAGTTAAGAGACTTATTATCAGAAGTACCCAACTTCAGTAGACCCGAAGTCCCAGTGTCATTCTTGGTTGATCTATAGGGGAGTTTTCCCTGTTTCTTACTCGTCTTCATAGTCGTAGACATTAAGGCGTGTAGATCTGTCCCTGTTAAGTAAATTTTTACTTTTAAGGAGACAGTAGAGGGAGAATGCAGGAGATGAGATGTGGAGCTTTCCTTTTATGCGACCATTCCGCTCCACCGCTAGACCACGCCCCCTAGTGTGCTACTCTTGATTAAACAATATTCCCTTATAAGCAGATAATATTTTGTTTAATGAAATTTCCTGCATAAAAAAAAGACAGATTTTGAGCACTTATAATTTTGAGACAATCCATCCTAATGTTAGAAAATCTGGCACATCATTAGAACACTTATCATCAAGAAATCATGCTAAATTTAAGATCTCTGAACCAATAGACAGCTGTGGTATATGCAGATAAAGATTCTCATGAAATGTTCCACAAAAAATAAAATGACATATTTGAGCACCTATAATTTTGAGACAATCCATCCTAATCTCATATTTGTACTGTCACCAGAAGTCCTCCCGGAAAGTAAGCCTGCCAAATTGTAGAGCTCTAGCACAAAAGATGACCGAGTAATTGCCAAATTACAATTTAAAATTCTATGAAATTCTGTGAAATTTCAGAGAATTTCATGAAATCATCATTCCATGATTTCCGAATGTTCTCATTCTGCATAGCTCTATTGTTATGTAACACTCTTGTTACATTGAGCACATTTATATTGTTTCTCCTCCATGTGTACTGGCTGATGTTTTATCAGGTTACTCTTCTGGGCAAAGCTATTGTTACACTGAGCATATTTTGTATGGTTTCTGCTTGTGTGAACCTGTTGGTGTACTGTTAGGTTACCTTCCTTCACAAACCTCTTGTTAAATTCAGCACAGTTATATGGTTTCTCCTGCTCAGTGTCTCCAAATGTTCAAGGATTTTTAATAACATGATGAGAATGGACCCCATTCTTAAGACAGAACATATTAAAAAATCAGGAAGTCAGTACTGTATTAGTCTTTGATTTTTGCTGAGAGTGCTCTTCTCAGCACCCACAATGTCCCCAGGATGATTTCCTTTTGCAGTTCATAAGGTGTCAGAAATAATGGTAGCACATTTAGATGTGCCTGAAAGTTCTTTCTGATTAGCCCCATTGCTTTGAGCACTACTGGAATGATTTGTGTGTCCTTATTCCACATCAGTTTGGTTTCTGATTGCATATCCTGGTATTTCAGGATTTTGTCTCTCTCTCTCTCTCTCTCTCTGTATGCAGGACACTATAATCACTAGGGGTGGCAATTTTGATCAGCAATGCTAACTTTGTTTTTTTTTCTTATATTACAATATCTGGTTTTCTTGCTTTCATTTTCTTGGTGGTTGGTATTGGGTGATCCCATGTGACCATTACTTCTTCATTCTCTGTGAGTCTTTGTGGTTCATGTTTCCAGTGTTTCTCTGCTACCTGTATGTTATAGAGTTTGCATAGTTTCCAGTGGATCAGTCTTGATACGTTGTTATGTCTTTCAGTGTACAGGCCTTCAGCCATGAGTACTTCGCTGCACATCTTCTAGCAGGAAGTGGTTTCTAATTCTGTACTACAGAACCTGCACCTGTCCATTTTTCCTGTTTTTCTATGGATTTTATAAACCATCTTGTATGTAGTCCACTCTCTTGGGCTGCCATTATGACTCACTCATCTTGTGGCTTAATTTCATCTTTTTTTAGCCACTCATGGGTCAGTTCTTGCTCGACCTGTGGTTGCTCCAGCAGATTCCCTGTATTTTCTGCTGTAACTATGGGTTTTCCAGCTGTCCTTTCTTCTCTTTTGATATTTGTCTTTATATTCTTTTTTCTGCTTCTTTGCACTTTCTGTTCCTGGTTGTTCCTTATCTACTGGTGACTTGACTAGCATCTTTGCTATTCTCCTGTAGTCTTCTCCTAATCTGATGAGGGAAGTCATTTTAGGCTTATTTTCTTCATGATGTAGGACCCTGACTATATTTGGGTCTAAGCTAAGGATGTCTGTAGGTATGCATGCAGCCCTACTATTGTGGACCTGTATGTGTAATCAATCTTGAGAAGTCACATGCCTCCCTCAGACATCGGAATGTATAATCTTGGGATGCAGTAGTTTTTGTATATTAGCTGGTAGGCATGGAGAAGTTTTCTTGTTTTACATCTAGCTGGTTCAACACTTTCTGTGGCCAGTCTATCACCCTGAAGCTATATGATATTACAGGCAGTACGAGTTGATTTACAGTTTGCACTTTGTTTCATGTTGTCAAAGCAGTTTTCAATATAAGTTTCAGCCTTCTGAAATATTCCTTGCTGATTTTTGCTCTCATTTGTTCGTGTTGAATTGCTGCTCCTCCTTCTTCTATTCCCAGGTATTTGTTTACTCCCTCTTGTTCGAGTTCTTTTATGTCACAGCCCTCTGAGAGGTTGACGTTTTCTTTACAAGTTAACTTTCCTGCTATAAATGTTGCATTGGCACATCTAGGCCAAATGTCATCTGTATGTCATCAGACATGGCCTTGACAACTTGTAGTTGTATTTTCAGGTGTTTATCGGATGTACTGTACAGCTTCAGGTTGTCTACAAAAATGAGGTGAGATGTTTGTTGCTGATCATTCTGGTTGGTTTCTTCCAGGGTTAGTGTCTCCAAATGTTCAGGGATTTCTGGTACCGTGAGAACAATGGACCCTATTCTTAAGCCAGGGAATATTCAAAACTCAGGAAATCAGTACTGTATTAAGGTTTGATGTTTGCTGAGAGTGCTCTTCTCAGCACACGTAATGTCCCCAAGATGGCTTCCTTTTGCAGTTCATAAGGTGTCACAAATATTGTGAAGTGCCCAGTTTCAGTGTGTATCCTCTCATTCGAAATTTGTAGTGTGTTGCATAGTAGTAACAGTACAGGATTTCTAGTTTGTCCTCATAAGTCCACTTAACTGTTTACAGTACTCTGGGCTGGCCTGTCATTCTCTTTAATCTTTGTGGCTTGCTGGCTTCTGTCACAAACCCACTCCTGGGGTCAGGCCCTCTGCTCCCACAGTGCCCAAACTTGAAGTGTGATTCATGAACAGGGGACAAACAGGGACACCCTCCTGTTTGTTTTGGGTCCAAGCAACTACCAGTCTCGAGTCCTGGGATCAAGTATGAACCCTTTTTAGCTAGTACGCCCAGATAACAGGTCCAAATATCACACCCTCTTCAGGAAAAGCAGCGCAATACTTGATCCCATCTGGAATACAACCAACCTAGTTCACAATCCCCCTTCTGACTCAATTGAGACGCTGGTATTTCCTTACCTTGCCAGATCTTTGCACAGATCCTTGTTAGTGTAGCTGCATATGGTGACACACTAAGCATTTTATTAGTTCTGACAGAATTATCAATACTGTTCCAGCATTCACACTCAAAATGAGAAAATGTCTCAGGCAGGATTAAGGAAACCAACAAGTTTACTAAAATTAAAAATAGTAAATGATTACAAAGCACAGAACATATATACTTTAATGCTTAGTCAGAAAGAAATGGAAATTACAAAACAAAATGCCTTGTAACTGACTTACTATTTCTAACTCAATTTTCAGTTGTGTGTTACCTGTCTTGACAGAAGTACCTCAAGTGCAGAACACAAATGTGTCAGTTTTTTCAAAGGTTGGAACAGAAGTGAGCCACAGTCCTTTCAGCCAGCTTGGCAATATTCAAAGTTAAAGCCCCAACCTCCTTGTGATGTCACAGCACATGAAGTCACGTTTTAGCCCTGTAATTAATTTGTAACATGACCAAGTATAATCAAAATGGTTTCGTCTTATTGCTTTCTTGAAATCTGCAGATAGCGATATGAAATTATACAGACAGTCTCTCTTCACCAAAGTATAAGTTATGACTGCATTCCCCTTTCATGATTCAGAGAAACATCCTGAAAAACACTTCTCTTAGCTGTGTGAATTTTCACATTTATCTATCAGAACTGTCTTCCTTCCTGATGTCATAAAATGTAATATTTTATGACCAGTTTCCTAGGTTCAGAGCAGTGGCTAGTTATAACCTGTTTTTATAGCAGTTTTCAGGAAGTTTAGCAGATAAGTGTTAACATAGAAAAGGAAACTCTAGCAAGCAACTGCTTTGGGGTCAAAAGGCCAGGCCCCTTTAAAAGCTAGTCTTCTCCATGGGCCTGCTCACCCTGCCATGTCTCATAAGCAGAAATTCAAAGAAACATAGATATCAAAATTTATATACACATAACCAGCAGATGGCTATTTCATTACAGCCTCTGCTGCTGCTGCGGGACCATGTGAACTAGCTGATGTATGAGGTCATGATTTTGTTTAAAACTCTTATGACATTCGGGCACATTTATAGGGTTCCCTCCCGTGAGAACCCACTGATGTTTTATGAGGTTACTCTTTTGTGTAAACCTCTTGTGACATTCAGCACATTTATATGGTCTCTCTCGGGTTAGTGTCTCCAAATGTTTAGGGATTTTTAATACCGTGGCAAGAATGGACCCCATTCTTTAGCCAGGGCATATTCAAAACTCAAGAAATTAGTATTGTATTAATCTTTGATGTTTGCTGAGAGCGCTCTTCTCAGCACACGCAATGTCCCCAAAATGGCTTTCTTTTGTCTCCCCTGTGTGAATTCACTGTCTTATGAGAGTACTTTGCTTTGTAAAACCCTTGTTACATTCAGCACATTTATATGATTTCTTCCCCCCATGTGAATCTGCTGATGTTTTATCAGGTTCCTCTTCTGGGCAAACCTCTTGTTACATTCAACACATTCATATAGTTTTCCCCCCATGTGAACTTCCTGGTGTGTCATCAGATTACTCTTCTTGGCAAAGCTCTGGTTACATTCAGCACATGTTTTCTCCTCAGTGTGAATTCGATGATGTTTTGTGAGCTTTATTTGTGTTGTAACACTCTTGTTACATTCAGCATATTTATATTTCCTTTTTTCTTCAAGAATCTGATGTTGCACAGAAATAAGATGACTATCAAGGAAACTGTCTCCATACTGAGGATAATGATGTGGTTTCTCTATTGTGTGACATAGCTGGTGTTTACCAGATGATGACTGCTTGCTCAGACTTTTACTGCGCTCACGGATCCTGCTGACTAAAAATAATATTTTATTAGTATTTTCTAACACCAAGCAAACAAATATGTCATATGTGTTTCCTTAATCTTTCTTTGAGCTACAACAACTATCTCAAGATTTAAACACAGTAATGTGGTTTTTAAAAACATTCCCATTTTAAACTACTTTGGATTCATGATTCTCCTCCTATTTTCCCAAGCTTTTATTGGATAAATTATAAATTGTAGTAGAATCTGAGATTATTTGTCGAGTTATTTATTTTATTTTTAGCTTAAATAATTTTGTGATGTTTTGTTTTGCTTTTTATGCTGTTTTACTAATATTTTTGTACGGCGCCCAGAGCCTCTGGGATTGGGCGTCTTTTAAATAAACTTTGCCTTGCCTTGCCATTCTTTTGGTAACATTTCAAGTTCTTATTTTTTATTGGTTATAGTTATATAATGCATCTGATGAACTCTGGCTCCTCATTTGTCAGGAGGTACAAACACATGGCAGGAGGGTGATGGCAACCAAAGGCAGGAGAGTATTATGAAAATTAAACAGAACCATATGATGAGTCCTCCTCACCACATGAAAAATGCAAAGTCCCATTTTCAAAATGTAGGCAGTGTGACACTTGGACAGCTGGTTCTGATCACTGTATCATTTTTTGTAATATAAAAATGTGTTATGGACTGCCTCTCTTGAGAAATGCTGAAACAGCATGTGAGATCACACACACAGGTTTTGGATACAAGGTGTTACCTGGAAGGCCAGAAGCTAATTACAGACTTTTCTAAGTTAATTATAGCTTTAACTGCTAAGAGGGAAATCAGTATCCCTTTTATGATGTTTCAAGGGGGAAACCAGGTTTAGTACACTGGTGCAAAATCATAAATGCTTTGATGTCTGTGTGAGAGGGGATACTGCTCACAGTTCAAAGAAATGTCATTTGAAAAAGAAAATGAGTTGTGCTAAGGATTACAGAATTTAATATTTTGAAAAGACATCCTGTTTTTGATATAGATATATATTTTTTTACATATATTCTGACAGGGAGGAGCTAGGTGACCTCATGCAAAGAGGTGGGCAAAGCCAGCTTTTAGACAATATTCTGTTTTACTTCAGAGACACTTTTATCTAGACTCTGACAAAGAAACATCTTTGAGAACTTTAAGCAGGTATTTAGAATGAGAGAGACACATCTAAGTACTGCAGTATGAATTGTACTGTTAAAACCTTGTTCTTTTAATAGATTTGTATGGCTTGTGATATAATAGTTCTGTATTTTATGTTTTACATATTTTTTATCTGTTTTAGTAAAACTCTATGTTTAGAGCCTACTTGGTCTGTCTTTGATTTATTTCCTTTACAAGTGGAGTATATATGGTTAAGCAGACATTGTACATAAGCTTGAATGGTGAAACCAAACTGGAAAAAGGTAAGCGTTTTAAATCTGAGGTCTTTTATTACAGTTTTAAGAGTTCATTTCTGTACACCTGGTTAGGTGCCCATAGGCAAAGATATCTGGCCCCCCGAAGATAGAAATATCTGAGCCTGTGCATTGGGTATGCTAGCAAGAGGTTCACAGTTTGAATCCCTCCAAGACTTGAGACCAAAGGTTGATTCGAACCCCCAAAACAGACAGGAGGGTTACCCTGTTTCTGTAAACTGTTCACAAGATTGTGCTTGGAGGTTGGCACTTTGAGAGTAGAGGGCTGACCTGCTGAGTGGGTTTGTGACAGGCAGCAACTAGAGTCTGATGGTGTCACATACAACTGCAGTTACCTCCTGAGTAAAAAAAAAAGATTAGCTTTTTAAAATGTTGACTGTAGCCTGACAGCATTTTATATAAATGCTGAGTTCCCCTTCCCTGAGTAAACAAACAACAACAAAAAAAAGGGTTTACACTTTCAAAATTCAGACAGTAGGCAGACACAGCATACAATACAACTGCACCAGTTCCCCCAGTGTTCACCTTTTTAAAAAGCAGACAGTATCTTGCCAGAGTAAAATACAACTCCAGTTAACCCCCAAGTAGGGAGCAAGTTTACATTTTTTAAATGTAGGAAGTGGTAAGACTAGAATAAAAGCCCCTAAAGCAATGTCTCTGAATCATGCAAAGCCCCGAGGTCTGGCCAGCACCTCCAGCTTGCACTTGCTCCTTATGTTTAAACAGTGTTTTTTGCAGCATTTACAGGTGATATTTCTTCTTTCTTACTCTGTGATGGCCTCTCCTCAATTTTGTCTGTTCATACCTTTGGCTATTAAAGAGGAAGCATCAGTGATATTGTGAGCATGACTCCACACTGTGTCAGTACTAACCTATAACAGCAGCTGCCTCCCCCTACCCTGTCACCTCACTTCCCCAGTTAAAGATCAAAGATGGATTTGATGTCAGTGATGGAAATGTGGGCCACAGAGTACCATTACTGGAAAAGGTTCATGGGGGGGGTGGAGGTAGGAATAGAAGGGAACAATTTCACAGTAAAGTCCAACCCTGATATAATGGATATGGATAATATGGTTGTTTGGATATATCAGTGATTTCCTGAATTCCCAAACCAAATTCATAGAGACCTGTTTAAAAGGGTATTGATATAATGACGCAGCACGGACGTGTAAATCAGATGCCTGATTGTGCAAAATGGTTTTAATTCCTGGTAAGGCTACAGACAATTAGTGGCTATTTAAGTACAGGCAATTCGGTGCTATGTTTTTCACATCACTGCTAAATCACCAGTTAATCATCTCCTGGAAAAGCTACTGCACAGGATCTGCTATTTCAACCTGTCTGCCTGCCTGCCATTGCTTCATGTGCTTCTGGTTTTGCTTTTTCTTTGTGCATCATGTCAAAGCATAACACTCTAACACTTTCAAAATACAAAATAGAGATTTTAAAGAAGATTGATGACATGCCAAAGATGTCAATATGAGATTTGGCTCTCCACTTCGGCATGCCATGATCAACACTATCTGATCTCCTGAGGAGTCGGGACAAGTTGATGGAGGGCTGGCACAGTAATGAAAACCCCAACAGAAGTAAATAAATGCAATGATTATCCCCCCCACCACAATTTGTTTAAATCAATACAGTACAGTATGTCATAAAAAAAAAAGGCGAACTTCATAAAGTTCTCACACCTCACCAAATACTGTATGATACACAGTTCATGACTGGATGGGAAAGGAGCTGAAATTCATTCATAAAAATCACTTTGCGCTATTGCAGACTTTCGCTATATCGGCATGTTAGGGCATGAATGGAGTAGTCTGAATTAAGTGGATTGCACTGCACAAACATATATGATAGTAATACAATACAGGCAATACAAGACCTTTACATGTTCCCTTACAGAGTAAATTACACAAAAGTATGGATCAGCAAAAGCAACAAAATGTGCAAGACAGCGTGCATCCAGTTTCAAGGTATAACAATACCATGGCAAGCACAAATATGTCTCCTGACCCTCACTTGGAGTGGCCCTTCAGGAGCATCAGAGAGGGGAGGCTCTAGGCATGGAAGGAGAAGCTGGACACTGGCTGCAGGATGATAGAGATTTGAACTAGGTCTTAATCAGGGACTTACTTGGTTTGATGATGGGGCAGTAACTTAAGAGAGTAGACTGTTCCAGATACTGGAGAACCTGTAGCTAATGGAGGCTAGGCCTAAGTTAATGGAGGCAGTATAGTGCAGTGGGTTAAGGCTCTGAGCTGCAGATCTGGAGACCTGGGTTTGAATCCCACAGCTGCCTAGGTGCATACTGTGTGATCCTGAGCAAGTCACTTAACTTCCTTGTGCCCCCAGATTGCATCTGGAAACAAGCTTTGGCTTAGTGTGCTACTCCTGGTTAAACAATGTTCCCTTTCCCTATACAGAGGGACATGGAGACAGCAGTTTGTCTCAGATCTGAGTGAGCAGGCAGGGTTCACTGTGGTAGAGAAAAGGTACACTAGATATTTAGGTAGCTTGTTAGATCAGTAATTTGCACCCATGGGAGCAGTGTGCATCATCTATCTCATGAGGGGGAAAGTCCAGATCAACTCAGGGTACATAGTACAGTGATGTGTATGTGGGGCAACCCAGAGTGAATCTACGCAATGCATTAAACTGACTGGTTACTTTGTCAAGGGAGGTGGAATGTGTCCCTGAGTAGACTAGATCTCCATAATCCAGAAGGGAAAGAATAGTGTTTCCAACTGAAGATAAGGAAGCACATTGTGGAACAAAGTTATTAACTCTGTAGAGGGCACCACGTGTAACATAAGACTTAACTACAACTTGGGAGATGTACTTGGAATAGTCAAGATTTTAGCCTAAGTGGAGACTAGGTACTTATAGGCAGTGACCGACTGAGTCCAGACAGGATCCATTCAAGCAGTGTAAGATCAGAGAGATGAGGTGGAATTTTTCCATTGCCCTGGAGCCAAACAACATGGACACCATCTTCTTTTGGTCCATGACATAACTGTTGTCCAGGAACCATTTTTGGATGGCAGGGAAGTCCTGTTGGATGGATTCCTCAATGGAGGAGATGGAGGTACCAGATGCATAGATTTTGATATCTGCATACATGAGTATGCTGCTGGCTGACGGGGCAGGGAGAGGTTGTTGATGAATAGTGGCTAAAGGCAGGGGCCCCAGAACTAATCCTTGGGGACCCTAAGATAGACTAGTAGGGTGAGGGAGGTGTGTAGGCCCAGCTTGACAGACTGGGTACAGTTCTCCAGGTAGGAATGGAACCATGCTACGGCTGTAGGGGAGACACTGGACTCTAAGCTGAGGGTGGTCCACAGTGATGAAGGCATCTGGAAGATCTATAAATATAGCCCCTGTGTCCAGTCCTTTTTCCAAGTTGGAGTGTATAGGTTGGTGACCCTGAGTAGGGAGGTGAAGGTTGAGTGGTTGGGATGGAAACCTGATTGGTACGTTGTTAGGAAGTTGGATTTTCCACAGTGGTTGGATAGCTGCCAGTTGATGGACCTCTTGAGGGTTTTGGAGAGGATGAGTAGAAGTAAAATTTGGTGGTAGGTACAACAGGAGTTGGTTGGGCCACCTTTATGTATCGGTACCACCAATGCATGATTCCAGCTTCATGGGAATGAACCACTGCAGAGGGACCAATAAACATGTGAGCAACAGGGATAGCTATTACTGAAGTGTCTATTTTGAGGAATTTAGGCAAGATACAGTCAGTTCCATAGCTGGATGCAGCATTTAGTGCTAGTAGTTCTTTGCAGATAGGGTCAGACAAAATTGCCTGTAGGTTGAGGTTGCTACCAGAGTGCTGGATGGATTGTGGGGAGGAGGGCCCTATGTCTTTTGGTGAAATGCTTGTTGACAGCATCTGTGGTTAAGGATGCATCGGGGTTGGACTGCACACTGCTGGGAGAGTTGATTAGGGTACTAACTGTCTTTCAGAATTTAGAATGGTCGAAGGTGTTGGAGGCTAGCTTGTGCTAAAAGTAATTGGCCTTGGCTAAATTAATGCTACTGCTACAGTGATTCTGGAGGGCAGCATAGGCTTGCTTGTCCTGTGGTAGCTTGCTGGATCTGTGTCTGGCCTTGCCTTCTGTAGTAGATATCTGTTCAGTCTGACTTTAAGCCAATAACACAATTCTTTTCTATGGTCACAAGAACCATCACTATCTCTCTCTCTCTCTCTCTCTCTCTCTCCCCCCTACTCTTCAGGGTGATTTTGATAAAACCATCCACTGGTTTTCCAATAACCTCTTAGTTTTAAACAGCAAAAAGACTCAGATCATGCTGCTTGGGCTTCAGACTGCTGTGTCCCGAACAAACTCTTACTTTTCTATTACTTTAAGCAATATTCCTATAGAACTTAACAAATTCAAGTACTGTACCTTGGTCTTACATTTGATTCATTGATAATGTTTAAATTTTATATTGACAAAATCATCCTAAAAGTTCACCAGTGCCTGGGTTGCCTAGGACAGGACAGACATTATTTATCAACACTAGACTGTAAACATATTGTTGCTCAAGTTATTCTCCCCATATTAGATTATGGTGACATGATTTACCATCATGCCAGTGCCTCAAGTCTTTCCTTAGTAAATACCATTTACTACCAGCTTTTATGGCTCATCCTAAAATCCAAATGGAATAAACACCACTGTACATTACCCTCTCAGCTAAACTTGTTGTCCCCTGCATCCAAGCGCACTTTTCATTGGTTATCTCTAATCTACAAAACTGTGAATAAGCAGACTCCAACCTATTTATCTGATAGGCTTATACAGTAGTTCTCACCCCACAACTGCAATCTTAGGGATGTGCCCCACTGCGGCCTTTCTCTGCCAAGGTTCCAAACCCACTTTGGGAAAGAATGTTTTTCATATGAAGCCTCACTTTCATGGAACAGACCCCCCCCCCGCTACGAAATTCATGATCTCTTTACATTTTTAAACAGGATTTAAAAAGTTATAGGAACAACTTAAATGCAGTTGTTTTAACTGATGTTGTTTATGACAATTTTGCATTTACTACTACTGAATTTTTGTGATTTAAACATTGTGTTTTCAATGAGTCTTTATTTGTACCAGTTTTATATCTAGCAGCATAATTACTGTTGTTTATACTAACCTGTGTATCCATTGTTTGCAAGATGTGGGACGTTCTGTAAATGAAACCTGCTTCTCATAGAACCTATCCTGTATTCTACCTAACTTTTAAATAAAATAAAAAAATATAAAGTAGGTTAGGGATGGGTTATCCAGAGAAGGTGGTGACCTTGGACTTTGGAGCATCTGACTGGGGCAGGTTTGTTGCACATGCCTAGAATGATTGTTGAGAAGTGTGTCAGAACCCATTTCGTACGAAGGGTGGATAGTAGTTGGCGCCCAACTAGCAGGACCGAGATCCTGTAGGAATCTAGTTATGAAGCACATTACACACACTGGAGATAACTTAAAATAAAAAAAAACAAGATCTACAGTACTTATTGAAGAAACCGTTAACCAAATTAAGAAAATAAAATGTGACTAATATCTCCAAGGAGATAAATCAGGCAAACTTACAGCTTACCGTCTTAAAATTCAGAAAGACAGAAACTTATTAATAGAACTTGAGGACTCCTTCGAGATAAAACACAGGAGATGAAAACATGGGGGAAACATTGTGAAAATATAACAAGGATATTTTTCAGAATACAATTAAGGTAGATTATGGAAAAACTGCCTCTTATCAACAGGGGGCAGAACTCCCCAAATTTAAATGTGAAGGTGAACCTTTTGATATGGAAGAAATAAGGGAAGCAATTAAATCATCACCTAAGCAGAAAACCTCTGGACTGGATGGCTATACAGACAAATTGCTCATGGCTTTTTGTAATGAGCTGGCTCCCTGGTTTAAACAAATGGTTGATGAATTACTGGATGATGTTGGCCAACTCCCAACATATACGGAGAAAGCCAGGGTAGCTCTATTATTGAAGGAGGCTAAACTACAACATAAACTAGACTATAATAGACCGACATCAATATTAAATACAGATTATGAGATAATTGCTAAACTGATAGTTAACAGACTGGTGTGTGTGTGGGGGGTGGGGTGGCAAGTGCCATACATCCAAACCAGTACTGCTTTGTTAAAGGGAGGAGCATCCCACAGGCCACCAGGAAAGTTCAGGTGCTAATATATAAACTCTAAGCAACAACAAAAAGAAGACATCACACGGTTGCCTTAGATACAAGTAAGGCCTTTGATGTCTTAAACCGAGACTGCATGATACACTGTCTAAATGAATGGAAAATACCTTCTAATTTGATAGAACTATTATATAAAAAAACACTCTTAAATTTCAAGTTAACTCTCATTTAACTGCTTCTTTGGATATTAATAATGGCATTATTGGCAAGGATGCCCCTCTCCCCAGTTACTTTTATTTTATGCCTAGAACCATTTTTAAGATGAATCAGGAAAACACCAGGCATTCAAGGTTTACAAATGGGAAACTAAATTAACAAAATCAGTGTCCACACAGACAATATTCTTCTTATTCTGAAAGATATCCATGACTCCTTGCCCATTTTCTTGAAAGAAGTTAACCAATACTCCAAAATATCAGGATACTGTTTAAAGAAACAACAGTCTATATATAATAGAAACACAGAAACACAGACTTTGACGGCAGATAAGGACCGCTTGGCCCATCTAGTCTGCCCATTTCCCTACCTACAGGATAGGCCGCAGATCCTAGTTAACCAACAGCCTATTTCTTCCTACCCCCCACAAGAATTGCCTTATGTCTGTCCCATGCATTGTTGAATTCTCCCACAGTTTTAGACCCCACAACCTCCTCAGGAAGGCTGTTCCATGCATCCACTACCCTCTCTGTGAAATAATACTTCCTCACATTGCCCTAACCGCCCCCTCTATCTTTAAATTGTGTCCCCTTGTTCTTGCACATCTTTTTCTGAAAGATGCTACCCTCTTGGACTTTGTTGATTCCACTGAGGTACTTAAAAGTTTCTATCATGTCCCCTCTCCTTCTTTCCTCAAGGGTATACATATTAAGCTCCTTTAGTCTCTCCTCATACAGCTTCTCTTGCAGACCCTGCACCATTTTAGTTGCCCTCCTCTGGACTGCCTCTATCCTGTCTATGTCCTTGCGGAGATGGGGTCTCCAGAACTGGACGCAATACTCCAGATGGGGTCTCACCAACTGTCTGTACAGAGGGTTAACAACTTCCTGTTTTCTGCTGCTGATGCCTCTCCCTATGCATCCCAGTATACCCCCAGCCCTCCCTACTGCCTTACCACATTGCTTGCTAACCTTAAAGTCATCTGATATGATTACCCCCAGGTGCCTTTCCTTTTTTGTTGTTGTTACTACCCCCATTGTGTATTCTTCCCCTGGGTTCTTGTTTCCCAGGTACATTATTTTGCACTTCTTTGCATTGACTCCTAGCTGCCATACTTCTGACCATTCCTCCAACCTTGCCAAGTGCCTTCTCATCCTTTCCACGCCTTGTGCATCAACCCTGTTGTAGATCTTTGTGTCATCTGCAAAGAGGCATACTTTTCCTTCCAGTCCCTCTGCAATGTCACTTATGAAGACATTAAAAAGGACTGGACCCAATACTGAACCCTGTGGTACCCCACTAGTAACCCCTCTTTCTTCAGAGTGGACTCCATTTACAATTACCTTCTGTGTCCTGTTGTCCAGCCAATGTTTTACCCAGGCTACCACCCTGGGACCCACTCCCAGGCTGGTTAATTTGACTATTAATCTTTTGTGTGGGACTGTGTCAAATGCCTTGCTAAAGTCTAGGTAGGCCATATCCACAGCCCCTCCCTGGTCTACTACTTTGGTCACCCAGTCAAAGAAATCTATTAGATTCGTCTGACATGACCTTCCCACTGTGAACCCATGCTGCCTTGGGTCCTGTGCCCCACTGGCCTCTAGGTACTCAACTATTCTTTCCTTCAGAAGTGACTCCATCACTTTCCCTACCACAGAGGTCAAACTGACAGGTCTGTAGTTTCCTGCCTCTGTCTTGGTCCCACTTTTGTGAAGGGGAATCACATCTGCCTTCCTTCAGTCCTTGGGTACCACACCATACTCCCATGATTTATTAAAAAGAGTAGCCAGTGGTTTCACTAGTTCCCCCCTTAATTCTTTTAGAATTCTAGGGTGAATTCCATCAGGCCCCACTGCTTTGTCCATCTTCAGTTTTAGGAGTTCTTGCAGAACCCTTTCTTCTGTGAAAGGACTGGGATCAACACCCCTATCAAGAGTGCTTCTGTTAATTGGATTAGGCACTTCCCCCTCCTTTGTGAATACTGAGCAGAAATATTCGTTCAGTATCCCTGCTTTTTCACTGTCCCCCTCTGCCCACCCACCGTTCATTCTATTCAGCCTCACTAACCCTCCCTTTGTCTTTCTACACTCACTGATGTACCTATAAAAGGTTTTATCCCCCTTCTTAACCAAGTTGGCTATCTTTTCCTCAGTTTGGGCCTTTGCTATTCTGACTTCCCTCCCTGCTTCCTTCTGCCTTAACTGCTACAGCTCTCTGTCCTGCTCCTTCTGTGTTTCCTTATACTTCCAGAATGCTATCTTTTTCCTTCCTGACTTTCACAGCCACCTCTTTTTAGAACCATAGTGGCTTTTTCTTTTGTTTTGATTTGTTTATTTGCTTCACACAAAAGCTTGTTGCCTCTGTGATGGCAGTTTTGATGATTCCCCATTGTTGCTCCACACCTCCTTCTAGCCTGTTTGCTAGTGCTTTTCTGAGGCACTATCCCATCTTGCCAAAGTCAGCCCTCCTGAAGTCCAGTACCCTCACTTATGTGGCTTGACTCTGTAGCTGAGTTTAACGTGAACCACACTGTTTGATGGTCACTTGTTCCCAGATGGCAACCCACTTCTAGATCTGAGATCCTCTCACTGCCCCTGTTTGAGAGTACGAGGTCTAAGATTGCTCCCTCACGAGTGGGTTCTGAAACTAGCTATCTGAGGCCTGCCACCTGTAGAGCATCAAGAATGGCCCTGCTCTTGGATATGGCTGCAGCAAATGTGCTCCAGTTAACATCTGGCATATTCAGGTCTCCCATCAACAGTATCTCCCCTTTCTCTGCCATTCTAAGAATGCCTTCTATCATATCCTTGTCCATTCCCTCCCCCTGACATGGGGGTCTGTACACAACCCCTGTGTGGATTGTGGTGCCCTTTCCAGTCTCCAAGGTGACCCACAGTGCCTCCTCTCCTCCCTGTTTACTCTTTTGTTCAGTTGCTTTTATCCCTTCCTTTACATAGAGAGCTACTCCTCCCCCTCTTCTCCTCTGCCTGTCTCTCCTGTAGGTTATGTACCCTGGTATGTTAACATCCCAGTCATGGTTCTCTGTGTACCATGTTTCTGTGACTGCTACGATATCCAGGCATCCCTCTTCCATCAAGGCCACCAGCTCAGGGAGCTTGTTGCCCAGACTACGGGCATTGGTACTCATTACCCTCCATTTCCTGATGGCCTTACTCCTTTTTGCCCCATCCCTGCCCTTCTTGCCTTTGTCACTTTCTCCATTTACCCCTATCGACACCTCTATGTTGGTGTTTACCGCACTTATTACAGTGATTTTTTGGAGGGCTAGGATTTCCCTGCTCCTTTCCAGTGCCTCCCCCATTGGCTAGTTTAAATGCTTGCCAATGAAGCATTTAAACTAGCCAAATGCAGTTATCTAAAGGAATTTGCAAAAACAAAATTCAAAATCTCTTATCTAACTGGAAAAATTTGCCCTTGTCTGTCTGGGGACGAACTGATACTATTAAAATGATGGCTATGCCACATTTTATATACTGTATATGTATTACAAACCATTTTTGGATACCCCAAGGAAACTTGGTTTAACCAGATTCATAATATATTCACAAAATGTTTGTGGCATAGAGAAAAACCTTTGATCGAAAGGGAAGCACTTACACATCCTCAAGATATGGGGGACTGGGTTGCCCTGACCCTAATATCTATAAACAAGCTCACTCCTTAGGAATACGATGGGTGTGGAATTTTTTCCCTACAGAAGAGCATAAGATATACAATAAGATACTATCCAAAGAAATTAAGGGATGTGAATCTAAGACTCGATATATTAACCCGTTATTAGAGGGATCAAAGAAATTATATAACAAAATAATGAACCATAAAGAAGATCCCAACAGAAATGAAAACAAAAAATGGAACTCAGAAACAATATTGACACTAACAGACCAACGATGGAGAAACATTAGTTCAAAAGTCAACACAAATTATGCCTCTGCAAAAAATAAGACACTTCACAGAAAAATAATAGACAGAGCTTACTTAACCCCAAACATGCTGGCTAATATTAATAAAAATCATAATTAAGAATGCTGGCATGGATGCTGGCAACAGGCAGACTTAACTCATTGTCTATGGAACTGCAAGGAGTAAAGGGAAGGTGCGAGGAAACAAAACTAACTCTCTCGATGTTAATCAACAAGAACTTACCATGAAAGTGCATCTCTACCTTTTTAATAATACAGAAACACTTGGCCTGAAAAAAATACAGGAAAAAATCATAGCCTTAGGGACAACAGCTACAAAGAGACTATTCTTAGATAACTGGAATGCCCAATCCCTTCCAAAATGGGATCCACATAAATGGTGGAATACGCTAAGAGAGATCCTATCCTTTGAAAAGATGCAGATAGATGTGGAAATGATAGATGATATTCATAATATTAGTTGGAGAGAACCTGAAGCAAATCTCCCTCCACAATTACAGATATAACCCTCTCTGTCTACTTCTCCTCCTCCCTTTGTTAATTTAGATATTTTTAATTTAATGTAAAAGAATTACACAATCTGTATAAGAATTAAAAAAGGAAATGATTAAATAGTCTTTTAAATAAAAACAGGATACTGAGGGTGGGATGGAGAAGGAAGGAATATTGTATTTATAAACACACAAAACTGCCAGCAGAAAAAGGCCATTTGGTCTATCGAGTCTGCTCGATTTTGCAGCTAGCACCCCTACTCTGCAGCTGGCTCTCCCATTCTACCCCCCTCCCATGACCCTCCCTTTTGCCCTATCCCAGCACCTCTTGAAGCATCCCACTGTTTTACAGGCCACCACCTCTGCCGGTAGTGCATCCCATTCTGCTAACACCCTTTCTGTAAAGAAATGCCTCCCCATTTCCCTCCTAAACCTTCCACCCTCCAATCTCATGTCATGACCCAGAGTGTCTCTCCCCACCCTCCCCTTGAACAGTCCCTCTGTGCCTATCCTATTTATTCCTCTCATGTATTGAAAGGTCTCAGTCATATCCCCCATCCCTCCTCTCCTCCAGAGAGTACCTGTTCAACTCCCTCAGTCTAACCCCATATGGCAACTCCCCCAGACCCAGGATCATCTTTGTTGCTCTGCGTTGCACCCCTTCCAGCACTCTAATGTCCCTCTTTAGGTAAGGGTGTCAAAACTGAACGCAGTACTCCAGGTGGGGTCTGAGCAGTGATCTATATAATGGCAGAATCACCTTCCTCCTCCTAGAGGTTATGCCCCTTGCAATACAACCCAGCATCTTGTTGCCCACTGCTTCTGCTTTCCTACACTGTACTGAGTTGTTCATTGCTCCCGTAATGAGCACCCTCAGATCTTTCTCTGCCTCAGTCACAGCTAGCTGCACTCCCCCCCAAATGATAGCTCCTCTTTGGATTCTTTGCCTCGAAATGCAGCACCTTGCATTCTTTGGCATTGAAACCAAGTTGCCAGGTGTCAGACCATGTCCCCAGCTTTGTTAGATCTTCCTGCAATCCCTGACACCCCCCCTTGGTCATCCACCACTGCTGCCGTCTTGGTGTCATCCACAAATAGACTGATCTTGCTATTTATGCCCACCAAGATGTCTGCAATAAATACTCCAAATAACACCGGCCCCAGCACTGACCCCGTGGGACCCTGCTCGTCACTGTCCTTGGGGATGATAATTCTGCTCCCACCACCAAGGGAATACCCTTGACCTCGTACTGTCTAATGGGGAGTGGGTGAGGGATCTGAGGGTGGAGGAACCACTGGCGGGGAGTGAGCACCAGACAGTATGGTTCTAGTTGCAGCTGGGTAGGGATAGGGGGTTATTTGGCCCAAAGGTGCTAGACTTTAGAAAGGCTGACTTCAAAAAGATGGATGAAGTTGTGCAAGGGTTCCTGGACAGAATTCAGCCTAATATGGACATGAATCAGAAGTGGGAACTCATTAAGCTAGGGATTGAGGAGGCAACAGATTCCTGCAGCAAGGCCCAAAATAAAAAAGGCTAGGACAAAGAAACCTAGCTGGATGAGCAAGGGTGTCATAGACAGGGTGAGGAAGAAAAGAGTTGCCTATAGGAGATACAGGAGAACTGGGAGGGGGGAGGACAGGGAGGAGTACCTGAGGGATGCAGAGGCGGTGACCAGGGAAGTAAGGGCAGCAAAGGCATCAAGGGAGCTCAGACTGGTGAAGGGAATTAAAGAGGGGGAAAAAGACTTCTTCAGGTACATCAGGGAGAAAAGAGATTGTAAGGGCCAAATAGTAAGGATTAGGAATGAGAGGAAATGGGTGGAAAAAGTGGACGAAAAGGCAGAAGCATTTAACGACTACTTCTGCTCAGTTTTTACTAAAGAGAAAGGGGGGGAATACCTAAGGTTGGGGGGAGGATAGGATCAGAGAGGGAGGGGGTGACGGATGGGGAAATCACAGAAGGTAGCATGCTAGAGGGGTTAAGGGTACTGAGGGTGGACAAGGCACCGGGACTGGATGGCATACACCCCAGGGTACTGAAGGAATTGGCAGAATAGGCCTATTTAATGCCTCTCTAGACTCAGGTGTGTACCTCAGGATTGGAGGATGGCTCACATGGTTCCACTCCATAAGAGCAGTCCCAGAGATGAATCAGGGAACTATAGACCAGTAAGTCTCACATCCATAGTGGGGAAACTGATGGAAAGAATCCTGAAGGAGAGGCTGGTGACTCTGCTAGAGGTCAGTGGGGTGCAGGACATCGGCAGCATGATTTTGTCAAGGGCAGATCCTGCCAGACCAACTTAGTGGACTACTATGACTGGGTGACTAGGGAAATGGACAAAGGACATGCAGTGGATGTCCTGTACCTGGACTTCAGTAAGGCATTTGACTCTGTGCCACATGGGAGACTAGCAGGTAAGCTAAGGGGCACACGGGTGGGGCAAAATTGGTGGGATGAGTGGAGAACTGGCTGCAGGGACAGCATCAGAGGATGACCCGATGTACCTGAAGAAGTCTTTTTCCCCCTCTTTAATTCCCTTCACCAGTCTGAGCTCCCTTGATGCCTTTGCTGCCCTTACTTCCCTGGTCACCGCCTCTGCTTCCCTCAGGTACTTCTCCCTGTCCTCCCCCTCCCAGTTCTCCTGTATCTCCTATAGGGAACTCTTTTCTTCCTCACCCTGTCTATGACACCCTTGCTCATCCAGCTAGGTTTCTTTGTCCTAGCCTTTTTTATTTTGGGCCTTGCTGCAGGAATCTGTTGCCTCCTCAGTCCCTAGCTTAATGAGTTCCCACTTCTGATTCATGTCCATATTAGGCTGAATTCTGTCCAGGAACCCTTGCACAACTTCATCCATCTTTTTGAAGTCAGCCTTTCTAAAGTCTAGCACCTTTGTGCCAAATAACCCCCTATTCCTACCCAGCTGCAACTAGAACCATACTGTCTGGTGCTCACTCCCCGCCAGTGGTTCCTCCACCCTCAGATCCCTCACCCACTCCCCATTAGACAGTACAAGGTCAAGGGTATTCCCTTCCTTAGTTGGTTCGCTGACCAACTGCATCAGGAAGTTATCCTGGAAGGTGTCTAGCATTATCTGTTCCCTTCTACACTTGGTGGCAGGTGTCCCCCACTCCACTCCTGGCAGGTTGAAGTCACCTACTGTTACCACCCCACCCTTCTCACAGTTCCTCCTGATCTGTTCTGCCAATACCTTATCTGTCTTTTCCGATTGGGAGGGTGGCCTGCACACCACCCCCAACCGTAGTGTCCTATTTTTTGGATCTTGGATTTGCATCCACAGAGTCTCTGTATCTCCCTCCTCCCCCTCTTCCCTAACCCACTTTAGCCCCTCCCCCATGTAGAGCATTACCCCCTCCCCTTAACTCTATCCTTGCAGAATAGTCTATAACCTGGAACCACCAGGTCCCAGTCATGGTTTTGGGTGGCCCATGTCTCTGTGATGGCTGCCATGTCCACCCCTCCCTCTGCCATGAGAGTCTGTAGTTCTGCATTTTTATTCCCAGGCTTCTAGCATTTAAAGATACCAACCTCCATCCCCTTTCTTTCTCCCCCCTCTTCCTTCTCTCCCTTTATGGCCCTCCCTGTATTGTTTGCTCCTCGTCTTATCTCAAGACCATATGGTTTCCCATTCTGAGGCCACTGATCACCTCGATCCCTTTTACCACCCCCCCTCTCCTAGTTTAAATTCTCCTCAATATACTCCGAAAGCTTTTGCTTCAATACTTTCTTCCCCTCTTCGTTTAAGTGCAGTCTATCTTTAGCATATAGACTGCTATCCTCCCAGGTCCCCCCCCCCCACTCTTCTACCAGCCCATACCCTTTTTCCTGACAGCAGGTTATCAGACATTCATTAAACTCCTGAGTCCTCAGTTTTCTTGCCATACATGCCCTTGGAACTGGAAGTACCTCCAAGAAGGTAACTGATCTTCCTGCTCCCTCACAAACTGTACCTAAAACTTAAAACCTCCTCTTAACTTCATCTACCTTCCCATCAGCCAGGTCATTTGTCCCCAGGTGCAGAATTAGATCTGGTTTCCCCTGCCCTTTCTGGCATATTTTAGTACTGATTGCCCCACCCTTTCCACCTTCATTCCTGGCATGGCTTTCACCGAGACCCGACTATGCCTCTCTCCCTTGCTACCCCATCTGACCCCTCTCAGTATTGAGTCTCCAACACTAAGATCCCAGCCCTTCTCCATTGTCACCCTTCCTGTCCTCCCTTCCCCTCCCTGTCCTAACTCCTTCCTCCTGCACACTGTTTCCCCCTTTTGCCCCTGTTATACTGCCCTTGTCAGTACTCCCTCCTGTGCTCATTCTATTTTGGCACACATTAGGTTCTTTTCCCTTCTCACCCCTCTCTCTGTCCTATTTCTCTCTATTACTTTGGACTGTTCTTCAACAGCACCTTCTCCCCATCGATCATTCCCATCAATGGCCAGTACCTGTTTGAGCCTACTGTATGCCTATGTGCAGTAACTCTGTCCCCCATTCCTTTTGGCCCCCATTCTCCTGTACTTGTATCTCCCCCTTTGTCCCCAGTGTGGATTGTTCTCTCATCTCCAGTCCTTACCACTATCCCTTCTTCTGTTTACCCAGTTACAGTCTGTGCTTCCCATTTCCCCTTCTCTTTCTGTACAAGACAGTTCCCTCTTTAACCTTAAAATCTCATCCTCCAGCCTCCTCAGCCTTTGACAGACTGAGCACTCCCCCAGCCTCCACAGGGTGCCTATGATTATGGCTGCTTCACAGTTACTACACCCCATGATCCTCCCTCTTCTGTGTCCACTACTCCCCTCCTGTCACCAATCCCCACTCCCCTTATGCTGCCACTGTCCCTTCCCCTGGTGCATAACCCTTCCCTGTCCTTTCCATTAATATTCCCATAGTTTTCTCCTATCCATTCTCTCCTCTCTCCTCTGTGCCCCCCCACTCCCTGCCCACAGCTATTCTACCCATGATGGCCCTCCAGGTATCCTGCTGCCCCCTGGCCCATCTACCTTTCCGCTGTCCCCAACCACCCCACAAGTTATTTACAACTGTTTTGCTGTTAAGTAATGTGTACACTAATCTCTTAAAATATCCTTATTGCTAAGACTAATGAATTATACAAAACAGCAATAAAAATTTTTTGGAAAAAATTCCTGAGCATGAATGCATTCCATGAATGCAAGGTAACTTCAGCAGTTATTGTACTGACAAGGTGATGAGCCTGGCCATTTACTATGTTTGCTTGAAGAATGCAGCGAGCCAAACATATTTTGGGACTATCAAAAAAAGCACATTCTGGAGGTGTGTCAGGTTGTGAGCCAATGATATGACTGGAACTGAGTCTATAGCCAATTATGCTAGACCTTTCAGATGATATTACAGGTGCTCAGCAAGCACGGTTTGCAAAGGGGTTACGCAGAACCAGTCACTGTGCTGTCTTTCGTTATACTGAAATCTAATGACACTTTTTGTGCACAGAGGTCCCTCCTGACAATGTTCCTTGTCTTACCCTTCCTCTTCCCTCTCCCAATATCAATGAAATCAGGAACGTATTTCTGAAAGCCAGTGATCCACATTAATGAAACAAATTCCTTCCCACTCCCAGGTCACAGAACTCTCCTAGCATGATCCCCATTTGTGAAAATTATCTCCCCCCAGCTCTCCAAACCCTCCCAGCCCAATCCTTAATTGTGAAAAATATCTCTCCACTAACAGCTCACCAAACCCTTCCAGGCTGCTCCTCATTTGTGAAAAATACCTTCCAGCTATCAGCTTTCAAAATCCTTCCAGCCTGATCTCTGCTTGTGACCAAAGAACATTTCCAACCCTGCTTACCAAACCCTTCAAGCTTGATCTCCGGTTCTGACAAAAAAAAAAAATCCCTCCACTCCCAGCTCAGTAAACCCTCTCAGCCTGATCCCCATTTCTGACAAAAATATCTCCCTGCTAACAGCTCACTAAACCATTCCAGCCCAGTCCCCATTTGTGACTAAAATACTGTAAAACTGTTAATTCATATGCAAACAAAAGTTTGCGATGTTTGGCCTGGGAACTTAAAAATGCAAAAGTAAGTTAGCGGTTTCACTATTGACAGCTTTTGACAGCTCATTGTCAGATGAGAGATTCGTTTCAGTCAGCTGTTCATGACAGCTTGACAGGCTGACAGGCTGTGAGTTTACTAAAGTTCACTCTGCTGTAGACTGAAAGCGAATAACCTGTGCCCCCTGTGAGCAGCTTGTAACTGCTATTCAGTAAGTACAGTATTTAGCCAATACAATACGTGCCTATAATTCACTGTTCTTCCTTTTGTTTTTGGCCAGTCGGTATCAGTTGGTAACAGTTAGAAGCAATGTCTCTAGTCCAGTGGCTGCAACGCAGGAGTGCAGTAAAGACAGACTCACTTTTAGAAGAACTAACCACGGATTCACTCAGTGACTGTGCCAGGGTTTCTTTCAAAACTGCAAATAGTGTGGTCCGTGAGCTACAGAATTTTGTCCCTCTGCCGAAATGTAGAAGTCTGAGTACATGTCTTATACCCTAGAAGTGAGATCTGAGATTGGAAAGTATGCTGCAGGCTATGGTATAATGAATGCTGCAAGACACTATCTGTCAAAATACGGCACTCACATAAATGAAAGTACGGTAAGGAAGTTCAAAACAGACTACCTGAGTAAACTTAAGTCTGTTTCTGACCCTGCACTTCTCAGTTTTGTTCTGCCTACTAAGTCGAGGGGCGACCAATGTTGTTGGTGCATGATGTAGAGACAGAGCTGAGGCAGATTATTAAGAGCTTACGCTCCGAGGGTGCCGTTGTTAATGCCCACATAGTTGCTGCTGTTGCTGTAGGTGTGGTGAAGGCTCATAACCCAAAGCTGCTTTTGGAAAATGGTGGCAGCCTGAGCTTTTCACATCAATGGGCCTGGCAGTTCCTCAGCAGGTTGGGGTTCTGTAAATGCAGGGGGACCAAGGCGGGTAGAGAAAAAAACCTCTGACTTTGAGGAACTAAAAAATAATTTTCTCAAAGGAATCAGTAATGCCTCAATGCAGGAGCTCATATCCGCCGAGCCCGTAATCAACATTAATGAGACCAGTGTGCATTTAGTTCCGTGCTCCCAGTGGACTATGGAGGACGTGGGAGCTAAACAAGTCAAAGTAACCGGCTTAGGTGACAAACGCCAGGTGTCCATGGTGTTGGGCTGTACTTTGGCTGGAGATTATCTCCCCCCTCAAGTTATCTACCAGGGAAAAACAACCAATTACCACCTTCACTTCAACTTCCCAAATGACTGGCTCATCTCTCACTTAGAGAACTACTGGGCAAATGAAAGCACAATGATGCAATACATTGATAGTGTGCTTATATCATACATTAGTGCCACCATAAAAAAGCTAGACCTTCCAAATGAGCAACGTACGCTGCTAATTTTAGACCTATATAGAGCCCAAACCACATGACCTGTGCTTGAAAAACTTGAGAACTCCAGTATAATACTGATATTTGTCCCTGCTTGGTGTACCAACCTCCTGCAGCCACTTGACATATCAGTTAATACAATTTTCAAAGACAACCTAAAAAACTGTTTTACGGAGTGGTACGTGGCTCTGATTATGGACAAAATCAACTGTGGGATACCAGCTGAAATGATTAATGTTGACCTGCACTTGACAACACTGAAGAAGCAGCACGCTCAGTGGATTTATAAATCATTCCTGGACCTAACAACTTGACAGGAAGACTGCCTGCATGGATTCTAGGAGGCAGGAATATTAACAGCTCATGACGCTTGTCTGGATAGCATAGTAAGAACTGTGACTCATTTGATTAGAAATGCGCAAAACCGAACAAATGCTGAAAAAAAAAACCTTTTTATAGGCATTGCAGGTCATGGGAGTGCTCGAACATATGGGGATAACAGGCAGCAATCTACTGTGAGCACAGTACTGTGATTATGGTAGGTACTACGACAAACTATTACTAACATAGCTTTTTGCAATTCTAGTAGGATTTTACAGCTATGCTTTTTCATTTTTATTGCAGGCATTAATCAAGAGGATCTTACACATTGCCGCACATAGAGAAAATGAATTTCTTGCACCAGATTACTGTTTTTATAATTTTCTAATAAATAAAGTGTACTTTTATTTATGACTGCATCATGAACTTTGTGCTGTCAATATGAGTTTGCGCTATAATCAGAAGCGCGAACACAGTGAAATATTTTTTTTGCATTAAAATATAGCAGTCTTACAGCATCTCCCCACTTCCAGGTTGCCAAACCCTGACAGCTTGATCCCAGTTAGTGAAAAATACCTCCCCACTCCCAACTTACCATACCTTCCCAACCTGACCCCCGTTTGTGAAAAATACCTTCCCACTTTCAGCTCACCAAACCCTCCCAAACCAATCCCAGTTAGTGAAAACTACCCCCTCAAACTCAGGTCACCAGACTCTCCTTACCCAATCCCAGTTTGCAAAAAATACTTCCCCACTCCCAGCTCACCCAACCCTCCCAAACAGTTCTATTAAGAGTTTTGTGTCCATCCATTATGCAGTTCATACCTGGATACAGGGTACAGCGCATCAAGTCTTTATATGGAAAGCATTTCAATACATAGCAGGTCACAATGTTGTTAATTCCAATTATAAAAAAGATCTGAGAAATGTAGCTTTCTGATTGGCTGTAAACATTCTAACAGCCTTATGTTAATATTTTATTATAATTAATGGGTTTTCCTTTTTCTTGTAGGGAAACCGTGGCGTAATTTGCCATAATAAAGAAGTGTTTATTACGACAAACACGCACACAGTTTCCCTCACTATCTGCATGTGCACGCCATAGCTCTCCGCTCCTAACCGCTCACCAGTGGCCGCCTTCTCTTTCTCCCAGACAAACCGCCACTTGGACTCGGCGATAAGTGTTAGAAAATTGCTTCTTTTTTGGGGGAAAACATAACTCCGCTGCTGACTGCTAAAAAACCTTCTCAATAAATAAATATGGCTGACTGCAAGCTGAAACCCAACCGGACGGCAGTGGCCACCAGGCACGTCTCTATTTTACATAATGGCTGTAGCAAAAAAGGAAAACCCAGCAATTATATAAAATATGGGTTGGTGTATGTGAACTCAAAGTTTACACCCCCCCACACAGTGTTAGATGCTTTATAAAACCCTTGAGCTTCACTCTCAGGGTTTATGTAGCATCTAACACTCCGGAGGGGGGTATAAACTTCTTGTTACACACACCACCCCATACTTTATTCTACATAAAATACATGTAGAGCCTAATCGTATGCTGAACAAGGTTTAACATTATTTAAAAAAACATTTTTATTATAATAGCAATTAGGCAGTTCCAGGGGTTATATTAATGTTCAGTTACTCATCCTCTAGGGGCATGTGGAACATTACACCTCAGAAGGTGATCAACAGATCAGTAACATAACCCTTGGTCATGCCTTATTGCTTAATTATATGTTTCATTCACTACTTTCCAGGTGGATAGGTATAGGGTAAAAGTCTGGGAGGAGAGTCTGGGTGTGGGGACTGAGGGACTAGTCCACCCCCCAAGGGTCACTGGGAGTATCTTAAGGCTGGTGTATGTCCTATTAAGTTATGCAGATTGTCCAGCCCAGCCATCTGCATCTGATCAGAATTGCTTCACCCCACCTCCCTCTGGAGGAATCAGCCTGGGCCTCTTTCCTTGGTAGTGTTTGGGAGATAATATCTGGTCTTCAGTCCACAATATGGATGAGCCAGCTATTCCAGCTGTTCTGATGTTTCAGAAGTTTTTTTTGTAGTTCCACCATGAGTTTTTACATTCTGTGTATGGCCCAGACTGTATCCTCCCACTGGGTCTTAGGTGGGGGGTTCGGTTTCAGCCAATGATGTTTCTTTTTGGCTGCTATGAGTAGGATACTCTAGAGATATATGTGAATTTTGTTTTTTATATGAGGGGGGTAGATATAGCAATATGACTGCTGCAGGGGTAAGAGTGCCATAGGTCGGGAAAAGTGCATTCAGTTTTTCTGGACTGCTCCCCAGAATGGGGTTAGCACTGGGCAGTATCACAAGATGTGTATGTAGCCTCATCTATTTTGCACCCTCCAACAGGAGCAGTCCCACGTCTGGTGAAATTTAGCTGTAATTTGTGTGGTTCTGAAATAATGGAAAGTGGTTTTCCAACCAAACTCCCTCCACTAGTCAGAGCCCATAATTGTATGTTGCCATTACCATACTGAGGCCTACTCCTCCTGTGTGATTAATACTGAACGTCCTGCTTCCCATGTGTTTTTTTTTTTGCCTCCATCATAGTAGTGAAGCCCCCCAGCAGTGCTTTATAACACACCAAGATGAAGTGGGTTGGCCACTGGTCCCCCCAAACCTCTCGGATGAAATGGAATATTGGTGGGAATTTGGAATTATCCACCCTAAGTACAATTGTGGACTATAGGTGGTGAGGTATCTAGAGATATCTATACTGTATGATTGGCAAAAGGTGATATCCCTTCCGTAGCTGATAAAAGGATTTAAGTACCTCATTTGCATAAAAAGAGAAAACATATCCCACAACTCTTCTGTACCAGGTTTGAAAGGTGTGATCCATACGGGCAGGGAGAAAGGCCTGGTCAAATGCTAGGATCCTTGAGGACTTCCAGTGATGTCGTCCTTCATAGTAGACTAGGGTTTCAGAGCTACCCTGGCAATGACAAAATCCACCTCCATCTACACCTAACCTTGCAGAACACACATGGCAAGAAGGTCTTTAACTGCAGTAATTATGTCTACTTAACAGCAGGTGCAAGAGTCTATAGCAGGGACCCCCAAAAAGCAGAAACAAGCCAGTTCCTACACCAGACCCACAGAACCAGCCTACTGTCTACATAGCAGGATGACTCACTTGACCCAGCTTTGAGCAACAACTATGAGGAGTAGTAGGTCTCATTTACCATCACATCTAAAATGCTGTTCATCCAATTATGCAGATTTGTGGGTACCCTCATGAAGATCCACAATGATGTAGCTGATAACTGCCGGGAGCTATGAGAGCAGGAAAAAAGATGGCTTCAATGGAGGCACATATCACAAGATGACAGGCATTGTGGATCTACACAATGGGCCCTCTTACAGCTCCATGATCAAGAATTAATCTGGAAGCAAAAACTAGTGGATCTTGACAACTGATCTCGAAGAAGCAACACTAGAATTCACTGCCTTCCTGAAAAAACCAGAAACTGTCAACTTGATGGACTTTATGGAAAGCCTAGTAAGGGAGCTTCTTAATTTAGAGCCATCCTACCAGCTCAATATATTAAGAGCCCATCATGCATTGGTTGCTATATCCACAGATCCCAATGCTAGATCCAGGTCTGTGATCCTAGCATTATTGGACTATAGGACAAAACAAGAAATTCTGAGAAGGGTCTGGGACAAAAAAAATAGGTTGTGTTTGGGGCTTTTTTTGAACATGATTACACAGCACTGACAATGGATCGAAGAAAACACTTATTTCCCATTGTGAGAGCACTAAGGGAAAGACGTATGAAGGAGAGTATGGATTATCCCACAGTCCTGTAGGTCACAACTGATGCAAGCATGCACTCCTTTCAAACTCCACTAGAGGTGAACAAGACTCTCTCTAAATAGGGGGCTAGCAATGGACAAGTTGATTGATCCTCACAAATTAAGGAACTGGAAAAGAAGATGGCAACTACTTGGGAAGGTGGGAGGAAAAGATACTTTAGCCCTGGAGACCTCAGCAGGACACTCACTCTGGGAGAAGATGGTGGCCAGAAAACTGAAGACATCTGCAATCTCCAGTAAAAATTAAAACGGCGTTGGTACATCAGGAGGGGGTAGCTCCCTCAGCAGACAGGAGATGGGTGGATTGGCTTTGCCTCTAAACTCTGGCTCCCCAACATGAACTCTTTACTTCTGGGACACTGGTGGTGTTTAGACCATTGCTACTACAAAGTATCTTACTGCTTGTTTAGGTAACAAGAGGGGTCCTTTGCAGATGGACGGTTCGATTTGCAAGTCATATAAGGGGCAATAGTTTCAACATTCACTGCTTGTTGTGGCTTATTCCTACTGATTTCATTCCATTTGCCTTCACACAATTGGGACTTGTATTAGGGTATAACCCGGGACAGTAACTGTTTAATCAAAACAAGCTTTGAAACGTTCTTTGCTCTAGTTATACATGGTTTGGGGTGGGGGAGGCAAAGGGAACACTGGTGTTTTTTCCTGAGCTCCTTTGTTCTGAGTGTTTGAATATGGTGGGGGGGGTCTCACCCAGTACTTATTTCTGGCAGGCTTCTGTAACCCCCAGTTGGTACATTACATCAGGGAGCTGCAGGGCTGAGAGGGTCAAAGACGGTTTGTCTTGCCCCTATCCCCAATGTCCCCAGGTGTTTCTTAACACATAGAAATGCAAGGAATATGGAGGGGGGTTCATTGGCTAGTTTTTATCCTTGACTTCCAGCTAATCTATTTTGCTTGTATGAGGGTGTGTGTATGTGGGGGGTGAGTAGGGGCCTCCAGTGGGGGGTGTCTCCCTGTTAAGCAAGACTGGCAAAAGGTGTGCACTGTGGACTGTTTTGCTTGGGGAGGTGTGGGCTGGGGGCCCACCTGCCTCACACAATATTCTTAGAGGAAACTCTTTGGCTGATGTTGCACGTCCTTGCCCGAGGGAGTGATGGGAGGATGATTTCACCCATAAATGTGGTGGCAGCCCACCCACTGCCCTCTACTGTCAATTCTGACAACCTGGCTGGATGCAGCACATCTGTGCTGTTGCCTGCCCCCAAGCATGACTCAGAGGGAGCAGGAAAGGGTGGCGCATTTGGAATTAGTTCAATAGCCTGTGGATGGAGTGCAATGACTGAGGACAGTACTTTCAAGTGCTGAACTGTTTATCAGTTTTATAATGTTGAATTATTTTGGGTTGCTAACATTTGAGCATCTTTGTTAAGTGCACAGAATTGGTGCAGAGTCTGATGGGGGTATGGCTGGGGGGGTCAGAGGATCCTGGTTTGGGCATTACCAGAGATATGATATTCTGGGTGGAAAATCATCATAGTGGATTTTACTATAGTTACCTATAATTTGTTTTAATTTGTATACAGAAATTGCTCTCTCATGTACTTGTTAACTGCACCTGTGTGTATTATGTCATAGAATTTGTTTATTCTTGAAATTCACTGAATGTTACTTCTGAACCGGTGTGTACTTGTATATTGTAAACATTCCTGTATCTCTCAACCCTTATCTTGTGCTGTATGTGCTATCTAGATGGCCCAGGTTGTACCTGTGCACTTACCCAGTTATCAAAGATATTAATAAAATAAATAAATAATGTTAAGGGCCTCAATTGTCCTATCAAGAGGGTCAGGATCTTGCAAGAGCTGAATAGATATGAGACCTCAGTAACTTATTTGCAAGAAACCCACTTGATGGAAAGCGAACACTTAAAATTGAACAGACAGTGGGGTGGACTGCCTCAAATGGTTTACTCCTCAGTGGTGGACCCAGATGGTAGATATGTCTATCTAGTAGGGATCTATATAACAGGGGTCAGCCATGCACTCTTCTTAACCCAGATGCACCTAATGAAGATAAAGATTACAAAGCTTTCCTTGAAAACGTTAGAAATGGTCACAGACCCCAATTCATTTTATCTTACTGGGGGAAACTTCAATACTGTAACATCTAACAAATTAGACGGAAGGGGTATACAGTCTGGATCAGGTAATCAAGCTAGGAAACTACTGTAAGCCCCCCCCCCAAATTGGGGATTACCTGTTGGGCTCCAGCCCTGACACTATCCTTTGGCGGTCCCACAAGTGGCTCTGGTGGGCTCCGGTTCTGTACGGCCCCATTTGAGTTGTGCAGCTGAGGCCACCAAAACCCTGTGTCTCAGCCCCATATAAAGAGGGGGCCAAGCTCCAGTTCTGCAGTTGTGCCTCTGGGCGCTTGGGGGAAATAGTTTTGGCGATCCGTGAAACTGCAAAATGTGGACCGCCAAATGCAAACAGCAATGGTCACGTGACTCAGGTGGGTCAATTGGGCGCCCGGAGTCACAGCTGTTAAAAGAGGGCCATGGTTGTAGTCCCTACAGTGTGTGTCGCAGCAGAGGAGGATGTGGCAAACAAAAAGCTGGGGGCTGAGAAACAGCATGGAGGAAGGTTGGTGGGGCGGAGTTAGAAGATGGAGGATACGGGGGGAATGGGAATTTGGTCAGATGCAACTGGTGTGAAGCAGCAATCTTCCTAGGAACAATGTGGAGGGCTAGGGGGGTTGTCTAGTCTGTAGGCAGCTTGGGCAACTTAGGGAAGAAATAGAGAGGCTGAGATGGGAACTGGGAACAAAGAAAGGAGGTGGTTGGGAACGTGGGCATTGCAGGAGGGATAAGGGGATGTCCCAGCTGGGTAGCACAGAGAGAGGATCAAGGCAGGAATCTAGGAGGACACCACAGTGTCAAGGAACACCATTGCCATGGGTACCGGGGGGAAGGAAGGAGAGAAATGGAAGGATGCAAACGGGGGAGAGACAGCACAAGGAGGGAGGTTGGGAAGCAGGAAAGGGTAGCAGAAGGCATTGCGGACAGAGGAAAAAAGACCTCAAACAGGTTCACAGTTTTGTAGGGTTTGGATGATCTAAGTGAAGCAGGGCAGATCAGGAAGCAGGGAGAGGAAGAGGCTCAACCTAGTAAAGGGGAGAGGGGGGACAGAGGTCAAGAAAGGTAACAGGGATGGGGGGCAGGCAAGTCAGGAGGAGGGGAGGTCAAGATGAGTGTGGGAAGGGAGGGAGCAGGCATGGGCAAGGTAGAGCATCTCTAGGAGGGAGTTCAAAGGGGTGAAGGCTGAATCACAGAGGAAGGCTAGCGGGGGTAAGCATGGGGCGGGGGGGGCTGGGTTACAAGGAAGAGGTGATGCTCTGGGGGTTGCCAAAGCAGAGGAAAATATGAGAAGGAGGGGTAACAGCATAGGCACTATGACAGAGGGAATCAGGAAAGAGGGGAGACAGTTGTAGTAGTGGGGGACTCAATACTGAAGGGAATACAATGGGGTAACAAGCATACAAGAAAAAACAGCAGGAGGGTGGAGTGCATGCCAGGCAAGACCGCAGGAAAGGTGGGAGCAATGATACCAAAGTGAGTGGGGCAGGAACAGGGGGAGCCTCCCATTGTGGCTTCTTAGGGCACCAATGATCTGGCAGGGTGCGAGGTGAAGGTGGTGCAGAAAAGGTTCAGGGAGCTGGGAAAGATCTGCAGTGGGATGGGAAAACCAGTAGCATTCCCAGAGGTAATGCCTGTCCCAAGGGCCAGTATGATAAGAAAGCTGAGGACTTAGGAATTCAATACATGGCTGGGAAGATGGTGAGACATATGGGCTGGTGGGAGAGTGGAGTAAAACATGGGAACACAAGGACCTATATGTGCCGGACAGGCTGAATCTAAGCAAGGTGGGCACAAGGGTCCTGAAAGACAAACTAGAGAGATACTTGACAGATAAGCTGAATTTAAACTGAAGGGGGGGCAGCAGAGGGCAAGGCACTTGACACCAGTTGAGAGGGGCCTCCAGGCCTCCCCCTAGTAGGGAATCTAAAGGAAGGGAGAGGGCAAGGGGGGGTATAGAAGGGACAAGGGCGGAGGAAAGACACAAAAGGAACAGGAGCAATGAGGGACAGGGGTCATGCTGGAAGGTAGTGTCTTTGAATGCAAGGAGTCTAGCAAACAAGACAGCAGACCAACAGACACTGATGGCAAAGGGGGAGGTAGACATAGCTGCCATCACGGACACATGGGCAACCCTGTACCATGACTGGGACCTCAAGATCCCAGGGTATCAATTGCACAGGAATCACAGAGAAGGAGGGGGGGAGGTGGGGTGGCGTTGCAGATAAGGGATGGGATAATGTGCACCAGGGAGGAGGGGGAAGGAGGGAACAGCCGAAGCTCCATGGGTAGTGCTACAGAACAACATCGAGAGAAGAATTCATGTACAGACTACCATCACAGGGCACAGAACTGGATAGGGAGCTGGGAGAACAGATCAGGCTGGTAGGAGGGAGAGGGAGAGGGAATACTGTAATACTAGAAGACTTCAATCTACCTGGAGTAGACTGGGGCACCCTGGCTACCTCCTGTTGCAGAGAAAAGGTCCCTCCTGGATGCTATCCAGGAGTTTTTCCTGACACAGGGCGTCACAGAGCCAACACGGGAGGAGGCCATACTAGACCCAGTGCTATCAGATGGAGCGTTTGTCAAGGGATTTGAAGTGAGTGATCCCCTTGCAGGCAGTGACCACCGCACGGTGTGAGTTTACATTAGGGAAGGAGGCAGCCAAGACAAAAATGAGAGTGGTGGACTTCAGGAAGGTGGACTTTGTTAGAATGGGTAACATATTGGAGGAGCACCTGAGAAAGCTCTGACCGGAGATGGATGCAGATCAGAAATGGTCTGTCATCAAGAAGGGGTTAATAGAGGCCACCGACACTTGTACGAAGATTCAACAAAAGAAGTCCAGGTGTAGGAGAACTAGCTGGTACAGCAGAAGGCTGGCAGAGAAGCTGAAGCCAAAGCAGGCAGCCTTCCTGAAGTACAAGTGTACCTTGAGGGAGGAGGACAGAGAGGCATAAGCAGAGAAAGCTTGAGAGGTTGGGAGAGAGGTAAGGGCAGCTAAAACTGAGAAAGAACTAAGACTGGCGCAAGGGATTAAGGAAGGAAAGAAGGATTTCTTCTGGTACATTAAGGAGGAAAGAAACAGAAGGGATGGGATTGTTAGGATAAAGAGGGAGAGAGGATGGGCAGAAAAGGGTGAAGATCAAGCGTAGGCACTAAAGGAGTACTTTTGCTCTGTCTTGACTAAGGAAGTAGATGGACTGATGCCACAGGGGAGGATTGGGGAGGGGATAGGGGAGATTATGAAGGGGAGATTGGGGTAGACAGGGTCTTAAGGGGACTAAGGGAACTTCGGATGGACAAAGCACCTGGCCCAGATGGTGTACACCCAAGGGTCCTGAGGGAGTTGGTGGAAGTACTAGCAGCCCTGCTGATGGACCTGTTAAACACCTCGGTGGAGAAGGGGTGTGTGCCACAGGACTGGAGAACAGCTCATGTGGTACCACTTCACAGAGCGGTCCCAGGGGCGAGCCAGGTAACTCCATAGTGGGGAAGATAATGGAGACCAATCTAAAGAAAGGCTGGTGTCCTTCCTTGAGGATAATGGTCTTCAGAATGACAGGCAGCATGGGTTTCTCAGGGAGTAATCTTGTCAAACCAACATGATTGACTTCTTCGACTGGGTTACAAGGTCATTGGACAGGGTGCAGGCGGTGAACGTCCTGTACCTGGAAGAACTGGCTGCGGGATAGGAACCAGAGTGTTGGTGGTGGTGGGGGACTAGCCAAACCTAGACCTGTAACCAGCAGGATCCCACAGGGCTCAGTACTTGGACCTGTGTTGTTCAACATCTTTATTAGTAATATAGCAGAGGGGGTCAAAAGTAAGATCTGCCTCTTCTCAGATAATACTAAGCTCTGTGGGAAGGTGGACAAAGTGGAGGGGAGACAGGATTTAAGAGAAGATCTGGCTAGGCTGGAAAAATGGTTGGGCATCTGGCAGTTGGGTTTCAATGCTAAGAAATGCAAGATCATGCACCTGGGTGCCAGGAACTCAGGGTCCAGTTACTGGCTGGGAAGTACAGGTGGCAGTCTCTGAGGAGGAAAAGGACCTTGGAGTGATGGTCAGGGGTGATAACAAAAACTCTCGGCACAGGGCAGCAGCCAAAGCAAATAAAATGCTAGACTGCATCACCAAGGAATCAACTCTAGGAGAGAGGAAGTTATTCTGCCACTGTACAGGTCACTAGTGAGGCCACACCTGGAATACTGTGTACAGTTCTGGTGCCCCTATCTGAAGACAAATATCAAACTCCTGTAGGGGTCCAGCAGACAGCAATCAAAATGATCCAGAGAATGGGGCCAGAACATATGAGGAGAGACTGAGAGAGCTCAACATGCACTCCCTGAAGGACAGAAGAGAGAGGGGGGACATGATAGAGACCTTCAAGAACCTTAAGGGCATAAAGAAGGTTGGTTTGGAGGACATCTTTACCTTAAGAAAGGAGGGTAAACCAAGGGGGGGAAAAGCCTGAAACTAGTGGGGGGTAGACTTAAGAAGGAAATGAGGAGGCACCTTTTCACTGAAAGGGTGGCTTAGGGGTGGAACGAGTTGCCAGAAAATATAGTTGCTGTAAATGCAGTGGCTAGTTTCAAGGGGGGAATAGGATGAAGAAGAAAATTAGGACGAAAGTAATAGAGAAGGGACAGGGTACTGGGGTGGGATGGCTGACACCAAGAAGAGTGTGGGGGGCAGCTCCAGGGAACTAAACTGAGCTGCACACTCAAGCGGATTTGATAGACCATTATGGCCTGTTTCTGTTGGCAAATTCCTATGTTCGAATATATATATGTTCATTTGTAAAGATGGCTGCCACACACCTTGTGCACATGCACAGCTGGTGGGAGCCACAAAAGTTTAAAGGAGACATGTCTCCATTAGTGGAAGTGCCAAAAAGGGTGTGGAAAGTGTGGAGTGTGTTTCAGGAACCCCATAGGCATCCAGCACCAGCCACAACAGAACAGCCCCATTCCAACCTCCTGTGGACTCCCACAGTGTCTTAAGGGTTGCCAATTAACCCTGCCTGTTTCAAGCACCAGCTGCAACAGCGGACTAGACCCATTTTGTCCTCCGGTGAACTCCTGCAGGATCATGAGGGTCTCCCCTAACACTCCCATTTCCAGCACCAGCCACAACAGGTATATCACTGCAATGCAGCACAGGCAGGTTTTTGGCATCTGGCGCCATTTTAACCCCTCAGGACTCAGCAAGTTAACGGACTTCAACTGACTGATTTTATAGCACTGTTTCATGTCACTGCAAGACTACTGTTACAGCAGTTTCTCCACTATTTTCTTAATAGATGCCCTTAAATACAGTATCCATAGCAATAAGCTTTGTTTCTCCACAGTTTAGCTGGATCTCTACATTGCCATGCTGTGTAATAGGAGAGTTACTTTCATTTACAGGGCTTTGCCCGCTAAAATATCTGTCCGACAGTTTGTTACTTAGCTTACCTGTGCTTAGCCCATTAGCATACCGAGACCAGTCTGCCCTCCCTTTACTGTTCATATTTCATCCTTGTACAGCCCACTTCATTCTACTTGATTTTTCCCCTTTACCAGCAGAACAGACCCATTTTGATTTCCAGTGGGGTTCTGCAGGGTCGTGAGGGTCTCCCCAACCCTCCCATTTCCAGTATCAGACACAACAGGTACATCACTGCAATATAGCACAAGTGGTAATATTTTTCACCTATCCGCTCCTCCTCCTCCTACCCACTCAGGGTGTTGTTGCTTTTGTACCATGTGTGAACCAATTAGGTCATGCCTCCCCCCCCCACCATTTTGTTAACAATTTGGTTCACCCCTGTCCCGCACTCCCCCTCCACTTGGATCCTTCCAGTCGGAACCAGCCTTGTTGGCAGCTAACTCACTACTACCTCCCATCCTGGGTGCTACTTGGCATATACTATTCTAGCCCTCAAACAAAATATTGGAATTCCTCCTCTTACTCTCTTACTTCCTTATGTTTGTTTCCCTCCTTCCCCCCCCCCACCCACTGCACATTCCCATCTCCCTCCCCCTCACTAGCCCCTAGGCTTGATCTCCTTTTCTCCTACTGCAAAGACTCCCCTTCTCTTGCTCTTTGCACCAAATCCCCTTATCCATGCCAGTGCCCACCCCAAATGTCTGGAAATTAAATACCCCTCTAGTGCTATCACTCATCTCCCAACTCCATGATTAACCCCTCAGGGCATAAGCACCCCATCACCTTCTCTTTCCTACTCCTCATCTTGCTCTTCTCAGGGGATACAGAATCAAACATTGGTTCCCCAGTGACTCGGCAACCAGTCAACTCCTCTAAAGGTCTATGAAATATTCCATATGAATGCAAGAAGTCTGCTTCCTAAAATAGGTCTTGTTAAATGTTAGATAGCCCAACACTCTCCAGACGTACTATGTGTCTCTGAAACATGGCTCTTGGCAAAGACCCCTGAATCCTCCTTAACAATCCCCGACTACTTGATCTTTTGCCAAGATCATGGAAAATGGGGAGGAGAGGTTGCACTCTATATCCAGCAGTTGCTATCTTGCTCCGTCTCCATGCGCTAATCTTGCCCTGCCAACCATTAATTAATTCTTGCCCTCCTATCCTTTAAACTTTAAACTGAATGGTTGGAGGAAGAGGGGGCCCTACATTGACTTCAGAATTGAATAATAAAGAAATCAAACAAAAACACACCCCTGAAAGTGTTACAAGGAGGTAAATGTCCTGTTAGTGAATGCCAGAAGTCTGAATAAAAGCAAAGAATTAAAGCATATACTGTACGAGGGGAAGATGCAGATTTGTGCTGTGACAGAAACCTGGTTTAAAAAAGATGATTGGGGTAGGTATATACCAGGCTATAGCTTCCACAAAGAGTGTACCAAGAAAAGAGGAGGTGGGATAGCAACGTATGTAACAGAGGACAGCAAGGCACACCAAGTCAGTGATGGCAACACCTCAGGAGAAACTGAGCTGACATAGGTTCAAGTGCAGTTAAATACCAAAATCATGGTTATAAGATTAGGTTATCATTCCCAGAATCTAAATAATGATGAAAATACAGTATTTTTGGATACATTTCAAAAAATGGATTTAGAAGAAGATTACATACTTCTAGGAGATTTCAACTTTCCCAAGATCAACTGGGATAACTTAACAGGGACGACCCCATTAGACAACAGAGTCATTGAAATTATGTTACATAACAACTTGGAGCAGCTGGCAGAAGATAACACTAGAGGGAACAATAAACTAGACCTAGTGTTTTGCAAATTTGTTGAGGAAATCAATAGATTGGAAGTAATGGAACACCTGGGTGACAGAGATCATTACATGATCAGAATAGCAAAAGAAGTATCCTGGGAAAACATCGAAGGAGTAACTGAGATAAAATGCTACAGTAACGCAAACTATAATCTGATGAAGAACTCCATACAATCCTGGGACTGGCAAAGGGAACTGGAAGAGTCGTAACTGGAATCAATATGGAGTGTATTAAAAACTAACAAACTACTGTATTAATGAATTCATACCAGAAATAAAAAAGTATAAGTGGAGCTGGCAGGGTGCCTCAATGGTTCAATATGAAAATAAAAAGTACTATTAAGAAAAAGAAAAATGCATATGACAATATAAACATTACCCCACAGATGAATATCTAAAATAATACAAAACTCAGGCAAATGCATGTAAAATTTGTAAAGAAAGCAAAATTAAATGCTAAAATAACAAGCATTTGTCAATGCTGAATGTTTGCTTGCTGGTATTAGCATTGGGAATGCAGGAGGTAGACAGATGCAGAGTAGGAATGGCAGTGAAGTATTGAACTTCACGCCAACCCCACCTCCAGCCTGCAGAGACGGACAGGCATTGGGGCATGCGTTTGGGTTGCCGCCCATAACGTTCATGCCATTTCACCTCACCCTATCCTGCAGACACTGACAAGTATTGAGGTGTGCCTTGGGGTGTTCAGCTTTACAGTCACCCCAATCCATAAGGACATACGCTGAAATGGGTCCAATATAGAATGGGCTGAACTGTGGGGCCGAAGAGACCAAGGCACAGCCTGTCAGTGGCTGACAGGGTGGGGGGTGGGGTTGGAATGGCATGAGCATTACAGTCGGCAGTCCAAAGGCACACCCCTGATGTCTGTCAGTTTGTACAGGGTGGGACGTTATGGTTAGAAACTGTAATGCCCTGGGCATGTGTTGGTATTTGCAGAACAAATTTTCAACATGGCCATTTTGTGGCCCCCACCTCATGAAAGCATTTGGAACTGTTTCTCATGAACAGTGGCGCTGTGATTTTGTCAATGTGTCCCGAAATTTGAGTTTCCACAGCGACCGTGCCATTGTGCGCCAAATATACGAAAACACAGATCAGGCAGGATGTGAAGAATGACAGCTGTACTATTCATAGGGAGGTGTGAAGAGATGGCAATGTTGAAAATCTGTAATGAAAGTATTAAAAATGCTCAAACTTCCAAGCGTTCGTGGAAACTGCGCAACACATGCGCGTAACACAGTCATTTAGAAGAATTATTTCACCAAATTTTCCACATAGGCATTTTGTGACCTCTGCTCATGAACACTGTCACTATGATTTTCTTACTCTGTCCCGAACATTGATTTCCCACAGCAACCGCAGTATTCTGTGCCAGATGTGTAAATGCATATTTTGGGCAGGATGTGAAAAATGACAGCTGTATTGTTCATAAGGAGGTCTGAAAAAATGCCAATGTTGAAAATCTGGAGTGAAAATACTACAAATTTGCAGAGTTACGAGGGTGCATGGAAGCTGCATCACACGCTTGTAACAGTCATTTTATGGACATTTGTCACCAAATTTTCAACATAGGCATTTTAGGACCTTTGCTCATGAACAGAGTCACTGTGATTTTACATACAAACATATATACAACCATACATATGAACATATGAATCTGTCAGCAGAACACATCAATCAGTCTATGTAAGTCTGCCCGAGTGTGCAGCTAGCACCCTAGATTACAGCTGCCCCAGCCTCCTCCCCCTTAGTTCTTCCCCTGTTTGTCCCAGCCCCTGCCCCTCCGACTCTTCCTCTTGCTTTATCCCACTCCTCCTTAAAGCTATTGACTGTGTCCTACATGTTACCACCCCCTCTGGCAGCGCATTCCAAAAGACACCACCCTCTCAGAGAAGTAGTGCCTCCTCATTTCCCTCTTGAAACATCCCCCTTTCAACCTTAGTCCATGCCCCCTCATCTCTCTTCCAGTCCTCAGTTTAAACACCCCCTTGGTGCTAGGTTTATTTACCACCTCAGGTATTTAAACTCTTCAATCATATCCCCCCTATCCCTCCTCTCCTCCAGTGTGTACATGTTCAGCTCCTTCAGCCTAACTTCATATTCCTTTCCTTCCATCCCCTTTAACATTTCTGTTGCCCTCCTTTGCACCGCCTCCAGTAATTTTATATCTCTCCTCGGGTATGGCCTCCAGTATTGCACATAGTACTCTAGGTGCGATCTGACCAATGATTGGTAGAGAGGTAGGATCACATCCCTGTGTCTGGATGAGAACCCCCTTGCGATGCATCCCAGCATCCTGTTTGCCTTTGCTGCTGCTCTCGTGCAGTGGGCTGAGTTGTTCATGCTCCCAGTTACCAAGACCCCTAGGTCCTTCTCCTCCTCTCTGATCCCCAACCAATAGTCCCTCTTCTGGTTCTTAGCCCTGAAGTGCATCACCTTACACTTCTTTGCATTGAATCCTAGCTGCCACTCCACCAACCATGTCTCTAGTTTGGTTAGCTCTCCCTGCAGTTTTTCCCATCCATCCTCTTTGTCCACCACCGCTCCCAATTTGGTATAATCTGCAAACAGACTAACCTTGCTCCCCACTTGGTGTGCTATATCAGAGATAAAGAGCCCAAATAGTACCGAGCCCAACACTGATCCCTGTGACACCCCACTTGTCACTGCTCTGGGTGCTGAGAGCTCCCACGCCACCACCACCACCCTCTGCACCCTCCCCTGTAACCAGTTCTCTATCCATTTAGTCAGCTTTTTTCCCACCCCCACTGCCATCAACTTCCCCCTCAGTCCCCCATGAGGTCCTGTATCAAAGGCCTTACTGAAGTCCAAGTACAAGACAGCTCCCTTGTCACTCTTTCACAATACTCTATTAAGTTGGTTTGACACAACCTCCCTGAGTCGAACCCGTGTTACCGCCCATCTTAGAGGCCATTACTGTTTAGGAATGCCACCAGCCTCTCCTTCAGTATCGCCTTCACAAGCTTACCCACTGTGGACGTGAGACTTACCGGCTGATAATTACCTGGCTCCTCCCTAGGCCCACTCTTGTGTATGGGCACCACATGGGCCACCCTCCAGTCCTGTGGCACACACCCTGTTTCCAGGGAGATGTTGAACAGATCTGCCAGTGGCTCAGCCAACAGCTCTGCCATCTCCCTCAGCACCTGGGGTGGATGGCATCGGGACTTGGTGCCTTGTCCACCCTTACTGCCTTCAGCCCCTCTAGCACCCTACTTCCTGTGATCACTTTGTCCATCACCTCTTCCTCCCCTTTCCCCACCCTCCAGCACATTCTGGTAGTGGGCCATCCCTCTCCTTAGTGAAAACAGAGCAGAAGTAATTTTCACTTGCTCCTCCCCCTTTTCCATCCAATCTCCTCCCCACTTGATCCTCACAATATGTTCCTTGAACTTCCTCTTTTCCCTGACATACCGAAAAAAGTCATTTTCCCCTCCCTTCATGCCCTGTGCGGAACTTAAATGCCTGGAGGCCATAGCTTTTTTCACCCTCCTGGCAACCTCCCTTGACCAACTCCTGAAAGCCTCCTTATCCTTTCCCTTCCCTGTTCTGCTGTACTTCCAGTATGCAGCCATCTTTGCCCTCTCCCCTTGCAGCACTTCCTTGTTCAGCCAGTATGGTTTCTTGCCTCTGCTCTTCTTACTCCTGGCCCTGGTGCAGGCTACTGTGGCCTCTGTTAGCCCAGTCTTTATGATTCCCCACTTTTGTTCTGCATCCATCCCTGGTCTTATATCCTGGAGTCTCCCTTGCAGTATTGCTCTCAATCCCCCAAAGTCCACCTTAATGAAGTCCACCACCTTAGTGCCCATGCCTCCTGTCTCCCTGCCCAGCGCGACAATGAGCCACACTGTTTGGTGGTCGCTACCTGCTAGTGGGTCCTCCACCCTTACCTCCCTCACCACCTCCCCATTTGCCAGTACTAGGTCCAGAGTGCTACCAAGCCTTGTAGGCCCACTTACCAATTACGTCAGAAGGCCGTCCTGGAATGAATCAAGGAGCACCAGCTCCCTGGTACTGCTAGTGGCCAGGGTGTTCCAGTCAACCCGTGGTAGGTTAAAATCCCCCACTATCACCACACTCCCCCTTCTACACACCCTCCTTATCTGCTCTGCCAATTCCCCATCCAGTTCCCCAGATTGGGCTGGTGGTCTGTACACCACTCGCAGCCTCAGCTTTCTGCCCTTGGAGTCCAGGAGCTGCACCCAAAGTGCTTCTGTCCTCTCCTCCCTCATCCCTTGTGCATTTAATCCCTTCCCTAGAGTGCAACCCCCCGGTTCCTGCTGTATATCCTGTATTCCGGGATTGCCAAGCCCCAATCATGGTACTCTGTGGCCCAAGTCTCTGTCACTGCAGCAATGTCCACCTTCTCCTTTGAAAGGAGCACCTGAAGCTCTGCAATTTTGTTCCCCAGGCTTCTTGTGTTGAGAGTGACCACCTTCCACCCGTACCCCTCCTTCTCCTCACTCTTCTCCTCCTTGGCCTGTGTCCCTCCTCCCAGTAGTCCACAGCCTATGTCCTCCTTATTCTTACCAGGTGGTGGTGCCTTCTGTATTACACTCAGACCACTCTACCCGCCCCCTCCCAGGGTTACTACACCTCCGCCTTTACCTATATCAAGGGGGGTGAGCTCATTAGGCTCCCCTGTCCTGACCTTTCTACTAACCTCAGTCTTTTGGCTACCCCCCCACTAGTTTAAATCCACCTTAGTACAGATATACCCCTCTAATCCTGCCTTTAATACTCCCCTCCCCGCTCAAGTGTACCCTGTCCCTCGCATACAAGTCACTATTTCCCCAGACCCTACCCCAGTTAGTCACTAACCCATAATATTTGGTGTGGCACCAATCCTTCAGCCCCTCACCAAACTCCTCAATCCTAATGTAACCCCCTTTGTTACCTGGGGTTACTAGAATCCTAGTAAGACCTAGTGGTAGGCAGGGAAGGCAGCTTGTGAAACTCCAGTTAAATGGATTTCACACTGTCTCACTCTGTTCTCAGTCTCAGCTGAGACTGAGGGATGACATCACCAAAGAACTATCGCAGCTGCATGAGCCACAATGGAATCTGCAGAAGGGAGTTAGAGTAGAATGTTGGGAGGTTTGAACAGTCAGTCTGAAGCAGTTGGAGTTGGAGATTGTTGTGAGAGGAGCACAGCAGCTCTGTGCTCAGGCTCTTGGAGCCTCAGCCCTGAAATAGGGCTACATTTAGGGAAAGGTGTGTGTTTCTGCCTAAAGAGAGACACAGTAAGTTTTTTTTAGTGGTGGAGACCGCTGATTCGGTCTCTGTGCCCGTCCCTGAGGGATGGGGCGGAAGTTTGCCTGCTATTCCAGGGCAACCCCTGGCTACTGCTAGTGAAGAAGCTGCCTTATTTTGTCCGCCCAGTGTGGGGTACAAGAAGATTTCGTGATTCGCCTGTGGGCACCTGCAACTGGAGGGTGAGTTCTGCTCTTTCCAAAGGGCCCATGTTTCATCCTGAACTGTGTAAAAGTGATTGGACTACTGAGTAATGGGACGCCTAGAGTAATAGGCTTAGCCAAAAGTAAAAGTATGTTCAAGTCCAGCACATAGGGGAAGTCAAGACATGTAGAGGAGATGTGATATACATCTACCCAGTAATCTACATTGCCAAGCTTTCAGAAAAGAGTTGTTTAGTATCCAGAGAAATGGCCTGGTATGGATTGTGGGAGCTGGAGGTGGGAGACCCCCCATCTTTAGTAACCAGGTCCACCTCTACGGATTTGCTCTGTGGATTTCTACTTTGCCTCATGCACTTGGCCAATGATGAGGGAAGTACCCAGACGTGGGATGGAAGGAAAATTCCCTCTAGGAGTCGAAGGCTCTAAGGTGGTTTGGGGAGCCACCAAAAGGAAAACTGGTTCATTCCCATAATGGACCGTGGATCAAGTGGCCGGAGGGGGAGCTGGGCCATGGGGAAAACCCAAGTAGTGTACAAGTCGGGCTGTGTACCCAAAGCTGTGTGCAAGTCCAGGCTGTGTGCCTGGTGGGTTTGGAGCCTGAGGGCTGGAAATGTGAAGAAGTGTTCTGTTATCTCTTTTCTGCATTACCAGGAATGTAGCCCCATGGAGTCCGCTATGCTTTGTTTGTTCAGTTTGGATGTGAATAAAAGCCACACTGTAGAATCCCATTCCTGGTTTGGACATTACAGTTATTACTTCCTGTGTTCGGATTTACTTGGGTGCCCTGTGCAGAGTAGCCAAACCTAGGCCCCTGTACCGAGTAACCTAGTCCTCCCCAAACCCAGTCCCCAACAGGTACTGCTGTCAGCTTCAACAGCATGCCACCTGTCATTTTTCAAAAGAGGGGTCCAGGGTTACAAAAATGGAGGCACCGCTTTGGATTTAATTCTGGGAGGAAGGTGCTCGGGCAGGGGCTTAGCGTTTTGGCTATCTGGCAGTGGGTAGCCCAAAAAGCTGAAGCAAGTTAACTAGTGTGTTGCTGTGTGCTGTGGATCTTATGCTGCTGTTTAAAATGCCAACTGTTTACCAAGGAGCATTAATACTAAAAAAGTGTCCCCTTGTCCTGCATCAATTGTTTACAGCATTTTTGCCTGCTTTTTAAAAGAACTGTGTGTGATAAAGAAAAGTGTGGAAGACTAGGAATAGCAACAGGAAAATTGTGCCCTGGACGTTGAAAATGCTTTTTAAAAGAACTGAGAGTGATAAAGAAAAGTGTGGAAGACTAGGGGTAGCAACAAGAAAATTGTGCCCTGGACGTTGGAAATGCTTTTGAGTGAACTGAGAAACTTGCTGTGTGAATGGCCATGCTAAATGGCTGAAATGGGCTCCCGCCGTGGAGTCAGTTGAAGAAATAAAAAAAGTGGTTTCTGCAGTTTAAATTTGCCTGCTCGACGATCGCCGTGGAAGAGAAGAGCACTCACGGGAAGAAGAGGCTCATTTGCATGGCATCGAAAGTGATTGGTGAGGCTGAATCAGTCCCGCCTCAGCCAGCTCTACAGTGACTGCCCAGCATTCGAGAGGGAGTGGAGTGGAGTGCGGTACTGGCTAGTGGAGGAGCGCCACGGTGATTAAAAGCGCTAAAACTGTTAAAAATAGACTTGTCTGTTTAAAATCGGGCTCAACCCGCATCTCAATCATCTGAATTGCGAGTGTGGTGATCAGGGAGACGACCGGTAGGACTGCCCACCCATTCTTTTTCTGAGGCCTACAAGACTGGCTGCAGGCCGTTTTTCCATCGCAGCTAACAGCTACTGATAACGTAAGTACCAACAGTAAAAGTGCTCAAACAGTGATTTTCTGCCAAAAGCCAGCTGAATATGTGTGCAGCAGTGTAGTCGCTTTGCAAGTAACGACTGTGTCAAGTTCTACCAGCAAGTGCAAGTCTGCTAAGCCATTGACCATGTGCATAGTTATAAATTCAGCATCAGTTTAAAGTTTTAAAACCAGAGAGAGACTGTGAGTTGTAGCCAAATGTGCAGCACTAGTTTACAGGCAATCCTGTGCTTAAAATCCTGGGGCTTTAAGGGACTGTAAGTTAAAGAAATGTTTCCAGCAAGTGAAAAGTCTGTGGAAAATCATGTAAATGTGTTAGAAAAAGAACAGTGCAAGTTTGTGCAGTTTGAGCAAAAGTTATCAGTAGTGTGTGTAAATTGGATGCACAGTGGCTTGACCCAATTTCTGAATGTTGATGCACAGGAGTGCTGCTGCCGCCATTACAGGGTGGGGTAGCAAAGTAAACACAGCAGCAGAGGAGCCATTTTAAAAGTAAAGAAGGTGTTCAGTAAAGTGGGACTTTCAGTAACAGTGAGCTTTTGTTTGTTTTCCCTGCAGTTATGGCCTCAGGACCAGCTCGTTACCCGGATCATGCCCGGGCTGCAGTAACAGCCATAGTGAATAGATTAAGGGAGATTGAAAGGTGTCATTATGAAGGACAACTGCCTCCTCATGTGGCGATTCCTGGTTATCCAGTGCATGTGTGTCAAATATGCTTGAACGCTGGAAGGGACATCTTTATGATACCTCATTGTGCTGGGTGCCTGGAGAAATATGGCTTGTACAAAGTGCCCCAGATTCGTTTGGCTCCCACATGGACAAATGTTCAGGAATCTGCAGTTGGCAGCACGTAGCACCAGGCAGAGCCTGTTGAAGAAGGCCCCTCGGGGGAGTGTGGCACAAAGCTAGAGGGTGCAGATTTAGAGACAGAACCAGATGTTGAAGTTTTGGATGCTGGATCTCAAAAGGAAAGTTCAGATAAAACATCAGTAGACCCTGGAGGGGCCTAGCCCAAGTCTCATAGGAAAGATGAGATGCAGGAGGCCTTTGAATGGGAGGTGTCGACCTCCGCGCCTAGTGATGAGTGGATAGTCTCAGGAGTGAGGACGACTGCTCACTCCTGGGCTCAGATCCTTAGTGAGGAAGAAGATGAGGGGGAACCTATGTGGCCTTGTGAAAAAGGAATGGGTACACAGCCTTAAGCTCTTGCCTCGGAGGAATATATGGAAGAGAGTGGTGATGCCACTGCCCAGGCTATGCAAGAAGAAGAAGTCAGGGATCCGTTTATAATCTCGTTGAGGATGCGTAGCTGGCAGAACCAGGACTGGCCGCCCCCAAGCCAGGCCAGCGGTCTCAGGTTGACCAAAGCTAGTAAAGAGGAGAGAGACTGGTTTGTAGGAAGGTGAATGAGATCTATGGGATGACCTTTCCTACCTTTCCTTGGAGAGTCTGGGAGGAGATTGAGAACAGCAGGAAATCCTGGATCTGGGCCAAAGCAATGAAATGTGTGCATCCTGGTGCAAACAAGCACATCAAGAACAGACTGTTTCATGAGAAATATACCCAGTGGAAGAGAGGCAGGACACTGTTTATGGACAGAGTGTGAATAGTGGATGGAGAGGGACGTGAAACCTTCCACTGTGTGAATTATGTGCGCCCAGATGGGGTAATAATTCAAGCCCCTGACCCCCTGTACTATTGGCCTCAATGCAAGGACCTCCCAGCAAATGTGCTTGTGCCTACTAGATGGAAAGCCAAGCAGTGGTAGTCAATACTGCCACACCAGCCTTTGCAGTGCCTTTATTGATCCGCCAATATGGACATCCAGGACTCAGGTGCCCACATTCATCAGTTCTACAGTGTACTGTCCTTTCCAGAATCTATTGACCGGCCCACCAGATGACTTCAGATCCAGAGAGGACACCAGCCCAGCTGTATCCTGATCTATCGCCTGGTAATCAGATGACATCAGACCAGTTGTTTTCCTTTTTGTTCCTGTTCTAAGGTTCCATCTCCAGAGATGACATCAGCCCAGCAGTTCCCAGATGTGCCCTCCTGTAGTTCCCGGAAGATGTCTGCCCAGCTGTATCGGAAGAAATGCTGCCAGGGAGAGTCTTCGGCTGAGGAGCAGGTTGGTGCAGATTTTTCATTCTACAAGGGGCTGGTAAGTCCGAACTTTTCTATCTTTATGACATTGCAGTACACACCCTACACTAGCAGACTCCAGAATGTGTGAACTGTCCTCAAAGACACTCCCCTTCGGGACTTTGGCCTGCTAGAACTGTGCTTCACTGGGCTCCGGCCCAGGAGAGACTCTTTAATGGACTAGCCTTCGGGCACTGTGGTCACTAGTTGGGACTTTTAGGGCACTCCATCCCCCCAAATGTGTATTGTAAATAATGTCATTGTTTTTCTATTGTTTTCTAGTGTATATACTGTTTTTCTACCTTTTCTAAAAAAAAAAATCTTTTGGGATTCTTCAGTATTTTGATGGTAGGGGTTTAGGTAGACTGTGTATGCAGATTAGGAGTGTATGTTGCCTTTCTTTTTCTTGCAGGTGGTCCTGAAGAAGATAGAAGAGAAGACAAGAAGAGGAGGAGGGGCTCATCGGAGTTCCTCACTAGTACTTTAGTGTGTAGTAATTTAAAGTACTGTGGTTGTTATTGTTGTTGTTACTGTATTAACCCTTTTCTTCCACAGGTGTGGTTGTAGGGGTAGGGAGGCAGTAAAGTGATGTAATGGTGTGGTATTAGTTTCTTGGTGTGTAGTTACAGGGTGCCCAAGGTCGTGGAGGTCCCCGGGTTGTTTCTCTTTTGGGGTGTTAAATTAGAGGCAGATAGATTTTCCTTAGAGGGCTAGGGGGGATAGACAGGCTGTGGTCCTGAATGGCCATAGGGACTGCAGTGCTGAGCTATTAGGGCTATGCTCTGGACAGTTCTACCAGAGCCACTAGGCGGCCATAGTAAGTGGGTAGAGTAAAGGCTGATATGTCAGCTAAAGGCCTCTAGGCCCTTAGTGTTGCCTGCCTGTGCTCACACATGGTAGGAGGGGGCCTGATCACCCCCCTCCGCAGGTAGCACATAGGGTGGGATGGCCTAAGCCGGGTAAACAATGACTGCGGACAGTCATTTTCCTGGTCAAGGGCGAGTGTAACTCCCTTGTTACCCGGGGTTACTAGAATCCCAGTAAGACCTAGTGGTAGGCAGGGAAGGCAGCTTGTGAAACTCCAGTTAAATGGATTTCACACTGTCTCACTCTGTTCTCAGTCTCAGCTGAGACTGAGGGATGACATCACCATAGAACTATCGCAGCTGCATGAGCCACAATGGAATCTGCAGAAGGGAGTTAGAGTAGAATGTTGGGAGGTTTGAACAGTCAGTCTGAAGCAGTTGGAGTTGGAGATTGTTGTGAGAGGAGCACAGCAGCTCTGTGCTCAGGCTCTTGGAGCCTCAGCCCTGAAATAAGGCTACATTTAGGGAAAGGTGTGTGTTTCCGCCTAAAGAGAGACACAGTAAGTTTTTTTTAGTGGTGGAGACCGCTGATTCGGGTCTCTATGCCCCATCCCTGAGGGGATGGGGCAGGAAGTTTTGCCTGCTATTCCAGGGGCAACCCCCTGGCTACTGCTAGTGAAGAAGCTGCCTTATTTTGTCCGCCAGTGTGGGGTACAAGAAGATTTCGTGATTCGCCTGTGGGGCACCTGCAACTGGAGGGTGAGTTCTGCTCTTTCCAAAGGGCCCATGTTTCATCCTGAACTGTGTAAAAGTGGGGATTGGACTACTGAAGTAATGGGACGCCTAGAGTAATAGGCTTAGCCAAAAGTAAAAGTATGTTCAAGTCCAGCACATAGGGGAAGTCAAGACATGTAGAGGAGATGTGATATACATCTAGCCAGTAATCTACATTGCCAAGCTTTCAGAAAAGAGTTGTTTAGTATCCAGAGAAATGGCCTGGTATGGATTGTGGGAGCTGGAGGTGGGAGACCCCCCATCTTTAGTAACCAGGTCCACCTCTACGGATTTGCTCTGTGTTTCTACTTTGCCTCATGCACTTGGCCAATGATGAGGGAAGTACCCAGACGTGGGATGGAAGGAAAATTCCCTCTAGGAGTCGAAGGCTCTAAGGTGGTTTGGGGAGCCACCAACAGGAAAACTAGTTCATTCCCATAATGGACCGTGGATCAAGTGGCCGGCGGGGGAGCTGGGCCATGGGGAAAACCCAAGTAGTGTACAAGTCGGGCTGTGTACCCAAAGCTGTGTGCAAGTCCAGGCTGTGTGCCTGGTGGGTTTGGAGCCTGAGGGCTGGAAATGTGAAGAAGTGTTCTGTTATCTCTAATCTGCATTACCAGGAATGTAGCCCCATGGGGGTCCGTCTATGCTTTGTTCAGTTTGGATGTGAATAAAAGCCACACTGTAGAATCCCATTCCTGGTTTTGGACATTACAGTTATTGCTTCCTGTGTTCGGATTTACTTGGGTGCCCCTGTGCAGAGTAGCCAAACCTAGGCCCCCTGTACCGAGTAACCTAGTCCTCCCCAAACCCAGTCCCCAACAGGTACTGCTGTCAGCTTCAACAGCATGCCACCTGTCATTTTTCAAAAAGGCAGGGGTCCAAGGGTTACAAAAATGGAGGCACCGCTTTGGATTTAATTCTGGGAGGAAGGTGCTCGGGCAAGGCGCTAGCGTTTTGGCTATCTGGCAGTGGGTAGCCCAAAAAGCTGAAGCAAGTTAACTAGTGTGTTGCTGTGTGCTGTGGATCTTATGCTGCTGTTTAAAATGCCAACTGTTTACCAAGGAGCATTAATACTAAAAAAGTGTCCCCTTGTCCTGCATCAATTGTTTACAGCATTTTTGCCTGCTTTTTAAAAGAACTGTGTGTGATAAAGAAAAGTGTGGAAGACTAGGAATAGCAACAGGAAAATTGTGCCCTGGACGTTGAAAATGCTTTTTAAAAGAACTGAGAGTGATAAAGAAAAGTGTGGAAGACTAGGGGTAGCAACAAGAAAATTGTGCCCTGGACGTTGGAAATGCTTTTGAGTGAACTGAGAAACTTGCTGTGTGAATGGCCATGCTAAATGGCTGAAATGGGCTCCCGCCGTGGAGTCAGTTGAAGAAATAAAAAAAGTGGTTTCTGCAGTTTAAATTTGCCTGCTCGACGATCGGCGTGAAGAGAAGAGCACTCGCGAGGAAGAAGAGGCTCATTTGCATGGCATCGAGTGATTGGTGAGGCTGCAATCAGTCCCGCCCCTCAGCCAGCTCTACAGTGACTGCCCAGCATTCGAGAGGGAGTGTGAGTGGAGTGCGTGTACTGGCTAGTGGAGGAGCGTCACGGTGATTAAAAAGCGCTGTAAAACTGTTAAAAATAGACTTGTCTGTTTAAAATCGGGCTCAACCCGCATCTCAATCATCTGAATTGCGAGTGTGGTGATCGGGGAGACGACCGGTAGGACTGCCCACACGTTCTTTTTCTGAGGCCTACAAGACTGGCTGCAGGCCGTTTTTCCATCGCAGCTAACAGCTACTGATAACAGTAAGTACCACTAGTAAAAGTGCTCAAACAGTGATTTTCTGCCAAAAGCCAGCTGAATATGTGTGCAGCAGTGTAGTCGCTTTGCAAGTAACGACTGTGTCAAGTTCTACCAGCAAGTGCAAGTCTGCTAAGCCATTGACCATGTGCATAGTTATAAATTCAGCATCAGTTTAAAGTTTTAAAACCAGAGAGAGACTGTGAGTTGTAGCCAAATGTGCAGCACTAGTTTACAGGCAATCCTGTGCTTAAAATCCTGGGGCTTTAAGGGACTGTAAGTTAAAGAAATGTTTCCAGCAAGTGAAGAGTCTGTGGAAAATCATGTAAATGTGTTAGAAAAAGAACAGTGCAAGTTTGTGCAGTTTGAGCAAAAGTTATCAGTAGTGTGTGTAAATTGGATGCACAGTGGCTTGACCCAATTTCTGAATGTTGATGCACAGGAGTGCTGCTGCCGCCATTACAGGGTGGGGTAGCAAAGTAAACACAGCAGCAGAGGAGCCATTTTAAAAGTAAAGAAGGTGTTCAGTAAAGTGGGACTTTCAGTAACAGTGAGCTTTTGTTTGTTTTCCCTGCAGTTATGGCCTCAGGACCAGCTCGTTACCCGGATCATGCCCGGGCTGCAGTAACAGCCATAGTGAATAGATTAAGGGAGATTGAAAGGTGTCATTATGAAGGACAACTGCCTCCTCATGTGGCGATTCCTGGTTATCCAGTGCATGTGTGTCAAATATGCTTGAGCAGCTGGAAGGACATCTTTATGATACCTCATTGTGCTGGGTGCCTGGAGAAATATGGCTTGTACAAAGTGCCCCAGATTCGTTTGGCTCCCACATGGACAAATGTTCAGGAATCTGCAGTTGGCAGCACGCAGCACCAGGCGGAGCCTGTTGAAGAAGGCCCCTCGGGGGAGTGTGGCACAAAGCTAGAGGGTGCAGATTTAGAGACAGAACCAGATGTTGAAGTTTTGGATGCTGGATCTCAAAAGGAAAGTTCAGACAAAACATCAGTAGACCCCTGGGTGGGGGCCTAGCCCAAGTCTCATAGGAAAAGATGAGATGCAGGAGGCCTTTGAATGGGAGGTGTCGACCTCCGCGCCTAGTGATGAGTGGATAGTCTCAGGAGTGAGGACGACTGCTCACTCCTGGGCTCAGATCCTTAGTGAGGAAGAAGATGAGGGGGAACCTATGTGGCCTTGTGAAAAAGGAATGGGTACACAGCCTTAAGCTCTTGCCTCGGAGGAATATATGGAAGAGAGTGGTGATGCCACTGCCCTGGCTATGCAAGAAGAAGAAGTCAGGGATCCGTTTATAATCTCGTTGAGGATGCGTAGCTGGCAGAACCAGGACTGGCCGCCCCCAAGCCAGGCCAGCGGTCTCAGGTTGACCAAAGCTAGTAAAGAGGAGAGACTGGCTGTCAGAGAAGGTGAATGAGATCTATGGGATGACCTTTCCTACCTTTCCTCGGAGAGTCTGGGAGGAGATTGAGAACAGCAGGAAATCCTGGATCTGGGCCAAAGCAATGAAATGTGTGCGTCCTGGTGCAAACAAGCACATCAAGAACAGACTATTTCATGAGAAATATACCCAGTGGAAGAGAGGCAGGACACTGTTTATGGACAGAGTGTGAATAGTGGATGGAGAGGAACGTGAAACCTTCCACTGTGTGAATTATGTGCGCCCAGATGGGGTAATAATTCAAGCCCCTGACCCCCTGTACTATTGGCCTCAATGCAAGGACCTCCCAGCAAATGTGCTCGTGCCTACTAGATGGAAAGCCAAGCAATGGTAGTCAATACTGCCACACCAGCCTTTGCAGTGCCTTTATTGATCCGCCAATATGGACATCCAGGACTCAGGTGCCCACATTCATCAGTTCTACAGTGTACTGTCCTTTCCAGAATCTATTGACCGGCCCACCAGATGACTTCAGATCCAGAGAGGACACCAGCCCAGTTGTATCCTGATCCATCGCCTGGTAATCAGATGACATCAGACCAGTTGTTTTCCTTTTTGTTCCTGTTCTAAGGTTCCATCTCCAGAGATGACATCAGCCCAGCAGTTCCCAGATGTGCCCTCCTGTAGTTCCCGGAAGATGTCTGCCCAGCTGTATCGGAAGAAATGCTGCCAGGGAGAGTCTTCGGCTGAGGAGCAGGTTGGTGCAGATTTTTCGTTCTACAAGGGGCTGGTAAGTCCGAACTTTTCTATCTTTATGACATTGCAGTACACACCCTACACTAGCAGACTCCAGAATGTGTGAACTGTCCTCAAAGACTCTCCCCTTCGGGACTTTGGCCTGCTAGAACTGTGCTTCACTGGGCTCCGGCCCAGGAGAGACTCTTTAATGGACTAGCCTTCGGGCACTGTGGTCACTAGTTGGGACTTTTAGGGCACTCCATCCCCCCAAATGTGTATTGTAAATAATGTCATTGTTTTTCTATTGTTTTCTAGTGTATGTACTGTTTTTCTACCTTTTCTAAAAAAAAAAAAAATCTTTTTGGGATTCTTCAGTATTTTGATGGTAGGGGTTTAGGTAGACTGTGTATGCAGATTAGGAGTGTATGTTGCCTTTCTTTTTCTTGCAGGTGGTCCTGAAGAAGATAGAAGAGAAGACAAGAAGAGGAGGAGGGGCTCATCGGAGTTCCTCACTAGTACTTTAGTGTGTAGTAATTTAAAGTACTGTGGTTGTTATTGTTACTGTATTAACCCTTTTCTTCCACAGGTGTGGTTGTAGGGGTAGGGAGGCAGTAAAGTGATGTAATGGTGTGGTATTAGTTTCTTGGTGTGTGGTTACAGGGTGCCCAAGGTCGTGGAGGTCCCCGGGTTGTTTCTCTTTTGGGGTGTTAAATTAGAGGCAGATAGATTTTCCTTAGAGGGCTAGGGGGGATAGACAGGCTGTGGTCCTGAATGGCCATAGGGACTGCAGTGCTGAGCTATTAGGGCTATGCTCTGGATAGTTCTACCAGAGCCACTAGGCGGCCATAGTAAGTGGGTAGAGTAAAGGCTGATATGTCAGCTAAAGGCCTCTAGGCCCTTAGTGTTGCCTGCCTGTGCTCACACATGGTAGGAGGGGGCCTGATCACCCCCCTCCGCAGGTAGCACACAGGGTGGGATGGCCTAAGCCGGGTAAACAATGACTGCGGACAGTCATTTTCCTGGTCAAGGGCGAGTGTAACTCCCTTGTTACCCGGGATTACTAGAATCCCAGCAAGACCTAGTGGTAGGCAGGGAAGGCAGCTTGTGAAACTCCAGTTAAATGGATTTCACACTGTCTCACTCTGTTCTCAGTCTCAGCTGAGACTGAGGGATGACATCACCATAGAACTATCACAGCTGCATGAGCCACAATGGAATCTGCAGAAGGGAGTTAGAGTAGAAGGTTGTAAGGTTTGAACAGTCAGTCTGAAGCAGTTGGAGTTGGAGATTGTTGTGAGAGGAGCACAGCAGCTCTGTGCTCAGGCTCTTGGGAGCCTCAGCCCTGAAATAGGGCTACATTTAGGGAAGGTGTGTGTTTCCGCCTAAAGAGAAACACAGTAAGTTTTTTTTAATGGTGGAGACCGTTGATTCGGGTCTCTGTGCCCCATCCCTGAGGGGATGGGGCAGGAAGTTTTGCCTGCTATTCCAGGGGCAACCCCCTGGCACTGCTAGTGAAGAAGCTGCCTTATTTTGTCCACCAGTGTGGGGTACAAGAAGATTTTGTGATTCGCCTGTGGGGCACCTGCAACCGGAGGGTGAGTTCTGCTCTTTCCAAAGGGCCCAAGTTTCATCCTGAACTGTGTAAAAGTGGGGATTGGACTACTGAAGTAATGGGACGCCTAGAGTAATAGGCTTAGCCAAAAGTAAAAGTATGTTCAAGTCCAGCACATAGGGGAAGTCAAGACCTGTAGAGGAGATCTGATATACGTCTACCCAGTAATCTACATTGCCAAGCTTTCAGAAAAAAGTTGTTTAGTATCCAGAGAAATGGCCGGGTATGGATTGTGGGAGTTGGAGGTGGGAGACATCCCATCTTTAGTATCCAGGTCCACCTCTACAGATTTGCTCTGTGAATTTCTACTTTGCCTCATGCACTTGGCCAGTGATGAGGGAAGTACCCAGACGTGGGATGGAAGGAAAATTCCCTCTAGGAGTCGAAGGCTCTAAGGTGGTTTGGGGAGCCACCAACAGGAAAACTGGTTCATTCCCATAATGAACCATGGATCAAGTGGCCGGAGGGGAAGCTGGGCCGTGGGGAAAACCCAAGTAGTGTACAAGTCGGGCTGTGTACCCAAAGCTGCGTGCAAGTCCAGGCTGTGTGCCTGGTGGGTTTGGAGCCTGAGGGCTGGAAATGTGAAGAAGTGTTCTGTTATCTCTAATCTGCATTACCAGGAATGTAGCCCCATGGGGGTCCGTCTATGCTTTGTTTGTTCAGTTTGGATGTGAATAAAAGCCACACTGTAGAATCCCATTCCTGGTTTTGGACATTACAGTTATTGCTTCCTGTGTTCGGATTTACTTGGGTGCCCCTGTGCAGAGTAGCCAAACCTAGGCCCCCTGTGCTGAGTAACCTAGTCCTCCCTGAACCCAGTCCCCACCAGGTACTGCTGTCAGCTTCAACAGCATGCCACCTGTTGTTTTGCAAAAAGGCAGGGGTCCGGGGGTTACACTACCCTTCCTCCCCATGCTTGCACATGGTACCGGGAGTACCTCCGAGAATGCCACCAACTCCCCACCCCCTCACACTGCCTGCACAACTATTCGAATCTCCCTCTCACTGCTTCCACAGTCTCCCCCACCAAGTCGTTTGTACCCACATGCAACAGTAAATGAGGTTTCTTCCTCCCCTTCGCTGCACACTTGAGCAGTGCCTGCCCTGACCCTCCTGCAGTCAACTTGGGAATAGCTTCAACCCAAATACGGCTGTGCCTTTCCCCCTTTCTGCCCCATCTCACCCCTTTCAGTATAGAATCCCCTAGGATGAGTACCCCCCCGTCCCTTAGCCCTTTTCCCTTCTAATGTCCCTTCCACCACCTCAATATTTGATCTTCCCTGCCACTTACCCCCGCCAGCTACACATTCTGTGACTTCTGTATCTGTACCTCCTACTTCCGCTTCACCCCTTTTTCTGCCTCATTCTTCCCATCCCTTTGAACCCCTTCCCAGCCTGACTACTTCCTACTGGGCTTCCCATGTCGACCTCCCCTGCTGATTTCCAACCCCTCTCCTATGCCTGCTGTTGTCAATTTAGAGCCCCCATTCTCTTCTACCCCGATAGTGATGCCCCTCCCATCCTTCCCACTTCCCGTAGCCTTCTCTCCTCCAGTCACCACCCCCTCCTTCCTTACTAGCCCCCCTTCTACCCTTTTGTCCTTGCTATCTCTTCCCCTAGCTGTTGCCATCCCTCTCATGCACACTTGTCCCCCTTCAGTATGTTCCTGATCCCCTCTCTCCCATAGCAGAAGCTCAAATCTATTCCTAGTCGATACCCCTCCTACATCTCTTCCCCCATCAGTTCCCCTCCTACTTGTTCCCTCCGTGCCACCCTGGTCCCTCCCTACCCGCAGCCATCTCTCTCTCCTATGGTACTCCTCGTGGTCTCTTGCTCCCCAACAGGAGACCCCCTCACCATGAGCACCCTCCTTCTCTCTCTTTTCTGCTAGTGCCTCTGATACTGGGGTCGGTTTCAGTCCCTAGTTGTTCTTCCTCCATCCCCCTTGCCATCTCCTATTCTCCCCCAGCCAGGATGCTTACCATATTCATCTGCCCTGCCACTTAGACTCCTCCCTAACCTCCACAGTTCCTCCCTCAAACTAGCCAGTCGTCTACAGTCCATACCCCCCCATCCTCCAAGTCCAGTCCAGGATCATGGTGGACCCACACCCTGTACACCCCACCACCCTTCCAAAGATGCCCACCCTACTGACATGTGGCACCTGCCCCATTTTGGCCCCCATCTTATGTTACGGGCTCTCACTCCCAGGTTCTGTGAAATAAACAGAACAACTAAATCTGTATTATTGCAGCACTCCTCAAAGTATCCAATCATTGGTTTGTCTCCACCCCAGAGACCCTGCTGTAATATAGGACCACAGAGAACACTGGGCAGGAGGGTGGGCAACTCTAAAGTCCTGGCAGAGCTTCGTTGAGCTCGCTCACTCCCCCTTTCTCACTCGCTTGTTCTGTTTCTCCCGGCGCTGCAGGCTGCCCTTTTGTACTGTGCTCCTGCATACATTGGCGCCTTTTTCTGCCCACAAGGAAATCTGCAGCAGTCCCGACAGAGCTCCATTGAGCTCGCTCACGCCCCCTCTCTCACTCGCTCATTCTGTTTCTCCTGGTGCTGCAGGCTGCCCTTTTGTACTGGGCTCCTGTCTGCGTTGGGGCCTTTTCCTGCCCACAAAGAAGTTCACAGATGTCCTGATAGAGCTCCACTGAGCTCGCTCACTCCCCCCCCACTCGCTCATTCCATTTCTCCTGGCGCTGCAGGCTGCCCTTTTGTACTGGGCTCCTGCCTGCATTGGCGTCTTTTTCTGCCCACAAAGAAATCTGCAGCAGTCCTGACAGAGCTCCATTGAGCATGCTCACTCCCCCTCTCTCACTTGCTCATTATGTTTCTCCCAGTGCTGCAGGCTGCCCTTTTGCACTGGGCCCCTGCCTGCGTTGATACCTTTTTCTGCCCACAAAGAAATCTGCAGCAGTCTCGACAGAGCTCCATTGAGCTCACTCACTCCCCCTCCCTCACTCACTTGTTCTGTTTCTCCCGGCACTGCAGGCTGCCCTTTTGTACTGGACTCCTGCCTGCTTTGGCGTCTTTTTCTGCCCACAAACAAATCCGCAGCAGTCCCAACAGAGCTCCGTTTAGCTCGATCACTCCCCTTCCCTCACTCGTTTGTTCCATTTCTCCTGACACTGCAGGCTGCCCTTTTGTACTGGGCTCCTGCCTGCATTGGCACCTTTTTCTGCCCACAAAGAAATCTGCAGCAGTCCCAACAGAGCTTCGCTGAGTTCGCTCACTCCTCCTCTCTCACTCGCTCATTCCGTTTCTCCCGACACTGCAGGCTGCCCTTTTGTACTGGGCTCCTGCTTGCATTGGCACCTTTTCTGCCCACAAAGAAATCTGCAGCAGTCCCAACAGAGCTCCGTTGAGCTGGCTCACTCCCCCTCTCTCACTCGCGCAATCTTAATCTGTCCTAAACACTGATTTCCCACAGCGACTGTGCTATTCTGCGCCAGAAGTGCAAAAACACATTTTGGCCAGGATGTGAAAAATAACAGCTGTACTTTTCATAAGGAGGTGTGAAAAAATGCAGTGTTGAAAATCTGGAGTGAAAATATTACAAATTTGCGAAGTTACAAGCGTGCATGGAAACTGCGCATCGCATACTTGTAACACAGTCATTTTAGGGACTCTCATCACCAAATTTTCAACATAGGCATTTTTGGACCTCTGCTCATGAACAGTGTCACTGTCATTTTCTCAACCTATCCCGAAAACTGATTTCCCACAGCGACCACGCTATTCGGTGCCAGAAGTGCAAAAACACATTTTGGCCAGGATGTGTAAAATGACAGCTGTACTGTTCATAAGGAGGTGTGGAAAAAATGCCAATGTTGAAAATCTGGAGTGAAAATATTACAAATTCACGAAGATATGAACGTGCATGGAAACTGCGCAATGCACGCTCATAAAACAGTCATTTTTCTGAATTGTTTCACCAAATTTGCAACATTGGCTTTTTGGGAGCCCACCTCATGAACAGTGGCACTGTCATTTCATTAATCAATCCCAAAAGGTGATTCCACGCAGCGACCGCGAAATCACGTTTCGGTACTGAATAACACCATGACAGTGACTGAATTCATGAGGAGGGGGTCCCAATTAACCCATGTTGAAAATTTTGTTGCCAAAATTCCCAAAAATGCCCAAGATATCACCAAAGTTGAAAAAACTCTATTTATGCCATTATACAGCTTACCAGCATTTCTTCAGTTCACGGTCGTCTTTGAAGAGTGCAGACGTGTTCCCTGTCCACTGAAGATCGTCGCGCTGGAATCCGGAGGTAAATATGGGGTATGGGGGTGTGTGAGAAGGTGAGGTGCGCAGAGGGTGGGCACGGGTTGGGGAGGGGCCACCGAACTCAACGAGGGTCCGTTTTCTGTTTTACAGGTTTTAAATAAAGAGAAAAAAATGAAAAACATCACAGGACTTTTTTTTTTTTCTTTTTTTAATAGGGACATTTGGCATGCTGGGGTAGGCTCTCAGCATGCCACCTGTGTGTTTTTGGGGGCTGTAGCCGATGGGGATTGGGCACCCTCGCTATACATACCGAATGGGGAGAGCCGAGATTGGCACCCCCCTTGGCACACAAATTGGGGGGGAAATTATGCCGATGGGGAGTGGGCTTCACCATCGGCAAATTGAACTGGGAAGGCGGTGACTGAATCGATGGGGACTGGACCCCCATGGGCAAAGAAAGACTGTTGGGGGGCGCATGATGCTGAGGTGGATTGGACACCCCCTCGGCACACAACAAATGGGGGAAGGGTTACAGTATGCCAACGGGGAGTGGGCTCCCCCTTCGGCAAATGTACTGGGTCGGGGCATGCGGACGGCAAGTTACCGCCCTGCAATGACGGGTCACTCTCTCATTGCAGCAAAATGTCTGACGTTGCAATGACAAGGCGGCCTCTGATTGCAGCGGTGAAAATGTTTCATCTTGGTGGCATTTCTGCAGAATCAGTGTCATCAGGACACTGGGTCTGCATTGGTCCACCAGTGCCAAGTCCCCGTTGGCTGCCACAGTGCCGCACCTCCACAACACACGTCTCTCCTAAGCTGCCACATAATGTTTCTTGCTCATGCGTGCAAGCAAACATAAAAATGGCAACATTAGTTAAGGATAATAAAAAATGATTCTTTAATTATGTGGGTAGCCTCAAAAGTGGTCAAAGAGAGGTAGACCCCATTAAGTGACGGGGATAACACCATAGTAATGAAAAATAAATGGTCCAAAAATTCAACAATTATTTTGTGAGCATGTTTCAAAGTAAAGAGATAGGAAAAAATGATTTACAATATGGAGCTCATGTGAACAAGGATCCCTCTAAAGTAACCAAACAATGGGTACTGGAAAAATTAAAGAAAATGAAGACTGATAAGTCAGCTGGGCTAGATGGGATACACGCCAGGTTACTTAGTGAGCTGGCAGTGGTTCTGTCAGGTCCCACTGCAACCCTGTTTAATCAAATTATAATAGAGGGTACAACAATTGCTGAATGGAGGGCAGCTGATACCACCCCCATTTTCACAAAAGGAGACAGTAGTGATGTTACAAACTATAAGCCCATTAGCCTTACATCGGTTCTGGGCAAGGCACTGGAGGAATTCATAAGAGAGAGGACTGATGACAATACAAAACAGAATGGTTTTGTTGATATAACACGACACAGTTTCTGTCAGGGGAGATCTTGTTTGACAAACCTACTACAGTTCTTCGAATCTGTCAGTAGTGTGCTAGATAGGGGATTACTTGTTTATGTGGTATACTTTTTAATTTTTTTTTATTTCTAGGAATTACAATACCATTGAACCAACGGTTCATTTACCAAGGTTCCAAGTCAAGCACAAATATACAGAGATAGAGAAACAAAAAAACACCAAGAACAATAAATATCTACAGAAAAATGAGTTACCGAGCAAACTTCTGCCTTGGTAACATTTGAGATAATTTGTAGTTGTACTTGAATTACTCCAGAATTTTTGACTCTGTCCCACATAAAAAACTAATTGAGGCACTTTATGAAATAAATTTACCCTCAAACATAGCATCCTTGGTGACATCATGGTTGGATAATAGATGTCAGCGTGTGTGCATCAGGGGGTGTTATTCTGATTGGGGCAAAGTGACTAGTGGAGTGCCCCAAGGTCCTGCATTAAATCCAACACTTTTTAATATCTATGTGTTATCCATGCAGACCTCAGAACATTCCTGGGTATGTAAATATGCAGATGACACACAAATAGGGGCAAGTACTGACACTGAATCTATATCTAACTTTCAAAATGATTTAACCCAAATAGAACAATGGGCAAAAATGAAGGTACTACATTTCGGCCATACAAATTGGATGGCTACCTACACTCTGAATAATAAAGTGAGCCAAACTGCCACAGAAGAAAAAGATCTGGGAATAATCATCACAAACAACTTGTCATTTGATATGCACACTAAGGAGACAGTCAAAAAATGCAATAAAATAATAGGGTATATTTTTAGAAATATTAAAAGCAGAGACCACAGAGTACTTATGACACTTTATTCATCTCTGGTGAGATCCCTCATGGAATACTGTGTTCTACAGAGTATAGGGAATACTATGGTGATGGAAAGGGTGCAAAGAAAAACAGCTCAGAAAATAAATAACTTGGAAAATATGTCATGTCATGAAAGGTTCAGTAAATTGTACATGTTCTCCCTTGAATATAGAAGGGTTTTGTGGAATTTTTAAACTTTTGTAATCCAGTCATAACTCGACCATTGTTTAAGCTAGAGCTCTGAAATTTGGCATGCTCACTCTTTGGGTAGAGGACCTCTCCTCCTATGTACTACGCACCAGGAACACATGCTTTTTCTCCCTCCCACAATCCCACACATTGACCGGCCAATCAACTTACTCCTACAGGCTCCCCTCTCTTTGGAACCATTTTCTCCCCAACTCCATAACTCTCTCTCCTACTCCTCCCTCAAATATCCTTTACACCTCCTCCCCCCCTCCTGCCTCTCTTCGCCCCACCATCAGACTCCTCTGCAAAACACTAGTTTAGGGAAATGATATTAAGGTCTTTTACTGTCTATATTTTAGAATTCTTTGCAAAAAAACTTTGGTAATACATCAGTTAAGAGTTCCAGCATCAAATGTTTAGAAATGAGGTGTTAGGGTTTACAACCCTAACACCCCACCCCATCCCCACCCTTCATGTACCAACAGGCATTGGGAGGTGCCTTGGAGTTGTCAGTCCTAATGCTCACCCCATTCCATGAGTAAATAAGCTGAGATGAGTACAGTATAGGAGAATGAGGTGAGAGGGCTGACAAACTCAAGGCACACCCAGACACCTACTGATGCATGCAGGGTGGGGTGTTAGGGTTGGAACCCTAACACCTCATTTGTAAACTTTTGATGCTGGAACCCTAACTGATGCATTAACAAAGTTTCTTCTGCAAAGAATTTCCTTACTTTTTGAGAAAGTAGAATCGTAGCCTTATTTGATTGTGGGAACGCAGGGCCCCATCCATCCATAAGTTCAGAGAGATTGTAATTGTGTCCTTATTTCCCAGTGGGCACACAAGGCCCTCTGGGCCCTGTGTTCTAATCAGTCCATAGTGGTATCCATATGTACATGTGGGAGTGTGGGACCCAGTTCACTTCAATGATTAATTTTGCACATACAGTAGTGCTATCTTTATTTGCCTGGGCCATGCGCTCCTATCCTACAGTGTACAGCATCAAAAAAACACCTCACATTGCAATGTTATCCTATAAAAAAACCAGCAAAATTTGAAACCTGTGTAACTTGACACCAAATTTATATATTTTCACGTAACCACCAAAAGGCACATCAGTGGCACAAGCCCCTTCCACCCCATGAATTTCACAGCAAAATTGTAAACCATTTCTAAACAGCGTAGTGACAAAGAAATGACTCTGTAAATCTCCCATTACAATGTTATCCTATGGGAAATTAAGCAAAATTGAAACCCACAGAACTCCAATCCAAAGTAATATATTTTCACCAAACCAGCAAAGGGTACATCTGAGGGGCAAGGCCTTTGTAGCCAGAAAATTTCAGCCAAAAATTCCAAACTGTTTCTTTGCTATGAAGTGACAAAGAAACAGCTATATAACATGCCTTTTTTTTCACAAATTGGCAAAAACAATCCTTTTCTGAGCCTCCTTTTTCACAATTTGTGAAAAAAGAAAATTATTTTTCGCAAATCGTGAAAAAGGATCCTGTTTTGAGAGCCTTACAGTTTTTGACTGCATGGATGTAGTCTATGGTACTGCTCCCAAAACTTCCCTTGCCAGGCTAAACGCCATCTAGAACTCCTTCTGCTGCTTCACCCTTGACAGCCTTCCTTGTACTCACCACGGTGATCTCTATCATTCACTTTCCTTCCTCTCCCTTGAGGACAGGCATTGCTCTCACTGCATCTCCTTCATCTCTAAATTCTGGTTTGGCTCTCTCTCTTCTTACCTTTCTTCTTCTCTGTCTCCTCTTCCTTTCCGCCCCCCCCACTCCGTCCTAAATTATGACTCTCGCTCCTTGGTTGCCCCTACTAGATCCTCTAATGCAGGTTAGTATGCGTTCTTTCATTGCTTCCCTAAACTGTGGAACTCCCTCCCACAGACAATCCACCATGTCAGTTCCCCTTCAGCCCCCCCCCATGTAACTACATATCACCTACTTGTAATTGCCTCTAAATCCATCTGCCTCTGAATGTTTTGGTTTCTGCTATATTTCTGTACTTCTTTGATTCTGACCGACTGTGGAATTGTTTTTGTATTTACTGTATTATTCTTAATTTTTGTTAAACCTATGATTGGGCTGGTTCATAACCTGTTTCCCCTCTGTACCATATCTTATTGCACTGTTTCTCACTGTAATGTTATAACTGCTGTGATCTGTTATATTCCCATTCTCCCCTTCCCAGGACGCACCTGGAAATTAGCAATTTTTGCTCAGTGTGCCTTTCCTGATGGAAGTTTTAAATAAATAAATAAACAAACAAATAATTTGCTTAAAAGAAAATCCTTTTTTACAAATTGCGGAAAAGGATCCCTTTTCAAGGTAAAAGTTTTTTGCGATTTGAGGTAAAGGATTTCAGCAGCTTTAAAAACCACATTTCCAAGGAATTTATCAAAAAACGACCCCCAGAATCAAATTCTACGGGGCCCAATTAGGTAAACACAACTGTTGGTGTTACCTAAAGCCCTCTATTTTTTTAGTAATTTTATTTTGTTTCCCACACTAACTAAAAACAAAGATGGCAGAAGCATGAAAAAGGATTCCGCATTTGCAGCAAAGGATTCCACATTTGTGATAAAAAATCTTTTGTTAAGCAGGACATTTAACATAGGAAATAATGGGAAACTTTAAAATGTAATAACTTTTGAATGGATTAATTTTTTTCACTAAACATTTAAAAGGCACATCTGTGACTCAAGACTTGTTTACCCTACACATTTCAGACCACAACTCCACACAGTTTTTGTGCAACAGCATGACAAAGAATTTACACAAGAATGGGAATGTTCACATTTTTTGATGTTCCATATCTCTGCAACCACACATCCGACTGCAACGAAACCTGCCACATCAAGAGATCTTTGATCCACGATGGCGTATGCTAAATGTCATGAAAATTGTTTGAACAGCTGCAAAGTTATTAAAATGCATAATTTTGAGTTTAACATAAAAGTGACCGTTGAACCTTAACTACACGGGCACGACCGTGCCCCTATAATAATGTCCGCTGGATTAACTTGCATGCTTATACATTGCAATCTACTCTATGCCTTGTAAGCACCTTACCTCTACTGAAGCTCAGTACTTGTATTTTAAGTGTATGTATTACCCATTGTCTGTATACTTTACCCTGTCCCCAAGTCACACCTGGAAGTGAGCCCCAGCTTATTGTGGCTTTCCTGATTATCAAAATTTTAAATAAATAAATAAATAAATAAATATAGGGGTCTCCCACAAATAAAATAAAATATGTCCTTTTCCCCTCGGGGAAAATGGGGCTGGGACATTGTTGTCAGACCCTGAATGGGCTTAAATGATAATGCACTGTATGGGGCTGTGTGTGTGCAGGGTGTTGTGGGGTTCAGTTATGGAAGACGGCAGGAGTCATAAAATATGGTGCAAAGCTCCCCGAGGTGTTGTTTTATTACCAGTTAGGTACAGGAAATATTTTCAGATGCAGACTTTTATCAGGATACAAAAACAGAACAATAAAGAGGATGGGCTGGGAGCTTAGCTAGGAGACCTCTTACTATAGCACTGCAGGTGGACCTTACAATGCCCTCTAGAGTCCAGGAACTGACCCCATCACATGGTATGATCACCCCTGCCAATATCCCCTGGGTTTCTCCAAGTTCCCCTGCAGTCCAAGTATCTGCACACACGGGCTTCTGCAGCTTCTCACCAGTCTGAATTCTTTCTCCTTGGTGAGTTCTGGATGGGCAGCCTCTAGCAACCAGGTAGCTCAGACCTGAACTTTGGAGGAACAGGGCCAATCCCAGGCAACAGTGATTCCTCCTTCCTTTTAGACTTTACAGGACTTTTAACCTGAACTCCACCTTAGGTTTGCCTCCCCTTCACCCCTTGGGTAACCAGGAATGCAGTAACTCAGCACTGGCAAGTCTCTCCCACCCTGTCTGGCTGCTGCTCTGGCTTCACACTGCTTCTCCCTGAGGTTCCTCTCCACGTCTCAGCCCACAGTTGACTGGGTGTAGGCTACCTGAGCAGCTCTTATATACTGTGCAGGTGTCATGTGATCTGTCAATCATTTTATATTAAACAATTAGAAGAATTCTGGGTTTACAATTCTCACAGCTGCATTCTTTTCAAGGAAACATATATAGAGGCAATTATTGCACAATGCTGCACCCCTATCATAAATATAAACAGAGGAAAATACAAAGAAATATCCTTTTCAGAGAGTGCTTCCCTCTAGACTAGTCATGTCCTAGTTGGACAAGATCGACTAATAGGATTATCGGGTGCCGTGAGACAGCATGGTAGCTGTAGCACAGATGAAACCGTGCAAATTGTATTTATTTTACCTGTACTGTCAAGTTGTGTGGAGGAGTGTGGGGGAGGAGGGGGTTAGCATCACCTAGCAACCCTGGTGGCCAACAGCAAGAAGCAGATAGCTGTAGTTCCAAGGAGTTTACAAAAAACTACAAAACTCAGAGGCAGTGTCTGAAAAACGAAAGGAAAGCCAGCCTGTTCTTGTGTGTGGGCAGAGAGCAATTGTTGATGGGGTAGTCCACTTTTACAATTCATTTTAAATATTTATTTAGCATTGTGTTTGACCTACTGGTGATTCTTCTAGATCACGCAGTATGAACTCTGAGCCCTGCAGTGAGTGGTGCGATTACTGAGTGATGCAGGCGGCTGTGAGACAGCATAGTAGCTGTGAGACAGACGAAACAGTGCACATGTATTTTTACCTGTACAGTACTGTCTGAGACATACCTTTAGCTGTGTGGAGAGGAGGGAGGTTATTGTCACCTAACAACCCTGATGGCTAACAGGAAGAAACAGATAGATGTAGTTCCGAGGAGTTCACAAAGAAAGACAAAACTCAGAGGCAGTGTCTGAAACACAAAAGGAAAGCCAGTTCATTCTTGTGTGTGGGCAGGGAGTAATTGCCAATGTGACAGTCCACTTTTAGATTCTATTTTAAATATTTTATTTAGCATTGAGTTTGATCTACGTGGGGAACACTTCTGGGTCATGCAGTATAAACTCTGAGCCCCGTAGCAGTGAAGTGAGCTAGAGTGGGGTGAAGCGCACAGCGCAGCCTGCAGTGTCCAGCAAGGATGGAGTCCTAACCATCTAACCATTTTAAGTAAGCAGTCCCAGAAACTCCAAAAGTAGTTTTAGAAGGACTGTTACCTACAAAGATATGACACAGGGGGAGTACCTGGGCAAAGTGAAGTATTGCATGAGTTATAGTTCCGTACCTAGAGGCTTCTATGGTATTGCTAGGACACTGGCCTAATCAATAGTGAGTGAGGTTGAGAGTAGGCATTGATTTAAGATCAAGTACTACCTTAATCTCTGAGAAGACCATCATGATTGACTGACTTAATCTTCTGGGGATATAATTTTGGACCTTGCTAACAATATAAACACTAGCATTATCAGAAGTACTGTTCCTAAATCAGTTTAAGAGAGTGACTGAGACTCTGAGACCTGAACTCCCCCACACTCTTCCCTCCTCTTTCCTGCTACCCTCATTCTAACCTGCACCCTTGCCTCTCCTCTCTTCTTGCTAACTAACACTCCCCTAGTAGGGTCCAGGTCCCAGCCTCAACACTTTCCCCTCAATGAGTCTAGCCCTCCTCTATGACTACACTCTTTAGCACTTAAGACAAAAGAACTGCTGCCCATCAAGTGCTCGCCTCCTTGCGTTTAGCATTAGTTAGTTCTTTTACAGACTATATCATCCTCTGTTCCCTACCTGATTCGCTCTATATCCTGTAGATTCTCAAGTTGTTCACGTAACAACCTGTCAACCTAGCCCGCTTTAAATTATGTGTCTGTATATTTTTACTTATGTACTCCCTGTTATTGTAATTATGTAACCTCTGTAACCTGATGTACTCATGTCATGGAACCTCCTAGTATCTGCTTATGTACTTGTAACCATTGTAAATGATGTTATGCCCATGTATTACTATGACGTGGAACCTCTGTAAAAGAGCCTTTGGCTCAAAGGTATGTCCTAGAAATAAATAAATAAATAAATAAATAAGAAAGCTGGTAGTAGTAGGTTAATATACTTCAGCTGGAAGAAGTTTAAGTGAATTAGTATAGGCTGTAATATTCTATAACTGATCCTTCAATTAGTACAGGATGGCAGAGGAAATTACATGATATGAGTACCTGGAATTACAGTAATTAATGGGAGATGCGAGTTTTTATACATTAAACGTAATTACTTTCTTATGTTGGAATTAAGAACTACGGTACCCATACTAGGTGAAGAATGCCCAAATTCTTTTAAAATAAAACAATTAGAACAAGCATTTGTCAATGCTGAATGTTTGCTTGCTGGCATTGGCAGTGGTAGTGTAGAAGTTACAGAGCTGCGTAATAGGAATGGCAGTGAAGTATTGAACTGAAGCCAACCCCACCACAACCCTGCAGAGAGTGACAGGCATTGGGGTGTGCCTTTGGGTCGTCAGGCATAACGGCCACGCCATTTCACCACACCCCACCCTGCAGACACTGACAAGTGTCACGGTGTTCCTTAGGGTCTTTGGCCCTTATCGCACCCATTCCATTAGAAAATACGGTGAGATGGGTGCGATATAGGAGAATGGAGTGAACTTTGGGGCCGAAGAGTCCAAGGCATACCTCGATGCCTATCACTGGCTGCAGGGTGTGGAATGGTATGAGCATTACATGCAAGAATCCCAAGTCACACCCCTGATGCCTGTCATTCTCTACAGGGTTGGGCGTTATGGTTGGTAACCCTAATACCTCAGGCATTCGTTGGTATTTTCACTCCAAATTTTCAACATGTTTTTTGTGACCCCACCTCATGAACAGTGGCAATATCAGTTTGTTAGCTGAAAGCTGCTTATGCACAGCGACTACGGCATTTAGCACCACAGGTGCAAAACATTCTGAACAGGATGTGAAAATGACAGCTGTACTGTTCACAGGGAGGTGTAAAAAATGGCAATGTTGCAAATCTGCAGTAAAAATATTAAAAAAAATGGTGAAGTCACGAGCGTACATAGAAACTGTGCAACGCACACCCGAAACATAATTAGGTTGGGGATTTTTTTACAGCAGATTGTCAACGCAGGCATTTTGGTGTCTCCGATCATGAACAGTGTCACTGTGATTTTCTTTATTTGTGCCGAACAATGATTTCCCACAGCGACCATGCATCTCTGCGCTGAAAGTGTGAAAACACACTTCGGCCATGTTGTGAAAAATGACAGCTGTACTGTTCATAAGGAAGTGTGGAAAAATGCCACTGGTGAAAATCTGGACTTAAAATGTTACAAGGTCATGAACTTACGAAGGTGCGTGGAAACTGCGCAATGCTCACTCGTAACACAGTCATTTTATGGACTTTTGTCACCAAATTTTCAACATAGCCATTTTAATACCTCTGCTCATGAACAGTGTAACTGTAATTTTCTTAATCTGTCCCAAACATTGCTTTCGCACCAACAGCACCATTATGCGCTACATGTCTTGGCTTACATTTTAAGGCGACATATGAAAAAATGGCAGCTGTACTGTTCATAAGGAAGTGTAAAATGTAGAAGTTGAAAATCTGGAGTGACAATATTCATCTGCAAACTTACGAGCATGCATAGGAACTGCGAACGCACGTCAGAAACAGTCATTTTTAGGAATTTTTCACCAAATTTTCAACATAGCCATTTTAAGACCTCTGCTCATGAACAGTGTCACTGTGATTTTCTTAATGTGTCCCATACATTGTTTCTACATCACTGCGCGCCATTGTCGCTACATGGGCGGAAACACATTTGGGTAAGATGTGAAAAATGACAGCTATACTGCTCATAAGGAGGTGTGGTAAAATGGCAATGTTGAAAATCTGGAGGAAAATATTGAAAATTGCTGAACTTATGAGCGCATGAGGAACTGCGCAATTCCATCGTAAAACAGCAATTTTAGGAATATTTTCACAAATTTTCAACATAGCCATTTAAGACCTCTGCTCAATTTCTTAATTTGTCCTGCATTGATTTCTACTCACACCGACTGCGCCATTGTGCGCTACATGGGCGGAAACATGTTTTGGGTGAGATGTGAAAAATGACAGCTGTACTACTCATAAGAAGGTGTGGTAAAATGACAATGTTGAAAATCTGGAGTGAAAATATTGAAAATTCGCGAATTTACGAGCGTGCGTAGGAACTCTACAACGTTAGCTCGTAAAACAGTCATTTTTTTTATTTTTTCACCAAATTTTCAACATAGCCATTTTAAGACCTCTGCTCAATTTCTTAATTTGTCCCGTACATTGATTTTGCACACCGACTGCGCCATTGTGCGCTACATGGGCAGAAACACGTTTTGGGTGAGATGTGAAAAATGACAGCTATGCTACTCATAAGAAGGTGTGGTAAAATGGCAATGTTGAAAATCTGGAGCGAAAATATTAGAAAATTTGCAAACTTACGAGCGTGCTTAGGAACTGCGTAACGCACGCTAGTAAAACAGTCATTTTTAGGAATTTTTTCACCAAATTTTCAACATAGCCATTTTAAGACCTCTGTTCATGAACAGTATCACTGTGATTTTCTTAATTTGTCCCATACATTGATTTCGCACACCGACTGCGCCATTGTGCGCTACATGGGTGGAAACACGTTTTGGGTGAGATGTGAAAATGACAGCTGTACTTCTCATAAGAAGGTGTGGTAAAATGGAAATGTTGAAAATCTGGAGAAAATATTGAAAATTCACGAACTTACGGCGTGCGTAGGAACTGCATAGCATGCGCTCGTAAAACAGTCATTTTGGAATTTTTCCACCAAATTTTCAAAATAGGCTTCTTGAGAGCCCACCTTATGAACACTGGCAGTGTCATTTCATTTATCTGTCCGAAAGGTGATTTTGCGCAGTGACTGTGAAATCACCCTTCGGGCCCGAATAACGCCATGACAGTGACAGCATTCATGAGAAGGGGTCCCAAAAACCCCATGTTGAAAATTTGGTGCAAAAATTCCAAAAATCGTGAGATATGCAACAAAGTTGAAAAAACCCTACCTATCCCATTATACAGCTTACCGGCATTTCCTCAGTTCGCGGTCGGCTTTGAAGAGTGCAGACGTGTTCCCGGTCCACCGAAGATCGTCGCGCCGGACTCCAGAGGTAAGTATGGGGTGAGGGGGTGGAGGTCAGGGTAATGGGTGGTAGCGGGTTGTGGGGGCAGGGAGACTGCGTGGGACTGTTTTTAATTTACAGGTTTTTTTTAAATTGACGGCGGGATGTTTGCCACGCTGGGGTGGGCTCCCAGCATGGCACAAAGATGGCTGGTTGGGGGCGTGGAGCCGATGGGGGATTGGGCACCCCCGTCAGCCATAGCATCTATTGCCATGCTGGGGTGGGCTCCCAGCGTGGCACCCTGTACTCTGGGGGGAGGACAGTGGGGCGACAGGGGATTGGGCACCCCGTCGGCTATACATGAGTTGCCACACTGGGGTGGGCACCAGCGTGGCATGTGGAAGGCTTTGGGGAGTGCAGCACAGCCGATGGGGATTGGGCACCCGCCGGCTACACGGTGTGCGTGGGGGCAGCAGCGCGCGTGTGTGTGTGTGTGTGTGTGTAGGGGAGCTGCGCGCGGCAGGTGATATCTGATCGCTGCTCACTGAGCGTAGCTCCCCTTTCAACTGTACGCCACTGCATTTTGGAGCTGTCATAGACAGCTCCAGCAGGCATTGGCAGACTGGGGCCGCGCCTGCCAAGACACTGACTGAATTGGAAGAGGGGGTGACACACCTCTGAAAACTCGGATGATGGCACTATGTTTCTTGCACATGCGTGCAAGCAAACATAAAAAGGGATGAGTGTACACTACAAATTGAATTACACAAGCAAAGGGAACTTAGGGATTTGGAAAACTTCATTGACAACATGATTAGCGATATAAACCCAACCACAACAGCAAGAAATAATACTTATGTTAATGGGATGAGTTTACTGCAGAGAGTCATTTATGAGGAAGATACCCACTACACAGACAATGGCAAAAGAGAAAGGGTGGATGAAATTCAAGCGACACAAAACCCAGATTGGATATCAGTCCAGCCAAGGAAAATAAGAAAAGGTAACAGAGCCGAAGCCCATAATTTGGTATCAGAGGCAACTGAACTACTACAATTTAACCAATACAACCTATCACAGAGCACTCCAGAGATATTAGGGACAAATGTTTGTCCAAATACTGTTGATCCTATAGAGACAAGTTCCCAGAACAGAAGCAATAAACAAACCATTGTATTTGGGGAATCTACTGTAAAACACATCAATAGATATATATATGAGGGGCTGGCCCGGTGGTGCTGAGGGTTGAGGCACTGGACGCCTTACCTCGTGCAGTGCCAGTGACCCGGGTTCGGGAACAACCTCAGGTCGCTGGGGTGCCAGCATGGGCGGGGGGAGGGTTGAAGCAGGATTGAGAGAAGGTTATCCTCTCCCAGAAAGGGGGGAGGTGGGTCACCCGCTCATAGTCCCTCTGTCACCGGATGGAGATCTGGTGATAGGTGTAGGCAGACTGGTATGGTGGGGGAGTGTCCCTAGGCATGCTCACTCATGCCTCTACTGCAACGTCACATCACATGGGGATGTGCGGGAGTGGGACTAAAAAAGGGGGAAAAAGCCAAAAACACATATGGAAAAAAGAAAAAAAAAGATGTATATGTGAGGAAAATAAAGAATCTAACATGGTGCCGTGTTTCCCCGGATCAATACACTAAGAAACATAGACGGGGTAATGAATAGCACAACAACTGGAGATAGAATTATAGCAGTTCACGTGGGCTCAAATGACATTGGGAAAGAACCACTAGAAAAGATCAAGAAATACTTTCTAGAGCTGGATCACAAATGAAAAGGGATGGGATGTAAAGTAGTTTTCTTGGAAATCTTACTAATATCAAGAGGCAGAAAGAAAAGAGATATAATAGAGTTAAGAAGATGGTTGGACAACTGAACAGGAATGCTGAAACCATCACACTGTTTGCTGATATGTTTGAGAAGGCATGTAGAAATAAAGACACTTTAATACTAAATGACTTTAACATGCCAGAAATAAACTGGGCAAACAATACTACTGCAATCAGTATAACCAGTGAGTTTCTCGAAATCATAAATGAATGTAGTATAACACAGCACATTAAGTAAACTACTAGGGCTAGGAATGTCTTGGACCTGATCTTTACCAGCTTCAATAATGAATGTAATTACAAAACACTAGATCCATTGGTAAGTAGTGATCATGATACAATACTGGTCAAGGTGTATAGAAGCATTATCGTATGTACGTATGTTAGTATCCATAATAATACAGTAATGGAAAGGTTTGATTATAACAAAGGGAACTATGAAGGTAGCATTTGTCAATGCTGAATGTTTGCTTGCTGATATTAGCATTGGTTGTGGAGGAGTTAGACAGATGCAGAATAGGAGTGGCAGTGAAGTATTGAACTCACGCTAATCCCACCTCCACCCTACAGAGATGGACAGGCATTGGGGTGTGCCTGTAGGTCGTTGCCCATAATGCTCACGGCATTTCACCTCACCCTATCCTGTAGACACCGACAAGTATTGAGGTGTGCCTCGGGGTGTTCAGCTTCAAACTCACCCCATTTCATAAGGACATACGCTGAAATGGGTGCAGTACAGGAGAATGGGGTGAAGTCTGGGGCTGAAAATTGCAAGGCACACCTCGAAGCCTGCCACTGGCTTCAGGGTGGGGGTGGAATGGCATGAATATTACAGCAGGTGATCCAAAGTTACACCTCTGATGCCTGTCAGTCTACAGGTTGGATGTTATGGTTAGAAACCCTAATGCCCCGTGCGTGTGTTGGTATTTGCACTACAAATTTTCAACATGGCCTTTTTGTGACCCCCCACCTCATGAAAGCATTTGGGACCTCTTCTCATGAACAGTGGCAGTATGATTTTGTTAATGTGTCTCGAACTTCGAGTTCCCACAGCGACCATGCCATTCTGTGCCAGATGTACAAAAACACAGATCGGGCAGGACGTGAAGAATGACAGCTGTACCATCCATACGGAGGAGTGAAGAGATAGCAATGTTGAAAATCTGTAGTGAAAATATTAAAAATACTCGAAGTTCCGAGTGTACATGGAAACTGCGCAACACAAGCTTGTACCGCAGTCATTCAGCCTCCTTCTCGCTCTGCCCTGTCTCACTTGGCCAGGTGCTAGAAATACTGCAGTCGCTCAACCCCTCCAAAGGTAAATGCCCATCGGGCCTTGATTCAAAAATGCTCCTGCTCTCAGCACCTGCCATAGCCCACCCTCTATCCCTGCTCTACAACCTGTCTTTTAGACTCGGGGCAGTCCCCACAATATGGAAACAAGACACAGTCATTCCCCTTGCTAAAGGAGGGGACCTTTCCTCTCCATCAAACTACCATCCCATATCACTGCTCCCCATCCTAGCCAAAATTCAAGAGCGCCTCGTACTATCCCAGCTCCAACACTATCTAGATACCATATCTTTTTTCACCCCCTACCAGGCCGGCTTCCAAAAAAACCACTCCACCACCACCTCTCTTCTTCGCCTCACCAACTCCATCCTTACGGGAATGGACAGCAGCCATATTTATCGACCTGGCTAAAGCCTTTGACACAGTCTCTCATCCCCTGCTGCTGGCTAAACTCGCCCAAGCTGGACTCTCTATGAACGCAATTAACTGGTTCCATTCATATCTGACAGGTAGGTCCCAATCAGTCTGTATTGGCTCGGCTAGTTCCTCCTCACTCCCTGTCACCAGTGGAGTCCTCCAAGGGTCTGTACTCGGCCCTCTGCTGTTCTCTATCTTTTTCAACCACTTGCCTGCTGCCTGCCCACTTTCTGCTATCCTTATGTACGCAGACGATACGGTGCTGTTTGCCTCTGGCCCATCCACTAATGCAGTGACAGCCTGTCTTCAGAAGGACTTCGACTCCATCCAACGTTGGTTCCTCTCTAATCAACCATTCTTGAACTCAAAGAAAACAGTCTCCCTCACCTTCGGCTCTCGGGCCAAACTAACCCGCCTTACCGCGCCCCCCAAGTTCTACACTCTGGATAGCTCCCCACTCGAGGCCTGCACTTCATATAAGTATCTCGGTGTCTGGTTAGATCAGTACCTCGACTTTTCGGCGCATATAGATGCTATACACAAAAAACTGCATCCCATGCTGGGAGCTCTCTTCCGGAACAAAAACTGCATACCTCTACCAACCAGACTAGCAATAGTCCATAAAATGATCCTCCCGATCATGGATTATGGCGATGTTGTCTACTGTGCTGCCCCCAAAACTTCCTTAGCTAGGCTTGATCCCCTCTTCAACTCCTTCTGCCGGTTCTCTTTGGACCACCCTCCTAATACTCATCACTGTGACCTCTACCAGGCCTTGGACCTCCCTTCTCTACATAACCGGTGATTGCTACACTGTGCCAGAACCACTGCTAAGTTCTGGTCACAGACACTCCCCTCCAACCTGTCGTCCTCTCTAACTGCCCTTCCCCCACCGGCCTACGCACTCAGGAACATAGACTCTAGGCTCCTGCACATTCCAGACAGATCCACCCAGATAGGCCAGGCTGCCTTCAGCTTCAGGTTGCCCAAATTATGGAACTCCCTATCACCCGATATTAGACACGCCACAAGTACTCCACACCGGAATGCTCTTCTCAAAACGCACTTCTCTACCAACTGCTCCTGTATCCCCCCCTCCTTTAACTTCTCACAATTCCTAACTACCAGCTGCTAACACCAGTCTGGTTCTCCATTTTCCGTAGTTGTGTTGCTGTCAGCTCCAAATGTTTATCGAAATGTAATGAAAATGTACCTTCAATATTGCATTACGACAGTCTTATCCATTGTTTTGATATTGTTTTGTACCATATGTATTTTATGTATGTTTTCTTTCTGCACTACTGTACCTTTGTAATCCCCTCCCCCCCAGGGCGCATCTGGAATCGAGCGGTACTCTGCTCAGTATGCCTTCCTGGTAAATCTCTTAAATAAATAAATAAATTTAGTTGAATTATTTCACCAAATTTTAAACATAGGCATTTTGTGACCTCTGCTCATGAACACTGTCACTATGATTTTCTTAAGCTGTCTGAAACATTAATTTCCCACAGCGAACGTGCCATTGTGCACCAGATGTGAAAATGCATATTTTGGGCAGGATATGAAAACCAACAGCTGTACTGTTCATAAGAAAGTGTGTCAAAATGCCAATGTTGAAAATCTGGAGTGAAAATATTACAAATTTGCGCACTTTCGAGCATACGTGGAAACTGCGCAACACACGCTTGTAATACAGTAATTTTATGGACTTCTGTCACCAAATTTTCAACATAGGCATTTTAGGTCCTCAGCTCATGAACAGTGTCACTATGATTTTCTCAATGTGTCCCAAACACTGATTTCCCACAGCGACCGCACTATTCCGTGCCGGAAGTGCAAAAACACATTTCAGCCAGAATGTGGAAAATGACAGCTGTACTGTTTCATAAGGAGATGTGGAAAATCTGGAGTGAAAATATTACAAATTCACGAACGTACGAGCATGCATGGAAACTGAGCAACACACACTCGTAAAACAGTCATTTTTGGGATTTTTTCCACCAGATTTGCAGCATAGGCTTTCTGAGAGCACACTTCATGAACACTGGCACGGTCATTTCTTTAATCGGTCCCGAAAGGTGATTCCACGCAGTGACTGCAAAATCACCTTTTCGGACTGAATAATGCCATGACAGTGCCTGAATTCATGAGGAGGGGTCCCAATAACCCCATGTTGAAAATTTGGTGCCAAAATTCCCAAAAGTGCCTGAGATATGCATCAAAGTTGAAAACCCCCTATTTATGCCATTATACAGCTTACCGGCATTTCTTCCGTTCGCAGTCGGCTTTGGAAGAGTGCAGACGTGTTCCTGGTCCACCAAGATCATTGTGCTGGCCCGGAGGGAGTATGGGGTGAGGGGTGTGGAGAGGGCAGGGTATGGGTCTGGGGGAAGGGCCATGGACTCAACAAGGGACTGTTTTCTGTTTTATGGAGTTATAAAGAAAAACATCACGGGATTGCTTTTTTTTGGGGGGGATACTTGGCATGCTGGGGTGGGCTCCCAATGTGTCACTTGAGTGTTTTATGGGGGCTGTAGCTGACAGGGGATTGGGCACCCCTGTTGGAACATACTGAGTGGGGAGGCAAGAGCCGAGGGGAATTGGGCACCCCCCCTCGGCAGACAACAAATTGGGAGGGGACATCATTATGCCGATGGGGAGTGGGCTCCCCATTGGCAAATTGAACTGGGAAGGGGGGACTGAAGCTGACGGGGATTGGGCACCCTGTTGGCAAAAAAGACTGTTGGGGGGCACATGATGCCATGGGGGATTGTGCACCCCCTTGGCATACAACAGAAACTTGGGGGTGGGGACATTATGCCAATGGGGCTGGGATCCCCGTTGGAAATTAACTGGGTTGGGGGCACGTGGAGGGCTAGGTACCATCCTGCAATGACGGGTCACTCCCTCATTGCAGTGGAATGGCTGACACTGCAATGATGAGGCAGCCCCTGATTGCAGTGGTGAAAACGTTTCAAGGAGGTGGCATGCTGGCTGAACTAGTGTCAGCAGCAGCAGTGTGCCACCGCATTGGGGAAAGTGGGCCAAGCCTCAAAAGGCACTGGGGCCATTGGCCTCCACAGTGCCGCACCTCCAAAACCCCGCTACTCTCCTAAGCTGTGCCAAAATGTTTCTTGAGTTTGCGCATGCAAACATAAAAAATTGGACTGGAAAACTTATTTAGAAGGCAAGGATGCCAACCAGGCCTGGAATGTATTGAAACTGAAACTTCATGACTTAAAAGATGTTTACATCCCTAAAAAACAAAAAAAAGAATTTATAACAGGAAGGATAAGGTTCTGCCCTGGTTCACTAACAAGATGAGGAAACTAGTGTCAAGTAAGAAGAATCAGTATAAGATAACACAATTGAATATAATGAGGTAGAGGACAACAGCAAAAACACGTACACAGAAAATAATGAAAGCCAAGAAATGACTTGAGGAAAATTTGGCAACAAATAAGACTGGCCCTTACACTCCTGTACACTTACACAAATTCCCTAACTCGCAGGCCAGCTATAGTGCGACCACTGATGCATGATGGGAAAGAGAGAATAGATAAAGCAGAAGTAGTGGAGATATTTAACAACTATTTTCTAGTGGCTTTCATAATTTTGAAGTTCAAAGTATAACAAACTGTGGATCAAGTGAGGATAATATGCAAGGAACCACTGAGCAATCTGAAGTGATTGAAATGCTTAGGAGGTTGGATATATTTAAATCAGTTGGGCCAGATAATTTAGAACCCAAGTTACTTAGAGAGACGGCGCAAGAATCGATGGCACCTTTGACATATATATTGAACAGGTCACTGGACAGGGCTGAAGTGCCTGATGACTGGCGGACCACTATAGTGGTTTCTTTTCATAAAAAGGGCCCAAAAAGCAACCCTCAAAATTATAGACCAATAATTTTTTTTCCAGTATTCTAGGTGAAATTATGGAAAGCTTCATTAAAGACAGAATAAATAGACAAGAAGAACAATTGAACTTAAAAGATAAACATCAGCATGAGTTTACAGAAGGAAAATCAAGCGCCACAAACTTACTGTATTTTTATGAGAAAATAAACCAAAACTTGGATAATGCGCTGGCCCAGTGGCACTGATGGTTGAGGCTCTGAATGCCACACCTCGTGCCACGCCGGCGACCTGGGTTCGGGAATGGACTCAGGTCATTCAGGGTTGGCTGAGGGAGGTAAGGATTGAGCATCTGGAGGACTGCTCTCCTTCCTTGGGGAGGGGGGCTTGTGCTGCGTGTGCCAGCACAACAAGAGGGGTTCGGCTGCACCCAGGGTGCTTGGCTGCCTCCCCAGAGGTGGAGACAGTTGCTGCGCCCATTGCATGGGGGAGAAAAAACAAGAGGAAAAATATTGGGACTCGGCAGGACCCATGATGGCCCCAATGAGCCGGAGGACATACCCCTCCGATGGTGGGGGGGGGTTGTAACCCCTGCCAGGTCCGCGGAGGTGGCGATAAACAATATTGTGATAAAAAAAACTTGGATAATTGATTGCCATCTAATGTTGTATACATAGATTAAAAAAGGCTTTTGATGTGTAACTAGATACCAAACTAATAACCAAATTGAAAGAGCTTAAAATACAGACTAGGTTGATCAATTGGACAGGTAACTGGCTTTATAAAAACAGCTCAAAAGAACAGGTTGCATAGGCAGGTATCAGCCATCAAGGTGACAAACCGTGTGCTACAGGGGTGTAGACTGGGGCCGGTCTCATTCAGACTTTAAATCTCGGATACAGAGAAGGAACTATCATCTTGATACTGTGTTTTTGTGAATGATATAGACAGGCCATAGAGGGGATACTATTGAGCACCATGATAAATTACACAAGGGCTTGGACAAACTACTGATGTGGGCTGACAACTGGTGAATGGAATTTAATATTTCAAAATGCAATAACAAATGGCTTTAAAACGCACACTCAATGCACAGCGGTGTTTCAGAAAACAAAGCATTTGCTAACTATGATCTATAGGAACTTTGTTAGTAATATGAGGGAACTGAGGTTGCTGCTGTACAAGACATACTTTAGACCCCAACTAGATTATTGCTCACAATTCTGAGGGAAACTGAATACCACTGATAAGAATAAAACAGAACAAATACAGAGAAAGTTCACAAAATCTATTAAAGGGTTGGAGGATAAGACTTATGAAGATTGCTTGAGAATACTCGGATTAAACACTTTGCAAATAGATGATTGGGAGGGGATTTGCTCATGTTGTATAAAATCTTCGACAACAAGGACTTGCTGGAGGGATTAAATCTAAAGCACAGAACGAAAATTAACGTCAGGGGGCATTATAAGCAAATACAACCAGCAAGTTTTAAAGCAGAGAAGTGGAAGAGATATTTCACACAGAGGGTGGTGGGTATATGGAACGGACTGCCATCTGAGGTAGTGAGCAACAGGGATTCAAACACCTTCAAGAACAATTTAGATAAATACTTAGCAGAGAGGGGACTAGAAGATTACTAATTCAATTAAAAGTGACAGCCCATATTAAAAGTGACAGCACATTTGGGCTCATGCCTTCTGCTGTCTCAGTTATTCATAAGTCATAATGCAGTTATGGGCCAGCCTTCCCTAAGGGAATGCCTTTCTAAACTAGCTGTCGATGTAGATGCAGCAGTAGCAGGCACACAGACTTAGGAGCTTCTCGACTCCCCGCTTCAAGTTACAAACTCCCTTTAAAAAGCATATATTTTTCTAGATAAAAACCCAATCTGTTTTAACTATTATCCTATATGTGGTTTTACAGTTTGTATACAGCAGTTTTTACACATCTCCTTTCTTAAAGCCATAAAATGTTTCCTTATAACATGTTTTATTTCACAGGAAGGCATGCTCAGCTGTTTCCTACAATCAGCAGCAGCATACAAACAGCAGACTGTTTAGCACAGGTATATTTGCTTGGATTTACTGCCTAACACTTTATGTTATACTTGTACTGAGGATTTGGGGGAGGGGGGGACTGTTTGCATTCTCCCATTAGTAACCAAACTGCCAAGCTCACACTCAAGAGTTTCTACAGCAAGGAGAGCTTTAGTCATTTATCTGACAATTACAACTCTTGGGCACTTTATTTTACTCTTGTTTAAAAGCAAAGCCTCATGTAATGCTTGTTCTGGTGGTCTCTGCAGACCAGCATGTGTGTTACATTCTTGGGGGTCACAGAAAAAAACTAGATAGAAGAAGAAGAAAAGCACCCCGATGGTGGCCAGCTCGCAAGGCACAGAGAAATACCAAAGGACAGAATGTACAAGACTTATACAGTGCAAAGAAAATGTAACTACAAGTTTATTTTACTTGTAGGAATTACTTTCTGCCTTGGATATCCCTGATTCAGTACAATGGGGAAGCTTTATTGCAGCAGGGCTGCTGTAACCATCACTACAGTGTTCTAACTGGGATGACCCTATCACACAGGGCCAAATATAAACAAACATGGCAGCCCCAAGGGACCTCAGAATGCAGAGGGCTGCTGGGAAAATGTCAAAGGGCAGCCTGTGTGCCCGGGAATTGCCCAGCCAATCAGAAGGGGCACTTGCAAAAGTAATATAAGGAACTGTTTTGCCAGCCAAAGGTGAGGTCAATTAGAGATTTATCAGAGTCCAGAGCGCCGGACTTCCTAGTACAAAGGCCTGCACTATGACCCAACGGCCAGTGCAGCCCCAGCATCCTGCAGAGAAGCAGAGTGCCTAAAAGGACCGCTACTGCTGTAAGAGTGAGATTTTGGAGGTTTGGGAGCAGAAAGAAAGGAGATTCTGGAGTTTGCTGCAGAGAGAGAGAGAGAGAGAGAGAGGGGGACAGACTCCTGGAGTTGTGCAGCCAGAGAAAGAGCAAAGGATTGGAGCTGCAGTGTGAGAGCAGAGATTGTAAATTGTGCAGTCTTGAAGTTAACAGTTCTGCAGCTGCAACTACAAACTGAGCCCCTGTGTTCCCCCTCCCAGTAGGGTAAGTTGTGAGAGTGCCAATAGCTGCAAGCAAGGGTGTGCTGAGGCTAAAGACAGAGCCCAGCCATCATTGTGTTTGTAAAAGCTGAAGTGAAAGTGCTGGGGCTAGAGACTGAGCCAGAGCCCAGACACCGTTGTGTTTGGAGAAGCTAAAGTGAGAGTGCTGGGGTTAGAGACTGTTCCAGAGCCCAGCTTCTAACAGTGTTTTCAAGGGTGTGCAACAGAAGGATCTAGGGGGCCATGCCTGCCCTGTCCCCAGACCGAAGAAGACCAGCGAGGAAGACAATGAGAGGCCTGCCTGGTGAAAAACATCTACAAAGGCCTCAGAGATGAAGCTGACAAGGTCAGGCAGTTAAATGGTACAGGGTAGGGGAATAAGAACCACAAAATAAGCAATATGTAAAAGACAGCAGGGCGAGTAAGGTGTAGCGGCCATGGAAGCCATGAAGAGATAATAACCCTACAGGGATTTCTAGAGGGAAAAAACATTTAAGGCCTAAGACGCTTACAGAGTAAAGGTCACCAAAGGTTACAAGTGATCATAATTTCAGATCCAGACTGCTGAAAACCCCTTTTTGATCATCAAAACTGTAAGCACGTCTGTGCGGAGGCTCAGGGGAGAACTTTATTAGCTAGCTAGCTAGTCAGGAAAAGGGGGTTAAGTCCTAGGCAGGACTGTGCCAAGCATAAAGCTGCACCCAGGCAGCAAAGTTAAAGGCTGCATCTGTTGAACAGTTATTTGGGCCCCAGCAAAAGATCCCCAGCATCAAAACCTGAACTGCAGTGTGGTACCCACCGTAGGGGACTATAGTGACTTTCCAGCTGCCAGTGGGAAGCTAGGTACACCCACAGGTGGGAGGTGGGGATATTTTGTGTGGGGTAACATTGTTACAACAGTTATTAATGTTGTTGTGCTATTTTCCTCGCTTTCCTCCCCTTCCCCCAAAATAAGTACTATTAATTATTCATGTTATATTCTGGTACTGTGAATCTTTGCCAGAGTGGAGGCATGTTATTGTGTGTGGAAGTGTCTTTGGGGGCAGCTATTGTATATTTCCTAGGGGGTGTAACCTGAAGTCTGTTCACAGGTATTCCCTGCCATTACCCCAACTGGGAGCACTGTGCCATTTCTCCTCTCTACTTCTGAACCCAGGCCGGCCCCCTCGGAGGAGTGTGCAGTGTGGACCACGAGGGTCCCGGAAAAGCCAGGGTAAGTCAAAGGGCTCTTACGCTACTGACACAGACAGAACAAGACTGCCCTCTTACACTACTGACACAGACAGAACAAGACTGCCCTCTTACACTACTGACACAGACAGAACAAGACTGCCCTCTTACACTACTGACACAGACAGAACAAGACTGCCCTCTTACACTACTGGCACAGACAGAACAAGACTTCCTTCTTACACTACTGGCACAGACAGAACAAGATTGCCCTCTTACACTACTGACACAGACAGAACAAGACTGCCCTCTTACACTACTGGCACAGACAGAACAAGACTTCCCTCTTACACTACTGACACAGACAGAACAAGACTGCCCCGGTTTACCTACGCTGAGTCGACAACACCGTTTTCTAAGTTCGGCATACCGAGAACCCCAATGTCAACAGGTGAAATTTTACCTGTCCGACATTGAAGTGTTTCTCTCCGGGGGAAGGGCTGCACTCCATGAGAGGGGTTGTGCCCCCCACATCCCCCCTTCTAAATGATTATCAGCTCCAAGCTGGAGTTGATTTGAAGGGGGCTGACACATGGTGAAAGGGCGAAATGTCGCCCTCAAGTCCCCCACAGCGACAGTTTTGAAACCTGTCAAAATTGTCGCTGTGAGGGATTTCGCCGTAAATGTTTTGATGTGGGGTCGGCACACCGACTGCCCTGTGGCTGAGTGTGCCATGAAAACAAATAACAACCAGACAACCACTCTAGCACCACCCACCACCAAAACAACACATTAAAGCTTCAGTATGATTAAAAAAAGAGCGGTTTTTAATATACCAAAAAACATGCAGAACTCCTAACAGCAAACTGGAAAAACACCAGCAGGACCCCACCAGCTCCAACTGGTTTTGCTCAAGTCACTATCAAGAAGTGTCGCACGCACAGTTATCCCATCCTTTTAAAGTCCATATTTAAAGGGTCATGCCCATCTACACAGTATATCACAGCATTTATAAATACTTCAGTTTAAAAAAACAGCGAGAAAAACACAGTTATGTGTGTGTGATCTGTCTGACCCACTCTCTGTTCTCTGGTGTACCTTTTGTAAACTAACTCTTATCTCCTGCTCCTGCCTAGGGCTTTCGACTACGCAGTATTCACACAGTCCATCCCTGGCAGACAGCACATTCACTCCTAGTCTCCGAAATGGCACTTCAGATGTGGCTACCCTCCTCCCCTCCCTGTCTGGGTATAAGTTCGCAGACAAAGGGATGGGACACCAGCTTCTGACTAGGCAGTGACACCAGATGTAGCAGGGCAATAAAACACAGTGCATTTTGTTATGCAGAAATAGGATTCTTTCAGTGATGGCGTTGACTCCGTCATGATGCAGGCTAATCTATATCTTTCCTCCCATCACAACTGGTGGGCATGGGCTTGGAATTAATTGTCTAAAAACAAACTTTGTTAGAAACGCAACAGTCTTTAGGCTCAGACAACAAGGATTCAGTCCAGGCTAGAATCGGATGCAATCAGGCACATCTTATTTTGAAAGTCAAAGGCTCAAGCGCCAGAACAGCTGGCTCCGTGGAGCTGAATATTTACAGTTCAATTCCTTCCCACAGAAACACTATGGCACAGTGGCCATGGCACAACTACTTACGGGACCTGAGTCCCGAACCTGGATCCTTCACACCACTTTTCCTGCTTTGTGAGCCATAACAGGCTCCTTCCTCTCACCTCAGCACTCTGTGGTGCTCAGTACATTTAGTCACTCGGTACTTTATCTCCGCCAGTGGGAGCGGGGCAAATCCTACATAGAAACATAGAAATTGTCAGCAGATGAGGACCACTAGGCCCATCCAGTCTGCCTGTAGGCCCTCTACATTGTATGTGGCCACTGACCCTATGTGATCAATGACTTTTCATCACTCCCTCCCCTCCCCTCTCAGGCTTCCCTTGTGCCTGTCCCAGGCATGCTTAAACCCCTCCACTGTGCTTTCCCCCACTACCTCCTGTGGCAGACTATTCCAAGCATCGCCTACTCTCTCTCTCTAGAAAAACTTCCTCACATTACCTCTTCATCTACCCCCTTCCAATTTCATATCATGTCCCCTTGTTCTAGAACTTTTTCTCCATTGGAAAAGGTCCCCCACCTACACCTTGTTTATGCCCTTGAGGTACTTGAAAGTTTCAATCATGCCCCCCCCACTCTCCTCTCCTTCAGTGAGTACATATTGAGACCCCTTAGTTTCTCCTCATATGTTTTGTGGTGTAAGCCCTGCATCATCTTTGTTGCCCTTCTCTGGATAGTCTCCACCTTATCTATGTCCTTGTGCAGGTGTAGCCTCCAGAACTGCACGTAGTACTTCAGGTGAGGACTTACCAATGGTTTATACAATGGCTTCACCTACCTCAGGCCTTTTCTCTCCTCGGGGGTTCTAATGTTAATGGGTGCAGTCCAACCTCCTCAAGCTGTCCACCCTGCTGATCCACGGGCAGGGTTTGCACAGGGCGGCAGCGACCATCCATCTGGGAACAGCTCTCTCCCTTTACTCTTCCACAGCAGCTCCATGTCTTGACTGGGGGGACATGGCTTTGGTTGGAGGTCCAGTCCGTCACTCTGGACCCTCCGGATCACCTCTCTCTCCCATTCAGTGACCCAGGCCCTCCATCGCAGCCCCTCAAATGCAGGCTTCTCTTCCCAGAGCCAGATGGGCTCCACACACAACTGGTCATCCAGATGTCCAGGTAGAAGGGCAACTGGGATCCAGCCATCACAACATTGTGTGGTTCAGCATAGGGACAGAGACTCACTTAAATCATACTAGGACAAAGGTTTTGGATTTCAAAAATGCTGACTATGCTGAAATGGGGAGGGATATCAAAGGAGTCCTGGAGAGAATGGGGCAGGAGGGGGAGTGGAAGAACAGTGGAAGCATCTAAAGGAAGCCTTACTGGAAGTAACAAACCAATGCATTAGATTGGCATCCAAAGGCAAGAGAAGGAGAAAGCCACTGTGGTTCTTGAGAGAGGTGGCGGTAAAGGTCAGGGCAAAAAGGAAAGGGTTCAGGAAATACAAGGAGACCCAAAGGGAGGAGGACAGGGAGGAGTACCTAGAGTGCCTAAGGGAAGCGGGAAAGACAGTAAGGAAAGCAAAAGCATGGACTGAGGAAGGCTTAGCACAGTCAGTTAAGAAAGGGGACAAGACATTCTTCAGGTACATCAGCAAGAGGAGGAAAAACAAGGGTGGAGGGGTTGCTAGGCTTGTGGGAGAGGGAGGGGAATGCAAGGAGGGTGACATGGAAAAGGCAGAAATACTGAATAAATATTTCTGTTCGGTATTCACAGAAGAGGGGGAAGGGTAGGGGCCACAGCAGTACAGCAATTGCCAAGGGGGTGAAGAGGTGGACAATTGTCCATCCACAGCGGAGAGGCTCCTGCAAGAGCTCACTATATTTGATGGTGGACAAAGCGATGGGACCAGATGGCATACACCCAAGAATATTAAGAGAACTATGAAGGGAGATAGTAGAACCTCTGGCAGCCATGTTCACCGAGTCATTCAACACAGGGGTGGTACCAGAGGAATGGAGGAGGGCACATGTGGTCCCTCTACACAAATCTGGCAGCAGAGAGGAGGCAGAGAACTATAGGACAGTCAGGTGCACCTCAGTAGTTGGGAAGATCATGGAGACATTGTTTAAAGAAAGGATAATGGGGCATCTAGAAGCCATCGGAGCCCAGGACCATAGGCAAGATGGATTCACAGTGGGGAGGTCATGTCAGACAAATCTGATTGATTTCTTTGACTGGGTGACAAAGCCAGTAAATCAGGGTGGGGCAGTGGATGTCGCTTACCTTGATTCCAGCAAAACCTTTGACACCGTCCCACATAGGAGGCTGATAAACAAGCTGGGTAGGCTGGGCATGGGGGACAGGGTGGTAAACTGGGTTAGAAACTGGCTAACAGAGAGGGGGACGAGGGTGGTGGTAAATGGGGTGCAGTCTGGGGAGAGGGAGGGAGGAAACCAGTGGGGTGCCGCAGGGATCGGTCCTGGGGCCAGTCCTGTTCAATGTCTTCATTAGAGACATTGCAGAAGGGCTGGAGGGAAAGGTCTGCCTGTTTGCAGATGGCACCTTGATCTGTAACACAGTGGATACCCTAGAGGGGTACAGAAAATGAGGAGGGACCTGGGGAAGCTTGAAAAATGGTCTGTGGACTGGCAACTGAAGTTTAATTCAAAAAAGTGCAAAATGATGCACCTGGGACACAGAAACCCTGGGGAAAGCTACAGGATTGGGGGGAGGGAGTTGCTGACAGTCACAAAGAAGGAAAGGGACCCGGGGGTTCTTATTTCAGATGACCTGAAAATGTCAAAGCAGAGTGCTAAGGCAGTTGGGAGGGCCAGTAGCATGCTGGGGCGCATAGGCAGAAGTATCACCAGCAGGAGGGAGGTAGTGATGTCATTATATAAAACCATGGTCAGGCCTCACATGGAGTACTGTGTGCAGTTCTGGAGGCCGCACCTTCGTAAGGATATTAACAGGCTGGAGACAGTCCAGAGAAGGGTGACTAAGATGGTACTAGGCTTGCAACACAAGATTTATGAGGAGAGATTAAGGGACCTCAGTATGTACTCACTGGAAGAAGAGGGAAAGAGGGGACATGATAGAAACACTCAAGTGCCTCAAGGGTAAAAACAAAGTGCGGGGGGACACATTTTCCAATACAGGTGGAGAACAAGAATGAGGGAGCATGACATGAAATTGGAAGGCGGGAGGTTAAGAGGGAATGTAAGGAAGTTCTTCTTCACAGAGAGGATGGTGGATGCATGGAATGTTCTGCCTCAGGAGGTGGTGGGATCGAGCACAGTGAATGGATTCAAGCATGCTTGGAAGAGGCATAGGGGAACCATAGCGGTACAGTAGCGGGTGGGTCAGAAGCAATAATCCAGCACAGGGTTTATGGGCAGACTAGATGGGCCAGGCAGTCCTTATCTGCTGACAATTTCTATGTTTCTATGTCTCTCTCTTTCTTTGGCTGCTGCGGACAGCTGTCCGCCCTCCCACTGGTGGTCCTGTGGGGCTCTGCTGCTACTTTGTGACTGGAGGGGCAATCTCTCCACCCTGTTCCCAGGCCTCCCCAGCCCCGACTGGCACCCCACCCCGGAAGGCCTAAGTGCAGGCCTCAACCACTCCTCACAAACTTCTCGACGACTGCCTGACCAACGGTCCCCCTCACACCAGTGGGCACCTGAATTCTCCCTCACACTGCCAGGTTCCTCCCCCTGGCAACCTTGCCACCGTGCATGCATGGACCAGATGCCAACAGGGTATCTTTAGTAACCCCCTAAATCAGCACGGGGTTACATATGATAACAAGGGAATACAAGCTATAATATTACAGTAATGACATAAAGCTGATAAATAAATAAACCCAAATGCAGTGTATCCTATCTCATACAACCACTGTTATAAACACATTCATTTATATATAAAATACATTCTTTTATATGTAAAATACATTCATTCATTTATATATAGAATACATATGTATCAGCTGCCCAAATATAGATACATATAAATCACTCTTCCTGTTCGGAAGACAGTCCACATACAAATGCACATAATACTACCTACTACTGTGTTATTGCAGCTCGTGGTCAGTGCAGCGAACTAGTGCTATCAATGCATCTGAGGAACAATTGCTCTGCCTTAATACCAGTGAGTCTCAGTGTGCATATTCTGAAACAATGTTCTCAAAAAATGTGGTCAAAAAGTATTTTACATATAAATGAATGTATTTACAGAACTGGTTTGTTGTATGAGATAGGATACACTGCTTCTGGGCTTAGTATAGCATAGAGGTTAGAGTAATGAGCTTGGTACATCCAGCAGACATGGGTTTGATTCCCACAACCTCCACTTGCATACTGTGTGACTCTGAGCAAGTCACTTAACCTACCCAAAGCTCTCAGGTTACCCAAGAAAACAGGCACTTGTACTTAGCGGACCTTACGTGGGGGGGAAGGAAGGAAGATTAACCTTATGTCATTACTATAATATTGTGGCTTGTATTCCCTTGTTATCACATGTATATTTTTCTCATACTTTTTTTAAACTGGTGTGTTTATCAATTTTGTGATACATGCATGGGCATGTACCTTTAAGTGTGAGCCTTAAAAGGTTGGGATAACTGTGTGTGAGACACTCCCTGATGATGCCTTGAGTGAAACTGGTTAGAATCGGTGGAGTCCTGCCGATATCTTTCCAGTTTGCTGTTAAGAGGTCTGCATACTTTTGATGTATTAAACACAGCTTTTTTTGAATCATGGAAGCTGTATGGTGTTATTTTGGTGGTGAGTAGTGCTGGAGTGGTTGTCTGGAAACTACTGACACGCCCTACTGGCAGAAACTGGCCTTACCAATGTCTGGCAGCATCTAAACCCACAACAGAGAGTATACATTTTCTTTTCCGTAGGCATAATAGTTATTTTATATTTATATGTTTTTGGTGTCTAAGGTACATCTTCACAAGGTAATGAAATACAAAACTATGTCTATGGTGGTTTCAGACTATGATCCTTTACTGTTACATATATTCCTGATCCCATCCCCCAAAATTCTAATGAGGAGCTGAACGTGGAAGATCTAAATTTGACTGATTTTAAACTGTCAGTTGAGACCACTACCAAAGAGTAGTTGTGTGACTGGGTTGAACCTGTCCAATTTGTTATGTAGAAAGAGAATCCGGACAAGACTGAGGTGCTGGTAGCGGACCTGGGTCACCATGCAGAGAAGTTGACTCCTGGGTCCTGGGTTTTCCTCTGGCCTTATGTTAGGGGTAACCAGTTGAGACCTTCTGAACAGGTGCGGAATCTGGGCGTAATTCTTGACAGTGAGCTGACGCTGAAAGCACATGTGTCAGCTGTTGTCAAGTCCTCCTTTTACCATCTGAGGAATGTAGCCCGGATAAAACACCTTGTTCCACATGATGACCTTCCGGTATTGGTTCACGCCTTTGCTTCTTCACATCTTGACTACTGTAATGCTCTATGTCTAGGGTTGCCGGGGGTGGATCTCCGTCGCCTGCAGCTGGTGCAGAACGCTGTGGCCAGGTTGTTGACTGGGTTGCCAAGAACTTGCCATATCGCACCTGTGCTGCACGAACTGCACTGGCTGCTGGTGCGATGGAGAATCACCTTCAAAGTCACGCTGCTGACCTATAAGACCCTACACGGACAGGGACCGAGCTACTTGCAAGATCTTCTTCAACCCTACCACACTCTCCGCCCACTACACTCCGCCGACGGGGGATTGCTAGAGATTCCCAGGGTTCTCCTTCAGTCATCTGGGGCCAGAGCTTTCTCTTTTGTGGCCCCAACCCTGTGGAATTCTCTACCTCGTCGGATTTGAGAGAGCCTGTCCACAGAGTCATTCAAGGCATTTCTGAAGAGTTATTTATTTGAACAAGCCTTTGAATAGGTCACCCTGTTGCCTTTTAATTGTTTTTAGATTCATATTTATTGTGATCGTTGTTATTCTGTTTGTATCTGCGCTTTGATATTTTGAAAAGTGCATCACAAATAAAATTTGATTTGATTTGATTTGAAAAGCAAAGATCCGTCGTCTTCTCCTTTTCTGCTATTTATCTGATTTTTTTCTGATTGCACAATCACATTTTGCTGGGCACCCTGAGGATCTGGCCAGTCTGAAAGGTCCCACACTTTCCCATGCTATCTCCTTGTCTTCATTTGCTGTTTCTGGCTTTTCTCCCCCCTTGCTTCTCTGTAGTTGAGAATAAGTTTGAAAATATTTATTTATTTAAAAGTTGATAACCGTGAAAAGCACCATGAGCCAGAGCTCATTTCCAGGACCAACCCAGGGGGAGGGGATTACAGAATTATGAACAGATACAACTGCAAATATCACACAGTAACAGGCAGTGAAGAAAACAGGCCATGTAAAATGTACAATCATGTATAAACTAGGAACTACGTACAGTCATTAATTAATTTATTTATTCTTTGTTAACTGGGTAAGGCCCACTAAGCACAAGTGCCTGTTTTCAGGGGCGACCTGGGAGCTTTGTGCTGGTTAAGTGACTTGCTCAGAGTCACACAATATGCAAGTGGAGGCTGTGGGAATCAAATCCAGGTCTGCAGGTACCAAGCTCATTACTCTAACCTCTAGGCTATACTGCCAGTCATAAATAAACTTTATTTGTTTATTTTATTTGTTTAATTAGTATTTCGGAAAGACCTTTGAGCGTGAGCTCTTTTACAAAGGTTCCACGTCAGGGTGGACAATAAGACAATACACATATTCAGTGGTTACAGAGGCCTGATTATTAGGCATTAAAGAGTGATTACATGACAATTAGACAAATAGGAGAAAAAAAACTGAGCAGTTGTAATTGAATACTAAGTTATTTCTGATCGGTTGCCCTAGGTAGCACACCCCTGGAAACCTCCAAATCCATTGATTGACTATGGCAGAGTAACTGCATAGGGTTTAATGCTATCCCAGATGGCGAGAGGCTGGGTGACAGTGAAACAAGGGGGATTGGGTTTGAAACCAACCGCGGAGAGCGAGAGGTGGGGGGATAGTGAAACGGGGGTGCTGTGATGGGGAGAACTTGGACACTATGTACACTATGTACAGATAGGTACAAAATGTGAAGCTATATACAGTAAATACAATGAAGAGGCAGCTATTTTACAGCAGTTTTGTCCTAAAATGGAAAGGAATTTTAGGCATATTGTGGTCATTGGCAGCTAGGAGGGGGAACAGTTGCAGGAGGAGACCGAGGTTGGTCTGAGTAGGCGCTTAATATAGGGGAAAGAGTGTGCAAGATGGGCTGGGAGGGGAAAGCTATTTCAAAGGGAGGGAAACTTGTAGGAGAAAGACAGTTTACCAGCTGAGGTCTGGATGCATGGGACAGAAAATGTGCAGGCACAGCTAGATCGAGAGTTGTTCTGTATGTTATGTTCTCTGAAAATGATGTTTGATGTTTGCTGTTTTGATACTGGGACTTCATTGTAAATGAGTTATGCTCAATTGAATGTTTTCCTTATTCATATGAATAAAAAAAGATTTACTACTACTTACTACACTTACTACTACATATGGTGAGGGAGACACAGAAGAAAGGAGGGAGATGAGGTATGTAGGAAGAGACCCAAACCAATACTTGGCTGTGAAGGTAGAGCAGTGAGAGGAACGCCTCTGCACAAGTTACTGGAGAAAGAGGGCGGAGTAGAGGTTGCAGTGGTGAGTTAGCAGGAGGGAGCAAATTGACAAAAACTGTGGGAAAGGACATCCAGTTTGGCAAGAGAGGTGGCTGGGGCGGCACTAAAAACTATGTCGGCATTGTCAAAGGCAGTGAGGATCTATTTGACTAACAGGTCTCATCTTACGGGGAGTGTAAGGGCAAAAGCTAAATGGCCACAATTGTGACTAAAATGAGTGGCTCAATGCTCAAACTGAGTTAAGCAAAAATCCATACAAAATACAAATCACATAATGAGCATAGGCAGAGTCCGTCATAAAATGTACTAGGCAGTAAACAAGTAAAGCAGGGAAAGCAGAACGTGACAGGCGGTGCCCTGTCAAAGGTATTTGTGCTATAAATAAAAGGTATTTGTGCTGTAAATAAAAGGTATTTATGCTGTAAATAAAGCATTGTAGGATGGTGCAGCTGACTAAGGTCAGGTAGCCAGTTCCAGGCAGTGTATCAAACTGGGCTCTTCAGACATGTCCATGACTAAGGTCAGGTAGCCAGTTCCAGGCAGTGTATCCAACTGGGCTCTTCAGACATGTCCATGACTAAGGTCAGGTAGCCAGTTCCAGGCAATGTATCAAACTGGGCTCTTCAGACATGTCCGTGACTAAGGTCATGTAGCCAGTTCCAGGCAGTGAATCACCAACACACAGTAAATGACCATATTACGTAATATGATTGCTAGGAGCAAATCATAACATTAGTCCTGTTTGGGGTGTAACTTTCAAATTGTGTATATAAGCTGTGCATGTATAACATCAAGTGGAATCATGTAACATCTAAGGCTAAGTGCAACTGGCACTATAATACCACTGCTAAATAAATTATTTTTGATTTTCCGTTGGTCTCGTTGGGTAATTATATTAAGTTGTTAGTAACATTAAGTATACGTTACAGGGAGGGAGAGGCTGGCCTTGTGCTGATGGAGTAACCCAAGTTTAGGGCAGTTTGGTGTGGAGCACACCAAAATGGTAGGAGACATCCAGGGAAGGGTCGAGTCAGACACCCAGGTACTTGTAAGTGCTGACATTGTCGAGAGGAGTACCCGCTGCTGAGTAGAAAACAGGTAGTGAGGGAAGTTTGGCAAGTTTTTGTTTGGAGCCGAGGTCATGGCAACTGTTTTCTTGATAGTCAGTGTAAGGCAGTTGGCATCAAACCCAGCTGTGACTGCTGAGAGGTCATTTTGAAGAGTGGGACTGGACAGCTTGTGTGAATGGTCCAGACAGAAAAAGGACGGTGTTGTCTGCGTACATGTGAATATTGGAGTGGGTGCATATGGAGGGAAGGTCATTGATGAAGAGAGAAAAAAGAACGGTCCAAGAATAGAGCCCTGGGGTACACTGACAAGGATGGGGAGGGTGGGAGATGAGATATTATTAATAGATACTGATTGGGAATGGCCAGTTAAATAGGAATTGAACCATGGCACTGAGGCAGGGGATAGACCAATGGAGCATAATTTAGAAAGTAGAAGGGGGTTGGAGACAAAGTCAAAGGCCTTGGCTAGGTCAACGAATATGGCAGAGGTGATATGGCCAATATCCATGGCGGTGTGGATGGCATTAGTGAAGCAGACAAGGGAGGAGGAGGTGATGGAATGGGATTTTCTGAAGCCAGACTGGAATGGGGAGAGGGTATTGGAAGTGGATAGGAAATTGTTGAGTCAGTGGAGGATGAGGGATTTTTGGACTTTGGCAAGGGCTGGCAGGAGGGAGATGAGTAGGGTCAGACTGGGGTACAGGGGGCCCACCTGGAAAGAGGGTACAAGGGCCCACCTGGAAAATCAATACAGGAGGGCTCAGTATTCCACTTCAATTTGATACATTAGCTCTGTGATTTCATCTTACATTTATCTACAGTATTCCAGATACCCCATTTAATTAGAAAAAAAGATGATAAATACAAAAGTTTTCAGAGTTCAGAAGGTGACCACGTCCCCAACTGAGGGGGTCTACCTGGAAATTTCCAGGTATCCAGGTGGGCCAGTCCGACCCTGGGATGAGGCAGTAGTTGCCAGGGAAGGTGGGATCATCACCTTTGAAAAGAGGGAGAACTTTAGCAATCTTCCAAGCTGTAGATACTGTGGTGGTGGAGAGTGAGAGGTTTATGATACGGGTTAAAGGGGTAATTATTGAAAGGGTGGAGATTTTGATGAGCCTAGGATGCAGTCCATCGGGGCTAGACTTAGTGGGGTTTAGGGAGGTAAGGGCTCTCAGAATCTTAGAGGGTAAGATTGGAGATAGTTTAAACCCTGAGAGCTGTGGGGGAGACAGGGAGGAGGGCGATGTCCCAGGTGGAGCAGCGCTGGAGGTAAAATGCTTATTGAGGGCTGCAGCAACAAGGCAGGGGTCAGAGCTAACTTGGTTTAACTTGGTGCATATAGATAAAGTAGGCTAAAGGACCATTCATTTGTCTCCCACACATAGTGGGCATATTAGTTGACACTTGTAAGTATTAAATATTCATCTAATTTTTTTTTAAAGGATTGTATTGTGGCTACCTCCACAATTTCTTTGGGTAAATTATTCCATAACTCTGCAGTACGTACACTAAAGAAGTTTTTATGTCTAACAGTATGTACTCTATTAGTGACAATTTGTTTGTCATGAGATCTTAAATTTACTGTTTTTTAAAGTCTGTTTAAATTACATTGTTCCATTATAATTGGGTCTTTCATAATCCGATACATAAATAACAAGTCTCCTCTAATTCTTCTGGTTTCCAAAGAAAAGAGATTTAAACACTCTAACCTTTTGTCATATTTCAAGTTTTTTAATCCTTTAATGGATTTAGTCGGTCGTTTTTGTACTCTTTCTATTTGTATTTTATCCTTTTTAAGATAGGGGCTCCAAATGGGTGATCCATAATCTAAGTGTGGTATTACATAGGTCTTATATTGTTTCATAATACAAGATGTGTGTCTGGAAATAAAAGCTTTTTTGATAGAACGAATAATACTATTACATTTCCCAATGATTTTTACTATATGTGAACTCGAGGATAATTGTGAGTTAATCCATACTCCTAGGTCTTTTTCACATTTACTATTTTTTATTCCATTAAGACTATATTGGTGTTTCTGGGTTTTTTTTCCAAAATGTTTTACTGCACATTTAGTTTCATTAAATTTCATCCTATTAGTTTCTCCCCATTTTTAAATTTTTGACAGACTTTCACATAATTGCTTGTATTTTAACAATGATGATACATCACCACCCAGTTTTGTGTCATCCGCAAAATTTGTAATTGCTGAATCAATCCCTGCACCCAAATCACTTATAAATAAACTGAACAGGATCGGACCCAATACAGACCCCTGAGGGACCCCACTACACACTACCCCTTCATCAGAAAGGACTGAGTTAATTCTTACTGTCTGTTTTCTGTTTGTTAACCAATTCCCAATCCATCTTACAATGTATTTATTTAGTCCTAGATCGCCTAGTTTTTGTATTAGTTTGTTATGTGGTACTGTATCAAATGCTTTCCCTAAGTCCAATAAGATGACATCAATAGGTATTCCTTTGTCTAAATTACTACTAACAAAACTATAAAATGATAACAAATTTGTGTTACACGACAGTCCTTTCATGAAACCATGTTGAGAAATATCCTGTATACCTAAAGCAATTATATCTTTTTCAATTTTACTTTTAATTAGTTGTTCTAAAGTCTTACAACAAATTGACGTAAGGCTGATAGGCCTGTAGTTGGCAACACTTGATTTATTACCCTTCTTGTGTATCAGGACCACAATTGCATTACGCCAATCTAATGGAACTTCACCTGTAAGAATGGATTTGTTAAACAGAGTGATCAGGGGTCCAACAACCACGTCAGACAATTGCTTCCAAATTATAGCATCAATATTATCGGGACCTGATGAAGATGATGTACGTAAGTTGTATAACTCTTTAATAACCATTTCTTGGGTGACTCTAAATACTTCTGAATTCTCTACTCCTGGGGTGGTTACATTTGAGTTATTAACTTTATAGATTTATGTAAAAAAAAGTGTTAAAGCTATTGGCAATCTCCTTATTATTATTCTTAGTGATACCGTTAACAGTGACTGAGTTGATTCTATTATTTGTTTGCTTATTATTATTGATATTGGCATAGGCCTTAGGATTTTTGTTTGAGGCTAATTTATTTTCAAGTTTTATTTTCTCTTTTTTTATTAGTGATTTCAACAATCTCTGTTGGATTCTCAACTTGCTTAAGTTGATTAGTGATGGTTTTGACTTATGTTTTCTGAACACTTTCCTTTTTCTTATTTGATGCTTAATTGCCTTACTAAACAGCATTTGATTAACTCATGAATTTTTGATTTTAGTGTATCCCACATTAGGTTTACATCCTTTTCATAAAAAGATGTCCCCAGTTTATATTACTAAAAGCTTTAGCAAATTCTTGCCAGTTGACTTTTTTATAGTCATGCGATAAAGGACAATCATTAATTTTAGTCTTTCTAATATTTAATATACATTCTATAGTTTTGTGATCACTACAGCCCAGCTGAGTGTGAACTTCTATATTGTTAATTCATTCTTTAGAGTTTTTAATTACAAGATCCAGGATGTTCTTTCCTCTGGTGGGGAAATCCACCATTTGATGACAACCATAGGACACTAGGGTATCAATTAGTGCTTTTTCGAAAGCAGTGACTCCTGTCATTTTATTCCAATTAATACCTGGTACATTAAAGTCTCCAAGTAGTATAGTATCACCCTGTTTACAGGCAAAATTAATTTCCTCAATTAAGGAACAGTTATAGTTGCTATTACTATTTGGAGGTCTATAGCAAATGCCCAATACTATTTTTGTTGTGTGAGGAAAAATAACATTTAGCCACAGTGTTTCCATTGTTCTGTCTGGGGGACCTATTCTATCAATTTGCTGACATTGAATCATTTCAGATACATAACAGCAAACACCTCCTCCTTTCCTGCCTGTTCAATTTTTGGTAAAAAGTTGATACCCTGGGATATTATTTGACCATTTACTGCTCTCGTCCTACCAAGTTTCAGTTATACAAACAATGTCTATATTATGTATTTTTATAAGTATTTTTAGTTCGGTTAATTTAATATTATTAAGGCTTCTGGCATTTATACTCCAAATCTTTAGTTTACTACTGTAGGTATTTGGGCTTAACTGGGGTCCCTTATCCCCCCTTACATTTAGTTTAAAGACTTCAGGATAATGTTCTCAAATGTTCTTCCCAGTTTGTAAGCACCTTGCTTACTTAAGTGTAACGCATCCCAACAAAATAGTGATCTATTATCACTGAATGTTTCCCAATGAGGAATAGAGGAGTATCCCTCTTTGAGTGTCCATTTCCTCATCCATTCATTTATACATTTGATTTTTCTCATTGTCAGATAGTTAGCCTTGGGTACAGGTAATATTTCTGAGAAATAGATCTCACAATTAAGTTCTTTTAGTTTTTTTCCCAAATTTATGTATTCCTATTTCATTTCATCAATTGATAGTTTCTTTAAGTCATTTGTTCCTGCATGTATTATGACTCAGGGATTTGAACCAGAGTTGTGCAGGATGTCAGTGCACATGGAATGTATATCATTTATTCCTGCTCCTCTGAAGGAAGAACAAGCTATGTTATGTTTGTCCCTCCTGCACACAATTTTGTCTGTGTATTTAATTATTGAGTCACCTAAAACAAAATATTGCCTATGTTGCTCCTTAGTTCATTGAGTGTCCATAGGCTGTGTGTTATTTGTCCTGTCTGTTTGGTTTTCCAGTATACCCAGCTGGGTCTCATCATCTCTTAGAGGTTCTGGGTTATTGTGTATATTTTTGGACCTTCCTCTCTTATCTTTTGTCAGATTTTTCATAAGATTCTGGTTATTCATAGAGTCAGACTGTGGTTCTGATGAACCAGCTGGTTGGGACGATAAGTTAGAGGAGTCACTAATCATATCATTACCTTCACTAACTTGCAGTTCTGTGCCGTTACCAGCAAGATGCTCCCCAGACTGAACATTGTCCACACCATCCCCCAAGTTCAAGTCAATTAGAGGTTCATATCTATTGCTCAGTTCTAGCTTGTTTCCCAATGCCCTGCACCTAGTCTTGGATTTATGACCCACTGTTACTTCTGCCCAGTCATCAGTATCAATGTTATTACTGTTCTCACTAAGTATTGAGCGTTTTCTTTTTTCCTTTTGTACTGTACCACACTGTAGATTATCTATTCCTGTTTCATCATGCCCTTGATAATTTTCAGATGTTCCCGCTTTTGATGTTGCATTACCAGTATGGAGGCCAAATGTGTCTTGTTGCATTTCGATTGCAGTTAACCTTTTGTAAAAAGTGTCAATATCTTCTCTCAGTACACTGTTATTGACACATTTTATACAAATATATAATGAAGTTTTAGGGAGTGAGTCAAATAATGTATACATGTGACAGGTATGACACATTAGACCAGTTTCCCCATCCAGTGTCATAATGACAGCTCTCCTACTGGTAGTAGTCAGATTTGCAGCAATAGTACTGGCAGAAGATGGACAGTCCAGTGAAATTAAATCACTCATAGTGTTTATAAAATATGCTGTAGCAGCAGTTAAACGAGGTATTAATGTACTTACAGACAGTTTACTCTATGATCGTTTGTCCCTCTTGCCCTCTTACACTCTTGACATGCCTGACGCGCAGACTCACATGTCTTTGCAGTGCATCTTAAATGCGGCGCATAAATTAGTGCGCCCACCCTGCTCGCTGCAGGCTTCCTTATGAAGGCCCAGATGACCCAGGAAGTACTGTTAGGGTCACGGAGTGGCTAGATACCAAAAGGTGTAAATAAAGTTAAAACTCTAAAATAACCACCATTTGTGGCTTAGAACAGTTCTACAATCACTCCTGGTGTATTTGTCATAAGACAACCTCCAAAATTACGAACTGTAGTTCACGAGTGAAATCTTAAAGAACTACACTCCTCTTCCTAGTCCCAGTGTGAACTAGGGCTCCAGAATCTCGTGATAGCGACTAACAGCGAGTGCAAAGCTGCTCAAGTCAATGTTATATTTAAAGTAAGAAAACACAGCAATGCAGTTCAGAAAATAGTTTTAAATACGCAGTAACAAGTTTCATATCCAGAGCTTAAAGTTTTTGTGATAAGATAAGTGAGCCATCAACCTGGATGGGGGGACGGATTGGGGGTGCAGGAGTGAACAAGCATCCTGCCAGAAGGGGGAAGGAGTACTGTTTGAGGGGTGCAGACGGGATTTAAAGAAATTAGATTTGGCATAGCGGATGCTTTGGGTACAGCTGTTGCAAAGAGTATGAAAGGACTGAAGGGAGGCTCGACAGCCTGAGGATTTAGAGGGATGCCAGGCACAGTCACAGGCTCTGCACATAGCCAGGATGTCTGGGGTGATCCAGGGATATTTGTGTGAAGCGGGGATCCTTGGTTTGTAAAAATACATAGTTACTGTATGTTGTTTGAAATCAACTGCAGAAATCTATTTCAGTTTATTAGAAAAGACAGTACGCTGTAAATAAGATAGATTTGACCTTGAGAAACCCTTTGACCTCCTCTAGCTTGTTAACGGAACTGGCTACAGGAGGCACTTCCAGACATCCTCTTCCATTTTGTTCCACTTGCTGTGGAGCCTGGATGCACTTGTTCAGGAAAGAAACTGACAAATTTGTTACATTTTGTGAAAAACAGGATGCCGTGAGAAACTATGAAGACAGCAGGTGTTTGGTTTTCCAGTTTTAGCTTTACATTTGGAGATGCACTGAGAAAGACTTTTGCTTGGACTGCCTGTATTAAAAGCCGTCCTGTACAAATGTTATTATTTTATTGTTTTTTTATAATAATGTTCTACTTGTGAATTTTTATAACTGCTCTGAATTTGCCTATGCTTCCTGACCTTGCCTGTACGACAACCTGCAGCAAAACCCTGAAAGGGGAGGGGGCAATGTCCCCTGCAGTTCAGTGGGATGCAGTGACGGTGGTCCTCAAAGAGGCCCTCATTAATTATTGTCCTGGGACAGAGAAGCAGTGGCAGGCTCGCATGTCCTACAGTTAGAACAAGAGACTAGAGAAGTTGAATTTCAGCACTGACTTACATCGAATCCCCTGGCAAAAGCACACTGGGAAACAAAACAAAAAATTAGAGCTAAACAGACTCCTTGAAACACATGTGGAGGGTGCACTGCCAAGGGCAAAAACCACAGATATCATGAAGGGCATAACAGAGCTGACAGATTGCTGGTCCTCACCTTATGAAAGCAACACCGTAGCAGGACAGTGTTATGAATTAAGGACGTGTGGGGGGGGATTAGTCCCTTGCCAATCCCTTAGACATTGCTGGGTTGTTTGTGCATTATTACTTCACAATGTATGGCCAGATGAGTACCCCAGATATGCTGAAGAAGGTAGAAACTTTTTTGGCAGGGGTTACCCTCCCAACTCTTACGGTCCTGGGAAGTGATCAGGTGGATAAGCCCATTGGTGCAGATGACCTTTGGAATAAGGATAAACACTTACAGAATGAGACATCGCCTGACAAAGATGGCATGCCTTCAGAGTTTTATAAAACATTCATGAGTCTACTCCTCCCACCCCTGCTGGACTGCTTTCAGGGCATTCTTGAGGGGGGATACAATTCCCGAGTCATGGTGGTTCACCCAAATCTCCATACTATCAGGATATATATACATACATAGTATGTACATACAGTATATACATACAGGGAAAGAGCCAGAGCTATGCAGTTCCGGCTATACAATATCGTTATTTAATGCTGACTTGAAATGTTTTACTGGTATTTTGGCAGACAGACTCCAGCAGGAGGTCCCCTCAGTTGTGCACCCAAATCAGACATGATTTATTTCTGGACAGTTCTTGCAGGTTAACATAAGATGGCTACTGAATATAATCTCTTCACAGAGAAGACACAGGGCATTCCAACTGGCAATCTCCATGGATGTGGAAAAGCATTTCATAGGTTTAATTGGCAATTTTTACTAAAAACCATGCGGATTATTAAATTCGGCCCTAAAGTTCTACAAGCTCTCTCTAGCCTTTACATACAACTGCAAGTGAGGGTGAATGTTACTGTAACCCCCTACAAATGGGGGTTCCTGAAAAGTCTTCCCTGAGTTTGCCTAAATGCTCACTGCCAGGCTGGTGTCCTGCATTTTAGCAGTTTAAACGTTATTGCCAGAGAGTGCCTGTATAGCTTCCGTGTTCTGTCTCTTTAAGAGCTGCCTAGATTGTAGTTATAATTAATCTGGGAGGGGGCTGAGTGTTTCCATGCTTGAGTCCCGCCCGGGCTGCCAGATAATCGCTCCCTTTCTGCCATCGCTATTAGCACAGAGGGAGCTCTGTCAGAAGATGTGCTTGTTTGCTGGTTATCTAATAGAATGGTAAAGATATTGTAATTTGTCTAACCTGCCTTCTTTGCAGCATGGACAGCTCTGATTATTTCCACCATCTTGGTCCTGGACTGCCAAAACGGGCCAATCAGTACCTTTGGGGACTTTAAAATGGAGCCTGTCCCCAGGGGTCTTAGGGGAGCAAAATTCTGCCTGAATTTTAGTTTTTTTTTTTTTTGCACCTAAATGAACCTGGAGGGGGAGCCCTTGTTGTGAATGACAGAGAAATCAGCCAACAGAACCTTTTGGATCCTGGGGAAAGTCTCAGGCTGTTTGCAGCTACTTTCAGTTTGAGTTGGGAAGTGAAAGAAGTAACAGCCCGAGATAGTCCAGCAGTAATCCTGCATAGATTCGCGCGAGAGAACTGTGAAAGGGCTGAGTTTTGGCCTGCCAGTCTGCCTGCTGTCCCTGAGAGGGAAATTGTAGTTTATTCAGACTGAATCCGAATTGTGAGGACGATTTAAGCCACAGAACTGCGACCAGTCTTTAACCTGAAGAAGACCGAAGATTTGCTGAATGCGATTGGCCTGTCAGGATTTCCAGACACCTCTGAACTCCCGGTTTGTGCAGAGACTCTGTAATTGCGACCGGATAGCAATCTGCCTGGTACAGTAGAATTTCTTACATGTAAATGTGCTGTTAGTGAGTCATGATTTGGTTCCCCACTGTGTGCTGAACTGTGTTCTGCTTGCTGGAGGCTGTATCCAGCTCCAACGGACTAAATCTGGTTGCATCTCCATTTGGCCTGAGCCTTGCCACACTGGCCCAGCCAGACTATCCTCTACACAGAGAAAGCCATCGACAAGAGACCTGCCTGGGGATCAGCCCCCTGCTTAACGCCTTGAACAGGAATGATGCCTTGGTGATAGGTGTGGGTCCTGCTTCTCCTGGCACTCCAGCTCAATAACCTGCAGTCTCGATTTCATCCTGCCTGTGTCCTGTATTGGGTATTGTGAGTAAACACCAGGGTAGCTCCCTGCAACAATAGCTAAATCTAAAGCGTTGTCATCTGATTGCTTTGTTGTCTTTTTCTTCATGAACTGAGCCCTTCGGCTCTAGATTAAAAATAGTGTGTTGTGCATGTTGCTTTCTTCCATCACAGTTCCCCAACCAGCTGCGACGTCGGCCTACCACGGGCAACGGTCCTGGCTAGCCCACCTTTTTCCTACCTGGGTACCCAGAGTGTGTGACTGTGTAGGGACTCTGAAGTGCATGCATAACTGTCTGATTGATTTAGCCTTTAAGCCAATCAACCTGATTATGTCCCTCCCTTGTTCAAGTCCCCTGAATAAATCAGATTTAACTTTTTGCATTTAACCTGACTGTGATTCCAGTTTGTGCCAAGAGTACTGTACTGTTGCTATTTGCTGTGCATAACCTTGTTTTAGAGGGGGCCCCCAGGGTCGAGCTAGAGGAACCAGCCCTGGTGGTAAGTGTAAACAGTGTGGGTAATTGCATGGTGAATAAGGGTCACTGTGAAGGTGATTATTGTATATTGTTCAAGCCACTAGAAGGGAAAGGGGGGGGGTTACAGTGTCCCAGAGGGATGTGCCCAGGTTAGCTTGACCACTAACAACCCTGACCTCCGGGTGGAGGCACCCGTTTCAGTACCCAGGTCCCTTAACCTGCTACTAGCCAAGCAGGCAGGGGTAGTAGCCCTTGGGATAGCACCACCTAGGGGTTACATTAATGATATGAACTACTTATTTTCAACCTTCCAGAGTCACTAGACAGTGATACCCTCCAACCCCTCTGCTGTTTGCTCTTGCTGCAGCGGTGTGGCAGGACATTAATATCGGGTAGAATACTGGGGGGGGGGCAAAGGCTCTTTTTTTATGCTGATGACGCCATATTCTGTTTGAGCCAGGTGCTGCAAGACATCAGGAACCCCACTGACAGGTCACCATTAACATTACCTAAGGTCAGTGGGGTGGTGTAGAGCCCTCGAATAAGGGGTGGGAAGCCAAAAAGTAGTTAATATTCTGTATATGAAATCAAATGAGACACTATTAAAAGCCTTTTGGGTGTCAAGACTTGAACTGATAGTTGGGATGGCCTGATGGGTCATGTGGCTGATCAATAACAGGGTGCATTTAATGTTGTTGGTCGTTTGCCGGGTTTGTACAACACCAGATTGGTCTGGGTCTATAAGGACGGGTACAATATCTAATCCATGAACCATAATTCCTGTAAATACAGTACATAGATACATAGACAGTGTCGGCAGATAAGGGCCTATGGCCCACCCAGTCTGCCCATTTGAGCTTGTAAATTCAATTCGTTTATTTGTCAATTCAGTAATCTGTAGTCCATGCATACCTCTCAACTGTCCCTGATTTTCAGGGACATCCCTGATTTTGACTCAAAATTTTACTCTGTCCCTCCTAAAATTTGTGGTTCCATGGCTAAACAGAGGGATTGTAAGCACAAAATAACATTAAGCATTAAAGTTACAGACTTCTTCTTTAGAAACTGCATTTTGCACTAAGCCCTTTATTCTACCAGTTTCCTGAGTGGATATCACTAATTTTGAAGATGTGTCCTTGAGTTTGGTCCTTTGTCCCTGATTTTTTTAAACCTTGCCCCTGATTTATGAGGCAGGAGGTTGAGAGGTATGAGTCCATGTTTAGGACAAATATGGGGTTAGTGTTACAGAAACTCCCTTAATGTATGTGTGTGTCCCATTGATTTGCTCTGTAGTCGGTCACAAACAGTGCTGCTGGTAGATTGCACCAGAAGACATATGAAGGGAGACTAAAGGAGCTTAATATGTATAGCCTCAAGGAAAGGAGGGAGGGGGGACATGATAGAAACTTTCAAGTACCTCAAGGGAATCAACAAAGTCCAAGCGGGTAGCATCTTTCAAAAAAGGAGGTGTGCAAGAACAAGGGGGCACAATTTGAAGATAGAGGGGGGGCAGCTCAGAGGTAATATAAGGAAGTATTTTTCACAGAGAGGGTTGTGGATGGATGGAACAGCCCGGTGGAGGTTGTGGAGTCAAAACAGTGGTGGAATTCAAGCATGCATGGGACAGCCATAAGGCAATTCTAGGGGGTGGGTGTAAAAAGAAGTAGGCTGCTGGTTAACTAGGATCTGCAGCTTATCCATTAGGTAGGGAAATGGGCAGACTGGGTGGGCCAAGCGGTCCTTATCTGCCGTCAAATTCTATGTTTCTATGTTTCTATGAAACTCGCTGCCTTTCCAGGTTACAACAAATCCCTCCCCTTTAGTGTACCTAAAGCTGAGCTTCAGGTGCTAACTGTGTCAGGGGGAAGGGGAGAAAAAGCATGTTCAATGAACTCCAAAATGTCCCACTGATTTGCTCTGTAGTCAGACACAAATAGTGCTGCTGGTAGTTAAAACTCACAGCTCTTCCAGGTTACAACAAATCCCTCTTCTAAAGCTGAGCTTCAGGTGTCGTTTGCTGGAGGGGGGGAGCAAAATCTTGCTCAACCAACTCCAAAATGTCCCTGGATTTGTCCTACAGTCAGTTAATTGTTAAATTCTCTCACTACATAAATATTCACATAACACAGGTACTAGTGATTTAAAGGAGTTTTTCTATGTTTATCTTTTAATTCTTGGTCTTTATTCTGGAAACTTTCTCAGTGCCAAAAGTTAGAATAGAGACAGCAGGAGGTCGTTCCTTTAATCTCAGAGCGGCTGTATTACAGAACTCCTTATCAGAGTACATCAGTAGCCTTAATAACTAAACGTTGTCTTCCAGAAAAAGAAGCTATGTAGTTACCATAACTGGAGGTCTTCCTGAACATCTTCTCCATAGGTTACCATCTATGGGTCTGGGCCAAAGACACCAGGACCCTGCAAGAGCAAATCTTTGGCCAGGGGACCGGTAATGATTACTGGGCAGGGCACCTGTGCATCCCCAGGTGGTGCCACTCACTAGTCAGTTACCGTTGCTGGCTCCCTCAATGACCTCAGTTCTGTTTGCCAGAAAAGAAACAAAGTGGGCAAAGATTAAGAGAGGGCTGGGAAAACACACTAGCCCAAATAAATACGGAAAGAATATAGGAAAACTAAAGAAACAAGAAAACAAAAATCTGACTACCAACTTCTAGACAGAAAAACAGGGCTACACCATGGCAACACAGGTAGTTAGTTTGGGTTATGGAACCAGAGTCTCAAATCACCACTAGCCAGGCAGCGAGAGAAGACTGGAAAGGGTAGTGGGAATAAGGCAATGCCCCGTATACATGTAGGCTCTGGCTGACACAGAAAGATGGGGTATTCAAAAATGGGACCCATTTGCAACAGAAATGGCACAAGGGTGCCACCTGGAGCAGTTGTAAGAGACTACTGAGAAGCAATCAGCATGTCAGCAGTCAGAGTGCCCTCCCTCCCCAAAGAGAACATGGAGCAAACAAGTAAGTGATGCATGTGGCATTGCAGGGCTGTTCAGCCCAAATGGAGTAGAGATGTAACCATCTCCTAAGTTATCCCTGAGCCAGGTGAATATAACAGCCAGAATATTTCTTAGGGTAAAACCATGCCAAACAAAAAGTAAAGGGACTGTCTGGCATAGCCAGGAGAAAACAAAGTAAGAGGGTGACCTGCCTCCTCTTACATGCAACTCAATGTACCCTGCACCAAGTCTAATTCGGGTTAATCCATTTTAGTGCCGAGTACCCATCCGCAGACAGGGCTACTGTCAGCTGGAGTTTGAACTGGACTGGACACACTGGGTACGGATTGTATTGAGCAACTAAAAGTGACCTACTTGGATAGAGAGGCTATACCCCAGGCAGGAAAAATAGGGTGTATAAAGGGGCAATTTTTGGGGTTGGTCTGGGGCTCCTGGCAGAGGGTTCTCACTCGATTTTATTTTTCTTTTAGTTTTTTTGGTTGGACTGACGATCATGGTTGTGGGTCCCAGCCTAGTTTTTTGCTTGTTTGTTTGCTTTAACAGAACCCACAGGAGGGGAAACAACTGGGGAGAGGTATTCACAAAAAAGCATCACCAGTGGTGCACGCTACAGGGTAAGCTGCCTAGAGTCCCTGGCTTTGTGACAGAGGGGGATGGAGGACAAAAGTGGTAATCAATGGGGAAGATCCCCAGCTATGGCTAAGTGTGTAAGCTTGACCTTCCCTGAATCAGTCTTCTCCATCAATTCACACTTCTTTTAAAAAGATGGGTGAATGCCTCAAGGAGGACCTTGCAATGGGGATAACCTGGGTGGGGTGAAGGAACAGGGAGTGAAGCTGAAAGAGGGCATAGTGAAGGCAGCAAACCTCTTCGCAAAACAAGTGAGCTAAAGCGACAGCTATGGTTCTCAAAAGAAATGACTGAAGAGGTACAGGCTAGCATTCAGAAGTTATAAGGAGACACTGAGGGAGGAGGAAAGGGAGATGTCTGAGGAAGAACAAAGTGAGGCAGTGAAAGCAGTAACAAGCACAAAGGCCCTGAGGAGAAAATAGCTCTGGGGGTAACGGAAAGGGGCTAGACATTTTTTAGGTCTGTACGTGAAAAGAGGAAGACCACAGGAGGGATTGTAAGTTTAAAAAGGGAAGGAGGTACTGTGCAGAGGAGGAGGAGCAGGGAAAGGCAGATATCCTAAATAAATATGTTTGTTCAGTGTTCACAGAGGAAGGAGAAGGGGAAGGGCCAGAAAAAAACAACAGGAGCACTGGAAGGAGGGAGGGAGGTACACACTAGTCCTTTTCCAGAGGAGAGAGACCTGAAGGTACTTGCGAATCTGAAAGTGGACATAGTTTTATGGGGCCAGATGGGATGTATCCAAGGATACTGAGGGAGCTCAGGAAGATTCTAGCTTCACCTCTGACAGTCCTATTTAACAGCTCACTGAAAACAGGATGCGCTCTGGAAGACTGGAAGAGAGCAGATGGAGTCCCATTTCCCAAAAGTGGTAGCAGGGAGGAGGCTGGCAACTGTAGGCCAGTCAACCTGACATAGGTAGTGGGAAAGTTAATGGAAACACTGCTGAAGCAAAAGATTGTGAAGTATTTTGAATTTGGCATGGGTCATAATAAGCCAAGAAGACATACGTTACATGTGCAAAAATCGCACTGCCAATGCAGAGCGCATTTCTGCCATGCAGCATAAGTCTTTTTCACCCCACCCCCACTAAGGATTCTCAACTCCGGGGTTAACTCGGGAGCGCATAATATGGGAAAAATAAATGTCTGGGACCGAATTAAACCTAGTCCCAGACGCTGAGCTCTGGGTTCCCTGCTGCTGTGGCTCAGTCCAGTTAGCTCATGGCAGCTACTGGTGGAACCCAGTTCCAGCAGAGGTTTTATCCCCTGCCTGGGAGTGTGTGGAATGGTGCAACACCGCATACAGCAGCATACGCAGTATTGCACCATTTGCTGTCATGGACAGCGACGCTTTCGGGTTAACTATAACGCCATTAAGCTTGCATTACATTGATGACCTGCACGCTGATTTCAAGTGGTTACAAGACCTGAGGCAGCATGGATTCACAGGGGGAGAGGTCATGTCAAACAGATAGGACAGATTTCTTTGACTGAGTGACCAGAAAAATAGTTCAGTGTGGAGTGGTGCATGTAGCCTACCTAGATTTCAGTAAGGCTTTCAACACCATTCCACATAGGAGACTCGTAAGGAAGCTGGGCAGCGTAGAGGTGGGTCCAAAGGTGGTAAACCGTGTAAGATATTGGTTAATGGATAGACAACAGAGGGTGACAGTAAATGGAGTTCATGCCAGAGAAAGGAGGGTGACCAGTGGGTTGCCTCAGGGCTCAGTACTGGAACAGATTCTCTTTCATGTCTTTATAAGTGATATTGCAGATGAGCTGAACCTCTTTGTGGATGACACCAGAGTCTGAAATAGGGTGGGCACTTCGGGGAGGGGGTGGAAAGGATGCACAGTGACCTGAGAAAACTTGAGGAGCAGTCAAGGGTATGGCAGCTGCGTTTCAGTGCAAAATCATGCACTTAGGGCACAGAATCCCACTCCATTGCCGATCAGTAGGCGTCTGGCCATGGCAGGGTGAGGAGGGCTGTGTCAGTTGTCGGGATGGGGGGTGCGAGGTGCTGGGTGAATGCCTACCGAGGTGGGGGGTTGCTGCACTATGGAAAATGGGTTCTGTGTGATTATTTCTGTCACAGCGATCGGGGCTTGGGGGGGGCACACTACACTATGGAACAGGGGAAATGTGTATTTATTTAACAGAGATCAGGGCTTGGGGAGGGGGCGCACAACACTACAGAAAAGGGGAATTATATATGTATGTATTTATTTAATGGGGATCAGAGCTTGGGACAGGGGGGCACACTACAATACGGAAAAGGGGAAATGTGTATATTTATTTAATGGTGATTAGGGCTTGGGTGGGTACACTGCACTACGGAACTGGGGAAATGTGTATATATGTATTTGATGGTGATTGGAGCTTGAGGGGTGGACACATTACACTAGAGAAAATGGGATCTGTGTGCTTATTCCTGTCACAGCACTCGGGCTTGTGATGGGGGCACACTACACTACGGAATGGTGGCATGTGTATTTATTCATTTAATAGTGCTCAGGGCTTGGGTGGGGGACTGTGTGCATGGCCCTAGGCTATGCGCGGGGCACCGACCTGCACCGAGCATAGTTAAAGTAGGGTTTCAAAAGCGTAACTATGTGCCGGGGGGGGGTCTCAATATTGTGATGCATGGATTATGCATGCAGAACCCCTCATTAGCATTCGTGCATTGCAATATTCTGTGCAGCAGCGCAGTTGGATTTGTATGGCATATCAGGTGCTTTTGAATATAGCCATGCATCTGACAGCCCGCGCTAGTCAGAAGATGCATGTCACATCCAGGGATGTACTGTGCATCCCTACTGAATATGTGGCCCCCTGCTCCTCCAACTCTACACTTTTCCCTATTCCTTTTAACCCCTTCTCAACAACAGTCCACTTACTGCTGGGGGTGTCTTCAAGATGATCCTTCTGCTGCGTGGTCTCTTCCCTCTCCACATCACCCTGTGGGCATTCCTTATCCCCCTTAAATAGCAATAACAGTTGCTTCTTTGGGATTTTGTATCCTGCACATAAAAAAAGAGAAGAAACCTAATAATACAGATGTCATTTATAATCAGAACTAGATGAAAGTACAAGAAAACCTTCCAAGGAATTTCTGAATTGTACCTGTAGTTGATCTTACATGAGAACTGACAGATGATGATTTATAACCACACCAGTCTATACCATCACAACATGTTTTTCTTTTTATTTTGAACTCTGTTTCTGGGCAGGCATGTACCCCATATCAAACAAAGATCTGGAACCACCCTCCACCCTGGCACTTCCCTCCCAGCTGCCTAGTCCAGGAGGACTGTGATCTGCCCCTCACCGAGGCACTCCCTGTAGAGAGAGACCATATTACCCAATGAGCCCGGGTTGAGACGTATGCCTTCAGGTCATTTCAGTGTGCAGGAGGGTCCCAGCATCAAGCTGTAGCTCAGTGAGAAGGGTTTTCCTTTGAAGTTTCCCCCTCAAGCGCGATCATGCAGTGGTATCACAGCTAAGCCAAGCACTCTTCCGTGCATGTGTGCGCCCACAGCTCCAAGTCTGAATGTACACAGAATGTCAGGCACACCAACCCCTAGTCGCCGCTATGAGTCATACTACTGCTGACTACCCCGACCCTCCCACCCCTGAGGAGGGGAGCAGTCTTTTGGACACTCATTCTCCTCTCCACAGTCGACCCTCTGAGGCTTTAGGCTCATTCCTCAACCAGAGTCTTTGGCGCCGCAAGTATATGAACATAAGAATCTGCCAGCAGAAACAGACCACCCGGTGTATCAATGTCTGCCCGAGTGTGCAGCTATCACCCTAGATTGCAGCTGCCCCAAGCAGCAGCCCTACTGCTTGTGCCAGTGAGCCGGCTATTCCATCATTAATTAGGGATTAAAGATTAGACACCTCTGAAGTCAAAATACTACTTTCCTATACTTGCATATTCCTGTATCCCATGTTCTCTCCTTACTTACATATTCCCATAACCTGCTGTTCTCACATACTTACATATTCCTACATCCCCTGTTCTCTCCATACTTATATATTCCTGCACCCACTGCTCTCTCTATACTTACATATTCCTACATCCCCTGTTCATAGATACATAGACAGTGTCAGCAGATAAGGGCCTACGGCCCACCCAGTCTGCCCATTTGAGCTTGCAAGTTCACTTTATGTTTTCCTAGAAGTCTGTTGCCCCTTAACCCTGACCTCCAGAATTCCTTTATGTCTATCCTATGCATTCTTAAATTCCGTGATTGTTTCAGCCCCCACCACTTCCTCTGGCAGGGTATTCCACTTGTCCACCACCTGTTCTGTGAAGAAATTCTGCCTCACGTTTCCTCTGAATCGTCCTCCCTCCAACTTCATCCCATGCCCTCTAGTACTGGAACAGCTTTTTCACTTAGAAATAGTGTATTCCTGCACCCTATTCCTCCCTGTAAGATACTTGTATGTCTCTATCATACCCCCTCTCTCTCTCCCTCCTCCAGGGAGTACATATTCATTTCCTTCAACCTGTCCTCATAGGACTTGTAATGCAAGCCATGTACCATCTTTGTTGTCCTCCTCTGAACCTTCTCTACCCTGTCTATGTCCTTACGTAAGTAAGGTCTCCAGAACTGTACACTGTACTCAAGGTGGGACCTCACTAGTGTCTTGTATAGTGGAATTATGACCTCCCTTTTCCTGCTGGTGATGCCCCTGTCTATGCATCCCAGTATCCTATTTGCTTTACCTGCTGCCTTGTCACACTGTTTCACTACCTTGAGGTCATCATAGATGATAACCCCAAGATCCCTTTCCTGCTTGGTGCATGCTATATCCTCACCCCCCAACTGATATATTGTGCCAGGGTTTTTGTGCCCCATATGCATTATCTTGCACTTCTTTGCACTGAATTTCAACTGCCAAACCCCTGACCATTTTTCAAGTTTCTGCAGATCCCTTCTCATTCTGTCTACACCATCAGGTGTGTCTACTCTGTTACAGAACTTTGTGTCATCAACGAACAGGGAAATTCTGCCTTCTAGGTCCTGCACAATGTCACTGATGAAGATGTTGAATAGGACCAGTCCCAGCACTGATCCCTGTGGTACCCCACTGGTCACTCTTCGCTCTGTGTAGTGACAGCCATTTACCACCACCCTCTGTGTCCTGCCACCCAGCCAGTTACCTACTCACCAAACTACTGCCCCGCCCACACCCATATTCCCCAGTTTGTGTAATAGTCTTCTATGTGGCACCGTGTCAAAGGCCTTGCTGAAGCCCAGATAGGCCATGTCTACTGCCCTCCCCTGATCCACCTCCTAGTCACCCAGTCGAAAAATTCAATGAGGCTGGTCTGACATGACCTCCCCCTGGTGAAACCATGCTGCCTTGGATCCTGTAGTCCATTGACACCCAGATGTTCTACCAATCTCTCCTTCAGTAGTGCTTCCATGATCTTCCCCACTACCAAGGTGAGGCTGACTGGTCTGTAGTTCCTCGCTTCCTCTTTGTTCCCACTTTTGTATAAGGGGACTACATCTGCTGTCCTCCAGTCTTTGGGTACCTCCCCTGTTTCCAGTGATCGGCTAAACAGGATTGCCAGAGGTTCAGCCGCCATCTCTTAGTTCTTTAAGGACCCTGAGGTGCACCCCATCTGGCCCCATTGTTTTATCAACTCTTATTACTTCCAGTTCCTTCAGTACCATTTCTCGTGTAAAGGGACTTGTGTCCATTTCTGCACCATTCCCACCCCTTGTACTCCCTTCAGACCCATTACCCTCCTCTTCCTCAGTAAAGACTGAGCAGAAATACCTGTTCAATATGTCAGCTTTACTGTTGTCATCCTCCACACACCCCCCATCCTCCCCCTTCAATCTCACTATCCCTCCCTTTGCCTTTCTTTTTCACTTATGTACCTGTAAAGGTTTTGTCCCCTCTACCCACTGATTTTGCAATGTGCTCTTCCGTCTGAGCTTTGGCTTCCCTTACTGACCTCCCTGCCTCCCTTTGCTTCTCCTGGTACTTCTCCCTATCCCCTTCTGCCTGTGTCTTTTTGTATTGCCTGAATGCAATCTTTTTGGCTTTCACTTTCTCCGCTACCTCCTTGGAAAACCATAATGGCTTCCTCTTCTTTTTACCCTTGCTAACCTGCTTAATGCATAATTCTGTTGCTCTTGTAATCCCCGTTTTAAATACTGCCCACTTTTCCTCAACCCCCGATTCCTGCCTAATTCCTCTTAATGCCTCTTTCAAGCATCTCCCCATTTTCCCAAAGTCTGCCCCCTAAAATCCAGGATACGTGTTTTTGTGTGGTTTGGTTCTGCCCCTTCTGTGATTTCAAACCACAATGACTGGTGGTCACTGTTCCCCAGGTGCTCCCCCACTGTTACCCCCATCACACTGTCCCTGTTTGTAAGCACTAGGTCCAGTATTGCCTTCTGCCGAGTTGGTTCCATGACCAGTTGCTTGAGGAAGGCACCCTGAAGGGAGTCCAGGATAAATTTGCTCCTAGTTGATGCTGCTGTTGGGATGCTCCAGTCCACTTCTGGAATATTGAGGTCTCCAACCAGCACTACCTCACCCTTGTCTGCCATCCTTTGGCTGGCTAGCATCAGCTCCCTATCTGTTTCTTCCTCCTGAGCTGGTGGTCTATAGACCACACCTGTGCGGATGGCTGGCCCCATTTTCCTTTCCAGCTTAACCCACAGTATCTCTCCCCCATTTTGTTCCTCCTGGATCTCTGTGGCCCTTATGTCATTTTTCACATACAGTGCCACTCTTCCTCCTTTCCTACCTGCCCCATCTCTTCTGAATATGTTGTAGCCAGGTATGGCCATCTCCCAGTCGTGGTCATCATTACACCAGGTTTCTGTGATGGCCACAATGTCCAGGTCTGACTGCACCATGATAGCCTCCAGATCCTCCATTTTGTTGCTAAGGCTCCTGGCATTGGCACACATGGCTTTCCATGATTTGACCTCCCTAGACTGTTTAGCTATGCTACTCCAGCCCCGTCCCTGGTTGTCATTTATCCCTGGTTCTCCTTGCTGTCTGCCCTTCTGTTGAATTTTGCCCCTTTTCTGCCTAGCCACCTCTTGGGCACCCATCTCCATCTTTTGCACACTACCTTGTAGAGATATCCACTCCTCCGGTTCACTGGTTCAACTGCTAGCTGTGGGGGGTAGGCAATTAGGTACCCTCCTTGCTGGTCTGCCACCCCCCCAGCTAGTTTAAATGCTTGTCAATGTAGCATTTAAACTTATCATTGAGTGCTTGGATTCCCCTCCAGGATGGATGCAGGCCGTCAGGCTTGAACAAGCCTCCATCCCTCCAGGTGGGTCCCAGTCACCAATGAATCCAAACCCTTCCTCACAGCACCAGTTCTTCAACCATGAGTTAAAGTTCCTGGTGCATGCACCCCTATGCTCTCCCATACCTCTCGAAGGTAGTACTTCTGAGAAGGTGACAGAAGTAGCTACTTGCTTGAGACCCCCTTCCCTATTTCCTAAACTCTTCCTGAACTTCCTTTGGCTCTCCATTTGTCAGGTCATTAGTACCTAGGTGGATAATGACATCCAGCTCAACCTCCCGTCTTGCCTTTCCAGTGATCCCCAGGATCTTCCTTCTATCCCTCGATGCTGTGGCACCTGGTAGGCATCTCACCTCCCTGTCCTCCCACACCTGTGTTCCTAGCTGGATCCCTCTTATGATGGAGTCCCCCACCAGGATTCACTTCCTCCTCCTCCTCTGGGGTCCACTGCTCTCCCCACTGAGGTCAGCTCCTTGGCTAACCTCCACATCCTTTCCTTCCACTTCTCTGGGTACCTCTATTTGGGTTGTCCCTGTTTGCCAGTGTGGCATATGAGTTCTTGAGTGGAATAGGATCTGGGATGTGCCTCTGCCTGACCGCCCTAACCCTCCGTGAGCCCACTGTCATCCAAGTGCTTCTCGTTCTCAGCATCCTTTGAGGCAGCGATGTTGGACTGGGTGGTCTCTGGATAGGGGTGATGGTACTCCTGACCCAGTTTACTTCTGCTCTGAGTCTGGCTACCTCATCCTGCAGTCCAGAAAGATGCATGCAGATAGGGCAGTACCTCAGCGTCCAGAAGGTCTGCCTGAATATGGCTGCCCCGCAGCCACTGCATTGCACCACTCCCCACATTATACTGCACTTACACTGATATTCCAGTACTTGTCTGTTACTGAAGCTCTCCTAGGTCCCTTTTTATTAATTTACTGTCCTAAAAATCCTGCCACTGATCCTCAGATACTTTTTCTTAAAAAAGAAAAAAAAAGAAATAAAAAAAATTAGTCAAAACACTTGTCATGCTGAGGGTGGGCTTCTTCACCCTTATGCCCCTCCTACTCCACAACCCCTACTATCCCCCATGATTAGCTCCTGTCAATCAGATTTAACAGGGCATATAATTAAGAGTTGGAGGCAGGGGAGGGGTTGGAGAAAATTTGCAGCAATTAAAGACAGCAAAGGAATAGACCACAACTACAAGCACACCAAACTAGATTTTAGATTTTCAACAGCCCAAAAACAATTCTAAGTAAAGACAACAAAGAAATTACAGTGTCACTAAAAGCCCACAATCTAAGTTTAAAACAAAAATAGCAATGAACAGTTGATGTAAAGCACTGAAATGAATCTGTTTCCTTCCCCTTCTGGCTTCATTCCATACTTACATATTCCTACAAACCTTGTTGTCTCCATACTTACATATTCCCACAACCTGCTGTTCTCACATACTTACATATTCATGCAACGCCTCCCAGACTTGCATTAAACTACACACCCTGTTTTTTCCAATAATTACATATTCCTGCACCCTATGTTCTTTCCATAATATATTCCTATACACTCTATTCTCTCTACATATTCCTACATACCCTGTTGTCTCCATACTTACATATTCATACACAACCTGTTCTCTTCAGGCTTACATATTCCTACACACTGTGTTCTCTCCATAGTTACATATTTTTGCACCTGTTCTCTCTATACTTTCATATTTCTGCACCCCCTGTTCATCACAGAATGAGTAACATACTGTTCAAACGATTAGGGGCAGAAAAAGACTAACGATCCATCCACTCTGACCTGGTACAACCTATGTTCACTCCTGCCTGTCACTGGATGGGCTTAATCCAAGTTCTCCATTAGCAGATCAAGCTGTTAAGTAGTTTTACTCACTCTCACAACTACTTATACCTGTCTCACCTTGTCCTGAATCCCTGCACAGTCTCTGCCTCAGTCACTTCCCTTCACAAGCAATGTCAACTGTCCACCACCCCGTCCATGAAGAAGTATATCTTCACATCTCTGCTGAACTTAACCCCAGCCAATCTGTATCTATGCCCCCTTGCACAGGTCTCTTCACAGAGTTTGAACATTTGTTGACAATCCACCATACTGATGCCCTTGGGGTAGTTAAATGTTTCTGCCATTTCTCTCCTTTCCCTTCAAGCCTTCATGTCATCAGTCTTTCCTCATAAGGCCTTCTCTGCATATATTTATCATTTTGGTTGCCTTTCTCTGCACTGTTTCCAGACAATCTCTGTATCATTTCAGCCCTTTCCCTTTTGGCCTCAAGTGAGTACTTCAACCACGTCAGCCTTTCTTCATGAGCTCTGACTTGCATACCATGCATCAGTTTGGTGGTCATCCTATGCACGGTTTCTTTGAAACCTCTGCAAGACTTCCACCACAGCTGCAAAAGGTAACTACCACCATCAGCTCCTCACTGCCTCTGTTGGTGACTCCCAAGGCTTTTGGAACCACATCAGCACTATCTTAGGGAAAAATAAGAGGAATGACATCTCTGATATGGTATTGGATGGCCACAATTGTAACAATCTACTTGCTATCGCCAATGCACTCAACTCCCATTTTATCGACCTATCAGCCTACTCCCCTTCCCCTGGGCCAACAACAGAGCCCCTACCCAGCAACTCTAAATCAACACCTCATCCTTTTAATTCACACCCGGTCACCGTATCTCAAATCCTGCGCTTACTTAAATCAGTCTCTCCAGTAGGGTCTGCTGGAGTGGATGGACTCCTGCCGAAGTTCCTAAAACTTATTGCCTATGCCACTGCGCCTCCTGTGACACGTCTCATTAATGCATCTCTGCTCACTGGTCCTGTCCCCTCACTGTGGAAGATGGCCAGGGTAGTCCCTGTTCACAAAAAGGGCGACACTTCTAACACTGATAACTATCGTCCTATCGCCATCCTTTCCACTCTCTCAAAAATGTTGGAGAAAATTGTTGGCACTCAAGTCTCTGACCACCTTCATGCACTCACTCTTATCAACCCTGAACAACATGGATTTCGGCATGGGCATAGCACCTCCACTGAACTGGTGCAATTCACAAATGATGTAAGACTTGCTATGGACAAGGGTTCCCTTACAGGGGCAACTTTCATGGATCTTGCAAAGGCGTTTGATCTAGTTGACCACCCTTTGCTCCTAACTAAACTCTTCTCTTGGCTTCTTCTCTGGTGCCACCACTTGGTTCCAAAATTATCTGTCAGAAAGGTTTCAATTCATCCAGATAGGAAGGGCTAAGTCTTCACTGGCCAGTACCAGCGTTGGGGTACCCCAAGGATCTATCCATGTCCTGCTACTGTTTTTCATTTTTATAAATGATCTCCCTCCTCTTGGCAGACAGTGCTCTGCTCTGCTTTATGCGGACAATCTGGTCCTCTCCTCCTCTCCCAACATTTCAGACATCAACATGAACCTCAACCATAATCTTGAAACTTTGCAACATTAGTTACTGCAGAACAAGTTAGTCCTTAATAAAGGAATAAAGGCAAAACCATGACTATGCTTTTTGGTTCAAGGGCAAAAATCCATTCCTGCTCCCAGCCCCTAGCTATAAATACACTTAAGAGTGTTCCCCTAGACTCAGTAAACAATTTCAAATATCTAGGTGTCACTCTTGACCCTGCCCTGAACTTAGATCTGCACCAGACTACAACTATTAAATCTGTAAATATCCAACTGGGACTAGCCTACAGAATCTGACATAGCCTCACATCTGCAGCAAGACAGGCTATTGCACAGGGGATCCTTAGGTCTAAACTAGCTTTTGGGCTACTAGCCTATCCAGCGAACACAGATGGTCTACTACGGAAATAGGACATTTGCTACAATAACATCAGTCGCTTCACCTTGGCTCACCCTAAGTTAACGCACCAATGCTCCCTTTACTCTACTCTGGGATGGCTGCCACCAGGAGCTTTTCACCAGTTTACCACTGCGTGCTTTATTAGGAACACGGTCTCCTCCCAAGTGCCAGAAAAACTGACCCTTATGCTAAAACCAGCGTCCTCTACCTATCCCCTGAGCTCTTCGGATAAAACCCTCCTTGTCCAGCCAAGAAGTAAAACCAAAATGGGGGAAAAGGCTTTCTCAAGAAGTGCACCAAACTATGGAACTCCCTTTCGCTGTCCCTCAGAAACTCCCTTTCCTTGCAGAGCTTCAAACACAACCTCCGAACTACTCTAAATAGATCTGGCCATTGCTCTTGCTCCGGACTAACCCTGCCTGTTGATAAACCCCCCTAGATAGCAAGGCTGGCTGTGGCTTCCCCTAACCTGGATCACTGACTATCCTCTGCAAGGCTAATCTTGTTAGTTACCCTTCTACTCACTAGCTCTTACCTGTATATAGTTGGCTTCTGATTTTAAATGTTGTTCTAGTTCTGTATCCATGGTTGACATAATTGATATTGCCAAAGCACTGTTGTTCTGTATTTGTATGTATCGTTATCTCATTACCTATCTCTTTTTTCATCTGTAACAAACAAATGCTGTACTGATGTCTAATATGTTTTGATGTATTGTAACCTCCCGGGTAGTACTTGAAAATAGGCAGCCTTGCTGTCTAGTGTACCTACCTGGTCAACAAAAACTAAATAAATAAATTTCTTAAGATGAGGTCCCCAAACCTACACAAAGTGCTCTAGGTGTTGCCTTACCAGGGATCTGTAGAGAGGCATGATCATGCTCCACCCCCTACTGGCAAATCCCCTGACAATGCATTCTGCTGCCCTTAGCATATCCCTTGTTGCAATGGGCTAATGTCTTAAGGATGTTTACTAATTCCAAAAGGGTTCCTTCCTTCCCTAGTCTGGCACACTCTGACATCTCCTGTGCACTTCTCTGTTTTGGGAGGTTCTTTTTGCTAATATGCATGACCTTCCATTTTTTACACCAAGTTTGGGCAAATTTTTTAGCCTCTGTAGGTCCCTTCTTACTGCATTAATCCCCTCCTCCAAGTCCACTTGCTACATAATTTTGTTTAATTTGTGAATATTCCCACACACCCCCACCCCCACACCTCTCTCTCCCCTTCTAAAGCTCCTCCCTATCTTCTATCATTCCTCTGGTCCTTTCCACATCAAACCTCAAACATATATGCCTCACCCATGTACCATTATCCAAGCCTTATCCCTACCAGACTGTTTGTTTCTCACCTTTAATAGGTTTTTGGTTTACTGTCCTTTGCCTTGTATATATGTAAATAATTGTACATCTATCTCACTCATAAATGTTTGTATTTGTGCTATTTCAATATCATGTTTTTGTATACACTCTGTAACCTTTTTTGTTATGACCACTCAGGTCCATCTTGTAAATGAGCTATGCTCAATGATGTTCGCTTGAATAAATAAAGATTTTGATTGATTGATTGATTGATTGAATATGATGCTTCTTATGTGTCTGCCCTCTACAGTGTGACAAGTGAACATATTGAAAAGTACCAGTCAAAGTACTGAATCCTGTAGCACCCCGCTTATCTCCTTCCTAAACCCGTCCCTGAATGGATTTCATTTACCACTACCCTCTGTGTTTTATCCTTTAGCCCACTGCTTATCCCAGGGTATTAAATAGCTGGTTTAGAACAGCAAAATGCTACACAAAACTGGGGGTAATGTAACCTATTTCCAGAAATGCATAGCAGTTGACTGCTAACCATTTTTTGAATGAGTCTACTTTTTAATTGTGCTAATTAATCTGCACCAGGTACTATACTTTTTCACAGCTGATTATCAGAATTACACATGAAAGTGCTAATCAATTTTTTCAGCTTATTTAATACTGGTTATCCAATCAGATGAGCTCTTCCCCAATTCCAGGCCCCTCAACTTTTTCACAAATCCCCTAAGAAGCACCAAGTCGAAGACATTGCTGAAGTCCAAGTAAAGGACATCCATAGCCTGTCCCTTGTCTACTGCCTGTAGCACTAAGTTAACATAGTCAATGAGGTTTGTTGGTACAACCTCCTCTTAACAAGGCCAGTCTGCCTTTATTATGTAGGTCATTAGCTTCAAGAAATTCCACTCTGTTCCTTGATAAGAGGCACAAGTGACTTCACCACGATAGCAGTCAGACTAACTGGCCTGTAATTCCCTGGGTCTCTCTTGTCCCCTCCTCTAGAAAGGGTGACTATATCTGCCACTCTTCAGTCTTCCAGGAACACCTGTTACCAAAAACCGGTTAAAAAGATTTGCTGATTCTCATGCCAGTGCACCCCCACACTTCTGTCAGTGGCTAAGGGGTGAAGCCAACCTGGCCCCTGGTGCCTTGTTTGCCTTCAACCTTCTCATCCTCTGCTCTGACCTTGGGATTACATCACAGAGCTGCTGCTGTTTGGTTTCAATTTAGGATTCTCTTTACAGAGAGTGGACTGCTGCTCTGACCTTGGGATTACATCACAGAGCTGCTGCTGTTTGGTTTCAATTTAGGAGCTAAACACTGGGTATAGTAAGAGGTGTTGAGTAGGAGGGGCATACCAGGAAAGGAACAGCAGTAAGTGAAGAGGTGACTGCTCTCTCAGTGGAAGGGAAGTAAATGCAAATCTAGAAGCTTTCATTATTACTTCTTCGCATTGATATTGCATTGGGGAAAGGAGGAGTAGGAGTTTGAAGAAGGTTGTGCAATGGCTACTTAAAGCCTGTTTTTGAGTGTGGATAGGAAGGATAGGAATATAAAAAGCAGTTGCTCAATATATCTAAACGTGCAACAAAGGAGGTAAGGGAAATAAAGAAAATGTTTTGCACTGATAGAGGAGGTAGAGGGGAGACTTGGGGAGTGTTTGGTATCCTGCATCTGGAAGGGTGGGGGGTCGCTGGTGGGCAACGACAGCAATGGGTAGGGTGGTAGGCTGCAACAACTGCGGTGCACCAATCTTTCTAAAAATTGCCTGGAGTGTGGGAGGATGTTTAGTGTGCAACCACATAGAAAAACTTAGAAAGGAGATTGAGGGTCTGCAGGAGGACTAAGACAGGCAAGGGAGATTGGGGGTGGGTTTAGCCCAATACTGGAGGGAGGAAGAAGGGGAGATGAGGGAGGGTGATTTAAGCCAACAGTAATGAGGAGAGGGTCAGAAGAAGGGAAGCAGAGACAAAGGGGCCCAGGCCAGGAAGAACAATTGCTGGGGAAACCAGGTCAGGAGACAAACGACAAATGGAAGGAGGAGATAGGGACTTGTGAGGGGAGGTGAAGAAGTGGCAAAAGTCATGGAGTGGAAAGGAGAGAACAGGTTACTATGAAGAGAGAGGGAGCGGGCATTTGTGAAGGGCCTTCAGAAAATAGTTGTGCACTGCTAGAGAGGAAGAAGGTGGAGGAGGGAAATGATGAAATTAGAGGAGTAATTGATAAATGCCTGGACCAAACTGGAGTGGGGGGAAGTTCTGCTGGGAGAATTGCAACAGGGGTAAAAGGGGGAAATAATGTGCAGGAGGAAGAAGAGGAGCTGGAAATGAGAGACGGAGATGAATGGAAGCAAGCAGGGAGTAAGAGGGGTGGAATCTTAGTGCTGGGGGACTCAATACTAAGAGGAGTTAGGTGGGGTAGCAAGGGGGAGAGGCATAGTCGCATTTGGGTGGAGGCCATGCCAGGAATGACAACGGAAAGGGTGGGACAGTCTGTTCTGAAATATGCTAGAAGGGGTAGGGACAAGCCTCATGTAATTATACATCTTGGGACAAATGACCTGGCTGACAAGACAGTAGATACAGTCCAGAGGAGGTTTGAGGAACTAGCACAATTATGTGAGGGGGCGGGAAGATCAGTAACTTTTTCAGAGATACTTCCGGTGCCAAAGGCAAGCACAACAAGGAAGCTGAGAATAGAGGAATTTAACAGATGGCTAAGAACCTGTGTTGTGCTAAAGGGTATGGGCTGTTGGGGGTGGGGAGGGACCTGGGAGGACAGTAGTCTCTATGCCAAGGACAGACTACACTTGAGTGAGGAGGGAAAGAAAGTGTTGAAACAGAGGATGGAGAAGTACATAGAGGAAGTTGGGAATTTAAACTAGGAGTGGGGGTGGCAGTTGGGGAAGAGATATGCAGAGACCACAGGTTGGGAAATCATATGAGCTTACCCCCCATAACAGTGACAAAGGACACATGGCAAGTACTATTGGTGATGCTAGGAAAGGAGGGCAGGATGGGAGAGGGGAAAGGGTGGAAGGTGGTTACCCTTAATGCTAGGAGCCTTGGGAGGAAAACTGAAGAGTTACAGGTTCTCATGGCAGAGGGAGAGGTGGACATTGCAGCCATCATGGAAACATGGGCCACCCAATACAATGACTGGGACCTGTCTGTACCAGGGTACAGGTTATTTCGTAGGGACAGGGTGATTGGGAAAGGAGGGGGTGGCACTATATGTGAAGGAAGGACTGAAGTGTGTAAGGGAGGAAGGGAGGAGGGAGTATCGGAGACACTTTGGATGCAAATCCAGGATTCCAAGAATAGGATTCTTAGAATGGGAGTGGTGTACAGGCCACCATCTCAGACGAAGGAGTTAGACAGGGAACTAGCGGGACAGATCAGGAGGACCTGCGAAAAGGGTAGTGTGGTGATTGTGGGGGACTTCAACATGCAGGAGTGGACTGGAGCATCCCAACAACCAGGAACAGAAGGGAGCAGGTACTGCTGAATGCCTTCCAGGACAGCTTCCTGCTGCAAATGGTCAGTGAACCAACCAGGTTAGGGAATACCCTTGACCTTGTGCTGGCAAATGGGGACTTTGTGAGAGAACTTATAGTGGAGGAACTGCTGTCAGGGAGTGACCACCACTCAGTATGGCTCATACAGGATATGGGCAAGGAAGGAGTGGAATCTGGCACAATAGTGCTAGACTTCAGGAGGGCCAACTTTGGGAGGATGGGGGAAGTGGTAAAAGGGTACCTGGCCAGAATTCAGTCTAGTATGGACACTAACCAGAGGTGGGAGCTCATAAAGCTGGAGATAGTGGAGGCGACCAAAACCTGCTGCAAAGCCCAGAGCAAGAAGGCTAGGGCTAAGAAACCGATCTGGTTGAGCAAGGAGGTCATGGAAAAGGTAAGGAGGAAAAGAGCTGCCTTTAGGAAGTACAAGAAAACAGGAGGGGGAGGACAGGAGGAGTACTTGACAGAATCGAAGGAGGTGACAAGGGCAGTGAGGGGCCAAAGCATTTCACGGAACTCAGGCTGGCACAAGGCATTAGAAGGGGGAGAAGGACTCTTTAAGTACATCAGGAGAAAAGGAGCTGTAAGGACCACATAGTAAGGATTAGGAAGGAGGGGGTTCGTGGAAGCAGGATGCGATAAGGGAAGCACTAAATGAGTACTTCTGCTCAGTATTTACTAAAGAGAAGAGGGGTGACACCCAAGGTGGGAGAAATGGCAGAAGTAGGTGGGAAGTGGTGACAGATGGGGAAATCATGAGAGCAGAGTTCAAGAGGGTTTGAAGGCACTGAGGGTGGACAAGGCACCAGGCCCAGATGGCATCCACCCAGGGTACTGAAGGAGCTGGCAGAGGTCCTTGCAGAACCTTTGGCAGACCTATTTAATGCCTCACTACATTGGGGTGCGACTCGGGACTGGAGGATGGCTCATGTGGTACCCCTCCACAAGAGTGGCCCCAAGGGAGAACCGGAAACTACAGACCAGTGAGCCTCACATCCATCGTGGGTAAGCTAATGGAGACTATCCTGAAGGAGAGGCTAGTGGCCCTCTTAGAGGCCAAAGGACTACAGGACAGCAGACAGCATGGCTTCATACGTGGCAGATCCTGCCAAACCAACCTGGTCGAGTTCTATGACTGGGTAACTAGGTAACTGGAAAGGGGCCATGCAGTGGATGTCCTGTATCTGGACTTCAGTAAGGCATTCGACTCAGTGCCACATGGAAGGCTGGGAAGGAAGTTAGTAGGCACAGGGGCGGGTGCAAAGCTGGTGAGATGGGTAGGAAACTAGCTGCAGGGAAGGCAACAGAGGGTGGTGGTGGGTGGGGAGCTCTCACACCCAAGGGCAGTGACGAGTGGTGTTCCACAGGGCTCAGTGTTGGGACCAGTGTTGTTTGGGATATTCATTGCAGACATATCATGGGACATCAAGAGCAAGATCAGTCTGTTTGCTGATGATACCAAGGTAGGCGCGTGGTAGATGACCTAGGGGATGGCAGGGGTTGCAGGATGATCTGGCAAAGCTTGAAACCTGATCAGACACCTGCAACTGGCTTTAATGCCAAAAGTGCAGGTGCTGCATTTTGGGATGAAGAACCCAAGGAGAAGTTACCAGCTAGGGGAGTGCAGCTAGCCCAGACAGAGGAGGAGAAGGATCTGGGGTGCTCATTACAGGGTCAATGAACAACTCGGCACAATGTAGGAAGGCAGCTGCAAAGGCCAACAAAATACTGGGTTGTATTGCAAGGGGTATATCCTCGAGGAGGGAGGAGGTGATTCTGCCACTGTATAGGTCATTAGTTAGACCACACCTGAGTACTGCGTGCAGTACTGGCATCCGTATCTCGAAGAGGGACATTAAGTTACTGGAGGGGTGCGCACAGAGCGACAAAGATGATCAAGGGGCTGGGGACTTATCATACGAGAGGAGGTTGAAGGAGTTGAACATGTACTCACTGGAGGAGAGGAGAGACAGGGGTGACATGATTGAAACCTTTAAATACATGAAAGGAATAAACAAGACAAGTACAGAGGGGCTGTTCAAAGTAAGGGAGGGGAGGGACACCAGGGGCCATGATATGAGACTGGAGCGAGGAAGGTTCAGGAGGGAAATGAGGAGACACTTTTTTACAGAGAGGGTGGTGGTTGGGTGGAATGCGTTACCTCCTGAAGTGGTATGCAGTAGAACAGTGGACTGCTTCAAATGAGGATGGGACAGGACAAGGGGGAGGGTTAATGAAGGGGAAGGGTGGAGGGGAGGGGCAGCTGCAGAATAAGGGGTGTTAGCTGCACATTCGAGCAGACTTGATAGGCCTCTAGGCCTTTATCTGCTGGCAAATTTCATATGTTCGTATGTTCGTATCCTTTTGAATACCTTGTCCCTGTAACTTGCCTCATTTCAAACTTCTGCCTGTTCTCCTCTGACTCAGTTAAGCTCTACAGAAGATTACCACCTTCTTCCTCCTTGAATACCGAGCTGAAGTATTCATTCGATAGGTTCACCATCTTCTCATCCTTGTCCCCATGGATGCCTCATTTCTGTAGCCTTACTACGGGCTTCATCTTCTGCCTAATACATCTAAGGAAGGACTTATCATTCTCTGTTACTCCATCCATTATCTTGAGCTCTGCCTCAGCTTTGACATTATTGTCCTGCTGCTGCTCCCACTTCCCTTATCCTGTTCTGGCAAACTTCCCTGTTCTTGTCTGACTGATCCAGCTTTTTTTTTTTGTATTTTCTATTTATGCTCCACCCAACTCAGAACTTCCCCCATCCGGCCACTCCTTCAGAGTGCCTAGGTCCCCGGTGTCCACCCGACCCCTGCTGTCAACCACCAACTCCTTTTGCAGCCCCCCAGGTAACCCAACGTATCCCTTCATCGGGTGGGTCCCTCTCTTCTGAGGTGGAAGAGCCTTACTGGCTAACAGTGAATACTGGGTGCTGCAGAGTTGCCCCGGGCTGTCTCCGGGACTTCATGGCAGTGGGGGCCATCACTCATCATCCAGCTGGGCGGGGAGCTCAGTTTCCATTTTTTGACCCCACCCACAGCAGTTCTCGGTCATGCGTAATCACGGCAACCCTGGGTGTGGACGTGCAGGGGGCTTATCAAGGTATCATGTCCTCTACGCACATTTCCAATCCACCCATGTGTGGTGCCAAGGTCGACCCACTCCCCGAGGGAAGCATCCAATGGATGCTCTGAATCCCCTCCCTGCCAGTCTCCGTTCTTGTTACCCAGGCTCGGGGCATGAACCTGGCTCACCAGTGTGCCGAGCAAACCCCTTCGCTCAGCACCATGGAGCCGGCCCCAGATCCAGTTTTTAATTTTGAAGCCGCCCTATTAGGCACCTACAGCTTCCCTCACCTCGCTGGAGAATCATATAGGTTTTGTATGCCTCTTGCCTTTCCCCACATTCTCATGTAACATCTGGAAACATCCAATACAGCATTCAAAATTGCTTCCCATTTTGCTTCTACCCCATCCACTTGCCCTACCCCCTCAACATAACCTGCAAAGAACATAGAAACATAGAAGTTTATTTATTTAGTTTTTGTTGACCGGGTAAGTGCACTAGACAAATTCTGCCTATTTTCAGGCACGACCCAGGAGAGGGGGCTACAGATGAATGCCAACTGACCTTGAACTAGATTAAGCCATTGGTGGTATTTTTAGTGAATGGGGGGAAATTAGGCCAGGGCACCGGGGAACTTCCCCTGCTCTTTACGAGAAGTGCCATGGGATCTTTAACATCCACCTGAACTACCACCAGAACAAGCAGATGGAACCTTGATTTTAACGTCTCGTCTGAAAGACGGCACCTCAGCAGAAAAGGACCCCATGGTTCATCCAGTCTGCCTGTAAGCCCTACACCTGTATGTGGACTCTGACCCTATCTTGTCAGTGGTTTTTTCATCCCTCCTTCCCACCTCAAGGTTCCCTTGTGCCTGTCCCAGGCATGTTTAAAACCCCCCACTGTGCTTGCTCCCACCACCTTTTGTGGCAGACTATTCCATGTGTCCACCACCCTCTCTGTAAAGAAACATTTTCTCACATTTCCTCTTAATCTACCCCCTCCAATTTCATATCATGCCCCCTCGTTCTTGTACTCTTTTAAAACTTTTTTATTATTGACAAGAAAAGTCATATTACAGGGGTATGAAGAGATGTCAAATTACATAGTTATGTTTCATAGCAGTAATACATTCCACTTTTTGTCATTCATATCACACCTTTCAATCAGTCTCCTGCCCTTACATTCTGCTATTATGTATCAGCTATTTCTTTATCTGCAGTTAATACCCCTGTGCTGTGCTTTAACCTGTTGTGTTTCTTCCCATCTCAGGATTATCCAATGTAACAGTCTGTGATGTGCCTGGGGCCACACTCATTTACTCTAACTTATCTGCAGCTTAACCAAACCAACTATGTAACTAAATGAAACCTAACATGACTCAACTGGAGTCGTAGTACTTAGCCTGGAGAGACTTCATTGCTGCAAGCTTTATTTGTCTCTTATTTGGGGTCCCCTCCTACACGGAGGTGCCTGTTGCATCTGCCTCCTGAACACCCTATACAAAGTGATGTGTTGCTATTTTGGGTCACCCTTAGCCCTGCTTCATTCAGCCCAACCCTCTGCTTCCATTCCTAGGTCCCCCCCCGGTCTGGGCCCCCCCCATCTGCTCCACAACTCTTTGTTCTTATCTGCGGTAAGTCTGAGTTTGGCGGTCGGCCCCTCCATTCATCTAATGCTGTCCACCCTACCCTTCCAGAACCCAATTGATGGTGGGGAGGGACGCAACCAATTAGCTGTTATCCCCTTCTGAGTTGCTAGGCATAGAGTTCTGAGGAGGCCATGCTGCTTATTGTTCCCAACTCTCAGCACTCTGAGGCCCATGACCATGATACTGAAGTTAAAAGGTATCCAAGCCCCCCGCATTTGGCTAAGAATTTAGCGGATTTCCGTCCAAAACTCCAGTATTGCTGGGCATGCCCAGAATATGTGGCAATGGGTTCCCACCTGTCCACATCTCCTCTGGCACAAATCCAAATTGTGGGCCGGCCCGGTGGCGCAGAGGGCTGAGGCGCTGGTGCCTTGTTTCAAACCACGCCGGCAACCCCGGTTCGGGAACGGACTTGGGACACTGGGGGTCGGCAGGGGGAGGATAGGATTGAGCATCTGAAGGACTGCTGTCCTATCCTGGGGTGGGATTGGGGACTGCCTTGCTCAAGCAGTGACCCCCAGTGGAGACTGGAGGCACTGCAGGAGCAGCGCAATGAGGGAACTTAGAAAACCGGAAATACCGCTCGCTGGTGGCCACTGGATGATGGCTTTCCGTTCCCCGATTCCTCTGTTGCCTTTAATGGGCCTCCTTCCTTCAACAGCATCCCTGAGCCCTACTAAAGAAGAGTGCGCTGGACTCCCCACTGGTGCCTTCCCCCTTGGAGGAGGGGGACCCAGCGAAGGGTTACGTCCGGGATATCCCAGGGACCAGCTGCATTGTGAGACGAGGGAGCTCGGGAAAGGCCGTTGGGGTTGGTGAGGACTTGGAAAGGTGCCTGAAGGAGTGGGGGTCACCAGGAGTACGGAGGGGATAAACAAATAATGCAAAAAAAAAATCTGAATTGCTTCAGTGAAAGTGCTTCATGATTGATGGGGTATGGAATAAACAGGTCAGGCATTTCCAGTGGAATTCCCTCCAACCAGGGGATGCCGTGGTCCGCCAGCCCCTCTCCCAGATCAGCTTCCAATTTTCAGTGGGGATTGGGGATCCAACCTTCTCTTTTCTTCAATGTTGGTACAGGTTGCCCTTTATTTTAGTTATTAAATATTCCTGGATCATCTTACTTGGCACCCTTATACAAAATACATTAATGTTGTAAGACTAAAATCCAGTAGTCCATATATTCCTTTAAAAAGTCTTTATTTTCTCTTGACTTCACACCAAAAATTTTAAGCAGGCAACAGTTTCGTAGCTTGACACCACTTCTTCAGGCCCAAAATACAAACAGTGTTGTTTCTAAATTCAAAACAAACATAAACAATCATCAGTTCATCATTCTTTTGTTCAAGCACTTTCATATACAGTAACACTACAGTATTTGGTACACGCTCCCTAATGAATCACCAATGACCACATGCCTATAAGTGTATAAAATAAAACTTCTTAAATGTTTTAACTTACTGATTACATTAAACCCTGTTTCTGTTAACAAAAATTTCAATTCATCCAGACCTATGTCCAATTCTAAAACAAGTTTTCACCTTATTTTTCCATATCAATTTAAATGCATACCTGCTGTAGTTATTTTTTAAGTTAAATTTCCACATCTCCACATCATGAATCATATTCCACTTATACAATGGTGCAAAGATAAGGATAAGGAGAAAGCAGGTCAGAGTTTTATACTAAATAATATTCTCACTACCTACATCTTATGTCCTAGTCTTTAGTGTATTGTGCTTTACTGTTGCTTTTATACATATATAAACAATTTTAAAAGGACCATTAATATTAGCAGAGGATCTACATCATTTATGACGTCTCTATCCTTCCCACTAAAAGTTATTCTCTAAGTTCTTTATTTCACATTTAGAGATAGATTGGTACATACAGAACATGTAAGCTCTGCAGCACAACAGAAACAAGAGGAAACAGATACTTTTAGGGCCCTTAAAAGAAGGACATTTTCCTTGTGGTCAGTGCTGCCATTGTAACAATACAACAAAAACAAAGCATTTGTCAATGCCGAATGTTTGCTTGCTGGCATTGGCATTGGTAGTGTAGAAGTTACAGAGCTGCATAATAGGAATGGCAGCGAAGTATTGAACTGAAGCCAACCCCAGCACCACCCTGCAGAGAGTGACAGGCATTGGGGTGTGCCTTTGGGTTGTCAGGCATAAAGGCCACGCCATTTCACCACACCTTACCCTGCAGACACTGACAAGTGTCACGATGTGCCTTGGGGTCTTTGGCCCTTATGCGCACCCCATTCCATCAGGAAATACGGTGAGATGGGTGCGGTATAGGAGAATGGGGTGAATTTTGGGTCCGAAGAGTCCAAGGCATGTCTCGATGCCTGTCACTGGCTGCAGGGTGTGAAATGGTATGAGCATTACAGGCAAGAATCCCAAGTCACATCCCTGATGCCTGTCATTCTCTACAGGGTTGAGCGTTATGGTTGGAAACCCTAATACCTCAGGCATTCGTTGGTATTTTCACTCCAAATTTTCAACATGGTTTTTTTGTGACCCCACCTCATGAACAGTGGCAATTTCAGTTTGCTAACCAAAAGCTGCTTATGCACAATGACTATGGCATTTAGCACCACAGGTGCAAAAACATTCCGAACAAGATGTAAAAAATGACAGCTGTACTGTTCATGGGGAGGTGTAAAAAATGGCAATGTTGCAAATGTGCAGTTAAAATATTTAAAAAAATGGTGAAGTCACGAGTGTGCATAGAAACTGTGCAACGCACACCCGTAATGTAATTAGTTTGGAGATTTTTTCACAGCAGATTGTCAACACAGGTATTTTGGGACCTCCGATCATGAACAGTGTCACTGTGATTTTCTTTATCTGTCCCAAACAATGATTTCCCAGAGTGACCACGCATCTCTGCGCTGAAAGTGTGAAACCATATTTTGGCCATGTTGTGAAAAATGACAGCTGTACTGTTCATAAGGAAGTGTGGAAAAATGCCACTGGTGAAAATCTGGATTGAAAATACTACAAAGTCATGAACTTACGAGGGTGCGTGGAAACTGTGCAATGCTCAGTCGTATAACAGGCAGTTTATGGACTTTTGTCACCAAATTTTCAACATAGCCATTTTATGACCTCTGCTCATATAGAGTGTAACTGTGATTTTCTTAATCTGTCCCAAACATTGCTTTCGCACACTGACTGCACCATTGTGCGCAACATGTGCGAAAACACATTTTTGGTGCAAGATGTGACAAATGACAGCTGTACTGCTCATAAGGAAGTGTAATAAAATGGCAATGTTGAAAATCTGGATTGAAAATATTGAAAATTCGCAAACTTACGAGCGTGCGTAGGAACTGTGCAACGCACGCTCGTAAAACAGTCATTTTTAGGAATTTTTTCACCAAATTTTCAACATAGCCATTTTAAGACCTCTGCTCATGAACAGTGTCACTGGGATTTTCTTAATTTGTCCTGTACATTGATTTTGCACACCGACTGCGCCATTGTGCGCTACATGGGCGGAAACACGTTTTGGGTGAGATGTGAAAAATGACAGCTGTACTTCTCCTAAGAAGGTGTGGTAAAATGGCAATGTTTAAAATCTGGAGTGAAAATATTGAAAATTTGCGAACTTACGAGCCTGCATAGGAACTGCGCAGCACACGCTGGTAAAACAGTCATTTTTTGGAATTTTTCCACCAAATTTTCAAAATAGGCTTCTTGAGAGCCCACCTTATGAACACTGGCAGTGTTGTTTCGTTAATCAGTCCCGAAAGGTGATTTCACGCAGTGACTGCGAAATCACCCTTCGGGCCTGAATAACGCCATGACAGTGATAGCATTCATGAGAAGGGGTCCTAAAAACCCCATGTTGAAAATTTGGTGCAAAAATTCCAAAAAATGCCTGAGATATGCAATAAAGTTGAAAAAACCCGATCTATCCCATTATACAGCTTACCGGCATTTCCTCAATTCACGGTCGACCGAAGATCGTCGCGCCGTGGTCCGGAGGTAAGTATGGGGTGAGGGGGGTGTGGGGAGGCAGGGTGCGCAGTGGGTGGGTGTGGGTTGTGGGAGGGGGGCAGGGAGAAGCGCCGTGGGGCCGTTTTTAATTTTCAGGTTGTTCTTTTATTACATGATGACGCGGGACGTTTGCCACGCTAAAAATGACTGTTTTATGAGCGTGCGTTGCGCAGTTCCTATGCACGCTCGTAAGTTCACGAATTTTCTAATATTTTCACTCCAGATTTTCAACATTGCCATTTTACCACACCTCCTTATGAGCAGTACAGCTGTCATTTGTTACGTCTTGCCCAAAATGTGTTTCCGCCCATGTAGCGCACAATGGCGCAGTTGGTGTGTGAAATCAATGTATGGGACACATTAAGAAAAATCACAGTGACACTGTTCATGAGCAGAGGTCTTAAAATGGCTATGTTGAAAATTTGGTGAAAAAATTCCTAAAAATGACTGTTTTACGAGCGTGCGTTGCGCAGTTCCTACGCACTCTCGTAAGTTCTGCGAATTTTCAATATTTTCACTCTAGATTTTCAACATTGCCATTTTATTGCACTTCCGTATGAACAGTACAGCTGCTATTTTTCATGTCGCCTAAATGTGTTTTTCGACATGTAGCGCATAATGGTGCAGCCGGTGTGCAAAAGCAATGTTTGGGACAGATTAAGAAATCACAGTTACACTGTTCATGAGCAGAGGTCTTAAATGGCTAAGTTGAAAATTTGGTGACAAAAGTCCATAATTGACTGTGTTACGAGTGAGCATTGCGCAGTTTCCACGCACCGTAAGTTCATGAGTTTGTAATATTTTCAGTCCAGATTTTCACCAGTGGCATTTTTCCACACTTCCTTATGAACAGTACAGCTGTCATTTTTCAGAACATGGCCGAAATGTGTTTTCACACTTTCAGCGCAGAGATGCGTGGTCGCTGTGGGAAATCATTGTTCGGGACAGATAAAGAAAATCACAGTGACACTGTTCATGATCGGAGGTCTCAAAATGCCTGTGTTGACAATCTGCTTTAAAAATTCCCAAACTAATTACATTACGGGTGTGCGTTGCACAGTTTCTATGCACGCTCGTGACTTCACCAGTTTTTTTAATATTTTTACTGCAGATTTGCAACATTGCCATTTTTTACACCTCCCCATGAACAGTACAGCTGTCATTTTTTACATCCTGTTCGGAATGTTTTTGCACCTGTGGTGCTAAATGCCGTAGTCACTGTGCATAAGCAGCTTTCGGCTAACAAACTGATATTGCCACTGATCATGAGGTGGGGTCACAAAAAAACCATGTTGAAAATTTGGAATGAAAATACCAACGAATGCCTAAGGTATTAGGGTTTCCAACCATAACACCCAACCCTGTAGAGAATGACAGGCATCAGGGATGTGACTTGGGATTCTTGCCTGTAATGCTCATACCATTCCACACCCTGCAGCCAGTGAGAGGCATCGAGGTATGCCTTGGACTCTTCGGCCCCAAAGTTCACCCCATTCTCCTATACTGCACCCATCTCACCGTACTTACTGATGGAATGGGGTGCGCATGAGGGCCAAAGACCCCAAGGCACACCGTGACACTTGTCAGTGTCTGCAAGGTGGGGTGTGGTGAAATGGCATGGCCATTATGCCTGACGACCCAAAGGCACACCCCAATGCCTGTCACTCTCTGCAGGGTGGTGGTGGGGTTGGCTTCAGTTCAGTACTTCACTGCCATTCCTATTACGCAGCTCTGTAACTTCTACACTACCATTGCCAATGCCAGCAAGCAAACATTCGGCATTGACAAACGCGTGTTGTATACCACATTGCTGAAACATACCTGTTGAACTAATTTGTTGTAAACCACATTGTTGTAACATACTGGTTGTACTGTGTTTGTCATTTTTTGTGATGAGGTACAGTACCTTTGTAAATGAGCCCATGGCTCAAAGGTTTGTAAACTGATGTACAAATAAATAAATAAATAAATAACGTGGGATGATTTATTATTAAAAAGGGACGTACACTGGATTTACATGATGGACAGCACTAATCCAAGGATTGGAATGAATGAAACATGCAACTGGAGTTTATACTGGAAATGAATTGTAGTCTGAATTTATGAATCAATATGAATCTGCACCTATATCCCTGGGAACTGTCTCTTTAAGAAATCTTAGAAATCTTTGTAATAACTTCACATCTAGAAGATGGACATTTAGGATTTTTGAAAATCCCAGCAAGTTTAAATGGACATGAAATGATAGATCAATGGATATATTATAATAATGTTTGTATTGCTGTTAGCTTGATAGCATTTATTAAGAATTTACTGTAATAATGTGTATAAAACTGTTCATTATGTCTTGAACATAATTTGGTGATAGTTTGTCTTTCGGCATTGAGCCGAGGGTGGGACACAATCTGCTAGCTCTCTGAAGGGATGCTGAGTTGGAGCATTGGTTCCTATGCCATTTGGGCATTTGGGGTGGGATATTCAAAAGGGTTGCGCCATGCGCAATAGGGTTGCGCCTGCGCAAGTCCAAAAGTGCGCCATTCTGCAATATTCAGCAGGAGGCAGTTGCGCCACCGAAAACATGCTGAGCAACAGCGCAATGCAAATGACGGCATGCGCAACTGAAGGGGGTGGATCCATGCATAAAGAGCGCAATGCGATATCCAAAGACTTGCGCAATGCGCAACAGTGGACCAGCCGGAAGTTGCGCCCCAGCGGAAAGGAGCTAAAATAAAAAGGTTCAAGGATGCGGCGTAAAGAACGCCACAGGGATGCCAAGTGGGGAGAGAGAGAGAGAAAGACAGACAGTGACAGGCCAGGGCAGGCAAGGAAGCAGTGTGGGCCATAGGCTGCAGAGGCCAGCGGGGGTGCCGGTGCAGTGGAAGTAGCAGTCAGGACAGCGGGGTAACAGAGCAACATCAGCCGGGGGCACAAGCCAGGAGATGGACAGTGGCAGCTTCACATGGAAGCTGTAATGAGGGGTGAGAATGCAAGATGCAGGGGGACATGGCCGTGGAGGGGCCCGTCGTTACGCCCCCAACAGGCAGTACCGTGCCTGCATCAGCTTTGAGTTGTACACAGATGTAGAGATCGTGGGCGGTACCGCCTGAACAGGGCAATACTGAGGCGGCTCTGTGAGCTGTGCAGTGATGTGATGCAGGCACCCTCACGATGGAGTCATGCTCTGTCAGTGGAGACCAAGGTGACAGCCTGCATGTGCCTGCTCGCCAAGGGCACCTTCCAGAGGCCAACAGGGGACACCACAGGCATCACACAGTCGGCCACATCATGCATCCTCACCCAATTCCTCAGTGCACTGCTGCCACATGCTGCGGAGCACATCCATTTCCCCAGCACCGCAGCAGAGCGTACAGCAAACATGCAGGCGTTCCACAGGGTAGCACGTATGCCTGGCGTGCTAGGGGCCATAGACTGCACCCATGTGGCCATTCGCATGCCACCTGGCCCCGATGGGCGCATACAGGAATAGAAAGGGCTTCCCCAGTGTCAACTGCCAGGTGTGTGATGCCACTGGGCGATAATCAATGTCTGTGCCACACACACCTGGCGGAGCACATGATGCCTTTATATGGCATCAGTCTGCACTGTGCCATCGATTCGAGAGTGGGGACATCCCCACAGGCCATCTAGTGGGTGAGTACGCATGTAGGAAATGCAAACTCGGTGCAAGGGTGGGAATGCCACAGGTGCCATGGTAGTGGCACACAGGGATATGGGCAATATGGACCTGAACATGAGACTGATCTCCACTATCTCCACACAGGTGACAGTGGATACCCACTCCGTCCCTGGCTGCTCACACCGTACCAGCGCCCCATTACCCCATCGCAGCAACGCTATAATGAGGCACATGCCGCCACACGCAACATCATTGAACGGGTGTTTGGGATGCTCAAGGCATGCTTCCGATGCCTAGACACCTCCGGCGTAACCTACAGTACAGAGTCCTCAAAGGCTTGTGGGATATTCCTGGCCTGTTGTATCCTGCACAACATGGCCAATGACTATGGGATAGCCGTACAGGTTGAAGAGGGGGACAGCGATGGGGGCCAGCGGCGCCCGGTGTTGATGGTGATGAGCAGCCCCCTTGACGCGGGACCCCCGACTGATCCGCAGGCCCAGCTGCACCGGGACACCATCAATGGAGGAACATTATGCACAACACAGGTAAGTCAAGGGGCCATGTGCAAACAACACTGTCCTGGCGCAACCTACAGGCACACAGAGTAACACACCAGGGGTGCATGACGGCAAGGGGGGTGGAAGGGACCAGGCACACAAACACACCATCAGGGAGGGGCGAACAGTCATATGGACACACACACACACACACACAAACACACCAGGCACAAAGCGTACATGGGCAGGTGCACAGCACAGCAGGAACAGACATGGCAAACACACAGATCCACAGACCACACCCACCACCTGTACTGTCCAAGCACATGTGTCAGATGCTGGGCACCCTTGCACCTTGGTGTACAGTACAATGTAGGCATCATCATGCACACGCACCTGTGGACAGCAGTTGGGATGGTGTGCAGGTGGTCCGTATGTCGGCGTGATGGGCAGGGCACCCACCAGTGCACTGCCCACCATGACGCACAGTGCACACAGGGCAGCAGCAGACAGGGCCCGCACTGGGAGACAGGTCAGTCATGTTGCACATTCCGTGGCCACAGGATGCGTAGGCCCCGCCGTGACCCAACAGCACTGGCAGGCTAAGCAGGTCACATGGGGTGGCACCGATGGACCACCAGGGGTCCCACTTCGTGATCGCGACCTTGTCCGCAGTGGGTCTGTAGGATGCCAAACATACCTGCACCAGGGGTGCTTGGGATGTCCACAGCAGAACCCGGCATCGACAGGCCTGGTGTCGCACGACACCGGGAACGGGGAGTGGAGAGCATACTGTGTGGGGTTCGCAGTACAGGAGCACCTGCATGTGTGCCCAATGCAGCTACGACAGCGACCAATGCCTGGGTCTGCCTGTCAATGGCGGCGGTCACATCCATCCGCATATGGACCATCTCTGCACAGTCCAGAGCACACTCCCTGCTCTGCCACTCCACAGCTGCACACAGTGCCTCCACAGACGTTGCAACCCGCCTTTGCTGCTGTACTGATTCCCGCAGCAGGTGGGTGTGCTCGTCCAATGGGTACTCTGCCACAACGGCATCCTGTCCCCCAGGGTGTGGAAGGTCCTGATGCACAACACACCTTGAGGGTGGGTGCTGTTCGCCTGGACCAGGAATGGGCGTATCAAAGGGCGGTGGGCATGTGCCACCACTGGACACTGTACCCCCAGACCTGGTGGGTGACTGCTGCTGCTGCCCCTCCAACCGCTGTGCCCCAGGGACCACTCGTTCCACCGCTGTGGCCGCAACAGTGCCAGACACCTGCACAGCCACTGGTGCTGCCCCACCGGTGCTGACAGGCACAGCCTGGGACTGTGCTGACATGCTGGCACACAAGTTGGAATCAGCAAGGCCCAGGGGCATGTGCTGGCCTGCTGTGTGTCCGTCATGGGACACACACATGTCACTGCCCATTGCAGTCCTTGCATCATCAATGGTGCGGAGTGCGTGCTCAGCCACAGTCACAGCATGCTGGCATGCTTGCATGCCAGACTGCTGAGACACAGGCTGCACCCCCCACCGAATCACCGACACCAGAGTTGGCAGCCCAGTGTGCATGCTGGTGCAGTGCATGCTGGCTGGTGTCAGAGGTGGATGGACCCTCCTCCATGTCCAGCAGGTCATCCTCACTGCCTGGACCCACCACCACCATCCCCTGAAGACAAACAGGATCTGTAACAGAAAGAGAGGACATGTGAGTGCATGTGAACAACCTCCCCCCCCAACACCACCACCATGTCATACCGTGCAGTGATGGACTTCCACCTGTCTGGAATCCACCTCCTGGTACGCCCTCAATAGCACTGCGCTGCATTGATGCAGCCAGTCGGGTCCTCAGCCGGGTCAGCTCCACCACCGCTGGCTGGCCCCCGCCAGTGCCAGCACGTGCGCCTCTGAGGGCTGCCACCTCTCTTCACCCCTGTGGTCTGTCCCAATCTTCTTTTTGCATTACTGCACGGAGCGCTGGTGGCTTCCGTGCAGGTTCACTGCCTGGCTACCCCCTCCCATGCAGCCGCACGGGCCTGAGGGGTGCCCCGCCATCCACTCAGTAGTGCCTCCTCCTCCAGGTAGGCCTGGAAGAGGGCCTCAGTCTCTGCTGTGGTGAAGTTGGGCCACCTCCTCCTTCGCCCACCATCCTCACCCTCACCTTGGCTCTGCTCGGTCATGGCGATCTGTATGGGTGGAAGTGGACACCTGTCACTGTGCAGTCTACAGCGTTATCCCATGCCCATTGTCCAGAACATCCCACAGCATGCAACTCACCTCTCACCTGCAGTAACCGAATCTGGCCAGCGCAGCCCACTGTCGCACTTTTATAGCGCAATGCATGCAAATTAGGAGTGAGCAACTGTAATGAGATGCAAATCATGCCACTGCGCCTTTGAATGGCTGATCGGATGATTTGAATGTGCCAGCTGAATATCGCGCCATTGCGCTTTTCGCAATACGGTTGAGCTGGCTGAGCCAATAGCACAGATCTGTGACTGTGCAGTACACTGCATTGCGCATGCCCAGGTAGCTTACGCAGGCGTCTGCCACGCTGATGATGTGCTGTGCACGATTGGCAATTCAGGCCATGGCCACCATTGTGCCAGTGGTGCTACAGCACTGGGCACTATATGGCGCTGTGGCACTACTGCGCAATAGTCCACTGTGGCACTGTCACGAGGGTGGTCGATCGCGCAGGATGCGTAGACGTCAGATGGTGCTGTGCGTGGCCTTGCGTCATAGACCCCTGACCTGGTGTCCGACCTTTGCCCCCTGGCGCTGTTCGGCTGCCATGTGTGACCGGTTATTGCGCTGTCTGGTGACAGCTATGTGGATCGACGGGCGCTGTATGAACAGCGCCGATTGGAACCTATGGTGGCTCATTGCGCAACATTTCCACATGGGGTTGCCGCCTGTGGGGCACCATATTGCCTGCTGTAAAGTTGGAGGAATGGCACGCAGGAGGGCACTCCAATGGAGCCTGGTGGAGGTGGCCAACCTGGTGGCCCTGGTAGAGCCCCACTATGGGGCACTGTATGGGGAGGAGCCCCTCACCATAGCCCGAACCCAGGTCTGGCTGCAAGTGGCCAATGACCTGGTGGGGGTCACTGGGCGGTGCCGGTCTGCTGAGCAGTGCCAGCACAGGTACAGTGACCTCCGCAGGAGGGAGCCAGACCTGCATGAGCGGCTACGGTCATGTGCCAGGAGGGGCATTGTGCCTAGGCTAGGTGGGTGTACCATCTATGCACCTGTATTCTCTGTAGGGGTGTGAGTGTGTTTTGGTGGCTGTGCATGGGTGATGGCTCTGACATGGTTGGCTGTGTCAGTGTGTGCAGGTGTGAGATGCATGGGTCTGGCTGTGTGGGCAGGCACTCTCACTGGGGCAGGGGGCAGTCTGCTTTGGAGTCACACTGATGTTTTTCTCAACATTTGTCTCCCACAGGCCGGGCAGAGAGGATGCAGGCACGGGATGAGGAGGGCCGTGGCAGGGCCCCGGTGGCGGTCGGTGGTGCTGCGAGGGGTGGGCCACAGCAGCAGCAGCAGCAGCCACAGCTGCTTGCGGAGTGTGAGTATCATTACATCATGGATGCTATTGCATGCTGGAGGGGGTGGGCATGACCACCAGCCATGCACAACACAACCATGCACGACACAGGAGACATTCATCACTGTCCAGTGTCACTGCACGTCTGTGTGTGCGTCACTGGTGGTCCATGCATGCACTGGGCACATGGCTGTGGAACTGGCATCGCAGACACATTGCCATGTCACTTGACAGCCTTGTTTGTGCTGTGATAGACATGGGCAGTGTGTGTGTGCAGTGGTGCACATAGCTGGTGCCGCCTGGTTGGGCTGGCCATGTGCATGTTCACTGTGGGTGGGTGCATACCATCACAGGTGCGGGACATTGGGCTATATGGCTTGCAGGTTGGGTGGTGTTCAGGGTTGTGGTCAGTCACAGCCATTGACTGTGTTCCCATTTTCCTAGGCCTCATTGTGCTCCGAAGAATACAGCGGGCACTGCAGCAGCTCACCCGGGTGTCCATGGAAAACAGGACCATCCTCCAAGACATCCAGCGCCATGGCCTACGGAGGAGGCACAGCCAGACACGACGGCACCAGGCAGCAGAGGACCAGCCTGCTAAGCCTTAGGCCGCTTCCCTTCCCACTTCACCCATCCCTCCCACCCTGCCTTCCTCTCCAAGTTGTTCATCCCTACCCTTGCCCACCCCTGCCTTGTACCCCTACCCCCTCTTGTAAATAGTTTTGTTGTTGTTAATTTTGTAATTTACATTTTCTAATACATATATATTTTGATATGAATACTGTGTTGGTCTCTGGTTTGCAGCTGGCTATGGTTGCTCAGTTGCAGTGGTGTGCATGCCATCTGGGGTGGTATGGTCCTGGGTATGTGTGTGTGTGTGTGTGTGCACGTGTGTATGCATGGGGAGGTGTCTCCAGTGTGGCAGTGACTTTCTGTTGGTCTTGCATCTCGCTGCCACCCACTGCTGGGTGCAGGGTGGGTCTGGCTTGTATGGTTCTCGCTACACGAGGTTGACGTGGCCGGGGGATGCATGGTGTTTCCTGCAGTGCCAGTCACTGCACATGGTGGTGTCTTGGGGTCACGTGCAGAGTGTGCTGTGCGACGGGGGCTGATGTGCACTGTGGTTGTCAACCCCCTGTGTGTGGCAGTCTCAGCCTGCCAGTGGTTGTGCTGGGGCGTCATGGTCCTGCTGTGCTTTGTTGGCTTATCCCCATGGGCCAGTAGATCATCCGTCCCACCCCCAGTGATGCTGTGCTTGGGGTGTGCAGGTGTCTTTTTGGTTCTGCAGTGTGTTCCTGTGCACATGTGTGGCATGGCTGGCGGTGGGCCCCAGCCTGCCTCCCTGGTTGTGCAGTTCCATTGCTCTGCTGGGCGGGGCTCTGTTGCGCTATGGCACCTCTGGACTGCTCAGCTGGGCTGCCCTATTGCGCTATGGGCGACCTTTGCCCTGTCGGCTCCCTTCCTGGTTGAGCTATGGCGCAGTTTGTGCGATATTCAGATGTTGGCTGCTTGCGTAATTTGTTCTGCTCCATGTTTGAATATCGCATCTGTTGCGCATATGCGCAATTGAATTGTGCTTGCTCCTGCTGTTGCGCACATTTTGGGAGCAGTTTGAATATCTGGGCCATAATATTTTGGGTTTTAATGTGAAAATAAAGGACTTAGGGAATAACTTTTAGTGAGAAGGATAGAGACATCATAAATTCCATAGATTCTCCGCTAATATTAATGGTCCTTTTAAAATTGGTTATATATATTAAAGCAAGAGTAAAAGCACAATACACTAAAGACTAGAAAATAAGATGTAGGTAGTGAGAAGATACAGATTCACCCCTTAGTAGCTGTAAACCATAATGGAATCACTACAGATTCATTGTCTAGAAAGTATGGCAAATTAAAGGGCTGTAAATAGTCAGTACATATATAATTTGGGTAATATTTAATAGTTTAAATAACAATAACGAAAAATGAGTGTTTATATGCAATAATTAAAAGTATAAGTATTGATTTTTACATTTTGTCAACAGCCGAGGGCAGTGGGGCAGTGGGGGGGGTGTGTGAACGTCTTCTCTCACGCAATGTACCAAGTGAGCCCACTTAGATAATTCCACTTGGCTACATTGAGATAAAGGCTCTCATTTCATCTCTTAAGACCTAAGGTGATACCTTTAGTGGGTAAAGGTTAATATCGTCATGAATGACATTGTACCCCCCGCCGTGTTCGCAGTCTTTTTAAATCGCGCAGGGTCAGTGGGTCCGGCCGCTCCTTTCCTTCAGAAAGGCGGCCCGTCCATTGCTTTTAGTCAGGTAAGCGTTTGAACACTATTTTACAAGATTCAACGCCTTACAAAAGATAAAAAGATAAATCTATGAACAGGAATGGTGACGCTGCATTGATGGCTTTGTATTTTGTAGCAAAAACTGTTGTAAGAAATGGAGGGTTAAAAGCAAAGAAAGGAACTAGTGGAAACTGCAACACAAATACAAGACGTAAATAAACATTGATAGGAGCTTGATTCTTAAATCAGTTTAGTGAACTTAATAAGCAGAAGTTAAATAAAAAAAGATAGAAATAATGGATAACAATTTATTTTGTAGTTGATTAAAAAGAAGACTGGAGGACTGGAGATTTTTTTGTCAATGTGACATTAAGTAATTGGTCAATAACATGGAAATGGAGTGAGAATAGAACATAATAATTTAAAAAGTAAGAGAATTAAGAATTCTTTGAATCCATATTAAATATTATTTAGTATGAAATTCTGACATGCTTTCTCCTTATCCTTATCTTTGCAGCATTGTATAAGTGGAATATGATTTATGATGTGGAGATGAGGAAATTTAACTTAAATAAAAAATAAATACAGCAGGTATGTATTTAAATTGATATGGAAAAATAAGGCAAAAACATTTTTTAGAATTGGACATAGGTCTGGATGAATTGAAATTTTTGTTAACAGAAACAGGGTTTAATGTAATCAGTAAGTTAAAACATTTAAGAAGTTTTATTTTATACACTTATAGGCATGTGGTCATTGGTGATTCATTAGGGAGCGTGTACCAAATACTGTAGTGTTACTGTATATGAAAGTGCTTGAACAAAAGAATGATGAACTGATGATTGTTTATGTTTGTTTTGAATTTAGAAACAACACTGTTTGTATTTTGGGCCTGAAGAAGTGGCATCAAGCTACGAAACTGTTGCCTGCTTAGAATATATGGTATGAAGTCAAGAGAAAATAAAGACTTTTTAAAGGAATACATGGACTACTGGATTTTAGTCTTACAACAGTAATGTATTTTATCCAACCTCCTCTTCCCATCTCTCAGGAATGGCTTCAAACTGGGTGCAGTCATCTCCCTGGAGGACTTTGCAGGCTTCAGATATCGATCTGCTCTTTCCGGTAAGTCTGGCTGACTAATACAAGAAGTTTTCCAGCACCATAAAATCTCTCTTGGTTTTAGAGAGAAGTTGATTTGAGTTCAGGTAATGTCTTACTTATAGGAATCTGTAAAAGTCTGCCCTGTTCAGGAAGTACCTGTCTTGCAGGGACGCGAATGGCATTACTCCTTCTCCCTGGATTAGATTCTGAAATTTCACCAAGGATAGAGCATTTCATCCCCGGAATCTGGGATTGGAGTGGGGTGAAACCAGGGTCACCAATAATAATCGAGGTAAGGGAGCCCATCCCCTTTGGTGTTTGCATAAATTTCCTGGCTCTCACCAGGACCTTCAGTGTATGTTTGGTCCATGGGTATGACAGGCTTCTCCAGACCTCTGGGGAGAGTGGGGCATGAGGAAGTGAAGGAAGGGAAATCATCTGTGACTGGTGTCTCTCTATCCCTAGCCATCCCGTGTCTTCCCATTGCTTTACCAAGGAGATCACCGAGGCTAGTTGTGTAGCCATGTAATACAGTTTTAGATCTGGAAAAGCTAGTCCCCCTCTCTCCTTTGGTTGGGACAGAAGTTTGCTGCTAATCCTCCTTCTGCCTCCCTGCCAGACAAAGGCCAATAGGGCAATATTTACTTTCCTCCATAAGCAATCCGGAATGTGGACAGCCTGAAACAGAAATAGGAAGCGGGGAGGACATTCATCTTAACTGTTTCGATTCTCCCTCCCAGGGAGAGAGGGAGCAACTCCCAATGGGCCAAGTCTGACCGGATCTCAGCCCACAATTTTTCATAGTTCAAATTAAACAAGGTAGACGCCTGTGGTGATATCTTAACTCCCAGATACCTTACTGTATTGGCCTTGGCCCACTTAAAGGGGAAGTCGATAAAAACTTCCCTAGGTATTGTGCCACCAAACTTTATAGCCTCTGATTTTTCGAGGTTGATCTTGTATCCAGAGATCTGGCTGTACCTCATGAGTTCTCCCTCCAGGGCCGGCGGAGATGTCCCTGGGGAGGTCAAGATGAAAAGGGAATCGTCTGCGTATAGGGACACCTTGTGGTTCCTGTTGCCTACTCCAATTCCCTGTATGTCTCTGTTCTTTCTGACTGCGACGGCCAGAGGTTCAATACAGAGGGCAAATAGTAGTGGGGACAGCAGACATTCCTGCCTCATGCCCCTCGTGAAATCTTCCTGTGCTGTATCAATTCACTCTCACTGCTGCATGGGGTGCTGCATAGAGGGCCTCCACCCCCCTCCTGAATTTGGGGCCTAGCCTCATCTCCTGCAAGGTTCTGTGGAGGAACCGCCAGTCCACCCTGTCAAAGGCCTTCTCTGTGTCCATAAACACTGCCAGGGTGGGCTCCTGGGAGGCCTGCTGAAGGGTAAAGTTTAGAAGGCACCTCAAACTGTTGTGCAGTAATCTCCCATTTATGAAGCCTATTTGATCAGGCTGGACTAGCCTCCCAACACACACCTGTAACCTGTGGGCCAGCATGGAGGTATACACCTTCTGGTCTACGTTTAGAAGAGAAATCGGCCTATAGGAGCTACATACAATTGGGTCCTTCCTGTCTTTGTGTATTACCATTATTTGGGCATACTGCCAACTCGGCGGTGCCCCCTTCCCTTCCTGGACCTCCTTGCATGTCCTTCCCATTAGTGGAGCCCAGACCTCATTCAGGGTCTTGTATAGCTCAGCTGTCATCCCATCCAGACCTGGAGCCTTCCCAGTTTTCACGTTTTGGATGCTAGAGAGGACCTCCGAGTTAGTGTTCGGAGCATCCAGGCTCTCCATTTCCTCTTGGGAGAGTCATTGCAGTTTAACTTGGGCAAAAATGGACTCCAGCTTGTTCAGGTAATCCTTTGTCGGCTCTTGACAACCGAGTTGTTTGTAAAACTCCTGGAATTGCCCAGTGATGCTCTCCAGGTCAGTTATGTGCTCCCTCTGGCCTGGTATCCTTTTTAGTTTAAGGACCACTCTGCTGGAGGCCTCCTTCCTTAACTACCAAGCCAGGAGTTTGCCTGCCCTACTGCCCACCTCATAGAACCTCTGGCGAGAGTACTTCAACTGGCCTTCTATTTCATCATCTAGAAGTTTATTCAACTTCCTCCTAGTTTCATCTAAAACCTCCTTAACTGATTGGTCAAAAATTATTTTATGTTCGACCTCCAGGTCCCAGAGCCTGGACTCAAGGTTTAGTATCTACCTCTGGATGTTTTTCTTGAGGTTAGAGGCGTAGCTGATGGTTTTGCCTGTAACCACCACTTTGAGGCCATCCCAGCACATGGCTGCTATGGTGTCTTGTGCAGGGTTGTTTACGGAGTACTCCTGTATCGTGCCTTTAACCAGTTCCCTATACTCTTCTTTATTCAAGAGGGAGACGTTTAGTCTCCATGTGGAGTTTTTAGCCTTGGGTGCTGGCCGTAACTTCATCGTTACCAGGCTGTGATCAGATATCGTTCTCTGAAGTATTCTAATTTCCTCTACTCTGTGCAGCCATTCTGCCGAGACTAGGACAAGGTCCAGCCTTGAGTACGCCTGGTGTGGTGCAGACCAGCAGGTATAGTCCTGCTCCCTTGGGTGCAGGTGATGCCAAACCTCCACCAGTCCAAGCTCCCAGTTGAGTCTGCCAAGAGTCTTGGCTGCACAGGACACAATTCCTGGCCTAGTCACTGACTTATCCAGGGCCAGATTCAAAACAACATTAAAATCTCCCCCTATCATGAACAACTCCCCTGGTGGGGGTGCTGCTCTAAGCAGGATCTCCCTCAGGAATATGCAGTTTTCCACGTCTTGGTTTGGGGCATACAAATTTAGCAGTGTACATGAGGTCTCCCTGTAACTTTCCTCGAGTATCAGATATCTTCCCTCTATGTCCTGCTGTATGTCAGTGGGCTGAAAGGGGCAATTTTTATGTATTAGGGTAGCTACACCCCTCCTATCCGTGTGTGCAGTGTATGAAATGTAGAATGTTTGTCCTACACACACTCTTTTTAGTTTCGTACTTTCCCCCAGACTCAAATGCATTTCCTAGAGGAAGGCTATCTCTGTCTGGAGTTTCTTAAGTTTGTTCAAGACCCTAGTTCTCTTTACCAGGCTGCCCAGTGCCCTTACATTGTAGGCGGCTATATTACCCTCAGCCATATTTAATTTGGTTCCCCCCCCGAATATCTGCCTGTGAGCAACGCTGTCTCTCCAAACCTATTAAACTAAGTGTAGCGAACCAAATAACTTTTAATAACCAAACTTCTCTTCCAATGTGTACGAAGCACCCCATCAGCTCTTTAGCTGGTTCTGAGTCGGCGGGGTGTGGCTCCCTATCTAGGGGACATGTGCTAAGCCTGCGCTTGTGAATTGCCCGGCTTCGTGTTCCTGCCGATGTAATTATCCAATGTGCCTCCGCCTCCCGGTGCATGAACCTGGCCCCTTTTATAGTGGACTGGAGTCTCATTGCCCACAGTAGTTTTAAAGTTACTCCTCTTCCCTCTCCGAGGGGTTGGTGGTCAGTGCCTAGCCAGTCCTCATCCCATATATGTCTAAGATAATTTATCAGCTGGACCTGGTGCTGTTCTCCATTCTTTCCTCACTCCCCTGAACTCCCCCCCCTCCCAAAGGCCCCGGCAACTGGGTTTTTTTTTTTGTTTTGCTTTTATTCCTCCTCTCAGGTTGACCCTCTGTCAGGTCTCTCTGCTAGTGTGGGTGGAGGTATAATCTATCTTGCTCAGCCCAGTGACCCCCCCTTTGGTTTTTCCTTACCCTTCTGCTGTTCCCCTGCAGGGCCCTCCTTCTAAGTTTAGAGGCTGTATGCCCCCCTGACCCAGGGCTCCCAATACCCCTCTGATCACGGTTGCTTCTCCGGGCCAGCCCCTTGTTGTCCTTCTGTAATCGCAGTTACTACTCCTCCCATCGGCCCTGTCGCACTGGGAAAACACGGCCATGCCCCATGGGGGAGGGAGGAGGGAGGCAGCATGACCCACCTGCCATCCCTCATCCCATCCAGCCCAGGAGACTTCATCAGTGCACACCATCTGTAACTCTCCCAATCTGCCAGTAGGCCACTGGTGCCTCCCTCCAGGTTCAGTCCGTTAACTGCCCCAGGATGGCACACAACTGAATCTTTAGGATATGACTCCCTGGGTTCATACTCAGACTAGACCTTAGTGACACCTTCTAGGTTTGCATATCATTGCCTTGAGCTGTTTGAGAAGATCCCCACCTCGGCTCTGGTCCCATGCCAAAAGCCGCAGAACTTATGGTCACGCCTCCCCGAGCCAAGCCAGTAGCCTCCAGCCTTCCCAGAGCTGTCTGGGTGGAAATTCAAGCCATGGGAGATCCCCCCCACTTTGTGTTCCTGTTTGATCTTCTCAAAACATTTTCCGGTGATCATGGAGAGCCCCAGACATGCCGCGCCTACATAGCCACCCCCAGTAGTCAAGTAACCATGTTATCAAAACCAAAATTCAGTCTGCTTTTTCACCTTTCTGCTGCACTCCCGCAGCCGCAGCAAGTCCGATGCCCAACAATCCACCCCCCCGCTTTTTTCCTCCCCTTGGTAATGGTTAATGAAGTATTATTGTAAATGGACATGTTTTGTCATATTTGGAAACTTCTGTAAAGTTTAGACGAGATAGACTGCTAAATACCAAACCCAGCACAACCGCAGGAACGCAGCAGAAATCGCCATGTTTAGAAGTTCAGGCGAAAGCCTGTAAAACAGATTGGTACTAAATGGCATGTCATCATCATCAACTCCTTAAAATATTGAGACAGACCCAAAAACACAGCTGCAGTCCACGGCCCCCCACAACCGCCCATTTTCCAGCAGTAACAGTTTGATTCCCAACCATCCTTCTTCCCCAGGGTTGTGACCACGACTCTGCCACCCTCCCTATTGTCTGCATTAAGCCCCCCCCTTCTCTTGAACTCCTGGAGCATCAATTAAACCCCTTGGCCAATACCCGGCCCTTACCTTGGTTTCAGAGTACTCTTGGTGTCAGCGGTGCTCCAGGAGTCCACGGCAATCCTGGGAATCTGGATTGGGGAGACAAACAAATTTATCCGGTGATGGGAGGGAGACAGCACCCCCAGGGCCTCCACCCTAACTGGGCTTCCAATACTTGATCCAATGCTCTCTTCTGTGGTCTGGGTGGGTTCCACACCGGAGGGGGCTGCTGTTCCATTCTCAGATGCCCAGGAAAACTATGGAGGGGGGAGAACAGAAAGAGAGGATTATTTATCCACAGTTCTTACCCACAGAACATTAGGCCATCGCACCATCCCACCCCCCCAGTGCTGTACTACATGGTCCCTCCCCCACCCTATTCACTTTATGGGTTCATTTTCCCCCCATGCTTATCAATCAGTGATATGTATAAAGAGTCTCAGTCTCTCCATCGCCAGTTGTCGAAAATCCTTTTCCGGAGCCCTGCAGTCAAACCCGCCGGTTCAGCTTTGTCAGTACAGGCCCCAATTAGGGCCTAACAGTCTTTCTTGCTCTCTGCATGTGGTTTGGCCTTTAGGAATCCCAATTCGTTAGTGGTCTGTTGGAGTCTCACTGGTCTGGGGCTTGATCCGTTCACTTCATATCTCCGGTCTGGCAAAGTTGGAGAGTCAGGGCGACCTCTTATCCTGGATCCGGTCACCCTGGTCCATGGCTCCTCCTGCAGCATCGACATCTCTGAAGGGAGTGGTCCCGGTTTGGTGAGCAAGGTCTGGGGAACTCCCAATACCAGGGTGGGCCTGGCCTCAGCAAGTGTGCGAAAGAACTGTGGGCCTCCCGGCAGGAAGATTTTGAGCTGAGTGGTTGCAATCAAGTGCATCTTGATATTGTGGGTCGCCAGGTATTTTTTTTATGACCAATAATGCCCTCCTCTTCTATTGAGTGAAAGGAGTGAAATCATGGTCAAAATAGAGGTGTTTATCTCCGAACTTGATTGCTTTCTTTGCACAGGCAGTCTGTAGCACAGTGTTTTTGATTTTACAGTCGAGGAATTTTAACACAATCGATCTCTGAGTAGTATTTGGGCCCATCTGCCTTTTTACTAGGGCTTTGTGAGCCCAGACCACATTCAGTGGCTGGTCGGTGGGCAGATCCAATGTCTTCTTAAGGAAGGATTCCATGAACTCCTCCATTCTTCCACTCTCCATGTCCTCTGGAACTCCGTAGATGTGCAAGTTGTCTCTCCTGGATCGGGGTTCCAGATTGATGAGTTTGTCTGCAAGTTCCTTTTCTCTTCTTAGGAGGAAGCGATGGTCATGTCATCTCTCTACCACAGTGGTTGTTTCCTGAGACCCAACTCTAGGTCAACTGTGCACTGCGTTACCTCGGCCAGGTCTTGCTTGGTCTCGATAGCCATGTTTTCCATTTTTTTCATGGTCTCATTGATTTTCTGCAGCTCTTGACATAATCTACAGGAGGTAATCATGAATTCCTCCTCTGCATTCTCCTCGTGATCTGGAGGTTGTAGATTGGTGGTAGAGACCTTGTCTTTTTCCTGGGTCCTGGTGTCTCGTGGGTTGGGCACTTTAGTCAGCTTCAAAAACTCAAGCAGCATGTCCTCATTTTTAGCTTTCAGTGGCATGTTGTCTTGCAGTATCTCGCCTTACTTTTTGGTTTATTTTGGAGTTGGGATGGGCACCGTAAGAAGAGATTAAAGTTAATTTTTAGATCCCGGGGGTCAAAGCTCCGAGATTCACTCTCCCATCAGTTTGGAGATGGAACCGGAAATCTCTTGTGCTCCTTCTACATTGGAAGATGTGCCCCCCCCCCTTGTTTATGCCCTTAAGGTACTTTAACGTCTCTCAAGTCCCCTTGCTCCCTCATTTCCTCCAGTGAGTACATATTGAGGTCCTTTAATTGCTCCTCTTATGTTTTGTGGTGCAAGCCATGTACCATCTTGGCCGCCCTTCTTTGGACAGCCTCCACCCTGTCAATGTCCTTGCACAGGTGTGGCCTCCAGAACTGCACACAGTACTCGAGGTGAGGCCTCACTAGTGTTTTATACAATGGCATTGCCACTGCCCACCTTCTGCTAGTGATAACCCTGTCTATGCTCCCCAGCATGCCATTTACCCTCCCTGCAGCTTTTGTACTCTGTTTTTGACACCTTTAGATCATCAGAAATGATAACTACTAGGTCCCTTTCTTCCTTGGTGATTGTCAGCACCCCCCCCCCGGTGTAGCTCTCCCCAGGGTTCCCTCTTCCCAGGTGCATTATTTTGCACTTCTTGGCATTGAACCTCAATTTCCACTCTTCAGTCCACTTTTTATGCTTCTCCAGGTCCCTCCTCATGTTCTCCACCCCCTCTGGAGTATCCACCCTGTTGCAGATCTTGGTGTCATATGCAAACAGGCAGACCTTTCCTTCCAGCCCTTCCGCAATGTCATTAATGAAGACATTGAGCAGGACTGGTCCCACGACTTATCCTGGAGGTACCCCTCTTGTCACCCCCCTCTCCCTGGATTAGATGCCATTTACCACCACCCTCTGCCTCCTGTCTGTCAGCCAGTCACTAACCCATTTTATCACCTTATGCCCCATGCTCAGACTACCCATCTTGTTAACCAGCTTTCTATGTGTGATGGTGTCAAATGCTTTCCTGAAATCAAGGCAGGCGACATCCACCGCCCTTCCCTGCTTTACTTCCTTTGTCACTCAATCAAAAAAATCTATAAGATTCAATTGACATGACCTTCCTGCTGTGAATTCATGATGCCTCCATGATCTAGCCCACCATTGAGGCAAGACTGACTGGCCTGTAGTTCCCTGCCTCCTGCCTCCTGCTGCTTTTGTGCACAGGGACTACATGTGCCCTCTTCCAGTCCTCTGGAACCACTCCTGCGTTGAGTGATTCAGTGAACATGGCTGCCAGAGGCACTGCTAGTTCCCTTTGCAGTTCCCTTAATATCCTTGAGTGTATGCCATCTGGTCCCATAACTTTGTCCACCTTTAGTTTTGTGAGCTCTTCCAGGATTCTCTCCACTGTGAATGGACTGGTGCCCACCTCTTCCCCCCCCTTTGCATCTGTTACCTAGCTGTAGTCCATGACCCTCTCCTTCTTCAGTGAATACTGAACAGAAGTATTTATTCAGTATTTCTGCCTTGTCTAGGTCTCCCTCCTTATACTGTTCCTCTTCCCCTTTGAACCTCACTATCTCTCCCCTGGTTTTTCTTCTTTCGCTGGTGTACCTATAGAATGTCTTATTCCCTTTCTTCACTGTCTGCACTAATCCTTCCTGTGTCCATGCCTTTGCTCTCCTAACAGCCTTCTCTGCTTCCCTTAGATACTCAAGGTACACCTCCTGTATTCGTCCCTTTGGGTCCCCTTACACTTCCTGAAAGTCACTCTTTTAGCCCGGACTTTGTCTGCCACCTCCTTAGAGAACCATAGTGGCTTTCTCCTTCTCTTCCCTTTGGACATCAACCTGATGCATTGGTTGGTCACATCCAGTATGGCATCTTTTAGTTTCCCCCCACTGCTCCTCAACCCCCTTCCTACCTCCTCCTTCCCCAGGGCTACTTTGATACAGCTACCCATTTTAGCGAAGTCCACCCTCCTGAAATCTAATACCTTTGCCTTTGTGTAACTCGCTTGAGTCCCTGTCTCCATGCTAAACCACACTATGTGGTGGTCGCTGGACCTCAGCTGTTCTTCTGCCTGGACATCTGCAACTCTGTCCCCATTGGTTAATACCAGGTCCAGAACTGATTTGTCCCTGGTGGGATCAAGCATCAGCTGCCTGAGACCTACCCCCTGTAGGGAATATAGGATGGCTCTGCTTCTGGCTGAAGCAGCTGCCTGGGTGGTCCAATCCACATCTGGCATAGTGAATCCCCCAACAGTAGTACTTCACCTTTTGATGCCATGTCATGTATTTCATCCACTAGTTCCCTGTCCACTTCCTCCCCCTGTGCCAGGGGTCTGTAGATCACCCCTGTGCATACTGCTGTGCCATTGCAAGGTTCAAGGGTGGCTCACAGTGTCTCAGCCTCCCCCTGCCTTCCCTGCACTTTTGTAGCCTTTATACCCTCTCTGATGTACAGGGCCACCCCTCCACCTTTTCTACCCTCCCTATCCCTCTTGAACAGAGCAAAACCCAGTACATTGATGTCCCACCCATGATTAGCAGTGTACCATGTCTCTGTTATTGCTGCTATGTCTAGGTCTGCATCTGCTAACAAGGCCTCCAGATATGGTATTTTATTTCCCAGGCTGTGAGCATGTGTTACCATGGCATTTCATGTTCTGCAGCCTATCCTCCCTCTGCTCTTGTTCTTGCTCTTCTTCTTCTTCCCCCACCCCAGGTATCTTTCTTTTGTGGTCTTGCCTCCTCTGCTTCCCCCTTTCTACACATTTCCTCAGACTGTCCCTCTCTGCCTGCCTCAGAGGACTCTTGTGTTCACTCACTTTTCTGCATGTGCCAACAGGGGGGTATGATACCAAGCCTCCTGTCCCTCCAGGCCCCCTGGCCAGTTTAAATGCTTGCGGCCGAAACATTCAAACTTCTCACTAAGGACTGAGGTCCCCTTCTCACATGGATGTAGGCCATTTCCTTATGCAAGCTCACATCTACCCAGGTTGGGCCCCAGTCCTCCATGAAGCCAAATCTCTCCTCTCCACACCAATCCTTCAAACAAGAGATGAATTTCTGGATGTGGAGTGACATAGCCTCCTCTTGCCGTGGATAGGTAGTACCTCAGAGAAGGAGACGGAGCGTGCTATCTGCTTCAGACTCCCCTGCAGGTTCCTGAAATCCTCCTGGACTGTGGCTAACTCCACCTTCCCCCCGCTAGGTCATTGGTCCCCAAGTTCTTTAATCTCTCCTCATAGGGCTTTTCATGGAGTAATCCCTCCACCCTCCCAAAACCTACTCTCCTAAAGTTTGACACTAGCATCTTTTTCCTGGGACACTGGGCTCTGAGGGTTATATTAAACCACATGGTACTGTGATCACGTGTCCTCCAGGGGGCCTTGACCTTTACTTACTCAATAAAATTATTGGTCAGGGGTATCAGGTCAAGGGTGGTCCCATCTTTACTGTGTTCCCCAACATGATGTACAATGAAACAGTCCTAAAAGTTCTCCATCAGTGCCTGGTGCCATGCATTCCATGCCCTGAGAATATCCTAGTCCGTGTCAGGCCTTTTGATAAAGGACATGTAGTCCGAAACTAGTCAAGGCGTGCTTGAGCACTGGCACTTAAATAAAACTATGCACGTTATTGGATTACAAACGAGTAGCGTCTTCATTTGGTGGCGAGTGTGGGACTTTTTTTTGCTCCATGTCAGGCAGGTTTATTTCTCCCATCAGGACCACTGTCTCCATCTCACCTTCCTAATTTCCCTTTTCAACAACCTTTCTTCAGCCTCAGTCTGGTTTGTGGGGCCTGTAAGCAGCACCCAACCTCACAGATGGGTAATAAAGTAATAACCTGGGTAAAAAACTGGTTAGTGAACAGGACACAGAGGGTAGTGGTAAATGGAGTTCGCTCTGAGGAAGGAAGGAAGGGTGACCAGTGGAGTACCTCAGGGATTGGTGCTGGGACCGGTCCTCTTCAATGTTTTAATAAATGGCATAGCAGAGGAACCGGAAGGAAAGGTCTGCCTCTTTATCTATGACACCAAACTCTGCAACAGAGTGGACTCTCTGGGGGGAAGTGGAAAGGATGGGTAGGGATCTGAAAAGATTGGAGGAGTGGTCAAGGGTATGTTAGCTGGGTTTTAATGCAAAATGTGCAAAATAATGTACTTGGGTTATAATAACCTGGGAGCAGAGTACAAAATGGGGAGGAACAATACTGACACTGACAAAGACAAAGCAGGTCTCTAGCTGGGGGCAATCTTATCAGATGGCCTAGAAGTGGCCAAGCACTGTGACAAGGCAGTTGGTAGGGCAAGTGGGATGCCAGGGTGCACAGGAAGAGGGATCACCAGCAGAAAGAGGGAGGTGATGCTGCCCCTGTATAGATCACTGCTGAGACTGCACCTTGAGTACTGTGTCCAGTTCTGGAGACCACACCTCAGGAAGGACATAGACAGGATGCCTTCTATTTAAAGGATCCTCTCATAGGTCTAGCCCTCCCTCCCCCTGACCTTGACCATAAGGCCCAGGCCCTTATTCTAAAACTATCTCCTGACCCTTCTAGGGGCCCTATCTTCCTGACTACGGCCTACATACCTCCCAAGAACCAATCCCAGGTGCTGGGCCCAGTAATTGACTATCTTACCTCTCTACCCAACCCCTCTGACCAAATCCTGGTGGGCGACTTGAACATTAATTGGCTTTGCCCCTCGTCCTCTTCCTCCCGTGAGGCTTTCGATGCAATTGACCTAACCCAACTGGTCTCCCAGCCTACTAGAATCAACCCCAGAAGGGGCACTGGCACCCTCTTGGATGTGGTCCTCACTAACAGGCCAAGCCGCGTCCATAACATCCAAATCCTCCCTGACTGCCTCAGTGACCACTCCCCTGTTCTCTTCAACTGGGTAACCTCTCAGCCCATACCCTCTGTCAAAACCACCTCTCAGAGGTGGCTTAGACCTGGGAGGCTGAAAGACCTAAAGCACTACCTTGCCCATACTGACTGGTCTCCACTGACAAATGCAACTAACATCGACTTGGCTCTGGCCTTCTTTGTAAACACCTTCAACTCTGCCTGTGACATCTTCACTCCTATAACTGCTCGGAGGTCCAAAGTAAGACATGCCCCTTGGATCACCCCTGCCCTACTGCGGCTTTTTAAGCAGCGGGACAACCTATGGCACCTTGCTGTCGCAACTGGCTGACCAGCAGACAGGCAGTCCTATGCTGCAGCTCGCAACCAGTGCACCTGGGCTATCTGGTGCTAAAGTATGGAATACTACCAAGCCTCCCTTACCTCCTCTTGGGGGAACCCTAGGTCCTTCTGGGACAACGTCAAGCAGCTGAATGGTCACTCCCGGTCTCCCTCTCCCTCACTTCTTAACGTCAATGGTGCTGTCTCCACTGACCCTGCCCTCATTGCCACTCACCTCAATAACTCCTTTACCGACCTTAGCTCAGTGCTCCCTGGTAACTTCTTCAGTCCTCCACCCCCTAGTGTTGCGCCACCCATCACACGCCCCTTGTTCCACCTGCGTTGTGTCACCATACAAGAAACCAGGCCATACCTGCTTAAAGCCTTAAAAGGTAACACCATCGGTAATGACACTTAGATCCCTGCCTCCTTCGTCAGGTCCTGGATCAGGTCATCTCCCCTATCACATGCATATTTAACAAATCTCTCTGTCTCGGACAATTCCCTGCTGTCTGGAGGGTTGCCACGGTTACCCCTGTCCACAAAGGTGGCGACAGGACTCTGCCAGGTAATTACTGACCCATCTCAATCCTCTCCCCCCTCTCTAAGGCCGTGGAGAAAATTGTGGCCACTCAAGTCTCTGACTACCTCTCTAAGTACAATGTTCTCTGCCCTGAACAGCATGGGTTCAGAGCTGGTCATAGTACCAATACAGCACTCCTGGAGTTCGCCAACTTCCTCCACGCCTCCTTGGACTCTGGCGCCCTGGCTGGTGCGGTATACATTGACCTGTCTAAAGCTTTTGATACCGTATCGCATCCACTCCTGTTATCCACCCTCGACCACATAGGCTTTGCCTCTGGACCAGTCTCCTGTTGTGCGAGCTATCTCTCAGCCCGCTCCCAACATGTGAAAGTTAGTGGAACTCTCTCCAGCACCTGCCCTATTCGCTCTGGAGTCCTCCAGGGCTCTATTCTTGGACCCCTACTCTTCTCCCTCTTCCTCAACTCGCTACCCGGCAGTTGTGCGGGTAAGATCCTACTCTATGCTGATGATGCTGTTCTCATTGCCTCTCATAGTAACCCCTTGTCGCTTCAGAACTCTCTCCAACTAGATTTTGACTCTGCTGAGACCTGGTTCACTGAGCACCGACTCGTTATCAACCTAAAGAAAACAAAAACAATGCTCTTCTCCCACCCCCAAAATAAGTACAGCAAATTTCCCCTCACTGTCCACTCCACCCTCAATATCCCCATTGAACCTGTGCAGTCCTATAAATATCTTAGAATAATCTTTGACCCTGCCCTTTCGTTCCATGGACATATATCTGCCCTGAACTCTGCCGCCAACTCGTGGCTGGGCATTCTCTACCGGCACAAGAAATGCCTCCCTCTGGATGCCCTCCGCCTGAGCATCACCTCTCCTGTCATATCTCTCATCGACTATGGCCTTCCAGTCTATGGATCAGCTGATCAGACAGCCCTCAGCAAGGTTCGCCTTACACTTAACAAGGCCTGCAGACTTATCACCAGTGCACCCAGACTTACACACATGTCTGCTGTACTCCTTGGCTACCCTACTCAGCCTGGATGAGCGGCTCATGTATCAGACCTGCCAGCTCACCTTTAAAGCCCTTCATGGCCTATCCCCCACTGGCCCTATTTGACTCCATCCGTGAACTCATGACCCTGAACACTCGCGCTCATCCAAAACAACCCTAGTCATACCAAGAGCCAGGACTTCACAAGGACAAAGGGCGTTCCCCTACCGAGCACCCTCCTGGTATAACTCCCTCTCTGCCGGTATCTCAGACTCCCCCACTTTAGCAAGCTTTAAACTCAGGCTCAGAAACCACCTGCTCATCTCACGCAAATGCAACTGCCACTAAAATACAAAAAAAAAAAAAACCCTTTGACAATGCTCACCGAGCTGCACCCCCGTTCTACTAACCTCCCCCTCTTTTCCCTCCCTGGCCTTTCCCCCTTCCACTCCTCCCCAGTCCTTCTCCCCTCCTACCTCTATCCTCTCCTACTTTCACCCTCACAACCCTAATTCTTTGCATTTTTTGACAAGTTGCTATCATATGTATTGGAGCCTACTGTAACCCTGAATGGTAACTATCTTGCTTCTGTAATATCTGTTGTCTCTTGTGCTGCTGTCTGTTGTCCTCTATGTGACGAGGTACCTTTGTAAATTAGCTCCTGGCTCAAAGGTTTTTAAACTGATGTTTAAATAAATAAATAAATAAATAAATAGGATGGAGGCAGTCCAGCGGAGACCCACTGAAATGGTGCATGATCTGCATGAAAAGCCCTAAAGGAGCTAAACATGTACGTCCTGGAGGAGAGGAAGAAGAGGGGGGAAATGATAGAGTCTTTAAATACCTAATGGGATTAACAAGATGCAGGAAGAGAGTATTTTTCAGAGAAAAATGTGCTCTAGAACAAGATGGCATGCTGTTAAGCTGGAGGGGGTAAATTCAGGAGGGATGTGAAGAAGTACTTCTTCATGGAAAGAGTGGTGAATCCTTGCAACAGCCTCCCAGTGGATGTAGTAGGGGCATAAACAGTGGAGGTGTTCAAAAATGTCTGGGACAGACAGAAAGGAATTGTAGGAGTGAGGAAGGGAGAGAAAGAGATGGTTCCATAGATCAAGTGAAGTCTGCAAAAAAAAAAAGGGGAGGCAGACTAGGTGGGCCCAGTGGCCCTTATCTACGGTCACATTCTATGTTTCTATGTTTCTCCCCCCCTCCACCAGCTATACCCACAGTTACTCCACACACCTTTTACCCAGATGGAGTCTCCCTTCATCCCCATTATGTACCCCCGGGGTTTCTTTCTTTCTTTCTTTCTGGAAGACCGAGAAGTCCCAATAATGATCAGGAGTAACCCACATTTATGTTATAGCTACAAACTTGGCCCTCTGTAGCCAATGCCTGCAGATCCCCCATTTTGTTCCTAGGGCTCATGGCATTCTATCTACTTAACATCCATGGTTCACTTCCTCTTCCTCTGCCCTGAGCTTTCTACTTCCCATTTCCATCGTGTTCATTAGCTCCTCCTAACCCTTTGTTCCCTGCCTACCATTATTCCCACTCTGCCTCACTCCCTTAATTGGTGGAGTGTTAACTAGGTCCTCTACACTTGCCACCACATCCTGGTCCTTTAAACTTCAGCCTTGCCTGCTCCAGGTTTAAATATCTTGTAATGAAGCCATCAAACATCTGCCCCAGAGCACGTGCCCCCTCCTCAGTGGGATAAATGTCATCCTTTCTAAAGATCCTTTTTTTCCAGAAATGTCCCCAGTCCCCCACAGATCTTTGCACCACTCCCTCAGCCATGATGAGCTGAACTTGTATACCTTGCACCACTCCCTCAGCCATGATGAGCTGAACTTGTATACCTTGCACCACTCCCTCAGCCATGAAGAGCTGAACTTGTCTACCTTGTACCACTCCCTCAGCCATGATGAGCTGAACTTGTCTACCTTGTACCACTCCCTCAGCCATGATGAGCTGAACTTGTATACCTTGCACCATTCCCTCAGCCATGATGAGCTGAACTTGTATACCTTCAGAAGCCTCTCATTGCCCACATGCCACACTAGCAGTATCTCCAAAATGGCCATTGACATGGCTATAACCCTCAGCTTGCCTCCCAACATCCAGAAATTAGACATGACCTCCACTGCCTCATAGCTGCTGAGGTCATCAGTCCCCATAAGGACAATCACATCTGGCACCTTCAGCACATGCCCAAGTATCCCCAGTGTTCTACTGGTATCCCCCCTCCCTTGCTGTAGCTACCATTAATGAACTACATGCAAACAAGCACAGTAGCCATAATACACCAGTGAGTTATATACCAATAGTAAACATGTCTCTAATGTTCTGATAGCCCATGACAAAAGTCATTCAAATGAGGAATGGAACTTACTTGTAGGGCCTCCTAGGGCTGTCTCTTATGCTTTAAGACTTCAAGCCTGTGGTTTGGTCAAGAAAACCATGAAGTTAAACCGAGTGGTTCTGTCTGTTTAGACCCCATGAGAGAAGTCCTATACCATAAGAGATACCTGCAGAGATCATATGTTATCATCATAAATTGCTGCAGTTTAGCTCGAGCGATTTAAAGCAGCAGTACTACCTAATCAGGAAGTGATCAGTTTCCAGTTGTAGCGCTACAGGAAATATGGCGGCTGCCTCAGCTGCCTATCTTTTTACTGCTGCTTTCAACATGGCAGATACAGAAATGTAAACTGAGTGAATTATGGGCAGGGCCACTGGAAAATTGTGGAAAAGGTTACCCAAAATTGCAGAGCATTTTGCAAAAATTGCAGGAAATTGCAGGGGGTTTACTATAGACCCTGAGTGCTTCACAGTAAATCTTTTAATGTTTCCTGCAGCATATATTAGTCAGTATAAATTACTAAATGAATACACTGATACCTGAATATGTTTAAAACATGAAGAAAAGTTTATGTTCCTAAGAAAAATATTGAACTGATAAGCTATCGTAAGAATTGCCTATCTTCCAAAATTTAAAAGCATTTGCCTCATACAGTGCTAAATAGAGTCTATAATGTGAGCCACAGCAAATCAATATTAAATAAATCCAGAATAAACACATTTTTTCTGTTTGTGGATGTAGAATAATGAAGCCTAAACAGCTGTTTACAGTGCTCTGCCAGCTATTCACCCACTTTACAAGAAAAAATATGCAGATAGAGTGGTGAATAATTGAGTTTTAGTAAAATGTTACTGTTTAATGGTCATTTGTACTGTACACTATTTTTGAAATCACATATTTAAACAATAAATCTGGGGGTTATTGAGGCTGGCAGTATAATCTAGAGGTTAGAGTAACAAACTGTGAATGAGCTGACAACATCAAGCAGACCTGAGTTTGATTCCCACAGCCTCCACTTGCATACCGTGTGATTCTGAACAAGGCATTTAACCTCCTCAGTGCTCCTGGGTTGTACCTGAAAACAGACACTTGTGCCTAGTGGGCCTTATGTGGTTACCAAAAAATGCAAAAAAATACCAATATATTTTTACTGCATCATACAGTAGTCAGGCTACCCTGTAATTTACCTATGTTTTACTCTGGCTGCAATGATTTTGTTTAGTTAAAGATAAATGTTCAGATACATTTTGTGTTTTATAACCTTGTTTTTAGACTTTAGTCAGGTTTTTACTGTAGTGTTTGTATGTGAGCATCTAGGGGATTGTTGCTAATAGTGAGATCAGTGTTAGCAATTAGCTTATTCAAGTTTAAAATCAGTAGGACCATCCAAAAATCCTCAGCTGTTTGAATCAAAACTGGTCTGAATGAAAGTATGCTCACAAGGAATAACTTGCCCTGCCACTTACAAAAAGGCTTCATAGTTAGCACCCCACTGAAGTGAATGGGATAATTTGCACATTTTCTCCCATCTTTTGTTTCAGTCTGTGTGGCAAAAAAACATTTTCTGATAGACTGCTTCAACACAGACAAATGTTAAGTGTTTAAGTGTACTGTTCCAGTGGATTTTGAAACCAAACAAGACAAGGATTCAAAAGAAATCAGTGTCACATAAAACCCTTAGGACCCTACCTTGCACTGCATTGTTTTGGCCAAAACCAAGTCTGCATGCAAAATTGTCAATATATTTGAGAGTATTTTATTAAAAATGTTAATACTTTTTACACAGTTCAATATAAAAACTCAAAAATTGCAAGAAATTGCGGAACATGTCAGTTTTTGAGGAGAATGGTGAATATTGTGGATTCCACAAAAAAATCGAGGGTGCAATTTTCCAGTGGCCCTGATTATGGAGTGATACTACAATGCTGGCAAGAAAGATAACCAGGGAATTGCTCAACAGAGCACAGGGGTTAAACTGTTGAAAAGGGACAGATTTTTTTTTACATTGCACTGCTGCTTTAATAATAAGTATAGAATCTTTTTAAAATTTATTATGCCTTCTGTCCCCTGGCACTGAAGTAGAGCACTCTCTCTCAATGCTGTATCACAAGAGCACACTGTACACAGGATAAGAGGTACAGTGGCTCTACATGCTGATTGGCTGAAATCACTTTAGTGATTTATAATAGTATATAATTTTATTTATGGGTAGTGTGGATATTTTAAGACATCAGCCATTTCACGGAACCCAGAGTAAGAAGCTGATGTAATGGACAGAATGGGTAAGCTCTACATTGCTTTGCAAATTTGTCCCTCAGTGACACCCATTTTTATCTGAAGATTCAATGAAATGGCTGCAGCCATGGATTTAAATTTATGGCTACTTCACATTTTTATTTATGTATTTTTTTTTAAAAAGTTAAGGGTTTACAGAATAAGTTCCAGGAGTATAAAAACCCATTTACAGAATGTCCCAAATCAGTATAAATGATACATAACGAAGTTTACAAACTTACATAGCACAATATCACAATGTCAAGTATAACATATGAAAACAAACACAATTATATTGTTCATAAAAAGCAATTACAGATTGTTCAAAAAGAAGCATTTTCTTAAGATTTTGTTTAAAAGAACAGTGTCCGAGAATTACGTAACTCAGGGGACAATTTATTCCAAGAAAGTGGTGCATCAAAAGAAAAACAGATTTTTTCCAAAATGAGTTTGATATCTGGGTAAAAGCAGATCTCGATTAGGAACATCTCTGAGCTTTTGACTATGACTGGAGACTTGCAACCTGTCCAAAAGATAAACTGGTGTCTGGTGGTTTATTGTTTTGTAAATCAACGTAAGCCGATTATGTAAATTCCTTGATGAGAGGGGACAACCAATTTAGTTGATTCAAAAGAATACAGTGGTGTTCAGTTCTTGGGCTTCCTAAAATGAAATGTAATAACTGAAAATATGCTTTATCAATTAAAGAAAGGTCCGTGGCACTGGAATTCCAATAAATGGGATCGCCATAGTCCAAGATTGGACAAATGGACTGAGCCATTATAGTTTTCCAGTCTGTTAGTGACAAACAGTGTCTTGCCCTTCTTAATCGGACTAAGCACTGTTGAGTTTTTACAGTAGCATTATGGATATGTGACCTAAAAGATAGTAGGGTCAAATGTCAAACCCAAATATTTAAATTCTTGAACAAGTTGTAATGGAACATCTTTAAGAGTATTAGAAAAGGAAGAATGAGCATTGTTGATGACAGACTGTGAACCAAATAACATAATCAGAGTTTTTTTTGCATTTAAAAGTAATAAATTGGGAGAAAACCAATTGGCAACTTTATTGAAATCAGCTTGAAGGACAGAAGTTAAGAATTTTCAATTTTTATGAGTGAAAAAAAGAATAGTGCCATCCGCATAAAGCCTTACAGTGCAATCTTTAACAAGAGAGGGTAAGGCATCAACAAACAAATTAAAAAGAATAGGACCCGATATTGAACTCTGAGGGACCCCTGTGTTTGTAGAAAGAAAAGAAGATAGACACCCATTCCAAGAAACAGACTGGCTTCTACCATGTAAATAAGATGAAAACCAAGATATAACATTTGTAGAAAAAACATAAAATAACAAAACGTGTTAAGAGTAAATGATGATTTATTACATCGAAAGCCTTGGACAAGTCAATGAATACTGTCCCGACATATTGACCCTTGTCCAAGGCATTCAAGTTTTATGAAAATCAATTAAAGCTGTCTGAGTTGAGTGGTGTGGTCCAAATCCAGAGTGGGCAGATGAAAGCACTTGATTTTATTTATCTATTATTCAGAAATAAACTTTGAGCAAGATGCTCTGTTTCAAAGGTTTCGTGTCAGCAGAAAATGATACAGTACAAAGTAGACGGTGATAACAATTGCGGGTTAATATAAACATAGGCATAAAGGACCATTTTGAACCCAAATTACAATACTATAAGTTTACAGAGAGTGCAGACTAGTAGCTATGGAAAGCAGCCAGTAAATAGGCATTGTCCGGGTATCCATAAGTATAGGGGAGGAAAAGGAAAGGTGGGGGGTAAGGACCTGTGAGGGAACATAGAAGTGTAGGAAACAGTGCTAGGGGTAGAAAGAAGTGAAAGCAAAGGCCGAGGTGGTGGCCCACAAGGATGTAAAGTTAGGGGTGGGGAGAGAGAGAGAGAGAGAGGTTATATCAAGGGTATGAAGGAGAGGCAGATGGAAGAGTGTGGGCAGTCAGAGGTGATTAAGTGCAATAAGGGCTAAGGGGGACTCATAAGTCAGAGGAGGGGTTAGGCAGTTCCGACATCTAGCAAACGAATCAGGTAGAGACAGCTGAGAAGAGTAGTCTGCAGTAGGGACGTAGATCAGGTTGCCGGCCTGCAGGCATTGATAATCACTTAGATATTGAGAAATATGCTGATTTACAATTTTTTTCAAGAAATTTCAAAATTATGGTGTAATCCCCCTACCAATGGAGGTTCCTGAAAAGTCTTCCTTGAACTTGCCTAAATGCTCACTTCCCGGCTGGTGTCCTGCGTTTTAGCAGTTTAAATGTGTTGCCAGAGAGTGCCTGTATAGCCTCTGTGTACTGTCTCTTTAACAGCTGCCTGGAATGCAGTCATAAGTAATCTGAGCGGGAGCTCTGTTGAAAGATGTAACTATTTGCTGAAAATCATTTAGAGCGTTAATGATAATGTAGTTTGTCTAACCTGCCTTCTTTGCAGCAAGGACTGTCTTGTTTATCCCCACCATTTGGCCCGGGACTGTGAATTGGACCAATCAGTTCTGATGGGACCTAAATGGAGCTGGACTACAGGAGCTGTCTGAAGTCAAAATCTGTAGGTATTTAACTGAAGGGGGGGAGCTCTTGCTTTGACTGACAGCTGAATCAGCCAACTGAACCTTTTGGATTTGAGGGAAATCCCCAAGCTGCCTGCTGTTTAAGGCAGATCTCAGTTGTGAGCTGAAGAAGCAAGATGCTTGAGACAGTCTCTGTGGAAAGGTCAGAGATTTGGCCTGCATGTCTGCCTGCTGCCCTGAGAGGGGAAAGTGAATTGTTTTCGGACTGAATCCGAGTTGTGTGACTAAAGTAAGCTACTGAAGTGGGCCAGGCTCAGCCTGAAGAAGACCGAAGAGTTTGCTGAATGCGATCGGCCTGTCAGGAGTTCCAATTACCCCAAGCTCCCTGTGTGTGCAGAGACTTTGCGATTGTGACCGGGGGAGCATTTTGGCTGGTACAGTAGAATTCCCTTACATGTAAATGTGCTGTGAGCTGCTAGTGGGTCGTGAGTTAGTTCCCCACTGTGAACTGTGTTCTGCTTGCTGGAAGCTGTATCCAGCCCAAAACGGAATGCATCCGAATTTGTCTTCATGCGGTCTGGGCCTTGCCAGACTGGCCCAGCCAGACTACCCGCTGCACAGAGAAGCCATCAATGAGAGACCTGCCTGGGGATCAGCCCCCTTCTCCATGCTTGAACAGGAATGACGCCTCAGCGACTCGTGTGGGCCCTGCTTCTCCTGACATTCCAGATCAACCACCTACAGTCTCGATTTTCGTCCAGCCTGCGTCCAGTCTTGGGTATCGTGAGCAAATACCAGGGTAGCTCCCTGCAACAACAGCTTAATCTGAATGTGTCATCTGATTGTTGTTTCTTTTCCTTTACGAACTGAGCCCTCTGGCTCTGGATTACAAATAGTGTATACTGTGCATGTTGTGTTTTCCATCACAGTTCCCCAACCAGCTGTGATGCCAGCCAACCCCAGGCAACGGTCCTGGCTAGCCCATCTCTTCTCCACTTGGGTACCCAGAGGTGTGACTGTGTGGGGGTCTCAAAGCACATGCATAACTGCTTGATTGATATAACCTTTAAGCTAATTAACCTGATTTTGCCCCTCCCTTGTTCCAAATACCCTGAATAAATCAGATCTAACTTTTTTTTTTTAGTTGTTTAACCAGGCATAGCACACTAAGCTGAAATCTTTTTTACGGGTGTGACCTGGGAGCACCGGGAAGTTAAATGACTTGATCAGGATCACACAGTATGTAAGTGGAAGCTGTGGGATTCAAACCCAGGTCTGATCTACTGGATGTCACCAGATTTGCAGCTCAGAGCCTTAAAACATTGCGCTATACTGCCTCCCAGATCTAACTTTTTCTGCATGTAATCTGACCGTGGTTCCAGTTTGTGCTCAAAGTACTGTACTGTTGCTATTTGCTGTGCATAACCTTGTTTTACAGGGGGTTCCCAGGGTCGAGCCAGAGGAACCAATCCTAGTGGAAAGTGCAAACAGTGTGGGTACTTGTGTGGTGTACAAGGGGTATTATGAAAGTGATTATTGTACAGTGTTCAGGCCACTAGAGGGGAAAGAGGGGGGTTACAATGTCCCGGAAGGCTGTGCCCAGGTTAGCTTGACCACTACCAACCCTGACCTCTGGGTGGAGGCACCCGTTTCATTACCCAGGCCCCTTAACCTGCTACTAGTCAAGCAGGCAGGGGTAGTAGCCCTTGGGATAGTGCCATCTAGGGGTTGCAAATACTTCTGTTCCATCTTCACCAGGGAGAAGGATGGACCAGTGCCTTCAGGAGGGAAAAGAGGAGCAGGGGGGAAGGGAACACAGATGTAGTGATAAAGGAGGATAGAGTAAAGGGGGGGCTGCTGGCATTGAAGGTGGACAAATCACCAGGCCTGGACACAGTACATCCAAGGGCACTAAAGGAACTGGCTGAGGAGCTGGCAGGGCCACTGTCAGACCTATTTAATAGTTCACTAGAGTCAGGCGTGGTACCGCAGGACTGAAGAACAGCACATGTAGTGCCCCTCCACAAAAATGGTCCTAGGGATGACCCAGGGAATTACAGACCAGTCAGTCTGACCTCCTTTGTGGGCAAGCTCATGGCGACCATACTAAAGGAAAAGTTGGTGGAATATCTAAGGGAGCATGGTCTCCGGGATTTGAGTCAGCATGGGTTCATGGGGAGGGGGGAGATCGTGTCAAACGAATCTGATTGACTTCTTTGACTGTGTCACTAAGACAGCAGACAGAGGGCCAAGCAGTAGACATCCTCTATCTTGATTTCAGCAATGCCTTTGTCTCTGTGCCCCACAAAAGGGTTGATCAGAAAGTTGGTGGATCTTGGGGTTGGGGAAAAGATGGCCAGATGGATGGAAAACTGGCTGAGGGACAGAATCCAGAGGGAGGTTGTTGGGAGGCGGGGAGTTATTTGGCACCAGAGAGGTAACCAGTGGGATCGCATAGGGCTCTGTGCTGGTGCCGGTGTTGTTTAATGTCTTCATCAATGAAACTGGGTATGGCATCAAGGGCAAAATGTGCCTATTCATGGATGACACCAAGCTCTGTGGGAGAGTGGGCACAGCTGAAGGGATACAGGACCTACAAGAAGATCTGGAAAAACTGGGGAGGTGATCCAGGATCTGGCAGCTTGGCTTCAATGCCAAGAAATGGAAAGTTATGCATATTGGAGCCAAGAATCACAGGACAGAGTACTACCTGTGTGGAGTCCGAGTAACTGTATCAAAGAAGGAGGAGAAGGATCTGGGAGTAATGATCACTACTGATCTGACGCACTCCGAGCAGTGCAAAAAAGCAGCAGCAAAGGCAAACAAGATGCTGGGATGCATATCTAGGGGGATCAGTAGTAGGAGAGAGGAGGTTATACTGCCCTTGTATAGGTCCCTGGTAAGGCCGCATCTAGAGTATGGAGGAGTTCAGTACTGGTGCCCACATCTCATAAAGGACATTAGCCTACTGGAGAAGGTCCAGAGGAGGGCTACAAAGATGATAGTGGGTCAGCAGGGTAAAGCACATGAGGAGAGGTTGAGGGCACTGAACATGTACTCCCTGGAAGACGGGGGGGGACATGATTGGGACCTTCAAGTACTTGAAGGGGATAAATAAGGTTGATAAGGAGAGTCTCTTTAAGCTAAGTGGCAACCATAACACTAGGGGGCACAGTCTTAAGCTGGAGGATGGGAGGTTTAGGAAGGAGATCAGGAAGCACTTCTTCACGGAGAGGGTGGTGGACACTTGGAATGCACTGCCAGAAGAAGTCATCTCATTGAAAACAGTGGGCAGCTTTAAGAGAGGCTGGAATAGGTGTGGGGGAAGTAAGGATCATGGGTAGAGAGGATGGGAGGAGTGGGGATGGAGGGCAGGGACATAAGCTCAAGCTGTGGACACTGCAATACGAGCAGACTTGATAGACCAAAAGGCCTTCTTCTGCTGGCTTCTTCGTATGTTCATAGTCCTCATGACCCAGCATCAGGCTTCCAAGTTGCAGAAGAACTGGAAGGAAGGATGTGTCATTTTGCAGATGACACCCAAATCTTTAACATGGTGGACAGTCCGGAGGGGATGGAGAGAATGTACAAGGACCTTGGGAAATGTGAGGAGTGGTCAAGACCATGGCAGTTGGGGATCAATGACAAAAAGCGTAAAATCATGCACCTAGGGCATAGGAACTCAGGAGCTGGGTATAGGATGGTGGGAGGTACTGACAGTCACTAGACAGGAAACAGATATTTTGTTTATTGTTTGTTTAATTTTGTTTCATTAGTATTTCGGAAAGACCTTTGAGCGTGAGCTCTTTTACAAAGGTTCCACGTCAGGGACAATAAGACAATACACATATTCAGTGGTTATAGAGGCCTGATCATTAGGCATTAAAGAGTGATTACATGACAATTAGACAAATAGGAGAAAAAAACTGAGCAGTTGTAATTGAATACTAAACTATTTCTAATCAGTTGCCCTAGGTAGCACACCCCTGAAAACCTCCAAATCCGTTGATAGACTATGGCAGAGTAACTGCATAGGGTTTAATGCTATCCCAGATGGCAAGAGGCTGGGTGACAGTGAAACAAGGGGGACTGGGTTTGAAACCAACACTGAAGAGCGAGGTGGGGGATAGTGAAGCGTGGGGGCTGTGATGGGGGAGCAGCTCCAGAGGGCTTTGTCGAGTATGGTGTGTGTGGGGGGGGTTGAGAGGGGCAGTACCAAGTGCGTTTAAAGAGGACTGATAGCTTACTTAAGCCCTTGGCTGGGCTGGAATGGCGGCAGGGTTCTCTAGGTAGCCCTGCTGGGTGTTACCTTGGGGGTAGGCCTGTCTATCAAATGGGGCCTGAGAAGCAGGTGCATTTTCAGTTAGACTTTAGGTGCTGTTTGAGACCTACTTTGAATTGAGATGGGCTGTTTGTTTGTAATTTCATCGGGAGTTCATTTATCCAGAGGGGGGCCTGATAGGAGAAAGCACGCTGCCCTAGTGAGGTTCGACGGAATGGTATGGACAGTGCTCCATTCTTCCTCCATCTGGTGATGTGTGTTGAGAGAGAAGCCTCGAGCAGGTTTCCTATACAGGGTGGGGTATTTACGAGGACTGCCTTCTTTCCCAGGAGGTAAGTTTGGTATTTGATCCTGTCTTTTAGGTTAAGCCAGTTTGTACGCTCATACAGGGTGCAAGTATGAGTGTAATGATCTGCACACAGGGTGAGACAGCATGCCTTATTGAGTGCAATTTGGACCCTTTTGAGCACTGTATCAGTAGCAGCTCCATAGACCACCAGCCCATAGTCTATCGTGGAGAGTATGGAGCTGGAGACTGAGATCGAGTGCTTCTGGTGAGGGATTTCTTATGCCTGTAGAGGACCCTGATCTTTGCGTTTACCACTTTGACAAGGGAGTCTACGTGGTGTGTATAAGTGAGAGAGTCATCAATGGTGACTCCAAGGTACTTGAACAAGTGCACCTGCTCAATCTGCTCACCAGCCTTGTTAATGATTACGAGGGGAGCATGCTTGTGTTTGTTGTAGGGGCTGGATTGTAGCATGGCCTTGGTTTTCTTGTAATTTAGTAGCAGCTTTTGCCTACTGAACCAGTCCTCAAGTTTATTGAAAGAGTTCTGTAGTTCTGTTTGTAGGACAACCTGAGAGGTGCTGCTGCTCAGCAGCACGGCATCGTCCGCATACAGAATAAGTTTGGTGATACAGGCTGTGGGTAGGTCATTTACAAAGAGGCTGAAAAGCAGGGGCCCTAGAATTGATCCTTGAAGAACTCCTAGGAGTACATCTCTGGAGCTGGATAACGTCTGCCCGATTTTGACTCGCTGGCTCCTGCGTGTTAGGTAGTCATTGAACCAATTCACGGAGTTTGGTGCCACACCCAATCTTTGGAGCTGGAGTACTAGTAGAAGGTGGTTGATGGTGTCGAAGGCTTTGGTGAGGTCAATGAAAATGGACCCCACCAATTTGCCTTCATCCAGCACCTTGTGCGCATAGTCAGTGTATTCCAGCAGTGCCATGGTGGTACTGTGTTTTTTTGCCTGAAACCATGTTGGTTTGGGCAGACCAGATTGTACTTATTGAGGTATTCTGTGAGTTGACTTGCCGTGATTTTTTCCAAAGCTTTGGATAGTGGGGAGAGGATAGATATTGGCCTGTAGTTTGACACCAGCATCTTGTTAGCATTCTTATGCACTGGAGTTACCAGGGCTTGCTTCCATACCTCTGGAAATTGAGCTAGGGCCAAGGCTTTATTAAATAGCATTGTTATGGGCATCATAAGAACATCAAGGATGAGAGATAATAACTTCATGTCTAGCCCGTCACTCCCCAATCTGGTTTTGCCTAGGACTTTCCTGACCATCGTTAGGGCCTCCTTCACCATCACCTTCTTAAAGTAGAAGGCTGTGTGGTTAGTGTGAGCAGGTTGGTGCAACCTTGGTCCTCCACAAGCAGAAGAGGTAGTCTGAGGCAGCACTGAGGACAGGTCTGCAAGGAGGCCTGGTTAAGCAGCATCAGCAATGAGCTAGCGGATCTGAGGAGGATGAGTTATTAATGTTCAGCATCTTAGGGTGCTGCTTTTGATCTTTACCAAGGATGTTCTTGATGTTGTCCCAAAACCTCTTTCCATCTCCCCATGCGTTGTTGAGCTGGGTCTTATGGAAATTGGCTTTTGCGAGCCTGATAAGTTTGGTGCACTGATTTCTAGCCATTTTGCAGCACTGTAGGTCATGCTTGCTGCCTAAGTTTAAGGCTTTTTCCCAGAGGCAGTCCCTCTCCTTTAGGAGAGAGAGTAGCTAGCCATCAATCCAGCTGTTAACCTCCCCCCGAATTTTCCATTTTGTGTGTGGTACATAGATATCACAGATGGAATTGAAGCTCTCAGTGAAAAAACTAAGGGCCTGGTCCAGCGTAGGTTCCTTGTTGATGGGGGACCAGTTGTAGGCAGACAGGGCCAATTTGAGGGATCCAAGTTTGTCTTTCCGCAGAACCCTGCTGTCGATGAGGCAGGGTGGGCTTTTGGCAAGTTTAGTGGTCCATATAAAGGAGACTGGGGAGTGGTCACTTAGCACGTCCGGGAGAACCCTGAGTTCGGAGAATCAAGTCGGTGAGCTAGCTAAGACCCAGTCAATGAGGGTGCTGGTACCAGCCTTGTAGTTCTGCCTGGTGGGGTGAGTTACGAGTTGCGTGAGATTGTGGGAGGTGATTAGGTCTCTGGAGGGTGTTGCCTCCTTACATAACCAGTTAATATTAAAGTCACCGGTCAAGATGAGTTCTGAGCCCTTTCTGAGTGCACTAAATTCTTCCATAACAAGAGGAAGGCCTTCCTTGGCTTTCTTGGGGGGCAGATAGGTTGTGGCGATGGTAAGGGTCTTGCCTTTTAGGCCGACTTGTATTTTTACCACTAGTAGCTCATAATCCTCCACAACTTTGGAGATGGGGAGGACGGAGCAACTCAGTGAGTTTCTGGCATATAGGAGGCAGCCGCCACCTTTCCTGCCTATTCTATCAAGTTGAAATGCTTGGAATCCTTCGATGACCACCTCACCATCTTTGATCCTACCCGACAGCCAGGTTTCAGTTAGGCAGAGTATGTCAGGAGCATGGATGGTCATCCAAGCCTGGAGCTGGGAGCTGAGCTTTGGGTTATCATATCTGAAGAGTTCAAGGTGGCGGGGCACTGTGACAAAGCAGTGGGTAGGACCGGTGGCATGCTAGGATGCATAGGGAGAAGTACCTTCAGCAGGAGGAAGGAGGTGGTGTTGCCACTGTACGGCTCATTTGTGAGACCCACCCAGAGTATTGAGACCAGTTCTGGATGCTACACCTCAGAAAGGGCACAATTATGCATTAGGCAGGTTAGCAAGGGGAAAAGGAAGAGGAGGCCATTATGGTTTTCCAAGGAGGTAGCGAAGAAAGTGAAAGTCAAAAGGATCTCAATCAGGCAATACAAAAAGACGCAGGCAGAAGGGGATAGGGAGAAGTACCAAGAGAAGCAAAGGGAGGCAGGGAGGTCAGTAAGAGAAGCCAAAGCTCAGACAGAAGAGTGCATTGCAAAGTCAGTGGTTAGAGGGGACAAACCTTTTACAGGTACATAAGTGAAAAAAGAAGGGCGAAGGGAGGGATAGTGAGACTGAAGGGGGAGGACGGTGGCAGCATGGAGAATGACAACAGTAAAGCTGACATACTGAACAGATATTTCTGCTCAGTCTTTACTGAGGAAGGGGAGGATAATGGGCCTGAAGGGAGTACAAGGGGTGGGAAGGACATGGAAATGGACACAAATCCCTTTACACAGGAAAGGGTCCTAAAGGAACTGAAAAGAATAAGAGTCGGTAAAACAATAGGGCCAGATGGGGTGCACCCCAGGGTCCTAAAGGAACTAAGAGAGGTGGTGGCTGAACCTCTGGCAACCCTGTTTAGCCAATCATTGGAAACAGGGGAGGTACCCAAAGACTGGAGGACAGCAGATGTAGTCCCCTTATACAAAAGTGGGAACAAAGAGGAAGTGGGGAACTACAGACCAGTCAGCCTGACCTCGGTAGTAAGGAAGATCACGGAAGCACTACTGAAGGAGAGATGGGTGGAATACCTGGTTGCCCATGGACTACAGGACCCAAGGCAGCATGGTTTCACCAGGGGGAGGTTATGCCAGACCAACCTCATTGAATTTTTTGACTGGCTGACAAGGGAAGTGGATCAGGGGAAGGCAGTGGACGTGGCCTGTCAGGACTTCAGCAAGGCCTTTGACACTGTACCATTTGAAGGCTGTTAAACTGGGTAATCTGGGAGTGGGCAGGATAATAGTATGGTGGGTGGGTAACTGGCTGGGTGGCAGGACACAGAGAGGGTGGTGGTAAATGGCTGTCACTCTACAGAAGGAAGAGTGACCAGTGAGGTGCCGCAGGGATGAGTGCTAGGACTGGTTCAATTCAACATTTTCATCGGTGACATTGCGCAGGACCTAGAAGGCAGAATTTCCCTGTTCGCTGATAACACAAACCTCTGTAGCAGAGTGGACACGCCACAGGGTGTAGACAGAATGAGGAGGGACCTGCCAAAGCTTGAAGAATGGTCAAGGGTTTGGCAGTTGAAATTTAATACAAAAAAGTGCAAAATATTGCATATGGGGCACAAAAACCCTGGAACAACAAATTAGTTGGGGGTGAGGATATAGCATGCACCAAGCTGGAAAGGGGCCGCGGGGTTATCATCTCGGTGAACTCAAGGTAGGAAAACAGTGTGACAAGGCAGCAGGTAAAGCAAATAGGATGCTGGGATGCATAGGCGGGGGCATCACCAGCAGGAAAAGGGAGGTCATAATTCCACTATAAAAGACACTAGTGAGGCCCCACCTGGAGTACAGTGCACAGTTCTGGAGACCTTACCTATGTAAGGACATATACAAGGTGGAAAAGGTTCAGAGGAGCAATACAGATGGTACAGGGATTGCATCACAAGTCCTATGAGGACAGGCTGAAGGACTTGAATATGTACTCCCCAGAGGAGAGGAGGAAGAGAGAGAGGATATAATAGAGACATACAAGTACCTTACAGGGAGGAACAGGGTGCAGGAATACACTATTTTTCAGTGAAAAAGATGTTCCAGGACTAGAGGGCATGGGATGAAGTTTCAGGGAGGATGATTCAGAGGAAATGTGAGGAAGAATTTCTTCACAGAAAGGGTGGTGGACAAGTGGAACACCCTGCCTGAGGAAGTGGTGGGGGCTGAAACAATCACAGGATTTAAGAAAGCATGGAATAGACATAAGGGAATCCTGGAAGTCAGGGGTAAGGGGCAACAGACTTCTAGAAAAACTGAAAGTGCTCTTACAAGCTCAAATGGGCAGACTGGGTGGGCCATAGGCCTTTTATCTGCTGACAGTATCTATGTATCTATGACATAGACAGGGTAGAGGCAGTCCAGAGGAGGGCAATTAAAATGAGTTGCATCAAAAGCCCTATGAAGAGAGCTTGAGAGATCTTAATATTGTACGCCCTAGAAGAGAGGAGAGCAAGAGGGACCTGACAGAGACTTACAAGTACCTCAGAGGGGTGAACAAGGTGGAAGTACCTCACAGGGGTGAACAGGGTACAGGAGGGTAGTCCCTTTCACACGAGAAAGAGCAGCAGGACCAGAGGAAGTGCAACAAAGCTGGGGGGGGGAGAAGTCTGAGAGGGATGTATGAGGAAGTACTATATCACCGAAAGAGTGGTGGTGGACACCTCGAACAGACTGGTAGCAGAAGAAGTGGAGGTGAAAACAGTAGGGGACTTCGAGCATGCATGGGATACACATGGGGAAAAAGAGTAAATAGGAAAGGAGGGGGGAAGGTTGCAGGGGACCAGTTAGGGTCTGCAGAGACAGAGTAGGCAGGGACCTTCTGGACAAATCTTGTGGGCCAAGCGGTGCTTTTCTGCTGATAAATTCTGTTTTTGTATTTTTCTAAGCTTGGCATTTTAAAAGTACAGTAAGCCTGCCTCACTTAGATTAAAGATCCCACGTCCCAGATGGTGACTATCCTTACCTACTGAAACCATATTTTCATAATTCTGCACCATCACTTCCATGTGAAGCTCCTTCTCTTGTTTGCTTAACAATTCCCATTCCTCATCTGAAAAATTTACAGCAACATCTTCAAAAGTTTCTGGTACCTGAAAGGATAGGAGACGTGTTCAGTTGCTCCTGCTTTCACCACACACATTGAGAAATCTGTAACTTTTCAACAAGAAGGGAAGAGGCAAGGTTACAATTTGCAACCCAATGTAGAAGTATGAATACCTATTCACCAAGGATAAATCAATTCTCCCTTTCACCCAAGTGGATGATAGACTGACAAAGAGTTCCTTGATTAGAGGGGTGAGCTAACAGGCAAGATGGAAGCTCTTTATTTTTAGTTGCATTAATACAAAAGTGGCTTGTACAGGACTTTTTTACTTTATTTATGCAACAAACCCCTCCTAATAGTAGGGGAGGAGATTGTTGCCATATGTGAACAGAAGGGGCATGGTGCCCTGATGGCATTCTCTGTAGGTCAAGCTGATGTGGGAGGAGCTACAGTGAGTATATAGATAGGGTGTCCTCAAAGTGCCTGCATTCTTGAGGTTCTGTGTTCTTGGGGCTAGGAGTTAGTTTTGGTGTGGGGGGGGTGAAGAAGCAGCTAGGTGCCAGAATACCAGTAAAGAGCAGACACTCCAAATGTCCTCACTGGCAGGGGTGTGCAAATCCCATTGCCCCCTGTCCGGGCAAGTGAATTTTGATTGAAGGGCAAGTACAAAAACAGAGTTAATTTCATTGGAATTAACAGAGGGGCAAGTGAAAATTCAGCTACAGTCATGGCTGGGCAAGTAATACAAATTTTGATTTGAACACCTCTGCTCACTGGGTATGTGCACTAGGGGTGCAGGTGAGGGATCAGCTGGGACATTCAAGGTACGGGTTCCAGGTGGGCTGGGTAACCAGACACTACCATCAAGGTGCTTGATAGTCGGAAATACTCCTATGTGCCTGGCTGAGGCAGCACAAACCATGCCCATCAAGATGCTGGCTGAAGGACTTGGGCAGGGGGCACAGAAGACCCTCAATGTATGCTGCCATCTGGAAGTCTGATCATGAGAGTGACAGAAGGAGGTTCTGGATACCTCACCACAGTAAAGGCATCAGTGTAGCCTTGAGTGGGACCCTGGGAGGACCTCAGGTGCCCGAGATGTCTCCCATATCACTGGGACTGATGGGTGAGGATCTGGGACTTTGCCCACAGTTTTGAAGTTTCAAGGGACCACCAAGAGGGTGCTGGAATCCCAAGGGGTGTCTCTTCAAGGGACATCTCCAGAGGGCTTTTAGGTCTGAGGCAGGTTGCCTTGCAGTTCATTGTGGTCATCCTAGTGGGGGGAAACCCCAAGACCTGTGTCCTGATACCATCTTGAACCCAAGAAACAGATGAATCAGGTACTGTATACAGACTGCAGAAGCCAAGTAGAAGACTCATCTCCATAACTTATTTGAGGAGGGTGAAGTTATCAAATAGCAATAGGGTATCCTATGGCCTGTGTCATTGGAATGCCATCCTGGTAGAGGGGTCATATGGTTCCCTGTGTATGCACCGAGAGAGTGATGTGGCTGAAGCCCATTAGGTCTAGAGACCTGATGAGGGAAGTGCCAGCCTGATATGTTCCTCAGGCTGAGAGGTCACCCTGACAGCCAACCCAGTGACGTGGAGGACTGAGGCGCTGGGTACCACTCTGACAACCCTGGTTCAGTTGCTGGGAGTTGGCGGGGAGGGAGAGGACTGATCGTCCAGGGGACAGCCCTCCTCTCCCAGGGAGGGAGGGAGGAAATAGTGCCCAGTTCAAGCCTGGACCCTAGTGATGGCTGGGGGGAAGGCAGCCACGAACAATTATTTAAGGGGTCAGGGTAATGTCGAATGCTGACGTCCACACACAGAAGCGTGTGCAGGGCTATCTTAGACAGTACTGCATGTCTGCTTCCCTAAGTGGAGAAAAACAATGAAGCACTGGTTGTTCCCAGTTTGGCTGCCCATCCCAGCCACTCACAGGCCTTGCACCCGCTGAGCACCTGGACCACACTGCAGAATGCATGTCCACAAGTCCTGGTGGAAAGACATGGTAATGGGTTTGGGAGCATTTGGCCATCCCAGGGAGTACTGGGACAAGGAATAACCAACTGCAAAGAGACTTCACCCTGCTATTACTGGGTGGCTTGCCAGTGTGCTGTGTTCTATAACAAGTAATGGGCCATGTGTGCAGGTAGCGCCATTGGAAGAAAGAGCAGAGAAGCCAGGTTTTAGCACAGAAGGGGTATAGGAAATTCACAGGCACCCTGTTATTTAAAGAGCTACTGACGCCTCAAAAAAATGTTTAAAAAACATAATTAGGTACAGTTTTGCTTGCATTCCATTTATATTTTATATATTTTCCCTCCCCATAATTTATTACTAAGGAAATGTGTATGAATATACAATCGTTGTTCCTTAGAGTTTATTTTGAGTTCATCTGCCTCTATAGCTAACTCCCTACTCCAAGTCATAATCCTCTGTTGTGACATCACAGTCTGTTGCCATGGGAGTAACTGTGAGGTCACAAGCAATGCTCTATAACTTCAGGTAGGGAGAAAGCAGCAGGAATAGATGAACTCTTAAGGAGCAGAAATCCTGTTTTCATACAAATGACCTCAGTAATAAATAATGGGGAGGAAAAATACAGAACTAATGGGAAATACAAGCTAGACTATATCTAAATATTAGGTTTTGATAAAGTTCACATGAACGTGTCACCAGCTCTTTAAGAAGTATGGAAAGGTAGTACAAAGGAACCTTGCATGTCCAACCAAAAAAGATAGAGTCTCAGAGACCTTGTTCTAAGAGTGAACTGCTGGGGGGCAAGGAATGTATATGTAACCCCCTTGTTACCCGGGGTTACTAGAATCCCAGTAAGACCTAGTGGTAGGCAGGGAAGGCAGCTTGTGAAACTCCAGTTAAATGGGTTTCACACTGTCTCATTCTGTTCTCGGTCTCAGCTGAGACTGAGGGATGACATCACCAATAGAACTATCGCAGCTGCATGAGCCACATTGGAATCTGCAGCAAGGGAGTTGGAATAGAACGTTGGGAGGATTGAAGAGATTCAGTCAGTTCAGTGTGAGGTTGGTGTTGGGAGCTTGCTGAGAAAGCAGCACAGCAGCTCAGTGTAGGCTCTTGGAGCCTCAGCCCTGACAGAGGGCTACTTTTAAGTAAAAGGGTGTGTGTCTCCACCTTAAAGAGAGACACAGAAGATAATTGAAGTGGTGTAGACTGCAGTTTTCGGGTCTCAGTGCCCCCTCCCTTCGGGGATGGGGGGCAGGAAAGGGTTCTCTGCAGATTCCTGGGGCAACTTCCTAGTTCTGCTGCTAAAGGAGAAGCTGTCTATGTGTTCCAGAGTTTTTTTGGGAGAACAAGAAGACTTGTGAGTCGCCTGTGGAGCACCTGCAACCGGAGGGTGAGTGTCTGCTCTTCCTGAAAGAGCCTATGTTTTTCACCCTGGGACTTGTGTGACAATGTGGGGGATTGAACTACTAAAATAGTGGGAAGCCTAGAGTAATGGGCCAAGCAACAAGTAACAGCAGATTCAAGTCCAGAGCTCGCTGGGATGAAAATGATATGTAGAGGAGATGTGACAGACGTCTACCCAAGAATCTACATTTGCAAGTTTTCAGTAAAGGAATTGTTTAGTTTCCAGAGAAATGGCCGAGTATGGGCTGTGGGAGCTGGAGGTGGGTGGCCCCCCATCTTTAGTGACCAGGTCCACCTCTACGGATTTGCTCTGTGGATTTCTACTTTACCTCAGGCACTTGGCCAGTGATGAGGGAAGTACCCAGACGTGGGATTGGAAGTAAAATTCTCTCTAGGAGTCGAAGGCTTAAGTGTGGTTTGGGGAGCCACAATCAGATAATTGGTTCATTCCCAAAATGGACCGAGGATCAAGTGGCCGGCGGGGGAGCCGGGCCAGTGGGGGAAACCCAAGTAGTGTACAAGTCGGGCTGTGTACCCAAAGCTGCGTGCAAGTCCGGGCTGTGTGCCTGGTGGGTTTAGAGCCTGAGGGCTGGAAATAGTGATAAAGTGTTCTGTTGTCTCTAATCTGCATTACCAGGAATGTAGCCCCTTGGGGATCCGTCTATGCTTTGTTTGTTCAGCTTGGATGTGAATAAAAGCCACACTGGAGAATCCCATTCCTGGTTCTGGACATTACAGTTATTGCTTCCTGTGTTCGGATTTACTTGGGTGCCCCTGTGCAAAGTAGCCAAACCTAGGTCCCCTGTGCCGAGTAACCTACCCAGTCCCTACCAGGTACTGCTGTCAGCTTCAACAGCATGCCACCTGTCGTTTTGCTAAAAAGGCAGGGGTGAGGGGTTACATATACAATGCCCCATTGCAGGTGGATGCTAAGCCACTAGCAAGCCTTATAGTCAGACAATAGTTAAAATGGCTACCCAGTAACACAGAGTTACTATAATGAATGGTGTAGGAGGTGAACGTCTTAGGCCCATGACTACTTATTGCGCAAATGAACTTTGGCCTGAAGCCCTCCAGTAAAGTCAAGTTCTAGAAGTCCAAGGGTCCAGTGTTATTTGTTCCACTGTCTAAAGTGCCCACACCCACCAGCTCCAGTAGACAGTCAAGTAACCCATGCTGCTGAAGAGAATCCCAGTAGTGTTGCTCAGATAGCATCTTATAAATCAAGATTCCACCAAATACCAGTCTTTCTCCCAGACAGTGGATCCAGTCAGATAGTAGCACTATCCAGCCATGGATCTGACCATTCTGGATCCACCAAATGGATCCGGTGACCAGAATGGATCCGGTGGATCAGTTTGTCGGATCAATATCGGATCGAACTATCCATTGCTGGACCCGATGGATCCGTGGGTATTCGACTGGATCCGACATCTAACTTTGATTGTATTTAGAGTTGGATCCAAGGTCGGATACTTGCACTATCCGACGGATGTGAAACAGATCCACCAAGGCACGATCCAAGCAACACTAAATCCCAGCAAGCAATCACACCATGTCCTGTAACTCTAGATTCAGGCATTCCCTGGGCTACGTCCAAATCATCCAGGGCAGTGATGCAGTTTGGTCCCAGTGCTGGGGCTGCATTTACATTCCTCACACAGTTCTAAGTGGTTTTAGATGGGACAAAATAATGTTAAACATCAAACCTGGGGTAAAAATGACAACCTGTCAGTGTAGTGGGAGTGTTTCTGCTTGCAATGCCAGAGACCCAGATAGAGAACACTCTTGGACAGTCAGGGCCCAGTATCAGGGAGGAGGAACGCAAGCATTCCAGGGGACACAACCCCAGGGCAGCTCCCTCCATTGTTATACTACCAATTGATCTATATGAAATGTGTAAATAATGTAATCTTGTAGATCTGTGTATGATGTAACTGTAGCCACTGTAACTACCATGCCTCTGTCGATATATTCCACTACCCAGGTCGCCCCTGAAAAGGGGACTGTAATGTCTCAGTGGGCCCACCTGGTTACCAAAATTCAAATAAATAAAGAAACTCTGGGTGATAACAGGTGGCAGTGAATCTGGAGCAGCTTGGGGGAGGGGGAGTGATAGCCAGGCAACATACTCTTGCATCTCAAGGGAAAGAGAAGAAGAAAAGTGGAAAGTCGTGGCCAGTAGCAGGTCTTACTCTAGCAAAGTGGCTCTCCTCCAAGTTAGATCCCAAATTGCATTTTAATGTTGGGGACTTCTGCCACCCCGGTCACAAGGGGGCAAGCACTGAGAGATGGAATACTTGTAAGCCAGTGAGAAGCTGGGTGACAGGGCTGGGGAGGATGGACTAGAAGAGGACGTGGTGATTGCAAGGGGGCATTAACACAGCAACCAAAAAAACCTAAAGTACCTACTAAAATCATCTATTACAGCTGTCCATAGGCTATATTTATATGGGAGGGCTTGTAAAACACTGGATGCCCACAAATTCCCTGTTTAGGTGTCCTTTAAGGGCCTAGATCAGAGTCATGCACATTAACTTCTTAGCACTTGGAGGGATAATTTGGACCAGCCAGTCTATTAGTAAGCCTCCAAATGCTTGGGGGGGGGTTAAACTCATATTTATTATCTCAAAGCATTCCTGTTTAACAAGTATTTATTGACTAACTTTAAGAGGCTAGTGTACTTTTAATAATGAAATTATGTTTATTTATCCTTTGGTGTAACCCCCCCTCAAATGGGGGTTCCCAGAAGTCTTCCAGGAGCTTGCAGGAATGCTCCAAGCCTGGAGGTGTTCGGCATCTAAGCTGTTTAAATGTGGTTCCAAGCGAGTGCTATTTGAGCCTCCACGTACTGTCTCTTTAAGAGTTGTCTGCTTTGCAGACATAATTTATTTAGAAGGGGGATTGTGTGTTTCAATGCCTGAGTCCCGCCATGGCTGCTGTCAACTCGCTCCGTTTCTGCCGTCGCTAAGTGCGCAGAGGGAGTTCTTTCAAAAGGTGTATACAATTTTCCAGGAATTGTTTAGAGTAATAATGAAAATACAGTTTGTCTAACCTGCTTTTCTTTGCAGTCTGAACTGTTTTTGCTTAGCCCTCCATTCTGGTTTTGAACTGCTGAACTAGACCAATCAGTGTGGGGGAACCTTTAAAATGGAGCCTGCTGCTGGCAAATCAGAACTTGTACTCTGATTGTGGAGCCAGCCACCTATGTACTGTATGGCCAGTGCCTCCTGGAAATGTAGTTTGGACCTTGGCGCCATTTTGCACCAACAGAAGGAGCCCTATTGTGAGTGACAGCCGAACCAGCCAACTGAACTGGGAGGAACTCGAAGGAAATGCCCTGCTCTGTTACTGGAAAGCTCAGATCAGTAGTGACAGTGAAGAGAGAAGGAGCCCTGCTTCTGATGTGGCGTGCAGTTCATGTGAGAAGCTCGTGGGAGGCCCTGAAGTTGGCCTGCAGCCATTTGTAAGTGCCAGTTCGGACTGAATCCGAGTTTTGAAGAGAAGGAAGCAGTATGTAGAACCAGGCTTGCCCGTAGAAGACCGAAGATTTGCTGAAGTGTGATCGGCCTGTCGGGAACTGCTGATGCTGTATGTGCTCCTGGGTAATTTGCAAGTGTTTATGATCGGGATCGAGAAGCAGCTGCCTGGTATAGTACTTTCCTTTTACATATAAATGTGCATAGTACTTGTGGGGGATCGCGATGTTATTTCCCCTTTTTCTGTGAGCTCTGTGCTAAAGCTGGAAGCAGATCCCAGCTTGAGTCGGACTAAATCCGCTTGCTATCCATTGCAGTTGGGTCCAGCCACAAGGACCCTGTCTCTATACCTTGTTTTTCTGGCAATCTAGCTAGAACATCCTCCATCCAGCTTTCAGCTTTGGTATTGTGAGTACAAATCTGGGTATCTCCCTGCAGCCTTTTATCGATTACAAGTGTGTCATCTGATTATTGCTGTTTCATTTCTTCATGAATTGAGCCCCAGGCCTCCAGATTACAATTTGTGTGTGCATGTGTTTTTCCATCAAAGGGCCCCAACCAGCTGCACCGACCCTGGCTAGCCCCCCACCATCCTGGGTACCCAGAGAGTGACATTTTGGACCCTATATGCATACACAGTACTGTGATTTGAATATTTCCAAACCAAATCAACCTGATTACCCCCTCCTTGTTAATGGCCCCTCTTATAAATCAGATTTGTTATTATTGAACTATATGCTGTCTGTGGTGTCAGTACATGTAGAAAAAAGCATTGCATTGTGTTTGTGTATATTGCCTAACCTTGTTTTACAGGGGGTCCTCAGAGACGTGCTGCAAGACATCAGTCCTGAGGGTAAGTGTTACTGTATGTGTAAGAAGTGTGCAATTGTGGGGTATTGGGAAGGTAACTCCCGAGTATTGTGTGGGCCACTAGTGGAAACAAAGGGGGGTCACAGTGTCCCAGAGGGCTGTACCCAGGCTAGTCTAACCACTATCAACCCTGACCTCTGGGTGGAGGCACCCGCCATTGGACCTAGGCCCCTCAACCTGTTAGTAGCCAAGCAGGCAGGGGTAGTAACCCTTGGGATAGTGCCACCTAGGGGTTACATTTGTATTACCACTGGATATGCTTTGGCATGGAATACTCAGAAACATGAAAAGATACAGACAGAAAAAGATGCAAGGTCAATCAAGTCAGGACACAGAAATAAAACATAGTTAAATATTTAAAAAAGAACCAACAGCCTTGAAATGCCACTATTGCTATATAAATTAATTCAGTTTGATGTGAAATAATGTTAACCTAACCCCATGTGCCCAGTTTGTGGTACTTTTAAGCACAATCGTATACAGTAACTTCTTACCTCCAGCTTCATGATCCTCTGTGCCAGCTTCCAACACCACCTCCTCACGATATGAAACCACACTGTTTATAGAAGTATGAGCAGATGTAATGCTTCAGTGTTTGGAAGTCTCTGGACTTGGGAAAGAAATACAATTCACAAAAAATAAAAGAGTTTCCTCCACAGTTCTCTGTACTTCTGTCTCTAGCTGCTCTCGGAAACTAAACTACACTTCCTGTTCCTTTCTGCCTCTGGCACATGTCCCTACCATTCATACCAACTCATTAATATTCATAGTGTAATGCAGCAGGGGAGGGACCAGAAAAGGATTCCAATACATAGTAATCCCTTAAAGTGGCAGGACCGCACTGTTGTGTTACAAGAAATGTGGTTGTGTCTCTTTGGTCATGGAGGCTTCCAGTAACCCCCCCCCCCCCAAGTCTGTCCCTTTGCAAAAAGAAAGACACCCACAACTTTTGCATTCAAAAGACTGCAGAACAAAACAATTTATTCTGAAACTGAACCTGAACTGTACCTGGAACTAACAAGCCTTGAACCTCATGTGACACTATATTGATTTCATGATGCCTACCCTGTGATCCCTGCTGTCTGTTTTGTATTGTACTGTCTTGTCCTTGACTTGGAGCTTTTGAAAATGAGTCTCTGACTCACAGGTATTAATCCTAATCGAAATAAATAAATACATTCAGAAATCAAGCCACACAATTACATACACAGCAGGTTATTTTCACAACTACCATTTTTACCATAATTCACTGGAAATTGTTATTTATTTATCAAAATGTTTCACCAGAAAGACATACTGAGCAACACAGTTGCTCATTTCCAGATGTGTCCTGGGAGGAGGGGATAATACAGCAGATAGAACAGCAGACAGAGCAATAATTAGCTACCAAAGCTAGCCAGTATGCAAACAATGGCAAAGTGCTACAATACGGTTGCTGAGAGTAACATACAATCAGTAACTGCTACATTTTAGGACTACCTACAGTTAATTACCCGTTGATTGATGCAACAGTATAAGATACATGGGGAAATCTAACCCAGTGGTAGGGGAACCTCAGAGACAGATGCACCCTTGAGCCAGTTCAACTCCCAAAAATGTGCTTGTATTTTGTACCTTTGCACACCTGTGTTTAGCCTGTTTAACTCCCCCCTCCCTGTGATGGTAATCTTATGTATGTGTAGCCACCCACCTCCCCACTGTCTAGGGACACCCAGTGTTACTAAAAGGGAGGGGGGCATACTTCTAAGAAACTCAGAACTGAAACACATCATCAACCTGGCAGGAACAAAGTAGAGTACCTTACCATGGCCTGGGTCCTATCTGCTGAAAGGTGAAACTGCTACCCCTCACATCTACTCTGAACACTTAAATGGAACCTGGAGACCTCTTCTTTTCTTCATCTTCTCTGGCGAAGTCCCCCACCAGCACCCTGGCCCAGGAAGCACAGGATCGAAACACTGGCTGAAACTTAAAAGCTCCCCCCAAAATAAGTCTTGTTAGCAATTCATTAGCTTCTCTACAATTCATCATGACCTACTTTTCAATTTTGTTAAAAAACTCTTGACAGGGGTGCTAATGAGCAGCTAACGTGGCAAACATTGCTCCTTGAGCTCTGTCTCCATGAGGTAGTAAATTAACAAATGTAAGTGTTTTTTTTTCCTAAGAAAACATGGGCAAAGCAAAGAAAACAATAGAAGAAGGTATGATGTATGAATATCTGGTGCAGAACCTGGGGAAAGGTGCACATAATGCAGCTAAAACATCCAGAAAGCCAGCACAGGTGGCAACATGGGAAGGCCAGGGCACTGTCATGCTCCCCATGAGGGAAATAGAAGGACTGGGCCGCACCATGACAGAGCAAGTTACAGCGGCACTCAACCCCAAACTAGATGCGCTGACTGATAAAATGAACAAAATGACAGAACAAATTACCTGTCAGGCATCTCGAATCACGGTCACGGAGGAAAGAATATCCACACTGGAGGACCAGGTGAGTCAGGAGGAGGTGCAACAGATGTGGCAAGAGATGGAGGAGCTGTGTGAGGAGTTCGATTACCAGGAAAACTACTAGAGGAGGAACAACCTCCATATAAGGGGATTATCGGAAGGCAAGGAGGGTTGCTCAGCAGAGGAAATTTGCAGAAAAATTCTCCCAGAGCTATTGGGCCTGCAACCCAAGGGGGGGAAGGTACAAGGTGGAGACAGCCCACAGAGCACTGGCACCATGGCCCCCAGCCAGAGAACTGCCGAGGCAGGTGATATTCTGAATGCACAATTTTGTGCACAGGCAGGCTCTCTGGTTTGGTTTTAAGCAGAAACGAGAGGTGATTTATGAAGGAGCGAGACTCTTCCTGCACCAGGATTTCAGACAGAGACTCCAACGGAGGTGCTGGCTGTTTAATCCAATACTGGATGAGCTAAGAGCAAAGAAGACTGAATTCCAGTTCTTGTACCCAGCAATGGTTAAAATCAGAAAAGGGGGAGCCACCTACACATTCTATAAGACTGACCGAGTAAGGCAGTTCATGAGAGAGTTGGAGGGTGTTGGAAGGCAAGCTGTTTCAACACCAAACAAGTGAGATCTATGTGGTTTATTTCTATTGGTATATTTACATTTAGTGGAACTGATCAGCTGTGAAGTGGCAAGGTGAGATTAACACCTAACCCTGGAATGGTCACTTGAATGGGTGGGCTGCAACTCCTGGATTTAAATTCCAGATGACTTTTGTGAGTGTGTGGGCCTCAACTCCAGGGTCTAAATTTCCAATAGCTTTTGCGAATGTGTGGGCTGCAGCTCCTGGATCTAATTTCTAAAGGCTTTTGCGAGTGTTGGTGGGCTTGCTTGTGGGGGAGGGGGCAGAGACTAGAGACTGAAGACTGGCGTGGATTTCAATGCACACTGGACTAGATTCAGTCTTGAGGAGAACAGATCAGCTGTTGCTGGAAAACATAGAAAATAGCAACTCCAGATGGCTGAGTGAGACGAGAGGGAAGAAATGTTGTAGCCGCATGGCCGGGATAGAACAGCAGGCGGAAGGTCTGGAAGATGGCCATGTGGAGGGGGGGAATGGACAGATCACACAGTGGCAAAAGAATATGGAATGCAAATTATGGGGATTGAGGGGAAGAAGGATGGATGGAGGGGCTCACTAGAGAGGAGAGAACAGAATAAATTGCATACCCAGACATGAAATGAGGAGGGAGGGAAGAGGCTCATAGTTTCTTGGAGACAAACAATGATATTGGAGGGTTTGCTGAGCTGAAGGGGAGGGCTAGTGGTGGAGAAGGTAGGGAGAGGGAGGGTGGGGATTAACCTATCATAAGAAACTAGAACACGACCAATCAGGCTGCTCAAGGGGTAATCCGACTCAGTTGCTTATGTATTGTCTTCTCTTTCAGAGGCACCTGAGATGTCTTTATCCCCTTGGTTGATCATCAATGCCAGGAAAGGATGGACCGCATGTGGACAAGCAGTGTTTTAAAATGGATTTCTCTAGGAACCAGGATAAGGGATAAGTGGGTCTTCCATAGGGGAGCCCTAGACTGAGAAGTTGAGAGAGGTGCAGAAAGACTCCTGGAGCTAGAAATGTTCAGATGAAGGAGGAAAGAAGTTAAGAGTGAGGGAAGACTGGGGGGGAGTCAGATGTGAGCAGTGGGGAAAGTTACAGGTTTTTGCAGCCTAGGAAGTAAGACAGTGGGAAAAGAAGAAGAATCACTTACAGCACACTGCTGAAGAAGAGTGGAGATGGGAGGGGGGAGGTTTGAAACAATACAAAATTCTGAAGAGCAAGATTGCTACAGAGACGGAAAGAGGGGTATAATATATTGCTCTTATCCCAAACTGTTATAGGAAGCTGGAGAGAAGTGTCACGAAATGCTGTGGGGGTATGATGGGCTAAGATGGCAAAATGTGAAATTTTCTGTTAAATTGTTGTGGGAGGCCCTGCCTCTGCAGGGACCCAAATGGGATGGGAAGTGAGTCTGCAATTTCTAAGCAGTTCCACAAGGGGAAGGGAGATATTTGAAGGCTCTAAACACATGGCAAAGAATCAGACTGTAGTCTTTGATTGGAAACAGGATTGTGAGAAATGTAGCAATGAATGTAAAAAAAGTGGATATGGATGAGGAGATGGTTTTAACAGCGTGGAACTGGAGGGGTTTTGCTAATCCTATAAAGAAGAAAAAGGTACTGTCAGAGCTCAAAAAGCACCACACCAAGGTGGCTCTGCTACAAGAAAAACACCTCACTGATGAGCATGAAAAGCTGATGGGGGGATGGGTAGGGGCCTGTTGGGCTGCCTCATGTAACTCCCACAAAGGGATGTGGTGATATAGCTGCAAAAGTCTGCCTTTCAATGCTGAAAGGGTGGTGAAAGAGCCCACGGAGGGTCAATATATTTTGTTCAAAAGACTCTTGGGGCTAACAAGTTATGTTTCCAGCATATATGCCTCTTCCACCTTTGATGTGAGCTTTTATCGCAAGCTATTGGATATAATGATCAAAGAACAATTTCCGAACCTGTACATGGGGGGGGGGAACTTTAACTTTGTGGTGGAGCCTGGCCTGGATCACTCTGTGGGGGTGAGTAGACATGTAGAGGGGTTGCGTCAGTGGAGGCAAGGGAAGCTAGACCTTGACCTAGTGGACACATGGCAGGCGGCAAATCCTGGAGCTAGGGAATACACCTTTTATTCAAACCCCTATGGCACATGGTCCAGGCTGGACTATATTTACTGTACAAGGGCCAAGTAAGGAAGTATTAGGGATGTGTCTCATAGTCCCATACATATTTCGGACCATGCGATGGTTGTGATGACCCTACTAAAGGAGGGAGGAGAAAGGACAAATTCAGGATGGAGGTTCCCCACTTACTTGCTTACATCACAAAAATTTAGGGAATTTCTGAAAGAACAGTGGGATATATATAAACAGGAAAACTCAGCTATGGCCCCATCCAAGATAGCGTGCTGGGAGGCAGGAAAAGCTTACATGAGGGGCATGGCAATTAGTTATGTCACAGGTCAGAAGAGACAGAGGCAAACTAGACAGTAATTGCTAAAGAGATGGCTGAAGGAAGCAGAGAGGAAAATGGCTGTCTCCCAGATGGACCAGCTGAGAGGGGAAATGTTGCCATTACAAGGGACGTTGAACATATTACTAACAGGAGAGTCAGGTACCTCATTATTCTTTGCAAGACAGAGATCACATGAATGGGGGAATAAGCCAGGCACGATTCTGATAAGGCTGGCAAGGGGGTTGAGAGGGACTGCAATTGTACAGGCAATCCGTAACAGGCAAGGGCAGGTGGAAACCAGGAATGAGGCAATGAGAAAGGAATTTGCTTCCTTCTATAAACAGTTATACCAGGCAGAGTGTCAGGGGATGGAACAGTTGGCAAACAAATTTTGGGATGGACTCCAGATACCTAAGTCAACGGAGGAACAGAGGGAGAGTCTGGGGGGACCCATTACTAGGGAAGAGGTGAGGAATGGAATAGCCCAGATGAAAAGGGGGAAAGCAGGAGGGTCAGATGGCTATGTAATGGAATACTATAAGGAGTTAAATGAAGAGCTGGCTGGACCCCTGGCAAGCATGATAGGAGAGGCGGGAGAAGAAAGACAGGTCCCAGCGACTTGCCTACAAGCCCTAGTATGTGTAATACCTAAACTGGGAAAGGACCTGATGGACTGTGCATCCTACAGGCCTATTTCTCTCTTGAACTGTGATATGAAAATATACACGAAGGTACTAGCCAAGAGACTGGAACTGGTGCTGCCACAACTGGTGCACCCGAACCAGATGGGGTTTGTTCAAGGGTATCTCTCATACCACAATATGAGAAGACTATTGAATGTAATCCACTGGGGGCACAGCAGCCTGGACAAGTAGTGGTACTACCCATGGATGCTGAAAAAGCCTTCAATTGCATTGATTGATCATACCTATTTGAGGTAATGGAGAGATTTGGGGTGGGAGAAGAGTATGTGAAACCGGTGAAGCTATTACATACTGCTCCTAGTGCACAGGTTCTAGTGAACAGAGGGTGCTCTGAGACTGTTCAGCTATATAGGGGGACAAGGCAGGGATGTCCTCTATCGCCGCTTCTCTTTGCCCTAGCAATTGGGCTGCTGGTGCTGTACGTGAGGAATGAACCAAGAATAAAGGGAGTGGTGGGCCCAAGAGGAGGGCATCACAAGATCACACTGTACGCAGATGATCTGTTACTATTTGTCACTGAACCAAACACAAGCATACAAGTGTTGCTCAAGGTGCTGGACATTTCTGCAGCATATTCAGGGTATAAATTGAACCTTAATAAATCAGAAATGCTCAGGATAACAGGCCAGATGAGAGGCATGCAGGGGAATGCCTGGGGGTTTAGGGAGGTGAAAGACAGCCTCACATATTTGGGGATTAAGGTGTGAAGAAGCCTGGCAAAGCTGTATGAGATGAATTAGGGCCCACTGATCCAGGAAATAGGGGCTGATATGGAACGGTGGCAAGCATTACCCACTTCATGGATGGATGGACGGGGAGGATAAATTTGTTGAAAATGAATGTTCTGCCCCGCATCCTATATGTGATGCAAATGTTACCAATAGGGCTAACAAAGGAGGACATAAAAACATTAGAGAGAAATTTTAGTAGGTTTCTCTGGCAGAAGAAGAGGCCAAGGATGAGTCTACAAAGATTGAAGGGGAGTGTTGGGGGAGGGGGGGCTTAGCTTCCCCAACATCAAAGGATATTGTCTGTCAATACAGGGCAGGTATATTTAGGATTGGGTACATAGAGTGAGAGAGGTGAGCTGGATGGAGCTGGAATGAGGGGTGGCCCTGGCAGATTATCAGTGTACTGGGACCCGGGAGGTAGGAGGGCACACAGTCGCACACAGAATAGAAACCCGATGGTGGAGTGGTGCTAGAAGCCTGGGAGCAAATGGTGAAGAGATGGAAGGCCAACAAGGAAAATACATAACTGGTCCCGGTGGTAGGGAACCTGGCATCCCTTCAAGGTTTGGAGGATGCTGGCTATCTGACATGGGAAGAGAGGGGAGTGCGGAGCCTGTGATATATATACACAGGACAGGGGATCAAGACAATGGAAGAGCTAAGAGATCAGTATAACATTCCACTGGCACACAGGTATAGGTGATTTCAGGTGCGGGCCTTTGGGATGAGCAGGGGTAGATTGGTGGGGGAAGTGTCAAGGTTTGGGACCCTTGGAGGAAAGTCTATTGAAATTGGTGGCAGGACTGGTACACCAGGACTGGGACATGTTTCCAGACCTAACAGGTAAGCTTAAGACACTGTGGGAAAGGGACATGGAGATTCGGATATCTGAGGAACAATGGGCAACAGTACTTAAGACATGCATGGGGTCGCTACTGTACAATAAACATCAGGAGTCCCAGTTCAAGTTTCTACATAGGTTGTAATGTCCCCCAGCTATGGTTCACAGATATCACAGTACAGTGTCGCCCACTTGTGGACATTGCAATAGTGCACGGGGGAATCCAAGTAGTGGATACAGCACCCTCATTGCTTTTTGGGGTGGAAGACTGGGGGAAGAGGGGCGGGAGGTGTACCCCAGAGTGCTCAGGATCCTGGTGGCACTAGCCAGGCAATGTATACAGAATACTTGGGTCTCACAGGTACAACCCACACTGGACCAATGGAAGGCCTTGGTGGTGCAGAACCTGGTTCTGGAGAGGCTAACACACCAACTGAAGGGGAAGGAGGAGCTGTTCCTGAACAGCTGGGGGAAATACATAGACTCGCTGCCCCCGGCAGAGGCAGCACTACTAAAGCAAGGGGTGCTGTGACTAAGTCTAACTGCATTCTTCCAGATGGCTTGATGGAGTGCTGGCTGAAGTTCAGACCAAGAAGCCGTAGGAGACTACCTCATGACTAGGAGGAGGAAACTTTGCAGGTGAAGGGGTGTAGCGGGTATGGAAATGACTAGTGAGTAGGTACAAGCAAAGACCACACACTCAAAGTAAGGAATTATTATGATATCCCCTTGAAATTATAACCCGGGAAAAGAAAATATTTAGTATTATGGAAGGCACCTTTGCCTCTGTAAGCTATGGTTTGTTATATAATATGTGTGTAACCTGTGAACCCCCCGCTGCAGACTTTTCCAATATGGCTGACAGCTAAGTTAGAAGGGCAGCAGTAGACAGGGTTACAGTTATTGAATAAAGAAACAGGAGAAATGAATGCAGATATGTGGGGAGAGACATGTTTAGAGAGGGGTTAAAACCTTTTTGTTTGTGTTTGTATGTTTTTGTATTCTTGTTTGAGTACTTATGGATATTATTAATGTACAAAGAAGATTGATTTCTTGTCTGTCATGAACTGTCGAAAACAGTAAAAAGATAAACACAAAAAAACCTCTCGACACTCTGGATTCAGCAACAAACCAATTTATTTCACCTGAGGTCCCAATGATTTAAAAGGACTCAGGGGTCCCACTGCTTGCTTACACACCCTCTCCTCCAGCTCCATGGGGCACAGCTATTTACATAGCCAGGTAGCACAGTACTGGGAGAACAGATGCCCTAGGCAGTACTTCCGTTCAGGCAGCTACTGAACCCTCGGATGACATACCTGAGACACTTTCTGGATTTTTCAACAGCCTAACAGAGTCAACCCACCCTCTGGCACTGGTAAGTTGGTACTCTGTCTCTCCTGGTTCTTTCCTTTTCACCCTGGTCAGACATCCACCTGTGGAGAAGTGAGTGGCTTACTCCCACCTGGTTCTGTGCCCCGGGAATACAGGATGTATCCACCCTGAGCAGTCCCTTATGACCATGAAGTTTCTGTTAACGTGACTGCCCTTTCCATCAGCTTTCCTTACTCTGGCACATTGCAGGGGTCTCAGCATACCTTGGACCTGCGTGCCTGCCAACCTTACCTCCTGTGCTTGCTATAAGACACTGGGTCTGGAGGGCTTCCCAAAGCCTAATCCTCCATACTCAGGGGTCCCAACAGACTGAGTGGCCAGGCAGCTAGAGGGCCAGCTGCGTCCTCTAATCCTCTTTGGGTAGTGCCTTGTAATGCCATTTCGATGAGGAACAATACCGCTATTTTTGTGTACTTGATTTCCTCAAGTCGACCAGGCTTGCATCATGGATACCTGGCTGGGTGATGATGCCAGCCCAGTTTTAGAGGCCGCCGTCCTTGCTGGGTACTCCATAGTGTACTGCCCAAGGAAGGATTGCAGGGGCAGGGGAGTAGCCATCGTTTTTAGATCCAACCTGGACTTCACGGGGCATCTGGTTGATATTACCGGGTCTTTTGAGTGTGTCGCCATGCATGGGGGTCCAGGTGCAGGTTGCAGGATTCTCCTTGTTTACTGCCCTCTGGGGTGGGAGGAGAATTTCTGCAGGAGGTAGCAGACTTCATCATCGACCAGGTGTTGGAGTCCCCCAGGTTTTTAATCCTGGGGGACTTCAACGCCTGAGTCGATGACAAATCCTCACAGGTCAATTACGACCTTCTCCAATTGATGTCATCACTGGGCATGGCACAAGTTGTTTCTTCTGTGACCCACCAGCACGACTACACTCTTGTTCAATGACCTACACAGCCAGTATAGTGTTATGCTTGTGCAACTGTGTAACTTAGGTTTTGGCCATTCGCACTGTTTATTCTAGAGGAATTACCACCCTGTTGGAGTGCCAAAGGCAAGGAACCCTCAAAGAAGGTTCCAACCTAGAGGTGCCGTGGGATGATTCCCTTGACCAAAGGTACCTTAGGAAGGAACCCCAAGAGAGACAGGTGCTGCCGCTGGGGGGGGGAGGATAGTGGGGCAAAGAAAAAGTGCTTCAGAAAGGGGCTGAAAGGAACTGCTTATATAGCTTAGGAAGTGGGAGTGGCTGGCTGCTTGTCCATTGAACCACAGGCCCAGCCTTCCAATTCAATGGCCTACGCAGCCAGTATAGTGTTCTACTTGTGCAACTGTGTTACTTAGGTTTTGGCCGTTCACATTCTCTGTTCCAGGGGAATTACCACCCTATAGGGGTACCAAAGGCAAGGAACCCTTGAAGAGTGTTCCACCCCTAGAGGTGCTGCTGGACAATTCCCTTGTCTAGAGGTACCTTAGGAAGGATCCCCAAAAAGAAATGTGGTAGTACGAAGCATATTAGCAATCAGTAGCTGTGAGACATAGTAGTAGATAAAGCATCAGGCAGCTTGATAACGTAATGAAATGTGCAGGTTAGCAATGGCGTGAGTTTGATGGGTTGCACTACAGAATGAGGGGATCTCCTAAGGAGAGAGAGAATGACAGTAGGGACACCATCCACCTCCATCCAACAGCGGAACCTGCCTACGGAACTAGGGAACACTAACTATGCTAACTAACAGTTATGAGCTAAGGCACAGAGGAGAGAAAAAAAACCCTTTGAGGAGGAAACTCTGGGGATCCAAGGCCTAGGTCGCCTTCCCCGAGGCTTGGGATATTTTATTTAGTGACGGCTCTGCTGCTGCAATTTGGAAACCCAATTAAAGGGAGGTGGAAAATATTCCAATTTGGAGGAAAGCTCTCACTCAATCCCTCTTACGGGAACGCTGTGGAAGGTTGCAAGAGTGCTCTGCAACATTGGGGGCAATCAAGGCGAGAAGAGGAGAGCAATGACTGCTGAGGCACTCACCTGGCCTACTCACCCTAGAAACAAACCAGGTGAATCAGAGGCACTTGTAGGGAGAATGTGGTGAAGGTGCCTTGCTAGTACAATTACTAGCGTCAAAGGAGGTAACTTTTTCCACCCTTCACAGCTAGTCTTATATTCTACACCAGGAGCTGCCATTGAGTCTTGAACAGCTAAAGCCAGGCCCAGAGCAAAGACATTCCCAGCTATGGACCAGGTGAGAAGGACCCTGCCCCAAATCTGGCATGCTCAAGATGTGGATTTAGAAATGCAGAGCAAGACTGTTGGCTGCAGGAAAGCCCTGCACCAGAATGGTATGGCTGGCACGCCCCAGGAACTGATGAGGAGCTGAATGAGCATTGAGTGCTGAGACCTTGCAGAGGTCAGATGGCAGTAAGTGAGTATTGGGCAATGATTGTATCAGCAAGAGTGGACCAGCACATAGGTCAGTAAGGCAGTGTAGCAATAGTCGGACCTGCATGTAGGTCAGAGGAGCAGCACTATGAATAGTGGGGCAAGCCAGCCAGGCATTCAAAAAGCCAATGAAGGTGACAAATACTCTGAGGATTTTCAGCAGCGGAGGCAGGATTTAGAACATAAGTAATATTATTAATGTACAAAGAAGATTGATTTCTTGTCTGTCATGAACTGTCGAAAACAGTAAAAAGATAAACAGAAAAAAAACTCTCGACACTCTGGATTCAGCAACAAACCAATTTATTTCACCTGAGGTCCCAATGATTTAAAAGGACTCAGGGGTCCCATTGCTTGCTTACACACCCTCTCCTCCAGCTCCATGGGGCACAGCTATTTACATAGCCAGGTAGCACAGTACTGGGAGAACAGATGCCCTAGGCAGTATTTCCATTCAGGCAGCTACTGAACCCTCGGATGACATACCTGAGACACTTTCTGGATTTTTCAACAGCCTAACAGAGCCAAACCACCCTCTGGCTCTGGTAAGTTGGTACTCTGTCTCTCCTGGTTATTTCCTTTTCACCCTGGTCAGACATCCACCTGTGGAGAAGTGAGTGGCTTACTCCCACCTGGTTCTGTGCCCCGGGAATACAGGATGTATCCACCCTGAGCAGTCCCTTATGACCATGAAGTTTCTGTTAACGTGACTGCCCTTTTCACCAGCTTTCCTTACTCTGGCACATTGCAGGGGGTCTCCAGCATACCTTGGACCTGCGTGCCCACAACCTTACCTCCTGTGCTTGCTATAAGACACTGGGTCTGGAGGGCTTCCCAAAGCCTAATCCTCCATACTCAGGGGTCCCAACAGACTGAGTGGCCAGGCAGCTAGAGGGCCAGCTGTGTCCTCTAATCCTCTTTGGGTAGTGCCTTGTAATGCCAGGTCGATGAGGAACAATACTGCTATTTTTGTGTACTTGATTTCCTCAAGTCGACCAGGCTTGCATCATGGATACCTGGCTGGGTGATGATGCCAGCCCAGTTTTAGAGGCTGCCGTCCTTGCTGGGTACTCCATAGTGTACTGCCCCAGGAAGGATTGCAGGGGCAGGGGAGTAGCCATCGTTTTTAGATCCAACCTGGACTTCACGGGGCATCTGGTTGATATTACCGGGTCTTTTGAGTGTGTCGCCGTGCATGGGGGTCCAGGTGCAGGTTGCAGGATTCTCCTTGTTTACTGCCCTCTGGGGTGGGAGGAGAATTTCTGCAGGAGGTAGCAGACTTCATCATCGACCAGGTGTTGGAGTCCCCCAGGTTTTTAATCCTGGGGGACTTCAACGCCTGAGTCGATGACGAATCCTCACAGGTCAATTACGACCTTCTCCAATTGATGTCATCACTGGGCATGGCACAAGTTGTTTCTTCTGTGACCCACCAGCATGACTACACTCTTGTTCAATGACCTACACAGCCAGTATAGTGTTATGCTTGTGCAACTGTGTAACTTAGGTTTTGGCCATTCGCACTGTTTATTCTAGAGGAATTACCACCCTGTTGGAGTGCCAAAGGCAAGGAACCCTCAAAGAAGGTTCCACCCTAGAGGTGCCATGGGATGATTCTCTTGACCAAAGGTACCTTAGGAAGGAACCCCAAGAGAGAGAGGTGCTGCCGCTGGGGGGGGAGGATAGTGGGGCAAAGAAAAAGTACTTCAGAAAGGGGCTGAAAGGAACTGCTTATATAGCTTAGGAAGTGGGAATGGCTGGCTGCTTGTCCATTGAACCACAGGCCCAGCCTTCCAATTCAATGGCCTACGCAGCCAGTATAGTGTTCTACTTGTGCAACTGTGTTACTTAGGTTTTGGCCGTTCACATTCTCTGTTCCAGGGGAATTACCACCTATAGGGGTACCAAAGGCAAGGAACCCTTGAAGAGGGTTCCACCCCTAGAGGTGCTGCTGGACAATTCCCTTGGCTAGAGGTACTTTAGGAAGGATCCCCAAAAAGAAATGTGGTAGTGCTAAGCATATTAGCAATCAGTAGCTGTGAGACATAGTAGTAGATAAAGCATCAGACAGCTTGATAATGTAATGAAATGTGCAGGTTAGCAATGGCGTGAGTTTGATGGGTTGCACTACAGAATGAGGGGATCTCCTAAGGAGAGAGAGAATGACAGTAGGGACACCATCCACCTCCATCCAACAGTGGAACCTGCCTATGGAACTAGGGAACACTAACTATGCTAACTAACAGTTATGAGCTAAGGCACAGAGGAGAGAAAAAAAACCCTTTGAGGAGGAACTCTCTGGGGATCCAAGGCCTAGGTCGCCTTCCCTCGAGGCTTGGGATATTTTATTTAGTGACGGCTCTGCTGCTGCAATTTGGAAACCCAATTAAAGGGAGGTGGAAAATATTCCAATTTGGAGGAAAGCTCTCACTCAATCCCTCTAACGGGAACGCTGTGGAAGGTTGCAAGAGTGCTCTGCAACATTGGGGGCAATCAAGGCGAGAAGAGGAGAGCAATGACTGCTGAGGCACTCACCTGGCCTACTCGCCCTAGAAACAAACCAGGTGAATCAGAGGCAGTTGTAGGGAGAATGTGGTGAAGGTGCCTTGCTAGTACAATTACTAGCGTCAAAGGAGGTAACTTTTTCCACCCTTCACAGCTAGTCTTATATTCTACACCAGGAGCTGCCATTGAGTCTTGAACAGCTAAAGCCAGGCCCAGAGCAAAGACATTCCCAGCTATGGACCAGGTGAGAAGGACCCTGCCCCAAATCTGGCATGCTCAAGATGTGGATTTAGAAATGCAGAGCAAGACTGTTGGCTGCAGGAAAGCCCTGCACCAGAATGGTATGGCTGGCACGCCCCAGGAACTGATGAGGAGCTGAATGAGCATTGAGTGCTGAGACCTTGCAGAGGTCAGATGGCAGTAAGTGAGTATTGGGCAATGATTGTATCAGCAAGAGTGGACCAGCACATAGGTCAGTAAGGCAGTGTAGCAATAGTCGGACCTGCATGTAGGTCAGAGGAGCAGCACTATGAATAGTGGGGCAAGCCAACCAGGCATTCAAAAAGCCAATGAAGGTGACAAATACTCTGAGGATTTTCAGCAGCGGAGGCAGGATTTAGAACATAAGTAATTCGCCACATGAGGCCACGACTCCCCAAACACTTCCAAATCCCCACCGTAGGAAAAACAAGAAAGTAATGGAAGGGGCCGAGACCCACATGCAGATATTGAAACTAGTTTACAGCATCAGCAGTAGCTTAGCTGACCTCAGAGTATAATAGCAGTGCACAAACATAGACAGCAGCATCTGTATTGAGTAATGATGAGTTGTAGTATTTGATAAATATAGAATGGAGGGAAGCACAATGCTCTGAAAGCAGCTATCACCAGGCAATGCAATGACACTGCAGCAATGAGGTAGGTAGGATGAGTTGAGAAAGCATGATTGAGCTGCATAGCTAGGGTTCAGAGTGAGCCTGAATCAGGTGAAAACAATTAAGTGTGCAGCATGGAGAGCAGCTATGGATTTAGTTGAAACACATAGATAATGACTGCAGTTGCATTGCAAGTAATTGAGAGCAAGGAGCATGAGCTCTGGATTAGCAATGTACTAGGAGCTTAGTACAAAGCCCCCAAAAGGCAAAATCAAAGACACACAAACACAGAGAAACAGGGAACAAACAACATAAAGAAGCACACAGCCAGAGGCAAACTACAAACCAGATACAGGAGAACAAACAGAAAACCAGATAAGCAGAAGTCGAAGCAGCAAGGCGGGGGGGGGGCGGAGTAGGCCCCAGCCAGCTGCAGAGTACAAACTGACAGAGCCTCCGGTTGCAAAGAAAAGTGCTTCAGAAAGAGGCTGACAGGAACTGCTTATATAGTTCTGGAAGTGAGAGTGGCTGGTTGCTTGTCCATTGAACCACAGGCCCAGCCTTCCAAATCTGGTGTTCCAGCCTGGGTCTTGGGGCTGTTAATCTCAAGATTGATCGTATCTCTTGGTCCGATCACTGCACCGTCAGGTTTACATTTGGAGCCCCCCTGAAAGTCCTGCCCCTTTGGAGATGGTCAGCTACCACCCTTTTAAGGGTTTACACCCAGAAGGACTACTGACATTAGCTTACCTATCTAGAGATGACGCAGCTTGTGCAATTGGCACCGGTGAGGTGGTGGCCACCTATAATAGGGTGGTCTCTGAAGCACTGGATGCCATTGCTCCAGTTCATATACAACCCAGGTTTTCTCACTTGAGATCCCCTTGGTTTGCTGGGGATCTCAAGGCGATGAAGATTAAGGGTCAGAAGTTGGAGCATTGTTGGCAGAAGACCCGTCTGGAAGCTGACAAACTGGCCCTGTGTGCTTACTATGGTGTGTACCAGGGGGCAATCTCCCGTAAGAAGGTAGAATTTCTGTCCAGGAAGATTGCGGCAGGGAAGAACAGACCTTCTCAGCTCTTTTAGACTGTGGACAGGCTTCTCCATTCTGCCTGTCTACAGCTGAAGAAGACCTTTTCATCGACTTTATGTGAAGAGTTTGCTCTGTTCTTCTCTGACAGAATGTTGTCTATTCGGTCGGGGATTCCTTCAGCGAGGCAACCGCCTTGCAGTGGCATTTTGCCTGTCTGGGAGGAGTTTAGGCCAGTGGAGATGCCTTTTTTATTTATTTATTTATTGAAATGTTTCAACAGGAAAGGCACACTGAACAAGTTGCTCATCTCACGATGCATCCTGGGAAGGGAGTAATAGGTAATAATAGTTTATACATATATTCAAGCAAGGCAGAATAGTACAGTTTATACAATTTATACAGTGGTAAATGATCAAAGTAAGCAGTGGTGAGTCACAGAAGGAACTAACGTTAATGGCAGTAGACAGTTAAGTGCTATATACTTGTACAACATAACTGAGGGGAAATGCTAATGTTGTCTCGCTAACAGGTGAAACTGCAGGGGTAGGGAAAGGGGACATTAACTGCAGGTACAATTAACCAAGAGGAAGTTATGAAGAGCTAGAGAGATGGAATGTGGGGAGGAAGAGAGGCGAATCTGAGGAGGAAGAGAGTTCCATAGTTTGGGGAAGCGATATGAGAAGGCCAGTTGGCTTACTACGGTCAAACGACGAGGAATTAGCAATAGGCGAGAGTCATAAGACCTAAAGGAATGGTCTAGAGTGGGGTGGATGGAAAGGGAGGAGGTAAGGTATGAGAGAAGTGTACCAAACCAGAATTTAGAAATGAATATGGTGCAGTGGAGGTGGTGGCGATTTTCTAAAGAGGATATAGCCAGGGAGTGGTATAGATTACAGTGGTGTGTGCGAGGGGAAGAGTCAAGAGTGAAATGACAGGAGTTAAAAAGGGTGTCCAATGCAGTTAGGGAAGACTTGGGAGCGGCACTATAGATTACATCACAGTAGTCAATAATAGGCAAGATCATCTTCTGGACATGTTTGCATCTAGCTGGTAGTGGGAAGCAGCTATGGTTTCTGTATATGCCTGAAGTGACTAGGGTGATCTTAGAGCTGAAGCACACATTTTGTGAACTGGACCCAACCCTGACTCATTTCTTAATGGGATGCGCCGAGGCTGTTGGCCTGGTGTTCCCCAGGATTGCCAGGCGCTCAGTGGTGGAAGGGGAATTCCCAGTGGCTTTGAAAGAAGCGCTGGTGAGGCCCCTTCTGAAGAAACCCTCCCTCGACCCTGACATCCTGGTGAATTACTGTCCAATCTCCAACCTACCATTCTTGGGTAAGATTGTTGAGAAATTGGTGGCACAGTAGCTTGAGGACCACCTCGTGTCCTTCAACATCTATGAGCCATTTCAGTCGGGTTTTCGGGCTAGACACAGCACAGAAATGGCTCTAGTTAGGATGCATAATGATCTGCTCAGGGCCAGAGATAGAGGACACAAGTCAGTTCTTGTGCTCCTCGATCTCTCTTCAGCACTTGACACTGTGGTTCACGTTGTGCTTCTTGATTGTCTCTGTGAGTTTTGTGGACTCGCCAGTGCTGTCATCAGATGGTTTGAGTTCTATCTCTCTGACAGGGTGCAGTGGGTAGTAATGGCGAATTTCTCCTCTTCCCCAATGCCCCTGTCATGTGGAGTACCACAGGGCTCGGTCTTATTGCCGATGCTGTTCGCAGTGTACATGCTGCCCATGGGTGAAGTCATTCGGCAATACAGCATGGAATTTCACTGATATGCAGATGACGCCCAACTGTATTTGTCATTTGCACCGGAACATCCGGGGCTGGTGATGTGCTAAATTGTTGACTGGCTAAAATCAATGACTGGATGGCTTCCAGCTGACTGGGACTTAACCCAGACAAGGCAGAGGTGCTGGTGGTCGAGCTGGGTCATGAGCGTAGTAGGTTGTCACCTGGAGTGAACACAGGGCTTTTCCTGGGGTCTGCACTGGTGGTGGCTTCACCGTGGGTGCATAATCATGGTGTGATCCTGGACTGCAGGCTGATCTTTGAAGATCAGGTATCGTCTGTAGTGAAGAGTGATTTTTACCACCTCTGGAACATCGCCAGGATCAAGCCCCTCGTTCCACCTGAGGATCTGCCAACCCTAGTACATGCTTTTGTGTCCTCTAGACTCAACTACTATAACTTTCTATACTTCGGAACCATGGGAGGGACCCTCTGAAGGCTGCGGCTAGTGAAGAACATGGCAGCCCGGTTGCTGACAGGCCAATCCAGGTCTTGCCATGTGACCCCAGTCCTGCGTGCTCTGCACTGGCTGCCAGTCAGGAAGAGGGTCATTTTCAAGGTGGGCTTGCTCACCTATACGGCCCATATGGACTGGGTCCTGGCTACCTGTCAGAGCTCCTGCTACCTATGACCTCTGTTCGCTCCCTCCGCTCCTCCTCGATGGGCCTCCTGGACGTTCCCAGGGTTCGGCTCAAGACATTGGGTGACCGTGCTTTTAGTGTCGCTGGGCCAACCCTGTGGAACTCGTTTCCATCTGCAGTCCGGGAGGCCTCCTCAATTAATGTTTTTAAGTTGAGGCTGAAGGCCCACCTCTTCAACCTGGCTTTCATGGCTTGATCTCCCAGACCAACTGCTTTAGTTACTAGATGCCATCCTTTATGCTTGTTTTTCTGATTTTATTTATTTATTTTGTTAATCTTATCGTGTTTTTATCTGTATTTTATGATTATGCTTGTAAGGCGCCCAGAGCCTCAGGGATTGGGTGCCCTAAAAATAAAATTGCCCCTCCAGGCAGGCCCCATAAATGGGTGAGAAGCCTCCGACACCCCCCTTTTACCCAAGCCTGCACCACTCTGCCACACTGGGAAACTGGGAGGAGTACTGCCACCACCCCTCCCTTGGAGGAATTCTGCCACAAAACCTCTAGCCCTGGCAGTGCAGGCCTAAACTTCCACTGGGCCTGAACCCACCAACTCCTACTGTGGGCACTCTCACGACCCCTCACTCCCTGGAGTCCCAGTTATCCCCTACGATGTTGGCAGGCTAGCTAATGCCCTCCCCCACCAACTGTCCACTGGCGCCACGTCACTGTACATACCGGCACTACCTTCACTTATGAGGGGGTGGGTTTCCTCCTCGAATCAGGCCCAACACCAACTGACGAGCTCTTCCCTCCCTGCCTGCCTGTCCTGCCATCTCCCAGCCAGCCTCTCCTCCTTCTCCCCTCCTTTTCCCATGCTCCCTACTTTTATGGGCTCCAATCCTGCCTCTAGTGGCAGCTTGAATTATAGCCCAAACTGATGCACCCCCCAACTACCTACTGGAGACCTTTACCGGTGGGGACACCAAAAAGTGGGGGCCCCTACTTACTTGTAAGCCCCTTTCAGCAAGAGGGGGCTTACATATGTAATACTATTGTGCTTTTTCCTCTTTTGGTTATATAACTATTTTAAACCCTGTGGTTTTTCTCTACGTTTACTCTGTATACTGATATGAGTGTGATCTTGTTGCATTGCTTGTCTGTTACTCCTATCTGTATCATAGAAACATAGAATTTGATGGCAGATAAGGACCGCTTGGCCCACCTAGTCTGCCCTTTCCCTACCTAATAGATAAGCTGCAGTTCCTAGTTAACCAACAGCCAACTTCCTCCTACCCACCACTAGAATTGCCTTATGTCTGCTGCATGCATTCTTGAATTCCCCCACCGTTTTTGACCTACGACCTCTTCAGGAAGGCCATTCCATGCATCTGCAACAACCCTCTCTGTGAAGAAATACTTCCTCACATTACCTCTGAGCCGTCCCCCCTCTATCTTCAAATTGTTCTTGCACATCTCTTTTTCTGAAAGATGCTACCTTCTTGGACTTTGTTGATTCCCTTGAGGTATTTGAAAGTTTCTATCGTGTCCCCCCTCTCCCTTCTTTCCTCAAAGGCTATACATCTTAAGCTCCTTTAGTCTTTCTTCATATGTCTTCTGGTGCAGACTCGCACCATTTTGGTTGCCCTCCTCTGGACAGCCTCCACCCTGTCTATGTCTTTGAGGAGATAGGGTCTCCAGAACTGTACAGATTACTCCAGATGTCGTCTTACCAACTGTCTGTAAAGAGAGCCAACAACTTCCTGTTTTCTACTGGTGATGCCTCTCCCTATGCATCCCAGTATCCTCCCAGCTCTCCATACTGCCTTCTCACATTGCTGGCTCATCTTTAGGTCATCTGATATGACTACCCCTAGGTCCCTTTCCATTTTTTTGTTGTCAGTATCTCACCCCCCATTGTGTACTCTTCTCCTGGGTTTTTGTTTCCCAGGTGCATTACTTTGCACTTCTTTGCATTGAATCTAAGCTGCTATACATTTGACCAGTCCTCCAACCTTGCCAAGTCCCTTTTCATCCTTTCCACCCCACCTTGCGTATCAACCCTGTTGCAGATCTTTGTGTCATCTGCAAAGAGACATACTTTCCCTTCCAGTCCCTCTGCAATGTCACTTATAAAGCCACTAAAAAGGACCAACCCCAGTACTGAACCCTGCGGTACCCCACTAGTAACCCCCCTTCTTCACTATGGACTCCATTTACTATTACCCACTGTGTCCTGTTGTCCAGCCAGTGTTTTACCCAGGCTTCCACCCTGGGAACCACTCCCAGGCCAGCTAATTTGTTTATTAATCTTTTGTGTGGGACTGTGACAAATGTCTTGCAAAAGTCTAGGAAGACCATGTCCATAGCCCCTAACTGATTTACTACTTTGGTCACCCAGTCAAAGAAATCAATTAGATTTGTCTGACATGACCTTCCTGCTGTGAATCCATGCTGCCTTGGGTCCTGTGCCCCACTGGCCTCTAGGTACTCAACAATTCTTTCCTTCAGAAGTGATTCCATCATTTTCCCTACCACTGAGGTCAAACTGACAGGTCTGTAGTTTCCTGCCTCTGTCTTGCTCCCACTTTTGTGAAGGGGAATCACATCCACCCTCCTCCAGTCCTCAGGTACCACACCATGCTCCCAGGATTTATTAAAAAGGGTAGTCAGTAGTGTTACTAGTTCTTCCCTTAGTTCTTTTAGAATTCTAGGGTGAATCTCATCAGGCCCCATTGCTTTATCCACCTTCAGTTTTAAGAGTTCTTTCAGAACCCTTTCTTCTGTGAAAGGACTAATATCAACCCCCCTATCCAGAGTGCTTCTATTGACTGGATTAGGTATTTCCCCCTGCTTTTCCATTGTGAATACTGAGCAGAAGTATTCATTCAGTATCCCTGCTTTTTCACTGTCGCTCTCTGCCCAACCACCTTCTTCTTTATTCAGCCTCAGTATCCCTGCCTCAGTCTTTCTTTGCTCCCTAATGTACCTATAAAAGGTTTTATCCTTCTTAACTGAGTTGGCTTTTCTTTTCCTCGGTTTGGGCCTTTGCTATTCCGACTGCCTTCCCGCTTCCTCTGCTTTAACTGGTGCAATTCCTGTCCTGCTCCTTCTGTGTTTCTTATACTTCCTGAATGCTATCTTTTCTCCCTTATCTTCCCTGCCACTTCTTTTGAGAACCATAGTGTTTTTATTTCATTTTGATTTGTTTATTTGCTTCACAAAGGCTTGTTGGCTCTGTGATGGCAGTTTGATGTTTCCCCATTGTTGCTCCACCCCACCTCTTGCCTGTTTGCTAGTGCTTTTCTGAGGCACTCTCCCATTTTGATAAGATCAGCCCTCCTGAAGGCCAGTACCTTCACTTTTGTATGGCTTGACTCTACAGCTAAGCTTATCGTGACCCATGCTGTTTGGTGGTTGCTTGTTCCCAGATGGCTACCCACTTCAAGATCAGAGATCCTCTCTCCATCCCCATTTAAGAGTACTAGGTCTAAGATTGCTCCCTCTCAAGTGGGTTCCAAAACTAGCTGTCTGAGGCATGCCCCCATAGGACATCGAGAATGGCCCTGCTCTTGGATGGGGCTGCAGCAAAGGTGCTCCAGTTAACATTTGGCATATTCAGGTCCCCCATTAGCAATATCTCCCCTTTCTCTGCCATCCTAAGGATGCCTTCTATCATTTTCTTGTCCATTTCCTTCCCCTGAGACGGGGGTCTGTATACAACCCCTGTGCAGATTGTGGTGCCATTTCCAGTCTCCAGGGTGACCCACAGTGCCTCCTCTCCTCCCTGTTTACCTTTTCGTTCTGTTGCTTTGATCCCTTCCCTTACATAAAGAGCTACTCCACCTCCTCTTCTTCCCTCCCTGTCCCTCCTGTAGATTGTGTACCCTGGTATATTGACATTCCAGTCATGGTTCTCTGTGTACCATGTTTCTGTGACTGCCACAATATCGAGGCATCCCTCTTCCATCAAGGCCACCATTTCAGAGAGATTTTTACCCAGACTATGGGCATTGGTACTCATTACCCTCCATTTTTGTATGGCTTTATTTCTTTTTGCCCCATCCCTGTCCTTACTGCCTTTGTCTTTTTCTCCATTTATCCCTGCCCTTCTCCCTATCAACTGCTCTATCGTGGTGTTTACCTCACTAACTACCTTGATTTTTTTGGGGGAGGGCTAGGATTTCCCTTCTTCTTTTCAGTGCCTCCCACCTTGGCTAGTTTAAATGCTTGCCAATGAAGCATTTAAACCTATCACCTAGGATCCTGGTTCCCCTCCTGGATAGATGCAGACCATCACACCTATATAGGCCTGCATCCCTCCAGGTGGAACCCCAGTCCCCAATGAAGCCAAATCCCTGAGCTCTGCACCAGTTTTTCAACCAGTCATTGAATTCCATGCTGCGGAGTAGCCGAGCCTCATCCATGCCATATACAGGTAACACTTCTGAGAAAGTTACCATGTGTGCTACTTGTCTAAGGCCCATCCCCAACTCCACAAACTCCTGTTGCACTGCTATGATCCCACTCTTAGCCAGGTCATTTGTCCCTAGGTGGATAATGACATCCAGCTCACTCCCCCTTGCAGCTGCTCCCACAATCCTGAGGATTCGCTTCCTGTCCCTCCAAGTCATATTGCCGGGCAGGCACCTTACCTCCCTTTCCACTCCCTTCCCCAGTTCTACCCCCTAACAACTGAGTCCCTCACCAGGAGTTGTTTCCTTTCCCTGTGGGGTCCTGTGCCACCCTCCTGTGGTTCCCAGCATCCTCCTTGGTCTCCACTGTGGGTGCCTCCATAGAGGAACCATACTGTTCCAGAGTGGCAAATGAATTGTGGAGAGGCACAACTGGAGGGATGTGCCTCTGTTCCACCACCCTCACCCTCCCTGAGCCCACTATGGTCTAACCACTCCTCTTTCTTGGCAACCTCTGAGGTAGTGGCAGTGGCCTGGGTGGTCCCTGGGTGGTGGAGCAGGTTTTCTGAATCCTTGCCAGGTCAGCATGCAAATAGGGTTACTGCCTTTTTCAGGCACCTCTCTGGTCCTCCCTCGGACCAGAGAGGTGCCTGCAAATAGGGCAGTAACGCAGTCTCCAGAATGTCTCCTGGAACACTGCTGCTCCACAACCAGTGCATTGCACCACTCCCCACGTCTGTGTCCCTTCCTGTTACAGATGCTTTTCTTTCTTTTTTTGTTCTTGTTTTAGTGTGTGCAAGCTTGTGAGTGTCTCTAACCCCTATTCAGTGTGCACTGTCTTTAAGGATATGAACAGGTGTATATTGTTAGAAGTTTTGGGGAAGCGATGTCAGCACCCCTGCTATAAAGGAAGTTATGCGCTTGGGACAGGTGGGGTGAGGAGCAGGGTTGGTGGGAGTTAACTTATGCCCTCCAGAAACAATAATCGACAACTCTGACCCTTCACCCTGTGGAGTTCCTTCCTTCCTTTCAGACACCTATTTCACAGAGGTTAAGTAACAGGTCTAGTCACAAATGACTGCAAATATCTCCCAGCTACAGTTCCTCCCTGGCAAATTAAAGTTAAACTAAGAAAAGTCAACAATTTTGTGTATTGCCTTGTTTTTGGCTACTGTACTCTCCCAGCTCACACCTGTAAACAGTGTTTATTTGCCTAGTGTACCTTACTAGGTAAGCAAAAATCCAAATAAATAAATGGGGGGGTACCGACTCTTGAGGGACCCTCCCCACCACCTGTGAAGATTATACATGATCCCTTCAGCTGCACTCCCCTACCCCTGACATGGTGAGGATCCATCCCCTCCCTCCCTTTTTTCCAACTCTGAGCTCCACAGTTTGGCCCTGCAGGGGGATGAGATACATATTTTAGCTCATCTCCCTGAAACATGGCTACCCATCACAGGGGAAGCACAAAAAGCTCTAGTCCGTGATCTGTCCTACCATCGAAATCGCCTTCTCACTTTCAAAACTGGCTATGGATTTTCCAATCCATGAAGGATTCTAGCATGTTATATATTGAGAGATTAAATATGTTGCATCTGATATAGGACAGGTGGACTCTGTTCCTCTGGTAAGGCTTCAGACATGCTGTCAGATATCCCTTGTGTGCCACAGCAAATGCCGCATGTCCAGCGTATAACTATGCCACCTGTCTGTATAACTGTGCTACCTGTCCAGCATATACATTTGCAGATGTCCTTATTCAAGTTAACCCATGCCCAGTCAATGACCTTAGGTTCCAGAACATTGCACCAGACCAAGCGTGACATCATGTCCAACCCCATCAGGGGCAATGGGGCTCACTGGGCAGTACAATCCAACTTTTATGCACATTATGAACTTCAGCATGGCCTGTGCCCCCCATGCTGTTAATCCAAAATGTCAATTACCCCAAACTTTTTTCTTAAATAAATACTTAGTGTGACCACCAGGGAGTAGCAGGAATGGGGGGAGAGGGGGTGAGAGGTGCATTAAAGCCCATTTTCAGAGGAAAGAGTCCCAAAGTGGCTTGCAGCTCTGAAGGAGGAAAAGGCAATGAGACCAGACAGGATACATCCAAGGGTACTGAAAGAACTCAGGAACACTGGCTGTCCTCTGATGGCCTTATTCAACAGCTCACTGGAACAAAGCATGGTTCCAAAGGACTGGAGGAGAGTGAATGTGGCCCCTCAACATAAAAGTGGCAGCAGGGAAGAGGCTAACAACTATAGGCTGATGAGCCGCACCTCAGTGGTGAGGAAATTAATGGAAACTCTGTTAAAGGAAAGGCTGACAGAGTATTGTAATGTACCTGCTCAGGTGGTCCCATCCCTGCACTCAGAAACCTACAGTGGTAGCCACAGACATTGCCAGCTATTTCCAGCTATTTCACGAAATTTCTGAAGAGTTTCTTTCTGCTGCCCCTTCTGTTTAAATGCAAAAAGCATCAGATATTTCTGGAAACATCACAGAAATTTTGGGAAATAGCTGGCAGTGTCTGTGGCTACTACTGTAGCGAGGGAAGGGACTCTAGGAGGCTTCTAGGGAAAGGAGGGACATTAGGTTCTAGTGCCTTTTCTCTCTCCTGTGGGCTGCCGAGTTTCTGAAGTGACAGCCCCATGCACAAACCAAGACAGTATAACATCTTAATGACTTGTCTTTTTTTGTGGGGGAGTGTGCATTAGGTGTGACACTTGGCCAGCTGGTTATGATTGTTGTATGATATTTGTAATATAAAAATATAGTATGTGATTGTCTCACATAAGACATTCTGTGCTTCCATAAGTGCCCCCCCCCAGGTTTCAGTGAAGCTTCAGGATATATTACACTGACCAGGAGACCTCTGTAATGTAATCAACTTCCTTGAGAAACTGCATTTTATGGCCTTTTTTATGACCTGTTGCTGCTTTGAAGTTGGGAAACTAAATACACATTTTATTACAGGACAGGGCATCATTTAGCTGATTCATGTTGGCTATATCACACATAGGTGATGGATTGCAGGGTTGTAAACCTCAAAAGGAACTGGGGGATCCAAGACTTGTAATTTGGGAAATGAGTTTTTGCTGATGTCACCTTATTTAATATACCTCCTGATAGGACATCATGTTTGTATTTTTTTTATATTCTAAAAGGAGGAGATCGGTGACTCACCAAGGAGGTGGGGAGACAGGGTTGAAATGTATCCTTGTAACTGGGGAATAGGACATATTATTTTGGGACTCAGACACAACTCTCTGAATTAACTTAGGCACTTAACAAAGGTAATAATTTAGATAGAAAAGATCTAACTGTATTTTGGTAGGAGTTTGTTCTGTAGTTTTTCTTATTTTTCTTTTATGTGATTGTGATGCTCTTTGATATGTCTGTTATCTGTTCACATTATTGCGCTCGGAGGTTGGCACTGTCGGAGCAGAGGGTCTGACCTGCTGAGTGCGTTTGTGACAGATTTGGTTAGCAGCGGTGTGATAGAATTTGGTAACACAAGCTTTAACTGTTCAGTGTGTCAGCTTAATACTGTACAGCTCACTTGCAAAATAAGGCATTGATTTATTTTTAAAATGGAAACAGAACTATATCATTTTGCTTACAGTCAAGTTCCTACCTGTTTTATTTTTTCAAAGTGCAAGTCAGAGTAGCTGTAGTTAGGGAAGAAGATGGCTTCCAACTACAGTGAGCACACTGCAGACTACCTGAAGGAGTTGTGCAAGGAGAGAGAAGTTCTGCACAAGGGGAGAGCCACCAAGCAGAACCTCATGGATGCTTTGATTGCCACTGATGCCCAGAGTGTTGAGTCATAGTCCGTGACTGTAAAGGACCAAACTTTGGGCATGGAGGGGCCAGCGGCCAGTGCAGTGACCAGATCTGGTGAGGAGGACAGCAGGGCCAGTGCAAGCCAAGGGCCACAGCAGCAGGGGAAGGTCACCAGCATTCTGGAGCTAGAAGCAATCAGGCTGCAGATTGAGTTGTGCAGGATGGAGCTAGAGTTCCAGAGAGAAGAGAGGTGAGAGCAGCGAGGTGCAGGGAAGAAAAGGGAGTGAGAACAGTGAGTGGCAGAGGAGAAGAGGGAGTGAGAACAGCAAGAGGCGGACTGTGAAGAGCATGAGCACCAGCAGTGACATCAACTGGAGAAGTTACGACTCCAACCACCAGCACCAGAGCAGGTAAGTGGCTTGTGTTTAACTGGAACTATAGGATTGGGTTAAAAATTAAATTCCAAATTGATAGCTGAATTTAAAGAGGGGGAGGATATGGATGCCTTTTTAAATTCCATTGAAAAAGTTTGTATTCAGTCAAAAATTCCTAGAGGGTCCTGGAGCTTCCAGCAATCCGCACTACTTACCGGGAAAACTCGGGATGCATTAGGTCAAATGGACAGTGAGGACAGTAATGATTACAGCAAACTTAAAGCTGCACTGTTAAAAAAGTTTGATTTAACTGCAGAAGCATACAGAGCTAAATTCTGTAAGCTCAGGAGAAGCCGTGATATGAGCTACAAGGAGCTAGCCATGAAACAACATCAGTTTTTAAAATGTTGGTGGGAAGGAATTGAAGCAAACTCTGTAAAGAGCAGTTTTTTTGGCATGCCCAGCAGAACTGAAAATCTGGCTAGTGGAACAGATCCCAAAACAGTGCAAGAGGCTGCTGAACTTTCAGACCGCTATGCCAAAAGCAGACCTGCTCTGAGAGCAAATGGGGTAGGCATGGCAGTGCAAAAAGGGAAAAGCATGCCTTCAGGGCAGCTAAAACCCTCATTGCCTCCACCAAAACCAGTTAGCTCCAGGTTTTAAAGAAAAGATTTCTCTGAGAAAAGAAATGAATGTTGGGTTTGTATAGAAACTGGGCATATTGCCAGACAGTGTCCCAAAAGGATGAGAAATATGCAGAATGGGGCTAGGAAAGAAGTGGGTTGTTTGTGTGAACCTGGAACCATGCTTGTGAACATGAGGGAACACATGCACCCAGCCATAGTGAAAGGTGTACAGACAAAAGGGTTAAAGGACACAGGGGCATCCCGGACGCTGGTAAAAGGGGATCTGGTAGAGCCTGGTCAGCTTATACCCAATAAATTTGTAACTGTACAAGGGTTCATTGGTGAGGAGACCACATTGCCACTCGCTAGTGTTCTCCTAGACTGGGGTGAAACAGGGGGAACTGTGCAACAGGTGGCTAGAGCCAAAACTTTAGCAGTTGACATCATCCTTGGCAACAATCTCAAACCAGGGATGGTGTGTGCAGTTACCCATAGCCAAGTGGCAAGGGAAAATTGTAGTTACCTGGACCCCACAGAAGCCACTGTGGAAACCACTGGCAGGCTGGTTCCCCAGCCTGTGTCCCCTGATATGGAGACTAATGAAAAGGGGGTAGAAATTTCCCCAGTAGCAGTTAACCACACAGCTACGGAAGGTTACTCCGAAGAAGGAGGGGTGACCCATTGTCAGAGGGTTAGGGATGACAGTGATCCTGAGTGCCCTGATGCTAGTGCTAGGGACTCTAGTTTAGAGACTGAAGGGGACCTGTCCCATGCCTTGGGAATGTGTAAGGAGTTTGCAGCTGCTCAGAAAAGTGACCCTAGTCTAGAGAAGCTGAGGGCTAGGGCAGACTCTGACGGAGCACAGAGAGGTGATGGTAAACATAACGTTTATTGGGAAAATGGACTGATGTATATGCAGGCTGTGAAGACAGAGGGAAGGTGATAGGCAGGCAGCTTGCCGTTCCCAGGGGTACCATGAGCAGTTGCATAAGATTGCACATGATATTCCCTTGTATGGTCATCTGGGAATCATGCACTATGCAGCAGTTGGCCCAGAATTTTTATTGGCCCAACTTCACCCAGCAGGTGAAGGAGTTTTGCAGGTCTTGTCACCGGTGCCAAGAAATAGGGAAGGCAGGTAAGAAAACCCAAGCCACCCTAATTCCATTGCCCATAGTGGAGGAGCCATTCCAGAGAGTGGGAATGGACATTGTGGGGCCTTTAAATACCCCCAGCTCATCCAGGAAGAGGTTCATCCTGACTGTGGTGGATTATGCCACCCGGTATCCAGAGGCAGTCACCCTATCCTCACGGAGGACAGACAAAGTGGCAGATGCCTTACTTGGGATTTTCTCCCATATTGGGTTTCTGCAGGAGGTTATCACCGATCGAGGGGGTTTCTTCATGTCGGACCTAATGAAATGTTTGTGGGTGAAGTGTGGGGTGGTGCAGAGGTGCATGACACCTTATCACCTGCAAGCCAATGGGGTTGTGGAAAGATTTAATGGTACCCTGAAGTCAATGCTCCAAGTATTTGCTGAACAGCATGGGAGGGACTGGGAGAAATACCTTCCCCATCTGTTGTTTGCATACAGGGAGGTGCCCCAAGAGTTGACAGGATTTTCCCCCTTCAAGCTCTTATATGGACGCTGGGTATGTGGGCTCATAGACTTGATCCAGGAGGACTGGGAAGGCAAGCACACCACCCAAGGGACTCCCATAGTGGATTACATCCCTAGGTTTAGGGAAAGGCTTATGGGGACAGCCCAGAGTAACCTGGCAGCTGCTCAACACAAACAAAAAGTGTGGTATGACCGCAGGGCCAGAGCTCGCTTGTACATGGTGGGTCAGGAAGTCATGGTCCTTATCCCGGTCCAGAAAGACAAGCCATAGGCTGAGATGAACAGGACCGTACAAAGTAGTTAGAAAAGTAAATGACGTGAACTATATCGTAGAGTTACCTAACAGAAGGTATACAGAAAGAATGTACCATGTCAATATGATGAAGCCATATGCTAATAGGGCTGACATGGTGTTTGCAGTATGTAGTCCTGGGGAGGGGATGGATGAAGGAGACCCCCTTCTGGACTTGCTGGAAGAAAGCAAGCAGGAGTCCTCTGTGGAGGCAGTTAAATTGTCATCCCAGCTGGCCCTGGACAAGATCCAGGAAGTAAGGGAGGTTTTAGAAGACATTGCCCCACTGTTTAGCGCCAAACCTGGACTAACCCCCTTAGCAATGCATGATGTGGAGACAGGGACACAGATACCCATATGGCAGACAGCATATCGGGTGTCAGAGGCTATCTAAAAGGACATTAGGAGGGAGGTGGAGGAAATGCTTGATTTAGGGGTAATCCAGAGATCCCACAGTCCCTGGGCCTCACCCATAGTCCTTGTGCCCAAGCCAGATGGCTCTACTAATTTCTGTGTGGACTATCATGGACTTAATGCAGTCATGAAGTCAGATGCCCACCCAAAGCCCTGAACGGATGAACTCCTGGACAAGTTGGGAGGGGCGACATACCTTATGACTATTGACCTGACAAAGGGGTCTTGGCAGGTAGTTAACTGACAGAGCTAGGGAGAGGTCGATCTTCACCACTCCAATAGGCTTATTTGAATTTAAAGTAATGCCTTTTGGAATGAAGAACGCCCCAGCCACTTTCCAAAGGTTGGTGAACCAGGTGTTAAATGGTGCAGAGGAGTACGCCGTGGCGTACCTGGATGATATTGCCATCTTTACTGCCAGCTGGGAGAAACACCTGTCCCACCTTAGGGAAGTGCTGGCAGGATACAAAGGGCCGGGCTCACTGTCAAAGCTGAGAAGTGCCAGGTTGCCATGGCTGAAGTGGCACACCTCAGGCATGTTGTAGGCCAGGGACAGCTCTGTCCTAACCAAGTAAAAATACAGGTGATCAAGGCATGACCCAGACCAGAAATACAGAAGCAGGTTAGCAGATTTCTATGGACAGCAGGGTACTATAGGAAATTTGTACCCAATTACAGTGCCCTGGCTGCTCCCCATCTGACCTGGTAAAGAAAAAGATGCCTAAGAAAAGTACCTGGGAACCAGCCTGTGAAAAAGCCTTTATCAGACTGAAGGAGGCACTGTGCAGTGTTCCTGTATTGATAAGTCCTGACTACAGCAGACCCTTTATAGTCCAGACTGACACCTCAGATGTGGGTATTGGGGCAGTACTGAGTCAAATGTCCAACCAAGGGAAAGATCACCCCATAGTGTACCTGAGTAAAAAGTTACTTCTCAGGGAGCAGGCTTACTCTACTGTGGAAAAAAGAGTGTCTTGCCATAGTATGGGCCTAAAGAAGTTAGAGCCATACTTATATGGGCAGCATTTTGAGGTACAGACTGATAACAACCCCCTGGTTTGGCTGACACAAATGGGAAAAACTAATGGTAGACTATTAAGATGGAGTCTTGCCTTGCAAGGGAATGACATGATCTTACACAGGGCTGGAGCAACCACTTAGAACACAGATGGCTTATTGCATCTATATGAGGAGTGAACTGACTTAGGAAGCTCATCCCATGCAGGGGATAGAGTCCCCAAATTCAGTCTAAGTGGGGAGGTTTGTGGCGTTTGGTCAGCTTGTTATGATTGTTGTATGACATTTGTAATACAAAAATATAGTATGTGGTTGTATCGCATAAGACATTCTGTGCTTCCATGGTGCCCGCCCCCCCCCAGGTTTCAGTGAAGCTACAGGATATATTACACTGACCAGGAGAGCTCTGTAAAGTAATTAACTTCCTTGAGAAACTGCATTTTATGGCCTTTTTATGACCTGTTGCTGCTTTGAAGTTGGGAAACTAAATATACATTTTATTACAGGAGAGGACATCATTTAGCTGATTCCTGTTGGCTATATCGCACATAGGTGATGGATTGCAGGGTTGTAAACCTCAAAAGGAACTGGGGAATCAAAGACTCATAATTTTGGAAATGAGTTTTTGCTGATGTCACCTTATTTAATATACCTTTTGATAGGACATCATGTTTGTATTTTTTTATATTCTAAAAGGAGGAGCTAGATACCTCACCAATGAGGTGGGGAGATGGGGTTGAAATGTATCCTTGTAACTGGGGAATAGGACATATTATTTTGGGACTCAGACACAGCTCTCTGATTTAACTTAGGCACTTACAAACGTAATACATTAGATAGAAAAGATCTAACTGTATTTTGGTAGGAGTTTATTCTGTTGTTTTCCTTGTTTTTCTTTTATGTGATTGTGATGCTCTTTGATATATTGTTCTGTGTTTACATTTTTCATATTGTTATCATCTTTTAGTAAAATACCTTTTCTGTGAAAGACTGCCTGGGTGTCTGCCAGTTCTTTTTTTGCATGTGACGTATAGATGGTAAAGTCTGACAAAACTGTTCAACAGCTTGATGGTGTTACCAAGCTAGGAAAAGGTAAGAATATACCTAAGGTTTCTTATAGAGTTTTAAGGGTTCATTTTGGAAGCCTGGCTTGGTGCCCCTGGTGAAAGATTGTACCACAATCCCCGAAGAGGGTACATATCTGAGCCTGTACATTGAGTGTGCTAGCATAAGGTTCACAGTTTGAATCCCCCCAAGAACTTGAGACTAAAGGTGATTCATACCAAAAAGCAGACAGGAGGGTTACCCTGTCTGTTACCTGTTCACATTATTGTGCTCGGAGGTTGGCACTGTAGGAGCAGAGGGCCTGCCCTGCTGAGAGCGTTTGTGACACTAGGTCTTTTGTTTTAACTTATGTATGCCATAACTGGTAGTACTCCAATGAGACAAGCAATTTGGAGTTTGTGAAAGTGCTTGGGTTGAGCTGCTAATCTTTTATTTGTTCCATCTTTGAGAGATATGTGGCTGTCACCGTTAGCTGTCTCTCCACCAATCACCAGTACATTGACTGGGGACTACACACTGAGCCAAGGCTCATTTCCAGGTGTGACCCCGGGGAGAAATGGGAGTGGAGAATGCAGTTACAAAGAAATACAAACCAGGCTGCTATGAAGTTACAAGATCAAGTGCATTATGATGAGTAAACATAGTTGCAGACCTTGGATGAGGACCACCAGACCCATCCAGTCAGACCTTTTCTTTCCCTACTTCCTACAAATTACTGCAGATTCTGCTGATCTCCAGCTTCACCTCCTCTTTTGAACTGCTATGGTTCACCTATGACTATCCCATGCAGTTTTGAATTCCCCCACTGACTTTGCCCCCACTACCTCTGCAGGGAGGCTGTTCGATGCCTCCACTAGCCTTTCCACGAAAAAGTACTTCATCATGTTTCCCCTTACACTACGCCCTTCCAGTATCATGTAATGCCCTCTTGTCCTACAGTGTCGTTCCTTCTGAAAGATGCTGCCATCCTGTACCTTATTTATTCCCTTTAGGTACTTGAAGGTTTCTATCATGTCACCCCCTCCCTCCTCACCCCCATGGTATACATATTGTGTTCCTCCAATCTCTCCTCGAATGACCTTTGGTGTAGGCCCTGCTCCATTTTTTTTCCCTTCTTTGAACTTCCTCCAACCTGTCTGTGTCCTTCTGGAGATGTGGCTTGCAGAACTGGACACAGTACTCCAAATGAAATCTCACCAATGACCTGTACAGTGGCATCACCACCTCTTTTCTCCTGTTAGTGATATCTCTCCCTCTGCACCCCAGCATCCCTTTGGCTTTCCCCACAGCCTTGGCACATTGTTTGGTCACCTTTAGGTCATCAGATATGATCACCCCTAGATATCTTTCCTATTTTCTGGCCTCTAACAACTCTCCTCCCATCATGTAATCCTCCCCTTGGTTCCTGTGCCCCAAGTGAATGATTTTGCACTTCTTCACTTTGAATCTTAGCTGCCACACCCTGGACCATTCCTACAGCTTAGCTAGGTCACATCTCAATTTTTCCACCCCTCCCAGACTGTCTAACCTATTGCAGATCTTGGTGTCAACTACAAAGAGGCATCTCTTCCCCTCCAGCTCCTCTGCAATGTCACTGATGAAGATATTAAACAGTACTCGCCCAAGAACTTATCCCTGTGGCACCTCACTGGTCACCCTCCCTACCTCAGATTTAGCCCCATTTACCACTACCCTTTGCATTCTATCCCTCAGCCAATTTCCAACCCTGTTCACAACCTTGTGATCCAATCCCAGGCTACCCAGCTTGTTCACAAGCCTCCTTTGTGGAACAGTGTCGAATACCTTGCTGAAGTCAAGGTTGGCTACATCCATTGCTCCCCCCGATCCACCTCCCTTGTCATCCAGTCAAAGAAATCTAACAGATTTCTTTGACGTGACCTTCCTGATGTGAATCCATGCTTCTTCGGATCTTGCACTCCACTGGATTCAAGGTGCTCCACTGTCCTTTCTTTTAGCAGTAATTTCATAAATTTCCCCACCATTGAGGTCAAACTGTCAGGTCTGTAGTTACCAGCCTCTTCCCTGCTCCCACTTTTGTGGAGAGGGACTACATCATCCCTTCTCCAGTCCTCTGGAGCCACTCCCATATCCAGTGACCCGTTGAACAGGGATTTCAGTGGTGCAGCCAGTACCTCCCTTAATTCCTTAAATGTTCTGGGGTGTATCCCATCTGGCCCCATTGCCCTGTCCACCTTCAGTTTTGTGAGTTCCTTTGGGACTCTCTCCTCTGTAAATGGGCTGCTGTCCATCTCCCTTCCAACCCTGATTCTTAGCTGTGGTCCCTCCCCTTCCCCTTCTTCTGTGAATACTGAACTGAAATATTAGTTTTTTTTTTCCTGGTCTCCTTCCATTCCAACTCCTTCCTCCCCTTTTAGCCTAACAACACCCCCGGTCTTTCTCCTTTTGCTAATCAAGTCTTTATTATTTAACCAGGCGTTCATCGTTGAGCAGAAGCTCATTTGCAAGATGGACCTGGGTGGAGCATGAAAAATTGTATATACAGGTCAACACAGGTATTTACAAGGCAATACAGATAATACTTTTTACAGAGAGGAAGAAAAATAAGTTCATATGTACATAGAATTATACAGATATTGTACAGATTACACGGTATTTACATACATAGAAGTGTCTATAGGAAGATAAAGCAGGTTATCTAAGGTTGCAGGAGGAAGTAACGGAAGAAAAATAAAAATAAAAATATACACCAGGTAGAGGTGAAGGTAGGGGGGAAGAGAGGGAGGGAGGTAGGGGGAGAAAGGCTAGGAGGGCACTGTGCACAGAAAGGAGTTGGTAAAGCTGGATGTAGAGAAGGTGGATGGAGAAAAGGAGTATGTGTGAGCCCTGGGATTGAATGTTATAAAGTACGGGGCATGGTAGGATGTCACAACCCAGGGTAGTGAGCTCCTATCCGAGGTTGGGAAAGGAAGAATAAGGGGATGGATGGGCCTAGTGTTGATAAGACAGGGGGATAAGAGAGAGAACAATTAGGCTGGTGAGGAGCAAGCTGGGGGTCAGTACTTAAAATTGGGTCTAGGCGTGGATATATACCAGTGCAGACACCGGTACTGGGTCTGAGTGGGTTAAGCAGTTACATACTTCTCTGATTGTACGGAAATAAAGCATCTTGAAAGCATTTATACCGATTAGGTGCTTAATTTGAGGGTATTTTGTACATCGTTCCATAAGGTAGGTAGCACGAAGCTAATGGCTGCCCTGCCGAAGCAGGATTTTGCTTTGGGTACTTTAAGTGTAATAGCTGAGGAACTTCTTAATGCGTATTTCCCAATTATACTCAGGGAAAGACAGCAGGAGATATAGTAAGGCAGCTTATTAGAGATGGCTCTATAGGTCCAGAGGCAGCGTTTCTGTGGTGCCTGAACTTTAGTGATGTCCATCCCACTGCCGCATATAGGGTGCAGTGATGTGTCTAAGGAGTCCTGCTATAAACCTCAGTGCTCGATGGTAGAGTGTGTCCAGTTTAGCCATGTAAGAGTTGGGGCATTGGCTGTAGAGGAAGTCAGCGTAATCAACCAATGATACGAAAATGGATTGGACCAGTTGTTTCTTGGCATCTCTGGTGAGAAATTGGCTGATTCTAAAAAACAGTCCAAGCCTTTGCTGAAGTCGTTTTAGCAAGTCCTCGATATGTTCAGTGAAGGAGAGTCTTTGGTCTATCCAAACTCCCAGATACTTGAATTTTGTAACAATTCTAGTTTTTCACCTAGAACTGTGGTAATTTGGGGAACTGTCCCACTGGACACAGGGTTAGCTGTACGGATAAAAGAGAGGACCATCGCTTTAGTTTTTTGGCATTAAGAGTAGCTTTTGGAGGAGTTGTCTTTGCAAAGGTTGAATTCTGACTGTAGGTCATTGCAGGCAGCTTCAGGTGTTGGGCGACTCACGAGAACTGTATCATCTGCAAACAGATGGATGTTGGCTTTTTATACAGTAGTCAATGTTATTAATGTAGATTGCAAAAGTAAGGGCCCTAATATAGAACTTTGAGGTCCCCTCTTTGCAGATTTTTAGGGGACAGGCCTCCTGGCTTTTAACTTGTTGAAGGCGCCTTGTAAGATAGTCAGTGAACCAGCGACAGAGGAGGGTCCACACCTGAGGTTTATGAAGAGGCGGAAGAGGAGAGACTATGGTCGACGTGTCGAAAGCCTTGCTTAGATCAAGGAAAACAGCACAAATAAAGTACTTATAATGTACCTATAAAAGGTCTTGTCCCCTTTTAAAATTTTTTTTGCTGTTTTCTCCTCTGTCTTTGCCTTGGCGCTCCTGACCACTTTCCCTGCCTCCCATTGCTTTTTAAGATACACTGCCCTGTCCTCCTTCTGTGACTCCTTATATTCCTGAAAGCCATCTTTTTTGCTGTTACTTTCCCGGCCACTTCCTGCAACAACTATAGTGGTTTTCCTTTTCTTCTTACCTTTGTGTATTTCCCGAATGCAAAGGTTTGTCACCTCCACTATGGCTTCTTTTAGATGGGCCAATAGTTCCTCTACCCCCTCCCTTTTCTCTCCCCCCTTCTGCTGGGGCTTCTCTGAGACATGACCCAATCCTTATAAAGTCTGCCGTCCTGAAGTCCAGAACCCTTGGTTTTGTGTGGCATGACCATGTTGCAGTACTCATATTGAACCACACTGTGCGATAGTCACTGGACCCCAAGTGTTCACCCAACCTGACATCTGTAATTCTGCCCCCATTAATTAGAACCAGGTTCAAAAGTGCTCTCTCCCAAGTTGTCTCCAGCACTAGCTGCTTGAGGCATGCCCCTAGCAGGGAGTCCAGGATGTCTCTGACCCTGGTTGTTGCAGCCGCTGGGATGCTCCAATCAACTTCTGGTAGATTAAAGTCACCTACCAGTAACACCTGACCTTAAGCTGTCATCTTATGGATGGCTTTCAGTAGATCCCTGTCCATTTTCTCCTTTTGTGCTGGGGGTCTATATATTATGCCTGTTTGAATGGCTGTGCCATTACCTGTTTCCAGGGTGAAGCACAGTGTCTCTCCATACTGTATTCCTTGCACCTCTGTCGCCTTTATATCCTGTGCGATGTAAAGAGCCACCCCTCCTCCCTTTTTGCTCTCCCTGTCTCTCCTGAACAAAGTATAAATTGGTAAAACTACATCCCAGTCATGGTTCCCATTGTATCACATCTCTGTAATAGCTACAGACAGACAGTAATTTATGGTAGCTGGGTGCCAAATAAATAGTTTACAAAAATCAAAAGCAAAGGTGCCAAATAAGGTAGAAATCAAAAAGTGTAGGGAACCGGGATAATGGACTGCGGAGACCAGTGCTGGGGGGTGGGGTCGGGGAGGTAAGGAAAGGCTCAAAAAGAGTGTTGGCAGGAATAAGGAGGAGGCGGGGAGATGTTTAGTTAATGTCTGAGGGAGGAAAGGGAGGGAAAGAGAGAGACAGATGGTGAAGGGAAACTGATTCCAGAAGGAGGGAGGGAGGGGAGACAGTATGAGAAAGCAGATTTCCTAGCTGCTGAGTGAGATTGAAGGAAGGAGGAAAGTGTGCTGGTCTCTGGAGTACAAGGAGAAGGAGGAAGAGGAGGAGAAGGAGATGGGATAGGATGGAGAAGTGTGATCCAAACCAGTATTTAGGGATGAGGGAAGCAGAGTGGAACTGCCTACAGGTGGGGAGTGGGGGGATGGATAGGGAGGAGTAGAAGAAGCAGTGGTGGGGACTGGCTACATGTGGGGAGTGGGAGGATGGATAGGGAGGAGTAAAGGGAGCAGTGGTGGGGACTGGCTACATGTGGGGAGTGGGAGGATGGATAGGGAGGAGTAAAGGGAGCAGTGGTGGGGACTGGCTACATGTGGGGAGTGGGAGGATGGATAGGGAGGAGTAAAGGAGCAGTGGTGGGACTGGCTACATGTGGGGAGTGGGAGGATGGATAGGGAGGAGTAAAGGGAGCAGTGGTGGGACTGGCTACATGTGGGGAGTGGGGGATGGATAGGGAGGAGTAAAGGGAGCAGTGGTGGGGACTGGCTACATGTGGGGAGTGGGAGGATGGATAGGGAGGAGTAAAGGGAGCAGTGGTGGGGACTGGCTACATGTGGGAGTGGGGGATGGATAGGGAGGGTAAAGGGAGCATGTGGTGGGGACTGGCTACATGTGGGGAGTGGGAGGATGGATAGGGAGGAGTAGAGGGAGCAGTGGTGGGGACTGGCTACATGTGGGGAGTGGGAGGATGGATAGGGAGGAGTAAAGGGAGCAGTGGTGGGGACTGGCTACATGTGGGGAGTGGGGGGATGGATAGGGAGGAGTAAAGGGAGCAGTGGTGGGGACTGGCTACATGTGGGGAGTGGGAGGATGGATAGGGAGGAGTAAAGGGAGCAGTGGTGGGGACTGGCTACATGTGGGGAGTGGGGGATGGATAGGAGGAGGAGTAAAGGAGCAGTGGTGGGGACTGGCTACATGTGGGGGAGGGGATGGATAGGGAGGAGAAGGGAGCAGTGGTGGGGACTGGCTACATGTGGGGAGGGAGGATGGATAGGAGGAGTAAAGGGAGCAGTGGTGGGGACTGGCTACATGTGGGAGGGAGGATGGATAGGAGGAGTAAAGGGAGCAGTGGTGGGGACTGGCTACATGTGGGGAGTGGGGGATGGATAGGGAGGAGTAAAGGGAGCAGTGGTGGGGACTGGCTACATGTGGGGAGTGGGGGATGGATAGGGAGGAGTAAAGGAGCAGTGGTGGGGACTGGCTACATGTGGGGAGTGGGAGGATGGATAGGGAGGAGTAAAGGAGCAGTGGTGGGACTGGCTACATGTGGGGAGTGGGGGGATGGATAGGGAGGAGTAAAGGGAGCAGTGGTGGGACTGGCTACATGTGGGAGTGGGAGGATGGATAGGGAGGAGTAAAGGGAGCAGTGGTGGGGACTGGCTACATGTGGGAGTGGGAGGATGGATAGGGAGGAGTAAAGGAGCAGTGGTGGGACTGGCTACATGTGGGGAGTGGGGGATGGATAGGGAGGAGTAAAGGGAGCAGTGGTGGGACTGGCTACATGTGGGGAGTGGGAGGATGGATAGGGAGGAGTAAAGGGAGCAGTGGTGGGGACTGGCTACATGTGGGGAGTGGGAGGATGGATAGGAGGAGTAAAGGGAGCAGTGGTGGGGACTGGCTACATGTGGGAGTGGGGGATGGATAGGGAGGAGTAAAGGGAGCAGTGGTGGGGACTGGCTACATGTGGGGAGTGGGAGGATGGATAAGGAGGAGTAGAGGGAGCAGTGGTGGGGACTGGTTACATGTGGAGAGGGGGAGAATGGATATGGAGGAGTAGAGGGAGCAGTGGTGAGGACCAGCTACATGTGGGGAGTGGGAGGATGGATAAGGGGGAGTAGAGGGAGCAGTGGTGGGGACTGGTTACATGTGAGGAGCAGGTGGATGGATTGGGAGGAGTAGAGGGAGCTGTGGTGGGACTGGTTACCTGTGGGGAGTAGGTGGATCGATAGAGAGAAGTAGAGGCCCCCACTTGCATACTGTGTGACCCTGAGCAAGTTACTTATCTTCCTTGTGCTTCCAGGTCGCACCTGGAAACAAGCTCCAGCTTAGTGTGCCTTTCCTCCCTTCTCTCCCTAGACAACCAGGAAGAATGGAAATATACACAGCATGTACCTGGGAAACAAAAACCCAGGGGAAGAGTACACAATGGGGGTGAGATACTAACAACAACAAAAATGGAAAGGGACCTGGGGATAGTCATATCAGATGACCTAAAGGTGGGCAAGCAATGTGAGAGGGCAGCAAGGAGGGCTGGGGGGATACTGGGATGCATAGGAGAGGCATCACCAGTAGAAAACAGGAAGTTATTATCCCTCTGTACAGACAGCTGGTGAGACCCCATCTGAGTATGTGTGCAGTTCTGGAACCCAATCTCCATAAAGACATAGACAGGATGGAAGCTGTCCAGACGAGGGCACTAAAATGGTGCAGGGTCTGCAACGGAAGACATATGAAGAGACTTAAGGAGCTTATATGTATAGCCCTAGGAAAAGGGAGGAGAGGGGAGACATGACAGAAACTTTCAAGTACCTCAAGGAATCAACAAAGTCCAAGAGGGTAGCATCTTTCAAAAAGAGGTGTGTAAAGAACAAGGGCTCAATTTGAAGATAGAAGAGGCGGCTCAGAGGTAATTTAGAAGTATTTTTCACAGAGAGGATGGGTGGATGTATGGAACGGCTCGGAGGAGGTCGTGGAGTCAAAAATGGTGGAATTCAAGCATGCATGGGACAGTCATAAGGTAATTCTAGGGGTGGGGAGTGGGAAGTAGGCTGCTGGTTAACTAGGATCTGCAGCTTATCCATCAGGTAGGGAAATGGGCAGACTGGGTGGGCCAAGCGGTCCTTATCTGCTCAAATTCTATGTTTCTATGTTTCATGGGTGATCGGGGGAGGGGGTTCGCTAGATTATCAAAGAGCTGCTAAATTAATGTAGAGCAGGCAGTGGGGGGAGGGGGTCCACTAGACACAGGGGCAGGAGGCTACAGAACAGCTGCCCATCATTCTGGGGATGGGGGGTATGTCCTTAGGCTGTGTTAAGCCATGTTTTTCAGTGGCTGTAAGCAGTGCTGTACTGGGGCTGTTTAGCACCACCAAAATCTTTTGACTATACTGCTGCACCATTATGCATGTGGGAATCCCTTATTTGCATTGGCCTAGTGATACTGTATGGTTCACGCTGACAGGTTTGGGCTGTGCTTCGGGGACCTCTAAATATGGCTCAGCCCAGAGCACTGGCACTGTTCCAAGTTAGTGCCATGCTGACCTTTTGAAAATGGGGCCCCTAATCTTTAGACTCAATTCAGCAAATGTAACCGGGTCATCGTAGATGTTGCAGTTGCTTCCCTGACTTGTGGGATCAAACAAGATTGAAGGGCCTGAGTTAAATTTCTGATTGCCTCCTCTCAGAGATTGGGTTTTAATGGGCCTGGTATCAGAGCGGTACAATCCCCGGTGGGTATAGAACCTCCCCACCTCCCACAATGTCACCTCACACATGCAATTCAACAATGCAGCAATAATATGTTATAAACTTCAACTAATGACACTTTACTAGTAATATGTTCACAAGTCAAAATTCAAATAAATAACACAAGATTTATTGGGGATACTCACAGAGGACTGAGGGTGTAAATACAGCTATTGTAACAATGTAACTCAGGAATGCTTTGAACCTGGATGAAATACGGTGCTTGACTAGGCTCAGCCAACAAAACAAGCATGTACTGTAGTACCAGGGTTCAACAAATCCTATTGCCCGACATCCCAGGCTACCAGATTCAGTGCAGGGACAAGCACTTTCTGTTGTGCCACCTGTCCACGGGCTAGCACTGATTTAAATCTTTGCTGCTGCAGTTCTGGCTTCCACCAGTAGGGTGCTCACTGCTTCCGCTGTCACGGTGGTCATCTGACCTACCGAGCAGTGCACCTACTGGTCAGGAATGAGCGGTAAGTGTGTGAGCTTGCCTCAGAGTCAGGAGCGAGTGTGAACGAGTGCAAGCGCGAGCAGCGTCTCATCGGAGGAAAACAGAGGAGGAGCAAGCTGTCAGACTGGCAGGCGTGGGACCAAATGAGGAAAACAATCTTAAACTGTAAGTCATACAAAGAATGCCCATTGGCCGCGGTGGTGATTTGGCGTGTAGTGGAGATGAGAGTAAAGACGTGCATTGCGTTAGAGCCCCTCATTCACTGTCTGTTGGTGGAGAGTGGAGACTAGAGGATACACAAATTACACAGTCCGTTGTGGATATCGGGGAGTGGGGACTGCGAGTGCAACCAGTGCTGCCTTACTTTGTGTGTGTGGAGTGGACTGCTTGGGAAAACAAATATTATATAAACTGAATTAAGGAGGGAGGGTTGGAGAGAGTGAAGAGCGGGGAGGAGGAAGGCAGGAGCTAGGAGGACTAAGGAGCGGGACAACGTGGCTGGAGCGCTGATAACAGCAGACAAGCAAATTTACCTGCCCTGTGCCGTGCCAGGTTTGCCAAAAGTGCAAAATTAATGAAGAGAGTAATCTGAATAAATAAGTGTAGTGCAGGCAGGGTAAATAAATATTGAGAAGGTTAGGTTGGGCTTGTCACAGAACTGGGCATAATAAGGTGAAAGCAAACTAAGGACTAGAGCATATAAAATAAATTAAGTAGGCAGTATAGTGCAGTGTCTAAGGCTGAGCTGCAAATCTGGTGACATCCAACAGACCAGACCTGGGTTTGAATCCCACAGCTTCCACTTGCATACTGCCTGAGCAAGTCACTTAACCTCCTTGTGCTCCCAGGCCACTCCTGTAAAAAGCTTTCAGCTTAGTGTGCTATACCTGGTTAAACAACTAAGTAAAAAAAAAAAAAATTGACAAAAGGAAACAAAACAGAAACTTGGGAGGGGGGACAGTCTGGTACTGTTTGCTGTCTGTGTAGCAGGGTGGAACTAGCAGCAGCGTAAAGTGTCACTGACTACAGAAAATAAAAAGGAAGAAAGCAAGGGCAGGGGACTACTACTGTGGAGTGTGGGCGGGGAGCTTTGTGTTGCCCACCAGTAAAAACAGCAGTTTAGCTACATAAACAAAGAAAAAATAAAATAAAAAAAGAAAGAAAATAAGAGAAGAGGCTGGTGGGCTCTTGGGAGAGGAGAGCGCAGATATAGAGATTGTGTGTAAAGGAGTGAAGGGGGAGCTTGGATTGAGGCAGGGCGAAGGAAAGGACTGACTTGAGAAAGTTAGTAAAAAAAAAAAAAAAGAAAAGAACTTAGAAGAAATAAGCCTATAACTCAAACTGTCTTGGTTGGGCTGTTGGGAGAGATAGATTTTGTAAAAAGGAGTGAAGGACCCAGTGTCCTGCAGCCGGTTGGCTGGCTTTTGGCTTGAAGCACCCAAGAAACAAAAAGAGAAATATAGTAAAAAATATATATATAAGTGTAAGTAACGGAAAATAAAATTAGGAGCCTAACTGGGGGGCTGTGCTGGGAGAGAGGAGAGTGAGTGACTGTGTGGAGAGTGTTCTGCAGCCAGCTGCCTGACTTGTTACAGGACAAGACAACTTCCAGTGTATAGAAAAAAAGCATATATCTGTCCCCTGGTGACCCAGCCCATGATGAGCCCACACTAACCACCAGTGAAAAAAGGACACACACAGACACCAGTGTTTAAAATAAGTTTATTATTATTGGTTCCATTCGTCTTTAAAAAAAAAGTGACCACCAAATTTATATGGACAATATGTAGATGAACAAAGCCAAACAACAAAGTCTCTTGTCTCTCTGGTCAGCAGCAGCACCATCTTTTACGAGACAAACACAGTCTGGTACTACTTCCACAGATAAAAGTCATGAAACTGAATCTGCATCTGTGGTTCTGGATATAACTGCTGGCCAGGCACTTGATGTAAACAGAGAAGCCATAGTAGCCTTATCTCAAAAGCCCCTGTGTCACTTGCTAAGAAACGTAGTTTACTACTTGATAATGAGGTGGCAGTTGGAAGTAGTAAAGACAAGAAATATGACCAAGAAAAAAGGGCCAGACTATTTCAGTGTCATTGCTTGTCCACTTATAAATGGTTGAGATACAATGATAAAAGGGGCTTATGTACTGCACACTATGTGAAAAGTATCCACTATTGCAACTCCAGCATTTTCAAAAAACAAATGTCTTTGCCACAGGCTCTAACAACTTTCACATTGAGTCACTACGTGCACATGAAAAATCCAATCCACATGTGCTATGCCAGAACCAACATATTCTGGAAAGTGGCCAACGAGCAGTATGTTGTGAGATTAGTGAGTCACCACTTTACCAAGCCTTTGCACAGTTGGAGAGGCCACAAAAGCAAAGATGAGATGCCTGTTTAACACAGCGTATTCCATAGCCAAAAATCTTCACCCTTTCTCAGACATGGAGTAGCTCTGTGAATTACAGGAAAAAAATGGCATTAAGCTAGGTTCTAATTATACTAACGATAAGCGAGCCGGGGACTTTTGCAGTGCTATTTCAGCAGTTATATCCAGAACCCAGATGCAGACTCTTGCTAATGTTAAGTATGTGACAGTTCTTTGACGGCAGTACTGATTACAGTATAACTGAGTGGGAAAATGTTTTCTTAAGGTTTGTTGAACCTAATTCAAAACAGGTGCATACATTGCTTATCCAAACTGTGCCACTGGAACATGCACATGCAGAAGGTGTATTCCATGCAATATCAACTGCATTGGAGTCAGTAAATCTTCCTCTCAGTAACCTACAAAATGTTAACAATCCAGGACCTCTTCTTATTTCAGCAAATTTTGATGGGCTCAGTGTCATGATGGGCTAAGAGGAGGAACCATAGCAAAGTTATGGGAACACTGTCAGTCTCTGAAATAATTAGATGCACTGCATTGCCCATAAGCCAGAGCTGGCAGTTCTCGATGTGTTAAAAAGTCCATTTGTATCAAAGCTGGAAAGTACTCAAGGAACATTTAAATTTTATCACTATAGTCCCCAAAAATGAGAGAGCTCCAAGAAATTGCTAACGTGATGGATACTGATCTCATGACTTTACTGCAATTAAACAAGTGAGATGGCTTGCCAGTAGGTCACGCTCGGTACATGCAGTTCAGGTTAACCTACCTACTGTTGTACAACACCTACATGCATCTTTGACTGCTGGTGGTGATGAAAGTTCAAAACAAAGGGCCTCTTAAAAGAAACACAGAGTGTGCAGTTTGTAAAAGCTATCCATATACTGCAAGATTTCCTGCCAATACTAAAAAACCTGTCACTGCAGTTCCAACGAGATGACATAGTAATACTGGAAGTTCCACAGCTTGTTGAGACCTGCCCACTCCAGCTTATGGAACTGAACACCATGCCAGGGCAATACATGTCAGCTTTCCTCAGCCATTACAAACCAGAACAGAAATGTATGGAATATGTTGTGACAAAGAGGGGAGGGGAGGAGAAGACTGTTCATTTCCCATTCAGAGGCAACTGCCCAGAAATCAATTTTGTGACAGATGGACAACTGCAGACTTTAATAGCTGCAGCAATAATATATACTAACAACAGATTTAAAAATTTCTCAGAGGTGCCTCTCAAATGGTTCAACTGCTTAGATTTTAAGCAGTTTGATCTGCCAAGAGACCAACTAGCGGTGTTTGGGACCTCTGAACTTGCAAACCTGGCAGAATATTTTCACTTTTTCACGGAGGAGCAGCAGGAACATATAAAGTCAGAGTATGCTGCATTTAAAACAATATTGAAATCTGCCATTGAAAAACCCTATTTGCAGGTATATACCAGATTACTAAAAGAAAAACCACCCCAGATTATACACATTCTTGACCTAGTTGAAATACTCGTGGCAATGAGTGTATCGACTGCAAAATGTGAGAGAGTTTTTCTGTTCAGAACCTAATCAAAACAAAAATCAGGACAAGGCTGGCTGAGGATTCACTACAGTCTCTCCTGCAGATAGCAGTAGAAGGTCCTGAACTGCATGACTTTGATCCGGATCCAGCAGTTAAGCACTGGCTGCTCTCTGGTCCAGGCACTCGACATGTTCGTGGGCATGCCGTTGCTGCTGATACATTATCTTCTGGTTTAGCTGCTTCTGCTGCTACTGATCTTCTTGATGCTTGTACTCCTGCTCCCAGTGCCCCATCATCTTCTTCCTGGCCTAGTCCTTAATCACCATTTTATGTTCTTCTCAACCAACGGCCTAGCTGGTTTTGGCTTGTCCTTAACTAATTCTGTAACATTTCTCCAATCTCTTCTAATACAGACTTCTGCCTGGGGTGCCTTAGTGTCCGGCCTTTACTACTACCCTAGCCTGTATTAACAAAAAAATATATGAAAATATTGTTTTTCCTAATTTATGAAGTTCTTCTACATCTCTCCAACCATCCTATGAAATAATAGTACAATATATAAGCACTGCCACACAGCCACGCCATTTAACTTATTTCTGTTAAGTCGGTTGAATATTTCAATTGAAATGTACTGGACTGCCACTTTGAACTCGAGGACTACCATTTTTGTCAAGGCCACTTGTCCTGCACTAGCATGAGATTTTAAAACTTGTCGATCCCTGTGTAGTATCTCCCCCCACCAAACTGTGCCAGTACAGTACTGTAGTACCTCCCCCCACCAAACTGTGCCAGTACAGTATTGTAGTACCTCCCCACCAAACTGTGCCAGTACAGTACTGTAGTACCTCCCCCACCAAACTGTGCCTGTACAGTACCGTAGTACCTCCCCCCACCAAACTGTGCCAGTACAGTACTGTAGTACCTCCCCCACCAAACTGTGCCAGTACAGTACCGTGGTACCTACCACCACCAAACTGTGCCAGTATAGTACTGTAGTACCTCCCCCCACCAAACTGTGCCAATACAGTACTGCAGTACCTCCCCCCACAAACTGTGCCAGTACAGTACTGTAGTACCTACCCCCATCAAACTGTGCCAGTACAGTACTGTAATACCTCCCCCACCAAACTGTGGCAATACAGTACTGTAGCACCTCCCACCAAACTGTGCCAGTACAGTACTGTAGTACTCCACCAAACTGTGCCAGTACAGTACTGTAGTACCTCCCCCCACCAAACTGTGCCGGTACAGTACCGTAGTACCTCCCCCAACAAACTGTGCCGGTACAGTACCGTGGTACCTACCACCACCAAACTGTGCCAGTATAGTACTGTAGTACCTCCCCCCACCAAACTGTGCCAATACAGTACTGCAGTACCTCCCCCCACAAACTGTGCCAGTACAGTACTGTAGTACCTACCCCCATCAAACTGTGCCAGTACAGTACTGTAATACCTCCCCCACCAAACTGTGGCAATACAGTACTGTAGTACCTCCCCCCACCAAACTGTGCCGGTACAGTACCGTAGTACCTCCCCCACCAAACTGTGCCGTTACAGTACTGTAGTACCTCCCCACCAAGCTGTGCCGGTACAGTATCATAGTACCTCCCCCCACCAAACTGTGCCGTACAGTCATTTCTAAACCTCTTATTACTTCTACCTCCTATACTTGGGGGAACTACCCTCACCCCACTGGTACCAGTGTTTACCCTTAAAATAATTCTCAGGAGCTCCCTGTGCTTCAGTGGCTACCCAGCTGTGGAAACTAGACAAGCCTTTGTGTGAAGCAAATAAACAAATTAAAATGAAAGTAAAAAACCTCTATAGTTCTCAAAAGAGGTGGCTGGGAAGGTTAGGGAGAAAAAAATAGCATTCAGGAAGTATAAGGAAACACAGAAGGAGCAGGACAGAGAACTGTACCAGTTAAAGCAGAAGGAAGTGAGGAAGGCAGACAGAATAGCAAAGGCACAAACTGAGGGAAAGATAGCCAACTCAGTTAAGAAGGGGGATAAAACCTTTTATAGATACATTAGGAGTGAAGAAAGACCAAGGAGGGATGGTAAGGCTTAATAAAGGGAGGGTGGGTAGGCAGAGGGACAATGAAAAGTAGGCATATTGAAGTAATACTTCTGCTCAGTATTCACAGAAGAAGAGGAGGGGAGGTACCTAATCCAATCAATAGAAGCACTCTGAATAGGGGGGTCGATCCCAGTCCTTTCACAGAAGAAAGGGTTCTGAAAGAACTCATGAAACTGAAGGTGGACAAAGCAATGGGGCCTGATGGGATTCACGCCAGAATTCTAAAAGAACTAAGGGGAGAACTAGTGACACCACTGACTGCCCTTTTTAACAAATCATGGGAGGATGGTGTGGTACCTAAGGATTGGGGGGGGGTTGATGTGATTCCCCTTCACAAAAATGAAAACAAAGCAGAGGCAGGAAACTACAGACCTGTTAGCTTGACCTCAGTGGTAGGGAAAATGATGGAATCACTTCTGACAGAAAGATTTGTTGAGTACCTAGAGGCTAGCGGGGCACAGGACCCAGGGCAGCATGGATTCACAGTGGGAAGGTCATGTTAGATGAATCTAACAGATTTCTTTGACTGGGTGACCCAAGTAGTAGACCAGGGAGAGGCTGTGGACATGGCCTACCTAGACTTTAGCAAGGCATTTGAGACAGTTCCACACAGAAGATTAATAAACAAATTAGCCAGCCTGGGAGTGGGTCCTAGAGTAGTAGCCTGGGAAAAAAAGTTGGCTGGACAACAGGACACAGAGGGTAGTAGTAAACGGAGTCCATTCCGAAGAAAGGGGGGTTACTACCGGGGTACCGCATGATTCGGTACTGGGTCCGGTCCTTTTTAATGTCTTTATAAGTGACATTGCAGAGGGACTGGAAGGAAAATGCCTCTTTGCAAATGACACAAAGATCTGCAACAGGTTTGATGCATGGGGGGGGTGGAAAGGATGAGAAGGGACTTGGCAAGGTTGGAGGAATGGTCAAAAGTATGTCAGCTTAGATTCAATGCAAAGAAGTGCAAAGTAATGCACCTGGAAAACAGAAACCCAGGGGAAGAGTACACAATTGGGGGGGGTATTAACAACAATACAAATGGAAAGGGACCTGGGGGTAGTCATATCAGATGACCTAAAGGTAAGCAAGCAACGTGAGAAGGCAGTAAGGATGGCTGGGGGGATACTGGGATGTATAGGGAGAGGCTTCACCAATATAAAACAAGAAGTTGTTATCCCTCTGTACAGACAGTTGGCGAGACCCCATCTCGAGTACTGTGTGCAGTTCTGGAGACCCCCATCTCCACAAGGACATAGACAGGATGGAGGCAGTCCAGAGGAGGATCTGCAAGAGAAGCCATATGGAGAGAGACTAAATGAGCTTAATATGTATACCCTTGAGGAAAGGCGGGAGAGTGGGGACATGATAGAAACTTTCAAGTACCTAAAGGGAATCAACAAAGTCCAAGAGGGTATCATCTTTCAGAACAAGAGATGTGCAAGAACAAGGGGTTACAATTTGAAGATAGAGAGGGGACGGCTCAGGAGCAATGCGAGGAAGTAGTTTTTCACAGAAAGGGTGGTGGACGCATGGAACAGCCTTCCTAAGGAGGTCACGGGGTCAAAAACAGTGGAGGAATTCAAGACTGCATGGGACAGACATAAGGCAATTCTGGTGGGGGGTAGGAAGAAGTAGGCTGTTGGTTAACTGGGATCTGCAGCTTATCCAATAGGTAGAGAAATGGGCAGACTAGGTGGGCCAAGTGGTCCTTATCTTGCATCAAAGTCTATGTTTCTATGTTTCTGTTGACACTGCAGCTGGTTGGCTGGTGGTGGTGCACTTTAAACAAACTAAAACACTTTAAAACATAACCTCACAGGCCATGAAGTTGCTAAAATGGCAACCTCCAGGTGAGATATGTGTAGATCCTGACCAAATGACCAAACAGAAGATTTGGTGGCAAACTATATATAATCCTGTGAAGGAGTCTATAGAACCTTCACCCGGGACCCCCTTTCCACTAAGATACTAGCAGGAGAAGAGGGTGAATTGTGACCCGGCCTTGCTGATTTTCTAGCCTGACCCTTTAAAAGCCATTTGCTCTGGCTGCACAGAGGGTTGAAAATCCCTGTGGGGGAGGGGCAGAAATGCTTCTCACCTGGGAGACCTAAAGAGAAAATGAAAATAAGCAGTGATGGCAATGTGGAGACTGGAGATTGGGAGGGAGAGGGAGCAAGACATCAAGACTAGGGCTGTTGTGATCTAGAGTGCTGAATCAAACTTAAAGTTTAGTTTTTCTTCTGTATTTGATCTGCCAAAGTAAACTGTTTGAACTCTTTATTTGGTGCTGAAGTAAAGCAACTTTTTGCTTCATTGTACGTATGCCAAGTTTTTTTTCCCTGAGGGTTCCCCTAAAAATCTTGGCTGGCTACAACACTGCTACATGTGGTTGGCTTTAGTGGTGGGATAGAACTTCCCCTTGACTAAACAGGGGTAAGATGGACTCAGACGAAGTACTGAAATGAATGTCAAAACAGCAAGTGCAACAGCAGGTGCAGAGAGACCAGCAACAGCAGGACATTATGAAGCAGATGCTGCAAACATAGGGGGCTATGCACAAACGGGTGAGAAGTACGCACCGGAGGTGCATACCCTGCCCGAATAGCTCCACAGCAAGGTGCAGGGTGCATGGTATTCACAAGCACCCTCAGGGCACCTGTCCGCGGCCCCACCCCCACTGTGTGCAGGACTACGCAGGGCAGCCGGCAGCGGAGTAGTGGACCCAGGCAGGCATCCAATCAGATGCCTGTCCTGGGTCCCACAGTGGATCACCTATACAGGAAGGTGCGGGTCCAGGTGTGTGAATAGCGACTGCAGGCACCCGGACCCATGCGACCAGGCTCCATCATCCACTGAACCCCTCCGGGCTGAGCCCTTGTGGCACAGTGGCCACCCAATGCATGGAGGGACCCTAAGCAGCAGAACCCTCCCCCCGAACACATCCATGCCCTGTCCCCATACGCATGTATAAGCACTCCCCCCACCCCATAGAAGATTTATTTATTTATTTATTGAAATTTGAAGACCTGATAGGCCCTCTGGGCCCCGAAGGTCCCTTTTTCAGGGTCGACCCGGAGATACATTAAGTGGTATTACATGTAATGACATAAACTTGGTGAAACAGACAGTAAACAGGAATTAACTGACGTACAGATCCTATAGTTACAGTTCTAGACATTGATTCATAACAATAGAGGCAAACTTTCCAACCCTTGTAGGTGTGGTGATAGGCCTAAGTCTGTGGGGGGGGGGAGCCTGTCAGGTGCCATTACATAGGCAAGTGCTTGCCTTGTGTAGATGCGCCTTGACCCTGGTTCAGAAGTTCATGAGTGAGGGGCTTTCTATATCTCTGGTGGAAGTTTGTTCCACAGATGGGGGGCTGTGGAGGAGAACGATCTCTGGCCTGCGCTGGTCCTGACCCTGGGGGTTTCTAGTAGAGCCCTCCCTGTGGACCTCAGGGTTCGGGGGTTATTTTGGGGGGCTAAGGTTGAAGAGAGGCTGGGTGGAGCTGTAGGGCTGAGTAATTTAAATGCTAGGCAGAGGAGGGGGTATTGTAGACGTGCTACAAAAGAAGGCCACTGTAGTTTGGCAAGCGTGTCACAGTGGTGTGTTCTGGAGTGATCCAGGGTAGCGAACTGCACTACCTTATTATATAAGATCTGCATCCGATGTGCCTCCAGCTTGGCCATTCCCTGTATTACAGGGGCTGCATAGGTCAGAGTGGGGAGCAGGATGCTAGAAGCAATGGAGCGTCTGGCGTCCGGTATAAGCTGATCCTTAATCTGATACAAGATGCCTTGTTTCCCATGGATGGTCTTGGTCACTTGATCCACATGGTTCTTGAAGGTGAGACCTTGGTCAAGTGTAAGCCCTAGGTATTTTAAGGAGGGCACAACTTCAATGCTGGTCCCAACCAGTGACTTAAGCTGTAGGGAGCCGGTCCTATCTTGCCCTAAGGATCTGGCCCTGAATAGCATGGCTTTTGTTTTGCCTGCATTTAAGACCATTCTGTTAGTTTTTAGCCAGTTCTCCAGTGAGGTAAGGTCAGATTGGAGTAAGGGGCTGAGAGCCCCCAGGTTATCTGAGGAGCAGTAAATAATGGTGTCATCCGCATATTGTACTACTGCACTTCCCCCGCAGTGGAGGGTAAGGTCATTGGAAAACAACAAGAAAAATAAGGGACCTAGGATTGAGCCCTGTGGTACTCCCTCCTTTAAGGGTAACAGGTCAGATAGTGCACCCTTCCAGCTAACTCTCTGGGTGCGACCAGATAAATAACTCTCAAACCGCTTCAGAGCCAGGGGGTCAAGGCCTATCTTTTTAAGTTTTACTAGCTGGAGATTGTGGTTAACAAGGTTGAAGGCCTTGGACAAGTCAATGAATACCTCGCCAGTGGGGGACCCTTTGTCCATGGCTGTGAGTATGTCTGTTGTGAGGTTCATGAGGGCAGTGTCTGTACCATGGTTTGTTCGAAAATCATGTTGAGAGGAGGCCAGGAGTTGGTAAGTCACCAGATAGTCACGGAGTTGGCTATATATTAGTCTTTCCTGCAGTTTGGCAAGCAGACAGAGCAGGGAAATTGGTGTGTAGTTACTCGTGTGCTCCCTGGAGCCACCCTTGTGGATGGGAACCACGTTAGCTTGTTTCCACTGGTGTGGAACGGTGCCTTCCCGCATAGATCTGTTTATGAGCCAGGTCAAAGGTCTGGCGTAGGATTGGGCACCATCCTTGAGTAGCCTGGGGTTAATTCCGTCAGGTCCGCCTGGGCCTTTGATTTTCAGGGCCCTCAGTAGTGTTAGTACCTCTTTAGTTCTGACCAACCTGAAGTGGAAGAGTGGACGTTGAAGTATTGGGGGTTCGGAGTCGTTGGGGGCCATGGGATGAGGGGGTAGTCCTGCCTTATATGCTTCAAGGTTGGTGAAGTGACAGTTGAGGGCTACAGCAATTTGTGGGCCTTCATGCAGTAGCTTACCGTCAGCTTCCATGGGGCCTGGTTCAGCCTTGGAGTTTCCTCTGATCAGCTCATTAATATGGGACCAGAATAGTTTAGGGGTGCCCAGGCTATCTTTTTGAAGGTGGGTGACATACTCCCTTTTAGACTGTTTTATAGAGCTCTTGCATTCATTTCGTAGTATTTTATATGCCACCAGGTCATACGGGAGATAGGACTTCTTAAACCTCTTCCAGGCATTGTCCCAGCTGATCATCAGAGCTTTAAGAGTTGGAGAGATCCACTTGTAGCAGCTGCCTTGTACTCTAAGCTTCTTTAGCGGGGCACAGAGGTTGGCTGCATTAGTCAAAGAGTTTTGAAAGTATTCTAGTGCCGCATCCAAGGAAAGGAGGAGCCGGATGGGACTCCAGTCCAGGCTGTTGAGGTAGTCATTGTATTGGGCCTCCAAGAAATTTGAATAATCTCGGGTGGTCAATATTCTGGGTTGGACTTTGGGCACTTTGTTCCTCCAGATACAAAATATTGGGGAGTGGTCACTCAAGGCATCAGCCATGAGCCCAGCTTTCTGTATATCGGTAGGGTTTGTCACCAAAGCCCAGTCTAGGATGGTGTGGTTCCCCGACTTATGATTCAACCTGGTGGGTTCTGAAATAACTTGAGTCAGGTTAGCCTCCTGTGTCAGGGACATGAGTTCTTTGTTGGGGTCCCAGGCCCAGTTTAGGTTGAAGTCCCCCATTATGATAAGCTCATTGGTGACATCTTTGTTCGTGGAATTAGTGATGGCCTCCAGGGACTGGAGAGTCATCTTAGGTGGGTTGTAGACACATCTTATAGTGAGGTGCTTTGACTGGATGAGGGTGATGCGAATGAATATTGATTCACTGTCTGGGGCTGTGTCCGTCTTCAGGGTTAGGTTTGACATCATTAGGTTATCCTTAGTGTAGATTAACACACCTCCCCCTCTTTTTGACTCCCTATCCTTGTGGAAGGAGTTGTATCCCTGTGCCATGATCTCATGGTCGAGGACATTGGTCTTAAGCCAGATCTCAGAGATGGCCAGGATGTCTGGCAGAAGATGACAGCGAAAGGGGACCACAAGGTTTATCTAGTGTGCCAGAGCCAGACAGCTGTGCCCCCTCCACCACTGTATTTATATTTATAAGTAGCTCCCCACCCCCTGCCACACATCTGTGCCCTGACCCCATTTGTATGTATAGGCACAACCCCCCCACACACACACACACAGCAGTGCCTGTTCCCATGCACAGTTATGATAGCCCCCACACACATGGGTGGCCCCTGCCCAGTACATATCTGTGAGACACCCCCCACACACACACAAACACAAACCCACAACCAGAGCACCTCCTGTCAGCGGTGGACCCGATCTGCCCCTCACACAACCCCCCACCCCATCAATGGTGACCAGTGGCACCCCTCCTAATCACACTGACAACACCTCCCCCATCCCCCATACCGCCAGTTAGTATATGGCCCAGATAGCAGCGGCAGCTTCTGCACACTCTGGGCGGCCGCAGACCGTGGAGATGTGCAGAGGCTGTGCCGCTGGCCATCTGGAGTCATGGCACCAACTGATGCTGGGAGTGCACTGCCTATATATAGCAGTGTGCTCCAGCATCATTGGACAGCCAGCGCCGAGGAGTGTGTGTGGATGGATGTGCCGCTGGCCATCCATAGCTGCAGCACCACCACCTTGCTGGTATGGGAATGGAGGGAGGTGTGTCAGTGCCATGGGGGGGGGGCCACTGTCAACCAAATGTGTGGGCCGGGGAGCTGGGTTCAGGGGTGGGGGGGTTGGCAGGCACTGATGTACGGGTCTGGGACCATCATGATGGGGCTTCGGTCAGAGGTGCTTACAACAGCAACTGTGACGGCATACTTCCCCCCATCTCCAAACAACTCAGCAACAAGATGTATGACAATCAGGGACAGAGTCCCATACCCAGGGACACATCATGCAAAATGGGTATATCACCTTAAGATGCTTGTATACTAGGTAACTGTTCGAGCACATGGTTTTCATGAAGGAGAACATGACTGTAACACTACTGTCTGGCATCATTGTAGAAATCACATGTGGACTCTTCTGTGACAATAACGCCAACCATTTAAGAGGGACAGGGGAGATGTTTCAGCTGGAGTCAGGGACGGCCCTGACAAACACAGATAGTTGTGAGGTATGGTGACGGGGTATGGCTGGGTCGTCGGGTTGTCTTTATTTGCACGGGGAAGGGGTCCGGATGTGTGTGTGCCGTTGCTTCTCACTACTGGGGATGGGGCAGCTGTGTGTGCCAGGCTGGGCACGTACACCATTTACAGCAGGTTTCCCCCGGTGTAACCCGCACCCTCCTACACCCCTGGTGCAAAGCACTATGCGCCTTATTGAATGGCAAGCAGTGCCTACACGCCCCCCGCATGGCCCCTCACCCACCCCTAGCATGTTGCTGTCCATGCAGCTGGGGAATCGGGCACATAACAGACTTGCACCTCATTCATGAATGCCACCGGAGGTCTGCAGGACCCCGCTCTGCACCATTCATGTGTATTGATGCCTACATGCCCACTTTCCACTGTGCATAAGCATTGTGCATAGGATTCATAGAAAGAAACTCTGCTCCAGCTCCAGGTCAAATTGAATCCAGTTTCTGTAGGACATCGCCCCATGATAACAAAAGTGGGTCCTAGGGCCCCAATGTGGTTGAAAGTGAGCAATTCACCTCCTTGGCCTCGACAAGATGAACCTCCATCACCCAAGTTGGAATCCTACCCATACCTGAGTGCACAAAAGGAAATGACTCCTCACTGGAGAACTATGCCAGGTGTCATGGGAGCTAGCACAAGAGTCCCACAGCACTATTGTATCTGCCCGGGTGAATGGGTTTTGCACCCAGAGTGGAAGATGCTGAGAGAGGAGTATGGGTTCAATGAAGAAAAACATGTAGTGAAATGTGACATTGTTTGGTGGGAGTGGAACAATGTTCAGGATACGGGGGACAGCACAGGGAACAAAGGTGGAAAGCATAACATTTGCCATGGGGATACTGGAAGGTCAGCAGAGTGTAGTTGGCAGTACAGCCAAACTGTATTGATAATATCGTTTTTTGATGTATTGACAATTGAAGGCTTATCCAGTGTTCTTTGTGGTCACAACACAACTGATGCTGGGCAACTTATTATCACATGTGTTTTACGGAATACCTGTGGGGATGTATACCTGTGGGAACGTATGTCATAGATTTAGTTCAGGGATTAGCAGTGTTTGCTACCAGGTTTTACACTATCAAAAATAATTGAACAATCAGCATTACACTGGGGGAGGAAGACATACTGAGGAATGAATGAATGGACAAGCAGGCTTGGAAAACAAAGGGGAGTCAAAAGGACGATTTACCCGGCCACATTCACTAGCGTCATTTCACAAGAATTATGGGGGTTGCAAAGCTCCCTCACCCCCCCCCCCACAAACATTTTATATAAATAAGCGCTAGGAAATAATGTTTTGAGAGTTTTCAGGGAGTTGCAAGGGACATCATAGAGACTGCAAAGAAATCATAGGAATCTCAACCACAACCCCAGGCTACCTTTAAATGATGCCTCTGGCTACATGTGTATTGCAGCAACGTGAGTGCTCAGGATGCTGTAGTGCAAAGGTGGCCATGTGGACACTTACTGGATCACGGTAAGTCATTCCTCTTGTCTCTCCAGAGCTGCTGCAGAGTTTGTATTGCATTTGGGATGAGCGGCGCCACTTGCCCTGACGTGTAAGAGTCGTGCCTGCATCCACCCCACCTACTCATGACCCCTCTCCAGCACATCAGCACTAAGGGGGGCCATGTAGGTGCTGCGCTGCATCTGTGCAGCATCTGCACAGGTGGGAGGCCATTTGGAAAAACAAAAACAAAAAAAATCTTGTATCTTGTTTCACATTTGTGATTTCAATGTAAATTCTGGGAAGGAAGGCATGTAAAACACATCCTACATACTGTAAATATCATGAAGTCTATTGTAGTGTTTAGTTTGCTGGTGATAGTCATCGCATATGGACAAATCAGTCCACCACCTCCTTGGACAAAGAATAGGTTTGTAAAAAACTCCTCTATAAAAGTAAAGTATCGGCTGAATGTTTAGAGAACTTGGTTGTGGTGATCCATAAATGGAAAGGGGAAATGAATGAGCAGAAACAAATCACAGTTCTGATTACTGGACATAGGATTAGAAATAACCAAAAACAATGTGTCAACTGGGGAAACTTGTCTATGACAGAGTGTGCGGAAGGGAAACTAAATTCTATGAAACTGTGTCTCACATTCCTGTTGTAGTTACTTATAGAGAGCAAAATGCCTGAATAGATAGGAAGATATTAAGAACAAGACAATTGCACAATTACAATTCAGACACAAAAAGCATGGGTTCCTACTGTAATGAACACAAATGTGTGTGCTTTAGTTACAAAAACTGATGAGTTAGGGGAGGTATTAAAGCAGAATCTGGTACAAATAGCAGTCATTACTGAGACATGGTGTGCCTCACACATGCCAGTTGCTGAAGTTAAAATAGAAAGGTATCAGGTGGAGAGAAGGATAGAGTGGAAAAAATGTGTGGGAGGATGGGATGTTATGCACAAGACAACTTAAAAGAATGTTGTGATCTGGGCACCTACTGATAAGAATTTGATGTATTCCCCGCTTAGTAATGGAAATGTGCCTACCTTTCCCTGCTTCCCTTGCACATTTTTCTGAAAAGATTTGATGTTTGGATCTGAATCCAGGAAGTTGCTGTTTCCCCATTGTTGCTCTCGCAGACGCCTGTCCCTCTTGCATGAATAGATGTGTGACATATTATCAGGGACATCCTCCAACAACTTGGCGACCAATAGCTCTGTATGCGGCTGAAGTGGTGATGAGTCGCGGTATAATTCCAGTTATTCGGATAGTGGCAGTGATTTCAGTGATGTTGGCAGTGGGTTTGCTGTCTGTATCGGGATGATCTTTATGCATTGGACTTGTCTGGCAGTAGTGGGGCACGTGGGAGCAGTACTGGGAGTGAACAAGCAGATGACTCTCAAGCATTTGGGGCGAGGGACGTCTTGGCCATAACCAATGGTGAGTTTAGCATGTGGTGAGCTGTTTATTGCTCATAAGTGCTGCCCCATGCAGATGTTTCTCTCCTTGCTTTCGATAAATCAGAGTACTGTGTGTCACTCTTCATTCTGTAGTACTGAAACATGCCTCCTGTTATGTTCCTGTTAGTGACAGTGGTGTGTGATTAGGTGTCACTGCAGTTGTTAATTCACCTTCAGTTCTCCTATCTTTCTGCTCATCATGTTTGCTGCCATACTTGTCTTTGCCAGGATAACAGTAGGGACTTGATGTTTTATCTCTGTGTGACACAATTGACTGTAATGTAAGCTGGCCTACTCATGTCACCACTGCATGTTGCAAATGCTTCCATCCTCAAAATGTAATACACATTAATTTGCAGTATGAGTCAGTAAGAAATCTAATCACAGGCACATGGCATAGTACTGCACTCCAGTGCATAGTGTATGTGCAGCAATCTTTGTTAAATCACAGCAGTCTGTATGCAAAGCACTGATCATTGTACTATAATTACTATGCCAGCATGATATTGTCATTACACAACCATCCTGTGTCTGTGTGTTGTGTTGGTTGTGTGTTTTTCAATTTGGCATCTTACTGTGTGGCTCTCATCTGATATGTACTGGTCCTCACTGGTGGTTTACTTTGCAATATTCCACACTGCAACCCACATGTGTTTCTGCAACCTGTACAGATTGTTGTGTTATGCCTCTAATTATAGCCCTAACCAGTGTAAACAGAAAGCTACAACACGTAGTGTTACCATGTTATTTGTGGCTAATGATTGCAAATTATGTTCTGAAATACAAACTGTTCATGCATCCTTACTGTGATGCAAATAGTGGTACTCCATCCCGTTAGTTCTCTTTCCTGCTATTCTTGGTTCCAACATTCACAATCTTTTATTTTTGTGCTTTGAAGTCAACATGCTATAAGTAGTACCAGTTTGTCAGCATTTCCATATCTTCCTGTAGGTCCTGTATTAACATGGTGACATACTACAGGTGGCAAACCTTTAGTAGCTGGAGAATAAGGAACAGATGGGATATATTAACTTAGTAAAACACCATCACAGTAGCCCAAATGGTCTTTGATATCTGCTCGTTTGGTAGTCACATGACCTGGGATTTGCAGTGTCTGCCCCCCCATCCCATCCCTGTTCTCCGTTCATAGTTTTATTTATTTTTATTTATTTATTTATTTATTGTGATATTCAGAAAGACCTTTGAGTCAGAGACTCATTTACAAAGGTTCCACGTCATACATAAATTGAACAGGGACGGGACTTATGATACAGAGAATACAGTACATAACAAAGTAACAATAATAATCAAAAACAGGTTACATGTTGTTTCATGGAGGTTTAACAGAGATTTAGGTACTTTAGCACAGCCAGGGGGAAGGAAAAGACAGAGAGACTCTGTAGGAGGCTGATTGTCATGTTACGTAAATGCATTAATTTTGTACATTGACCTGCTAAATAGATTGAAAGGAGGCAGTGGCAGATCAGGTATCAAGGGCAGTCACATAAATTTGAAGCCTGCAGGTATTCCCTTAGTTTTGATTTGTATGGGCCCAGCCTTATTTCATCAGTTATATGGATAGGGGAGGGAGTTTGTCCAGGAAGGGGCCCTGAAACTGAAAGTGCGTTGGTATTGGGAGGTCCGGCCATGGGGTACCCATAGTAGCTGCTTGTTTGTGCTACGGGTTGTTTTGCCAGGTGGAGTTTGGCGGGATAATTTGGTGCAGGGAGGGTGGGATGAGGCCGAGTAGTACCTTTTTGGTCATAAGGCAGGTGTGGTACCTGATTCTGCTATCCAGGTTTAGCCAGTTTGTGCTGCTGTAGAGGGAGCAGGAGTGAGTGAAACGATCACATCCTAGGATGAGGCGGCAGGCTTTGTTGAGCACAAGCCGGAGTTTACTTAGGGTTGTGGGGAGCGGCACTGTATAGTAGGATGCTGTAGTCTAGCAGGGAGAGGACTGAGGAGTTTACGGTAAGCTGTAGTGCTTCAGGGGTGAGGCAGTGTTTGTACCGGTAGAGTACACCAAGTCTGGAGCTAAGGGCGGTTGTTAGGTGTAGGATATGTTGATTAAAGCTGAGGACAGGGTCTAGTGTGATCCCTAAGTATATAAAGTTGTATACTTGTTCTAGGGGGGTCTGATTTGTAGTGAGAAATTTGGGGCACAGGTTTTTGAGTGGGTTCCGAGGGTGGGCGAATATCATGACTTTAGTCTTATTATAGTTGATAATAAGACGCTGGGCGGTGAGCCAGTCTTCGATTTCATGGAAGGAGTGCTGGTGCTGGAGGGTTTGGTGGAGTTTAAGGGGGGCCGGGTTGGAGGCGAACAGGACTGCGTCATCCGCGTAAAGGAGCAGATTTCTGGGGCATGCGGATGGGAGGGAGTTGAGGTACATGCTGAAAAGTAGGGGGCCAAGTATGGAGCCCTGTGGGACACCGGATCGGGATAGGGAGGCGAGGTGATAGGACAGGGCCTACCTTGACTGATCAAGGCTTCTATCAGAGAGATAACTGGAGAACCATTTTAGGTATCATCGGAGAAACCCATGTTAGCTAGGGTGTTTAGTAGGAGGGCATGGTTTACTGTGTCAAATGCTTTAGATAGGTCCACGAAGATGGCACCCGTGAGGTGGCCGTGGTCCAGGGCTGAGTGGACATGTGAGGTAAATTCAAGGAGGGCGGTAGTGGTGCTGTGGCCCTTATGAAAACCATGTTGTTGTCTGGATAGGAGGTTATATTTATTTAGGTGTTCAGTGAGTTGGTCAGCGACTATGTGTTCTAGTGCCTTTGACAGTGGGGGTAGGATGGAGATGGGGCGGTAGTTATCTGTGGAAGTTCGGTCACCACTTTTATGGATAGGTGTGATATAGGCCGATTTCCAGTGGGTGGGGAATTTCCCCTGGCAGAGGGAGCGATTGAGAATGTGGGTGAGAGGGGTCAGAACTTCCTGGAGGGTGAGGCGGACAAGTCTATGGTCTAGGGAGTTGTGGCTGTAGTGGTTTTTGTTTAAAGCTTTAGTAAGATAGGGTTTCGCAGTCTCCGGTGTAACGACTTGTAGGTAGAAAGGTGCCGCAAGTGGGGGGTGGGGGATGGTACGGTTCGGCAGGGGGTCGAAGAAGTTTGTGGGCAACACATGGGAGAGATCCGTGAAAGCGGTATTTAGGGCAGTGGCTATGCTGGCAGGGTCGGTGGAGAGGCTGCCATCTATGAGAATTTGGTCAGGTGGGAGATTTGGGCCTTTACCACAGAGTTCCTTTATGTTCTCCCAGAACTTGCGCCCATTTCCCCAGGCGGAGGTTAAGGCAGTTTTGTAATGGTTTGCCTTGGCGGTGCGAATGGCCCAGATGCACTTGTTTCGGGCCTCCCTATAGTGTTGCCTGTCCTGGGGCCGTCGGGTCTCATTGGCCAGATGCCAAAGGGCGTCACGCTGACGTAGTAGGTCTTGGAGGTGGTCCGAGAACCATGGGGCATTATTCCCTTGGTCATAGATTTGGTGAAAGGCGCAACTTGTCACAGGCTGAGTTAAAGATGTTGACAAACAGTTCGAGAACGTGGTCAGGGTCGAGTGTATTTGTAAGTGGTGTCCAGTCCCAATCTCGGAGGTGGGCCTTGAGAAGGGAATTTGTCAGGCCCTAATTTACGTAGTGTGTATTTATTTTGGGCGCGGTTTTGAGGGGGTACCAGACCAGTTACAGAGTACTGGTGAGTGGTCACTTAGGGTGTCAGGGAGGACTTTGGTGCTTGTTATTTTGTGGGGGTGGTTAGTAAAAACAAGGTCTAGAAGGGTAGATGTTCCTGTATGGGTGTGTAGACGGGTGGGTGTTTTGATGACCTGGGTGAGATCAAGGGCAGCAGCCTCATTGATGTAGGGCACAGCTGTTTTAGCCAGCCAGTTTATGTTGAAATCCCCCACTAGTATTTTTTCTTGTTTTGGGGTAGAGTGGCGAGGTAGGACATGATGGCTTGGAAGGCTAGCTTCTGGTCTCTGGGGGGGACATAGGCCATGGTAAGGAGGAGAGGGGAAGTAGACCTACCAAGAGTAATTTTTAGGGTGAGGGCCTGTGCCCTGGGGGTTAGTATGGGCAGGGGGAGAAAGTGGCCATGAGGGAGTCCTTGAGATACGTAGCACAGCCACCCCCTCGTTTTCCCATACAGTCAGTGCGATAGAGGCAGTATCCAGGGAGGTTAACTGCCGAGTCAGGGACAGAGGGGGAGAGCCAGGTTTCAGTCAGGGCGATGATGTCTGGGTTGTTCTGGAGTACCCAGCCCTGAAAGGAATCCCATTTTTTTTGCAGGCTGCAAATGTTTAGTGAGGCAATGCACAGGCCATTTCCATGGGATGGGTGGGATGGAGTGGCAAATTGGGGACCAGGGTTTGGGTGGACATTTCCTGTCAGCAGAAGAAGGAGAATGAGAGACCTGAGTCGGTTGCGGCTTGTTCGAGTAGCAGGTCTTCTGCATTTATGCTGTGCGCGGCTGATGGTGGGTATCGGTAGTTTCAGGGTAAGGGTGGCAGACAGGAGGAGTAAACGGGGGGTTGGGGTTTGTTGTATTGCGGATGTGGAAGGAGGTTGGCAGGAGAATGGAGGGCTCCACAGGGTAGCTTGTCTAGACATATTCCCCTTGTATACCTGTCCCAGCACCACTTGAACCCCTCCACAGTGTCTGCCTCCACTAGTCCTGTGGTCAGCACATTCCATGGTTAGACTGCCCTGTCAGTGAATTATCACCTCCTCCTTTCCACCCTGCATCTCCCCCAGTGTAGGTACCTCCCATTACCTGTAGTTGCCCCCACACTCCTTCCTTGGAGCCTCTGAGCCTCCTCTATTTATCCCCTTCATGTACCTGAATACCTATATCATGCCTTCCCTGTGCCTTCTGTACTGCAATATGCACATGGTGAACTTATTGAGCATCCCACATCGGTCCCTGGTGCTTTCTCCATCCTAGGTGACTTGAGGGCTTTGCTAAGTCTCTCTCTACCGGTATTTCCACCTCTAGTTCCTCCACCTTGGAACTCTGTTATGCCTTACCCCCCCTTCTGACGGTGATGGCGCCTCCCTCCTCCCTAGATCCACCAGTGCTCCTCATTGGGAAGTGTCCCGCCCCTTTGCAGTTTCAGTCTCTCCTACCTTTAGTGATGCAGCCACCCCATTCAAGCTGGTACAGAGTGAGAGAAAGTACTCATGTATTACCTTGGCCTGCAGCCCCTGTTCCTGTGCCCATCCCTTCCCTGTTCTAATCCCACTACTCTTCACCCTCTCCTTCTTTTTCTCCTCAATGTCGGTAAAGAACCCCTTGTTCTAACTCCTGATTTTAGTGGACATGGTCTGCTCCTTCTTTTCCGTACCCAACCACCTGATTGACCTTTCTTGACTGACTCATACTCCCATTGATCCATTTTGGTCTCGTCAGCATTTGAAGCACCTATAGGCAGCCTTGTTTTGCATCAATGCCTCTGGAACCTCCCGGGTCCACCGACAGGGTTTTCTGGCCACACTGCAGTTGTGCCTGATTTTTGTGCAGGTCTTTGTAGCTTCCTGCTGCCACCTCATACTGATGTCCCCACTACAGCGTTCATGTCTTGCCTTATCATATCCAAATGATCTATCAGGATCCTTTTCATGCACTTGAAGTCCGCCAACTGAAGGAAAGTACCACCGTGTTTGTGCAGGCTTCCCCCCCCACAAGGTGTCAGTGGAACAAGACCATGGCATGATCACTCTCCGCAAACGGGTTTGTCATGTCATGGCCCCTAGTGTTGTCACTGTCCTCCATGACAATGTCTACTGTACCGTCCTCCCTAGTTGGCTCAACCACCTTCTGCGTTAGGAGTGCGTCAGGAAGACATACAGCAACCTCCGCTCACTACTCACTGTGGACGTCATAGTCCTGCAATGATCGAGGTGTTAAAATACGTGAAAGTAATGCATATGTCAAACCTTGATGAAGTGGTTCAGCTGATGTACATAGCTGTCAGCAGTGGACAATCAATAATGCTGTACATGGTGTGGCCATGGGTGAAAACAAGGAGATGCTACTGTAATGCTGTGGTGGTGGAGACCTGTAAAGCTCTACTTGTGTACTCTGTGGCTGCGACCACTGTTGAGGTGGTTCAACAAATGGTGAGATAGTCATAAGTGTAGTGTGAATCCAACATCAGTGCTCAGGGTTGCTGGTGGGACACCTTTAAGGTACGGGGGTGGTGGTGTGGTGACGTTGACATCGGTATGCATTGATCCCACAGCAGACTATGTAGATGACAGTGACTAAGCTGCTGCTTTATTCGTATGTTAGTATGTCATCTGTGTGCACGGTCCCACAGACCTTGTTCTCATCCACAGATACTGAAATCTTGACGAAGTTTTACAGCAATATGTGTGTTTGTGTTCAGTTATGTGTAATTTCACTTATTGCTTTCTGTGTTTTAATCACCTTGTTTTGTTGCATGTCTTGTCACATGTACGTGACTCACAATTGTATTTACCTTTATTAACATTTTTTTCAGTGTCACCCGGGAAGGGCCTTGCAGTGGCAACACTGCTTTTCACTAACACTTCCTGAGCCCTTGTCTTTTTTCCCATTAGCTCTGCCTACCTTCAAGACTAACATTTCATGGATACAGTCACATGTTGTAGACAAGGTGGAAACCTCAAAGATTGGTAAGTGTCACTTTTTTACCTGTACTAGAATTTCTGTTGTATGCATGTATTGTGTAGGAACACTTTACGTATTTGTTGGGCAACAACTGGCTCCCAACATGGTCCCTCAGACCAATAATGTGTTAACCGTACATAAATGTGTTTTTTGAGAATGCATTATTGTACTACCTCTTGAATAGCCCTGAGTACCCACAATTGTATGAATATCACCCCTGTACTACCAAAGCAATGTACCCCCCAGCGCCGGAGTAGTATGTAAACTGGTGATGTAAAATATTACCAAAAATTAACATACCATAGAGACAGTCCTCTATTGCACTTTACTGTGCCACCTTCACACACACACACCTGTCACTGCCAATCCACCATGCTTGGTAGTGAGGCTTGCTATGAGGCATATTAATGCATGTCCGTATGCTCATGATATCATGTGATTTGAGCAGGTGTGGGTCACATATATTGGGAGATGGTCGTGTTATGCCATGCTGGAATAAAGTTATGCTTACTGAAGCTATTTGTTTCTGTTGCTGTACTCTTGCGTGTACCATGTGGTTCGTGTTACAATCCTGACATTGTTGTTGTGGCATTCGCAATTCCAGCATGGCATGGAAGTGATGCAATAAACAACAGTGCACCATGTCACACGTGGCTTATGGCACAACTGAATGCTGAAGTGCTCCTGTCTGCCATCAGCCTTCAACATGTTGCATCCTGCGCCGCAGAATAACGATTGTGGGAACTAAGGTCGCACAGTAAGACTTGCACCATTTGTGCTTTTACAACTGAGTTTGTGCATTGCATTTCCCATTGGACAATCTTGATTCATGTCTGCATTTCACTGTCTGCGTCATCAGAACGGTGAATGGCATGGGTAACTATTTATTTATTTATTGAAGATATCGGATATACAACCTTTGAATCGCAGACTCATTTACAATGGTTCCACGTCAGTGTACAATATGGATCAATAAGTACAAGCAGTATACAATATGACAAAAGAGGAAAAACAGGGTATGAACAATACAAACAAATGGAGGATGCAACCTATACAATTAGGTAGCTATACAGGTCCAACTAAGGAGCTTGTTATTGTCAAGGTGCAAGCCGTCGAGATTCCGACATTGTCACTAACACAGTCAATATTGTGCAAAGAGAAGTATACATTAACAGCAGTAGAATAAAACTTTAGCCCACACTCTCTCTATGTAGTATTGGTGGTACTGAATGTTTATATGCACCAGCTGGAATCTCCATCCCAGCTCCACCACTGAGGCAAGGACTGGGCAGGCCTGGCCAAGGCCCGGTAGCCGTGTATTGGTGGGGCTAAACAGCAGACCATACCTAGCTGGTGCACTGGCAGCGGTGGGTGGAGAGCATGTGGTCTTTCAGAGCTATTTTGAAGGGGCCTAGTCTGGAGAAAGAGGTAACGGCAGGGGGGAGTTCACTGTACCATAATGGTGCTCTGTAGGAAAAAGACCTTTGGGCAGGGAGGTCCTGACCCTGGGGACAGCCCACATCAGTTTATTTACCGAGCGGGTGTTTGCTGAGGCATAAGCAGTACGGAGAGAGGTAGAAACCCCGAGGGGGGGTAAGCCTTAGTTGAATTTTTTTGGTGAGGAGGCATGTTTGATAATGCACTCTTTCATCTAGAGTGAGGATATTAGTTAGGGCATACAGGGTGCAGCTGTGGGTATGCCTAACTACTCCAGTGAGGAGTTTACATGCTTTGTTGATAGCCAAGTGGATTTTATTGAGAGCTGTGTAGTCAGCGGCTGAGTAGACGGTTAGCCCATAATCTACTAGAGAGAGAGAACAAAGGAGGTAACAGCAAGGTTAAGGGCCTCTGGCGATAGGCAGACTCTATGCCAATACAGTAGTCCTATGTTTATGGCTGAGGAGAGGTTACTGATATGGGGTGGAATGAGAGGCAGGGATTGAATGTTAAGCCCAGGTATTTACATAGAAACATAGAAACATAGACTTTGACGGCAGATAAGGACCTCTTGGCCCACCCAGTCTGCCCATTTCCCTACCTATTGGATAAGCTGCAGATTCTAGATAACCAACAGCCTACTTCCTGCAACCCCCCACTATAATTGCCTTATGTCTGTCCCATGCATGTTTGAATTCCCCCACTGTTTTAGACCTCACAACCTCTCCAGGAAGGCGGTTCCATGCGTCCACCACTCTCTCCGTGAAAAAGAATTTCCTCACATTACCCCTGAGGCGTCACCCTCTAACTTTAAATTATGTCCCCTTGTTCTTACACATCTCTTTTTCTGAAAGATGCTACCCTCCTGGACTTTGTTGATTCCCTTGAGGTACTTAAAAGTTTCTATCATGTCCCCCCGTCCCTCTTTTCATCAAGGGTATACATATTAAGCTCTCTCAGTCTCTCTTCATATGGTTTCTGATGTAGACCCTGCACCATTTTAGTTGCCCTCCTCTGGACTGCTTCTATCCTGTCTATGTCCTTGCGTAGATGAGGTCTCCAAAACTGCACGCAGTACTCCAGATGGGGTCTCACCAACTGTCTGTATAGAGGGATAACCACTTCACTTTTTCTACTTGTGATGCCCTCCCTATGCATCCCAGTATCCCCTGGCTCTCCTTACTGACTTCTCACATTGCTTACCACCTTTAGGTCATCTGATATGACTACACCCAGATCCTTTCCATTATTGTTGTCGTTAGTACCTCCCCTGCTATTGTGTACTCTTCTCCTGGATTTTATTTCCCAGGTGCATTACTTTGCACTTCTTTGCATTGAATCTAAGTTGCCATATGTCTGACCATTCCTCCAACCTTGCCAAGTCCCTTCTCATCCTTTCTACCCCCTTGTGTATCAACTCTGTTACAGATCTTTGTGTCATCCACAAAGAGGCATACCTTTCCTTCCAGACCCTCTGCAAAGTCACCTATAAAGATGTTAAAGAGGACTGGACCCAGTACTGAGCCCTGAGGTACTCCACTAGTAACCCCCCCCTTTCTTCAGAATGTGTTCCATTCACTATTACATTCTGTGTCCTGTTGTGCAGCCAGTTTGCTACCCAGGCTACCACCCTGGACCCACTCCCAGGCTGGCTAACTTGATTATTAATCTTTTGTGCGGGACTGTGTCAAATGCCTTGCTAAAGTCTAGGTAGGCCATATCCACAGCCCCTCCCTGGTCTATTACTTTGGTCACCCAGTCAAAGAAATCGATTAGATTCATCTGACATGACCTTCTTGCTGTGAATCCATGCTGCTTTGGGTCCTGTGCCCCGCTGGCCTCTAGGTACTCAACAATTCTTTCTTTCAGAAGTGATTCCATCATTTTCCCCACCACTGAGGTCAAACTAACAGGTCTGTAGTTTCCTGCTTCTGCCTTGCTCCCACTTTTGTGAAGGGGAATCACATCTGCCCTCCTCCAGTCCTCAGAATCATATCTGCCCTCCTCCAGTCCTCAGGTACCACCCCATCTTCCTACGATTTGTTAAAAAGTGTGGTTAGTGGTGTCACTAGGTCCTCCCTTAGCTCTTTTAGGATTCTCGGGTGAATCCCTTCAGGCCCCATTGCTTTGTCCACCTTGAGTTTTAGGAGTTCTTTCAGTACTATTTCTTCTGTAAATGGACTGGTGTCAACCCCACTATCCAGAGTGCTTCTACTGTTTGGTTTAGGTAACTCCTCCTCTTCTTCTTTTGTGAATACTGAGCAAAAGTATTCATTCAGTATCTCTGCCTTTTCACTGTCTCCCTCTGCCCACCTCCCTCTCCTTTATTAATCTTCACTATCCCTCCCTTAACCTTTCTATGCTCCTAATATACCTATAAAGGTTTTATCCCCCTTCTTAACTGAGTTGGCTATCTTTTCCTCGGTTTGGGCCTTTGCTTTTCTGACTGTCTTCCCACTTCTTTCTGCTTAACTGATACAGTTCCTGTCTGTGCTCCCTCTGTGATTCCTTATATTTTTGAATGCAGCCTTTTTCTCCTTAACCTTCCCTGACACCTCTTTTGAGAGCCATAGTGGTTTTTTATTCTGCTTTGTTTTCTTTATTTGTTTCACACAAAGGCTTGTTGCCTCCATGATGGCAGTTTTGATTTTTCTCCATTGTTCTTCCACCCCTCCTTTCTGGCCATTTGCTAATGCATTCCTCAGGTATTCACCCATTATGCCAAAGTCAGCCCTTCTAAAGTTCAGTATCCTTGTCTTTGTATGGCTTGTCTCCATGGTTGTGTTTATTGTGAAGCACACTGTGCAGTGGTCGCTTGTTCCCAGATGTCTACTGACTTCTAAGTTTGTGATCCTCTCTCCATTTGAGAGTACCAGGTCTAATATTGCTCCTTTCCGAGTGGGTGCCACCACTAGCTGTCTAAGGCATGCTCCCTGTAGGGCATCGAGAATGACCCTGCTCTTGGATGTGGCTGCAGTCCATGTCACCCAGTTAACATCTGGCATATTCAGGTCCCCCATCAACAGTATCTCCCCTTTTTCAGCCATTTTGAGAATGCTCTCTATCATTTTCTTGTCCATTTCCTCCTCTTGAGACGGGGGTCTGTATACAACCCCTGTGTGGATTGTGATGCCATTCCCTGTTTCCAAGGTGACCCAGAGTTCCTCTTGTCCTCCCCCTTTACTTTTTAGTTCTGTAGCTTTGATCCCTTCCCTTATGTAGAGAGCTACTCCACCTCCTCTTTTACCCTCCCTGTCCCTTCTGTAGATTGTGTACCCTGGTATGTTGACATCCCAGTCATGGTCCTCCATGTACCATGTTTCTGTGACTGCCACAATATCCAAGTGTTCCTCTTCCATCATGCCTACTAGCTCTGGAAGCTTGTTTCCAAGACTACAGGCATTGATACTTAATGTTGGCTTTATCCTTTTTTACCCCATCCCTGCTCTTATTGCCCTCGTCTATTTTTCCATTTACCCCTGTCCTGCCCTCTGTCAAGCTCTGTACCTCAGTTTTTACCCTACTACCTGCCATGTTTTGTGGGGGGAGGCTTGAACGTTCCTGTTTCCTATCAGCACCTCCCCCCTTGGCTAGTTTAAAAGCTTGCCAAGGAAGCCTTTAAACCTGTCACCTAGGAGCGTGTTTCCCTTCCTGGACAGATGCAGACCATCATGCCAATATAGACCTTCATCTCTCCAGGTGTACCTCCAGTCCCCAATGAAGCCAAAGCCCTGTGCTCTGCACCAGTTTTGCAACCATTCATTAAACTGCATGGTGTGCAGTACCCTAGCCTCACCCCTGCCATAGACTGGCAGCACCTCTGAGAAGGTTACCATGCTTGCTACCTGTCTGAGGCCCCTCTCCAACTCCACAAATTCATCCTGCACTGCACTGCTCTCATGCCTAGCTAGGTCATTTGTCCCGAGATGGACAATGATATCTAGTTTCCTCTCTTGTGATGCTGCTTCTGCAATCCTGAGGATTCGCTTCCTGTCCCTCCAAGCCATGGCACTGGGCAGGCACCTTACTTCCCTCTCCTCTCCCTTCCCCAGGTCTACACCCCTAACAATTGAATCCCCTATCAGAAGCTGTTTCTTTCCTCTGTGGTGTCCCTTGCCACTCTTTTGTGGGTCTCCCTTGTGGATGTCCCCAGCATTCTTCTTGGTCTCCAATGAGGGTGTCATCATAGAGGAACCTTGATTTGCCAGACTGACATATGATTTGTGGTGCAACTTGGGGGCTACGCCTCTGTTCCACCACCATCACCCTCCCCGAACCTACTGTGGTCCATCTGCTCTTCACACATGGCAACCTCTGAGGCAGTGGTTGTGGAACTGGTGCTCTTTGGGTGGGGGAGGCCTCCTTAGTCCTTGCCAGTTCAGTCTGGAGGTGGGCAACCTCCTCCCTCAGAGCTGACAGTTGCCTGCAAATAGGGCAGCAATGCAGGTTCCAGAATGTCTCCCGGAAAATTGCTGCCCCACAGCCAGTGCATTGCACCACTCCCACATGTCCTCTTCCTTATAATATACAATGAGTAATATATAATTTTTTTTTTTGTATGTACTTACCCTTTATGCACTGTGCTGGGTAATTAAGAATATGACAGTTCTGCCCCAAGACCTGTTGAGGAAGTGATGTCAGAACCTTGGCTATAAAGGAAATGCCACGCCTGGGGTGGGCGGGGTGAGGGGAAGGGTGGGTGGGTAGTCCACAACCACTGGTGACTGTTAGAAACAATCAAATACACCACTGCTCCACCACCCTGGTGAGTACTGCCCTTTATAGTAAGTCAACCAACACCACAATGTACTAGACCACTGCTCCTACACAAACCACTCTACTGAGTCCAGGGATAAAATGAACTCACTGTTCAGACAGCAGGACACTTCTAAAATATTGCACAAATATCCTTCCAAATCCTATGTGTTAGCACAGAAATCAAGCAACTTCAGTTGTATTTCAACCCCTCTGGTTATAAAATTACTACACTTAAATGGAATCCTGCAATTCTTAATGCCAATAAGAAAATAATGAAACTTTCTGTAGAAAAAGTGTAGCTTACCTTCCTAGTCCCCTACAATATTATGTTTTACCAAGTTCCCAGTTCCTCAAATGCGTTCTAGTTTGTTCTCTGCAGTATAGCAAGTTTCTCAGCTTTCAATAGGAGCAGGACTGTAGGATTGTGGAATCAGAGTGGGAGGCAAACAGTACCTTGTCATCTGTGTATTTATAGGTGTAGACCTGTTCCAGCAGGAGGAGAGCCTTGGAGAAGATTGTTAGTTGGGCATCGCTGCCCTTGCTCTGTCGGTGGGCAAAGAGCATTGACTTAGTCTTTTTTACATTGACCACCAGTCTGCGGTCAGTGAACCAGTTTTTAATCTGGTTGAAGGCAAGTTGTAGGGAGGACTGTAGGATTGTGGGATCAGAGTGGGAGGCAAACAGTACCACGTCATCTGTGTAGAGCAGCAGATTACTAGGGCAGGATTTAGGCAGGGTGTTCAGGAAGATGCTGAATAATAAAGGACCAAGGATGGAGCCCTGGGGAACCCCAGAGCAGACTGGTAGAGTAGACGAGAGAGTGCTGTTTATCTTGACACTTTGGGACCTATCTGAGAGATAACTTGTAAACCAAGTGATGGGTCCAGGGGAGAGACCAGTGAGGTGGAGAGTACTTAGGAGTAGGGGGTGGGAGACTGTGTTGAAAGCTTTCGACAGATCTATGAATACAGCTCCTGCTAGGTGTTTCTTATCTAGGGCATTGTGTAAGGAGTTAGAGAACTCTGTGAGGGCGATTGTTGTACTGTGTCCAGCTCTAAAGCCATGTTGTTCCCTACATAGTATGTTGTGTGCAAGCAGGTAGTCAGTGAGTTGGGTGGCAACGATTTTTTCCAAGCTTTTGAGAGGGGAGGAAGAATGGAGATGGGCCAGTAATTATTGGGGGAGGTGGTGTTCCTACTCTTCAGTTTTGGAGTGATAGTGGCCATCTTCCAGGTGGTTGGAAACTACCCTAGACATAGATAGTGGCTAAGGAGATCAGTCAGGGGGGAGAGCATACAGTCTAGTACCAAATTAAGGATTTTCATATCAAATGAGTCTTTGCAGTAGCTTGAGCCCCCGAGAGCATTTGCGAGGTGTGGCCTCGTTTCACTCATTGTAATGACCCTGAGGTGGAAGGGAGATATGCATAGTTTGGCTCAGGGGTCTTAGGGATGCGATCAAAGAAGTTGTTTGGAAGAACTGCACTTAGGTCAGAGAATGCTGCATTTAGGCAATTGGTGATGGGAAGTGGGTCTGAGGTAGTGTCATTGTTGACAGTTAGCTGGGAGGGGGTGGCATCTGGGTTTTTTCCATTCAGCTCCTTTAGGTTGTCCCAGAACAACCTTGCATTCCCCCAGGAGGAAGTGAGGGTAGTTTTATAGTAGTCATATTTGGCCCTTCCAATGGCCCAGGTACACTTGTTGCATGCCGCCTTTTAGGCAAGCCTGTCCGCCTGCACGCCAGAGGCAACTACTTTGTGCCAGAGATTGTCTTGATTCTTTAGTTGCTGAAGCAGTGTTGGTGAGACCATGGGGGCATTAAATTTTTTGGATTGAACCTTAGTGAGGGGGGAAGCTATCACACGCTTTGTTGAACATGCATGTGAAGTAGTCAAGGGCTTCATCTATGGTAGGGGCATATCTGATGGGGGACCAATCACACTGGGCTAGATGCCGCCTTAGTTTAGTGAGGCCTCCAGGTTGAAATCAGTGTTGGGTGACATGTTTGGTTGGGGTATTTACCGCTGACATGACCTGGTGAAGAGGATGGGGAGTGATCGCTTAATGAATCTGGAAGTACAGCAAGGTTTGAAATTCTGTTTGGCCGATTGGTGAGTAGCAGGTCAAGCAGGGTGCTTGATCCATTACTGGGATTCACCCTGGTTGGCTGATTAACTAACTGGGCCAGGTCTAGTACAGAAAGGGTCTCTTTTATAGGGGAGGCCAAGCTCACATTAAAGTCCCCTAATATGATGTGCTTGGTTTTTGGGGGGGGAGCTGGCGATATAGCTGGCCAGGGATTGAATAGCTAGGACTTGATTTCTTGATGGGATGTAAGCCACAGTAATAGTTACAGTGGCTCTGGAGGGGGTCTGGTGTGAGTTTTATTGTCAGGGCTTGTGCTCCGTGATCTAGAGAGGGTGCCAGTAGGTCTTGGCATAACAGGGAGTCTCGGATGTAAAATGCACCCCCCCTTGTCTGCCAATTCTGTCAGCTCTAGAAAGAGTGAGGCCTGGGAGTGCAACAAAGGAGTCAGGGGTCTTCTTTGACAACCAGGTTACTGTGAGGGCTAGCACATCCGGCTGATGCTGCAGCATCCAGCATTGTAGGGGTGCCATCTTATTGGGCAAGCTGCAGATATTCATTGCAGCCATTCTTAGCCCATAGTGTGAGGGGCTAGGGTTGTGTGAGATGGGACCCGGATTGGGATGCACATCGCCTGACATTAAAAGTAGTAGAGCAAAGATTCTGAGGAGGGCCAGTACTTGTTGCTTGTTGGTATTGGCATGATGCTGCTTAATGGAGGTGCCACCTGTGCAAGGGATGGTCAGGGAGCTGAGGGTAGGGAAGGAGAGGAAGGTAATTTGGCATGGAGAGTGGTGGTGGAAGATGACAGCTGGGAGATGAGTAGGGGGGACAGATGAGCTACAGTGAATAGGAGAGTGGGTGGGAGATGATGTTGTGTGGGGGGGTGCTACAAAGATGAGCCACGGGTGAAGGGCTGAGCAGTCCCTGGAGAAGGATGCTGGTAGTGAGCATTAAAGTAAGCATTCTAGAGCAAAAAGGTGTGTCGCGGACAAGGAGAAATGCCAGAGATTGGTGAAGCAGAAATGAAGCAGCCTCTAGTGGCACAGGATAGTAGTTGCTAGGAGAGATAAAAATGGTATACATAGGACAGAGGGAGCCAGCAATCAGGTATGCAAGGACAGTACTGCCTCAAGTACTGCGACACACAAGCCTGAAGGACAGGACCCCCCCCAGCAAGCCGAAGACTCAACGCGCAGAAACCGGAGGTCGGGTCGCGAGGGCAGGAGTCCCAAGCCCTCCCCACAGCCCACACACACAAGCCTGAAGGATAGGACCCCCCCGGAGCAAGCCGAAGACTCAACGCACAGAAACCGGAGGTCGGGTCGTGAGGGCAGGAGTCCCAAGCCCTCCCCACAGCCCACACACACAAGCCTGAAGGACAGGACCCCCCCCCGGAGCAAGCTGAAGACTCAACGCACAGAAACCGGAGGTCGGGTGAGGCAGGAGTCAGCCACCCCACAGCCCACACACACAAGCCTGAAGGACAGGACCCCCCGAGCAAGCCGAAGACTCAACACGCAGGTAGCCGGTGTTCTTTCTGCTCTGCAGCTACTTCCCTGTTCGGAGGAAAAGTTTCACCATGCCTCAGTTTAAATTTGGCGCCTTTTTTAATCTCTGTACTGCTATAGACCCAAGTGCTGGACTACAACCTATTGCTACAGTATAATCATATGTATTTTAAGGGTGTTCTGCCTCCAATCCTTTACTTCTGTATTAATATTTGCCTAAGCGGGGTAGAGTTACTGTAGACAGGGAATTGTTTTAATCAGTAAAACCCACAGCTGCCCAGGGGAAGTAACTGCTTGAGGGGGCTGTAGCTGGCGCTGTACCTGGGGGATCTGCAGAACTGGCCAGCATCTGCAGCCTGCTGCTAGCAAGGGGCTTCCCTCGATTGAATTTTTTTTTCTTTTTGTTTAAACCTGATCCCTGACTTGCGTTTTCCACCGTGCCTACTCTCCTTGCATATGGGAGGCTGACTAGTATATTATCCCAAGGCATTTGATTGTTTCACAAATAGGACGCTCCGCCCTCTAGCCGCTTACCTTACTTAAGCCTCTTCTTTTTTCTGCAGAAACCGGAGGTCGGGTCGCGAGGGCAGGAGTCCCAAGCCCTCCCACAGCCCACACACACACAAGCCTGAAGGATAGAACCCCCGAACAGCCGAAGACTCATGGGTAGCCAGTGTTCTTTCTGCTCTGGCTACTTCCCTGTTTGGAGGAAAAGCTCTAGCCCCGCCTGCGCCCCCACCACCACCCTTGGTTGGCTTTTCTTTATATAGTGTGGTGTTGTCATACCTGCTAGCTCGTGAACCAATCAGCCCACTTTCCCACTAGTCCCTTATATTTCCCAACCACTAGTGGCCACCGTTGAGCATTCTGTCATCTCCCTTCCTCTACTGCCAAGAATAAAAAAATAAATAAATAAATAAATGCAGTTCCTCACTGCAAGTTTCATCATGCTTTGTATAGCCTCATCCTCCTTTCCCCTCAGTAAACCCCACCCTACTGACCCCCCTGTCACCTCTCACCCCAACTCCAAAGCCCACACCCCATTCCTCCTCAGCTCCAGCAAGTCACCTCCTCCACCAGGGCTGCAACTTGGCCCTAGAATCTCTATCCTCCCCCTTCCTTCCACCCACAACACCGCCCTATTTCTTCATCCCCTCTGCCCCTAAGACTAACTCCACTCCAGCATGTCGCTCCACCCGGGCGCACCAAATTAAGCTCATGCCTATTAAGACATGCCTAGTTTTTCCTACTGCTCTTAACAGGGGACATTGAACAGAACCCTGGCCCCAGGCACCCACAGCTGCCCAACCAATGGCGCCTCCATACACCTCCCTAAGGCTCTCCAAACGTCGTGCATGTTAATATCTGCAGCATCCTCAATGTAATAGTCGCGTTCAAACATCTGTCCTCGTCCTTCACCCATACATCGTAATCATCACAGAGTCTTGGCTGAGCCCCATCACCAGGATGAGGATTCTCAATACAGCTTCTCACTAATCCGCCAAGACAGGCAGGAGGGATGAAGGGTTGCGGCACTGCTATGTGTTGCCTCAAACCTCAGTATTCTGTAATTACCTCACTATACCCTTAACAAACATTGAGTCCCTCCTGATCAAACCTCACCCTACCTCTGTCTCTATTTACATATCTGGGTCATATTGCCACCAAACATACTGTTAACCAACATCCTCGAACACCTTGGCAGCCTGAGGGTTTCCTCACGGTGGGTGAACTCACATCCTCGTGATTTCAATCTGAACTGGCTGGGAAGTGCAGCTTCAAAAACACGCAGCCAATCATGCGCTCTAAACTTGCATCAGCAAATAGGGAACCCTACCGCCTAAACCACAAATCAAACAATCACTCACTACTGGACTGGGCACTCACTGCCCACCCACATAGGATACTCAATGGGCCTCTACCAGACTCTCTAGATACCACCATATGATCTATAGTGCATAAATCTTGATCTCTGGCTCCCACTCCGTCTGCTGCACTGCAGGTATACAAATCCCTTGATCTCCCTGCATCCTGTTCGCCCTCACCACCACTGGCTGGTCTTCCATCCCATATACTACTACCAAGGACGAGGCCCTGAGCTGCTTCTCTTCAAACTTCCTTGCTATCTGGGACCTATATGCTCTGTTTTGAGATCCAGAGTAAGAGGCTCACACTTGCCCTGTGTAACCTCTGAACTTATGGAACAGCTCCGTGCAGGGACCCAGCATGAAATTTTTCAAGGCCACGGTTCTCAACCAGCCAAGGAGCATTACTGGGCTCTCTGGAAATGCCTGCACAAGACTCATCCGCACCAAGTCAAACTACTTCAAAAGCGGCTTTTATTAAAGCCACACCACCCTTATGATTCTGGAATTCCATAAAATCCCTCCTCAGCCCCCAATTCCGAACCTCCCACCCCACCCTCAACCTTGCAGGCAAAACCATAAATGACCCTTCTCTGGTTGCCACGGGTTTAATGCCTTTTCCCACTGTCACTCTCCTACTCCTCCCACCCCCATCCTCCTCTGTCACCCCTGCTCTCCCAAGGTCCCCCTGACCTTCCCAACGCTCCCCAGGGCCCCTTCTCCTCCGCCTGGTCACCCCTGACCAGGTGTTGAAAACTCTTCACTCACTAAAAGCGCATCAAAGAAAATGCCCGCCGGGCTAGATTCTAAATGCAGCTCTGCCCGGCCATAGCCACCTTCAATAGCATGCTCTTTAACCTGTCTTTAAGTTATGCTCTTCCCACAAATTGAAACAGGCCACTTTTTCCCCTCCCAAAGGTGGGACCTTTTCCTCTCAACGAACTATGGGCCTATGTCTCTGCTCCCAATCCTAGCCAAATTCAAGAGCGCCTTGTCCTATCCCAGTTGCACACCTATCTAGAGTCAATCTCCTTTTCACCCTTTTCAGGCGGGGTTCAGAAAAACCACTCCACCACCAGCCCTCCCTTCGCCTCACCAACTCCATCCTCACAGGCATTGACAAAGGTGACAACATAATATTTTTTATTGACCTGGCAAAAGCTTTACGTACGGTCTCACACGCCTACTATTATCAGCTTACCCAAACTGGCCTGTCAACATCTGCCTCAGTTGGTTCCCTCTTACCCTAACTGGCGATCCCAAGCAGTCCGCGTCGATGCGTCTATCCCCACCCTCCTGTCACCAGTGGCGTTACCTCAAGGTCTGTACTTTCGGCCCCACTACTCTTCTCAATTTTCTTAGCCGATCTGCCTTCTGTCTGCACAAAATCGGCATCCACATGCAGCGGACGATACGGTGCTTTCGCCTCCTGGCCCATCTGGTGCAACTGTGTCAGCTACCTCCAGAAGGATTTGACTCTCGTCCAATGCTGGCTTCTGGAGGTAACTCTTCCTCAACTCAGAAAAACTGTCTCCTCACATTCGGCTCCGGGCAAATTATCCTGGCTACCGGTGCCCATTGTTATACCTTGGATAGGTCTCCACTTGAGGCATGCTCCACATATCGTTACCTCGGCATCTGGCTAACATAGAAACATAGAATTTGACGGCGGATAAGGACCGCTTGGCCCACCCAGTCTGCCCATTTTCCTACCTACTGGATAAGCTGCAGATCCTAGTTAACCAGCAGCCTACTTCTTCCTACCCCCACCCCCCAAAATTGCCTAATGACTGTCCCATGCATGCTTGAATTCCCCCACTGATTTTGACTCCACAACCTCCTCCGGAAGGCCGTTCCATGCATCCACAACCCTCTCTGTGAAAAATACTTCCTAAATTACCTCTGAGCTGCCCCCTCTATCTTCAAATTGTGCCCTCTTGTTCTTGCACACCTCTTTTTTGAAAGATGCTACCCTCTTGGACTTTGTTGATTCCTTGAGGTACTTGAAGTTTCTATCATGTCCCCCTCTCCCTCCTTTCCTCGAGGCTATACATATTAGCTCCTTAAGTCTCTCTTCATATGACTTCCGGTGCAGACCCTGCACCATTTTAGTTGCCCTCCTCTGGACAGCTTCCATCCTGTCTATGTCTTTGCGAGATTGGGTCTCCAGAACTGCACAGTACTCCAGATGGGGTCTCACCAGCTGTCTGTACAGAGGATAATAACTTCCTGTTTTCTACTGGTGATGCCTCTCCTATGCATCCCAGTATCCCCAACCCTCCTTGCTGCCTCTCACATTGCTTGCCCATCTTTAGGTCATCTGATATGACTACCCCAGGTCCCTTTCCATTTTGTTGTTGTTAGTATCTCACCCCCATTGTGTACTCTTCCCTGGGTTTTGTTTCCCAGGTGCATTACCTTACTTCTTAGCATTGAATCTAAGCTGCCATACATTTGACCATTCCTCTAACCTTGCAAGTCCCTTCTCATCCTTTCCACCCCTGCCTGCATCAACTCTGTTGCAGATCTTAGTGTCATCTGCAAAGAGACATACTTTTCCTTCAGTCCTTCTGCAATGTAAGCTTATAAAGACATTGAAGAGGACAGATCTAATACTGAACCCTGCGGTACCCACTAGTAACCCTCCTTTCTTCTGAGTGGACTCCATTTACTATAACTCTCTGTCCTATTCTCCAGCCAATTCTTTACCCAGGCTGTCATCTTGGGACCCACTCCCAGGCTGGCTAACTTGTATATTAATCTTTTGTGTGGGACTGTGTCAAATGCCTTGCTAAAGTCTAGGTAGGCCATGTCCACAGCCCCTCCCTGATCTACTACTTTGGTCACCCAGTCAAAGAAATCTATCAGATTTGTCTGGCATGACCTTCCGCTGTGATCCACTCTGTCAAGGAATCACATCTGCCCTCCTCAGTCCTCGGTACCACCCCATCCTCCCATGATTTGTTAAAAGGGTAGTCAGTGGTGTCACTAGTTCTACCCTTAGTTCTTTTAGAATTCTGGGATGAATCCCATCAGGCCCCATTGCTTTGTCCACCTTCAGTTTTAAGAGTTCTTTCAGAACCCTTTCTTCTGTAAATGGGCGGTATCAACTTCTGTATCCAGAGTGTTACTACTGTTTGTTTTATGTATCTCCCCTCTTCCTTCGTAAATACTGAGCAAAATATTTGTTTAGTATCTCTGCCTTTTCACCCTCTGCCCACCCTCCTCCCCTTTATTAAGCCTCACTATCCCTCCCTTGGTCTTCCTTGGCTCCCTGATGTACCTATAAAGGTTTTATCCCCTTCTTAACTGAGTTGGCTATCTTTTCCTCGGTTTGGGCCTTTGCTGTTCTGACTGCCTTCCCACCTCCTTTGCTTTAACTGATACAGTTCTCTGTCCTGCTCCTTCTGCGATTCCTTGTACTTCCTGAATGCTTTCTTTTCTCTTGAACCTTCACTGCCACTTCCTTTGAGAACCATAGTGGTTTCTTACATCGTCTTGTTTGTTTATTTGCTTCACACAAAGGTTTGTTACCTCTGTGGTGGCAGTTTTATTATTCCCATTGTTCTTCCACCCCTCCTTCCTGCCCATTTGCTAGTGCATTCCTTAGGCACTCACCCATTATAGCAAAGTCAGCCCTCCTAAAGTCCAGTACTTTTTGTCTTTGTATGGCTTGACTCTATTACTGTGTTTATTGTGAACCATACTGTTCGATGGTCACTAGTTCCCAGATGGCTACCCACTTCTACATCTGTGATCCTCTCTCCATCTCCATTTGAGGTATCAAGTCTAATATTGCTCCCTCTTGAGTGGGCTCCAGTACTAGTTGTCTAAGGCATGCCCCTGTAGGGCATCTAGAATAACTGCACTCTTGAGTGGCAGCTGCAACTGCACTCCAGTTAACATCTGGCATATTCAGATCACCCATCAGCAGTATCTCCCCTTTTTCTGCCATTCTAAGTATACTTTCTATCATTTCCTTGTCCATTTCCTCCCCCTGAGAAGGGGGTCTGTATACAACCCCTGTGCGGATTGTGGTGCCATTGCCTGTCTCCAAATTTACCCACAGTGCTTCTTCTCCTCCCTGTTTATCCTTTTGTTCTGTTGCTTTTATTCCTTCCTTATGTAAAGAACTACTCCTCCTCCTCTTTTACCCTCCCTGTCCCTCCTGTAGATAGTGTCCTGGTATGTTTACGTCCCAGTCATGGTTTTGTGTGTACCATGTTTCTGTGACTGCCACGATATCCAGATGTTCCTCCTCCATCAAGGCCACTAATTCAGGAGCTTGTTACCTAGACTACGGGCATTGGTACTCATTGCTCTCCATTTTTTGATGGCTTTACCTTCTGTTGCAGCATCCCCCACTGACTGTTCTACCTCGGTCTTTTTCTCATTTAGTACCCTGTTTTGTAGGGAGGCTGGGATTTTCTGCTGCTTGTCAGTGCCTCCCTTTGACTAGTTTAAAGCTTGCCAATGAAGCATTTAAACACGATTGCTCAAAGACTTGTTCCTTCCTGGACAGATGCAGACCATCCTGCCAGTATAGGCTGTTGTCCCTCCAGGTGGAACCCCAGTCCCAATGAAGCCAACCCCTGTGCTCCACACCATTTTTTCAACCATTCATTAAACTGCATGGTGCCAATTACCCTCGCCTCACCCATGCCTTTGACAGGCAGCACCTCTGAGAAGGATACTGTGTGTGCTACTTGTCTTAGGCCCCTCCCCAACTCAGCAATGTCCTCCTGCACTGCTCTAACCTCATGATGAGCCAAGTCATTTGTTCCTAGGTGGACAGTTATGGCCAGCTCAGAATCCCTTGCGGCTGTTGTCGTGATCCTGAGGATGCGCTTCCTGTCCCTCCAAGCCATGGCACCAGGCAGGCACCTTACTTCAGTTTTCCCAGCTCCTCCCAGTTCTATCCCCCTAATAATTGAGTCCCCCACCAGGAGCTGCTTCCTTTCCTTGTGGTGTCCTCTGCCTCCTTCCTGTGGGCCTCCCTTGTGACAGCTGTCCTCAGCCTCCTTAGTCTCCTCTGTGGGTGCATCCATAGAGGAGCTATGCTCCCCCAGAATGGTGTATGGATTGTGGAGTGGAACAACTGACTGGGTGTGCCTCCGTTCCACCATCCTCACCCTTCCTGAGCACCTAGATCAGCACCTGGACTTCTCTGCACATGTAGACGCACTGCAAAAAAAAACTACATCCCATGCTGGGAGCTCTGCACCGCAACAAACATTGCATCCCCCTACCAACCAGGCAAAAAATGGTGGAAAAAATGATCCTCCCAATTTTGACTGACGGCGTCATTCATGCCTTCGCCCCTATCATCCTTAGCCAGGTTAAACCCCATTTTCAACTCCTTCTGCCGGTTCGCCTTGGGCCTCCCTCCCAATACCCATCACTGCGACCTCTACGGTCCCTCAACCTCCCGTCACTCCAAAATCAGCGTTTGCTGCCGGTGTTAGAATCACTCTAGAATTCTGGTCTTACACGCTGCCTCCTCATCTATCAACATCTCTAACCACCACCCCCACCTACCCACGACCTCAGGAACACTGACGCCAGGCTCCTTCACATTCCTCACAGATCCACCTGATCAGGTCAGGTAGCTTTTAGTTTCAGACTGCCCAAACTATGGAACTCACTGGCAGCTGACATCAGACTCTCTACAAGCACTCCCCAACGTAATGCCCTCCTCAAAGAGTATTTTGCTATCAACTGCACATGCTTTCCCCATCGCTAAAAATTCCCTGCATGTCTCTTAACAGCTCCAGGCCCACTCTCTACTCAGCACCTTCTTGCCACTGACTCCTCTCAACTGCTGCTATAGATACGCCTGCCTACCCAAATAGTATTGTATTTCTAACCACACGATGTAAATGTGAATTTTTTTTTTCTGTTTGTCCATGCTAATACAACACTGCCTGTTATACTCCTCATCCATTTTCATTGTACCTTCCATATGCATCTCAGCTTCTGCATCCACCCTTCTGGACCACCTGATGCTAGCTGCAAATAACTCATGTGCTGAATTTTGGCCACTTTTGTTACCTGCTTATTTTTGCATGTACTGATTATTGTATTTTTGTATTTTTGTACTGCACTCCTGTAATCCCCTTACCCCAGGGCGCATCTAGAATCGAGCAGTACTCTGCTCAGCATGCCTTCCTGGTAAATCTCTTAAATAAATAAGTGGCAAAAGGATATGAGCTGCTAGTGGAGAAGTGGGCTGATTGGTTCAGCAACTCAGCCACAGCCCTATATAAGGGCGAGCACACCAAGGGTGGTGGGGAGCCAACGCAGAGTGTCAGCGTGGCCAACACAACACAGAAATCCTAATTGCACCACAGGAATGGAGCTCTACTGCATGTCCTGCCTGCGCTCAGTGCCGTACCCGATGGTGGTCTCGGGGGGTGGGGGAGGGTGCTTGCTATCAGGCCCTCACGACCTCATTGGACCCTCTCTGGATCCCAATGAGAGCTGAGCTGATGGTGATCTCGGGGGTTGGGGAGGGCACTTGCTATCTGGCCCTTGTCACCTCATTGGACCCTCTCTGGATCCCGATGAGAGCTGAGCTGATGGTGATCTCAGGGGGTGGGAAAGGGAGCTTGCTATCCAGCCCTCATGACCTTGTTGGACTCTCTGTGGATCCCGATGAGAGCTGAGCTGATGGTGGTCTCAGGGGGTGGAGGAGGGTGCTTGCTATCCGGTCCTCATGACCTCATTGGACCCTCTCTGGATCCTGATGAGAGCTGAACTGATAGTGGTCTCGGGGGGTGGGGCAGGGCACTTGCTATCTGGCCCTTGCGACCTCGTTGGACCCTCTCTGGATCCCAATGAGAGCTGAGCTGTGTCTATATGTCTCACTTTTGTTCAGTATAATATCTTAGTAAACTAGTGCTTTCTGTTGTTAACAGGTGCAGTTGTGGACAATGCCCACAGATGACTGAGGTTTTGGAATGTCTCTGTTGCACAGAGATGGAAAGAATGACATACAGGAGAGATGTTGTTAAAGTCCCCAGCATTACTCTGAACCCAGGTTTTCAACATGTCGTCTTGGATCCTGATGTGCTTCAAATGGTGTATTATGCCTATCACCGGCAGTATAATGGTGGGAATTCACCACCTACTGTATGCGAGTAAGTACCTTACAATTATGAATGATTGACTGATAACATGACATATTTCACTGTTCATCGAAGCATGGTACCTTTCTCTCAGCAGGCATGTGGGTCACATTGCCTCCATTAGTTATTGTCAAGCCACATGTCTGACTATGGACTTTGTGGTCCATGCTTGTATTAGAATGTTTTCTTATGTATATTATGGAATGTGCAGCCATTAAGTCAGACTTCATTCTCATGTGATGTTCAACATTTAATGGTTACGATGTGTATTGGCAAGGTAACTTTACACACATGTCATTCTGAAGTGATGTAACATGCCTATTGGGACCGCGTGGGTGCGTTCAACCTGAACTAATTGGAGGATGTAACGGACTGGAGGTATATGCTATAGGTATGCAAATATGTCAAACTTATAAAGATGGTAAGCCTTCAGTGGGGTCTGAGTCAGGATTTTGAGACTGCTGTTGACTCCCTGAAGCTTGAAGTTTTGCAGAAGAGGGTGTACAGTATGAGATGATACTTCACTGACAGGGTGTTGTACCAGTTGAATGCACTGTACAGGGATTTTGTAGCTGATCCCACTGTGTAGTGCTGCAACTAAAAGGTGATAGGCATAGGGTTATGGTGCATCCATGGGCAACGCTATGAAATGGAATACCTTGTAGTGAGTGTGGCTATGCTTGTAACGGTGACCAGAGAATGCACTGACCATCGAGCAGACTCAATAGAGCATATGTCCTAATCTGCTTGATTCATAGTTTGTTGCTATGTTACTATCTGTTCGCCTTCAACATGTGTTGCTTTCTGTGTTATAGTTCACCAGGGGTAGAAACTGGCACCGGCCCACTACCCAAATGCTGGTAGATTTTGCATTGTGCTAATGACATTTTCCTTCAACTAGCCCCATAGACTTTTACTGGAGAAAATAAAATTTCAGTACATGCACCAGCTTGGCCAGTGGAAAGGGCTGTGGGGCTAGTAGATTGTCCAAGTCAGTAGCACAGACTGCTGGTGGCCGCAAAAGTTAATTTCAACCCCTGTTAACCACATGTTTTGGGAAGTCCACACACCACTACGTTGTCACCCTCCCTGTTGTTCTCCAATATATTACCCCCACCCTTGCAGTATTTCTTTTACAGTATTGAAAATGCTTCTGTATGGCCTCTGTACTGCATTCCACCACATCCTGTATAATACACTGACCTCACGTGCATGGGGACGCTACACACTTTACCCCTAGTATTGTCCTTTCTGAGTATAGGCTAGCCTTTCATCATCATATCTCATTCCTTCTTCACGGTAGCATATGATTCTGATCTGCCTGCAATGCACAGTGTCACCTCAGGCAATGAGCATCTACTTCAGCTTGTTATTGTCATACTAACATACTACAAAGCCAGCAGAATATGCCCTATAGTCTATCAAGTCTGCGCAATGGTCAGTGCTTATGCAGGGCACCAATTGTATCCCTCCCACCCTACCATCAAGAACCCCTATTTCCCAGCGGGGCTCATGGATGTACCCTTCCCCTGCACCTATCCCAGTCCTTATTGAAGTCCTCCACAGTAGCAGCAGCCACCAGTTCTCTGTGCAGTATATTCCAGGGCTATACCACTCTCTCAGTGAAGTAGCACTTCCTTGTCCCCCCCTCAACCTCCCCCCATAGCCCCTGGTGACCCCCGGTTCCCTCAGCTGAAGGACCCCCTCAAGGCTTACCCTATTGATCCCCTTGAGATACTTGAACACCTTTATCATATCCCCCCTGTCTCTTATCTCCTCCAACGAGTATAGTTTGAGCTCCCTCACTCGCTACTCATTGTGTCTTTCCCCTATCCCCAGTACTATCCTGGTCATTCTCCTCTGTACCCCCTCCAGTTACACATTGTCATTCTTTAAGTAGGGACACCAACACTGCATGCAGTATTCAAGGAGCGGTCTAACCAGGCTTTTGTACAGTGGAAGGAGTACCTCACTACTCCTTGAGGATATCCCCCTGGCTATGCACCCCACCATGTTGTTTGCTTGTGCCGCCGTCCTTTGACACTGCTCTGAATTGTTTATTTTGGCATCTACCACCACTCCGAGGTCTTTCTCCCCCCTCGAAACCTGCAGTGTCACCCCCCCAGGTGTATTTATGAGTCGGGTTTTTGGCCCCCCCGGTGCAGAATCCTGCATTTTGCAGTGTTAAACTTCAGTTTAATGTGCTTATGCAACTAGATGAGATGAGATGATGCTTGTGCAACTTGACTTGCTTTGTGGCTTTCTGCCTCTCTATCCGTGGGATATACCACCCCGTAGGAGTACGACCCAAGGAACCCTAGAGGAGGATTCCCCCTTACAGGTGCTGCGGGAATGATTGTGTCAGCTAAAGGTAGGTTAGAAAGAAGCCCACGGGTAAGAGAGATGAGCTGCTGGAGGAGGAGGAGGGGTGGATGGTGGGCAATGAAAAGCGAATCCTGGTGAGGCCCAGGATGTGTGACCTTTTAAGCCCAATGGGGGAGTGACGTAGTTGCTCCACCCATCGAACCTCAGGCTTAAAGCTCTCCCATTCAATGTGCTTACGCAACTAGATGAGATGAGATGATGCTTGTGTAACTTTGATTTGCTTTGTGGCTTTCCGCCTCTCTATCCATTGGATATAGCACCCTGTAGGAGTACAACGCAAGGAACCCTAGAGGAGGGTTCTCCCTTTACAGGTGCCACGGGAATGATTGCATCGTCTAAAGGTAGGTTAGGAAGAAGCCCAAAAAGAACACCCAAAGGCGTCGAGCATTGAAGAGGCGAGAATGATGAAAGAACGAATTCTGAGAAGATGATAAGGGCTGACTTCCTAAGGAGAGGGAAAAGCCAGGGGCCACCATCCAACTCCATCCAACAGCGGAACCTGACTAATTAATTGAAGAAAGTACTAACTCTAACTAATATTATGACCATTGGCATGAAGGAGAGGAAAAACCCCCTTTGAGGAGGAAACCTCAGGGGATCCAAGGCCTAGGTTGCCTTCCCTCCAGGCTGACAACGTTTGATTTGAGGACATATGCTGTTAAAGAGAAGGATTCGTTAATGAGAGGGATATGAGTAGGGAAGATGATGATGGAATAGGGACAAACCCGATGATAGGATAGGGAAAACCCTCAAAAAAGAAAGCACAGATAGAAGAAGGAACAAGAGGCAGCAGGGACCCAAGAGGGGTATGCTCCAGTAGTCGACAGGAAGGAGTAGATCCATGTAGAAGTCAGAGGAACAAGGGTTATCCAGATGTGCTCACGAGGAGACTGAGGATAATGCAGACTGAAGATGATGATGATCACCACAGGCGTGCAGCAGGTAAATAAGAGAAGACTGAGGAAGAGGAGACAGGAAATGAACTTGAAAGGGAACTTCAATGATGGTGGAGAGCAGCCAGCCAAGCAGCGGTTCGATGAGGTGCCAGCCCGTACCAAAAGGTCGACGGAGAGGAAGGGATGGCCAAGAGTAGAGATAGAGTTGAATCAAGGTGATTGACAGTGCAGGCCAGAAGGAGGAAACCGAGGCATACAAGTCAGTCAAGGCATACTGATGGAGTGATTAAAATAGATGAGCAGATCGATGTGAGGTATTGTGAGATGCGAGCAAAACTGGACGATGGACGATGAGGAGTGAATCCATGAGTGGAGTGAATCCATGGTGGTTGGTACTAGAAAAGGCATGATGAGTGATGGAAGCCATGACTGGAGTGAACTCTTGACGGATGATGATGGATTGAAGCCATGATTGGAGACTCAATGAGATAAGAAATGGTTAATGAGGACCTGAATCGGGAACCTGATGCATGCAGTAGGAGGGCTGTGGATTGATGAGGTTGCATATGAAGTGTGATCGATATGCTGAAAAGAAATATCCATTGCAGGTCAGACGGAGTCAGTTGGGACAAGAAAAGGCGCTAGGACGAGGAAGGTAAAATTGGGAAACAGATGAGGTACAATGACGGATTGAAACCATGGAGGCTGGTACTGGAAAGTGAAATATGAAAGGATGAAGGACAGTACGGAGGTCAATGGGGTAGCATAGGACCCAGCCGGTACATGGATATGGAGTAAATTCGAGGTAGCAGAGATGGGAGTAGGTCGATTCATGATAGGTAGGCCCAAAAGAAATACTGAGAGCAGGCCAGACTCGACTGAAGGCCAGATGGAGTCAGCCAAAGACGGCCAAATGATGCAGATGGCAGAGTAAGTGGGCAATGAGAGAAATGAATGACAAGCATGCAGGAGGGAAGTGAAGGCTCGAGTGAGTGATAGGAGTGAAGTGGATGATGATGGAGAGAAGCCATGAAGGCCAGAATGGGTAAATATCAATTGCAGACCTGGATGGGATGGAAGCCTTGAGAACTGGTGAGAAGACAGAAGGTGTGCAGTGTCAGACCATCACGCACAGAAACAGACCCCTGAACTGCTATGAAGGTGGCATAGAGCCACGATTTGCATGCTCAGATGTACCCTAGAGTTCAGAGAGGTAGCATAAAACCCAATGAGGTAGGAAGCAGAGGGCGCAAGCAAAGCGGTATAGCGCAGTGATAGGGAGGCAGTATAGCGCAGTGGTTTAAGGCTCTGAGCTGCAAATCTGGTGACATCCAGCAGACCAGACCTGGGTTTGAATCCCACAGCTTCCACTTGCATACTGTGTGACCCTGAGCAAGTCACTTAACTTCCCTGTGCTCCCAGGTCGCACCTGTAAAAAAGTTTTCAGCTTAGTGTGCTAATCCTGGTTAAACAACTAAAAAAAAAAAAAGCTAAAGATGGAAAGGAGGGGTTACAGACATGACGAGGAAGAGGGGCGAAGTGCAGGTGAAGCAGTAGCGAGCCACACATCATTGCTGATGAAATGCAGGGCTAGGGTGTTAGACACAGCACGAGTTGCAGAGAAACAGGACATTCATACTGAGAAAAACCATGCAAGTGGAGGAGTCATGGTGCTGGGAAATGCGGGATCATGGCATAATCTGCAGTGTGCAGAGGTACAATAGGTGGAAAGGCAAAGAATGAAGCAATGAGAAACATTAGCTTCCATACAAGTTGCAGTCACAGCAGCGAAGAAATAGCAGATAAGCATGGAATGCCCAACCATGCAAAGTTACAAAGAGCAAATCAATAAGCAAGAAAGTAGGAGCACATGCCAAAAATAGTGAGGACAAAATAGGGAACATCCCCTCTGAGGCATATGATAGAGGTTCCTGGGAGCAACATGTCCCATTGCGGTTCCTGTCCTGGTGCTGGGAAAGTCCGAGATTGGGAACAAACAGGTCGTGCAGCCCAACGAATATAGCAGAGACCGTACCTTGACAGGGCATCTAGCCACATGATAGCAGGAAAGCATAAGGCGCACATGGACAGGAATAGGTAGTCGAGTGCACCAGGCGGTGAGGAAGAACCACAGTGTAGATAGAGAAATCGATCAAGTACAATTCCCACAGCAGACAAAGAAACCCACAAGAAGGAATGGCGCAAAGCAACAGACCCAAGAGCAGCGGAGACAGAGCCATACTGGGAGATGATGCCAGGAGGTGCAGCATCCAGCGGTTTGACGGTGAGCGCAGTGGGGTTGACATCGGATCCTGGAAGAGGAAGTGAAGAAGGAGCGGCAGCCCTGAAGGGAATGAGCCCAGAATGGAGGGACATACCATGGGAGCTGGCAACACAGGAAAAGAGCAACAAATGAGGTACAGGACAGGGGAAAGGAAAACAGAGACAACAGGGGAAACGGACACTTGACAGTAGGAGGAAGAAGCGAGAATAGGGGGGCAGGCTGAGTGGAGGAAACTGCAGTAGAAATGCAGGAAGGAGCAGGATGAGGAGAAGGTAGGTCACAGTAGGGAGGGAGCAATGCAGGGCAAAGGAACTGGAGCAGCTCGACAGGTGCGGTGGGGAAGCGCATTGGGGGGTGCGAACAGAGTGAGAGGAGTGCTCGAAAGTGCTGATGGGGTCAACAGAAGAAAGCAGCAGTAGTCGCAGGAAGAGAGAGAGAAGGCATGGAAAAACGCGCAGAAGAAGGTGAGGAGGGACAAATGGGCAGCTGGAGGTGTTGCAGAGAGAGAAGGGGAAAATGAAGCTGAATCCAGCAAGGTTGAGAAGAGCAGCGCCTCCGGTTGTAACGAAAAATGAATCCTGGTGAGGCCCAGGATGAGTGACCTTTTAAGCCCAATGAGGGAGTGACGTAGTTGCTCCACCCATCGAACCTCGGGCTTAAAGCCCTCCCATTTCCAGATTTGTGACCACCTCCCTAGAGTCTCCAGGTCCTCCTGGAGAGCCAACCTTCCCTCCTCCCCATCCACCACCACCGCCCCCAGCTTAGAGTCATCTGCAAAGAGGCTCATCCCGCTGCTGATACCACTTCTGATGTCCATGACACAGGCATTAAATAGGAGTGGACTCTGCACCGACCCCTGTGGGACCCCGCTTGTGACTAACCTGGAGGATGAGCCCCCCCCACCCTCAGCCTATGTACACGCCATGCCAGGCAGTTTCCTATCCACCTTCCCAGCCCCTCCCCACACCCGTACTCTCCAGCTTCACCAGTAGCCCATGATGTGGTACAGAGTCAAAAGCCCTGCTGAAGTCCAGAAAGAGGACATCCACTGGCCAGCCTGATCCATCACCCTTGTCACCCCCCTTCATAGAGCGCCACCAGATTTGTCCGGCATGATCTGCCATTAACAGTGCCGTGCTGGTGAATGTGTATATGACCCCATGCCCTCACCGCCCCCTCTATCCTTTCCATCTGGATGCTCTCCATTGCTTTGCCCACTACCAACGTGAGGCCAACCAGCCTATAGTTACCCAGCTCGTCTTGCTGGCCACCCTTCTAGATAGCACAATATGGGCTGTCCTCTAGTCCTGAGGTACCCACCCAGACTGCAGGGAGGAGTTAAAAAGATCTGCTAGGGGTGGCCAGGGTATCTGCCACGTCCCCCATAGGCCTTTTGCTGTCAGTGACTCAATTGAACCACCTGTGTCTTTCTCTACCACCACTTTTCTACACTCCCTTATCCCGCCATGTGTTAGCACCTCAAATAAGTGTGTCACAGCCTGTATTGTATGCATGCTTGGCTCACCCACCAGGAGACGTGACTAGTAGCTGCACTCCTGACAAACAGTTATAAATTAACCATCACCACACCCATTCCCAATGTTATCTGAGCTGACAGCATGACATCTCAATAAGTGCACCTGTCATGCTTAGTGCTCTGTCACCCTTATCCCCTGTAGTGTCCCATGACCCCTTTCACACTTAAAGAGCAGCTGATGCCATTAGGACAACTGTCACAAAACATATTATTTACACATAGTTCAGTTTGTATTTCTTATTAGTTCTGCTTTCAGTCTTACCATTACATATTACTGAGCCCACTTGCATGAAAAAGGGATCTTTGTTCCTGAAGAGTTTATCTGTTCCTGTTGTTTTCTCCCTACCTGCGGTCATAATGCTCTACTTGTGACATCACAATTACTCACATGGTAACTGATTGTGATGTCACAACAGAGGACTATGACACGAAGTTGGGAGTCAGCAAAAGAGGCAGATGAACTTAAGGGATATAGAGCATGTTTCCATTCAAAGTTATCACTAATACGTAATGGGGAGGAGAAGTCCACTGAATACATGAGGAATGCAAGCTGAAATGTACCAAAATATTATGTTTTTGAATGTCTTCTTTCAGGTGTCAGCTGCTCTTTAACATAGTAACATAGTAAAATGCAAGCATAGTATGCATATCTTTCTTTCGTGTCTGCTCGTTTGGTCATACCCCAACCTGGGAGCTGAATTTGCTGTCCCCCCAAACCCCCTCGGGCGTCTCAAGTCATATTCTGAGTTATTCCACCTGTACTGGATTTTAGCAGCACAATTCTACCCCTGCACCTGTGACAAGCCTCTCCAAACCCTCCACAGTCTCTGCCTTCACTATTCCCATGGGCAGCGCATTGTATGGTTACAAGACCATGTCAGTGAAGTACCACGTCCTTCTTTTACTCACTGAGTCTCACCCCCCTGTAGCTTCCACCACTGCCCTATAGTTCCCCCCCCTCTTTCCTTCTAAGCACCCAGAGTGAGCATCCTTTATTTAACCCTTTCATGTACTTGAATACCTATATCATGTCCCCCCGTCTCTCTTCTAGTCGCTCCCCATAGGCCATTTCACACAGGCACCTGATCATTTTGGTTGACAACCTCTGTACCCTTTTCTGGACTGCAATGTCACTTTGTAAGTGCGTCCTCCAAAACTACACACAGTACTCGATGTGTGTCCTAAACAAGTAGGCGTACAGAGGAATTATCACTGACCTCTGTCTTGAGGTAATCATCATAGCGATGCACCACAACATCATTTTGGCTTTGGCCCTTGCCCTCTTGCAAGTCTCAGAGTTTATTTTCACATCCACCAGCATCCCCCCCCATCCCTCTCAGCCATCGAGGCTTAAAGCATTACCCTCACCCCCCCAAGGTATACAGTTGGCACTGGTTTCCATCACTGAGGTGCACAACCCTTCATTTCCCTGCACTGAACCTGAGCTCCACTTCCTTGAGCACCACTCCAGAGCATTTGGGCCTTGGACTGACCCCCCTCAACAACGATCATTGGTGTACTTTCACAGACCTAATTTCCTATCCATCTTATCATCCGTTTCACCACCCTCATTTCACCAAGCTTATCGAACAGGTCCCCCTGAGGAACTGAGTGAAATGCCTTGCTGACGGCAAGAAAGAGAGCAGCCACCGGCCTGACCTTGTCCACGGTACTCATCACCCAATCATAGAATTCCACAAGGTTTGTGTGACACGATTTTCCCTGAACAAAGCCATGCTGTCGATTGTCCATGTACCCCTAATTCTCCAGTAGCCCACCCCACAGCCTCTCTTTCATGATACCCTCCATCACCTTGCCCACCACCGATGTCAGGCTGATGTGCCTGTAGTTCCCTGCCTCCTCTCTTGATCCTCCCTCATGCATAGGCACAATATGTGCCACCCTCCAGTCCTGTGGCACCTAGCATGTCATGAGAGAGATGTTGAAAAATGTGTCAGGTGTTCCACCAGGCCATCCGGCAGCTCCCTCAGTACCATGTGATGTAAGTCATCTGGCTCTTGTGCTGTACCCATCCAAAGGCACCCAAGGGTTTACCTCACTCTCTGAAATGGGATATCCACCTCCACTTCCTCTCCCTTTGCCCACTGTTGTGCTTTCTTACATCCTGATGTTGATGTCACCCCCTTCCTACACCTGCCTGTGGTCCTGATCGTTAATGGGCCTGCCCTTACTCACTTTCACTGTCTCCTCCCTATGATGATGCTGACCCCTCATTCTTCCTTGTAAAAACTGAGTCAAAGTAGTCATTTAGTACCTTTTCCAGCTCCCCAGGGTCCTGTGCCCATCCCTCCCGTGTTATAATACTGCTAATCTGCCCCTTCAACTTCCTTTTTTTCAACAAAATGTATCTAAAGAACCCCTAGTTCACCCTCCTGATTTACCTGGCCATCTCCTGCTCCTTCCTTGCCTTATCTGACCTCACCTTGGTAGTGACCCTTCTGTCCATCAGCTCAGACCCTTTTAGCTCCTTGAGCATTTGAAGCACTTATTAGCACTCTTCTTTTCCCGGGCCACATCCTGAAATGCCAGGGTCCACCCACATGGTTTGCTGGCAATACCACATTTGCGACACAGTCTTGCACAGATCTTGGTAGCGTCCTGCAGACCACGTTCTAATGATTTCCAATGTACTGTCAACGTACATGTCTGTCCTTATCACATCCAAATGATCCTTGATGATTATTTCCATCCACTTGAAGTCCGTCCCCTGAAGTGAAGTACCACCAGCTTTCTGCTGTCTTACTCCACTCCCCCCCCCCATAGGCACAGGTAGAAGCAGACCATGTCATGATCAGTGTATGCTGAAATAGTATTTATGCTTTCTTTCAGAAAGTACAGATACACTGCATACTGTCAACTAGTGAGATGGTGCTGGGGGTAGCTCGGCAAGGACGTTCGGGTCACAGTACCAGCGTGTGCATTGCAGAAGATCAGAGACACATACCCCAGTGAGCCTGCTGTGGCATACACCCATTTTAAACCAGAAAGAATAATACCGCCCTGAATGTGTTCAACCAGTATTCAACTCTACCAAGTAATGTTGCTCATGTTACGTTTCTGTTATGAGTTTAAAAATAGCTATCATTGATGTGCTTACCATCACATCGTTTATACTGCGTGTTGAACAAAAAAGGCAAATCCTGTTAACTGTCCATGCATTTTTATATTGCCAGGAATGAATGACAACTGACTTGAACATATGTTCTTGACTGGCAACTATTAACCTTGTGAGTGTCATTCCTTCACATTAATTTCTTTAGTGATGACAGACAATAGATGGCATGACAGAAAAGGTAATACTGAAAAGTCTGATAACTTGCTTCCACTACTAGGAACATACATAACAAATACACCATCAATCAGTACTGACTGTTACTGTCTTACATTGATGTTGTGATGACCTTCGAAAAAGACAAAACTTTCAATCACAAGGAGTAAGCCACAGGTATTAGACCCTTGACAATATGAAATGTTTCGGCACTACATGCAACGCATGGTACATGCAGCCACCATTGAGCCATTAAACAAATTTGTACAACAGTCTTGGACAGGTGAAACAAATGTGTAATATTTTAAAATTAACAGCAATGAACTCTTAACATATTATTTGTCGTTGCTCTGACAACAGACACTCATTGGTTTGGTGCATCACTTATTGTTATGCAGCATCACCCATTGTGTGGGCTGTACAACACATCTGTACCGCACTCCTGATGTACACCAAAATGGTCACACTGGGTCCACAGTACATTTGTTTGTAAACAACCCATTTGCAAACACAAGTAACAGCTGGACTATACACAATGTTTACTGTCCTATTGTTTCACCATGTGATTTTACGCACATATGTACTTCACCATGACTGCTATTTATACCAAGTTAAAGCATCTTACAAACTGTGCCTTTGCGGTCTCTCTGTCAATGTCACTGTAAGCTGCTGTCAAAGGAGGGTGGATCTCAACAGAGTTAACCAAGTTCTTCAATACTTCTCTTCCCTCGGATGTTGATATAGCTCAGATGACTGACACCACCAGTTGGTGACTGTACCCTGTCAAGGAAGTGAAATGACATGTTAATGTTGTCTCCATAAAACCACAATTTCACATGTTTTCTCCAGCCTCACGAAAGGGCTTTCCCAGGCCACGGTGACCCGGCCCTCACCCCAGGAAGCACCCCTGGAGTGGGGACGCTGAAGACTACTGTCATGGCAGGAGGGTCGGGCAGTGGGTCTGGCTGATATGTGGTAGCCAGTGATTTTTGTTATTGAATTCCCTATGGAGCTAGGACGTGCAATGATGCTAGGGGCTCAGCGTCTGTCCTAGCTCCACCACACATTGTGGTGCGGCGCCTTCTCCCTCAGCCTCCACCAGAGTGTAACCGATGCCAGCAGTCTTGAAGCACCCCTCCCCAGAGAAGGAGAGCAGTCCTCTGGAAACTCAATCCTTCTCCGTCGCAGCCAACCCCTAATAGCCAGTGACCGTTCCCAAACATGGGTCTCCGGCGTGGCGCGAGGTGTGGCATCCAGTGCCTCAACCTTCAGTGCCACTGGGACGGCTACCACAAATACATATGAACAGACTGATAAGACAGAATAAGAAGGCCATTTGCCTTATCGAGTCCTCTCATACTGCAGGGTCCACAGTGCAACATACTGTTACTGACTTCCATTGACATGCTTCCCAAATTACCTACCCATGATCCTTACCTTCACCATCTGCTTATCTAACAATGTCTTAAACCAGCACAGTGTCCTACAACAGTTGAGGTCTTCAGGCAACACAAAACAACTGTTCACCAGCCTGTATCTGAATAACTGTTTTGTGATCTCCCTCAGAAATCACACACCATACCGCGTACGATTGTGCACCCTACTATTGCTGTATCAACACATCTTACACAGAATGTCATTGTCAACTTTATTTATCCATCTGGACTACTTTAAGGTCACCGGCATGTCCCATCTCTGTCCCCCGTCTTACATTGACAACATGTTCAGTTCCCATCAACCTGTCCTGGTGTGCCTTACACACTTAACACACTATGAGCTCTGTAACTCTCCCATGGACCTTCTCCAACATGCTAAATGTATTTTTTTCAGTTGTTGTCACCATTACTGAACTACGTACTCTACATGCGGCTTTACCCCTCACCTGTACAAGGTCAGTATGACCTCATCTGTCTTACTACTAATCCCAATAGGTATACATCCAAGCATATTCTTCTCCTTTGCTGTTGCTTTCTTGCACTGCGTGTACTGCTTCTGGTCAGTAGTCGTCATCAATGCACGGTCATTATCCTCCTCTGATGCAGATGGTAACAGTGGATCCAGGTAGTACTATGTTCTGTGCTTCCTGACTTCAATATGCATACCATTATATTTCCTGTCATTGAACACAAGCTGATACATTATGGACCACCTCCCCACGTTTTCCACATCTTACTGTATTCATTCAGCAGTGTCACGCACAGCTTGCTGTACAATGGAAATTGGTACAGTTTCCCCTTAAAGCAATCCCAGAAGTCATTGATGAAGACCGTGAAGCACAATGCCCAAAGCACCAATCAATGCTGGACACCACAGGTTACCACTACAGTTCAAGATAACCGCACCGCAACAATACTGTTGGCTGAGCATGTTACTCTGTGTCACGCACGGCATCATAGTAACAAGTCAGTGTACATCACCAGAGCTTAGGTATGTTGAGATGTCATTCAGTGCATGACCAAAAAAACATTGTATGTCTTTTATAGCTCGTGCAATTCCTTTTATGAATTAGCAAAAACTGGAGCTATGAACAGCAGACATACGTACCACAGGTTGCGTGTAGTTTCATCTTGTGCACAGAAGGCTCTTCCTTTTTGGCTTTGCTGAAATACACCTCCAACTTTTCTTTTCCCAGATGATCCATCGACAACGGTCTGCAGCTGTTCTCACTGTAATGCAGATCCGCAAAAATTAGCCTGTAGTTGTTTAAAAAATACATGCCATTAAAAGATGACTGTGTGATGACAGGGGAAGGAAACAACTCCTGGTGGGGGACTCCATTGTTAGTACTGTAGAGCTGGGCAAGTGATGGGAGTGGGCGGTAAGGTGCCTGCCTGGCAGCATGACTGTGAGGGTCAGGGAGCCAATCCTCAGGATCGTGGTAGCAGCTGCACGGGAGAGTGTGCTGGATCTCATTGTCCACCTAGAAACAAATGACCTAGCTGGGAAAGTGATCACAGCAGTGCATGAGTTTGTCGAGGTGAGAAGGGTGTTACACAGGTAGCACACACTGTAGCCTTCTCGGAGGTGCTGCCTCTCTATCATTTTGTTTAGGCTATGGTGATCCGCATGATGGGATTCAATCATTGTTTAAAAAAGTGGTGCAAATCTCAGGTTTTTGACTTCAGTGGGGACTGGTGCTCCACTGGGATGGATGCAGGCCTGTTGTGGCGCGATGATCTGCATTGGTCCAGGAGGGGAACCGGGTCCTAGGTGATAGTTTGAAATGCTTTCTTGGCAAGCATTTAAAGTAGCCCGTGGGGAATCACTGAAAAGGAGATGGGACATTGTAGGCCCAAACCACTAACAAAATCCCTTCAGGAAATATAAGGGAACACAGCGGGATGAAGATAGGGAGGCATACCAAACTGCCCTAAGGAAAGCGGGGAAGGCACTAAGGCAGGCAAAGTCCCAAACTGAGGAAACACTAGCACAAACAGTAAAAGAAGGTGACAAGACTTTCTATAGATACATTAGTGAAAGGAAAAAGTCCAGAGGGGGTATTGCTAAGCTCAAAGGAGAAAAGGGTGTGTATGAGAAAGAGGACCCTGAAAAAGCATCTATCCTAAATAGATACTTTATCTCAGTATTTACTGAAGAGAAGGTAGGGCAGGGCCCACAGCTCAGCACCTTGGACACGGGGAGGGAGGTGAGCACTACTCCCTTCACAAAAGAAAGGGTCCTACAAGAGCTTGCTAAGCTCAGGGTGGACAAGGCAATGGGACCTGATGGCATACATCCCAGGGTACTAAAGGAGCTAAGGGTGGAACTAGCAGAGCCATTAGCAGAACTGTCTAGTGAGTCTCTGAGCATGGGAGAGGTCCCAGAAGACTGGAGAAGGGCTCATGTGATCCCGCTCCACAAGAGTGATAGCAGGGAGGAGGCAGGGAACTACAGACCAGTCAGTCTTACCTCAGTAGTGGGCAAGATTATGGAGGCACTCCTTAGGGAAAGGATAGTGCAACACCTGGAATCCATAGGGGTACAGGATCCAAGACAGCATGGGTTTACAAAGGAAGGTCCTGTCAAACTAATCTCATAGATTTCTTTGACTGGGGCAACCAAGTGGTGGACCAAGAGGGAGCAGCTGATGTCACCTACCTTGACTTCAGCAAAGCTTTCAACTGTTCCACATAGAAGATTGATAAATAAGCTGGGTAGGCTCGAGTGGGTCAGAAGTTGGTCAACTGGGTGGCAAACTGGTTGATGGGCAGAAAACAGAGAGTGGTGGTAAATGGTATACAGTCAGAAGAGATGCAAGTCACAAGTGGAGTACCTCAGGGATCAGTCCTGGGGCCAGTCCTCTTCAATATCTTCATCAGTGACATTGCAGATGGACTAGAGGGTAAGGCTTGTCTGTTTGCAGATGACACCAAGATCTGCAACAGAGTAGATGATCCAGATGGTGGGTAGAATGAGAAGAGATCTGGATAAACTAGCAAAATGGTCGGAAGAGTGGCAACTGGGATTTAATGCAAAGAAGTGCAAGATCATGCACATAGGGAAGAGAAACCTGAAGCTACCTATAGGCTGGGAGGGAGTTGCTGGCAGTCACAAAGGAAGAAGAGACTTGGGCATCATCATCACCAATGACCTGAAATCATCCAAGCAGACCTCTAAAAGCAGTAGGTAAGCTAAGGGAATGTTAGGGTGTATTAGTAGGGTATCACAGAGTCGTAAGAGGAGGGAGGTAACAATCTCTTTACAAGACACTGGTTAGGCCCCCATCTGGAGTACTGCGTGCAGTACTGGAGGCCACACCTTCACAAGGACATTAACCAAATTGAGGCAGTCAAGAGAAGGGCAACCAAAATGGTGCAGGGACTACATCAGAAGACATATGAGAACAGATTAATGGAGCTCAATATTTATACCCTAGAGCAAAGGAGGGAGAGAGGTGATATGATCAAAACATTCAAACCACCTTAAGGGCATTAACAAGGTGAAATAGTCCAACATGTTTCAATACAAGAAAAATAGCAGGACAAGAGGACACAGCATGAGATTAGAGAGAGGCCGATTAAGGGGTAATGTGAGGAAGTTCTTTTTCACAGAAAGGGTGGTGGATGCATGGAACGGCCTACCTCAGGAAGTGGTGGCTATGAATACAGTGCAGGGCTTCAAACAGGCATGGGATAGGCATAAGGGAGCAATACAGATGAGTATGAATAGATAGGCCACTGATCGCAAAGGACGATGGCACATTTATAAGGTAGAAAAAGAAATGGGCAGACTGGATGGGCCTTGCAGCCCTTATCTGCCATCAACTTCTATGTTTCTAAAATCATGGTGCTTAGTAAGTTCAACCTAAAAATAGAGAAGATAATAGGGATAAGATCCAGTGTACATGGAGACAAAGACAAAGACAAAGGCAGTAAGCAACAGTGGTTGGTCGAAAACTGGTGAGGACATGAAAAAATGGAGGGTGATGAGTAACAATGGCTGTAGTGTAGGTAACATGCTCCCTTAGCTGATGGCCTTGATGGAATAAGGGATGGCTTGATATAGTGGCACTCACAGAAACGTGGTACACAGATAACAATGACTGTAATGTCAACATACCAGGGTACAAAATGTTCAGAAGGGTCAGGGAGGGCAGAAGACGAGGAGGCGTAGCTTTCCATGTTAGGGAACTGATGAAAGCAATGGAACTAAAGGGTACACAGGGAGGAGAGGAGCACTGTGGGTCAACCTGGAGACTGGAAATGGCACAACAATCCACACAGGGGTTGTATACAGAACCCCGTGTCAGGGTGATCAAATGGAACACTACATGATAGAAGGCATCCTTAGGATGGCACAGAAAAGGGAGGTATTGCTGATGAGAGACCTGAATATGCCACATGTCAAGTGGACCACCTTTGTTGCAGCTACATCCAAAAGCAGGGCCATTCTCGATGCCCTACAGGGGCCATGTCTCAGGTAGCTACTATTGTACCCCACTCGGAGGGAGCAATGTTAGACGTGTTACTCTGAAAAGGAGTGGAAGAGAGGATCTCAGATCTAGAACTGGGTATCCATCTGGGAACAAGCGACCGCTAAATAGTGTGGTTCATCATAAGATCTGCTGTTGAGTCAAGCCATACAAAAGTGAAAGTACTGGACTTGATGGAGGGAGAGGATACATCATCTGGGATACAGCCGTCTTCTCTGCATAGAGGGACTGAGTCTTGATGGATGTTGTTACAGACACCATTGAGATAGTTGGGGGGGGCCGCAGTGAAACCCTACAGAGTAGTCTGTGTTGCATGTCAGTTGACAAAATGATAGCCATGCACTGCGTCATTCAAGTCCACATTACAAGGGATGTAACTAGGTATACAGGCTGGTTCCATGGGGCCAACATTACAGAAGGAACATTATATTATGAGATATAGCAGTCTGTACTGGTGGGATGGCCGGAGGGTGGGGTAGCAGGCGGATGTGACAGACACATGCGCAGTGTGTGAGACAGATTCAGGTATGAGGTACAGCCTTTGGTTGCAGCGGATGTTAGATACTTTGCACAAATGGTCTGTGGTGAGAAAGAATGTGCCCCAACAAGTAAAACAACATCCATATAATGACAGGACAGCCATCGTCCAAACACTAAATCCTTTATCAATTTTTTTTCAGCATTCTACACCTTGACCATTGCCCACAGAACATCCATGCACCCAGCCCCCCACCACAGACTGACTTACAAGAAACAACCTTTGTCAGTTACCTGATAATGGCCATCGTAGTGGAATAGAGATGTCTTAGCCCTCGTCATGGCCACATTACACTGGCCACAACATGCGGACATGCAAGGCAGTGTGTAGCACAGCCTGTAATGGTCAGACGGTCATGGCCTGCCAGACTTTCATCTGGTGATGTACCATGGACGGGGACAGACACAGACAAGTGGCGTACAGCACAAAATCACTATGCAGCATGTCGAGTATGGTCAATACTTCTTCCACTGCCTGTGCATGCAAATTCCGTGACCATTCATGAACATGTTGTGTTGTACTGACAAGCCGTAATGTAAGCACTGTGATGGATTGCTGTGTCAGACACTCGAATCATTGTCTCACAGTGTGGCACCCTGTGACATGACCTGTGTCACAAACTCTGCTGTTTGGTACTGCAGAGAAGTTAGGCAGATGCCTGATGTACCATCATTCAAAGATGTTCAGTAGCACAGCATGATTTTTAAAAGGAGAATGAAACATTTACCGGACATGCATTCCGTCAAATGAGAATGCTGTATGTTTAGGAGCAAACAGTAGGATAGTACTATGGAATGCCTCCACAGTGGATGTCTGATGATGTGGAGACAGTCTTGATATGTCCTTCAGCAGCTGAGGGTTTTCAAGAAGGGAAACTAGCCTCTCAGTTAATGCCTCAGTTAAGAAAGTGGAGAAAACAAAATGACTGTATTGAGCACAGACATCGCAGTACAGCAAATCTTAAAACAGCTCTGCATATGTAACACGACATGGTACTCTGTTAATACGTAACTGAAACTGTTTCCCTTTCATGCTATCAACCTCTAAAGTATTGCAAGAAACCCAATGACACCATCCATAGAAAGTTTTAAAGACAGTCAGACTGTGAAAATTTGGTGAATTGTAGAATGGACAGCAAGATACTGTGTGCAATACTTACTTGGACTCAGCCACTTCTTTTTTGCTTCCCTTCCCTTCCCTCCAGTGGTCCATGCGCACAAGTGGGGTACACATCACTGTGGCCGCTGTGAATGTTCTGTATGTGCTGTATCATGCTGTTCCACTTTCCTTCAATAACCTCTTTATTGCTGTCTGGTGTTGTGCCAGTCACCCAGTAAACATGGTTGTTTATTGTTTTGTTCATGGATTGATGGCATCCATGCTGCATTGTTTGGACAATGCTTCCACTTTTTTCCGGAGCCCTACGCATAAAGGTAGTGAATGGTGGTAGTTAATATTGACATATAACACTGTAACACTTTACAGTCAATCAATGAAAAATGTTAAGACGGCTACCATCAGAACCACAGTATAAACAGAAGTACAAGTAGAATAATAAACAGTGGATAAATCATAACATCAACATTGTCAACATCATGCTTTATTTTTCAGGTTGTCACTATATCCCCCTCATGTTTGGCACACATCCGCATGACATCCAGGTGCATCACCCGCTCCAATACAGGTCATCACCACAGCGACACACACACGGTTTGACTATCCCTAGCGAGTATGCTTCTAGCTACCCTTAATGACCCGCAGGAGACGGATCACATACACTGGGGCAACACCGTTGGACCCAGGACGTGCATCCCAGGACGGACATGGAGGCATGCGCCTGTGCTTTTTAACTTGTTCTGTTTTACACCAAAGAACTGGGGCATGCAATGATACCTGCAGAGCAGATCATGTACACGTACAGCACGCACTGGATACAAGCGTCTTCACCAGCTCAATCCTTGCCCACAGCATGGCATCCTGTCCCACAGCATGCAGTAGGGAGATGTAGATGAAAGACTGCTTCAGACCACCCTCCATGGAGAAAGACAGAAGGATAAGTGAATTAGAACAAGAAGGGTTTGAAACATTATGAATGGAAGTAAAGTTACCCAGATTACCTAGAAACTACAGACCCTTATTTGTCGGAGGTTTCTGTCATCCTCCCTCAAATAACAACCATAAAATGATTAAACTTCGAAATTGGTGTATTGATAGGATTTTGGAAAGGCATCCAATTAGTGGGATAATACATATGGGAGATACAGATCATTTACCTGCATCAAAAGTAATGCAGGGGAGAAATTTGAGGCAGGTGATAATAGAAGGTACAAGGGGGAAAAGTATATTAGATGTGGGTATTACAAACTTCAGATTGGTATGGGATACCAATGATTGCACCGCCTATCAGTTTATTTGACCATAAAGTGGTAGTTATGACATTAAGTGCGAAGGGTTGCAAAAAACAAAGAAATCAGAGACAGATGTTTCTGAGCAGAAAATGGAACAAGGGTAGGAAAGAAAGAATGTTCGACTCAATGGCTTGTGAATTGGATCCTGAATAGTTTAAATTAGAGTCAGCTGATACTTGCTGGGGTAAGGTGACTGATACATTGCAGAACATTATGGATAGAACTGCACCTGCGTGTGAAGTGGTGTTGATGAGTGGGGACAAGCCTTGGGTAAATGAGGAATTTAAAGAGTTGATAAAAAAGACAGGGAGGCAGTATAGCGCAGTGGTTTAAGGCTCTGAGCTGCAAATCTGGTGACATCCAGCAGACCAGAGCTGGGTTTGAATCCCATAGCTTCCTCTTGCATATTGTGTGACCCTGAGCAAGTCACTTAACTTCCCTGTGCTCCCAGGTCGCTCCTGTAAAAAAGCTTTCAGCTTAGTGTCCTACTCCTGGTTAAACAAGTAAAAAAAAAAAAAGACAGGTAGCTTTTAGGCTAGGAAGGATAGATGAATATAATCAGCTGAGAAACAAAATAAATAGGATGGGGAAAAGGATGAAAAAGACATATTATACCAAAAAAGAAAATGGATTAAGAAAGTCTGATCCAAAAAAATGGTGGAATACAACAAAGGGTATTTTGCAAAATAATAAACCAGTGGAACAGGTAGGAAAATGGGGAGAAAACTGGGGTTTTGAAGGAGGGGAAAAGGGCAGTCAGTTTGTCCAGGAACTAAATAGAACATTGTGTGATGTTAGTAGAGGCCTTAAACCTCTTTAGAAGATACTGGAGAAGGGGAACTATGGGACATGCCGGACAAATATCTAGTTTCAGTGGAGGAAATTGCTAAAGCCTTAAAACAATTAAAACATCAATAAGGCTATAGGCCCAGACAACATACCGAACTGGATATGGTGGGAGGGAGGGAGTTCATTTGGTTGCACCATGGGTATTTAATATTTTTAATAAATCAGTTTTGATGGGAAATGACCAAGACAATGGCAACAAGCACACGTTTTGCCCTTCTCTAATGTTACTGTGCCATGTAGACATAGAAACATAGAAGTTGACAGCAGATAAGGACCGCAAGGCCCATCCAGTCTGCCCATTTCTTTTTCTACCTTATAAATGTGCCATTGGCCTTTGCTCTGTCAGTGGCCTATCTATTCATACTCATTTGTATTGCTCCCTTATGCCTATCCCATGCCTGTTTGAAGCCCTGCACTGTATTCATAGCCACCACTTCTTGAGGTAGGCCATTCCATGCATCCACCACCCTTTCTGTGAAAAAGAATTTCCTCACATTCCCCCTTAATCAGCCCCCCTCTAATCTCATGCTGTGTCCTCTTGTCCTGCTATTTTTCTTATAGTTAAACATGTTAGACTCTTTCACCTTGTTAATGCCCTTAAGGTGTTTGAATGCCTCGATCATATCACCTCTCTCCCTCCTTTGCTCAAGGGTATACATATTGAGCTCTGTTAATCTGTCTTCCTATGTCTTCTGATGCAGTCCCTGCACCATTTTGGTTGCCCTTCTCTGGACTGCCTCAATTTGGTTAATGTCCTTGTGAAGGTGTGGCCTCCAATACTGCACGCAGTACTCCAGATGGGGCCTAACCAGTGTCTTGTAAAGAGGGATTATTACCTCCCTCTTACGACTTGTGATACCCTACTAATACACCCTAACACCCTCCTAGCCTTACCTACTGCTTTAGAGGTCTGCTTGGATGATTTCAGGTCATCAGTGATGATGATGCCCAAGTCTCTTTCTTCCTTTGTGACTGCTAGCAACTCCCCTCCCAGCCTATAGGTGGCTTCAGGGTTTCTCTTCCCTATGTGCATGATCTTGCACTTCTTTGCATTAAATCCCAGTTGCCACTCTTCTGACCATTTTGCTAGTTTATCCAGATCTCTTCTCATTCTGCCCACCCCATCTGGATCATCTACTCTGTTGCAGATCTTGGTGTCATCTGCAAACAGACAAGCCTTACCCTCTAGTCCATCTGCAAGGTCACTAATGAAGATGTTGAAGAGGACTGGCCCCAGGACTGATCCCTGAGGTACCCACTTGTGACTTGCATCTCTTCTGACTGTATACCATTTACCACCACTCTCTGTTTTCTGCCCGTCAACCAGTTTGCCACCCAGTTGACCAACTCTGACCCACCCGAGCCTACCAGCTTATTTATCAATCTTCTATATGGAACAGTGTCAAAAGCTTTGCTGAAGTCAAGGTCGGCGACATCAACTGCTCCCCCTTGGTCCACCACTCTGGCTACCCAGTCAAAGAAATCTATGAGATTAGTTTGACAGGACCTTCCTTTTGTAAACCCATGCTGTCTTGGATCCTGTGCCCCTATGGATTCCAGGTGTTGCACTATCCTTTCCTTAAGGAGTGCCTCCATAATCTTGCTCACTACTGAGGTAAGACTGACTGGTCTGTAGTTCCTTGCCTCTTCCCTGCTACCACTCTTGTGGAGCAGGATCACATGAGCCCTTCTCCAGTCTTCTGGGACCTCTCCTGTGCTCAGAGACTCACTAAACAGTTCTGCTAATGGCTCTGCTAATTCCACCTTTAGCTCCTTAAGTACCCTGGGAGGTATGCCATCAGGTCCCATTGCCTTATCCACCCTGAGTTTAGCAAGCTCTTGTAGGACCCTTTCTTTTGTGAAGGGAGTAGTGCTCACCTCCCTTCCCCCTCTGTCCATGGTGCTGAGCTGTGGGGGCCTTGCCCTACCTTCTCTTCAGTAAATACTGAGCAAAGTATCTATTTAGGATAGATGCTTTTACATGGTCCTCCTCTCACATGCTCCCTTTTCTCCATTAGCTTAGCAATACCCCTCTGGACTTTCTCCTTTCACTAATGTATCTATAGAAAGTCTTGTCACCTTCTTTACTGTTCATGCTAGTGTTTCCTCAGTTTGGGACTTGCCTGCCTTACTGCCTTCCCTGCTTTCCTTAGGGCAGTTTGGTATGCCTCCCTATCTTCATCCGCTGTGTTCCCTTATATTTCCTGAAGGCCAGCCTTTTGGCTCTGACCTTTTCTGCTACTGTATTCAAGAACCAAAGTGGTTTCCTTCTTCTTTTGCACTTCCTTTTCTGTCTAACACAATGGGATGTTGCTTCAAGTATTGCAACCTTAATGCTTGCCCACTTTGCCTGTACCCCCTCACTTGTGTTTCTTTTTGCCAGGGCTAGCTTAACTCTGTTGGCCATCTTATCAAAGTCAGCTCCTCTGAAGTCCCATATTTTTGCCTTGGAATGGGATGATTTAGATGTAGTAGAAATTGAACCATACCATGTGATGGTCACTGGCCCCAGGTGACCTACCTGAGATCTGTGATCCCTTCCCTGTTAGTCAGTACTAGATCTAGGATAGCCCTGTCTCTTGTGGGTTGTTGTACCAGTTGTTTGAGGCCCTCCCCCTGCAGGGAATCCACTATGTGTCTAGTTCTGGCAGATATTCCTGCTGGTATTGACCAATTTGTATCCGGCATGTAGAAGTCTCCCATTATCAGAACCTCCCCTTTAGCTGTCATGTTTTGTATGTCTTCTAACAGTAATGTATCTATGTTCTCCCCCGGTCTGAGGGTCTGTAGACAACCCCAGTTCTTATGGCTGTCCCATTTCCTGTTTCCAGGGTGACCCACAGTTCTTCTGGCTCCTTATGTGTAGTCTGAATTTCTGTAGCTTTGATATTTTCATTGACATACAGGGCCACTCCTCCCCCCCTTTTTGCACCTCGGTCTCTTCTGAACAATACATAGCCAGGTACTGAAGTCTCCCAAGTGTGGCTACTGGTAAACCACATCTCACTAATTGCTACTATGTCCAGTTTAGCCTCTGACATTATTGCCTGCAGGTCTGGGATCTTATTTCCCAGGCTGTGAGCATTTGTATACATGATTTTCCATTGGTCAGATTTCAGTGTGTTAGTTGTTGGGTGAGGTTTGGCATTACCCTTGTGCGTCGTATGGGGAGACAAACCTTTTTTCTTACCTGGTGATGCAAATGAACTGCAAACATGCTGAATCCCTGTTTGACCACTAGCTGAGGGGGGAGGGGTGTTCTTCCCATTCGATGCATGGGGTGCTGCACCCCTCTCCCCATTTGCTAGTTTAAATATTCTGCAAAGACGTCAAACTTCTGCCCCAATGCACTGACTCCCTCCTTAGTCAGATGCAGTCCATCAAATTTAAAGAACTTTCGCTCCCAGAAATGTGACGTAAAGAAGGGTTTTAGATCTGTTTCTTTAACAGGTGTAGTATCAAAACTGTGTGAGGAATTTGTTACAAAGCGGCTAATGAATATTGTGTATGAAAAAATTGACCCAAATCAATTTGAATCTATAAAAGGGAGTTCAACAACCTTAGCTTTGTTAAAATTTCAAGAACGCTGAATGAAATCATGGGAAAATGGGGATTTAGTACGAGCAGTGTTGGCTGATTATAGAAAGGCATTTGTTTGAATTGACCATGAAACATTAATACAAGAACTGCAGAAGCTAGATATTCCAGCTTGTATTATAAGGTGGATTTATGAATTTTTTTAGAAGGCAGGTCACAGTGGATTGAAAAAGAGGGATTTAGGTCAGATATAGGGTATTTGAATGGGGGTGTCCCACAAGGTACAAAATTGGGACCATTGTTCCTTGTAATGATAAATTATTTGAAAACTAAGGGACTTTGTATTAAATACTTGGATGATACCTCAGTAATTGATAGGTTTACTGAGGCTAGGCAAAGTACTATGCAGGATGAGTTAAAAGAAATTGAGGCATGGATGAGACTAAACAAGATGCAGACAAATCCGAAAAAAACACAGGGAACTAGATTTGAGAGAACAAATAAAGTAGCATTACCCCTTTTAGCATTTGGAAGTGCCACAGCTGCAGTGGTTGAGAGTGTCAAATTGTTAGGCATAAAAAGTCCACAGGATTTTGGATGGAAAGAACAGGTGGAAGGGATGTTAAGTAAAGGAAATTCAAGAGCATATTTTTTAACAATGTTAAAAATAGCTGGCGTGAGTCAGGATGACTTGGTATATTTTTATTGTACTGTGGTTAGACCAATATTAATATATGGTTCAGAGGTGTGGAATGCAGGTCTAACAAAGACTGAAAGTAAAGAGTTGGAAAGGATACAAAAGAGAACTGTCAGTATAATTCTGGGGAATGATATTTCTTATGTAGAAGCGTTAAAAGGTGTAATTTGGTAAGGTTGGATGAAGGGAGAAAAGAAATGTCAAGGAAATTATTTAGGGATATTTCGATGTGCTTATGCAACGGAATGAGATACTAGATAATGCTTGTGTAACCTAAGTTTTTCTTTGTGGCTTTCCACCTGTCTATCCATGGGATATACCACCCTGTAGGAGTATGACGCAAGGAATCCTAGAGGAAGGTTCCCCCCTACAGGTGCCAGGAATTAATGCATCGTCTAAAGGTAGAGTAGGAAGAAGCCCAAAAAGAATACCTAAAGATGTCAAGTATTGAAGAGGCAAGGATGATGAATAATTTCTGTGAAGAGAAGGGCTAACTTCCTAAGGAGAGAGGGGAAAGCTGGGGCCACCATCTGCCTCCATCCAACAGCAGAACCTAACTAACTAACTAATGAGAAGAAAGCACTAACTCTAACTAATATTATGACCACTGGCACGGAAGAGAGGGAAAACCACCTTTCAGGAGGAAATCTCTGGGGATCCAAGGCATAGGTCACCTTCCCTCCAGGCTGACGACGTTGGATTTGAGGATGTATGTCAGTAAACAGTATGGTTCATAGATGAGGGATATAAGTAGGGAGGATGACTATGGAATAGGGAAAAACCCCAAAGAAACACAGAGAATAAGGAACATGAGCAGACACTGAGGTTGAAAAGGCATGCTTGGTTATGCGATGTAAATGATTAGACTACACGATTAGACCCTGAGGTTGTAGTCGATGAGGTTGTATGGAATTCAATGATAGGAATGTTCAAGTAAGCAATGTAAATAGATAAACCTTGTGTTAACGCTGAGTGAATGACTAGATTTATGAACTCAATATGACTGGAGTAATGAAAGCAATACATGCGGCAGAATGGCCGCATCTGATAGGTGGTATAGGAGTTATAGTAGGTACGCCCAAAAAGAATATCAATAGCAGGCCACTAGTGGAGGGAATCCTGGATAGCCAGTGAGGAATTGGAAGAGGAGGAGACAGGAATGAACTTGAATGAACATGTACGAAGGTAAAGGAAGTAGGCTCTGCGAAAGGAGGTAGACTCAGAGGCCAAGAAGGGAGATCTGGGAACCAGAGGCAAGTCAGGTGGAGTGATAGAGGATCAAAACTGGACTAGGTATGATGAAGAGTGAGCAAAATTGGATCCTGTATGATGAGGAGTGAAGTTAAGAGCGGAGAGATGCCATGATTGCTGGCACTAAAAAGGGGCTAGGACAAGGAAGATAAAATTAGGAAACGGATGAGGTATGATGCTGGATTGAAGCCATGGAGGCTGGTACAGGAAAGCGAGCTACAAAAGGACAAAGGACAGAGGGAGGTCAATGGGGTAGCATGGGACCCAGCAGATACAGGATGAGAATGGAAGTAAGGAGGGCTGCTATGAGAACTGCAGTAGGGCGAGTCGGAGTAGGTGACATAAGATCCATGATAGGTATGCCCAAAAGAAATGTCAAGGGCAAGGAAGGACGAGGAGGCAGAGCAGAAGAATTGTGACAACAACAGGCTTCTTGGAGTGCCAGCCGGCCCAGCAAAAGTAGCATCAGGCATGAGAAGATTGAATACGAGTACAGAAATGCAGGTGTTTTCACAATAGGTCCATCTAATTGGATGCAGGAGGACATACAGCTGCAGTAAAATAAAATTAATTTAAGTTTTTTTTTTTTTTTTATATCTGAGGTTGTGAAAGCAGAGTTGAAAAGTACATTAATGCATGTGAGCCAAAGCCACAGAACGAGGTACGGTAGGACTGGCTTGCATCCCAGTACAGAAAAGGGCAATAATGGATGTACAGCACAGTGCCCAGGAGGCAAAATGATGCCAAGAAAAACGAGCCCATACAGCAAAACAAGTAGGCAGCTCTCACCAGAAAGAAATGCAGTCCAAATAGAGACCATAATGTACAGAGGTAACCGTCTGAACCCAGACAAAAATTTCTCCCACTGAAGACTCACAGGACAAGAAACTGTAGGGCTATGCGATGGAACCAATGTGTGGAATCCAGAGAAGGATGGGAGCGAGAGCAGCAAGCCAAAGTTCGATGAAATGAGGCATGGGAGTGAAGTATAGGAAAGAGACAAGAGCACCAAGGTAGAATGGTAAGGCAGTGATGACAGCAATGAGAGAAAATGGAGTCAAACGGAGAGAAAAGCATTGAAACCAGGTAGATGCAGAAGCGATGTCAGAGAAGGAATCGGGGATGACAAGGAGCAGAAGAACGATTAGTGAGGGATGCAGGGTGGGAAGTGAGGCCTAGGAGAAGAGAGTGGCAGGGAAAAAGAGAAGGAAGGGTGAGGGATGGGCCACAGAAGCAGCAGACAGGAGGAGGAAATGTAGCAGGTGCATGCAATGCCACCCGAATGAGAGCAAGCAAGACGGAAGGCAGGGGAGCCCCAGTCAGCTGGAGAACAGCCTGAAGGCAGGTTTAGGAGAATGGAGCTAGCATCAAAATGCCACAAAACGAGCAGGGGAAAGGAGGAAGCTGGTGGCCAGAGGCAGCCACAGAAACACAGGGAACAACAGAGGAGCGAGAAAAAGGAACGGATGAAAACCAGCAGCAAAGACAGGCATCGGGGTGCGGAGAGAGAGAGAGAGAGAGACTGTTATGGAGGTACCTGAATGGACTGTTGGAGGCATGAAGAAAAACGAGAGGTGCATCAGGGCAAAGGCAGGCGGCACCTCCGGCCTCAATGAAAAGAATCCTGGCAAAGCACAGGATGTAGTACCTTTAAGTCCGGATGGGGGTGACGAAGTTACTCCACCCATCACCCTCGAACCTCGGGCTTAAAGCCCTCCCAATGTAATCCTCTGCACAAAGTACACGGGTTGCTACCACCAAAGGATGTAGCTGTATGTGGGTTAAGGAAACAGATTAGATGGTGTAAACTCATTTTTACAACAATGAGGTACAAAACATCTTTTTTCATGTGCTTTTTAGATGAGTGAATGTGTACCTTAGTAAATTGTTGTGTATAGATTGTGGTCTGGATGTATGAGAGAGAATATATTTTTGTACCAAATATTTTTAGTGGTTTTACTATGCATTTTTTGTATTATTGCAATATTGTGTGTGTTATTTCTTTCACTGCTGTTTACTTTGTTTCTATTGTTTTATGACATTGTATGCAACTTCAGCCATCCCTTTGGGGTTTTGGCTACAATATGTTTAAACAAACTAAAGATGCTGAGCTGGATCTGAGTAAGTTCTGGGGGCAGCACTGGAGTGGATCACTTGGAAAATCAGTGCTGCCATATGAACACAATGAAAGACACCTAGTCAAAGTGAGTCAACGGACCCGAGCAGCATAATTGCAAGAATGGGGGATAATAAACATCAATCAATCAATCAATAACTGTTTGTGCAAGTCTCAGTTGTCAATGCTGCCATTCATGATTGAAATGCATATAAGAGCCACAGGTACTTGGTGACAAGATCAGACCGCTTCTTATGTTATGAGCTCAATGAACACAGACTAAGTCTTTACTTGTTGTAGACATATGTATGTCACAGACACTAATTCTGATGAGGTGACCACATGGCTCAACAAAGATAAATAGGAACCATTATGTAACGTTTTCTAACACACAGCAATCAGACACTACAGTTGCTTTGGCAGTGACAACAAGGAGTCTTCATACGATGTTGACCAACATACAACTCTAATACCGAAATAGCGCAGCACAAAATACATAGACTGACAGCACAGAACAAACATAAGTTCCCACCACAATACATCTAGCGCTATCAGGATGTTCCATATAAGAAAGAGACGGTGGCACATGTGCACTAACACTGGGCAGAAAACAGAGCAAACCACAGCTGTCCCAACAACACATATAGCATACAAAGACAAATATATGCATTTTCGAGAATAATACTATTAATTATGCAATATAACAAAAGCGAGAGAACTACAATGATAGAAAGTAGGAGGAGGGATTGTGAGAGAAGGGGAGAGAGACACACACAGATAAATAAATAGAGGTAGGCAGAGGAACTTGAATTTGAATTGAGATGGAGGGGGACAGAAAAAGTCGGAAACATGAGAGAGAAGAAAAGATGCGTGTGTGTGTTTGTGTATGTGTCAGTATTGAACATCTGCTAACATTCCCTTCAGCCACCCACACACAGACACTCTGGGCCTGATTTTATAAAGTGTTTAGATCACTGCAAAGGACTTGTGGCAAACAATGTGGCAAACAAGATTTTACAAGCCACTTGCCACAAAAGCCCTGCCATAAGTCCCTTGCACCGAGTGCAGGGAGTTAGACCCCCCCCCCACCAAATGTTAAATTTCAGTTATTTTGGCCTAGTTTTTAAAGTATGTATCAAATAATATCATATTTGGTGGATTCCCAGGTACCAGTGGCTTGCACCAAATTACAGAGTCCTAGATTGAAAGGAAGCTGGGTTATGGATGACCAAATATTTAATCAAAATGTAATTTTCAGTTTCTTCCATCTAATTTTAACATTTCTTATCTAAATTTCTCCAGAGTTTCAGGATTTAGAGAAACATACAAAATGGTTATGTGAGCTATGTTGTAAGTCTAAAGCTTTAAAGCGTGTTGTGCTACAGGTAGCCAAACATTCTGCCAAAATTTAGATTATAGTTTGGTATAATTTTGAAAGCATTCACCAAAATGCTATAAAAGTTTTCAGGCATGAGGGTTATTACTACTTTTATGCATGTACCTAGTTTCAGATGGTATGCTGACCAAACAGCAAGTCACTTACCATGAAACCAGGACAGCGACACCCCATCCATGAAAGGCAGCCTGGCGACAGGGGCATCACAGCGACGGGTGCATCCCAGCCAAGTGGAAGAATGCAGCAGGTGTGGGTGAGTGAAACCACACACCCAAGAGAGCGGAAATGTAGCAGACAGGCCATCAGGGGAACAGACACATCCTGTATGGCAATGCCCTGCTACAGCGATGGCGGACACAAAGGATCGCGATGAAGATATGCAGCAGGTGTGCCCCGACGAGCCCCTCGACAGCGACAGATGCGGCAGGCCTTAAGACTCTGCAGACTGCCACAGGCGAGTGCAGTGACCTGAGGACAGGTGAGCGGAAGCTCCTGGATGCACCTGTTGCAGAGAGATCATGCGAACAGTCAGTGCCCACATAAGGGAGCACTGGAGAGAAGGGGAAAACCGCAACACCCACAGAACCCGCACTGGGAGTGATGGGAAATTGAAATTCATGAAGAGCACCAATGAAAAAACCTACTGGCCCACCAGGGATTCCTATACCAGCGTGAGTGGATGAGGGGCACAATAGTCTACTAGAAATGCATGAAGTATCACTCCAGGCAGTGCCTTGGCCGGGCAAGGATGGTGGCGGATGTCGATGATGTGTCACTCTCGGGATGGCATGACTATGTTCCCGACAGCACAGGCATGGAAGTCCGACGGGTCTGCATGGTGGTGAAGCTGCAGGCAGTGGAGACATCAGAGAGCAGCCAACAAGTCATGGCTGCATGCTGCAGTGGCCTGACTGATGCAGTCAGGGGCAATTTTCCACCCATGGGAAACCCAAAACGGGTCATCTAGAGGGCCTGGAGGGGGGTGCGGCACACACCATTGGCCTGCTTTGCTGTCAAGACTCACCATACCCGATGACTACAGGTGCACAGATACCAGGGAATTGTTCCTTCTGCATCAGTCCAGTGGGTGGTGTGCATAGTTCCTCATATTCAGCACCACATATAATTTGGAATACCTGAACCATTGCACCTCCTGGTTCATGGATAGGGCATTCAGTTGCTGCCCCTGCCTATTCCACCAACTGTACAGTATACACAGAGTGGAGTTGGAGATGGTGCTGCCAGCGGTGTTTGTATTGATGTTGAGCCAGATTGTGGGATGCTATACCACGGTTTTCCACAAGCTGCTCGAGCTGCGCCCAGGACTCCATCCCCTGTCGATCATGATAGACTTTGAGAAGGCATGGTACAAGGCACTGCGGTCCGTGTTCTCCCATGCCCTCCTGCGTTGGTGCTTCTTCCATTTCTCACAGTGCTTGTGGTGAAAGCTACAGCAGAATGGCACCCTCACCCAGCAGTATGTCACCAACAGTGGGTTTGCCATGCACATACGGATGTTGGTTGCACTGGCCTTCGTGCCACCAGAGGACATCTACAGTGCCTATGAAGAGCTGTGCACCCGAGTGATCTACATCACCCATGAAGAGGACTATTTCGAGGAATCATGACTGGGATGGCCAGTCCAGAGTGGTGTGTGCAGGAGCCCAACATACCTCATCAACTATTGGAACTGTTATGCCATGGCACAGGAGGGGCTGCCCTGAACCAACAACATCATCGAGGGATAGCACAGGGGCTTCAATTTCCTGATGGGTGCAGCACACCCGCAGTGTGATGCTTCATCAATGTTCTCTGGGGTTAGCAGCACCTCACAGAGCTCTGGATGCAGCAGGTGCTGTGTGGCATGGATGGCGGGGGCACCAGGAGGAGGAGGAGCAAGGACTGCAGTGTTCACATTATGGAGATTGTGGAGCAGTCCAAGCAGCACTGCCTGAATGACTACCTGACGGGCATCACTCTGAACATCAGGCTGCCAGTGTAATGGGCATCACTCTAGAAATCAGGCTGCAAGTGTAATGGGCATCGCTCTAGACATCAGGCTGCCAGTGTAATGGGCATCACTCTAGACATCAGGCTGCCAGTGTAATGGGCATCACTCTAGACATCAGGCTACAAGTGTAATGGGCATCACTCTAGACATCAGGCTGCCAGTGTAATGGGCATCACTCTAGACATCAGGCTACAAGTGTAATGGGCATCACTCTAGACATCAGGCTGCCAGTGTAATGGGCATCACTCTAGACATCAGGCTGCCAGTGTAATGGGCATCACCCTAGACATCAGGCTGCCAGTGTAATGGGCATCACCCTAGACATCAGGCTGCCAGTGTAATGGGCATCACCCTAGACATCAGGCTGCCAGTGTAATGGGCATCACTCTAGACATCAGGCTACAAGTGTAATGGGCATCACTCTAGACATCAGGCTGCCAGTGTAATGGGCATCACCCTAGACATCAGGCTGCCAGTGTAATGGGCATCACTCTAGACATCAGGCTGCAAGTGTACTTCCCACAATGGCAAGGACTGGCATGAGTCTGGGGTCTGGCTGGACTGTAGCTGTTCATGGAGGTGGGGTGGTGGTGGTGGTGTGTGGCTGGTGGGTTGCCCGCTGTACACATGGTAGGGGTCCATGTGCTGTGGCTCTCTCAAAATAAAGGTGTGTACTGCATCGTTGCTCTGTCTCCCCTGTGCTTTCCTCCTGGTGTGGTCCCATGGGCAGTGCCCTGTACAGGTGGGTGGGGATCCCATCCACTGCTTGCTTTCCTGAGTGGGGGGGTGTGTGTTGGAGGCTGCATGGGGAGGGGTGTCGTGGGGGGCATTGTCCTGCACCGGGGGGGGTGGTGCCTCGCACCAGGGGTAGTGGAGAGCTGTTGTCTGCACTGGGGAAGGCGGGGGACACTGCTCTATATGGGGAGGGTCGCAGTGGGTGGTGGCCATAACTTGTGGCTCAGCACTGTAGTCATTGTATTTGCTGTCATTGCTGCCTTTCGCACAGTGCTGTGTGTGCGTCCACTGTGTGGTCATGGCTCCAGTATCATTGTAGTGGCTGTCACTGTGTTTGTCATCATGCTGGCATTGTAGAGCCATTTCAGATGTCTAGCTATAAAGGTGCCTGCATTATATACAGATAAATATTTTCATGACATTTCCCACAAAAACTTAAATCACAGACTTTAAGCACTTATCATTCTGAGACCATGCATCCCAATGCCATTATATATGACACAACTTTAGAATGGGAGGGCTAAAAGTGTGTGGTTCAATGGGGAGGGGGCAGCTCCTCCCACATCCCCTACTTAATCCTAGCACTTCCGACTGTTCCGTTTGGAGCATTTTGAAATCACTGTACCCTGCGAGTAGTTTCATCTTCTCTGGATTCCGGTGCTGCTCACTCCTCAGCTGCGTGGCTAGTTTAGCTGTGACCCATTCTCCCCACCTTTTCTTTTGCTTCTCTTCATCTCCATTTTTCCTTGCATGGGTCCCCTTTGTGTTTTCCCTATTTTCTGCTCCTTTTCACCCCAGCCTCCATTCTCCCCTTTTCTTGCTTTCTCCCTTATTTGATCCCCTCCCTGCTCCTTCCTGGATCGTTCTAACTACCACTTTTGTCTCTTTCCATCTGCTTGTTTCTTGGGTATTCCTTCCCCGCCATGCCTGCCATGGCTCCGTTTTCTCTGCCAGCACTTTTGGCTGAAACATCACCTGCTGCGCTCCGCTTTCAGTGCCTCCTCACCCAGTTCGCCTAACTCTGCCTTGTCTTTATCCATCCACCCTCTTTACTCAGATCATTTGCACCTACCTGAACTATCAGACTGGGATTGCTCTCTTGCCAACACCACCAGATAACAAAGGTAGGAAACCAGAGACAATTTTTCTGGTTTACGCACACAATTACTGTATGCCATTTCATTGTCTGCTACTTGAGACTGATATATTGCGAGCACTTACTTTACATCTGCCTGTCTCTGCAACTCTTTCCATATGGTTACTTGTACCCTGCTACACATTCTTTTCCTTCTGCCACTCCAGTTCAGGTTTGTATCCTGGCAATTGCAGGGCACACTTTTCAGGCTGCCATTCTCCCTGTCGTGATTCCCCTCTGGTGTTAACCCTCCTCATTGCATCTGTTCCTGCCGTGAATTCCGGTTCTCCTCAGTGCCTGTTCGTGTCTCTAGACCGCACTATCAGTACTGCCGCCGGCATCCTAGCTCCACACATTGAACCATACATATATTTGCACTGGTAGGTCAATTATAAAAAAATGTAACATGAGGATACGGTAAAGAATGACTGACATTCTTGCTTTTCTACTCCTCTATTATCACTGTTTTATGGCACAGACAATACAGTGTGGTTATTAGAGAATGGCACAGGGTCATAATGTCACAAGACATGCCATAGCAATATACCTCGCTGCCCATGCAGTGCAATATATTGCAAATGGCAAAATGCTTGTTTTTGTGGGGGGCTCCGCCACCCACACCCCCCTGTTATGGGGGGCTGCACCCCTGAACCCCCCAACTAATATAACTAACTCTTGGGGGGGGGTAACACTTAATATCACACAAAGTGTGAGAAAAGGAAACATTCCATGCGTCTGGGACCGAGAATCGAAACCCAATCCCAAACGCTCTGCTTGCCTCCCTTGCTGCCAGTGGCTCATCCCATTGAGCCACTGCAGCTACTCAGTGGACCCTTGGTCTCAGCAAGTGTGACATGCTTCCTTTCATGGTTTTGCACTCTCTTGCTCTTACCTACCACACTATTCCTACCTTGCGGTCCTGTCGTGCGCTGTAGAGCATGCGACATTTTGACCCGGTAGGATGAGAATTTCTAACCATCTCACAGGACTGTTATACTAGATTGGCTTCCTACTCTTGCCAGACCACACTAGTGTCTGCTGCCACAGTGGATGGACCGTGCATGTCCACCTTGTCCTATTCTGGAACAAACCAACCCTTAATACTATTTCTCCGTATATTCAGTACTTTATTGCTTCATTACCATGGCATTGTTGTCTCGGTTGTCTCGTGCCATCTCTTGCTGTGAGAAACATAGAAACATAGACTTTCACAGCAGATAAGGACTGCTTGGTCCATCTAGTCTGCTTATTTCCCTATCTACAGGATAGGCCGCAGATCCTAGTTAACCAACAGCCTATTTCTTCCTACCCCCCACAAATTGCCTTATGTCTGTCCCATGCATTCTTGAATTCTCCCACAGTTTTAGACCCCACAACCTCCTCAGGAAGGCTGTTCCATGCATCCACTACCCTCTCTGTGAAATAATACTTCCTCACATTGCCCCTGAACTGCCCCCCCATCTTTAAATTGTGTCCCCTTGTTCTTGCACGTCTCTTTTTCTGAAAGATGCTACCCTCTTGGACTTTGTTGATTTCACTGAGGTACTTAAAAGTTTCTATCATGGCCCCCTCTCCCTTCTTTCCTCAAGGGTATACATATTAAGCTCCTTTAGTCTCTCCTCATACGGTTTCTCTTGCAGACCCTGCACCATTTTAGTTGCCCTCCTCTGGACTGCCTCTATCCTGTCTATGTCCTTGCGGAGATGGAGTCTCCAGAACTGGACACAGTACTCCAGATGGGGTCTCACCAACTGTCTGTACAGAGGGCTAACAACTTCCTGTTTTCTGCTGCTGATGCCTCTCCCTATGCATCCCAGTATACCCTCAGCCCTCCCTACTGCCTTCTCACATTGCTTGCTAACCTTAAGATCATCTGATATGATTACCCCCAGGTCCCTTTCCTTTTTTGTTGTTGTTACTACCTCCCCCATTGTGTATTCTTCCCCTGGGTTCTTGTTTCCCAGGTGCATTATTTTGCACTTCTTTGCATTGAATCCTAGCTACCATACTTCTGACCATTCCTCCAACCTTGCCAAGTCCCTTCTCATCCTTTCCACCTCCTTGTGTATCAACCCTGTTGCAGATCTTTGTGTCATCTGCAAAGAGGCATACATTTCCTTCCAGTCCCTCTGCAATGTCACTTATGAAGACATTAAAAGGACTGGACCATACTGAACCCTCGGTTGCCCACTAGTAACCCGTCTTTCTTCAGAGTGGACTCCATTTACAATTACCTTCTGTGTCCTGTTGTCCAGCCAATGTTTTACCCAGGCTACCACCCTGGGACCCACTCCCAGGCTGGTTAATTTGACTATTAATCTTTTGTGTGGGACTGTGTCAAATGCCTTGCTAAAGTCTAGGTAGGCCATGTCCACAGACCCTCCCTGGTCTACTACTTTGGTCACCCAGTCAAAGAAATCTATTAGATTCGTCTGACATGACCTTTCCGCTGTGAACCCATGCTGCCTTGGGTCCTGTGCTTCACTGGCCTCTAGGTACTCAACTATTCTTTCCTTCAGAAGTGACTCCATCACTTTCCCTACCACAGAGATCAAACTGACAGGTCTGTGGTTCCTGCCTCTGTCTTGGTCCCACTTTGTGAAGGGAATCACATCCACCTTCCTCCAGTCCTCAGGTACCACACCATCCTCCATGATTTATTAAAAAGGTAGCCAGTGGTTTCACTAGTTCCACCCTTAATTCTTTTAGAATTCTGGGGTGAATTCCATCAGGCCCCATTGCTTTGTCCACCTTCAGTTTTAGGAGTTCTTTCAGAACCCTTTCTTCTCTGAAAGGACTGGGATCAACCCCCCTATCAAGAGTGCTTCTGTTAATTGGATTAGGCACTTCCCCCTCCTGTTTGGTGAATACTGAGCAGAAATATTTGTTCAGTATCCCTGCTTTTTCACTGTCCCCCTCTGCCCACCACCGTTCATTCTATTCAGCCTCACTAACCCTCCTTTGTCTTTCTACGCTCGCTGATGTACCTATAAAGGTTTTATCCCCTTCTTAACCTAGTTGGCTATCTTTTCCTCAGTTTGGGCCTTTGCTATTCTGACTTCTCTCCCTGCTTCCTTCTGCTTTAACTGGTACAGCTCTCTGTCCTGCTCCTTCTGTGTTTCCTTATACTTCCGGAATGCTATCTTTTTCTTCCTGACTTTCACTTCATTCATTGTCTACTCCTATGACTCCTGCAGGCCTTTTGGGCACCCTATATCCAGCAAAGAATTGCCATCTCAGCATCTATTAATTGCACTGCCTCTGGGGTTATATCCAGTGTATCTTACCCATCCATGTGGCACAGGCTGCCTTAGTTAAACACTGCACATTACTCTTATACTGGTAGCACCTGCCTCCAGGCTGCTCATGGCATGGTTCCTCTCTGTTCTGTTTTCATACCAATGCGCCTGATTCTGATGACCCCTTCTGCTACCCACTTGTGTCTACCATCAGCTCCCTACTTCTGTGACTCTTTGCCTTCCTGGACTACTTCTGCTGGATTTGGCTCACTCCCTTCAGTCCTATTTCTCTGGCACGCAGCATGTCTTTCCTACCATTTCCTGCTGCACTGGTGTGGACTGTCTGCATTTTCTGTGACCTTTACCATGGAGCCTGTTCCTCATCTCCCTGCCTCCCCTCATTCCACCATCATTGCAACATAGTCCTGTCAATCTGCTGCCAGCCTTTGTCCCTTGCGCTGTCTCTGGGGTATTGAGCGCTGGTGGGCTTTCCCCATCCTCCAGGGTAGTGTCCTCCATCTTTCTTTTCCAACCGACTCCTTTCTCTACCACTGCTGTGGCACCCTCTGTCTTTCACTCATGCTTTGGCTTCTATGTGATGTTGGGATCTCCCTGGCTCTCTTGGTTAGGTGCCTGCCTCCTCCGATCTCCCCATGTACCAATTCCATTCTCTTCGGCATCATCCATTCCCATCTTCTCCACTTCCGTTCTTTCCTGCACTGTTCAGTCACCTTCCTCATGTCTGGGACTTGACCTCTTGTTTCCTTGGCTTCTCTCTCTGCCATCAGCCCTGCGGATTTGTCCAGGCCTCTTTCCTCTCCTTTGGCCCACCCACGGGCTTTGCACTCGGCCTTGCCCTTCTGAGACTGGACTGTTCTATCCAAGTGCCGTGCTGCACTTACCGTGACATCCTGTGCCCAGCTTGTCCTCCTTCCTGGATCATGTTCTTTGTTCTCACTCCTTCACCTCTTCCAGATCTAAATCTTGGACTCTGCCAGTGTAGTTTCTGCTTCCTCTGACTTCTGGACTTCATTGCCCTCCCACAGCTAGCATGGCTGCTTCTATTCAAGGTTTTGTACCTTACTGGCCTTCGTATCACAGTGACAATCCAAGTCTGGCTAACCTACCTATCGTATCTGGCACCATCCATCCTTGGAATTGCATCATCTTTTCCACTTTTGGCATGGTTGGATTGGATTTGCCTCGTCATCCAGCTTATATCTTCCTGGTCTAGCTCTACACTGACCTCCAAAGATTCCTCTACCATCTCAGGACTTGCACAAATGAACCTTCTATGTATTGTTCTCATGCTATGTTCTGCAATCCTGGATTCCTTTTCTTGGCCCAGGATATCTAGATGCTCCATGATGCCTTCTTCGTATCCTCTCCATGCCTTACTATTCCCACCAGTCACCTTCCTAAATGTCTTCCGATCCCATCAGACAGTATCAATTCTTCCTCATCCTCCTTCCAGCATATAACATCACTGAAGGCAATTTCATTCCACTCCAGCATGCCACCACATGTACCTGGCTCATTTTCTCTTTCTCCCTGTTCCACGCTGCACAATTCCTCAGCTGGACTATCCATTACTTTGCATTCAACTCACTCGCTGTGTTCTACCACTCCTAGTAGCTGCCCTAGCAGTACCATATCAGTCAAGCTGACCCCGTCAAGACTCATTTGAGATATCTCTCTTTCATTTGAATTTCTGCATGCATTGGATTCTAACTCACTAGCAAGCCTCTGCCCGTCAGCTTCTCCAGTTCCTGCCGCCATGCTACTTACTCTTCCACAGGACTCATATTCATCCTCCTGCCCATTACAGCCCTTCCTGACTATTTGCCTTCATATACCATGTGTTGGCATTTCTATTTCCTGTCTCAGCCTTGAATTTCCTACTGGCCATAATCGATATAGTCTCCTGTTACCGCCTTCCAACCTATTCCATCCTCGCCTTCCATGCTCGTCCAGTCCTCCAGTCATGTTCTTCAACTTGGTATCCAAGAGCTTCCTTTGTTGGATCCCTTTTAGAACCTCTTCAACGTCTGCCTCCAAAGTGAAACTTCATGCTTGCACCAGACTCGAATCCCCGTGTCCTAGCTCAAACATCATGGCTATTTTCACCATTTCACTGGGCTGCATTGAATTTCTGCCTCCCGAGGATCTACTATCTCACCTTCCTTCAGACCTTCTGTGAACTTAGTCTGCCCATTGACTCTCCAGTTTACAAAAGAGCTACTCATTGCATCCTCACTTCTCTTTCTTTGAGGTCTGTAGATTCCAGCAAGGACTTCTTGTTACCCATTTCCCATCCCATGCTCACCATACCGGTGTCCGTTATGCCATCTAGACAATCTCCTCCTTCCTCATGCTCAGATCTCCATGTTTCTCCTGTAGCTCCGATAAACCATCACTGCAGCACACCTGCAGCATGGATCTCGATCAAACTTTCCTTCAACAGCCTCATTTAATCCACGTTCATCATCCAGGCTTCCATTTCGATGGCATCTGCTTCTTTATTTTGCCTACTTTCCCAACCTGCTGTTGTTTCCATTTTCTGACTTGGATGCCTTCCCACGGCCTGGTGCTGTTCTGGACTCTATTGCTGTCGCTACTGGCAATCACATGCAGTGTTCCACACATTGCATCTGGTTGCCTAGGCAATGATGATGTCTTGCAGCTGAGTTAATCCTCCCTGACCAGCAATGCCTTGGAAAAAGTGGCCAAGGCATGCAAGGTAAGAACTGAATCGGCTGGAGGGGAAGGGAGAGAAGTAGACGTCACGTCCTGGGTACCAGATGCGTGAGAGTTTGAAGATGGGTGCCATTCTGTGTGCAGGTTGAAAGAGTGGCAGCAGAGCCAGGGGCAACCCAAGTTTTTTTCAACAGTTTTGGTCTTGGGCCAGTGGTGCAGTGGTAGCGGGCAGCAGTGCATCGAAACTTGATTAATTAGTGAAAGTCAGCAGTTGAGATGAGGAACTATACAGTGGGCTGAGGCTCAGAAGCCACTACAGTCTAAGAGGTGAGAGGGGCCGGCATGGGATGGGATGAGAAGGGAAATTAACAGCAACGAGGTTAATGACTGCTTTCAGCAAAGACCATTTGTTCAATACAGAACATCTTTTTCCCAGTTTATTACGGAGATCAGAGCAGATATCAAACCAATGTCTCAGACCTCGCTGGACTAAACAATGCACAAGGAATCTGTTTCTTACCTACTAAACTGTTTACAGTGGCTGTCCACACACACACACACACACACACACACACACACACACACACACACACACACACGCTTGTGGGTTGAACTAAAAGAAAAAAAAGTCAAAGGAAAAAGCGAGATCAGACCCTGACCTGAAGTACTAGCTGTTGATAAAGGTACTTCTCATCCCCGCTGACCACTCGGGAACAATGACCACAATCAGGGACCCATCTTCACATAGGTGATATCCACTCAGGAAGCAGGTTGGCTATAATGCTTAGTGTGCAATGCATTTTACAAGGTGGACCATATCTGTAGCCTTAAGTTTGACATTGTTTGCTTACAATCCTCACTGTTTAGCTGTGGATGAACATAAATTTAGGAGGGACAAGGCACGCTTTGGAAGCTCAGTCTAGAAGTCCCTGAAAACCGAGGACAATTGAGACGTATGCTTGCCTCTCACCTGTTCTCCCTGTTCTTGGCACTCTATAATTGGCTTGTTGTTACCTTCGCTTGTTCGTTTCCTGGTTCTTCAGTATGCTACTCTCTGGATTTACAGACTGTTTCTATTTTCGTTGTTGGACCCTTCCCTGTCCCTCCCTATATGTGGCCCACTTCGTGGTCATGTTCTGTTTCCATGTCGGGCTTTGCTCCACCTTCTGGCCATTCCTATGAATTGCAGGCTATGCTCTGGCTCAATGCTGGGGATTCGGGAGGTGTGATTCTTCCCTTCCTGGCTATTCCACTGCCCTATGGCTCCTCGGCTCATACGCCGCTCCTTCCTACCTTAGCCTCCAAAAGTTCTTCCAGATATGGCTTCTGCAGGGCTTGTATGGTTCCTCTGGTCTTCTCCTTAAGTGTGCTTCTGGATGTTCCATTTGGCTCCTCGACCGTGCTTGCCTGCACTGCTTTCTGTGATCGCAACTTTGCCTCAATCATAGACTACCAGATTTGGGATTTCGTTGCCTCGACGGGTTGCCTACTCTTCTGCCAAGATCTTCGCTGCAATCCCTACCATCCTCGATCTACAGGATACATCAGTCTACAGCATCGTTTTACTTTCCTAAGTCTGTTTTACAGTTCCAATGATACTTTGCACTTAACTGGCTCAGCTCCTGCCTACATTGTGATATCTTCTCCTCTACGTCCGCCTCGCCCAGCTCGGGACCTAGAGATTCACAGCCTCTATGACCTGCCTTCACTCTTCGGGCTGGGAGGTTTACCTACTTCTACTCCATGCCTGCCTCGTCCAGCTGAGGGCCTGGAGATTCACAACTCTACGACCTGCCTTTGCCCATCGGACTGTGAGATTTGCCTACTTCTGCTCTTCTTCTGCCTCGCCCTGTTTGGGGCTTGAAGATTCACACATGCTACTATACACCTACCTGCTGCTGGGTCAGCCAGCCAGAAGCTCCTTTCCTATGGATTCACATCTGGCCATTTCTTCGATCATCTGTTCTTGGATGCTTTGCCCTGCCGCTTCTGTATGGCATTACTGATGCTTCACCTTTCTGGGACACTTAGTTAAGCTTCTCTTGAAGACCTTCCTTATCCTGGCTGTGTTTTACTGCTTCTTGGACCCTGTGACGCTACTCCATTTGACAGCCTCTTCCGTTATCTCCATCTGGGACTCTTATGCTCGACTATTCGAGTCTCGTCAAGGTATTGCTGCCTCAAACATTGACTACCTGCAGTTTTGGATGTTATTCCTCTCATCAGGTTGCCATCTCTCTGCCACGGTCTCTTCAATGCGATCACTGCCATCCTTGATCTACTGGATACGTCAGTCCTCAGCGCCGTTCCATTCTCCGAGTCTGCCTTACAAATGCAGTATTACTCTGCTCTAACTGACTCAAGATACGTCTCCTGGAGGCTATATACCACACTTTATTCCAACTGTCTGACCTCCGTAGGTCTGGCTGCATTTCCTGTTACCTGGAGCTAGTCGCCTCTCTATTTCCCTCATCAGCTGATGGATTTGCTGCACATCTCGTTGAGGACCTGCCTGCCCCTCTATTTCTCCAGCAGACCTCCATGGGTCTGGCTGCTGCCTTACCCGCCTGGAATTAGCTGCCCTCTCTCTTACCTCTCCAGCTGTCGGTTATGCTGCGCTTTCACCAGGGGCTGGTTGCCACGTCCCATTCCTTCTCACCTGCCTACGTTGGTGCATTCCTTGCTACCTACTCCTCTCTCTTCAGATTCACAGTCCACCTGCCTTGCTTACTTTTTGGGCTCGCCATATCTACTACTTGGATGCTTCCTAACCTAGCACCAGTGCCTCCAATTAATCCTCTACAGCCTGCCATTATTCCAGCTCAGCTCTACAGTGTTGCCTTTATATCACTTCCTAAGATTATACTTTATTCCTATCGTATTTACCAGAACTGGATTCGTCAGTCGGTAACCTGGCTCCAAGCCTTCTCCCATTCCACGTGCTATACAAGCCCTCTATTAGTAGAAACCTGGAAGTCATACTACTTCTATTCATCCTGCCTTGTTTGCATAAAAGCTTGGATACAACTAATTCATCTGGTCACCTGTATTGAGTTCATCAGTCATCAACCTCATCTCCACCATCATACAATTCCCTGGATCCTCAAGCCTTCTATCAACTGATGTCTGGAAGATGGTCTTTTCAATATATCCACTCTCCATCGTTCGAATTGTACATGGATTCTCGAACTCGGAGCTTCCTAGGAGGAGGTTGCTTCACTGGACATGTTACAATTCAGTACTTTCTTAAACTCCGTTTCTCTGGATCAAGTTCTACAATTTGGAATTCAGATTTAGCTGATTAATTCAATTTGTTAATTAGGATCTCTCTCCTTTAGTATGCCCAGAAGGACGGGCAGGTCAGTAGCCATGGGTCCTCAGAGGTTTCCCCCCAAAGGGGTTTTTCCTTTCCTGCGTGCTACTGGTCACACTTTCCGGAGTTGGAGGAGGTGATCATCTATTCATATCATTATTAGGGGTGTATTTCTGCTCGACTCATTCATCAGTCAGTTATAGAACAATAGTTGACATTATATTCTTTTTGGGGGATCCCATAATACTAAACCAAGATTCCTCCCTACAGGTGGGATACAGAGAAAAGCCAAAACCATCAAATAATATAAAGACTCTCAATTCATGCTCCAAGCACATTGCTCAGTCTATCTGATTCACATGTGTACTATGTTCATTGACTCTGTCATGCACATGCTGAAGTACCTAAGCACAAATCATTCTATTCTACTAGTACCTAGTAAACATTGTCCTCTTACCTGCTGCCTCTGTATCCAACAGCCATCTACATCATCCAGCTACAATATGTTACATAAGCACTGAGCGATGAACCTCACATAACAAGTAGTCTTTGCTGAAAGCAGATATTAACCCCACTGCTGTTGATTTCCCGTTCACATACACAGCAGGATGTTTCAAGGTTGTAAGTAAATGCCTTTGGAAAGACAGATAGTGGCAGGGATGTTATAAAAGGGGTAATTGTGTTTAATGTCTCGTCTGAATAAACAACAACCTCCACAGTGCTTTCGGGAACCATGAACAGACGATAATTGTTGGCAGTCTAACTTGATGGAAAGGCTCTGGATGTTTGAAATGAATAAACAAAGCACATGTGTACAAGATGAGCCAGTTTTGTAGAAGGACATCTTAACCTCCCTATACTGCTAGTGCTGCTATATCCCATTGGCTGCAACTTGTCACCTGCCCTGGTGGCTAAAAGCCATTCTGAGTTTCATCTTTACTTGCAGCAATTAAGACTATACTATATCTCCTGCTGGGAAGCTAAGATCTACAGAACACTTTCAATGTGACTGGTTTTCTATTAGTATGTAGTAGCTGGTAATGGCAAAAACACCATAATGGCCAACTCCCATACCTCTTAGTCTTTTGTAAGTGACAGAGGGAAGGCTGACACTGAAATGTGGGACAGTGTCTGACACTGGCATCATTGCTTAGAATAGTTAATAACTGCAGTTTGTAGATGTTTCCTGCATAGAGTATTTAGACTGTTTGTATGCTTCTCCCACTAACCAACTATAGACACCTGCATTCTTTTTCCCTGTCCTACTCCACATATCCTGTCTTTTTTTTTTTATTTAGTTGTTTAACCAGGAGTAGCATACTAAGCTGAAAGCTATTTTACAGGAGCAACCTGGGAGCACAGGGAAGTTAAGTGACTTGCTCAGGGTCACACAGTATGCAAGTGGAAGCTGTGGGATTCAAACCCAGGTCTGGTCTGCTGGATGTCACCAGATTTGCAGCTCATAGCCTTAAACCACTGCACTATACTGCCACTGCCTGTGTCTAAGCTGAGCTGTAAGGCACCCTAAAGACTCAACTGTTTGAAGTAAGAGCTTGATCAGTTTGCTCTAGTCCCTGTGTCCAATACTATTTTTCCGTTTGTCCCTGTGTCCAATACTATTTTTCTTCTGAACTATCAGACCACAGTCTCTGTGCGTATGCTCTCTCCACTCCATGTCCTGTGTTTTTTGTCTCTTTTTTCCTAGCTTTGCAGCTAGCTACAATAAACAGCGCCCCCCCAAGTGTAACAGCTCTTTTGTGAAGGTGTTGTTCAGCTGCATTAATAATCTGTCTGCCCTGCCCCGAAAACCTCCCCCTGCCATTATCTCCTTTTCTGATCGGAGCTGAGGTTTCTACTGCCCATTGTCCCTGTCGGCCTTAAATTAACAGACCCTTCTCCATTCCACAGGCATCCTGCCCGGTACGGGTGACTGCCTCCTCCTGCAAGCCGCAGGAGCTGCTCGGAACCCAGCAGCTGTTCTGCACTGACCCGCCTGCCTCTCGGCCTACAACCAGGTACACATTTTGAAGAGCAGCCCACAGCTACCAACAGGATTGAACTTGGCACTTTTTGCCTTTCAGGCCATTTGGCTGCACTACTACTACTGCTGCTGAGCTCTGACTAGGCAGAACGCCATTCCCCCTTCTCTTATTGGCTCCTGACTCTACCCTTCCTGAGACCTGTTTTTTAATACAAGAACTGCTAATGCTGGGTTTACCCGTACCAACTGTTAGTGGAACAGGATTGTTCATTTTTTCTAGCTTGTTGATTATTTTTTTTTTTGTCTACTTTTCCATTTGCAAAGTATACTGCAAAGCCACTAGAGAGCAACAACTCTTGGAAGTTGCATTCCTCTTCTCACTGCTATCCCCTAAGCACTTCTTGACCTGGATCCTTCTTCCCTAAAGCAGATTATTACACCCCAACAAACCATAATCCGTCACCCTACCACTGTGCCATAGAAACACCACACCAACCCCGACCGCTATTAAATACGTATAGTTTCCCACCCATTTCTCAAGTCCTCCTCTACCATCGGCTGCATACTGATAAACACGGATTATTTTTTTTTTTTCTGTACCCTGGCCTGTCTCATCTTAAAGGTACACAGCTACCACTCCCTGCTCACTCTCTAAGTAACCATGGCCCAAAATTTTAAACTCTTACTGAGTGCCTTTCCCATTCTCACATTTCTGTCTTTGCCCACTCCCACAAGCAAGATAAGCCATAGTTTGGTTTGCTCACCCAATATTGAAATCTTGAAAAACCTTCACATCAACATAGGTTGCTCATCTGGGAACTTTTTCACTATTAATAAAGGACCTTGGTCTACCTCAATGATCCTGCCCCCTATAAATATTTGGCCCCCCGGTGGATCACATCCACGTCAACTTGTCCTTAAGGACCACACCATCCTCGTTTTATACAGGGAAAAGACAAAACCTCGCTATGTTCACATGACGGTTAAATGTTTCTCCAAGGCTCGAAGAGAACTCCTTCTCAGGATAGCCCTTCTGCTACTTCTGCTATCTGGAAACATTCATCCTAATCCAGGTCCTGAAGCACCCCCCACCTACAATGCACGCCCTAAACAAGGTACCATTAAACTGGCCACAATTAATATCTGTAGCCTTTTAAGCAAAACTGATGTCCTGAAAGTTTGGGTAACTCAGCACAACCCTGACATACTATCTGTCCTTGAGACATGGATGACCCCCAAAATACCGGATTCTGCAGTAGCTATACCTGGATACACTATATTCAGGCTGGACAGGCTGACCAAACGTGGTGGTGGATGCACTGTATTTCTAAAAAATTCCCTAAAAGGGTATAGTATGCCATCAATTGATCTCAGTGGCAATACCCAGGCACTGGCGAGAAAAGTGCTATTGGGGGCTCACCATAAAACAATATCAGTACTCTCAGTCTACATACCTCCCAAAGACCCCAGCCACTGGTCTCCTCAGTCTTCTTGACCATCTCCGCTCACAAAATCACTTCATGGAGACAATTATCATGGGAGATTTTAACATAAACTGGCTGTCACCTGCGACCAACTCACTAATGGACGCAATAACAGCCCTTCACCTAACTCAACTTGTTAATACACCCACTAGGAGAAACTATAAAACTAGGACTAGCACCACCCTCGAATGGATAATTTCTAACCAACCTAACTGCCTTTCCAATATAACTGTGTACCCTGACTCCATCAGTGACCATTCCCCAGTCACATGCAGCTGGACTAATAAATTCCTTATCCCCTCTCCCCAAACTATCTACAGCAGGTTTCTCAGAAGGGGACCACATGGACCTCCTAAAACAACAGCTTCATGCCCAAAATTGGAACATCCTGGACTCAACCAATGAAGTTAATGTAGCCCTCTGTCACTTTATAAGATTTTTTAACACTGCTTGTGATACGCATGTCCCTCTCAAAAAGATTAAGGTCTCTGGCATGGTTAATCCCTGGATCACTTCTGAGCTCCTTTCCCACATGAAGTTTCGGGACCATCTCTGGCACTGTGCAAAAGCCACTGGTAAGCAGCAGGACCTACAAGCCGATAAAGCTGCTAGAAACAGTTGCATGAGGGAGACTCGCCAGGCAAAAGACAAGTACCATAGGGAGATGCTTACCAACTCCTGGGGTGATAGCAGAAGGTTCTGGTCTAATATAAATGACGTCACTGGCAAAAAACCTAAAGTATCGCCTACAATGCTAAACATAAATGGGACCCCTACTGCTGACCCTCTGGAAATTGCTAATGCCTTTAACAATGCTTTTACCAATTTGAGCTGTGTTCTCCCACCTGACTTTTTCGATGATGATGATGCTGGCCGCTCCACAAGCCACGGTGATGAAAATAGTCCTGCGCACCCTCCTTTTTATTTTAAAAGGGTATCATGCAACCTGGTTAGAAAACTACTAGCTAAGGTCCAAAGAAACGCAAGACACAGTAGTGACAGACTAGACCTTAAGCTTATCACCCTAACCCTAGATGAAGTTCTCCTACCTATAACTAAGATTCTAAACCTATCTCTTACACTGGGACAATTTCCCGATGCCTGGAAAACGGCCATTGTAACTCCGGGCATAAAACCCGTGGTCGTTCCTCACAGGGTAACTATAAGCCTATATCCATTCTCCCTCCACTCTCCAAGGAGCTCGAGTGAATTGTTACCAACCAGCTTGGTGCTTATCTGGACACATACTCCATCCAGTGCCCACAACAACATGGCTTTAGAAGGGGGCACAGTACTATCACAGCATTATTAGAATTCACAAGCTTCATACAACAGGCGATCGATCAAGAAAAGATTGTAGGTGCAGCCTTTGTTGACCTAACAAAAGCCTTTGACACAGTGAATCACACACACTGTTGCTTGGCCAACTCTCTAAAACTGGTGTTACCCCAAACACCCTGAAATGGTTCAGAAGCTACCTCAATGATATTCTGCAGAGGGTAAGGATATCAAATGTAGTTTCGGAGCAGAGGGCTGTCCGATCAGGGGTACCTCAAGGCTCAATCCTGGGTCCCTTATTGTTCAGTATTTTCCTGAACGACCTTCCAGCTGTCTACAACCAGCATACTCTCCTCTACGCAGATGACGCGGTTATCTTTACTAGCCACCTGGATCCCAACGCTCTTGAAAACAGTCTTCAACAAGGCTTCACAGAAGCAGAGAGATGGTTTAATAATCACAAACTAGTGCTAAACTACAAATGAACTAAAGTCCAACTGTTTTCGTCCTCTTGGAATAAGTTTAAGGTCCATCAACTCACTATCACCAACAACCATGGAGACGCTCTTGAACAAACTCAGCTTTTCAAATACTTAGGTCTAACCCTGGATAATCACCTTACCTTTGTACCTCACATTGAAAATGTTGCCAGAGATGTTAATACCAGAATTGGGCTCCTCTTCAGACACAGACAAAGTCTTACCCAAGAAGCCCTGAAGGTTGCAGTTCACAGCTCAGTCCTCTCAATCATTGATTATGATCTAATCATATACTGTGCTGCAACCTCCACATCTCTTAAATGACCCATGGTGGCACTGAACAAAGCCTGTAGGTTAGTTACGGGTGCTGCGTGCCTTACTCATACCTGTGAGTTATATGCTTAATCTGGCTGGCTCCAACTAAATAACAGGATCAAATATCAAACCTGCCTCCTGTCCAAAAAAGCTCTACTTGGATTACTACCCCCGAGCATTGGTTGCCTGCTAAACAAATCCCCTAAGAGCCAACACACACGTACCTCAGTTTCTGACCTCCTTCTAGTACCCCACTGTCGGACTGCTCAATACCAGCGATCCTTTCAATACAGAGACCCCCTGTGGTTTAATAATCTAAGCAACCAACTGAGCAGTCTTTCTAGTCTGTCCCAATTTAAACTCATGTTTCGTCAGCATCTCCTAACCGAAAGCACTTGTGATTGTTACACCTAGTTTCCCACTTCTGCAGACACCCATTATACACTTTTTCCTCTGAGGCTCTGAATTGGCTTCCTGTTTTGTTTCACTTCTCCTGACAGAACAATTCCCTTTCCCCTACCACCTCCTCCCTTACCACCCCCTCCTTGTTCTTATCACTCCTCCCCTTCCTGGACCTGTCCAGGCCTCTGTCCCCTCTCCCTTATCTTCTTCCCTTCATCCGCCCTCCTTTTCCCTCTTTACCTCTTCTCCCCTTAGCCTCCCTCCCTCTCACCTTCAGGCCAAGGCCTCTGGCTGCCATATTTTCTTTTCCTTCTCTATCTGGACTCTGCCCTCTCATCTCCCCTACCCCTTCCTTACTCTTCCCCTCCCCCTCGATTAGCAATGTTGCTTCAAATGTACCTTACGGTTTTCTATGCTTGTTTGTAATCTTGTGTGTAGCACTCTTCCCACTTAGTTACCAGTTGGCTTGCTGTGCTCCGATGATGCCATGAATGTGTCTGTACCTCCGTTGATACCATGAATGTTGTCTATAACTCCCAACCTTATTGTAACCCTTTCCTTTGACGTGGAACCTTTGTAAATGAGCTGCCACTAGCTCAAAGGTATTTGTAATCTGAGATTTAAATAAATAAATAAAATAAATAAATAAACCTGTAGATACAAGATCAGAGCACTGTGAAAAGGGTACTTTCATATGTACAATGTTTAACTTTGATTTATCAAATTAGAATATTATGACTTTCTCCTTTTAAAGTCTGTGTTTGCAGCACCTACCCTGTTTGGGCACCACATTTTCCATATGAGACAGAGCAAACTTTGGTGGGGGGGGTGATGAGGTACTAGGGACAATTGAGAGATCTGCCCACTCCACAGAACATTCCATAGGATCCAACTGCCACAGAGTGCCTCTCTGCATATGCAGAACACCCCATGGCATCCTCAAAGCCATCATGCCCCCCTGCTCCAAAGCCTCACAACCTGTTCTGCACTGCCATCTCACTTACACTGGAGTGTGTCAGCAATCATTCAAGGGGCAAGCCCACACAACAGTCAATGTCATCCCCAAGGCAAGGTACACCTAGGTTTGTGGTCAAGGAGGGCACAGCAGTTTGATGGATTAAATCCCTGGCATGACCCCACCATGCCCTTATCTATTGAGGGGATGCTTTCTGTTCTTGGACCTGAACTCCTAAATCAAGGGGGCTAGCAAGTATATCATATAACTTTTCAAATTTGAGAAAGAAAGGTACTGCCCTCTTAAGGGGATACAACATTTGAGGAAGAGTATCATTAACCCAATTCCCCTGTTCTCAAGGAACAGGGTGATCCACTGGAGGGCTGGCCGAGACTTCTGTTTGGAAGCTTAGTGCTCAGCACAGATGCACCCCATTACTGTCCCTAGAAAGCACTGGTTGAATAATGCCACTCACCCAGTGTACATATTAAGATAGCTTTATTTTTCAAAGCTCAGATAAACAAGCATTTGTCAATGCCGAATGTTTGCTTGCTGGTATTAGCATTGGAAATGCAGGAGTTAGACAGATGCAGAGTAGGAATGGCAGTGAAGTATTGAACTTCACGCCAACCCCACCTCCACCCTGCAGAGACAGAGAGGCACTGGGGTATGCGTTTGTGTCATCGCCCATAATGTTCATGCCATTTCACCTCACCCTATCCTGCAGACACTGAGAAGTGTTGAGGTGTGCCTTGGGGTGTTCGACTTTACAGTCACCCCACTCCATAAGGACATATGCTGAAATGGGTGCAATATAGAATGGGGTGAAATGTGGGACCAAAGATTCAAAGGCACAGCTCGTTGCCTGTCAGTGGCTGGGGGTGGGGGTGGGGGTTAGATATCGCATAGCATTGCAGTCAGCAATCCAAAGGAACACCCTGATGTCTGTCAGTCTGTAGAAGGGTGGGATGCTTATGATTAGAAACCATAACGCCCCCGGCATTTGTTGGTATTTGCAGTACAAATGTTCAACATGTCCATTTTGTGGCCCCCACCTCATGAAAGCATTTGGGACCTCTTCTCACGAACAGTGGCACTGTGATTTTGTCAATGTGTCCAAAAATCTGAGTTTCCACAGCGACCGTGCCATTGTGCGCCAGGTGCAGGAAAACACAGATCCGGCAGGATGGGAAGAATGACAGCTTTACCATTCATAGGGAGGTGAGAAGAGATGGCAATGTTGAAAATCTGTAGGGAAAATATTAAAAATGCTCAAACTTCCGAGCATATATGGAAACTGCACAATGCATGCGCGTAACACATGCGTGACTCCCTCCTTGGACATGCACTTCCACTACCCAAGCTTGATAACGGGACACAAGCCCTCACGCTAAAAATCTCCCCCAACCCTGGTAAGGGCCCACTCTTTCTCACTGTTGCCTATATTCCCCCCAGAAAGCAAGACCTCACCATTCAGGCGCTTGCTGACTACCTCTCTAGCTTACCACCCCAAATGATCCAGATAATTGTTGGTGACCTGAATATCAACTGGCTCTCTGCCACGGCCTCCCAAACCAGAGATATCTTTGCCGCCCTTGACATGTCTCAGCTTGTCATCGCCCCATCTAGATTCAACCTCTATACTGGCTCCAGCACCCTCCTGGATATCACCATTACCAACCAACCCCAGAGGGTGTTTGATATCAGTGTACTTCCCAGCTCACTTAGTGACCACTCCCCAATCGTATTCTCATGGTCTGCTGCCAACAGCAAACCTGCACCACAGACCAGGCAGTGACGTCGCCTACTCCCAGGCAGCCTGTGTTGCCTTAAACTGGACCTCTCACAACTGGATTGGTTCCCAATCAGACTTGCACTGTCCATAGATGAGGCATTGGATTTTTTCACTCGTACTTTTAACACTGCCTGTGACCTTTATGCTCCCTTTGCTAGAAGTCGCACCAAAAAACAAAGCACGCCCTGGGTTACCCCCTCCCTCCTTCACAAACTTAAAATGAGAAACAACCTGTGGCACATTGCCTAGCCAGCTGATAGGCAAGCGTACAATGCTGAGTGAAATAAGCGTACTTGGGCCAATCGACAGGCCAAAGCCCAGTACTACCAATCCGCTCTTGTCTCCTCCTGGGGGTCAGCTAGAAGCTTTTGAGATAATGTAAAGGAACTGAATGGGAAATCCTGCTCCCTGCCCCCCCTCAACTCTCCTTTAATGGAACTGTCTGCTCTAACCCCCTTGGCATTGCAGACTGCCTAAACCACACTTTCTCAGACCTGAATTCAGTCCTGCCCAGTAACTTCTTTGACCCCATCCCAGTAGCACCCCTGCCCACTCTCCAGCGACCTCCTTTCTACCTATGTACCATCTCCCTGTTGGAAGCTAGGCCCCTTCTGCAAAAAGCTGTTAGTAGTAACAACCCCGGCACCGACCTACTGGACACTAGGCTACTTCGTCTGACATTGGATGCTATCCTGGTCCCACTTACCGAGCTCCTCAACCACTCTCTGTGCCTGGAAAACTGCCATCATCATTCGCATCCTAAAATGTGGCGATCGAGCGACCCCAGGTAACTATCGACCTATTTCCATCCTCCCTTCACTCTTTAAGGCCCTTGAAAAAGTAGTTGCCAACCAGCTTGCCGAATACCTGGCCATGCACAATATCATGTGCCCTGAATAGCATGGCTTTCGTGCAGGTCACAGCACCACAACTGTGCTACTTGAATTCTCCAACTTCCTGCACTCTGCTCTTGATGCTGGAAGTCCTGCCGGTGCCGTGTTCATTGACCTCTCCAAGGCCTTCAACAAGGTTTGCCATCACCTCCTGCTTGACTTCCTCAGATGCCTTGGTTTCTTCCCCGACCCCCTTGCATGGTTCACCAGCTACCTCTCTGCCAGAACTCAGTGTGTAAAAATCAATAGCACCCCATCTGACACACAATCTGTCCACTCTGGGGTTTCCCAGGGCTCCATTTTAGGCCCTCTCCTTTTCAGTCTCTACCTCGACTCCCTCCCCTTGGCCTGCCCAAGTAAGATCCTCCTCTACGCAAATGATGCTGTGCTCTTTGCCTCTGACCCCAACCCCAACACACTCCAGGCCACCCTCCAACAAGCTTTTGATAGAACTGAGCATTGGTTCACATCACGAAGGCTAGTCCTGAACCTAAAAAAGACCAAAGCTATGTTCTTCTCGCATCACCAAAGCAAAGCCAATGGTGCCCCTCTCGTGATACTGCCTAGCACACTAAACCCCATTGAGCAGGCTTCCTCCTACAAGTATCTGGGCATTACCTTTGATTCGGCACTCTCCTTCCATTCCCATATCAATGCCCTTTCTGCCACCACCAATGTCAGGATTGGACTGTTATACTGCCATAGGGACTGCCTACCACAAGAAGCCCTTAGATTGGCAATCACCTCCTCTGTCCTGTCGCTAATGGGTATGGAGCTTACCATCTATGCTGCAGCTGACAACACTGCACCCATGAATCAGCTCTCTATAAACAAGGCCTGTAGGCTAATGCTGGGAGCCCCTAGGTGCACCCATACGTGCCTGCTGTACTCCACCACCAACTTGCTCAACCTTGAAGGAAGACTCCGCTTGCAAACCTGCCTTCTTGTAAAAAAGACCCTGCTAGGGCTCTCCCCCCTGGTGTCGCCACCTCCCTGCAGTGTGCCTTCCCCTCAGTCTCCACCCGCAGCACTGTCAAAACCTCCCTTATTGTCCCCAGGGTTAGGACCTCTATGGCCCAGAGATCCTTTTGCTATCGGGCTCCCTCCTGGTTCAGTTCCCTCCCAGCCAACATAGCTGACTCCACTAAGCTTGGTCCTTTCAAGGTCTCCCTCAGAAGCTATCTGACAAGCATTCGCTGCTGCAACTGCACATAATCCCCCACCGGCCCCTTACCCTCACTCCTAGGCTGGGTCTGCCCTGTCTACTTTTGCTGTATATACCTGGGGTCTCAGGCAACATCTGCTGACTAGTGTAATAAAATAACTCTGGTTGCTACCTGATGTGGTACTCGTGTACCTATAGTATGACTACTGTGATCTACCTATTACCAAGCGTGTACCACCAGTGAATGCCTGTAACACTGGTTGCTTTTTTACTCTAAGTGTTATGTACTGTACTGTTTTGTTTGCTGTGATGTATTGCTTTCTTGACGAGGTGCCTTTGTAAATGAGTCTTTGACTCAAAGGTCTGTAAACCAATGATCTAACAAATAAATACATAAATTTAGTGGAATTATTTCACCAAATTTTCAACATAGGCATTTTGTGACCTCTGCTCATGAACACTGTCACTATGATTTTCTTAATCTGTCCCGAACATTGATTTCCCACAGCATCTGTGGTATTCTGCGCCAGATGTGTAAATAGAAACAGAATTTGACAGCAGATAAGGACCACTTGGCCCAACTAGTCTGCCCATTTCCCTACCTAGCGGATAAGCTGCAGATCATAGTTAACCAACAGTTTACTTCCTCCTACCCACCACTAGAATTGCCATATGTCTGTCCCATGCATTCTGAATTCCCCCACTGTTTTTGACTCTACAACCTCCTCAGGAAGGTCGTTCCATGCATCTACAACCCTCTCTGTGAAGAAATACTTTCTGACATTACCTCTGAGCCGTCCCCCCTCTATCTTCAAATTGTGCCCCCTTGTTCTTGCACATCTCTTTTTCTGAAAGATGCTACCCTTGTGGACTTTGTTGATTCCCTTGAGGTATTTGAAAGTTTCTATCATGCCCCCCTCCCTCCTTTCCTCGAGGCTATACATCTTAAGCTCCTTTAGTCTTTCTTCATATGTCTTCTGGTGCAGACCCTGCACCATTTTGGTCACCCTCCTCTGGACAACCTCCAACCTGTCTATGTCTTTGCAGAGATGGGGTCTCCAGAACTGTGCACAGTACTCCAGATGTAAATGCATATTTCGGGCAGGAGGTGAAAAATGACAGCTGTACTGTTCATAAGAAGGTCTGGAAAAATAGCAATGTTGAAAATCTGGAGTGAAAATACTACAAATTTGCAAAGTTACAAGGGTGCGCGTAAACTACACAATGCACGCTTGTAACACAGTCATTTTATGGACATCTGTCACCAAATTTTCAACAGAGTCACTGTGATTTTACATACGAACATATGAACATATGAATCTGCCAGCAGAACACACCAATCGGTCTATGTAAGTCTGCCCGAGTGTGCAGCTAGCACCCTAGATCGCAGCTGCTCCAGCCTCCTCCCCCTCAGTTCCTCTCCCGCTTGTCCCAGCCCCTGCCCCACCGACTCTTCCTCTTGCTTTATTCCACTTCTCCTTAAAGCTATTGACTGTCCTACATGTTACCACCCCCTCTGGCAGCGCATTCCAACTAGACATAGCCCTCTCAGAGAAGTAGTGCCTCCTCATTTCCCTCTTGAAACGTCCCCCTTCCAACCTTAGTCCATGCTTCCTCGTCTCTCCTCCACTCCTCAGTTTAAACACCCCCTCAGTGCTAGGTTTATTTACCCTCTCAGGTAGTTAAATGCTTCAATCATATCCCCCCATCCCGCCTCTCCTCCAGTGTGTACATGTTCAGCTCCTTCAGCCTAACTTCATATTCCTTTCCTTCCATCTCCTTTAACATTTTTGTTGCCCTCCTTTGCACCCCCTTCAGTAACTTTATATCTCTACTCAGGTATAGCCTCCAGTATTGCACACAGTACTCTAGGTGTGGTGTGACCAATGATCTGTAGAGATGTAGGATCACATCCCTGTGTCTGGATGAGAACCCCTTTGCGATGCATCCCAGCATCCTGTTTGCCTTCACTGCTGCTTTCCTGCACTGGATCGAGTTGTTCATGCTCCCAGTTACCAACACCCCTAGGTCCTTCTCCTCCTCCTCCTCCTCTGTGATCCCCAACCAATAGTCCCTTTTCTGGTTCTCAGTCCTGAAGTGCATCACCTTACACTTCCTTGCACTGAATCCTAGCTGCCACTTCTCTGACCATGTCTGTAGTTTGGTTAGGTCCCTCTGCAGTTTTTCCCATCCATCCTCTTCATCCACCACCACCCCCAATTTGGTATAATGTGTGAACAGACTAGCCCTGCTCCTCACTCCATGTGGTATATCAGAGATAAAGAGCCCAAATAGCACCAGGCCCAGCAATGACCCCTGCGACCCTCACTTGTCACTGCTCTTGGTGCCAAGAGCTACTCCACCACCACCATCACCACCCCCCCGCACTCTCCCCTGTAACCAGTTCTCTATCCATTTAGTCAGACCACCTTCCACCTGTACCCCTCCTTCTCCTCACTCTTCTCCTCCTTGGCCTGTGTCACTCCTCCCGGTAGTCCGCACCCTTTCTCCTCCTTATTCTTACCAGGTGGTGGTGCCTTCTGTATTACATTCAGACCACACTGCCCGCCCCCTTCCAGGGTTACTACGCCTCTGCCTTTACCTATATCTAGGGGGGTTGAGCTCATTAGGCTCCCCTGTCCGGACCTTTCTACCAACCTCAGTCTTTTGGCCACCCCCCACTAGTTTAAATCCACCTTAGTAGAGATATACCCCTCTAATCCCACCTTTAATACTCCACTCCCCTTCCTGCTCAAGTGTACCCTGGCCACCACGTACAAGTCACTATTCCCCCCAGACCCTACCCCAGTTAGTCACTAACCTATAATTTTTGGTGTGGCACCAACCCCTCAGCCACTCGTTGAACTCCTCAATCCTACCCTTTCTCCCCATGCTTGCACATGGTACCGACAGTACCTCCGAGAATGCCACTGACTCCCACCCCTCACACTGCCTGCCCAACTACTCGAACCTCCCCCTCACTACTTCCACAGTCTCCCCCACCAAGTTGTTTGTACCCACATACAACACTAAATGAGGTTTCTTCCTTCCCCTCGCTGCACACTTGAGCAGTGCCTGCCCTGCCACTCCTGCAGTCAGCCTGGGGATAGCTTCAACCCAAATACAGCTGGCCTTTCCCCCCTTCTGCCCCATCTCACCCCTTTCAGTATAGAATCCCCCATGATGAGTACCCCCATCCCTTACCCTGTTTCCCTTCTAATGCCCCTTCCACCATCCCAGTAGTCATTCTTCCCTGCCCCTTACCCCTGCCAGCTGCTCCATCTGTGACTTCTGTATCTGTACCCCCTACTTCTGCCTCACCCCTTTTCTCTGCCTTATTCTTACCATCCCCCTTGAACCCCTTCCCAGCCTGATTACTTCCTACTGGGCTTCTGATGTCAACCTCCCCTCCTCCCCTGCTGATTTCCAACCCCTCTCCTATCCCCCCTGTTGCCTATTTAGAGCCCCCATTCCCTTCTATCTCGATAGTGATGCCCCTCCCATCCTTCCCCCTTCCCGTAGCCTTCTCTCCTCCAGTTACTACCCCCTCCTTCCTTACTAGCCTCATTCTACCCTTTCGTCCTTGCTATCTCTTCTCCTACCTGTTGCCATCCCTTTCATGCTCCACTTGTCCTCCGTCCCTTCAGTATGTTCCTGCTACCCCTTTCTCTCCCATAGCAGAGGTTCGAATCTATTCCTAGTCGATACCCCTCCTACATCTCTTTCCCCTATCAGTTCCCCCTCCTACTTGTTCCCTCCATTACCACCCCCCTAGTCCCTCCCTATCCTGACCATCTGCTCTCTTCCTGGTACTCCTTGTGGTCTCTTCCTCCCCATCAGGCCTCCCCTCACCTCAGGCACCCCCTCCCTTCTCCTCTCTTTTCTGTTAGTGCCACTGATACTGGGGTCGGTTTCATTCCCTAGTTGTTCTTCCTCCATCCCCCTTTGCCATCCCCTATCCCTTCCCCAGCCAGAATGCCTACCATACTCATCTGCCCTGCCACTTAGACTCCTCCCTAACCTCCACAGTTGCTCCCTCAAACTAACCGGTCATCTACAGACCATGAACTCCCCCATCCTCCAAGGCCAGTCCAGAATCATGGCGGACCCACACCCTGTACACCACACCACCCTTCCAAAGATGCTTTCCCTATTGACATGTGGCACCTGACCCATTTTGGCCCCCATCTTATGTTACAGGCTCTTACTCCCAGGTTCTGTACCGTACTACAACTGTTAGGCCTCTATTCACTCAAATTCCTGTTCCCCCCTGCACTAGACCCCCTACTGCCCCTTGCTGACTGGGTTAATTCAGTCTCAAATCTCATCCATTAGATATTGTATTACTGTAGCAATCCTAAAGCCTGCTTGTCCATTTTTCACCCAACTACCATATTTTTTGTTCTCAGCTCTCATATAGTTTCACTTAGCCCAGTTAGAAATCCTATTGCACTCCAAGTACTACTCAGCTCAGTTAGAGAAATAAACAGAACAAATAAATCTGTATTATTACAGCAATCCTAAGTATCCAATCATTGCTTTGTCTCCACTCCAGAACCCTGCTGTAATATAGACCACAGAGGGCGCTGGGCGGGAGGGTGGGCAACTCTAAAATCCTGGCAGAGCTCCACTGAGCTCACTCACTCCCCCTCTCTCATTCGCTCATTCTGTTTCTCCCGGCACTGCAGACTGCCCTTTTGTACTGTACTCCTGCCTGCATTGGTGCCTTTTTCTGCCCACAAAGAAATCTGCAGCATTCCCGATAGAGCTCCATTGAGCTCACTTACTCCCCCTCTCTCACTCACTCGTTCTGTTTCTCCCGGCCCTGTAGACTGCCCTTTTGTACTGGGCTCCTGCCTGCATTGGCACCTATTTCTGCCCACAAAGAAATCCGCAGCACTCCCAACAGAGCTCAGCTGAGCTCGCTCACTCCCCCTCTCCCACTCGCTCTATCTTAATCTGTTCCAAACACTGATTTCCCAAAGCGACAGCGCTATTCTGTGCTGAAAGTGTGAAAACACATTTTGGCCAGGACGTGAAAACTGACAGCTGTACTGTTCATAAGGAGGTGTAAAAAAATGCCCGTGTTGAAAATCTGGCATGAAAATATTACTAATTTGTGAAGTTATAAGGGTGCGTGGAAACTGCGCAATGCACACTTGTAACACAGTCATTTTATGGACTTTCATCACCAAATTTTCAACATAGGCATTTTAGGACCTCTGTTCATGAACAGTGTCACTGTCATTTCCGCAATCTATCCCAAAAACTGATTTCCCACAGTGACCGCGCTATTCATTTGCAGCTTGCAGTTTTGTTTCGTTTTATTTTGCCTTATTTTGTTCTTATTTCTTTTTTATTTATTTTATTTTTAGTTTAGTTTGATTGTTTTATTGTTTTTCTTTACTGTTCGGTTCTCGTGGTTGTTTTTTCCGCCTGTTGCCTGCCGTTGCTCTGGCGTTTCCCTCATGGGTGAAGTCAAGTTGTCTCACCGGAGCCGTATTTTTTCTTTTTTTTTTTTTGATAATTATCTGCAGCTTGTTGCCGGCTGTCGTTCTTTTTGCTACCCCAGTGCCTATGTTTATGGAGAAAGCAAATCGCTTTCACGGGAGCTGTATTCTATCCCGGTAAAAGGTTGTGGACAGTAGATTTGTGGATTTCGGTGGATTCTTTGCCTGGTCTGCTTTTGGTTCTTCCCAGTTTCCTGGACATCTGCTTTCTTTGGATCCATGGATTTATTATTCTTACTGCCTGCTGTTTGGTTTTCACACCCTGGATGTAAATTTTAATGGACGATCTTTACAGTGTTGGTCGGGGAAGAACTGGGACTTTTTTACAGTGCAATTTTTATGAATCTGGCCGAAGGAATTCTTGGTGGTGCCTTGGAGTACTGTGAGTGAGGGGGCCCGATTCATTGATCAGTGCCCCTCTTTCTTCCGAGACTTTTTCTGTTTATGAAAACTGTTTTAATTGAGTTTAGAAGCAGGGCCACAGCAGTGGTTCGGTTGTAAGAGGTTCTGCCCCCCCCTTTCTGTGCCTGGGTAATCTCGGGTTTGCCACCTGGGACCGAGCAGGAGCTGCCCTCACTTTTTCCCCTAGGGAGTTAGGGGTTAGTGGAGTGCCCCTAAGTTATTCCATGGTCCGTCTTATCAGCCTGGCCTCGGGATATCTGTAGCTGCAGGTCTTGGTGGTATAACTGAGCCTGATTAGGCATTTTGGGTGTGTGTGTGGGGGGGGGCACTCCCGCTCCCAACGGCTTGGCCTGCATGTATTTTTGGTCTTGTTTAGAGACTCTTTGGCTTCCCTTCTGGATTTGGATTGAGACTGTGGTGGGCTGCTTTTTTGGAAGTACTAGTTGAGGTACCTGGGATCCTTATTGCTTGATCTTCTCTGACTTAGACGTTGGATTTTAACCCATGTTGGATCATCGGAAGCTTCCACCCGGACATATATTGACTGGATTTATTTCGTGGCCTCCCCTACTGCTGGATGACTTCTCTCCCCGATTTCTATTAATTTGCTTTGCTTTCCCCTGGTGGTGAGAGGACCAGGGTGTCCACATTTTATTTTATTTTTTAATTTCGCTATTTTTGTTTATTTCAGATGACGTTTGATTATTTTGTTTATTCTGGGCAGTGGGAGTGCCTAAGAATTTTCCTTCTTCCTTGGCTGTGAGAGGGCTGCGGTAGGTGGTGAATTTATATCTGTGTATGTATTCTATATCCTGTGAGGGGGATTGTATTATTGTGTTATTTTTATTTTTTCGGGATCTGAAAATCATCCAATAGTAGGAGTAGGGTAGCTTTATATGTTTTGCTGGATAAGGATTATTGTTTAAGTTATTATTGTTTGGGTGTTTTTTAGAATTTTTAATTGTCTCCAGCTCTGTTTTGGATTCAGGAATTTGGAGTTTTATGTGCTTTCCCTATTGTTTTGCTACAACATTGGTGGAAGGTGCCTGCTTGCCTCCCCGTCCTGCGCTATTCGGTCTCCGCCCTCCGCACCCTCCACCCATTCTCTTCTCCCCCCCGCCTGCTTTTATTTATCAGTGCTGTCGAGTGCTGGGGATTGCTCGCAGGGGTGGGAGTCGGGGTCCAGTGGGGGTCGCGGACAGTGGAGCCCGAATGAGTGGCGCTCTCCCATCGGGGTGGTTAGGACCAGAAGACACCCTGGGGCGAAATGGTGTCTGACAGGTGATGATCCTGTTCTGATTCCCATACCCAAGGGCACCTCCATTTTGGGAGGGCAAGCAGTTGGGATGGCTCGCCAACCTTGCCCAACTCGGGCGCTGTTATGCAATGCCAGATCTGTTTGCAACAAGAGTGCTCTTATTGCAGATTTTGGTGGTAGGGCAGATCTGGTTTGCATTACCAAGACCTGGTTAGATGGGAACACCGTCCCTATTTTAGAGGCAGCTGTCCCCACTGGGTACTCGGTTATACATCGCCCGAGATTGGACCACGGGGAGGGGGATTGCAGTCTGTTTCAAGACTGAATTGGGCCTAACTGGTGTACCAGTTGAGGAGGCTGGGTCATTTGAGTGTACTGTGGTAGCTGGTGTGGGGTGTAGGATAGCTTTCATCTATCATCCACCAGGTGATGAGAAGCTGTTCCTGCAGGAAGTAGCAGACTTCGCTGCCGACATGGCATTAGAGTCGCCCAGACTGATGGTTCTGGGCGACTTCAATGCCTGGGTGGATGATGAATCCTCGCTTTTGGTCAACACTTCCTCCAGGTGATGACATCTCTGGGCTTCACACAGGTTGTTTTCTCAGCTACTCATAAGGGCGGTCACTCTCTTGATTTGGTCTTCCTCCTGGGGATCGAGGCTTCTGACTTGGTGGTGGAACCTGTCGGTTAGTCCGACCACTACACCACTGGGTTCAATTTTTCAGCCCCCCCGGGTAGGTCGACCCCTGTGGAGATGGTCAGTTATCGTCCTTTGTGGAATGCGGTCCCTAAAGACCTGATGGTGGTGATAGACCTCTCATTGTTGGGTGAGACTAGCACAGATCCTGAGCAGTTAGTCATGGCCTGTAATAGGACCATTTCTTCAGCTCTCGATCTGATTACTCCTGTCCGTGTTCGCCCCCTTCCGCATCGTCCTGGGACCCCATGGTTTGATGGGACTGTAAGGGAGTTGCGGAGACAGGGGCGTAGGTTAGAGCGTCACTGGTGGAGGACAGCCTTAGATGCCGACCACCTTATTTTGCTAGAGCATTATAAACTCTATCAAACAGAAATTTCTTGTAAGAAGGCAGAATTCCTGCCCAGGGAAATCGCTGTTGCATGGAACCGACCTGCTCAACTCTTCAGAACTGTTGACAGGCTGTGCAACCCAGCCTGCCAACAGTTCTGTAGAGTCTTTTCACAAAATGAGTGTGATGAGATCGCTCATTTCTTTGGGAATAAGGTGGCTGACATCAGGCAGGAATGCCACCAACTTCACTGTATGGGGGATGCTGTTGATCGGTGCTTTGTCGCAGAGCCCGGAGTTTCTTGGAGTACCTTTGATCTGCTAGAGTTTGTAGATATTATGAGGATTATCCCGGGGGTGCGTCCCACTTGCTGTAGTTTAGATCCGGGCCCCACTTCCCTGATTCTGGGTTGTAGTGACATCATCGGCCCGGTCTTAGCTCAGGTTGTCCATTGCTCTTTGGACTCGGGTGAGTTTCCTAACTCCCTGAAGGGGGGGTGGTGACACCCCTCCTGAAGAAAGCTTCTTTAGACCTGGAGAACTAGCAAACTACAGGCCTATCTCTAACCTTCCTTTTGTGGGGAAGGTTATTGAGAATGTTGTGGCAGCTCAACTGAAGAACCATTTAACCATCCATAATTTATACGAACCTCTCCAATTGGGTTTTTGTAAGAGGCATAGCACTGAGACTGCTCTGGTTCGGGTGCTCAATGATCTCCTGATAGTGAGAGATTGGAGACACCATTCCATCTTGGTTCTCCTTGATTTATCATCAGTTTTTGACACTGTGGATCATGGGATTCTGCTCGAGCATTTGAGGTCCATTTGTGGGCTGTCAGGGTCAGTTCTCAGATGGTTTACATCTTTCCTCGCTGGTAGAATGTAGAGAGTTGTCTCGGGTATTTTTTCTTCCGGCGTTTTCTCTCTGCCTTGTGGGATACCTCAGGGTTCGGTGCTGTCTCCCATGTTATTCACAGTGTATATGCTGCCCCTCAGAGACATTGTAAGACAGTATGGGCTGAGGTTTCACTGCTATGCTGATGATACCCATCTCTACCTGTCTTTTGGCCCCGACCAGATTAGTTCTATCTCGGTACTGAACAGCTGCCTCGTAGAAATCCAAGATTGGATGAGTACCAGCGGTTTAAAGTTGAACCCAGGTAAGACTGAGGTTTTGGTAGTGGACCCGGGTCGTAGGTCAGAGGGGCTGAGGACTGATCTCCCCTCCGGTTTAGTCCTGGGGGTCCCAGGTTCTTACCTCTGAATGGGTGCGTAACCTAGGAGTGGTGCTTGAAGATGGCCTGACCCTTCATCATCAGGTGTTAGCAGTCATCAGGCTCACCTTTTACCATCTTAGGAACATTGCTAGGATTAGACACCTTGTTCTGTCCAGTGACCTCCCTGTTTTGGTCCACGTCTTTGTGACATCATGCCTTGATAAGTGCAACTCCCTTTACTTAGGGCTCCCTGGGCTTGATATCCACCACTTGGAGCTAGTGCAGAACACTGGCTGCCTATTCAGTTGCGGATCATCTTTAAGGTAGGTCTATTGGCTTACAAAGCCCTACACGGACAGGGTCCTGATTACTTGAAAGAGCTCCTGGTTCTTTACAACCCTCTGCAACAGCTCTGCTTGGCTGACGAGGGGTTGCTGGAGATTCTGAGGGTAAGTTTAAAGTCATCTGGTGCCTTCGGGTTTATAGCACCTACCCTCTGGAATTCTCTGCCCCATCAGCTTCGGGAGTGCAGGACAGTGGAGTGTTTCAAGCAGACACTGAAGACCTTTTTATGGGGAAAAGCTTACTTTGTATTTTCTTGATTTTATCTGTATTTATTGTGCTTTGTTTTTATTCAACTGCACAGCACCTTGATATGTGAAAGGCGCTATATCAAATAAATTTATTATTATTATTGTTATTCGGCGTCGGAAGTGTGAAAACACATTTTGGCCAGGATGTGTAAAATGACAACAGTACTGTTCATAAGTAGGTGTGAAAAAATGGCAATGTTGAAAATCTGGAGTTAAAATATTAGAAATTTGCGAAGTTACAAGCGTGCATGCAAACTGTGCAACGCACACTCGTAAAACAATAATTTTTTTGATTTTTTCCACCAAATTTGCAACATAGGCTTTTTGAGAGCCCACCTCATGAACAGTGGCACTGTTGTTTCATTAATTGGTCCTGAAAGGTAATTCCGCGCAGTGACTGTAAAATCACCTTTCTGGACCGAATAACTCCATCACAGTGGCTGAATTCATGAGAGGGTGTCCCAATAACCCCATGTTGAAAATTTGGTCCAAAATTCCCCAAAATGCCTGAGATATGCACCAAAGTAGAAAAAAACCTATTTGAGGCATTATACAGCTTACTGACATTTCTTCAGTTCGCGGTTGGCTTTGAAGAGTGCAGATGTGTTCCCGGTCCACCAAAGATCATCGCGCCAGCCTCAGAACATAAGTATGGGGTGAGGGGGTGTGGGGAGGCAAGGTGCGCAGAGGGTGGGCGCGGGTTGGAGGAGGGGCAGGGGCCATTGAACGCAATGAGGGACAATTTTCTGTTTTACAGGGTTTATAAAAAACATTGTGGGACAGTTTTGGGTTTTACAGGGACATTTGGCATGCTGGGGTGGGCCCCAGCATGCCACCTGAATATTTTGGGGGGCTGTATCCGGCAGAGGATTCAGCACTCTAAATGACACATGGGGGAAGAGCCGGGGGGATTGGGCACCACCCTCAGCACACACAACCGGGAGGGGGAATTATGCTGATGGGGAGTGGCTCCCAGTTGGCAAATTGAACAGGGGACTGAAGCCGAGGGACTGGGCCCCTGTCAGCAAAGAAAGACTGTTAGTGGGGGTGCACATGAAGCTGAGGGGGATTGGGTACCCCCTCAGCAAACAAATGGGGGAGGGGGTTGCAATATGCTGAAGGGGAATGGGCTCCCCTATCAGCAAATGAACTGGGTCGGGGGCATGCGGACAGCAAGGTACCACCCTGCAATGACGGGTCACTCCCTCTTTGCAGTGGAATGGCTGACGCTGCAATGACGAGGTGGCCCCTGATTGCAGTGACGAAAACCTTTCAAGGTGGTGGCACGCTGGCTGAACTAGTGTCAGCAGCAGTGTGCCACCACATTGGGAAAGCAGGCCAAGCCTCAAAAGGCACCGGGGGCATTGGCCACAACAGTGCCGCACCTCCACAACCTGCAACATGTTTCTTGCGCATGCATGCAAGCAAACATAAAAAAGTGTGACCACCATTTTAGGGACAGAAATCCTCTTTATTCAGGTGGGCAGTTTATTTAGGGAGGTGTGCAGTTCTCAAGCCTTCTGCTTTCCCTTTACAGTGTACTGCCTAGAAGGTTATATCCAGGAGTAAGGGTTCCTGGAGATCAGAGGCTGGCAAGCTCGCTCAGGCACTGAGACACAGGGAATCTTGCTGCCAGGCATAACCTTCTAGGCAGTCCACTGTAATGGGAAAGCAGGAAGCTTGAGAACTGCACCCTATCTCAGTAACCATCCACCATGTTGAAGGGCTTTTCTCTTCCCAAAATGTTGGTGGGGTCATTTTTTTTTTAATCTGAGCTTTGAAAAATAAAGATATCAATATAATTTACAACAGGTGAGTGGCATTATTCAACTCGTGCTCACTAGGACCACTTTGTGACTGTTACAGGAACATGCTACTTCCTGAAAAATATTTTATTTGTCTTTCTGCAGTACCAGAGGCTCCCAGATTCAAGGTATGGTCACCCTATTACTGCCTACTATCTCCAGGAGGAGCTGTGTGGCAGTAGATGTGGGTGTCCAGGTTACATGCACATTACCCATCACGTCGACTCATGGAGGCTATATTTCAGCTCTCATACATTATGGGGTAGACCACTCATTTTATTTCTCAGAAACCCTGTGTGACACACAGAAAAGGCACTTTTACACATTGCCTACTAAGACTTTAAAGCAGCAGTTCATGTAAATCGATGGATCTGCTCCAAGCAAGTAAGGTTGTACGGGTTTAGAGAAACTACCCCCCAACCCCAACCTTACTGTAGTCAATGACTTAAAGATCGTAGTTGCATAAATGTTCCACTGGACTAAGTATTAGTTTCAAGAAGCAAATGTATCCCTTAATTCTGAAGCCAGTTTGGTGTATGCATTTTATAAAAGGAGAGCAAGAACATCACATTTTGATATTTGTAGTGTAGAAGGAGGAGGGAGACAGTGTTTTTCTGTTTTTAAAGCAGCTGTTCTATGTAAAAAAAATCTGCGCTTTTTTGACAGTTTATTCCCTGTACTCTGCTGAGCATGTACTTGGTAATCTTTCCCGCCAGCATTGTACTTTCACCCCGTAATTTGCTCCTTTATCCTTTGTTTTTGTTTACATTTCTGCCACCCGCATAATTGAAAACAGCAGTACTATATGTAGCCACCATATTTACTGTAGATCTACATGTAACTCCTAGGTGGCACTATCCCAAGGGCTACTACCCCTACCTGCTTGGCTAGTTGTAGGTTAAGGGGCCTGGGTACTGAAATGGGTGCCTCCACCCGGAGGACAGGGTTGTTAGTAGCAAGGCTAACCTGGGTATAGCCCTCCAGGACACTGTAACCCCCCTCTCTTTCCCCTCTAGTGGCCTAGACAATATGCAACAAGCACTTTCACAATAGCCCCTATTCAGTATAGTTTGCACTTACCTTCAGGGCTGTACCCACCAGTTTGACCCTGGAGACCCCCCTGTAAAATAAGGTTAGGCACAGCAAATAACAACAGTATAGTGCTTTTGGTACAAACTAGAACCACAGTCAAATTAGATGCAAAAAGAGTTAGATCTGATTTATTCAGGGGACTTGAACACGGGAGGGGCGTAATCAGGTTGATTGATTCTATAACTGATCTAGTCAGGCAATTATGCATGCACTTTTTAGTCCCTCAACACAGTCACGAACATGCTGGGTACCCAGTTGGTATGATAGGCTAGCCTGATACGTTGCCTGGGGTAGGCCGGCATCGCAGCTGGTTGGGGCCCTGTGATGAAAATAAAAGGCATGCACAACCACACGCAATTTGTAATCCAGAGCCAGGAGGCTCAGTTCGTGATGATTAGACAAAATAATTAAATCAGATGACACACTTTGATTGAGCTGTTGTTGCAGGGAGCTACCCTGGTGTTTACTCACGCAACCCAGTACAGGACATAGTATGGATGAGATGGAGACTGCAGGATGACTTGCTGGTTTGCCAGGGGAAGCAAGGCCCACACGATTCACCATGGTGTCTTTCCTGTTCGTGATGTTGAGCAGGGGGCTGATCCCCAGGTAGGTCTCTCGTCAATGGTGTTCTCTGCGCTTGAAGTAGTTGGATGTGCCAGTGTGGCAGGGCCCAGGCCAAGTTAGACAGTTTGGGTATCAGTCCGGGAAGGCTGGATGCAGCCTCCAGCAAGCGTGACACAATTAAACAGTGGGGAACCAAATCGTGACCCACTAATAGAAAACAGCACATTTATAGTAAAGCAATTGCCATACCACAATGCGGATAGCAGTCCGGCAGCAATATCAGTGTCTCTGAGCAGAACCAGGAATTCTGTGGTGAATGGATCTCTTGACAGGCTGATCGTGTACAGCAAATCTTCGGTCTTCTTCAGGTTTCAATCTGGTCACTCTTCAGTGGCTTTGTCATACTCCGATTCGGATACAGTCAGATTACTAAGTCTTTTCCAAAAATTCCCTCTCGAGGAACAGCAGGCAGACAGGCCAAACTCAGCCTTTCCACGAATTTCCCGCGCTACTACGCAGGGGCAGCTGCTCGAATCACTAGAGCTGTTTACTCTTCAAACTCTAACTCCAGATTGAACAACTGCAGCAGGCGGCTTGGGAATTTCCCTTCAGTCCAAAAGGTTCTGGTTGGTTGATCCATCAGTCTGTCAAAGCAAGCACTCCCCCTCCAGGTCCATTTAGGTGCCAAAGTGCAAAAACTGCAATTCCTACAGAAATTTGCTTCCACAAGACCCCTGGGGACAGACACCGTTTTAGAGTCCCCAAAGGTACTGATTGGTCCCAATAGGCAGTACAGAATCAAGATGGTGGGGCAATACTGAAAAGTCCATGCTGCAAAGGAAAGCAGGTTAGACAAACCACAATATTATTATTATTAAAACAGAGAAACAGTAAACAGTCACAGTTCCTAGCAGGGCTCCCTCTGTGCAAATAGTGATGGCAGAATGGAGCGATAAAACTGCCGCCCGGGCAGGACTTGAGCCTGAAACTACTTGGTTCCTACCCAGATTCATTTTACACCACAAAATAGGCAGCTCTTAAAGAGACAGGCACGGAGGCTAACAGGGCACTCACATGCAAACACTTTTAAATCGCTAGGACACAGAACACCAGCCTGGCAGTGGGCATTTAGGCAAGCCTAAGGAAGACTTTCAGGAACCCCCATTTGTAGGGGGGGGTTACATACAAAACTGAAAATGGATCACTTCCTGATCAGGTAATACTGCTGCTTTAAAAGATGTGATCCTGCTATTTGCATTGGCCTGCTCATGTGGAGCAAAACCATTCAAGTTGTTACATGTGGTTAAGGAAAGAGTTGATGTTATGTTGCTTGGCCAATTATCATTGCACTGAAGAGATTGGTGACTTTTTTTCTCTTGGCTATATATTTCTTCTCCTTATTAATTATGAGACGCTATGGAGATACTACTAGTCCATCACAGCACTGACTACTCACTTACGTGTAGCTCATCGGTATTACCTATGTTATCCCCATCAGGAGCCTGGGGGCATCAAAGATCCCTCCAGAACACTCTCCCATGGGTCTTAACAAATGGCCAGGCATCAAAGATCCCTAATGGTACTCTTGCATCCTCTGCAGTGGAGTAATGGTGGTGGTGGCGTACACATTCTAAAATGTAAAGTAAGTAAGTAAAATTTTATTTTTAAGCGCTTTTCAAAACCAAAGCGCTGTACAATAACAACATTTAAAATAACAGACATAATATTAACAATAAAATCATTCTTCAAATGCTTTTAAAAACAAAAAGGTTTTAAGCTCAGATTTGAAACTCTCGATGGTCAGGCAGCCTCGTATCCGGCGAGGTAGAGAATTCCACAGGGTGGGGGCAGCGTAAGAAAATGCACGTGCCCCAGATGTCTTTAAACGAACCCTGGGAATCTCTAGCAATCCCTCGTCAGCAGATCGGAGTGAGCGAGAGGGACAGTAGGAAGTAAGGAGATCTTGCAGATACCGTGGTCCCTGTTCGTGTAGGGCTTTATAGGTCAGTAACCTGACTTAAAGGTGATCCGCCACTGAATCGGCAGCCAGTGCAGTCCGTACAGCACAGGCATAACATGACTATTTCTAGATGTCCCAGTCAAAAGCCTGGCCGCTGCATTCTGCACCAGCTGCAAGCAGTGGATATCAACCCCTGGTAGCCCTAGGTGCAGGGCATTGCAGTAATCAAGGTGAGAGGTCACAAAGGCATGGACCAACGTAGGAAGGTCAGTCAGAGGAACCAGGTGTTTCACCCAAGCAATATTCCTAAGATGGTAAAATGAGGATTTGACAATGGCCGACACCTGAGATTTTAGGGTCAGGCCGTCGTCTATAATAATGCCCAGATTACGTACCTGGTCTGAGGTTGGGAATTGGATACCATCGAGCCATATGCCCGATGGAGTCCCAGCCCTACAACCCACCTCAAGGTGACCAGGGTCCACAGCCGGCACCTCAGTCTTATCCGGGTTTAACCTCAGCCAGCTGGTACTCATCCAATCTTTGATTTTGGATAGACAGCTGTTAAGCATAGAGATTGCATCTTTGTGTCCGGGATTGAAGGACAGATACAACTGGGTATCATCTGCATAGCAGTGAAAACCCAGATTGTATCACCTAATAATGTCTTCCAATGGCAGCATATATACAGCGAACAACATGGGTGCCAAAATGAAGCCCTGTGGCACCCCACAAGACAGGGAGATGGTGTCAGAGGAATAAATTCCAGTGACAACCCTCTGCCTCCGACTCCCATGAGGAAAGATCGAAACCAGTGCAGAACTGTACCAGACAGTCCACAATAAAGCCGCAAGTGCTCCAAAAGCACACCATGGTCCACCGTATCAAATGCTGCAGAGAGATCAAGAAGGACTAGAATAGTGCAAGCCTTTCAATCTCTCACCATCAGGAGATCATTTAAAACCTGGACAAGGGTGGTCTCAGTGCTATGTCTTTTCCTAAATCCCGATTGAAGAGTATCATAGACATTGTGATTTATAAGATGGTCACCCAGTTGTAGTGCAACCACCTTTTCAATAACCTTACCCACAAAGGGCAGGTTAGAGATAGGTCTGTAGTTAACTAAGCAGTCTGGATTTAATGAAGGCTTTTTTAGGAGTGGTCGAACAACTGCTTTCTTTAGGGGATCAGGAAAGACCCCCTGCTCCAAAGATTTCCAGACAATTTCAGCAAGGATTGGACAGATAGTATCTACGCAACCTAATAATAGTGACATAGGGCCCGGATCCAGCTGGTTGGTCGTACAATCTGGACAGTCCTCACAATATCCATGAACTCCAGTTTACCAAAGTCAGACCAGGTAACAGAGGTGTTTGTTTCCTCTCGCTGATCACCGCAAACCTTTAAAGAGGGAGATTGGCCAATACCCGACCTGATGTTGGCAATCTTATCTGTGAAGAACCAAGCAAGCTCATCACATTTTATTTGTGAAAAATCTCTTCCAGACTGCAGACACAGTGGATTGCATAGTCTGTTGACAGTCTGAAAGAGATGAGCCGGTCGGTTCCGCATAGCAGCAATCTCCCTGGACAGGAATTCTGCCTTCTTACGGGTGATTGCTGATTGATAGGAACCATAATGGTCCATCAACCTAAGTCTGTCTGCATCAAGGCTGGATTTCCGCCAAGCCCTCTCTAGCCTTCGCCCCACTGTCCTCAGTTCCTTTAAAGACTCATCAAACAGAGTTGGAGGAGGTAATCTCGAACCATTAACAATCTTTTTGGGCCCTCTATTCCTACACTTACCCAGCATTCCTACCAAGGGTGGGAATAGAGAAAAGCCAAATTAAAAACTCATAACTTCAAGTTCAATAAGTATACACAAGCACTACGCTATGCACCACATGTTAAACTCCTATCAACAAATAACCATGGCAAATTTCATAGGTGCAGTGAGACAAGACTGGTTTCATGGTGTAACATGGGGAAAGGAACAAGGGATACAATACAACAATACACAAAATACATGCAACAGTACGGGGTACAAGAAAAGTGCAATCAGCATACAACATCACATGTTACAAACAAGGGATACAATTCAGCAATACACAAAATACATGCAACAGTACTGGTGCAAGTAAAGTGCATTCAGCAAACAACATCACATGTTACAAACAAGGGATACAATACAGCAATACACAAAATACATGCAACAGTAGAGGTACAAGTAAAGTGCAATCAGCATACAACATCACATGTTACAAACAAGGGATACAATACAATACACAAAATACATGCAACAGTAGAGGTACAAGTAAAGTGCAATCAGCATACAACATCACGTTACAAACAAGGGATACAATACATCAATATACAAAATACATGCAACAGTACAGGTACAAGTAAAGTGCAATCAGCGCACATCACATGTTACAAACAAGGGATACAATACTACAATACATAAAATACATGCAACAGTACTGGTACAAGTAAAGTGCGGTCAGTGCACACCACATGTTACAAACAAGGGATACAATACAACAATTCACAAAATACATGCAACAGTACAGGTACAAGAAAAGTGCAATCAGCATACAACATCACATGTTACAAACAAGGGATACAATACAACAATAAACAAAATGCATGCAACAGTAGAGGTACAAGTAAAGTGCAATCAGCATACAACATCATATGTTACAAACAAGGGATACAATACATCAATACACAAAATACATGCAACAGTACAGGTACAAGTAAAGTGCATAAGCGTACATCACATGTTACAAACAAGGGATACAATACTACAATACATAAAATACATGCAACAGTACTGGTACAAGTAAAGTGCAGTCAGTGCACACCACATGTTACAAACAAGGGATACAATACAACAATTCACAAAATACATGCAACAGTACAGGTACAAGTAAAGTGCAATCAGCATAAAATATCATATACTGCAAACAAGGAATACAATACAACAATGCACAAAATACATGCAACAGTAGAGGTACAAGTAAAGTGCATTCAGCATACAACATCACATGTTACTAATAAGGGATACAATACTGTAATACATAAAATGCATGCAACAATACAGTTACAAGTAAAGTGCAATCAGTGTACAACATCACATGTTACAAACAAGGGATACAATACATGAATACACAAAATACATGCAACAGTACAGGTACAAGTAAAGTGCAATCAGCATAAAGTATCATATTCTGCAAACAAGGGATATAATACAGCAATACACAAAATACATGCAATAGTACAGGTATAAGTAAAGTGCAATCAGCATAAAATATCATATACTGCAAACAAGGGATACAATACAACAATACACAAAATACATGCAGCAGTATAGGTACAAGTAAAGTGCATTCAGCATACAACATCACATGTTAGTAATAAGGGATCCAATACTGTAATACATAAAATGCATGCAACAGTACAGGTACAAGTAAAGTGCAATCAGCATACAGCATCACATGTTACAAACAAGGCATACAATACATCAATACACAAAATATGTGCAACAGTACAGGTACAAGTAAAGTGCAATCAGCATACAACATCACATGTTACAAACAAGGGCTACAATACAGCAATACATAAAATACATGCAACAGAACAGGTACAAGAAAAGTGCAATCAGCGCTCATCACATGTGACAAACAAGGGATAAGATACAGCAATCGATAAAATACATGCAACAGTACAGGTATAAGTAAAGTGCAGTCAGCATACAGCATCACATGTTACAAACAAGGGATACAATACAGCAATACTTAAAATACATGCAACAATACAGGTACAAGTAAAGTGCAATCAGAGCTCATCACATGTTACAAACAAGGGATACAATACAACAGTACACAAAAAACATGCAACAGTACAGATACAAATAAAGTGCAATCAGCATACAACATCACATGTTACAAACAAGGGATAGAATACAGCAATACTTAAAATACATGCAACAGTACAGGTACAAGTAAAGTGCAATCAGTGCACATCACATGTCACAAACAAGGGATACAATACAACAATACACAAAATGCATGCAACAGTACAGGTACAAGTAAAGTGCAATCACCATACAACATCAAATTTTACAAACAAGGGATACAATACAGCAATACATAAAATACATGCAACACTATAGGTAGAAATAAAGTACAGTCAAGTATACAACATCACATGTTACAAACAAGGGATACAATACAACAATACACAAAATACATGCAACAGTACAGGTACAAGTAAAGTGCAATCACCATACAACATAACATTTTACAAACAAGGGATACAATGCAACAATGCACAAAATACATGCAACAGTACAGGTACAATAAAGTGCAATCACCATACAACATCACATGTTACAAACATGGGAAACAATACAACAATAAACAAAATACATGCAACAGTACAGGTACAAGTAAAGTGCAATCAGCATACAACATGATATGTTACAAACAAGGGATAGATTACAACAATACAGAAAATACATGTAATAGTACAGGTACAAGTAAACTGCAATCAGCGCACAACATCACATGTTAGAAACAAGGGATACAATAAAATAATATAGAAATTACAAGCAATAGTACAGGTACAAGTAAAGTGCAATCAGCATACAACATCACATGTTACAAAAAGGAATATAATACAACAATACATAAATATCTACAACAGTACTGGTACAAATAAAGTGCAATCAGACTACAACACCACGTCTTACAAACAAGGGATACAATACAAAAATACAGAGAACACATGCAATAGTATAGGTTCAAGTAAAGTGCAAGCAGCATACAACAGCATGTGTTGCAAGTGCAAAAGTTTCACAAACTTAATGAGCAATAATAATGTGTCATTTAGGAGGACAGCACTGAACTGAATGATGCAGTGCATAGAGAATAAAGTATAGGTCGGTGTGTGTAACGAGAAGTTTACACACACCAGAGTGATTAGATGCCACATAAACCCCGAGAGCGAGGCTCGAGAGGTTTATAAATAGCATCTAACCCAGAGGGTGTGTGCAGACTTTGAGTTTACACATACCGACCCATATTTTATTTTATATAATTGCTGGGTCACATTTTTTCACCTCAGCAATTATACAAAATGTTTGTAAAACGGACACAATAGAAGAAATATCTTACCACATTGTCAGTGATCCGACATTTATTCAGAAGAAACTTTAACAAGGAACTGCTGTCTGAAATGTAAAATTTTGACATCTAAATAGGAACAAGTTTAAATTTTGAAAAAAAAAGTACAAGAATCAATTTGGCATTGATAGCTAAAAAAAGTCTGTTGCTATGCTGTAGCATGTGACCTGTAGAGGGAGGGGAAAGATAAAAAGAAATGGAGTGGAGGAGAGGTTAGGGAAAATGTGAAATGAACAGTACCGCAGTTTGATTAGGAAACAAGTTTTTTATAACAGAACATTTCAGATTGAAGAATGCCTGCTTATGTGTTAAATCTTCGATGGCTGCTGTCTGTGAGGTGAGTGCGTGAGACAGACATTTTCCAGTGACAAAGAGACAGATCGAGTGCTAGCGAGGGAAAGTGGTGGCTCGTGGATGTTTCACATAGGGAAGGGGTGCGTGTTTGCCATTATAAACACACCTTTATAACGGCAAATTACAAGCACCTTTCCTATGGGAAAAAACACAACCCAGTTATTATAGAAGGATTAATGTAGGGAGACTGAGGCAGGGAGGGCAGCACTTGTGAATGATGTAATGCAGAAGGATTAATATAGGGAGACTGAGGCGAGAGGACAGTGCTGGTGAATGATGCAGTGCAGAAGGATTACTGTAGGGAAACTCAGGCAGGGAAGGCAGCACTAGTAAGTGATGCAGTGCAGAAGGATTATGAGGAGACTGAGGCAGAGGGCAGTGCTGGTTGAATGATGTAGTGCAGAAGGATTAATGTAGGGAGACGAGGCAGGGAGGGCAGCACTGGTGAATGAAGCAGTGCAGAAGGATTAATGTAGGGAGACCAAGGCAGGGAGGGCAGCACTAGTGAATGATACAGTACAGAAGGATTAATGTAGGGAGAGTGAGGCCGGAGGGCAGTGCTGGTGAATGATGCAGTGCAGAAGGATTAATGTAGGGAGACTGAGGCAGAGAGGGCAGTGCTGGTGAATGATGTAGTGCAGAAGGATTAATGTAGGGAGACGAGGCAGGGAGAGCAGCTCTGGTGAATGATGCAGTGCAGAAGGATTAATGTAGGGAGACCGAGGCAGGGAGGGCAGCACTAGTGAATGATGCAGAGTAGAAGGATTAATGTAGGGAGAGTGAGGCTGGAGGGCAGCACTGGTGAATGATGCAGTGCAGAAGGATTAATGTAGGGAGACCGAGGCAGGGAGGGCAGCACTAGTGAATGATACAGTACAGAAGGATTAATGTAGGGAGAGTGAGGCCGGAGGGCAGTGCTGGTGAATGATGCAGTGCAGAAGGATTAATGTAGGGAGACCGAAGCAGGGAGGGCTGCACTGGTGAATGATGCAGTGCAGAAGGATTAATGTGGGAGACCGAGTAGAGGAGGCAGCACTGGTAATGATGCAGTGCAGAAGGATTAATGTAGGGAGAGTGAGGCCGGAGGCAGTGTTGGTGAATGATGCAGGTAAGAAGGATTAATGTGGGAGACCGAGGCAGGAAGGCAGCACTGGTGGATGATGCTGCAGAAGGATTAATGTAGGGAGAGTGAGGCCGGAGGGCAGTGCTGAGTGAATGATGCAGTGCAGAAGGAGTTAATGATGGGAGACAGAGGCAGGGAGGTAAGCTGGTGAATGATGCAGAGCAGAAGGATTAATGTAGGGAGACTGAGGCAGGGAGGGCAGCACTAGTGAATGATACAGTACAGAAGGATTAATGTAGGGAGAGTGAGGCCGGAGGGCAGTGCTGGTGAATGATGCAGAGCAGAAGTATTAATGTAGGGAGACTGAGTCAGGGAGGGCAGCACTGGTGAATGATGCAGTGCAGAAGGATTAATGTAGGGAGAGTGAGGTGGGAGGGCAGTACTGGTGAATGATGCAGTGCAGAAGGATTAATGTAGGGAGACTGAAGCTGGGAGGGCAGCACTAGTGAATGATGCAGAGCAGAAGGATTAATGTAGGGAGAGTGAGGCCGGAGGGCAGCACTGGTGAATGATGCAGTGCAGAAGGATTAATGTAGGGAGACTGAGGCAGGGAGGGCAGCACTAGTGAATGATACAGCACAGAAGGATTAATGTAGGGAGAGTGAGGTGGGAGGGCAGTACTGGTGAATGATGCAGTGCAGAAGCATTAATGTAGGGAGACTGAAGCTGGGAGGGCAGCGCTGGTGAATGATGCAGTGCAGAAGGATTAATGTAGGGAGAGTGAGGCCTGAGGGCAGCACTGGTGAATGATGCAGTGCAGAAGGATTAATGTAGGGAGACTGAGGCAGGGAGGGAAGCACTAGTGAATGATACAGTACAGAAGGATTAATGTAGGGAGAGTGAGGCCGGAGGGCAGTGCTGGTGAATGATGCAGTGTAGAAGCATTAATGTAGGGAGACTGAGGCAGGGAGGGCAGCTAGTGAACGATACAGTACAGAAGGATTAATGTAGGGAGAGTGAGGTGGGAGGGCAGTACTGGTGAATGATGCAGTGCAGAAGGATTAATGTAGGGAGACTGAAGCTGGGAGGGCAGCACTGGTGAATGATGCAGAGCAGAAGGATTAATGTAGGGAGACCGAGGCAGGGAGGGCAGCACTGGTGAATGATACAGTACAGAAGGATTAATGTAGGGAGAGTGAGGCCGGAGGGCAGCACTGGTGAATGATGCAGTGCAGAAGGATTAATGTAGGGAGACTGAGGCAGGGAGGGCAGCACTAGTGAATGATACAGTGCAGAAGGATTAATGTAGGGAGACTGAGGCAGGGAGGGCAGCACTGGTGAATGATGCAGTGCAGAAGGATTAATGTACGGAGACTGAAGCTGGGAGGGCAGCGCTGGTGAATGATGCAGTGCAGAAGGATTAATGTAGGGAGACTGAGGCAGGGAGGGCAGCACTGGTGAATGATGCAGTGCAGAAGGATTAATGTAGGGAGAGTGAGGCCGGAGGGCAGCACTGGTGGATGATGCAGTGCAGAAGGATTAATGTAGGGAAAGTGAGGCCAGAGGGCAGTGCTGGTGAATGATGCAGAGCAGAAGGATTAATGTAGGGAGAGTGAGGCCGGAGGGCAGCACTGGTGAATGATGCAGTGCAGAAGGATTAATGTAGGGAGACTGAGGCAGGGAGGGCAGCACTAGTGAATGATACAGTACAGAAGGATTAATGTAGGGAGAGTGAGGCCGGAGGGCAGTGCTGGTGAATGATGCAGTGCAGAAGCATTAATGTAGGGAGACTGAGGCAGGGAGGGCAGCACTAGTGAATGATACAGTACAAAAGGATTAATGTAGGGAGAGTGAGGTGGGAGGGCAGGACTGGTGAATGATGCAGTGCAGAAGGATTAATGTAGGGAGACTGAGGCAGGGAGGGCAGCACTAGTGAATGATACAGTACAGAAGGATTAATGTAGGGAGAATGAGGTGGGAGGGCAGTACTGGTGAATGATGCAGTGCAGAAGGATTAATGTAGGGAGACTGAAGCTGGGAGGGCAGCACTGGTGAATGATGCAGAGCAGAAGGATTAATGTAGGGAGACCGAGGCAGGGAGGGCAGCACTGGTGAATGATACAGTACAGAAGGATTAATGTAGGGAGAGTGAGGCCGGAGGGCAGCACTGGTGAATGATGCAGTGCAGAAGGATTAATGTAGGGAGACTGAGGCAGGGAGGGCAGCACTAGTGAATGATACAGTACAGAAGGATTAATGTAGGGAGACTGAGGCAGGGAGGGCAGCACTGGTGAATGATGCAGTGCAGAAGGATTAATGTAGGGAGACTGAAGCTGGGAGGGCAGCGCTGGTGAATGATGCAGTGCAGCAGGATTAATGTAGGGAGACCGAGGCAGGGAGGGCAGCACTGGTGAATGATGCAGTGCAGAAGGATTAATGTAGGGAGAGTGAGGCCGGAGGGCAGTGCTGGTGAATGATGCAGAGCAGAAGGATTAATGTAGGGAGAGTGAGGCCGGAGGGCAGCGCTGGAGAATGATGCAGTGCAGAAGCATTAATGTAGGGAGACTGAGGCAGGGAGGGCAGCGCTGGTGAATGATGCAGTGCAGAAGGATTAATGTAGGGAGACTGAGGCAGGGAGGGCAGCACTAGTGAATGATACAGTACAGAAGCATTAATGTAGGGAGACTGAAGCTGGGAGGGCAGCACTGGGGAATGATGCAGTGCAGAAGGATTAATGTAGGGAGACTGAAGCTGGGAGGGCAGCACTGGTGAATGATGCAGTGCAGAAGGATTAATGTAGGGAGACTGAAGCTGGGAGGGCAGCGCTGGTGAATGATGCAGTGCAGAAGCATTAATGTAGGGAGACTGAAGCTGGGAGGGCAGCACTGGTGAATGATGCAGTGCAGAAGCATTAATGTAGGGAGACTGAAGCTGGGAGGGCAGTGCTGGTGAATGATGCAGAGAAGAAGCATTAATGTAGGGAGAGTGAGGTGGGAGGGCAATGCTGGTGAATGATGCAGAGCAGAAGGATTAATGTAAGGAGACTGAGGCAGGGAGGGCAGCACTGGTGAATGATGTGGTGCAGAAGGATTAATGTAGGGAGACCGAGGTAGGGAGGGCAACACTGGTGAATGATGCAGTGCAGAAGGATTAATGTAGGGAGAGTGAGGCCGGAGGGCAGTGCTGGTGAATGATGCAGAGCAGAAGGCTTAATGTAGGGAGACTGAGGCAGGGAGGGCAGCACTAGTGAATGATACAGTACAGAAGGATTAATGTAGGGAGACTGAGGCAGGGAGGGCAGCACTAGTGAATGATACAGTACAGAAGGATTAATGTAGGGAGAGTGAGGCAGGGAGGGCAGCACTAGTGAATGATGCAGAGCAGAAGGATTAATGTAGGGAGACTGAGGCAGGGAGGGCAGCACTGGTGAATGATGCAGTGCAGAAGGATTAATGTAGGGAGACTGAGGCAGGGAGGGCAGCGCTGGTGAATGATGCAGTGCAGAAGGATTAATGTAGGGAGACTGAAGTGGCTGGGGTAGACCCAGAGATGGGTCCCTGTAACATGGAAGGTCAGGGCACAGTGGAGTGTAGGTGTGACTGGAGAAGGTGGTGTTTGTGCAGAGATTTGGCTTTTGCTGGAAGCAGATGGTTGAGGGTGAGAAACGGAGGGAGGAAGATAGCAGGTTCCCGATAGAGGGTTAAATAAATAAATAAAATGAGGGAGGTGGGGCTGAAATAGCAGGTCAAAACTAATGCCACTGCTTTTGTGGACCAGTACTTTCAGGTTTACAGCCTTATTTTGGGAGAAATACTGCACTCTCAGCACTAAGGCAGCATTTGAGGAGAGCATGAAATGTGGTTCCACTGAGGTGAAACATTGCCATTCAGTACTGTCTCCCAGGGGCTCTGCACACGATGGTTGGGCTCCTCACTAGTGAGTATGTGGTTAACTAGCTTGTAAAATAAACAGGCTCCAGCCAATGGAAACACACATCATGCTACATCCAGTACTGTCTCCCTGGGGCTCTGCACTCAACAATTGGGCTCCTTATTAGTGTGTTTGTGGGAATCTAGCATGCAAAATAAACATGCTTCAACCAATGGAAACAAATATCATGCTGTGGCTACCAAAAAATAAAAAACCTGAAACTAAAGGGGGCACAGATAAGGGGGAAACATAGCTGGTGAAAATGTTCCACTAGAGATTTAGCACCAGATATTTTTTGCTGTGACCACGACTTCATGCTTACAGGTTTTTTCTTTCTTACACAAATCCTGATCTTCAGCTCAAGAATGCATGCAACACCTGGGCTTGATTTTCAGAGCATTGAAAAGGACACACAGTGCCTGCACCAAACAGAAATGATGCAAGGGGCACTGTGCATCACAATTTGTCCCAGTCCCAATTTTTGTACTCTGACTGTGGCAAAATTAGGTTCCCCTGTGCCAGACTAGCCCTGCACCAGAAACAGGGGTGCACAATGGTGGAAGGGGTCTCTACTGCACCATCTCCTACTGTAGAATTTTGAAAGTCCCTCCAAAGTTGCAGATCATGCCAGTGCTTAGACCTGCCAGTGCTGATCTAATGGCCTGTGTGCCACTACCAATGTGCATGGTGGGCAAGGTAGCTGAGATAGGGGACCCAACGCCAGTCACAGCTGCAGGGGAACATGAACTGCTGGCACCCCTGATAGCCTCCTGTGATGAGACTCCAACATCTGGCCTATCTGTGGAGTCACTGCATTGGGCTCTTTGAGGCTGTTGGAGCTCAGCAATGGCTGGTACACCTGCTGCAACAGATGGCATTGGTCAGCTTGGCAAGGGACAGGCATATGCAGCCATCTGTCCTCTACACATGATGGTTGCTGTGATGTCAGGCAGCCTGAGCATGCAATGTAGCCACAAGGGCAGTGGCAGGACTACAGGGGTTGAAGAGTGGCACACTGGAGGTGTAGCACTGCCATACTGCAGCAGGCTGTTCACATTCCCAAGGTGCCATGCACATGTATGCTGGGGTGATCACTGTGCATGAGGTGGTAGTGGCAGTGCAGCCAGGGGCAGACATGGTACAATAACTGATACAGTAGCTGCACCCTATGGGGTGGGCTTCAGAACCACAACAGTGCCCATTGGAACCCTGTGGGCTCAATATGGTCTGACAGATGTGATCATCGACTTGAACAACTGAGATGGACAGACATGCACTGTGTACACCATATGTCCTGCTGCCTGCCACATCTATCACTATGGCACTGTATGTTCCCTGGGGTAGCATGGTTGCCAGAAGGGCAGTATGTACAGTGTGCCAGACATCACACACCAGTTTGATATGTAGCCCCTATATGCATTTTCACCATGTTCTTGTGTGTATCCCAGACCAAGCCCCTTATGCATCTCACACTGATGTGGTCTGTGTCACAAATCCACTCCTGGGGGTCAGGCCCACTGAGCTCAAAGTGCCCACCCTTAAGTGCAATCCATGTTGGGTGGGGGACAGGGATGCCCTCCTCATGCTTTTTGAATGCTTGCTGAGGTCACAATTGCACCTCTGCCATGAGGATCCAGGGCACCCATCTAGCTCTGGATAAGGCCACAGTACCAGTCTTAAGTCTTGTGGCCAAATATGAACCCTTTCCTTGGCTGTTACACAAAGGAAGAAGACCCATGACCCATGCTCTTTTCAGGGTAACAGTCTAAAGGCTTCAGAATAACAATGGTGCCCACTGGAAACCTGTGGGCTGAATATGGTCTGACAGATGTGACCATCAACTTGAGCAACTGGGATGCTATAGAGTCTTCACCCTACAGGACATGCAACAGCCTAGTTCACAATCCCTGCAGACTCATATGAGACTCTGTTACTCTCCCTATCCTTCCAGATATATCCCTTACAGACCCTTTTCTCAAGTTGGCTGCTTGGGGTGGCCCCTCTAAGCAATTAACAAATGTCATAGATTATCAATAAACCTTCTACAGTCACACAGAATTTCTTTAGAAATGCAAAAGATTTTACTAAAATAATTAAATGCAATTACAACTAAAAGAGAACATATACTAAATTAGGTTACAGTAAAAGAAACAGAATGGGAAAAATATACAGAAAAATGCATTAAAACATGTTAGCTAAGTCTACCTTGGGTATGAAGATTTCAAAGTCCAGAGAATCACCGGTTTGCAAATTATTGGAGTCTTTTCTTTTAGTCCTTGGCAATCAGACTGAATCTCAGCAGTTTGCCTTCTGGTGTGTGTCAAGCAGAGTGTCCAGATGAAAATGTGCATGTGTGTGTGTGTGTGTGTGTGTGTTCAAAATGCCCTGAGATGGTGATTTATACCTGTCTGAAATCTTGCAGTGTCATCACTTTCCAGCTGAGAACAGCTACTCCGTTTGGCCAGAAGATGGCATTGTTGCACTGTTTCCAAAATTGTCAAGACTATGAAGAATGAGATTCTGAGACCAATAATTAGCATGGATATGAAATTTCAGAATTAAGCCATTTGAAGTCCCCTGTAGACCATTGGCACCCATAAGATAAAATTCACACAGGTTCTCGAGGAAGCATGTTCCTCTCCTGTTACCTCATAAAATGTAGCATATTATAACAGCTTCCTTAGATCAAAGCATTCTGCTTCTGAGTGCATGGTTTTATGACATGCAAATGGATTTAGGCATATTCCTGTTAAAAAAAAACTGGGAATGCCATTTCAGTTCCTCGCAAACAGCTGCCTTCAGGTCAAAAGAAGGTCAAGCCTTTTTTAAAAAAAAATATATAAATAGTCGTTTCCCTAGGTGCCTTTGTGCTGACACTGGCAAGTCTTTTGGCCTGTACATATACACAGGATTACATAAAAAATAATATATATACACAGAATTATATCTACAAATAAGGACTAGCAGCTGGGCAGCGCTCTACACCCCTCCCTCCTAGACTGAATTTATGGGAATGATATGATTTTCACAAATTCTGTTCACTGCTCTGTCTGGCAAGATAGCCTGTCTGCATTGGCATTGGCCAATCTGGCCTTGTGGGTAATGGTCATATAGTAGCCCTGTAAGGCAGTTCTCCACTTTAAGAGATATCCATTCATTTTTTCCCATCTGTGTCAGCCACACCTGGGGGTTATGATCAGTCTGTACCTCAAAGTGCCTCCCATAGGGTATGTCTCTAATTTCTTCAGGACCCATATCAGCACAAGGCATTCCTTTTCAACTGTGGAATAGGCCTACTCCTGGGGAAGCAACTTTTTACTAAGGTACACTATTGGGTGATCTTTCCCTTGGTTAGAAGTCTGACTGAGGACTACTCCAATCCCCACATCTGAGGCATCTGTCTGGACTACAAATGGCTTACTGTAATCTGGACTGGCCAACACAGGTGCACTGCACAATGCCTCCTTTAGCTGTGTGGAGGTTCTTTCACAGGCTGGCTCCCATTTTACCTTTTTGGGCATTCTTTTCTTTAGCAGACCAGAGAAGGAAGCTGACAGGGTACTGTATTTTAATACAAACTTTCAATAGTACCCGGTGGTCCCTAGGAAACTCTGAATCTGATTCTGGGCTTCAGGCCTGGGCCATGCCTCTTTTGGCTTAATCCTGGCTTGATTGGGATGGAGCTACCCTCACCCTACTACATTTCCTAGGTATGCCACCTCCACCATAGCCACCTAGCACTTTTCAGCCTTGACAGTGAGCCCTGCCCTCTGTATCCTGCCCAACACTTCCTTAAGGTGGGACAGGTGTTCCTTCTAGCTGGCACTGAAGATGGCAATATTATCCAGATAAGCCACTGTATACTCTTCAGTACCATGTAACACCTGGTTGACCAACTTTTGGAAGGTGGTAGGAGCATTCTTCATTCCTAAAGGCATTACCCTGAACTCAAATAATCCTATTGGAGTGATGAAGGCCGACCTCTCCCTAGCTCTGGCAGTTAACTCCACCTGCCAATATCCTTTTGTCAAGTCAATTGTGGTAAGGTATGTCACCCCTCTCAACTTGTCCAGTAGTTTATCCATCCATGGCATTGGGTGGGTGTCAGAATTCGTTACTGCGCTGAGTCCATGGTAGCCCACACAAAAGTGAATAGAGCCATCTGGCTTGGGAACGAGGGCTACGGGTGAAGTCAAGGGGCTGTGGGATTTCTGGATTACCCCTAAATCCAGCATTTCCTCTGTCTCCCTCCTAATGTCCTTTAGGATGGCCTCAGATGCCCAGTAGACTGTTCATCGTATGGGCACTTGCATCCCCATGTCTACATCATGTGTCGCTAAGAGGGTTAGTCCAGGCTTGGCTGTAAACAAAGGGGCAAAGTCCGCTAAAATCTCCCTCACTTCCTGGGTCTGTTCCGGGGTCAATTGAGGTGACAGTTTGATTGCCTCCACAGAGGACTCCTGCTTGCTTTCCTCCAGCAAGTCCAGTAGGGGGTTTTCTTCATCAGTCCCCTTCCCAGAACTACACACTGAAAATACCATGTCTGCCCTATTTGCATATGGCTTCATCATGTTGACATGGTATATTCTATGGGTATGTCTCTTGTCAGGCAGCTCTACAGTATAGTTCATGTCATTTACCTGTTGGACTACCTTATATGGTCTCACCCACATGGCCTGCAGCTTATCCTTCCAGACCGGAATTAGGACCATGACTTCCAGACCTACACAGTACGAGTGAGCTCTGGTGCTGTGGTTGTACTATACCTTTTGCTTCTGCTGGGCAGCTGATAGGTTGCTCTGGGCTGCTCCAATAAGCTCCTTCAGATTTTCCCTAAACTTTAGGACATATTCCACTATGGGAGTTCCCTGGGTGGTGTGCTTAACTTCCCAGTCTTCCCAGATCAAGTCTAGGGGTTCACATACCCTATGTCGATATAAAAGTTCAAAGGGGGAAAACCCTGTTGACTCTTGGAGCACCTCCCTGTCAACAACAGGTGGGGAAGGTATTTCTCCCAGTCTCTCCCATGCTGTTCAGCAAACGCTTGGAGCATCAATTGTAGGGTACCATTAATCCTTTCCACAAGCCCATTGGCTTGTGGGTGATAAGGTGTCATGCATCTCTGCACCACCCCACACTTCTCCCACAAACACTTCATCAGGTCTGGCATGAAGGTACCCCCTGGACCAGTGATAACCTCTTGCAGAAACTCGATCTAGGAGAAAATCCCTAGTAAGGTGTTTGCCACTTTGTCTGTCCTAAGTGAGGAAAGAGCATCCACCTCCACCACCGTCAGGATAAACCTCTTCCTGAAGGAGCTGGGGGTACTCAAAGGTCCCACAATATCCATTCCTGCCCTCTGGAATGGCTACTCCACAATAGGCGAGGGAATTTGGGTGGCTTTGGTTTTACTACCTGCCTTCCCTATTTGTTGGCACCTGTAACAAGACCTGCAATACTCCTTCACTTGCTAGGTGAAGTTGGGCCAATAGAAATTCTAGTCCAATTGCTGCATGGTGCACATGATTCCCAGATGTCCGGACATGGGGATATCATGATTGATCATAAGAAACTGCTCATGGTACCCCTGGGGAATGACAAGCTGCCTACCCATCACCTCTCCCTCTGTCCTTTCGTCCTACGTATACAACTGTCCATTGTCCCAATATACTCTATGTCTCCCGTCACCTCCCTGTGTCCCATCACATTCTGCACAAGCCCTCAGGCTCTCCAAACTAGGATCAGTCTTCTGAGCAGCCACAAAATTCTTCATATTTTCCCAAGGCTTGTGACATGTCCCCTTCAGTTCCTAAACTGGGGTCCATAGCTCTAGCTTCAGGGCATTCATGGTCACTGTCATCCATAACCTTCTGAGCATTGGTTACCCCTCCCTCCTCAGAGTAACCTTCTGTACCTGTTTTGTGAACTGCTATGTCGGGAAGTCCTACCTCCCTTTCACTACTCTCCATTTCAAGAGACATGGGCTGGGGAACCAGCCTCCCATTGTTTTCCACAGGGGCTTCCATGGTGTCCAGGGAACTACAGTTGGCCTTTGCCGTCTGATTGCGGGTGACTGCACACACCACCCCTTCTGGTGATTGTTCTCTAGAATCACATCCAGGGCGAGGTTGTCTGCCACAGTCACTTTTTGCATCCTCTCTCCTGTTTCACCCCAGTACAGGAGAACGCAAGCAAGTGGCAGAGTTTTCTCCTGCCCAATGAATCCCATTACTGTTATGCACTGATTAGGTATAAGCTGCTCAGGCTTAACCAAATTCCCTTTTACTAAGGTAAGACACACCCCTGTGTCCCTTAACCCATGGATGTGCACCCCATTTAGAGTAACCGGGTGTATGTGCTCCCTCATGTTTATAGGCATGCTTTCAGGGATACATAGTGCATCCAACTCAGTTCAAGCACCACTTTGTCCAGTCTGTGCCTTTTTAGGATACTGTCTAGCAAGATGCCCTGGTGGTTTGTAAAACCAGCAATCATAATTTCTTTTTCCTGATAAACCTTTTTTTTTGTAACCTGGGGCTTCCCCCTTTCTGTGGTGGCAGTGAGGGTTTTAGCTGCCCTGAAGGTGCACTTTTACCCTTCTGCACTGCCACACCCACTCTACTTCCTTTCAGAGCAGGCCTGTTCCTTGCATAATGGTCCAAGAGTTCTGCAGCCTGCTGCACTGTTTTGAGGTCTCAGTCCTCTAACCAGTTAGCTCTGCTGGGCAAGCCGAAGAGAATTGCTCCAGAAGTGAAACCTCCTCAATCTTCTCTACCAAGTTTGCTTTCACTCCCTCCCACAGTTTCCAAAATCGACATTGCTTTGTGGTGAGTTCCTCATAGCTCATGTCAGGGCTTCTCCGGAGCTTACGGAACTCAACCCTGAATGCGTCAGGCATTAATTCATACTTTTTAAGCAATGCAGCTTTAATGCAGAGGAGGCAGTATAGCACAGTGGTTTAAGGCTCTGAGCTGTAAATCTGGTGCTATCCAGCATACCAGACCTGGGTTTGAATCCCACAACTTCCACTTACATACTGTGTGACCCTGAGCAAGTCACTTAACTTCCTTGTGCTCCCAGGTCAAAAGCTTTCAGCTTAGGGTGCTACTCCTGGTTAAACAACTAAATAAATAAAATAAAAAATAAGTTTCTCATAATTACTACTGTCCTGATTGTCCATTTGGCCTAGTGCCTCATGCTCTTTCCTAGTAAGCAGTGGGGATAGCTGGCAGCTCCAGAACTCCCTGGATATTTTAGCTTAGATACAGACCTTTTCAAATGAATTCAGAAATGCATCCATATGCTCCCCTTCTTTAAATTCAGCTATTGATTTAGAATTTAACTTGTACCCCAGTCCTGGAGTTTCAGGTTCACCCCTGCCACTTACCTCTTCTGGCACTGGTTGTTGGAGTTTTAGCTTCTCTGGTTTGAATTTCCTCTGACACTCTTCTTCCTCTCTCTCACCCTCTCTCTGGCATTGTCACTCTTGCAACTCCATCTGGAACTTCCTCTCCTCAAATTCCAGCTCCAGTTTCCTCAACTCCAGCTGCAGCCTGATCTCTTCTGGCTCCAGCTTTGTGGTGACCCTCCAGTGGCACTGTGGCTCTGGGTTGCCTCTGGTCTTGCTGTCTTCCTCCCTAGGACTGGGCTCTGTGATGTCCCTTGGCACCCCCACGTCCAAAGTGTGGTCCCTTTGGCAGTTGCTTGCTCATAAGCTGCCACAAGAGCCACCAGGAAGTGATTTTCGGTTCGCCCCTCGCACTGGACTTCACTTTCCTGACGTAACTGCTTCAGGTAATCTGCAGTGCATTCAGTGTAGATGGAAGCCATCTTCTTCCCTAACTACTGCTACACCAGATTGCACCTGAAAAAAAAAACAGGTAGGGAACGTAATACTATAACCAAATTATATAGTTCTTTTTTTAAAATCTCTGCCTTGATTGTATGTAGACTGTTTACAGTTTATCAATCTGATACACTGGGCTTGAATCCACTGTTATGCATGTGCCACCAGTATCTTGAATTGTAACAGTATGCAACTAAATCTCTTGGATCCCACTGCTGTGCACCATGAACCCACTACTGGGGGTCAGGCCCACTGAGCTCACAGGGCCCATCCTTAAGTTCAATCCATGATGGGGGAACAGGGATTCCCTCCTCATGCTTTTTGAATGCTCACCAAGGTCAGAGCTGCACCTCTGCCATGAGGATCCAGGGCACCCCCTATCTCTGAATAAGGACATAATACCAGTCTTGAGTCTTGTGGACAAATATGAACCCTTTCCTTGGCTATTACACAGAGGAGGAAGACACAGGTGATACACTCTCTTCAGTGCAGCAGTGTAAGCCTGATTCGGCCTTCACCCTACATGACAGGCAGCAGCCTAGTTCACAATCCCTGCAGACTCATATGAGACTCTGGTACTCTCCCTATCCTTCCAGATGTCTCTTACAGACCTTTTCTTAATTTGGTTGCTTGTGGTGGCCCCTCTAAACAATTAGCAGTTGTCACAGGTTATCAATAAACCTTCTACAGTCACACATACAATATAAGAATTCTCACTCAGGCAGAATTTCTTAAGAAAAGCAAACATTTTTACTAAAATAATTAAATAAACACAGTTACAACTAAAAAATAACATATACTAAATTAGGTTACAGAAACAGAATGGGAAAATATACAGAAAAAATGCATTAAAGCATGTTAGCTAAGTCTACCTTGGTTATGAAGATTTAAAAGTCTAGAGAACTGCTGGTTTGCAAAATATTGCAGTCTTTCTCTTAGTCCTTGGCAGCTACACTGGGTCTGAGCAGTTTAGCTTCTGGTGTGTGTCAAACAGAGTGCCCAGATGAAAATGTGTGTGTGTGTGTGTGTGTGTGTTCAAAATGCCCTGCGCTGGCAATTTATACCTGTCTGGAATCTTGCAGTGTCATCCCTTTCCAGCTCAGATGAAACTACTCCATTTGGTCAGGAGATGGCACTGTTGTGCTGTTTCCAAAACTTCTAAGAATATTAAAATTCAGATTTTGAAACTGATAATTAGCATGAATATGACATTTCAGAGTTAAGCCCTTTGAAGTCCCCTGTAGACCATTGGCACCCATAACATAAAATTCACACAGGTTCTTGAGGAAGCAAGTTCCTCTCCTGTTACCTCATAAAATGTAACATATTGTAACAGCTTCCTTAAATCAAAGCATTCCGCTCCTGAGTGCATGGTTTTATGACATACAAGTGGATTTTGGCATATCAATCTGAATAGCTTGGCAGAAGACACCAGGAGAAAGGACTGCTGTGTGACTGAACTTCTCTGCTGGGACTACAGTAGAAGAACTTTTGTACTTGGACCTTTAATTTAGGGTAAAAAAAAACTAACATACAAAACAAAAAAAAGTGTGTGTTTGTCTGGGTTAACTGAACTGAATGGGTATCTGAACAGTTATTTAGGTGTAAATCTCAGGTGATTGAAAGTACTTAACTGTTGTGAGGTTTAAATTACTTGTAGAAAGATCTAGTAAGTAGGGGGAGTGGCTTAGCTGGAAAGAAGCTACATTTAAAGACTGCCTTAGAAAGATTCTGCTAATAGCTTGGCAGAAGACACCAGGAGAAAGGACTGCTGTGTGACTGAACTTCTCTGCTGGGACTATATTGCCTTCCTTCCCTTCCACCCAAAGCTAGTTCTATTTTTATAGGCACAGGATTTGACTGACAACAGGAACTTCCTGTTTGGGAGCAGGAAGTGAGTGATCACAGAACCACCAAAGACCCACCATCCTAGAAGGGCAAGAGTAGCTCTCCGCCCCTCTAGCTGCTGGAGGTCTGCCTCTGAGCAAGTAACTGGTCTACTAGAAATATAGGATATTCTTGTCTCAGAACAGGACAATCAGGAGCTTAAAGGGCACACAGGCAGAAAGTAAGAGAGAGAGAAAAAACAGAGGAAAGAGTAAGGATTGCAAACAGTTAAGGGGCCAGAAATAAGACATGATTGGAGTGGCGCAGTGCAGTGGCTGTGGAGCAGCAGTCTTCTGGGAGACGTTCTGGAGGATGTGGTGTTGTCCCATCTGCAGGCACCTCTCTGGGCTGAGGGAGGAGGTTGCTCATCTACAGGCTGAGTTGGCCAGGATTTGTGGGACCTCCTCTTCCATCCAGGGACCACCAGTGCCTATGTCGTTGACTCAGAGGTTGCCAAGAAAGAGGAGCGGTTGGACCACAGTGGGCTCAGGGAAGGTGAGGGTGGTGGAACAGAGGCGCATCCCTCCAGTTGTACCGCTCCACAATTCCTATGCCATTCTGGCAAAGTGTGGTTCCTCTATGGAGGCACCCACAGTGGAGACCAAGGAGGATGCTGGGAAACTCCACAAAGGAGACCCACAGGAGGGTGACAGGGGACCCTGCAGGGGAAGGAAACAACTCCTGGTGGGGGACTCCATTGTTAGGAAGGTAGAACTGGGGGAGGAAGGGGAGAGGGAGGTGAGATGCCTGCCTGGCGCCATGGCTGGGAGGGACAGGGAGCGAATCCTCAGGATTGCCTGAGCAGCTGCACAGGGGAAGGAGCTGGATGTCATTGTCCACCTAGGGACAAATGACCTGGCTAAGAGAGGGATTAGAGAAGTGCAGGAAGAGTTTATGGAATTGGGAGGGCCTTAGTCAAGTAGCACGCACGGTAACCTTCTCGGAGGTGCTGCCCATCTATGGCATAGGAGAGGCTAGGGTGTTCCGCACCATGGGATTCAATCAGTGGTTGAAAAACTGGTGTGGAGCTCGAGGATTTGGCTTCATTGGGGACTGGGGGTCCACCTGGAGTGATGCAAGCCTATATTGGCATGATGGGCTGCATCTGTCCAGGAGGGGAACCAGGATCCTAGGTGATAGGTTTAAATGCTTCCATTGGCAAGCTTTTAAACTAGCCAAGGGGAGGCACTGGAAAGGAGCAGGGAAACCTAGCCCCAAATAATCACGGTAGTAAGCAGCAAACACCAACAAAGAGGTGTCGATAGGGAGAAGGGTAGGGGTAAATGGAGAAAGTGACAAAGGCAAGAAGGACAGGGATGGGGCAAAAGGAGTAAGGCCATCAGGAAGTGGAGTAATGAGTATCAATGCCCGTAGTCTGGGAACAAGCTCCCTGAGCTGGTGGCCTTGATGGAAGAGGATGCCTGGATATCGTAGCAGTCACAGAAACATGGTACACAGAGAACCATGACTGGGATGTTAACATACCAGGGTACATAACCTACAGGAGAGACAGGCAGGAGAAGAGGGGGAGAGTAGCTCTCTATTTAAAGGAAGGATAAAAGCAACTGAACAAAAGAGTAAACAGGGAGGAGAGGAGGCACTGTGGGTCACCTTGGAGACTGGAAAGGGCACCACAATCTGCACAGGGTTGTGTACAGACCCCATGTCAGGGGAGGGAATGGACAAGGATATGATAGAAGGCATTCTTAGAATGGCAGAGAAAGGGGAGATACTGTTGATGGGAGACCTGAATATGCCAGATGTTAACTGGAGCACATTTGCTGCAGCCACATCCAAGAGCAGGGCCATTCTTGATGCCCTACAGGTGGCAGGCATTAGACAGCTAGTTTCAGAACCCACTCGTGAGGGAGCAATCTTAGACCTCGTACTCTCAAGCGGGGGCAGCGAGGATCTCTGATCTAGAAGTGGGTTGCCATCTGGGGACAAGTGACCATCAAACAGTGTGGTTCACATTAAACTCAGCTACAGAGTCAAGCCATACAAAAGTGAGGTACTGGACTTTAGGAGGGCTGACTTTGGCAAGATGGGAGAGTGCCTCAGAAAAGCACTAGCAAACAGGCTAGAAGGAGGTGTGGAGCAACAATGGGGAATCATCAAAACTGCCATCACAGAGGCAACAAGCCTTTGTGTGAAGCAAATAAACAAATCAAAACAAAGAAAAAGCCACTATGGTTCTCAAAAGAGGTGGCTGTGAAAGTCAGGAAGAAAAAGATAGCATTCCGGAAGTATAAGGAAACACAGAAGGAGCAGGAAAGAGAGCTGTACCAGTTAAGGCAGAAGGAAGCAGGGAGGGAAGTCAGAATAGCAAAGGCCCAAACTGAGGAAAAGATCACCAACTCAGTTAAGAAGGGGGATAAAACCTTTTATAGGTACATCAGCGAGCGTAGAAAGACAAAGGGAGGGATAGTGAGGCTGAATAGAATGAACGGTGGGTGGGCAGAGGGGGACAGTGAAAAAGCAGGGATACTGAATGAATATTTCTGCTCAGTATTCACAAAAGAGGAGGGGGAAGTGCCTAATCCAATTAACAGAAGCACTCTTGATAGGGGTCGATCCCAGTCCTTTCACAGAAGAAAGGGTTCTGCAAGAACTCCTAAAACTGAAGGTGGACAAAGCAATGGGTCCTGATGGAATTCACCCAGAATTCTAAAAAGAATTAAGGGAGGAACTAGTGAAACCACTGGCTACTCTTTTAATAAATCATGGGAGGATGGTGTGGTACCGAGGACTGTAGGAAGGGATGTGATTCCCCTTCACAAAGTGGGACCAAGACAGAGGCAGGAAACTACAGACCTGTCAGTCTGACCTCTGTGGTAGGGAAAGTGATGGAGTCACTTCTGAAGGAAAGAATAGTTTTGTACCTAGGGCCAGTGGAGCACAGGACCCAAGGCAGCATGGGTTCTAGAGGGAAGGTCATGTCAGACGATCTAATAGATTTCTTTGACTGGGTGACCAAGTAGTAGACCAGGGAGGGCTGTGGACATGGCCTACCTAGACTTTAGCAAGGCATTTGACACAGTCCACACAAAGATTAATAGTCAAATTAACCAGCCTGGGAGGGGTCCCAGGGTGGTAGCCTGGGTAAAACATTGGCTGCACAACAGGACACAGAAGGTAATTGTAAATGGAGTCCACTCTGAAGAAAGAGGGGTTACTAGTGGGGTACCGCAGGGTTCAGTATTGGTCCAGTCCTTTTAATGTCTTCATCAGTGACATTGCAGAGGGACTGGAAGGAAAAGTTGCTTTTGCAGATGACACAAAGATCTGCAACAGGGTTGATACACAAGGAGGCGTGGAAAGGATGAAAAGGGACTTGCAAGGTTGGAGAATGGTCAAGTATGGCAGCTAGGATTCAATGCAAGAAGTGCAAAATAACCTGGGAAACAAGAACCCAGGGAAGAATACACAATGGGTGGGAGGTAAGTAACAACAACAAAAAAGGAAAGGGACCTGGGGGTAATCATATCAGATGACCTTAAGGTTAGCAATCAATGTGAGAAGGCAGTAGGGAGGGCTGGGGGTATACTGGGATGTATAGGGAGAGGCATCAGCAGCAGAAAACAGGAAGTTGTTATCCCTCTGTACAGACAGTTGGTGAGACCCCATCTGGAGTACTGTGTCCAGTCCTGGAGACCTCATCTCCGCAAGGACATAGACAGGATAGAGGTAGTCCAGAGGAGGGCAACTAAAATGGTGCAGGGTCTGCAAAAGAAGCCGTATGAGGAGAGACTAAAGGAGCTTAATATGTATACCCTTGAGGAAAGAAGGGAGAGAGGGGACATGATAGAAACTTTTAAGTACCTCAGTGGAATCAACAAAGTCCAAGAGGGTAGCATCTTTCAAAAAGAGACTTACAAGAACCAGGGGACACAATTTAAAGATAGAAGGAGGGCGGTTCAGGGGCAATGTGAGGAAGTATTATTTCACAGAGAGGGTAGTGGATGCATGGAACAGCCTTCCTGAGGAGGTAGTGGGGTCTAAAACTGTGGGAGATTTCAAGAATGCATGGGACAGACATAAGGCAATTCTTGTGGGGGGTAGGAAGAAATAGGCTGTTGGTTAACCAGGATCTGTGACCTATCCTGTAGGTAGGGAAATGGGCAGACTAGATGGGCCTAGCGGTCCTTATCTGCCATCAAAGTCTATGTTTCTATGTTTCTATGTTTCTATATCCTTGTTAAAAAAAATGGGAATGCAATTTCAGTTCCTTGCAAACAGCTGCCTTCAGGTCAAAAGAAGGTCAAGCCTTTTTTTTTAATCTAGTTGTTTCCCTAGGTGCCTTTGTGCTGAGCCTGGCATGTCTTTTGGCCTGTACAAATACACAGGATTACATAAAAATAATATACACATATATATATATATATATATAATTATATATATATATATATATATATATATATGTATATACACACAGACTTATACCTACAAATAAGGACTAGCAGCCAGGCAGCTCACTACAGTCTGCACCTGTCTAGCACAGTTGACAGGGTACGGGGCCTGCACTGTCAGTACTGCCACATGCCATCTTAAATGCCCTCATATCCACCTGCCTGCAACTGCTGTGTAGCTGCTGGCCCCACATACATCATGTGGCAGGTACAGGAACACTACTGAGGTTTGCTGTGCGACCCTGCCTGGATATCATCACAGCTGGTCTGATTTGCTCTTTGACCTGCAGGTATGTGACCTGTGCTGTTCATTGTCTCCCCCATGTCTTCTCTTCACTGTTGTGTTACAGATGTGCTTTGCATCCCCCTTCTACCATAGGCCTCTTCTACTGTTAGCAATCCTATACCCAACTTTTTTGGCACCGAGCTGTCAGGCTGTTTCAAATGCTCCCATTTACTACATTTGCACCTTCTTTATGTTCCCTGTGAACAATCAGATACAGTGCTCAGATGTCTCATTCATGCCGGTATTTTGACACACAGAATAATGTTTGGTTCCGTATTTGTGCTTTTTTTTACTTTGCATGTAGTGTCCACAATGTTCCCAATGGGCCAGGTTTCAGGGGCCAGTGGCTGTTTCCATCCAGTCCCTTCCATGCGCCATCGATTTGGTGAATGGGACCACTTGCAGCATCATCAGAGACTTTGGCACCATTACCCAGCTTCTACAAAAATGTGGAGCAGGGCCCTGGTGAACCCGACTTTGCTGCAAGCAGCCTCTTGACACACCTTGTGCCACTCTAAGGGCTCCTGGAAAATCAAGTTCCTGATTTCAAGTGACAACTGAAGACTTATTTTGCGTTATTTGTGGTCATAACATGACTTGTGTGCTCAGATGGAGCTCAGCTTATTATTACATACGTATCACAAAGTACCTGTGGGGATGTATTTCATGAATTTTCATCAGAGATTAGTAATGTTTGCAAGTGAAGCTTACACTGTTGGCATGTCCAAAGAATTTATCCAAAAATAGTTGAACTGACAGCATTACATCATTCTTTTTTATTTATTTTATTTATTTATTGAAGTCTTGGATTTGATACCTTTGAACTAAAACCTCATTTACAGAGGTTCCACGTCATAGGAAAGACAAACTTACATGACAAATTCACAGAGTGCATACAACTTAAAGGATTAAGTGCATTCAGTACATATAATAGAAGTATTTTTTTGTAATTTATTTATTGAAATCTAGGATTAAACACCTTTGAGCTAGGAGCTTGTTTACCAAGGTTCCACATCAGTGGGAAGGGTAGACAATACTTACAGAGGTTGTACAAGTCATAATACAATATAACAACAAAAGAACTGGCATATTTCAGCACATTGGGACTGAGTGTACAGCAGGTGAATCTAGTAGAAGAAATTTGGGCAAGGTAGCTAGGAGAAGGAGAAAGGAGGCAGGCAAACAAAACAGGAGGATACAGGCAGATAAGAGTTTATAGGGAAAGGGAGTTAAGAGGGTATGGGTGAGGACATGAGTGAGGTGGAAATTAGGGGGAGACAGTCATCGACACTGTCAGAGTGAAAGGGTGGGAGGCAGTGGGGGGATGAGGCAGCCAGAGGCCTTGTCAGTGAACAAAGTCACTATGAGGAGAGGGCAGAGACAGTTTGCAGGAGGGTGAACTAGGAGTTGCAGTCACAGGTGCTGGTTGATGGTAGTTGCTGGCATAGGAGTCTTTTGAAAGGGCCCAGGGTGGGTAGGTTGGCCACATCCCATTTGAGTTCATTAAACCTGAGTGATGCTCTGTAAGCAAAGGAGCATTGACCCTGTGTCATTCGAGGACAAGGAATGTGGAAGAAGTGGGTGCCAGAGCTTCGTGTAGTTTGGGAGCTGGTGTGTAGCAGAAGTAGATTTTGTGTGCCAGTAGGAAGGAGACCGAGAAGGGCTCTTTTGGCAAGTAGACATGTTTGATTATGGATCCTCCCACTAAGCTGGAGTCAACCTGTTTGGGCATAGAGGTCGCAGGTGTGGGTGAGACGTGTGGCCCCAATGAGCAGCCTGCATACCTTGTTCAGGGCAACTGATATCCTGCAGAGTGCAGAGTGGCAAGCAGAACCGTAGATTACCAAACCGTAGTCTACAACAGAAAGAATAGAGCTGTTGATGGCAAGTCTGACATTTTCACATAAACAACAAGTAAATATGCACTTTATGAAACAATGGTCATAGGCATCCTGACGAAGGGATGACCAGGGAGGCTTGGAGAACAAAGGATTTACTGCAGACAGAAGATGGAGGGAGGGCAGAGAAAAGAAAAACAGTGCAAGCCTCAGTTGCCAGCACTGCTGATCCATAATTCAAATGCATGAAAGAAAGACCCATATGTACTTTGTGATAAACATGCTATCAGTCATGAGTATGGTTTATGGTTTTCGGTTATAACCGACGATAATCACCAAAAAAACATCACTGAGGTGAAATTTTGGAATTTCGGTTATAACCGAAAAAAAATGAAATAGTGTGATGGGCTTTCCGTATGCAAATGACGCAGTCGCATCACATGACAGATGAGCAGCAGCATGTGGATAAGATCCAGAGCTTCAAAATGCTAAGATGGGAAGCAGACAGCATAGAAAAAAATGCCTCGATGCTCCAAGACAGCAGACCAATATGCCATGGAACACAAATATTTTATTGCCGAGGAGTTATGTGGCAGAACTCTGGTGTGCACGTTTTGTTGAGTCACAGTCCCGGTGGTACCTGGAAAAACCGCCAGCTGGATTTTGGAGCATGTTGAGTTCAAAACTCACCTGAAACAAAAGCAGCCGATAAAGAAGAAAGAGCATAGACTTAGCCAAATTTCCCTGGCCGAAACTATCACCAGAGTTAAGAGGAAAAGAGAGGATGAATGAGACGTTGCACACGAGTTTGCCCATGCTATGATTCAATCAGGTGTGAGTCTGCATCAAACGGATGGCCCTTAGGTGAACTGTTCAGGAAACGATTCCCAACTGCATGAGCTATGCTGGAATCTGTGCAAATGTAGGACAGAAAATATCCCAAATCAAACAATGGGATTTGAATTAAATGAAGCGTCGCTGTGGTACTTGGTACAAGTCTTAGATCCATTCAGAAGAAATGAATTCCCTTCAAACTTTGAAAATGATCAATTTATCTTTGACACTTTCAACAAATCAGAGACAGACTTGCTTTGTGCACAATTTGATGAGTACTTGGCAGAACCAATACCCACTAATACAGATTTAGAAGTGCACCAGTATCGGAGGGGAAAATTGAAGCAGTGGCCAGAACTGAGTGAATGTGTTGTGCATATTCTTGCATTGCCTGTCTCTAGTGCTAATGTAGAAAGGTCATTCTCAGAGATCAGACCATTTACTTCCAGAAAAGAAAGAACTAGAATGTCAAAGCAACCACTAAAAATGCATTGCATGACTTATTACAATAAGTTTTACATTTAATCTGAAATGAAATATCTTGCAATATTTATGGCTAAGTAGTTATTGCTATCAGTAATATGGTGCAGTATCTATGGTGCTACTATTGTCATGTGCAATGTCAATGATGTTAATAATGGGACTCGGGCAATATATACGGTGCTAGAACCGACAAGTGCAATAGCAATAATTATGGTGCTTAAAGTCAATATTTATGTCATCATCATTCCTGGTACACATTGCAGTTTAATCATTTTTTATTTAATTGAATAAACACTGATAAATACTGAAATTTGGTGTCAGTTAATTTGTTTACACCAACAACCCCCTCCCAGATTTCTATGACTTTGAAAAGGTAAAAAAAAGGTTGTAAATAATCACAGTTTAAAAAAAAACACTTAAAAACAGAAACCCTAATCATAAACTAAGCAGCAGTTCAGCATGGCTGTTATGTTATGGCTCAAGACAAATGATTCTGGTGCAAGCATGTGACAGACACTAACTCTGATCATTGAATATTATGCTGAGACAATGCAAAATAGGAGCCATTATGCAACGTAGTCAAACATACAGCTGTCTGAGATTGCAATTACATGAACATTTACTTAAAAAATACTTTACCTCAACATTCAGAACAAGAAGCGTTTATGTGATGCGGCACAGCATGCAGCTTTCAGAGACTCTGATTAACAGAATGGCTCTGTAAACAATATGTTGAGTATGTAGAAAGCCAACAACACAGAGTAATCCATCAGTTCTAGCCAGAATACATGTACTGCCGTATAGGACGCAGGCTGCTGCATGTAACAGTGAGCTCGTGTCACATGTACACAAACACAGCTGCACAAACCTTTGGAGAGACCACATGCCACATTCTCACACACATGATGTTTGATGTAGTAACAAACTGGGTGAAATACAGATACCACATGCTTTCCTTTACTAGGAATGTCTACAGGTAACAGTCAGTCAGAAGCTAACATCTGTAATGACCCACATGAAGCAGGCAAACTAGTTCCAAACTTGTGGCAGTCCAGGAATGTGAGAATGGATTGCGGTCACCAGATAGTGAGAAAAAAGTCTGAGCCAGTGATGGCTGAATGGTGTTTAAAGGAGTCTGACATTTGTGATTAATGGACGTCAGATTGATGTCTGCATCATAAGGTTGGAACTTGGTTTCTGTAGTGGTTTTGGCTCCAGGATGTTCTCTTGGACATTTGAAGCAGAGCTGGTTTGTTTCGGACAGAATCAGACTATTACTGTTTTGGAAAGGACAACAAAACATATATGGGTCTAGGATTAATTTGATATTTTACTGGATATTAGGGCTGTTATGGACCAGACCATGGGGAGTGAGTGTGTGTGAGAGAGGACCTGAGGTCACGTTGATTAAAATATATACAGTATCTCATCTTGCTTGACTGGGAGCACAGGCAACCATCCTGGCTCTGGTCCCTGTTCCTAACGTCGGGATCATTACATGCATTGCCACATGCAGTTTTAGTAAAGCACACATGGAGCAATGGAAAGAAAAATGACAGGCTAACATACAGCCCCCCCCCATCCCAGCTGCTAACTGAAAAAAAAAAGAATCAGTTCATCAGTTGCTCATTATTTCTCTAAATAAATTAGCAGTACACAAACAGTGCTTGGAGTTAAGGTTAAAGAGTAATGCTTAACAATCGTTTTAGATAATAAACAAAATACTCTTCTCCAGTCATCACTCCTCACTGCTGCAGCTCTCACAGCTGCTCAGGGTCTGTACAGGCAGATAAACTTCCATTCACCAGTATTTTGTATCGGTTAATGTTTGTATTTGCTTGTCTGTATCTGCCATTTCTGTTTACCTTTCAAGCCTATTCACTGAGCCTATATCTATATGTTTAAATATACATAGACGTTTGCCTTTGTTTGCAGGTCTCTCTCCATTAACCAGCAGCTTGTCATTCAGTCAAATACCTCAGAATATTCAGGACCGATCTCTCTGATGCATTTTCAGACTTGGAACGTTTGTTCCAGAGATGGTCACAAAAAGCAGAAATGTCCCTGGTGACAAAGGAGTATAGCCAGGATGGCTGAGTGCATGATAGTTTTGCAGCACTCACTCTCTTCTAGTTATGGGGAGGGAGGGAGGGGGAGTGTGGAAGTCACCTGTGTAAACTGGGATTCAGCAGCCCAAATCTACTGTTACTGTAGGTAGCAGGAGGAGGAGGAGGAGGAGGAGGAAAAAGAGCACAAACAGCACACACTAAGTGCTTGCATTGGGAAAAAAACAGAAAAACAACCTGACAGAAGAGGCCTAATAGGAAGCTCTCAGAGGGCACTTACAGAGTCCTCACCTCGGGAAAGAGGGAGAGATAGGCTAGAGATCATGCAGCACAGGGTGGCAAAAATGTTTCAGGGCCAACAGGACAGGTTCTATGAGGAGCACCTCAAGGCACTGCACATGTACTTACTGGAGACCAGAAAAGAGAGGGGAGCTATGACAGAGACCTTCTAGTTCCTAAAAGGAGTTAACAAAGTGAACTGCAGGGAACTATTTAGTTTGAATACTAGCTGGCAGTCATATAGACATGAGTGAGATTTAACAAAAAGGAGGTTCTGGAGGGACATGAGGAAGGATTATTTTACAGAAAGGGTGGTAGAGCCATGGAACAGTCTACCAGCCAAAGTGGTACATGGAAAAGTCATTGGTGGTTTCAAGCATGGTTGGGACAGAATGAAGGGTGTAGTGCTTGCTTGGGGTGGCAGGAACTGGGAGGAGAATGGTGGGGAGAGTAGGGAGGGCTAGGACCCTGGAGGGACAGTAGGTCCCAAGCCTAAATTGGGAACTTGGGCAGACTGGGTGGACTGTGGGTCTTTTTTTGCCATAATTGTCTATGTTTTTATGTTTCAAAATTGAGCACCAACAGCAGATGGAACTAGAAAGGCAGTGCAAATGTTTACGAGCTGGCAAACAAAAGCAAATGGAATGCCTGGTCACTCACAGTGTGATCGTGCTGGTGCATGTGCTGTGGGTGGTCACTCACAGTGTGATCATGCTGTGTAGGTACTGTGGGTGGTCACTCACAGTATGATCATGCTGTGTAGGTACTGTGGGTGGTCACTCACAGTGTGATCATGCTGGTGTACATACTGTGGGCGGTCACTCACAGTGTGAGTGTGCTGGTGTACATACTGTGGGTGGTCACTCACAATGTGATCATGCTGGTGTAGGTACTGTGGGTGGCCACTCACAGTGTGATCGTGCTGGTGTAGGTACTGTGGGTGGTCACTCACAGTGTGATCATGCTGTGTAGGTACTGTGGGTGGTCACTCACAGTGTGATCATGCTGGTGCACGTGCTGTGGGTGGTCACTCACAGTGTGATCATGCTGTGTACGTACTGTGGGTGGTCACTCACAGTGTGATCGTGCTGGTGCACGTGCTGTGGGTGGTCACTCACAGTGTGATCATGCTGTGTAGGTACTGTGGGTGGTCACTCACAGTGTGATTGTGCTGGTGTAGGTACTGTGGGTGGTCACTCACAGTGTGATCATGCTGGTGTAGCTACTGTGGGTGGTCACTCACAGTGCATGCTGGTGCAGGTACTGTGGGTGGTCACTCACAGTGTGATCATGCTGGTGTAGGTACTGTGGGTGGTCACTCACAGTGTGATCATGCTGGTGTACATACTGTGGGTGGTCACTCACAGTGTGCTCGTGCTGGTGCACGTGCTGTGGGTGGTCACTCACAGTGTGATCATGCTGGTGTAGGTACTGTGGGTGGTCATGCACAGTGTGATTGTGCTGGTGTACATACTGTGGGTGGTCACTCACAGTGTGATCATGCTGGTGAAGGTACTGTGGGTGGTCACTCACAGTATGATTGTACTGATGTAGGTACTGTGGGTGGTCACTCACAGTGTGATCATGCTGGTGTACATACTGTGGGTGGTCACTCACAGTGTGATCATGCTGTGTAGGTACTGTGGGTGGTCACTCACAGTGTGATCATTCTGGTGTAGGTACTGTCGGTGGTCACTCACAGTGTGATCATGCTGGTGCACGTACTGTGGGGTGGTCTTCAATGTGCTGAGCATCATGGATAGTTCTCTTGCAGCAAAGGTTTCTTCTTGGCCCAAGGACATTTTCTTTTTCAGGAAAACTCAACATATTATAGCAAACCAAGCAGCAAAAATAGGAGAAAAGTATTATATACACATTTTACTGACAGATATGTTATGAACTGTGGTGAATTAAACCAAGCATTTGTCAATGCCGAATGTTTGCTTGCTGGCATTGGCAGTGGTAGTGTAGAAGTTACAGAGCTGTGTAATAGGAATGGCAGTGAAGTATTGAACTGAAGCCAACCCCACCACCACCCTGCAGAGAGTGACAGGCATTGGGGTGTGCGTTTGGGTCATCAGGCATAGCTGCCACGCCATTTCACCACACCCCACTCTGCAGAGACTGACAAGTGTCACGTGTTCCTTGGGGTCTTTGCCTTTATGCGCACCCCATTTCATTAGGAAATATGGTGAGATGGAGTGCGATATAGGAGAATGGGTGAAGTTTGGGGCGAAGGTCCAAGGCATACCTCGATGCCTCTCAGTGACTGCAGGGTGTGGAATGGTATGAGCATCACAGGCAAGAATCCCAAGTCACCACCCTGATTCTGTCATTCTCTATAGGGTTGGGCGATTTAGTTGAAAAGCCTAATACCTCAGGCGACCGTTGTTATGTAACTCAAATTTTCAACATGTTTGCTTTGTGACCCCACCTCATGAACAGGGGAATATCAGTTTGGTAGCCAAAAGCTGCTTATGCAGTGACTACGGCATTTAGCACACAGGTGCAAAAATATTCGAACAGGATGTAAAAATGACAGCTGTACTTTTCATGGGAGGTGTAAAATGGCTATGTTGCAAATGTGTAGTAAAAATATTTAAAAAATGGTGAAGTCATGAGCGACATAGAAACTGTGCAACGCACAATCTGCTATATAATTAGGTTGGGGATTTTATAGCAGATTGTCAACTCAGGCATTTTGGTGCCTCCAATCATGAACAGTGTCACTGTGATTTTCTTTATTTGTGCCGAACAATGATTTCCCACAGCGACCACGCATCTCTGCACTGAAAGTGTGAAACACACTTCGCCATGTTGTGAAAATGGCAGCTGTACTGTTCATAAGGAAGTGTTGAAAAATGCCACTAGTGAAAATCTGGACTGAAAATATTACAAAGTCATGAACTAACGAGGATGCGTGGAAACTGCACAATGCTCACTGCATACCACAGTCATTTTATGGACTTTTGTCACCAAATTTTCAACATAGCCATTTAAGACCTCTGCTCATGAACAGTGTAACTATCAATTTTCTTAATCTGTCTAAACATTGCTTCGCACCAACAGCACCGCCATTGCGCTACGCCCAGGCGGAAGCCGCGTTTTTGACAGGATGTGAAAATGACAGCTGTACTGCTCATAAGGAGGTGTGGAAAATGGCAATGTTGGAAATCTGGAGTGGAAATATTGAAAATTCGCAACTACGAAGGCAAGGGGAACAGTGCAACGACACTCAGAAACAGTCATTTTAGGAATTCTGTCACCAAATTTTCAACATTGCCATTTTAAGATCTCTGCTCATGAACAGTGACATGTATTTTCTTAATGTGTCCCATACACTGAGTTCGCTGACACGACTAGCGCCATTGTGCGCTACATGGGCGGAAACACATTTTGGGTGAGATGTGAAAAATGACAGCTGTACTACTCATAAGAAGGTGTGGAAAAATGGCAATGTTGAAAATTTGGAGTTGAAATATTGAAAATTCGCAAACCTCATGAGCTTATGAGGAACTGCAATGCACGGTCAGAAACAGTTTTTTGTGGATTTTTTCACCAAATTTTCAACATAGCCATTTCAAGACCTCTGCTCATGAATAGTGTCACTGTGATTTTCTTAATTTGTCCCGTGCATTGATTTACGCACTGACTTACGCATTCTGCGCTACATGGGTGGAAACACATTTTGGGTGAGATGTGAAAAATGACAGCTATACTACTCATAAGAAGGTGTGGTGAAATGGCAATGTTGAAAATTTGGGTGAAAATATTGAAATTTCAGCGAACTTACGAGCCTGCGTGGGAACTGCATAACACCGCTCGTTAAACAGTCATTTTTGGAATTTTGGCACCAAATTTTCAACATGGGGGTTTGGGCCCCTTCTCATGAATGATGTCACTGTCATGGTGGTATTCAGGCCCAAAGGGTGATTTCGCAGTCACTGCACAGTCACTGCCGCCGAATCACCCTTCGGCCTGAATAACGCCATGACAGTGACATCATTCGTGAGAAGGGGTCCCAAAACCCCATGTTGAAAATTTGCGCAAAATTTCAAAATGGCTGAGATATGCATAAAGTTGAAACCCCTATCTAGCCCATTATACAGCTTACCGCATTTCCTCAGTTCGCGGTCGGCTTTGAAGAGTGCAGACGTGTTCCCGCCCACTGAAGATCGCCGCGCCGGAGTCCGGAGGTAGTATGGGGTGGGGGTGTGGGGAGGCTGGGTGCGCAGTGGGTGAGGCGGGTTGTGGGAGGGGGTCGGGAGGCGGACCGTTGGACCGTTTTTTCTTACAGGTTAAAAAAAAGATGGCGTGGGACCGTTTGCCACGCTGGGGTGGGCTCCCAGCATGGCACAAGGACTTTGAGGCGTTCAGCCGGCGGGGATTGGGCACCCCGTCGGCAAAAAATTAAAAAACGCAGGATCGCTTTGCCACGCTGGGTGGCTCCCCCAGCGTGGCACAAGGACTTTGGGGAGGGGCGCTCAGCCGACGGGGATTGGGCACCCCGCCGGCAACATGATGGATTGCCACGCTGGGGTGGGCTCCAGCGTGGCATCAACTATTGGGAGGAGTGAGGAGACAGATGCAGTTCAGCCATGGGGATTGGGCACCCGGTCGGCTATACACCGCGCAGGGGCGGCGATGCCCGCGGCTGGGGAGCTGCGATGAGCAGCTTCTCATCGCTGCTCACTCAAGCGTAGCTCCTCCTTTCAACTGTATGCCACTGCATTTTGGAGCGTGTCATAGACAGCTCCAGAATGCATTGGCTTACAGGGGCCATGCCTGCAAGCACACTGCCTGAATTGGAGGAGGAGGTGACACACCTCCGAAATCTCCGATGATGGCAATATGTTTCTTGCACATGCGTGCAAGCAAACATAAAAACATTACCATCTTTCCAATTTAAGGCTGACAATGTGCCTTTAAATGTTAAGCAATCCCTTTCACTTGCTCCTCCCATGCTGATATACACTATGAATATTAATGAGTTGTTTAGAATGATGTAGGGAGACAGGAAGTGCACTTTAGCCTTGAAGCTACTAGGGATAGGAACACAGAGCTGAGCGCACGCACGGGGAGCTACTGAGGGAACTGTTTTTCTGTGGATAGATATCCTTTGTTCTTTTAATCCCAAACTCTAAAAGGCAGTAACTGCTTGCACTTCTGAACAGTGCAGTTTTTGGAGCTGGAGACTGAAACAGAGGACCATGAAGTTGGAGGTAAGGCACGCCTTGCTGCTGTGTAAACAAATCTAATGGAAACGTAAACAAGACAAAAATGGAATCGGTTTGATATGCCAATGTATGGTCAATCTCATACAGGGAGCTGCATGTTATATATAAATACGTGCTGTGTCTTTAAATGCATGCATTAGCTCTTTTGGAGGACTGAACTAGACATTCCACGTTTGTCTGCTGTCATCAAGAGAAGAGATGGGATTGTACCAGGAAGTCAGGGGAGGGCAATGTACTGTGGAGTCAAGATCGGAGAATAAAGTCTGGCTGTGTTCATGTTATTGTTGCGTTCTGAGATTTATTATCAATATTCAGGAGGGACATGATGTTTCACCTTTATAATCAAATGTATTTATAAATGTAGGCAGAAAATCAATTATAGGAAAGTTTCACACATAAAGAAACCTAAAACACACTGTGACAGATTTATTTTTTGTTAACTGTGTAGGACTAGAACCAGGGTTTCTTTTCAGGAGTGACCCCGAGTGCATGCATAAAACATTTACTGTAGTACAAAACAATAAATAATTACATGATAAAAAGAACACTAGGCTGTCTGTCCGAAGTTAGTCAGTAAATACTTGTTAAAACAGGCATACAAGCCTAATTCCCCACTTGCAAGCTATTGGGTGATTACTGATAGACTTGGCAGGTCTAGACTATCCCTCCAAACGCTACAAAGTGAATGTGTGTAACTCTGGTTTTGCCCCTTAAGGACATCTAAGTGGGGAATCTGTGGGATCCATTATTTTTATCAACTCTCCCATACAAATGTAGCCTATGGACAGCTGGAATAGGTCATATAAGTATTCACCATAGTTTTTTTGGCTTGCTCTGTTAATGCCACCTTGCACCAGCCATGCCCATTTTTAGTCCATCCTCCCAGCTCTGACAACCAGCTTCACACAGGCACACCAGTATTTCATCCTTCAAGGCTTGCCTCTTGTGGTGGGGGTAGTGGAGCTCCCCAACTCCTATCACAACTCAGGATCCAGCTCGGAGGAGGTCCATGTCTCTGGTGTGGGACCTGTGGCTCACTGGGTCATCATCCTGCTACTGGCTGGGATAGTGGAGCTCCCCAACTCCCACCACAACTCAGGATCCAGCATGGAGGAGGTCCATGTCTCTGGTGCGGGGTCTGTGGGAGGCTAGTTCATCATCCTGCTACTGGCTGGGGTAGTGGAGCTCCCCAACTCCCACCACAACTCAGGATCCAGCTCGAAGGAGGTCCATGTCACAGTGCAGGACCTAAGGAGGCTGGGTCATCATCCTGCTACTGGCTGGGGCAGTGGAGCTTCCCAACTCCCACTACAATTTGAGATGCAGCCCGGAGGAATTCTATGTCACTGGTGCAGGACCTGTGGGAGGCAGGGTCGTCATCCTGCTACTGTCTGGGGTAGTGGAGCTCCCCAACTCCCACCACAACTCGGGATCCAGCTCAGAGGAGGTCCATGTTACTGGTGCAGGGCCTGTGGGAAGCTGGGTCACATCATCCTGCTACTGGCTGGGGTAGTGGAGCTCTTCAACTCCCACTACAACTCGGGATCCAGCTTGGAGGAGGTCCATGTCACTGGTGAGGGGACCTCTGGGAGGCTGGGTCATCATCCTGCTACTGGCTGGGGTTGTGGAGCTCCCCAACTCCCACCACAACTCGGGATCCAGCTCGGAGGAGGTCCATGTCACTGGTGAGGGGATCTGTGGGAGGCTGAGTCATCATCCTGCTACTGGCTGGGGTAGTGGAGCTCCCCAACTCCCACCACAATTTGGGATCCAGCTTGGAGGAGGTCTACATCTCTGGTGCAGGGCCTGTGGAAGGCTGGGTCACTTCATCCTGCTACTGGCTGGGGTAGTGGAGCTCCCCAGCTCCCATCACAACTCAAAATCCAGCTCAGAGGAGGTCCATGTTACTGGTGCAGCACCTATGGGAGGCTGGTTCATCATCCTGCTACTGGCTGGGGTAGTGAGCTCCTCACCTCCCACTAAAACTCGAGATCCAGCTCGGAGGGGGTCCATTTCACAGTGCGGGGCCTGTGGGAGGCTGCGTCATCATCTTGCTACTGGCTGGGGTAGTGGAGCTCCCCAACTCCCACCACATCTCGGGATCCAGCTCGGAGGGGGTCCATGTCACTGGTGCGGGGCCTGTGGGAGGCTGGGTCATGGTCCTGCTAGTGGCTTGGGTAGTGGAGCTCCCCAGCTCTCACTGCAACTTTTTATTTATTTATTTTTTTTATTTTATTACAACTAGGATTACAAGTACCTTTGAGCCAGGCTCTTTTACAAAGGTTCCGCATCAGAGAACAAATGCAATACAAGTTACAGAAATAGGAACAAAACAATAAATGTGTTGGCATATTAGGTTACAATGGTAGATCAATACAATAGCTAGAATAAGTAGAATGTATACATGGGAACACAGAGTAACAGAGGGATAAGTAGGAGGGAGGGTGGAAGATGAAGATAAACGTGAGGAGCGAAGTTGGAGAGGGCAGAAATTGCAGCCAAAGGGCATGGTCATCAACTGGGAGCAGGCTGAATCTAGTCAACAAAAAGGGAAAGATCATTGAGGGCTCAGAAGAGGCGGGGTGAAGGGGGGAGAGTCAGGAGTGGTGAAAAGAAAGAAGAAATAAAAAAGCAACATAGAGGAAAAGGAGGGGGTGGAGATGTGGTAGGTGATAGTTGGAGGGAACAAAAACGAGAGGGCTGAGGAGATTATAGGTAGCATTCACAGGAGCTAGAGTTAGTAAGGTGGAAGTGGAGTTTATGTTTGAATGAGCCAAGGGTGGTAGTGGAGGAGATGTCAGGATTGAGTGCATTTAACCAGCTAGGCGCTCTGAAGGCAAAGGATCTTTGGCCCTGAGAGGTGCAACAGCGGGGAACCTGAAGGAGCTGGTATTCAGAGCCCCTGGTGTTACGTGGCTTTAGTCTAGAACTAAGCAGTACTTGGACTCCCGGCAGAGCGAGGCCCATGGTTACTTTCTTTGTCATAATGCAGGTTTGGTATTTTATGCGATTTGAAAGCTGAAGCCAGCCAGATTGGGCATACAGGTCACATGTATGAGTGAGACGATGAGCACCAGAGATAAGCCTGCAGGCCTTGTTAAGTGATGTTGAAATTCATCTCAGGGCAGTGGCAGAAGCAAAGCCATAGATTATAAGACCATAATCAATGATGGAGACCACCGAGCTTTGGATGGCTACTTTGGATGGCTACTGCTCGCTATGCCAATGTTCCAGGATGGGATCCAGCTTGGAGGCGGTCCATGTCACTGCTGCAGGGCCTGTGGGAGGCTGGGTCATCATCCTGCTAGTGGGTTGGGTTTTCCACTTTCTATCTTTCCTTCAGGATGCACGAGTGTGTAGCCTGTCACCAGCTGATGTTTACCCTCCCTCTAAACTGCTCCAGTTTTACTGCCACCTGTGGTCACCCAGAGGTGATAGTATACCAAAGGAGGTAGCTGCCCTGAGAGGATCCTCTGTGATACATAATCCTCCTCCCCATGCTAGTCCCTGCCAACCAAGGCATGTTCCTTATCCCAGGACACTGGCAGTGTGTACAGTAACACCCAGAGGTAGTGGTATATCAACAGAGGTAGCTACCCTGAGAGCATCCTCTGTGATGTGTGATGCTCCTCCTCATGCCTTGTCCTGCCTACAGAGGTGTGTTCTCTAACCCAGGACACTGATGTTGCCAGTGGTAGCACTCCCGCTGCACTGACAGGCTGGCATAGTCACTCTAGATTTTAATGTTTAAAATTGTATGTTCCTTATCCCGGGATACTGGTGTTGTGAGCGGTAACACTCCCACTGCACTGACAGGCTGGCATATTTACCCTACGTTTTAATGTTTAACATTGTATGTTCCCTATCCCGGGACACTGGCACTGTGAGTGGTAGCACTCCTGCTGCACTGACAGGCTGGCATATTTACCCTAGGTTTTAATGTTTAACATTGTATGTTCCCTATCCCGGGACACTGGCGTTGTGAGTGGTAGCACTCCCGCTGCACTGACAGGCTGGCATATTTACCCTAGGTTTTAATGTTTAACATTGTATGTTCCCTATCCCGGGACACTGGCGTTGTGAGCGGTAGCACTCCCGCTGCACTGACAGGCTGGCATATTTACCCTAGGTTTTAATGTTTAACATTGTATGTTCCCTATAACGGGACACTGGCGCTGTGAGCAGTAGCACTCCCGCTGCACTGACAGGCTGGCATATTTACCCTAGGTTTTAATGTTTAACATTGTATGTTCCCTATCCCGGGACACTGGCACTGTGAGCAGTAGCACTCCCGCTGCACTGACAGGCTGGCATATTTACCCTAGAGTGTGAGCGGTAGCACCCCTGCGGCACTGACAGGCCGGCATACTTACCCTAGGTTTTAATGTTTAACGTTGTCTGGTCCCTATCCCGGGACACTGGCGTTGTGAGCCGTAGCACTCCCGCTGCACTGACAGGCCGGCATACTTACCCTAGGTTTTAATATTTAACATTATATGTTCCCTATCCCAGGACACTGGCACTGTGAGTGGTAGCACTACTGCTGCACAGACAGGCTGGCATATTTACACTAGGTCCTGTTTAAAACTTTGTGAAGAATGTAACTGCAACCCCCTCTTCAGGCAGCAACATGGCCAAACTGCATCACTGCCCTGGATGAGGGTGGGCATGGCTCAGTGAATGCCTGAATCTGGAGTTATATGATGGAATTGCTTGCTGGAAGCCTCTTGCACTCAGCAGTATGGGTTGCTTGACTGTCTGCTGGAGTTGGTGGATGTGGGCACCTTAGACAGTGGCAACCTATTGATGTGGACTAGGATGTCCAGGGCTTAGCTTAGCTTGAAAGGGACATGGGTAGGATTGAAGGAACTCTTCCAAGCAGTTATTAATCCTAAAAATACAAAAAGAAGGTTCAACGTCTGAGTAATTCCAAATCCTCTTTTTATTTTATCCACCACCATAAGTACCAATGTTTCATGTTTATGTCATTTCCTTAGAATTGGTGGTCTCTCTAATTTTACCCAGCATAAACCTTCTGGAAAATCTTTCCAGATTATAATTGATAAGGCTGGTCAGATTTCGTGACCCCTCAGGCATTTACTTGTGTTTATTTACTGCAATCACGTTTGCTTATTATAAAAAGTGTTCTGCACTCCCACGACCAGCTGACTCACCACTGTCAGAAGCCAGCCATGAAACTTTGATACTTATGGTGAAAGATAAAATAGAGAAGTTTTGGAATTATCCAGGCATTGAACCTTCTTTTTGTAATTTTACAACTTAGATCTGGACTAAAATACACTGGACTATTGGATTTCAAGAACTTGATTTTACTGAAGGGCTTCAGGCCAAAGTTCATTTGTACAGTGAGTCGTCCTGACCAACAGACCCCAGTTTTTCAGCTCCTACACAGTTCATTATGGTTATTCGGTTTTCGTGGGTAGCCATTTCACCCAGTGTCTGACTATATGGCATGCTTGCTGCATAGCAGCTGCCTGCTGCAGTGTGTTCTATTCATTCCTTGCCCCCGGCAGTTCTCCCTCAGGGCATGGTCTCTGACACTCTTTATTCCTTTCAGTTCAGTATGCAAGGTGCCTTTGTGCAGCCTCTCTTTACTTCTTGAGTAACAGGGTGCCTAAGGATTCCCTGGCTCCTTCAATGCTGAAACTGGGTTTCATTGCTGTTTCTTCTACTTGTGTTACCTGCACACATGGCCCATTGCATGTTACAGAACATAGCACACCGGCAAGGTACCTAATAATATCAGGATGAACTCTTGACCTAAGGAATCTATTCAGCCTGGCACTTCTCTTTCCTGAGGTCTCCATACCTCCTGGGCATCACCCACATAACTCTCTTGGTGCATACACAGGTGACACTGTAACCAACTCTACCAGGATGGCATTCAGTGACACAGGCCTTAGGATCCCCTAATGTTTGGGGAGTTTGCCCTCCCCACATAAATTATGGAGATGAGTCTTTTACCTGGCTCCTGCTGTCTATATGCAATACCTTCTTCACCTGTTTCTCGGATTCTTCATAGTAGCAGGGCACAGGTCTTGGCGTCAGCCCTCTATTAGAATGGCCACAATGAACTTCAGGGGAACCAGTCTCAGGCCTGAAACCCCTCAGGAGATGTCCCTAGAGGAGACAGCCCTTGGGATTCCTGCATCCTCTTGGTGGTCACTTTTAACTTCCAAACTTTGGCAAACTCCAGATCCTTAACCACCACTCTTTGTGATATAGGACACATCCCGGGCACCCGAGGTTCCTCCCTGTCAGCCTCCAGGGTCCCACTCAATGTTACACCAATGACATTACCACAGAGAGGTGTCCATGACCTTCTGCCCCTCTCAGGATCAGACTTCCAGATAAGAGTCTTGCATTGAGGGTTTCCTGTGTCCCCTGCCTAAGTTCTTCAGCCAGCCTCTTGGTGGGCATAATATGTGCTACTTCAGCCGGGTATGCAAGACTATCCATGACTCCCAAGTGCCTTGATGTAAGTGCCTGGTTACCCCTTTCAGCCTGTACCCATACCTTAAGTGTCCCAGCTGACCCTCTCCTGCACCCCAAGGTGCATTCCCATCAAGGAGATGTGGAGTGTCAACTTTTTGCCAGCTTTCTGGAACCTAGCTGCTTCTTCATCTCCCCACCAACAGCACCAAATGGTAGCCCCAAGAACACAGAACCTCAAGAATGCTCAAACCTTGAGGGCGCTCCTTGTAGCACCTTCCATATCAGCTTCACCCACAGAAGATGATGTCAGGGCAACATTCTCCTGCTGGCCATATATGCTAACAGACTCCTTCCCCTACTATTAGGAGGGTTTGTTACCTAAATAAGGGGGTCATCACATATAACCAGTTTGACAGATTTGTTCCCAGTGCCCCACAAGATACTCATGATTGCCTCTTATACAGAAAGTTGAACTGGCTGCCTTTAGACCTGAGAAGAAAACTTCATGTAACCCCTAGGTGGCACTATCCTATGGGCTACCACCCCTGCCTGCGTGCCTAGATACAGGTTGAGGGGCCTGGGCTCTTTGAATGGGTTCCTCCACCGGGAGGGTTGGTTTAAGGGTAGTGTAGCAGCTATGGGTATAGCCCTCTGGGACACTATAACCCCCCTGTAACCCTTCTAGTGGTTTAACCAATTTTGTAGGTAAACAATTACATTTAGCATGGAACTACAGTATTGAGCCCACACTGGTCACACTTACCAGCAAGGTTGGATCAACTACAGTGGCCCTGAGGACCCCCTGTAAAATAAGGTCAGTGATAAAGCAACCAAACAGCAATGCAATGTCCCCTCCACAACTGCACACTATAGCCAGATTAAATGCTGAAAAAATAGAATCTGATTTACCTCGGGGGGGGTGGATTTCACAGGGGTGGGGTGGTAAATATAGCAGATGATTCATTAGTTCTGATCTAGTCAGGTTTAAACAGTGCTTGCACTAAGAGTCCCTCTAGCACAGTCGCACACGCTCTGGGTACCCAGTTGTTAAGCAGGCTAGCCTGAAGTGTTGCCCGGGGTAGGCCAGCATTGCAGCTGTTGATGGGGCCCTTAGGAAAGAGAAAAAAGCAAGCAACATGCACTTTAACCCAAATTTGTAATCCAGAGTTGGATGGCTCAGTCCATTGCAGTAAGCCAGCAATTAATCAGATGGCACACAGGTTGAGCTTTGTTGCAGGGAGCTACCCTGTTTGTACCCTCTCTACCCAGACCAAATGATGATCTGATGAAATAAGACCTGTGGAAAATAGCTGGATGACACTGGAGGTGGATTCCCTCATGGTCCTCATTGAAGATGCTGGTCTTTAGGCTGTAGGAGCAACTCAACACTGCCTGAAGAAACATGCAACCCGAACATTTCGAATTACTCAGCCGCGCAAACACTTTGCTGAACTTAAACACATTTATATAGGAGGCAGTATAGTGCAGTGGTCTAAGGCTCTGAGTTGTAAATCTGGTGATATCTAGCAGACCAGATCTGGGTTTGAATCCCACAGCTTCCACTTGCATACTGTGTGACCCTGAACAAGTCACTTAACCTCCTTGTGCTCCCAGATCACTCCTGTAAAAAAGCTTTCAGATTAGTGTGCTATACCTGGTTAAACAACTAAATAAAAAAAAAAAATATGCAAATCTGGTCCTTCCAGGCAGGATGCAGGCTAATCTTTTCTCAAACTTATGGAACAGATTACCTGCAGCTGCAGGCAGCAGCTACCCAGGCTGGAACAATTTGGACCCGAGGACTGACGGCCAAAAAAAAAGTCTAGGCCAGGCAGACCTAACCTCTGAGAGCTGGCAAGGCCCCCAGAGGCACACACACTGAGCTCTTGGGCGGTCTCTCCAAATCTGACCCTTTTCCAGCAGTTGCCCTCTTTGATATGGGGCAGAGCTCCAGGAAGCTTATTGGCTGCCAAAGCTGTCGTAAACAGTCTCCAGATGGTATTGTGCTTTGGTGCCTAGAAATCGGTCCCAGTTTATCCCCCATAAGTCTCTGGCATTGTTTCAGGCACCCCTTTTCTTAATTCTGACCTCAGATTGGTTATTATCCGTTAAAATGGTGGCTGCAGTTTAAGTTCAAGCAGTCATTTTCAGTGTCCTCCATTAACTAAGTTCTGGTGCTGCCAGGAATTTAGCTTTTATTTAACAATTTCTCCACTAGCTTGTAGCCCCAACAATTCTCTAAATCCACTTTTGAAAATATAGACAATTCCCCTGGGGAGTCGCTGCTCCGAAACACACTGCCCCAAGGAAACGCAGCAAGTGTATGAATATTCATGAGGGTTTTCCTGTGCTGTGACCTTTGGCCCTTAGCTAGCTGGTGCCCTGGAGTAAGCGCTCACGGCGTCTGCTGATTTATTTGATTTAAAAAACATCTTTTACACTGCCTATGTCCACGGTGCCCATTTTAAGCTGAGCACAGTGCCGGGAACTAGGGAGGAGACACACAATTGCTTTTTTGATGGCACGGTGGTCTAGTGCGCCTTCACGAATGTGCGAGTGGCGGCTTTGCAAACTTGTCGCCTGCTCGCATATTGCTTTGAGAGTCCTGCAGGGCTCAGTTGAACAGAGGGACACTGGGGGCTTGTAAGAGCAGCAGAAGGGAAGCAGTATAGCGCAGAGGTTTAAGGCTCGGAGCTACAAATCTGGTGACATCCAGCAGAACACACCTGGGTTTGAATCCTACAGCTTCCACTTGTATACTGTGTGACCCTGAGCAAGTTACTTAACTTCCCTGTGCTCCAAGGTTGCACCTGTAAAAAAGCTTTCAGCTTAGTGTGCTACTCCTGGTTAAACAACTAAATGAAAAAAAAACGAGAGGGAGGCAGTGGGAGACACTCGGAAGTATAACAGATAAGCCCCCCCCCCCCCCAATGGTGAGGGAGGCATTACATTCATATTACTGGACTGATGTTCAAATGTCTCAAAAAGAAAGTCCCTGATTATATACTGTATATAATAATGTTTCCATAAGGATTTTGAGGCCTGGGCTGAGATCAGCAAACTATTGAATTTGAAATGCCCCAATGAAAAGCTAATCATTCTTAAAAATCTGAAGCTATATAATAACATGTTCTCTTAGAAAAAAATATAAAAACCTGGTTTGTATAACAAGCCATGTTACCACAAGTTTGCTGTCCCATCACTGGAACTGGTTAACCTTGTATGCTGTCCAACATACTACATTTCTGCTATCTCTTTTCCAGAAGGTGCGGACATACCACATAACCATAAATCTCATGATGTGCACATTTGATATAGTGTTGAATTTAAATGTTATATGATTGTTATATTTCAGTTTCATATGTCTATCTTGTACACTGTTCTTCCTTCCTCTGTAACCAGAAACACAGAAACACAGAATTTGACAGCAAATAAGGATCACTTGGTCCATCCAGTCTTCCCGTTTCTCCCTGTTTACACTATCACATCAGATCATGCCCAATCTGTAGCTTTTTCTCCCTCCCCTTCCTTTCCACTATGATTCCTTTGTGTTTATTCCATGCATTATTGAACCTCACCAATGTTTTTGCCCCAACCACCTCCACTGGAAGGCTGTTCCAGGAATCCACCACTCTTTCTGTGAAGAAGTACTTCCTCACATCACTCCTGAGTCTACCCCCTCCAGCTTCATAGACATGTCCCCCTGTTCTTGAGCACATTGTCTTCTGAAAAATGCTCCCTTCCTGTACCTTATTTACCCCATGAGGTATTTCAAGGTCTCTTTCATATCTCCCCTCTTGCTTCTTTGTTCCAGGGTGTACATATTGAGGTCCTTTAGTCTCTCCTCATAGGGCCTTTGATGCAGACCCTGCACCATTTTAGTTGCCCTTTTCTGGACCACCTCCACTCTGTCTTTGTCTTTCTGGAGATGTGGTCTCCATAATTGAACACAATACTCTTGGTGACGTCTTACCAGTGACCTATACAGAGGAAATGCTAGCTCTCTCTTTCTGTTGGTGATACCCCTCCCTATGCGCTTCAGCATCCCACTTGCCCTCCCTACTGCCTGGCCACCTTTAGGTCATCCAATATGTGATTACCCAGAGGTCTCTTTCCTGCTTGGTGATCATCAATACCACTCCACCCATTGTATACTCTGACCCTGGGTTTCCTTGCCCCAAGTGCATTATTTTGTACTTTTTCGCACTAAAACTCGACTGTTATACCCCTGACCACTCCGCTAGTTTTCTCAGGTCTCTGCTCATTCTTTCTAGCCCACCCCCAGTGAATGTCCACTCTATTGCAGATTTTGGTGTCATCTACAAAGAGGCAGACCTTCCTATCCAGTTCCTCTGCAATGTCGCTTATAAAGACATTAAAGAGGACTGGTCCCAGCACTGATCTGTGAGGCACCCCACTGGTCACCTTCCCTTCCTTGTAGTGAACTCTGTTTACCTCCACCCTCTGTTACCTATCCCCTAGCCAGTTTCTTATCCAGTTTACCACCTTTGGACCCACTTCTAAGCTACCCAGCTTGCTTACTAGTCTCCTATTTGGCACGGTGTTGAGCTCCTTGCTGAAATCTAGGTAGGCCATGTCCGCTGCTGCACTTTGATGTAGTTCCTTGGTCACCCAATCAGAGAAATCAGATTATTTTGACATGACCTCCCCCCTTGTGAAACAAGGCTGTCTTGGGTCTTGTAACCTACTGGATTCAAGATATCCCACAGTCCTTTCCTTCAGCCGTGATTCTATTACCTTTCTCAACACTGATGTCAGGCTGACCGGCTAATAATTGCCAGTCTCCTCCCAGCTACCCTTTTGTGTAGTGTGACTACATCTGCCCACCTCCAGTCCTCCGGAACTACTCTTGTTTCTACTGAGTTGTTAAATATAACTGTCAGAGGTGCAGCCAGTAAATACTGACCTCCCTCGATACTCCTGGGTGCACCCCATCTGGCCCCACTGCTTTGTCCACCTTCAGATTAACAAGTTCCTTCAGGACTCTCACCTCCAAAAAAAGGACTAGTGTCCTCCTCCCAAAGCTTTTGTTACTTCTTTGTGCACCACCCCTTCTCCTTCCTCTATGAACACTGAACAAAAGTATTCATTCAGGATTTCTGCCATTTCCTGGTCCCCCTCTGCACAGACCCCCCTTCCCTTTTTAAACTTACAATCCTAACCCTTCTCTTCTTTTCACTTACATATCTAAATAATGTCCTCTTTTGTTACCTCCTGGTGATTCTCTCTTCAGTTTGTGCCTTTGCACTTGTTGCTGCTTTCCCTGCTTCCCTCTGTTTCCCCTGATACACCTCCCTATCCATCTTCCTCTGCGTCTTCTTATACCTTCTGAATACTACACTTTGAGATTTTACCTTTTCAGACACGTCTTTTGAGAACCATAACGGTTTCTTTTTCATCTTGCTTTTGCTCACTTGTTTGATGCATAGACTTTGATGGCAGATAAGGACCGCTTGGCCCACCTAGTCTACCCATTTCCCTACCTATTGGATAAGCTGCAGATCCTAGTTAACCAACAGCCTATTTCTTCTTACCCCCCACAAGACTCACCTTATGTCTGTCCCATGCATTCTTGAATTCTCCCACAGTTTTTGACCCCACAACCTCCTCAGGAAGGCTGTTCCATGCATCCACCACCCTCTCTGTGAAATAATACTTCCTCACATTGCCCCTGAGCGTCCCCATTATCTTCAGATTGTGTCCCCTTGTTCTTGCACATCTTTTTCTTTTTTTAAAACTTCATCTTTCATTATAGATAAGTTTAAGATACAACACAACTTCTCATCTACAGTATAATGAATAAGCCCTTTCTTATACAGATCTCATAGCTTTAAAGGCATTATGATACATTTTTATAGATCTTAAGTTACAAGACACATTCTATGGTTTAACAAACTTTGGTACAAAAGATAAGGATGCAGGTAAGAGTGGTACACTGCATTAAGCCCAAGGCTTAGGATTGATGGATATAGTTCTATGCAGTGTTAGTCAAATCTCTGCCCCAATGTCCAGGCAAATCTGTTTTGTTCCACACTCACAAACTTATTTAATAAATCTCTGATAACTTGGAGTAACAGTTACATTAAAAAAGAAAATTAAAAGTGTGCACAGTAACCGTGTTTCACTCCTAGGTTGTTCATGGTCCTACCTCAGTAGGTGTTCTTCTCAAACATCCCCCCCCCTTCGAAATGTACAAACCTTAAAGGAAAAATCATAGTTGACTTATGGTCATAATTATCCCACTCCTCCTATATCTACATTCCCCTAGTGCATGGTTATTTTATCTGATCCACAATTTCTCCTCCTCTCTCCTCCCCCCTCCAGTTTTCTCTCCCGACCTGCCAGGGTTGCCAAAGCTCCATGAATTTCTCTTTTCTTAGGTGTATTGTATAGGTGATATTCTCTAGGCATTCCAGTTCTTCTACCTTCAGAACCTACTGGGTCAAGGATGGAGGTTCCAGTGCGAGCCATTTGGTCGTAATACATTTCAAGGCTGCGACCCTCAGTATTTGACAGAGCTCTGCTATTTTCCTTTTTTTTGAAGATAGAGTTGGAAGGACTAACACTAAATCTTGAAAGGTGAAGGTGATAGGGGAAACCCCCCACCTGCTCCATCGCTTTGTGTATATGGTACCAGAATGCTCTCAAATTGCTACACCCCCAAAATATATGGTAATGTGTGCTTCGTGGTGTTCCACATAGGCGCCAACAGGCTGGTGAGGCCTGTGGGTTAAAGTGTGTGGTTACCACAGGGGTTCTGAAAAAACATATGAGTATTTTGCAGTTGAATTCTCTCCATATTGTGGCTGAAGTTACTTGCCAACCTCTTTTAAGTCTATGAGTCCAGTCCTTCCTAAGGATTACTTCATTGAAGTCCAATTTCCATTTTCCCGTATTGCATCTAACCCTAAAACTCCTCCCTGGACGGAAAGGACTGAGTACAGTATGGATAAGTATCTTAGTTTGTCTCTGATCTTGATTTGAGTCCCACCAATAAGACTCTTAAGAGCCAGATATGCAAAACTGTGCTCCGGGGCTAAATTAGCACTGCCTGGCGGGCAAAGTTAGCTCAGAGCACAAAACAAGCTATATTCAAAAGGAACAGCCCAGGGCAAACAGCCTCTGAATATAGCATGGGAATGAGGCCGGGCAAACTGGGCTGGAAATGCAGGGCAAACATAGCCTTGTAATATGACAGTTCTGAATATAGCAACCAGGAAGTGCAGACCACAATAGCAATACAGAGAACAGCGATGTGAAGGTAGGTAGAGGTGACCTATGTGGCCAATGTGTGTTCCAGTAAATGCATGGACCCAGTACAGCTGCAGGGAGCAGTCTATGGGACAGTACAGTGTGCAAAACAGTATAATACTTGAATTGTGCCATTCAATGTAAGAGGCAGGAGTTTCCAACGTGCAGAGTCTGACTGCATGGCATTCTACAATTTAGTAAAGTTGTTCTGAAATAATCTAGTAGTGTCTACTGAAACCTGGATCCCCAAATACCCAAAGGTATTTTTTCTAGCCCACATGAAGGGGAAATACTCCTTGAACTGTTTTGAAGGGGTGCCACCTAGTACCACTGCTTCTGATTTAGATAAGTTTATTTTATATCCAGTGAGAGAAACAAATTTCTCTAATGTCTCCCAAAAGCTGGGGACAGGGAAGTCTGGGGTTCTTTTAGAAAAAACAGGGAGTCGTCTGCATAAAGTGCCACTTTTTGTTCCATTCTCCCCGCCGGAACACCTTTGATATCAGGGTTGTTACGTATCCATATAGCCAATGGCTCTGATGTTAGGGCAAAGATCGGGGGGAAAGGGAGCAACCCTGTCTGGTGCCCCTTTTCAGTGGTATGTGATCTGAAAGAAGGCCGTTTAGCTTGATTCTGGCTTCCGGTTGGTGGTTGAGGGCCATTATGACCAAGACAAAGTGGTCCCCCAGCCCAAACTTTGACAGGGTGAAGGACATAAAGCGCTAATCCACCCTGTCAAAGGCTTTTTCAGCATCCATACTGATTGCCAGTTGGAAAGAGGTGGATCCCTTCTGGGCTGTTATGATGTTTAGCAGCCGGCGGATATTGTCTTGGCGAAACCTCCCTGAAATAAAGCCCATTTGGTTGTGGTGGATGAGAGTAGAGATACATTTCTGAAGCCTATCTGCAAGAATCCCCGTGAATATTTTTAGATCTACTGGCAACAGAGAGATCGGGCGGTATGAGCCACAAAGCTCAGGATCTTTGCCAGATTTAGGAATAATTGAAATTTGAGCTAGATTCCATGAGGGTGGTACAGGTTTTTGGTGCAACAAGATCTTATTGCAAGTTGCAACCAAGTAGTCAGTAAGGCGGTGGGTAAAACTCTTATAAAATTCGTCTGGAAAGCCATCCATCCCTGGGGCTTTACCAGTCTTCAGGTGTTTAATTTGGGCCAGTATCTCCTGAGTGGTAATCGGGGAATTTAGGGCTACTTTAGCCGGGTCAGTCAGAGTAGGGATAGGGAGAGCAGCTAAAAAGGACTGCACCTCCTCCAGATGTCCTGGTGGGGTCTCAGTCTTATACAGATTAGCATAGAATTTCTTAAATCCCTGCAGTATTTATGTCGGTGAAGTGGTGGTTGGATCTGGCCCTCCCCCCCTGCAATCGTACTTCCGCCCTACTGGCTGCCTCTTGCCGAAGCTGCCATGCCAACAGCTTCCCGGCTTTGTTGTCCTGCTCAAAATATTTCTGTCTGGCATATCTTAACTGCCCTTCGATTTGGGTATCCAGTATGTGGTTGAGTTCCCGTCTAGCTTTGTCTAGGTCTGGTTTGAGGTGGACATTCTGATTGACCTGGTGCAGGGCCTCCAGCTGTGCTATTTTTTGTTCAAGTTTTACCCTAGTTTGTATTCTCTCTCTTTTACTTCCAGTCGAATATTTAATTATTTCCCCTCTGAGGCAGCATTTAAGGGTGTCTCATCGTATACCCTCCCCTGTTTCTCCTTTGGGATTGTCCCGCTTGAAGTTTTGGATAGTGTCAGTAACTAACTCCTTAAATTCCTCTCTATTAAGATGGCTCACGTTCAACCTCCAGCATGACTGTGGAGGAGCTGGTGTAGTTAGTATCTTAAGGGTAACAGGGGCATGGTCTGAGATGGTAATTGAGCCTATATCATATCTCTCAATCTTCTGTAGCCAGTTGGAGGATATCAGAAAGTAGACTATTCTAGAATATCCTCCAAGTCGAGGGGAGTAATAAGTGTAATCTCTCTCTCTTGGATGCATAAAGCGCCAACTATATGTAAATCCCAGTTCCTGATTCAATCTTAAGAGAAGTTTCCCTGTTCGTGTAGCCCCCCTTCATTTTCCCAGACCTGTCCACCCCAGGATGTACTACCTCACTGAAGTCCCCTCCAATGACTACTAAACTCTGAGCATCAGTGACTGCCTCCTTCATAACTTTTTCCAGAAAAGATAGTCGGGGAGGTCTGCCATTTGGGGCATAAATGTTTAACAGTACACAGTTTTGGCCCCTGTATGAGCCCTGAATTTGAACAAATCTGCCTTCCGGGTCTGTTTGTACTCTCTGAACCTCCAGGGGGGGCATCTCATTTTACTAAAATTGCTACCCCTCTGCGATGTGGGCTGGCGTCAAAGTGTGAGGCATACACTCCCCCCACTCAAGACCTTTTTAACTTAAAGTGTTCTGCAGCAGTTAGATGGGTTTCTTGTATAAAGGCAATGCTAGCCCCCTGTCTAGAAAGCTTCTGTAGAATTTTTGCTCGTTTTACTGGGTTATTAATCCCATACACATTAAGTGTAACTATATTTAAATCTGCCATCTTGTTGGGGGGACCAAAACCTAGATCTTCAGAGGGAGGGGAGGAAGAGCCTTTTTTCACATGTAACCATTTTAGGGTTCTGTGCAAACTAAAGAACATCCAGTAAATGCTTCTAAAAAAAAAAAAAAAAAAAAATTAAAAGTGTGTAACAGCTGTGAACTATGTACATATATAACCCAATTAAACATTGTTAACTTCAAGGTGTATTCGCCCTGTAGCCACCCTCTTCGGTTTACTACTCTTATGAGGTGTGGTTGGGTGGCCTCAAAATGAAAAGGCCTTTGGTCTGGCTCAGGGTATAAAGTAACCTGAAGACCGGAAGGACAAGGTATTAATATTGCACCATGCAATGAAGAGTATCTATTAGCTGGTGTTAGTAGGATAACAGCCTAAACAAAAAGAAGTCCAATCCTGCCCTATTATACACTAACGGTCCATATTAACTCTCTCTGTTCCTTTTTCCACTCTCAACATGTGGAGTCTTTTATCAAAAGTAAAGTTTATTTGCCTTAGAAATCTTTCGATGTCTGTGACCCTCAGATCAAACATGGAGTGTAGGTAGCCCATCCAGCACCCCCCGCTCAGCCGTCACCTCCTACTACCTGTACCCCGGAAGAGGGAGAAGAGCCCCCCGGAAGTCAAGGACCGCACACCCCACCCGACGTCTGCTATCAGGGGCAGTTTATTATACCAAAGGTCGTATTACCATATTAGGCAAAGCAGGCCTGGATGGTGAAACTAGTTTTCTAGGCATGTATGTGCCCGGCACCTTAAGATCATTCTGATTCAAGCCACAGAAGTACAAGCCGATTTACAGTACAGCTGGCATCATTGCTTGGAGTCCCTCGCCAGTGACCCAGCCTTGTAGATGGATCAACCTGGCCTCTGGGGCTGTATTAAGGTCAGAACCTCCTCCACGGCTAATGTTCTGAAGGAGCCCTCCACTAGTGCCAGCACTCTTGGGCCGCAATCTAGCTGGTGGGGCTGCCTTAAATTTCATTATCCCTAACAAATCTGTAGGGCGTTTAGCCAGGCAACAGGCTACAGCCATCTGTCTTTGGCCATTTCTGCACTTCAATTTGCACCCTCCAAACACCCGAAGTAGGTGCAGTAGTCCGACTCTGGGCAACTCCCCCCTCGAGGCACTTGAGGGGTAGAATCTAGCGGGCCCCCACACTTATAGCTTCAAACACTTTCCAAAAGAGAGAAAAAAAGAAAGAAACTTAGAAAATGTCCACCATTAAATTATTCGATATCTTTAAGATGCTATATCATCCCCAACCCTCAGAGAGGGACTGTTGTAAGGGTACGGCTCCTGCAAATGGGCCGATTTTTGACTGTATTAACTTAGTCACTCATAGTCCTATACAGATGAGTCTATGAAGTTGTTGGTGTATTCTCTTCAGGTCGGTGGGTCTGTCCTCTCATTTTCTCACTCAGGGGAAGCGTCATTTTCCTCAGTGGCGTCTGTGGGTTGCAGAATTGATATGACGCTAGGGTCTTTGCAGGTCTGAAGGGTGTCCCACAGCCCGGAAACGTCCGGGCGGTCATGCATCTCTTTTCTCTTGGTTCCTGCCCTTTGCCAGGCTCTGTCTGCAATCCGATCTCTCTGGTATTGGGCCTGATCTTGAGGCAGCTCCACATCCATTGAAGAAAGAAATTTCTTTGCTGCAATCAGGCCAGGAAATCGCTGTATCCCATTATCAGTCATAACTTTCAGTTTAGCAGGATATTCAACAAAGGCATTTACCCCTTTCTGCTGAAGGATGTGAACCACAGCTAGGACCTTTCTTCTCTGTGCTAATAATTGAGGAGTGTAATCTTGTTCGAAGAACAATCTGGTGTCACCAAATATAATTTCTTTTTTGACCAAGCTAATTTTAGGACGTTCTCTTTAGTGTGAAAATCTAGAAACGCTAGGACCACAGAGTGAAGGTGGGCTTTTTTTTTCTCATTTTATTGAAGTCTAGGAACTACAACCCTTTGAGTCAGGGACTCCTTTACAAAGGCTCCACATCATACAGAGAATGAAGACAAATACAGAGAACAATGAAGACATAATACAGAGAATAAAAAAATACAGAGGCAAAGTACATAACAAAATACCAATACATAGTGCAATACCAATGGTGTGTGTTGTACAATCAGATTATAAAATCAAGTACATATTCAGCAGTGGGACTTGTCAGTACAGGGAGGAGGAGTTACCTGCAGTCACATTCAGAGCTGGATACAATATAGTCACGTAGCTCAGTTTTAAGGGGTCCTATTCTGGGGATTGATAGGGTAGGCCCAAAGATTGAGTTCATCTAAAGAGGAGCCCTATACAGAAAGGACTTTTGGCCAGCGCTTGTCTTGATAAAAGGGATGTGAAAGGCCGTAGTATCAGAGTATCTTGGGGCCCATCTCAGCGACTTTCGGTTGGAGGCGAGACGTAAGGGGACAGGCCCAATTGGATTTTTTTGGCCAGAAGGCAGGTCTGGTAGAAGAATAGACGCCCCTGAAAATTAAGCCATGATTAGCGTCTGTAGAGGTCGCAGGTATGCGTGAGCCATTCAATGCCTGTGGACAGTCGGCAGGCCTTATTCAGGAAGCGTTTGATAGTGGCCAGGGTGGCACCATAGATGACTATGCCATAGTCTACCGGGGGAGGATGGAGCTTGAGATGGCTAGTCGGAGGGTGTCAGGAGGGAGACAGGGTCAGAGTAAGTACAGTAGGCCAATTCAGTATACAGTAGGACTGCAGAGCAAGTCGCAGATATATGTTCACAGAAGGTAAGGGCCGAGTCAAGGGTGACCCCTAGATATGTAAAGGTGTTAACTGGTTCAAGAACTATACCCTGGGAATTATGTATAGAGAGGGTGGTCAAGTAGTGTTTATCATGAGGGTAGACAAATAGCATGACCTTCGTTTTCTCATAGTTGAGGACAAGTTTGTGGGAGGCAAACCACAATTCTATTTCAGTGAAGGACTCCTGTAGGGATGTTTGGAGTTGGGTCAGATCAGGGTACCGACTGAAGATCACTGCATCATCTGCATAGAGGAGGAAATGGCCAGTGGAGGCAATGGCGAAGGAGTTTAAGTACAGCAAGAAGAGGAGAGGGCCAAGGATGGATCCTTGAGGGACACCCAATCGGACAGGAAGGTTTGTGGACAGGGTGTTATTGATCTTTACCTGCTGGGTACGTCTGTGAAGATAGTTGGAGAACCATCCAGCGGCCTCTTGGGATACGCCAACAGAGAGGAGGGAGTTGATGAGCATCAGGTGATTAACCGTGTCAAAGGCCTTAGAGAGATCAATATAGACAGATCCGGCCAGGGCTCCCTGGTCTAGGGCTTCATGAATAAAAGAGGTAAATTCCAGTAGGGCGGTGGTTGTGCTGTGCCCTTTCCTGAAACCATGCTGTTGCTGGCATAGTAGATGGTGTAAGTCCATCTTTTGGCTTAGGCACTAATGAATGGTGTGCCTGTATAATGTTTAATGGTTTATCAGCTGGCCAACCCAAAACTTCTACTAGAAAGGATTCCAGAAACACAGGCATTGGACTGGTTTCAGTCGCTTCTGGCAGTCCATGGATACGGACATTATTTCATCTGTTGCGGTTTTCTAACTCCTCCAGCCTGATTTCCAGTAATTGCTCTCTTCTATGCAGGTCCAGCAGAGCAGCATTATGCACATCTACGCTGGTCAAGCACTCGGTGAGCCCATCTTCAAGTTGTTTGGGTTTTTTTAGCCAAAATTTCTAGTTTTTCCGATCCTCTGCGGCTCCTATTTCCAACCTTTCTAAGGTAGCACTCATTTTTTTGGAGGCTCGCACAAAGTTGTTTAGATGTTATGGTGCAGTCCTGTTCATCTAGATCTTCCGAGGGTGCTGTGGAGTGTTGTAAGGCCGTGGCCATGCCAGCTGAAGTGAGCTTGTATAATCAAACAGCATTTTGTGCTGCTTGCTTTGTTGAGTGTTGTTTTTCTCCTTTGATTTGTGTCTAGAAGTCATTGTGGAGCTATCTTCTCTGTTTTTGATAGTTGGATGGGTCAGATTAGTGCTGTATTATGGTGGAAAGGTAAAAGGCGAGATGCATCTTCCCAGCTTGGCTGCCGTTAAGTCAGTGCGCTGACCGGAAGTCCCACATCTCTTTTTCAGAAAGATGCTACCCTTTTGGACTTTGTTGATTCCACTGAGGTACTTAAAAGTTTCTATCATGTCCCCTCTCTCCCTCCTTTCCTCAAGGGTATACATATTAAGCTCCTTTACTCTCTCCTCATATGGCTTCTCTTGCAGACCATGCACCATTTTAGTTGCCTTCTCCTGGACTGCCTCCATCCTGTCTATGTCCTTGTGGAGATGGGGTCTCCAGAACTGGATGCAGTACTCCAGATGGGGTCTCACCAATTGTCTGTACAGAGGGATAACAACTTCCTGTTTTCTGCTGGTGATGCCTCTCCCTATACATCCCAGCGTGGCTCAGTTGGTAACACATCTGCCTCTGGACCAGAAGGTCGTGGGTTCTCATCCCACATCGGGTTGGACTTGCACCTAAAAATCACTGGCATCCGAGTGCAGTATTGGGGGGTGCTATATTGCTGGGGTGTTCCATCCTTTAGATAAGACGTTAAACCCATCCTGGTGTTGTCCTGGTGGGTGTCCAGGTGGAAGTAAAAGAACCCAGGGTACTCTTCGTAAAGAGCAGGGAACATTCCTGGTGCCCTGGCCAATATTCCCCTTCCCATAAACTGGTTCATGCAATTATCCAGGCTGTGTGTGGGTGATGATGTGCGATATGGCTGCCACCACGCATTCAGTCACTTCACTACCAGTCTAGCATTGCTTGTAAAGCACTTTGGGATACTGTGTATGAAAAGCACTATATAAATGCTGATTCTTCTTCTTCTTCAGTATCCCTCCAGCCCTCCCTACTGCCTTCTCACATTGCTTGCCAACCTTAAGGTCATCTGGTATGATTACCCCAGGTCCTTTCCATTTTTGTTGTTGTTACTACCTCCCCCATTGTGTACTCTTCCCTGGGTTTTGTTTCCCAGGTGCATTATTTTGCACTTTTTTGCATTGAATCCAAGCTGCCATACTTCTGACCATTCCTCCAACCTTGCCAAGTCCCTTCTCATCCTTTCCACGCCTCCTTGTGTATCAATCCTGTTGCAGATCTTTGTGTCATTTGCAAAGAGGCATACTTTTCCTTCCAGTCCGTCTGCAATGTCACTTATAAAGACATTAAAAAGAACTGGACCCAGTACTGAACACAAAGGTCTGTTGGCTTTACTATGCTCCCTTTTATCTTTTCCTTCTGTTCCTATACACCATCTAGGTGACACACCCCTGCTAGGTCATCCCTGAGGCATTCGCCTATGTTTTTAAGGTCTCCACTCCTGAAGTCCAGGACCCTTGCCCTTGTGTGGTTTGATTCTGCAGCCATCCTTATACTAAACCACACTGTATGGTGATCAGTAGTTCCCAAGTGGCCTCCCACCTTGACATCTGCAACACAGTCTCTGTTGATGAGTACCAGGTCCAGTATTGCCCCATCACAAGTGGGTTCACTGACTAGGTACCTGTGGAATGCCCCCTGCAGAGAGTCCATGATGTCCCTGCTTCTAGCTGAAGCTGCTACTGGGAGACTCCAGTCCACATCTGGCAGGTTGAAGTCCCTCACCACCAGCACCTCCTCCTTTTCTGCCATCTTGCCAGTGGCTTCCACCAGTACCTTCTCTAATTCTTCTCTCTGTGCTGCTGGTCTACAGATGACCGCAATGCAAATAGCAGCTCCATTCCCTGTCTCCAGCGTGACCCACAGTACCTTGGCCTCCCCCTGTATCCCTGTATCTCTGTGGCGTTTATGATTTCCCTCAAATAAAGCACCACCAACCCCACTTTCCTTCCCACCTGGTCCTTCCTGAACAGCGTATAGCCTAGTATAGTCATGTTCCAGTCATGGTTTTCAATGCACTGTGACTCGGTAATGACCACAGTATCCAAGAGGGAGTACGACTAAATGTTGAAAGTCGTGATCCTGACATTCAAGATCCCAAGTTCTGCTTTCCGACACACTCCTGCCCGACAGACAGATGCTGGTGCCAGCAGGGGTAAGGTAGCGGATATGATGAACCACTACCCTGCCTGTGAAGACGTGATGGTTAGGCGAGCTGCTCCTGTGGCGTGGAGGGCTAAGCCACCTAGCAGCTTCGACCACCAGTGCTCTGAAACCTGGGTTCTATTCAAGGTCTCCACTTTTATGCTGTGTGCTCTTTGCCTCCCTTAAATTGTTTTAACCCACTCTAGAGATACGCTCCCCCTAGGAGTTGGTTATTTTAGTTACGTGGGGGTGCAGGGTGCGCAGGAGCCTTGGCCCCCGCATTGCACTAACACCTTGTGGTCTGCAGACAGTTGGTCTCCTAAACTAGGCTTATGGAGTTTGGGAGACTGACTGTTGGGATTCCGTACTAGATCCTATCCAGGATGGCCTCTGCCATGATGGCCTCTAGGTCCAGGATCCTATTCCCCAGACTTCTAGTATTCACACAAATGGCCTTCCAGATTTTGTTTCCACTCTGCCTGTAACATAGACTTTGACGGCAGATAAGAACCACTTGGTCCACCTAGTCTGCCCATTTCCCTACCTATTGGATAAGCTGCAGATCCTAGTTAACCAACAGACTACTTCTTCCTACCCCCACCAGAACTGCCTTATGTCTGTCCCATGCATTCTTGAATTCCCCCACTGCTTTTGACCCCACAACCTCCTCAGGAAGGCCATTCCATGCGTCTGCCATCCTCTCTGTGAAAAAATACTTCCTCACATCGCCCCTGAGCCGTCCCCCCCTCTATCTTCAAATTGTGTCCTCTTGTTCATGCACATATCTTTTGCTGAAAAGATGCTACCCTCTTGGACTTTGTTGATTCACTTGAGGTACTTGAAAGTTTCTATCATGTCCCCCTCCTTTCCTCAAGGATATACATATTAAGCTCCTTTAGTCTCTCTTTGTATGGCTTCTGTCGCAGACCCTGCACTATTTTAGTTGCCCTCCTCTGGATTGCCTCATTCAAATCTATGTCCTTGCGGAGATGGGGTCTCTAGAACTGCACGTAGTACTCCAGATGGGGCCTCACCAACTGTCTGTACATATAACAACTTCCTGTTTTCTACTGGTGATGTCTCTCCCTATACATCCCAGTATCCCACCAGCCATCCTTACTGCTTTCTCACATTACTTGCTTACCTTTAAGTCATCTGATATGACTACCCCAGGTCCCTTTCCATTTGTGTTGTTGTTAATACCTCCCCCCATTGTGTACTCTTCCCTGAGTTTTTGTTTCCCAGGTGCAGTACTTTGCACTTCTTTGCATTGACTCTAAGCTGCCATACTTTTGTCCATTCCTCCAAGCTTGCCAAGTCCCTTCTCATTCTTTCCACTCCCCTTGTGTATCAACCCTGTTGCAGATCTTTGTGTCATCTGCAAAAAGGCATGCTTTTCCTTCCAGTCCCTCTGCAATGTCACTTATAAAGACATTGAAAAGGACCGGACCCAGTACTGAACCCAGTGGTAGCCCGCTAGTAACGCTTTCTTCTGAATGGACTCCGTTTACGATTACCCTCTGTGTCCTGTTGTCTAGCCAATTTTTTACCTTGGCTACCACCCCGGGACCCACTCCCAGGCCGGCTAATTTGTTTATTAATCTTTTGTGTGGGACTGTGTCAGATGCCTTGCTAAAGTCCAGGTAGGCCATGTCCACAGCCCCTCCATGGTCTACTACTTTGGTCACCCAATCAAAGAAATCTATTAGTTTCATTGACATGATCTTCCCGCTGTGAACCCATGCTGCCTTGGGTCCTGTGCCCCGCTGACCTCTAGGTACTCAACAATTCTTTCCTTCAGAAATGATTCCATCATTTTCCCTACCACTGAGGTCAAGCTAACAGGTCTGTAGTTTCCTGACTCTGCTTTGCTCCCACTTTTGTGAACGGGAATCCCATCCACCCCCCTCCAGTCCTTAGGTACCACACCATCCTCCCATGATTCGTTAAAAAGCGTAGTCAGTGGTGTCACTAGTTCTCCCCTTAGTTCTTTTAGAATTCTGGGGTGACTCCCGTCAGGTCCCATTGCTTTGTCCACCTTCAGTATTAGGAGTTCTTTCAGAACCCTTTCTTCTACGAAAGGACTGGTATTGACCCCCCCCAATCCAGCGTACTTCTATTGATTGGATTAGATACCTCCCCCTCCTCTTTACAAGAGGGTAATATCTTTCAGAGGAAGAGATGTGCAAGAACAAGGGGGCACACTTTGAAGATAGAGGGGGGATGGCTCAGAGGTAATGTTAGAAAGTATTTTTTCACAGAGAGGGTTGTGGATGCATGGAACAGCCTTCCTGAGGAGGTTGTGGAGTCAAGAACAGTGGGAGAATTCAAAAATGCATGGGACAGGCATAAGGCAATTCTAGTGGGGGGTAGGAGGAAGTAAGCTGTTGATTAACTAGAATCTGCAGCTTATCCATCAGGTTGGGAAATGGGCAGACTAGGTGGGCCAAGCCGTCCTTATCTGCCGTCAAATTCTATATTTCTGTTTTTCTTCTTTTGTGAATACTGAGCAGAAATATTCATTCAGTATCCCTGCTTTTTCACTGTCCCTCTTTGCCCACCGACCCTCCCCTTTATTAAGCCTCACTATCCCTCCTTTAGTCTTTCTTCGCTCCATAACGTACCTAGAAAAGGTTTTAGCCCCCTTCTTAACTGAGTTGACTATCTTTTCCTTGGTTTGGGCCTTTGCTATTGTGAATGCCTTTCCCGCTTCCTTCTGTTTTAACAGGTGCAGTTCTCTGTCCTGCTCCTTCTGTGCTTCCTTATACTTCCTGAATGCTATCTTTTTCTCCCTAACCTTTCCCGCCACCTCTTTTGAGAACCATAGTATTTTTTTCTTTCGTTTTGATTTGTTTATTTGCTTTACACAAAGGCTTGTTGCCTCTGTGATGGCAGTTTTGATGTTTCCCCATCATTCCTCCACCCTTCCTTCTTACCTGTTTGCTAGTGCTTTTCTGAGGCACTGTCCCATTTTGACAGTCAGCCCTCCTAAATTCCAGCACCCTCACGTTTGTATGGCTTGACCCTGTGGCTGTGTTTATTATGAACCACACTATTTGGTAGTCACTTGTTCACTGATGGCTACCCACCTCTAGATGTGAGATCCTCTCTCCATCCCCATTTGAGAGTACCAGGTCTAAGATTGCTCCCTCCTGAGTTGGTTCCAACACTAGCTGTCTGAGGCATGCCCCCTGTAGGGCATCGAGAATGGCCCTCCTCTTGGATGTGGCTGCTGCAAAGGTGCTCCAGTTAACATCTGGCATATTCAGGTCCCCCATCAACAATATCTCCCCTTTTTCTGCCATCCTAAGGATGCCTTCTATCATTTCCTTGTCCAATTCCTCCCCTAAGATGGGGGTCTGTATACAACCCCTGTGCGGATTGTGGTGCCATTTCCAGTCTCCAGGGTAACCCACAGTGCCTCCTGTCCTCCCTGTTTACCCTTTAGCTCTGTTGCTTTTATCCCTTCTCTTACGTAGAGAGCTACTCCTCCTCCTCCTCTTCCACCCTCCCTGTCCCTCCTGTAGATTGTGTACCCTGGTATGCTGACATCCCAGCCATGGTTCTCTGTGTACCATGTTTCTGTGAGTGCCACGATATCCAGGTGTCCCTCTTCCATGAAGGCCACCAGTTCAGGGAGCTTGTTGCCCCGACTGCGGGGATTGGTACTCATTGCCCTCCATATTTTGATGGCCTTACCCCTTTTTGCCCCATCGCTGTCCTTACTGCCTTTGCCATTTTCTCCATTTACTCCTGCCCTTCTCCCTATCGACTTCTCTGTCTTGGTGTTTACCTCACTAACTACCCTGATTTTGTTTGTGTGGGGGGGGGCTAGAATTTCCCTGCTCCTTTTCAATGCCACCTTCCTGCCTTTCTTTTTAATGCCCCCGTTGCTTTCCCCTTTAGCTCTACCACCCTGCTGCCTTTATGGATTTGCACCCTAGGTGATTCCTCTCCTCTCCTCTTGAGTTCTTACTCCTCTACTTCAGCCTGTGGGGGGTGCAGTTTCTGACTCCCCGATTCCTTCCACCATCCCCCTTTGCTAGTTTAAATGTTCATCAAAGTAATATTTAAACCATCCACTGAGGACTGGGATTTCCCTTCCAGATGGATGCAGGACATCACCCCTGTATAGGCCTTATCTTCCCAGGTGGGTCCCTAGTCACTAGTGTAGCCGAACTCTTCCTCTCTTTTTTATTTAATTATTTGGAAACAACCTTTGAGCCAGATCTCATTTACAAAGGTTTCAGATCGTGAGACTCAATACAATGCACAGACATAAAAATAACACAATATACAACAGGCTTAATTATTTACAGATGTAACCCCCCTACAAATGGGGGTTCCCAAAAAGTCTTCCTTGAACTTGCCTAAATGCTCACTGCCAGGCTGGTGTTCTGCGTTTTAGCAGTTTAAATGTATTGCCAGAGAGTGCCTGTATAGCCTCTGTGTACTGTCTCTTTAAGAGCTGCCTGGATTGCAGTCATAATTAATCTGAGAGGGAGTTCTGTTAGAAGATGTACTTGTTTGGTAATCATTTGTTAGAGTAGTAATAATATTGCATTGTTCTAACCTGCCTTCTTTGCAGCATGGACAGTTCTGTTTGTTTCCATCATCTTGGTCCTGGACTGCAGAATGGGCCAATCAGTACATTTGGGACTCTAAAATGGAGCCTGCCTACAGAGGCTTGGTGGGCCAAAACTTGTAGGAATGTAGCTTTGGGCTTTTGGCACCTAAAATAACCTGGAGGGGGAGCCCTTGTTGTGGGCCGTGCTTCTCCGAGCACTCCAGCTCAACAGCCTGCAGTCTCGATTTTGTCCTGCCTGTGTCCAGTATTGGGTATCGTGAGTAAACATCAGGGTAGCTCCCTGTAACAACAGCTAAATCTAAAAGTGTTGTCATCTGATTGTCTTGTTGCCTTTTCTTTCACGAACTGAGCCCTCCGGCTCTGGATTACAAATAGTGTGTGTTGTGCGTGTTGCTTTCTTCCATCACAGGGCCCCAACCAGCTGCAACATTCCTGGTTAGCCCACCGTTTTCCTACCTGGGTACCCAGAGTGTGTGACTGTGTAGGGACTCTGAACTGCATGCATAACTGTCTGATTAATATAGCTTTTAAAAAAATCAACCTGATTACGCCCCTCCCTTGTTCAAGTCCCCTGAATAAATCAGATTTAACTTTGTTTGCATTTAACCTGACTGTGGTTCCAGTTTGTGCCAAAAGTATTGTACTGTTGCTGTTTGCTGTGCTTAACCTTGTTTTACAGGGGGTCTCCAGGGTCAAGCTAGAGGAATTAGCCCTGGTGGTAAGTGCAAACAGTGTGGGCACTTTTATGGTGTACCAGGGGTATTGCGGAAGTGATTTTTGTACAGTGTTTAGGCCACTAGAAGGGTAAGAGGGGGGTTACAGTGTCCCGGAGGGCTGTGCCCAGGTTAGCTTGACCACTACCAACCCTGACCTCCGGGTGGAGGCACCTGTTTCATTACCCAGGCCCCTTAACCTGCAACTAGCCAAGCAGGCAGGGGCAGTAGCCCTTGGGGTAGCGCCACCTAGGGGTTACACAGAGATCTGTTGTCAAAGGAACATTATACTAGCTAAGCTGCCAGAGGAATGACCCCTATGGGTATTCTAGATGGCCATGATTCTAGCCAAGACTGTGGATGGGTGACTGCAATCTACATTCAGCAGACTGAAGTCCCCCACCAGAAGTCCCTCCCCCTTTTCTACCATCTTGCCAGTGGCTTCCACCAGTGCCTTATCTAATGCCTCTCTCTGTGCTGCTGGTCTGTAGATCACCCCAATGTGAATAGTAGCTCCATTCCCCATCTCCAGGGTGACCCACAGTACATCTCCCTGTATCCCTGTATCTCTGTGGCTTTTGTGGTCACCCTCACATAAAGCACCACACCTCCTCCTTTTCTTTCTATCCAGTCTTCCTGAACACAGTATAGCTCAGTATGGACATGTCTCAGTCATGGTTTTCAGTGCACTATGACTCGGTAATGGCCACAATATCCAGCTCAGCCTCGGCCATGATGGCCTCTAGGTTCAGAATCTTATTTCCTAGACTTCTAGCATTCACACACATGGCCTTTCAGATTTTGTTTCCACTCTGCTTGTTGATCCCCTTTGTTCTTTTCTGTCCTCCCTCCTTCACACCTTTCTTTTTAATTCTCCTGATCCTTTTCCCCCTTATCTCTACCACCCTGCTCTCTTTATTAATTTGCACCCTGGGGGATTCTTCTCCCTTCTGGTTCTCTTTATTCTTTTCTTCAGTCTGTCGGGGAGACAGTTTCTGACTCCCTGATTCCTTTTGCCACCCTCTTTGGCTAGTTTAAATGTTCATCGAAGTAACATTTAAACCCTCCATTGAGGACTGTGGTTCCTCTCTCCGCTGGATGCAGGCTATCACCCCGTATATGTCTTATCCTTCCAGGTGAGTCCCCAGTCACCAATGTAGCCGAACCCTCCCTCTCTATACCATTCCTTCAGCCATGGGTTGAAACTCCTGGTGTAGAGTTCCTTCTCCTGTCCTTTGTTGTAGACAGACAACACTTCGGCAAAAGCCACTGAGCGAGCTACCTGTCCTCTCCCCAGTTCTCTAAAATACCCTTGCACTATTCCAGGTCCATCCCTAGCCAGGTCATTAGTACACAGGTGGGCAATGACATCCTGATCTCACTCCTGTACTGCTACCTTAGCAATCCTCAGGATACGCTTTCCATCCCTTGAGGGCTGTAGCTCCAGGTAGGCACCTAACCTGCCTCTCCTCTCTTTCCTATTCTCATATGTATCCCTCTCACAAATGAGTCCCCCACTAGATGTTGCTTCCTCCTCTGGGTCCTCTACTACCGTCCTTGGGGTCTTCACTACGGAGGACCTTACATTCCCTTTGATCACTACCATGGGTGCTTCCTCCTGGCAGTCCCACCCTGCCAGATGTACTGGTACCCATTGAGGAATTCTGTCTCTTTCCCACCACTCCCACCCTTCCAGAGACCACCATAGTCCAGCTGTTCCTTCTCACTGGCATCCTCTGAGGTAACAGTAGCAGTCTTGGTTGCCTCTGAGTGGGGGGAGAGGTCCCCGAATCCTAACCAACTTGACCTGGAGTCTAGTGACCTCATCCTTCAACCCAGAGAAGTGTGGACATATGTGGCAGCACCGTAGTTTCCAGAAGGTCTCTCTGAAAACTGCTGTCCCACAACCACTGCACCGCACCACTCCCAGCATGCTCAACCTCTGTTCTCCCAGTGTTACCTGGAAATACCTTTGTACCTTACCCCCGATAGGGCATTTCTAGTTTCCAATTTTGTGTTTATTTCTATTTCTGCTCCCCCATGCCTTGTTTAAATCCTTACATACTCCTACCCTGGATAGGGTGTAGCTCCTGTTCCCAGTTTTGACCTACCTTTGACCTTCCACCCTTCCCAGCAGTGATTGTTACACAGAAGTGAACAGGCACCTTGCCCTAGTGGTCTGACAGAGTCCCCCGCTTCTCTGCTTCCTTGTGCTGATGCCTGCCAACACCAATCACCTGTTCCATTCCTTTGCTGTTCCACTCACTCACTCACTCACTGGGACACGAACATGTCAGTACCCTGCTTCTCCGCTTCCTTCTGCTAATGCCAGTCACCTTTTCCACTCCTCTGCTGTTCCACTCACTTGCTGGAACACAAACGTGTCAGTCTCCCACCTGTCTGCTTACTTCTGCTGATGCCAGTCACCTGTTCCACTCCTTTGCTGTTCCATCACTCCCTGGGACATGAACATGATCCAGGAATATGCAAAATTGTTATCCCTTGTAGATGAGCAATTGCTCAATGGGAATTGCCTCATTCAGGTTGTCAAATAAAATTTACTACAACTACATAAATAAATAAACAAATAAATAAATGCTAAAAAGTCCTGCACTACCAAGCCACTGTTCCAATCATTGAACTGCCATCAATCCATCACCTACTAGGGTGAAAGGGAGAATAGATTTATTCTTGATGAATGGGTGACCGATTCACCCTTGTACTTTAGGCTACAAATGTTAACCTTGCTTGTTCCCTTCTTATTGAAAAGTTGCAGATTTCTCAATGTGTGCATGGAAACAAAGATCAATTAAACACGTCTCGTGTCCTTTCAGGCACCAGAAACCTTTGAAGATGTGGCTGTCACCTTCTCAGATGAGGAGTGGAAGATGTTAAGCAAGCAAGAGAAGGAGCTTCACAGGGAAGTGATGGTGCAGAATTATGAAACCATGGTTTCAGTAGGTAAGTGTAGTCAGAGTCTGGGAAGTGGGATCTTTATACTGAGTGAGGTGAACTTGCTTTTAAAATGCCAAGCCTAGAAACATAGAATTTGTTGGCAGAAAAGGACTGCTTGGCCCAACCAGTTTGCACAGATGGTCCCTGTGTAGCCTGTCTCCTCAGACCCTAACTGGTCTCCAGAGATGCTACCTCCTTCCTGTTTATTTACTAATATTCTCTGTGGGTATCCTATGCATGCTTGAAATCTCCCACTGTTTTCACCTCCACTACTTCTGCTGGCAGTCTGTTCCAGGCATCCACCACTCTTTCAGAAAAGTAGTACTTCCTGACATCCCTCTTAAACTTCTTCCCCTCCACCTGCATCACATTTCCTCTGGTTCTGCTGCTCTTTCTCATGTGAAAGAGATGCCCCTCCTTCACCTTGTTCTCTCCCATGAGGTACTTGTGGGCCTATGTCTCCTCCAATATGGAAAATAAATATATGATATATTTATAAAAGTATATTTCAAACATGCATTTAATCATATGTCTGAAGTATATGCAGAATATCTCAGATTGGCTGGCTTTGAAATATCTGATTTGTTTACAGACTCTATGTGACAGATATATTTAAGATATCGCAAAACTATATTTCCATGGTATATTTATTATAGCTGCATGATATATATTCTACATATCTGCTTATATAGTTTGAATATTTACTAGATATGATTTTTATGTAGTTGACATATATCTAAAACATGTTTTAGATATGTTCATTGTAAAAATATCTTAAAATACCCAGAAAATATATTAAGCTTGATGTAACATATCTTTAAAGAGCAACCTTTGACCTAGCCCCACCAAGAAGCACAAAGAACCCTTACCTGTCCTGAATCAAATTCTACAGAACTTTTCTTTATTAAGTTCCCCGATTTAGGAAGGTAAGGGATCGTAATGTTGTTCCATGGAGCTCCGCCACACCGATCCCTTTCACTTCCTTGTACCTCTGCCGACTCTGATCCACCCCGATCTGCCCCCGAGCTACTACATTTTGTGACATCACTATATGAGGAGCACGGGGGCGAGCGCCCATTGCAATGAATGGGGCTATGTTTAACCTAACCTTGTTAGTTAAGTGGTAGCCATGATTTATTCCAACTTGCCATCTAAACTACGAAAATTAAACTTTTAAACACAGCCCCTATACAAATATATATTTTGCATATATTCTACACATACTGGGCCAGATATTCAAAACTTAGCCACGGGGCTAAATTAGCACTGCATGGCATACTAAATTAGCCCCGCACTAGTAGCAAGCTATATTCAAAGGAATAGCCCCAGGGCTAAACCGGCTTAATATAGCATGCAAATGAAGCAGTGCAAACAAGGCTGAGAGTGCAGTGCCAAAATAGCCTGGGAAACAAGACAGCTCTGAATGTAGCAACAGGGAAGTGCAAAATGCAACAGCAGCTCAGTGGACACAGAAGTGGAGTAAGGCAGAGTTGAAGTTGGTGGACAACGTGTGTGATAGCAATGAAGGGTTGCACAACAACTGCAAACAATAATGCAGGCCACACACTGCAGAACTGTGCTATGCCTTTGAGAGGATTGCCCGGGGCTAACCCGATTGCACGGTGCTAACTAATTGGACCAGTGCAAACACATTAGCCCGGGGCAAAGGTTTTCTATATTCAAAACTCCTATGCAAATGAGCCTACTTAGGCAATCTGTGTGCAAATAGCGACATTAGCATCTCATTAAGGCCTGCTTAACATACATTAGCATGAAGATTGTCCAGTGCTATTCCATGGTGCACACAGCTCCACCTGTAGGTCAGACTAGATGTACCGACTAAAAGCCACAGGCCGGGGTGTGCACACAGCTCCACCTGTATGGCAGCCTTGAGAAACTGTGTTAGCTGCAGGCCATGGGTGTCAGCAGGCATACGCAGTGCATACCTCCCATCCAGTCAGCACTGGAATGAGGAACACAGACACTCTGAATGTAGAACAAAGAGGGACACTGATCCCCATAATGAGAGACACATCCACAAACATGGAGACACAAACTCAGGGCACAATGGAAACCATTACCTTCATATGTACACAGGGTAAGAGTCATGTAGCATCATGGAGTACTATAACTCCCTGCTTGAAAGTCTGGATGTGTGTGTGCACCACTGTTCCCAGGAGGGATGAACACAGGTCAGGGCTATAGTGAGAGGAACACAGAAGGATGTCCCCTGTTCTGAGGGACACTGTAGAGGACTATATAACTGTGTGTATGTATCTATCTATACATATAAATATTCATTACAAAAAAAATCTGTTATTGCATCAGTTAGGGTGAATAATATAACCACAAAAGTAGGGAAATGAGGCGTTAGGGTTTCCACCCCCTAATGCCCCACCCCCAGGGTTCCCACCTCTACTATTCCATCTCCACCCCTCCACCCTCCACACACCAACAGGCATCTGGGTGTGTGTTGGTGTCGATGGCCTAACTCTCACCCCATTCCATGTGTAAACAAGCTGAGATGGTGTAGTACAAGAGAATGGGGTGAAAGTTAGGCCGGCGACCCCAACGCACACCCAGGCACCTGTTGGTGTGTGGACGGGGTGGGGGTAGAGTGGTACAGGTGGAAACCCTTGGGGTGTGGTGTTAGGGTTCTCATTTCCCTGCTTTTGTCGCTACAGTAGTCCCCTAACTGATGCAGTAATGGAATTTTTTTGCAATGAATTTCCCGTCTTTTTCAGATAGTATAAATGTATCCTCATTTTACAGTGGGACACATCCCTCCATCCAGATAGTACAACAGTATCCATATGTCACAGTTGGAATGTAGGGTCTGAAGCCTCCACAGATGCACATATGTATCTAGCTGTGGAAACACAGGGGTCTCTGGCCCCTGCGCTTCCACACATAATGTTACGAGCAGGCATAGCAAAATCGCAACAAATAGTCATAACTGTGCTATCTTAAATCATTTTCACCCCAAATGTTCAACATAACCTTCTTATCACCTCACTGCATGTACCCAGTACAGACAACCTTCAAACCCCCGTGGAAATATAATTCTGTGCAACTGTAATGCCATTTTGCATCACAGGTGCAGAAAAACATTTTTGGCAGGATTAGAAAAATTATAGCTGCACTATTCACAAGGTGGTGTGAAAAATGGTAATGTTGGAAATCTGGAGTGAAAACATGAAAAACTGGTGAAGTGACAAGCGTGCGTAGACACTGCGCAATGCACGCTCATAACTCTGTCATTGTTTGGACTTTTTTTTACCAAATTGTCAACATGGATTTTTTGGGACCTCCCTTCATGAACAGTTGCATTGGTGATTTTGATAATCCATCCCAAAAGTTGATTTCATTCTGTGCCCGCAGGTGCAAAAACACATTTCAGGCAGGATGTGACAAATGGCAGCTGTACTGTTCATGAGAAGATGTGAAAAACTGGCAATGTTGAAATTCTGGGGTGAAAATATTAAAAATTGGTGAAGTTATGAGTGTGCTTAGAAACTGACCAACGCACGCTCATAACACAGTCATTTTTTGGAATCATTTCTCCAGATTTGCAACATGAGCTTTTTGGGACCCCACCTCATGAACAGTGTCACTGTTGTTTTGTTAATCAGTTCCTGGAGTGTGAAAGTGGAGTCTGAGTATCTGCATCAGAGGAGGAGAAGGACCTGGGAGTGATGATCACTAGAGACCTGAAGCACTCCACGCAGTGCAAGAAAGCAGCAGCAAAGGCAAACAAGATGCTGGGATGCATATCTAGGGGGATCATCAGTAGGACAGAGGAGGTTATACTGACCTTGTGCAGATCACTGGTAAGGCCATATCTAGAGTATGGTGTTCAGTACTGGTGCTCACACCTCAAAAAGGACATTAACCTGCTGGAGAAGGTCCAGAGGAGGGCTACAAAGATGATAGCCAGTCAGCAGAGTAAGGCATATGAGGAGAGGTTGAGGGCACTGAACATGTACTCCCTGAAATACAGAAGAGAGAGAGGGGACATGATTGGAACTTTCAAGTACTTGAAAGGGATAAATAAGGTTGATAAGGAGAGTCTGTTTAAGCTGAGTGGCAACCGTAAGACAAGGGGGCACAGTCTTAAGCTGGAGGGTGGGAGGTTTAGGACGGAGGTCAGGAAGCACGTCTTCACAGAGAGGGTGGTGGACACTTGGAATGCGCTGCTGGAAGAGGTCAGCTCATTGAAGACAGTAGGCAGCTTTGAGAGAGGATGGGATAGACATGGGGAAGGTAAGAATTGTGAAGAGGGAGGGCAGGGACGTTAGCTCAAGCTATGAACCCTGCAATACGAGCAGACTTGATAGACCAAATGGCCTTCTCCTGCCGGCTTCTTTGTATGTTCGTATGAAAGGTTATTCCGTGCAGCGACCGCAAAATAACCTTTTGGGACTAAGTAGCAAAACGACAGCGAGAGTGTTCATGAGGTGGGGTCCCAAAACCCCCACGTTGAAAATTTGGAGTCAAAATTCCTAAAAATGGCTGAGATACCATCATAAGTTGAAACCCCTATTGATAGCCATTATATGGCGCTTACCTTTAATTCTTCATTTTGCGGTTCAGCTTCGAAGAGTGCAGACGTGTCCCGGTCCTCAGAAGATGACAGCGCCGACCTCTGGAGGTAAGTATGGAATGGGGGAGTGTGAGGAGGTGGGTGCTCAGTGGAAGGGTGGGAATGGGGAGGGGGGACTGGGAAGACATCGAGGGACCATTTTCTTTTTTCCAGGTTAACAAAACACATAGCATGTCGGGGGACGGTTTTCTTGAACAAACAATGAATAATTAAATATGGGCACACTGGGGTGGGCTCCCAGTGTGCCAAATGAGTTGGGGGGATACATGCTGCCGACAGGGGGATTGGGCACCCCCGACCGCAAGGCACTGTATAAAAAAAATAACTTTTGGGCACACTGGGGTGGGCTCCCAGTGTGCCACATGAGTTGGGGGGGTACATGCTACCGACAGGGTGACTGGGCACCCCATCGGCAAGGCAATACATATCAAATAAAATAACTTTTGGGCACGCTGGGGTGGGCTTCCAGTGTGCCACATGAGTTGTGGGGGAATGATTCTAACAGGAGTTGGACACCCCCATCGGCAAAACAATGAATAAAAACTAAAATAACATTTGGATACACTGGGTTGGGCTCCCAATGTGCCACATGAGTTGGGGGGGAGTCATGATGCCAACAGGGGGATTGGGCACCCCCATCGGCAATACAAGTGGGCTGGTTTGGGGGGGCACTAGACTACAAAGACTGGACCTGGTGGTAATTGGAAGTTACACTTCGAATTACTATGGTAGTAATTCAAAGTGTCCCTTCGAATTACTTCGGGTTCCACCGCCACTTACCACATGCTTTTTGCATGTGGTATTTAGGACCACTCTACTGGTGGCGCAACACCCTGTAGTGCAGCACTACTATTTTGAATATGCTGTGCACTGGCATTCATGGCCTCCTCCTCCCTCCCTCCCCTGCGTACATTAACTTTTAATATGCCTGTGCACCGGCATTCATGGCCGCTCCCCTTCCTCACTGCCCTGCTTACATTAACTTTTAATATGCCTGTGCACCAGCATTCATGGCTGCTCCCCTCCCTCACTGCCCTGCGTACATTAACTTTTAATATGCCTGTGCGCCGGCATTCATGGCCACTCCCCTCCCTCACTGCCCTGCGTACATTAACTTTTAATATGCCTGTGCACCAGCATTCATGGCTGCTCCCCTCCCTCACTGCCCTGCGTACATTAACTTTTAATATGCCTGTGCACCAGCATTCATGGCTGCTCCCCTCCCTCACTCCCTCGTACATTAACTTTTAATATGCCTGTGCACCGCCATTCATGGCCGCTCCCCTCCCTCACTCCCCTGCACACATTAACTTTTAATATGCCTGTGCACCAGCATTCATAGCTGCTCCCTCCCCTCACTGCCCTGCGACATTAACTTTTAATATGCCCAGCGCCTCGGCATTCATGGCAGCCCTCCCTCACTGCCCCATGTACATTAACTTTTAATATGCCTGTGCACCAGCATTCATGGCCGCTCCCCTCCCTCACTCCCCTGCACACATTAACTTTTACTATGCCTGTGCACCGCCATTCATGGCCGCTCCCCTCCCTCACTCCCCTGCACACATTAACTTTTAATATGCCTGTGCACCGCCATTCATGGCCGCTTCCCTCCCTCACTCCCCTGCACATATTAACTTTTAATATGCCTGTGCACTGGCATTCATGGCCACTCCCCTCCCTCACTGCCCTGCATACATTAATTTTTAATATGTCTGTGCACCGGCATTCATGGCCGCTCTCCTCCCTCACTCCCCTGCACACATTAACTTTTAATATGCCTGTGTGACGGCATTCATGGCCACTCCCCTCCCTCACTCCCCTGCATACATTAACTTTTAGTGTCGGCGGTATCACACAGTGCGGCGCTAAAAGGGCTTTTGAATATTTTAGTCCGGTGCAAAATCAGTGCTATTCCAGCGCTGTGGATTTGTGCTAGGTGCAAAGCTTGGAATATCTGTCCCACAGTTTCTTACAAACAAACAAGATACATATTTTACTCATAGCAGAAGTTAGGCACACAAGTACACCGGACCTGGAGCTCCAGAAGGTACTTCTTGGATGTTCCATCACAAAATTTATTTGCATAGTAAAGAAAACATTGTAAAACTAAAGCCAAAAGTAGCAATAGCAAAAAACCAGACCTCCCCACAAGACTAACATTTCACACTGTTCTTGAAAAAGCACGAGAACAGCATGAAATGCCAATTCTGTGATGAGGTTTGATTTTTACTATTGCTACTTTTGGCTTGGGTTTTACATGTTATGTATCATACAAATAAATTAGTGGTGGAAAATCTAAGAATTGTCTTCTGGATATCCTGATCTGGTGTACGTGTATAGATGCCTGACTTTTACCATGAGTGCTGTTTACATTTGCGTTGTGAGCACTATTACATTTTTGAGTGGCCTTCTTTGCTTGTATACATATTTTGCTATAAGAATATATGCAGAAATTGTGCATTCAATATATATTTACAGAATGTAGTCTATATATATTATAAAGGTATATGCAATATATATTCCAGTCATATTTCTAAACTATAAAAACATATTTATTTGCTATGTAAAATGTATATTTAAAATATATTATCAGTATTAATACATATATTACAGATACTTTCTGGATATATATCAGGCCAAACCCATTTAACATATATGCAATATATCTCGGAAAATACATCTCAAATATATTGAAATATGTTTGCTAACCTACACTTATTGCAGAAATTACAGAGTAGAATTATACTTGCATAAAACTGTAATAATGTTTCATTAGAGAGTCCATAAAAACAAAATTAAAACAAAATATTTCCTTTGATAGTATAACAAAACATACACATTTAGTATATCAATGCCAAGTATAAGACATACCTCATTGAATTCTACAAATATCTGAAGTGTAACTGGAAAAATGCACAGATATTGGAAATGTGTAATATATTGAGGCATATTCAGATATAGTCTACAAATTAACAAAATACAGTAAAGTTCTTTTCCATATGGGTATAATTTAAAACTATGTTATGAATAGATTTTTGTGTTTTTTTTATGTATTTAGCATCTTGCAAGGGAAACCAAAAATGAAAAGGTATAAGTAACTCAGAATATATATGTTGGATAGATTCAAAATATATGTTTACCTAAAATGCAAAATATGTAGAAACTGCAATAATGTGTATGCACAAATAAGTATTTTCGATTTTTTTCAAGGACATAACATTGAAAGAATAAAAACTTAAATTTTGAAAAAATATAGCAAAAAATATATTTCAAATATATATATATATATATATATATATATATATATATATCAAAGATGTTTCCCAACTATGATACATCTTGGATCATTCTGTGACTATCTAGGGGGACATATTCAGAGCCGGCTGATTGCACAAGTGCAAAGATGCGGCGTCCAGAATAGATGCACTGTCCAGCTCTGAGGATATATTCAAACAGTATGCGCAGTCGGGTCTGATTGTACATACTGTTTGAATATCCGACCCTGGATGCGCTGCCAGAGCAGGTGGCTGCCAGGTCTGGTGCAGCGCATCTAGGGTTAGGGCTGACTACCGCCAATGGTACATGCGTTGCACATACCTGGATGCACCACTATCCCAAGGGCAGTATTTGGCTAGGAAATGCTAATGAGCTCATTGGGCATGCATGGCACAAACGGGCACCATACATGCTCATTATGAGCTCATTTGCATAGCTGCACCCAGCAGGACTGCGACCGTCCAGCCCCCTCTCAGCTCCACACACAGAGCGATCAGCATTCTGAACCAAACCACCCTGTCAGGCTACTGTAACCTCCCCCAGCCCCGATCCATTTGTCAAAATCCTTCTCTGATCCCTGGTAGTCCAGTGGAACCCCCAGCCCCGGCCTGATCACCGACAGTAGCAAACGTAGTGCAGGGCCCCCCTTCAATGGCTGATCACCAGTCGGATTGAGATAATGCCCCGATCCCAATACTGCCCTGAGGCGGTACCCCCCACCCATACTTGATCTCCGATCATAAGAGAAATGTCCATCACATGTTGATCCATACTGAAGTGGCCCCCCACCCTGTCTGTACCAGACCCCGCTCCTCCCAACCCAGCCGGAGCTGGCGACTGCCTCAGTCCTCCACACACCACCACGGCTAGCCACCGACTGAACTGTCACTGAACGCATACTGTTCAGGCTGGGGTGGGGGATTCTGCTGGGCTACCAGGGATCGGGGTCCATTGTTCACATTCCGTTCATGGCTGGGGAGGGGGATCCCACAAGACTACCTGGGTATGGGGAGTGCTGTAGAGCGATCGGGGCTGCGGTGGGGGTTCTCACTTGCTGCTGAGGATGGCTGGCTGCGATGCACCTGTGTGCACTTCCGCAGGCCACCTGTGGGTGACTGGCCAATTTAGGCCAACATTTTGTGGCCTGTCTCTGGGCTGCACATTTCTGGTCTTTGAGGGGCGCATACTACATTTTAAAAGGACTCCACTCTTATTATAAATCACTTGCAGTAAGCTCCAGCAATTTATAATGAGAAAGCATGGCCTTTGAAGGGTATCTTTTATGGTATAGTACTTCTCTTGTGCGGTTTGGACAGACAGAACCACTAACCTTCATTTCGTGGTTTATTGCCCAAAGCTCAGCCTGGGAGTGTCTTATAGCATCAGAGACACCCTTCTGAGGCCCTAGTAACTTATAACCACTGACACCTACAACTAAGCCCCATTTCTCATTTGAATGATTTTTATGTTGATTGCGCGTATGCACAAGAAACATGTTGCGGCAGCTTTCTCAAGAAGCAGGTTGTGGAGGCGCGGCACTATTGTGGCCAATGCCCCCACAGCCTGCAAAGGCTTGTCCCACTTCTCCCAATGCTGTGGCACGCTGCTGCTGACACTAATTCAGCCAGCGTGCCACCAACTTGTGAAAATTTAGCCACTGCAATCAGGGGCTGCCTCATCATTGCAGCATCAGCCATCCGCTGCAATGAGGGAGCAACCTGTCATTGCAGGCAGGATGTAGAAATGCTGATATTGTTTGTGAACATGGCGGCAGCTTGCCGCCGTGTTGACAAACAATATCACCCCCCCACTGTGTTTATTTGTCGATGGGGGCCCCAATCCCCATCGACTTCAGTGGCCCACTGTTTATTTTGCCGACGGGGGAGCCCACTCCCTGTCGACATGATGAACTCCACCCCCCCCCCGCTTTTCTTGTCTGCTGACGGGGTGCCCAGTCCCCGTCGGCATAATGATACCTCCCCTTTGTTGTGTGCCGACGGGAGTGCCCAATCCCCCATCAGCTACTACTGGCCCCCCCAAAAGAAAGCCTCTGGTGGCACACTGGGAGCCCACCCCAGCGTGCCACATGCCACTGTAAAGTAAAAAACGGTCCCACAATGTCTTTTGTTTTTTTCTTAACCTGTAAAAAAGGAAACTGTCCCTTGGCGGTCTCCCTGCCCGCAACCCGCGCCCACCCTCTGCGCACCCTGCCTCCCCACACCCCCCTCACCCCATACTTACCTCCGGAGCTCAGTACAACGATCTTCAGTGGACCGGGAACACGTCTGCACTCTTCAAAGCCGACCGCGAACTGAGGAAATGCCGGTAAGCTGTATAATGGAATAAATAGGGTTTTTCCAACTTTAATGCATATCTCAGTCATTTCTTGGAATTCTGGCACCAAATTTTCAACATGGAGTTTTTGGGACCCCTCCTCATGAATTCTCAAACTGTCATGGCGTTAATCGGCCCCAAAAGGTGATTTTGCGGTCACTGCGTGGAATCACCTTTCGGTGCCAGTTAACGAAATGACAGTGCCAGTGTTCATGAGGTAGGCTCTCAAAAAGCCTATGTTGAAAATTTGGTGGAAAAAATCCAAAAAAATGACTGTTTTATGAGCGTGCGTTACGCAGTTTGCACGCACTCTCGTAACTTCACGAATTTATAATATTTTCACTCCAGATTTTCAAAATGGCCATTTTCTCACACCTACTTATGAACAGTACAGCTGTCATTTTTCCCATCCTGGCCGAAATGTGTTTTCGCACTTCCGGCGCAGAATAGAGCGGTCGCTGTGGGTAATCACTGTTCGGGACAGATTAAGAAAATGGCAGTGATACTGTTCATGAGCAGAGGTCCTAAAATACCTATGTTGAAAATTTGGTGATGATAGCCCATCAAATGACTGTGTTACAAGTGTGCGTTGCGCATTGTCCACACACCTTTGTAACTTCACAGATTTGTAATATTGTCACTCCAGATTTTCAACAGTAGCATTTTTCCACACCTCTTTTTGAGCAGTATAGCTGTCATTTTTCACATCCTGACTGAAATGTGTTTTCACAGTTCCGGCACAGAATAACGCGGTCGCTGTGGGAAATCAGTGTTCAGGACAGATTAAGAAAGTGACAGTGGCACTGTTCATGAGCAGAGGTTCTACAATCCCTATGTTGAAAATTTGGTGATGAAACTCCATAACATGACTGTGTTACAAGCATGCGTTGAACTGTTTCCACGCACCCTTGTAACTTCGCAAATTTGGGATATTTTCACGCCACATTTTCAACAGTGGCATTTTTTCACACCTCCTTATGAGCAGTACAGCTGTCATTTTTCACATCCTGGCTAAAATATGTTTTTGCACTCCTGCTAGAGAATAGCACGGTCACTGTGGGAAATCAGTGTTTGGGACAGATTAAGATCGACCGAGTGAGAGGGGGAAGTGACCAAGCTCAACTGAGCTCTGCCAGAACTGCTGCGGATTTGTTTGTGGGCAGAAAAAGGCCCCAACGCAAGAGCCCAGTACAAAAGGGCAGCCTGCAGCACTGGGAGAAACAGAACGAGAGAGCGAGTGAGGGGGGGGGAGTGAGCGAACTCACCGGAGTGCTGTCAGGACTGCTGCGGACTTCTTTGTGGGCAGAAAAAGGCGTCAGTGCAGGCAGGGGTCCAGTACAAAAGACAGCCTGCAGCGGTGGGAGAAACCGTATGAGTGAGTGAGACAGGGGGACTGAGTGAGCTCAACGGAGCTGTATCAGGACTGCTGCGGATTACTTTGTGGGCAGAAAAAGGCGCCAATGCAGGCAGTAGCCCCATGCAAAAGGGCAGCTTGCAGTGCCAGGGCAAACAGAATGAGCGCGTGAGAGAGGGAGACTGAGCGACCTCAACGGAGCTCTGTTGGGACAGCTGCGGATTTCTTTGTGGGCAGACAAAGGTGCCAACGCAGCTAGGAGCTCCGTACAAAAACGCAGCCTGCAGCGCCAAGCAAACAGAATGAGCGAGTGACAGAGTGGTAGTGAGTGAGCTCAACGGAGCTCTATTGTGACTGCTGCAGATTTCTTTGTGGGCAGAAAATGCGGCAACGCAGGCAGGAGCCCAGTACAAATGGCCAGCTTGCAGTGCCGGCAGAAATGGAATGAGTGAGCGAGAGAGGGGGAGTGAGCGAGCTCAGTGGAGCTGTGTCGGGACTGCTTCAGATTTCTATCTGGCCAGAAAAAGCCGCCAATGCAGGCAGGAGCCCAGTACAAAAGGGCAGCCTGCAGCGGCGGGAGACACAGAGCGAGCGAGTGAGGCAGGGGGAGTGAGTGAGCTCAACGGAGCTCTGTTGGGACTGCTTCAGGTTTGTTTGTGGGCAGAAAAAGGCATCAATGCACTCAGGGGCCCAGTACAAAAGGGCAGCCTGCACTGGCGGGAAAACCAGAACGAGTGAGTGAGAGAGGGGGAGTGAGCGAGCTCAACGGAACTCTACTGTAACTGCTGCAAATTTCTTTGTGGGCAGAAGAAGGTGGCAACACAGGCAGGAGCCCAGTAGAAAGGGGCAGCCTGCAGTGCCGGCAGAAATGGAATGAGTGAGTGAGAGAAGGGGAGTGAGTGAGCTCAACGGAGCTTTGTCAGGACTGCTGCACATTTCTTTGTGGGCAGAAAAAGGCGCCAACAGAGGCAGGAGCCCAGTACAAAAGGGCAGCCTGCAGCGCCAGGAGAAACAGAATGAGCCAGTGAGACAGGGGGAGTGAGCAACCTCAATGGAGCTCTGTCGGGACAGCTGTGGATTTCTTTGTGGGCAGAAAAAGGTGCCAATGCAGGCAGGAGCCCAGTATAAAAGGGCAGCCTGCAGTGCCGGGAGAAACACAACGAGCGAGTGAGAGAGGGGGAGTGAGTGAGCTTAACGGAGCTCTATCATGACTGCTGTGGATTTCTTTGTTGGCAGAAAAAGGCGGCAACGCAGGCAGGAGCCCAGCATAAAAGGACAGCCTGCAATGCTGGCAGAAACGGAACGAGTGAGTGAGAGAGGGGAGTGAGCAGGCTCAACAGACCTGTGTCAGGACTGCTGCAGATTTCTTTGTGGGCAGAAAAAGCCACCAACAGAGGCAGGAGCCCAGTACGAAAGGGCAGCCTGCAGTGCCAGGAGAAACAGAATGAGCGAGTGAGAGAGGGGGAGTGAGCCACCTCAACGGAGCTCTGTCAGGACAGCTGCAGATTTCTTAGTGGGCAGAACAAGGTGCCAATGCAGACAGGAGCCTAGTACAAAAGAGCAGCCTGCAGCACTAGGAGAAACAGACTGAGCGAGTGACAGAGGGCCAGTGAGCGAGCTCAACAGACCAACGCAATCAACATTCGGCATTGACAAATGCTTGTTTTTTCAGGGGCTATTAGAACTTTAGAGGTGTGTTTACTATTAGTATATAACACATTGGTGTAGTATGACTACCGGGCTTGTTTGCATATAGTTCATTAATGGTACCTACAGTAAGGAGGGATATCAGTAGAACAGTGGGGATACTTGGGCACATGGTGAAGGTGCCAGATGTGATTGTCCTCACAGGGACCAATGACCTGACCAGCTATGAGGCAGTGGAGGTCAAGGCTATTTTCTGGATGTTGGGAGGCAAGCTGATGGTTGTGGCCATGTCAGTGACCTTGTAGGAGATCCTGCTGGTGTGGCATGTGGGGAATGAAAAACTTCGGAAGATAGACACGTTCAGCTTATCACCGCTGAGGGAGTGATGCAGAGAGGAGGGGTTCCGATATGGAAGGGACTGGGGACACTTCTGGAATAAAATGATCTTTAGAAAGGATGACTTTCATCCCACTCAAAAAAGGGGAAATGCTCTGGGGCAGATGTTTGATGCCTTTTAAAGTAGGAGCAGGCAAGGCTGAAGTTTTAAGGACCAGGGCACAGTGACAAGTGTAGGGCAATTAGTTAATACTTCACCAACTCAGGGAGTGAGGCATGGTCAGAATAATGGTAGGCAGGAAACACGGGTAGGAGGAGTTAACAAATAGGATGGAAATGGAAAGCAGAGAACTCAGGACAGAGATAGAGGAAGCGAAGCATAGATGGTAAGTAGCAGGAATGCCATGACCCCTTGAAACAAAATGGGGACATATAGGCACTGGCTACAGAGGGCCAAGTTTTGTAGCTGTAACAGAAATGTGGGTTACACCTGATCATGATTGGGAGCTCTTAGTCCCAGTCTCCACTTTCTTCCAGAGAGACAGAGAAACTGGCGGGGGTACATAATGGGGATGAAGGAAGACTCCATCTAGGTCAAAGGTGTGGAATCACTGTGGGTATAGCTGGTGGTGGAGGGAGGAAGAAGATGAGGCAGGGGATTGCTTATAGGCCCTGCAAACCAGACTAAGGCTGAAGAAAGGTTACTAAAAGGGGAAATTAGGAAGGCTGTCAAGTTGGGGAGCATGGTCCTGATGGGAGATCTAAACCTGCTGGACACTGACTGGGATATACTCAGGGCGAGGAGTGCATGGCACCAGGCACTGGTAGATAACTTTTAGAACTGCTTCATGGTACATCATGTCAAGGAACACAGTAAAGATGGGGCGACCCTGGACCTGGTACCCTTGAACCATGATGTTATTGATGAAGTAAAGGTCAAAGCCGAGGTGTTTACAGTACCGTGTGATTTAACATAATTCTCGGGGTTCAGTGTCCCAGGACCAAGACACTGTTACAAGACTCTAGGAGGGTAGGTTTTGGGAGAATGGACGGATTACTGCAGGTTATGTTCGAGGGGGTAGGGCAATTGGATGGGGTAGAAGCAAAATGGGAGGCCATTTGGAATGTAGTATTGGATGTTTCCAGATGTCGCATGAAAATATGGGGAAAGGCAAGAGGCATACAAAACCTGTATGATTCTCCAGTGAGGTCAGGGAAGCTGAAGATGGCTAAGAGGATAGCTTTCAAAATTGCAGACTGGATCAGACAAAGAGTAGGGAAGCTTGCCAGAACAAGATGATGTTAGGCAGAAGCGAAGGAACATAGTAAGGCTGCAGAAATGAAGCGTGTGTCTGGGGGCAAGGATGAGTGGAAGGAGAACCTACTGAATAAATACTTCAGCTCAGTATTCACAGTGGAGGAAGTATGGCATCTTCTGAAGAGCTTAACAAAGTTAAGGGAGAAAAGGCAGAAGTTTGAAATGAGATAGTTATAGAGGACAAGGTATTCAAAAGGCTGAGGAGGCTGAAGGTAAACAAGGCACCGTGGGCCAGGTGGGCTTCACCCCTACGGCACTGACAGAAATGCGGTGGAGCATGGGGGTGGGCATTAACAAATCTTTTCAACTGGTCTTTGGTGACAGGTGTTCCTGGAAGACTGTAGAGTGGAAGATTTTTTATTTATTTTATTTATTAATTGAGAAATCAGAATTACAACCTTTGAGCTAAGAGCTTGTTTACAAAGGATTCTCATCAATAGCATAGAAAGATACATTTGTTGCAGCAGAACAGTTTTGACAAAGTAGTAACATGATCTAACATAGAATCTAAGTAGGCTAGGGCAAGAAATGCAAATTACAAATTTACATGTCCGAATACATGAAGCTGCCGAAGGCATTGTCAATCCCCGTAGTGGGGCAAAGTGCAACAAGCTGAGAAGTTAAGTGTAGAGACCCAAGAAGGAGAGGTTGGAGCAGGTGCGGTGGGTGGAAAGGGGAAGGGGAGTTCAGCTTGGGAGGGAAGGGGGTGGGGAGATGGTAGCTGACCTGGGTAGCTAGGTAGTCCACGGTGTACGGACAGGAGAAAGGGCAAGTAGTGGGGTGGGGCAGGGGAAATGAGAAGGGGGGAAGGGGAACAAGGTGCTCCCAGGTAAAGCAGGGAGTGACAGTTAAGTGGTGTGCTGGTATGCAGAAAGGATTAAGTTTGACACAGGCAGTGGACTGGAGGAGAGATGGTTTTCTGGAGTGCGGATTTGAAATGCCCTAGGCATTGTATATTGGTGATAGAATTGTGGAGCTCATTTAGCCAGGTAGGTGCTCTTACTGCAAAGAGCTGTTCTCCTGAAGGGTACAGTTAATGCATGACTGGTGACACTTCTAGTAGAATGCTCACCTGGGGCAGATCTGAATAAAGCCTGCATGGAGGCAGGTGCAAGTCCTAGGAGGGCCTTCCTCCCTAGAAGGCAGGTCTGTACCTTTATTCTATCCTTGAGTGGGAGCCACTTCGTCCTTATGTAGAGCTCACAGGTATGTCCGAAGTGATCAGCGTCCAGGATGAATCTGCATGATATGTTGAGGATCATGTGGACTTTGTGAAGGCTGGTGTCTGTGGCTGAACCATACACTACATTTCCATAATTCAAGATAGGCAGGATTGTGCCACTGGCCACCTGGAGCCTGACTTCCAGGGTGAGGCAGAAGTGTAGTCTGTGTAGAGCCCCCAGTTTCCTGCCCACGGCCGTAGTGATATTACTTGTATGCTGAGCAAAGGAAAGGGACTCATCGATAGTAATCCCCAGATAACGCAATGAGTGGACTTGTTCGAGAGGGGAGTCTGGGTTGTGTGCGATTATAAAAGGTGTGGTGGAGCTTCTCTTCTGGCGGCCAGCAAAAAGCATCGTCTTTGTCTTTTTGCTATTTAGTACTAGTAGACTGGTGTCAAATCAGTCCTGTAACAGGTCAAAGTTGTGCTGCAGATTCCTAGTCAACGTGTCTTGGCAGGAACCTCGAAGGACTAAAACCATCTCGTCTGCATATAGCAGAACTCTGGCAGAGGGGCATGCAGCTGGGAGGTTGTTTACAAAGAGGTTAAACAGGAGTGGGCCCAGTATGGACCCTTATGGGACCCCTACTGTGACATTCCTAGCCTCGGATATGGCACCATTAATCTTTACCTGTTGTGAGCACCCAGACAGGTAGCTGGAGAACCACCTCACCATATCAGAGGACAGCCCAAGGCAGGTTAGCCTGTGGAGCAGCAGCTGGCGATCCACAAGGTCAAATGCCTTGGATAAGTCAATTAAGCAATGATGCCCAACAGGGTGTGTGTCGTGCTGGGATAACATCACACCTCAGGTGGTTGGGCACGAGGCCGCAGGCCGAGTGCATCCAATACCTGAGGCGTGACGTTATCCCAAACAACACACACCCTGGAGGGCATTATTGCTATTATACAATGGCTCGTTGTTATATAGAAAATAAAAAAATATTTTAAAGAATGTTTTTTTATTAGTGTGAACAAATATTTTTGTTTCTTAAGAGGAGATGGAAAAAAGAAATGCAAGCTCCATAATGCCATCTACACTGGTTCACAGTGAGGCTGAGACTAGAGCCGTGATGTTGTGCTGGGATAACAGCACGGGTCCAGTCCCAGACTGACCAATCAGAATCCAGGAAATTTTCTTGCCATTGTATAATAAAGATTGCCGCAACTAAAGGTCTCTGGTCGAGTGCCTTGTGAACATAGCCAGTGAGCTCAATGAGGGCCAAGTTGGTGCTGTGCCACTTGCGGAATCCATGTTGTTGGTGACTGAGGAGGTTGTATTTATGTAGGTGGGCACTGAGCTGATCAGCAATGATTTTTTTCCAGCGCTTTGGAGAAAGGAGACAGGATGGAGATGGGCCTGTAACTAGACACCAGCGAACGATCCCCTCCTTTTAGTACAGTGGTGACCAGGGCAGTTTTCCAAGTAGATGGGAAGGCTGACACCGAAGTGACATATTAAAAAGCTTGGTGATTGGTACGACTACTTCAGGAAGGGCGATTGGTATGGTATGGTATGGTAACATTTTATTTATACAGTGATACAGCCATTAGGGTTCCGAAAATCCCTGTTCACAAGGCTTACCTGTTTACATTATGCAAAATTATTACAACTATACATTTATAACAATACAAGTTACAGAAAAGTACAAAACAATACATCAAAGTTTTACAAACTCATCAATAACAGGCATGTTAACATTTTTAGATTTACATTAATTTCACCTATTACAACAACAACAAAAACTAAGTTTGTGATTCAGGCCATTTTTAAAAACATGATCAGTAGTTATTAGTTCACGTAAAAAAGGAGGACTACAATTCCAGCTTTTAGCTACTTGATATTGAAGGGTCATTTCATTAAATCGATTATTTTACTTTGGTATTATTAAATCTCTAGCACCAGTTTTTCTTAAATTTAAACCATGTTTTGGTTTTTGTAATTTGTTTTTTAAGTTATCTAAAGATTGATTTTTAAATATATTACGAACCTGATTTAACTAGATTCCCCTAGCCCGTAAGTCTAATGGAATCCAACCCAAATCCATATACATAGTGCAATGATGAGTTTTAAAATCACACCTTAACACAAATCTTGCAAGCTTATTATAAAGTGTATCCAAGTTATTTAAATGTTTTCTTGCTGTATGTCTGTAAATATGACTTCCATAGTCACTAACCGGCATTATCAATTGATTGATCACAATCAATCTTGTTTCTCTTGTCATACAATTTGATATTCATCTCATAGCTCCAATCTTAACATGTGTTTTCTTTATTAAATTTGTTATATGATATTGGAAAGTAAGACATTGATCTATATGTACCCCTAAATATTTGTATGTTTCAGTTTGTTCTAAAAACTTACCCTCTTGTGTCTTTATATTTAATTTTGAAATTCCCTTTAAGTCCAATGCAAATGACATAACCTGTGTCTTTTTATTAACTAATAAACCCAGAGATGAAAAGTGACCTTGCATGATGCTAAAGTCACTCTGTAAGTTTAGTTCTACTTCACTTGTAGTTTTCCTCTGCTACTAAAACCATATCGTCTGCATATAGACGAATTTTTGAATGTCCAATTTTCTTTGGTAAGCCATTTAAATAGACTATGAACAGGAGGGGGCCCAGGATAGATCCCTGGGGAACCCTTCTTGTTACATAGTCCATTTTCGACTGGTGTCCATTTAGGACAACAAATTGTGATCTTTTATCAAGGTATGATATAAACCAATTGCAGGTTTCTTCCTCCACCCCTATTTTCATTCATGAGCTTATCAAAATACTATGGTTTACTAAATCAAATGCTTTAGATAGGTCCACGTATACCGCACCCACGGACTTCGCTTCCCCAAGAGGGATTGCTATGAGATCCAAAAAGTCAGTGAGTGCGGTAGCCGAGGACCTACCCTGCCTAAAACCATACTGTTGTTGAGTCAGTTTATTATATTTTTCCAAGTAGTCCATTAACTGATCATGGACAATTTTTTCAAAGAACTTGGATACTGTGGACTTGTTGGCTATTGGACGGTAATTTGAAACATCCTTTGGATCCCCTCCCTTATCTATTGGTATCACTTTGGCTAATTTCCAACTAGAGGGAAACTGTCCCTCTCTTAGACTCCAGTTAAAAATGTCCCTTAGTATAGGTGACAATTCCATAGCAGCCTCTTTTAATAATTTATTATCTATTCTATCTGGGCCACTTGCTTTATTTATTTTTAATCTATTTATATTTTTTGGAACTTCTTTGTTTATCACTCTCTTAAACCTGAATTTGGGTTCTTTCTCATCTTGGGGACTCTCACCCTTTACCTCATTCAAGATATTAGTTTTAGTTATGAGATCTAATTTCAGATTGGGGAGGTTTATGAAATAATCATTCAAAATTTCCGCAGCTTTATTTGTTTCAAACACTTTTCCATTCTGACTCAGTTTTATTTCACTTTGTTTACTATTTGGATTCATAAGATTTTTTATAACAGACCAATAAGCACCTGGATTTGTTGATTCTTTAATCTGCTGTTTATAATAACGAGCTTTTGATTTCCTGATTTCCTGTATTACTTGATTCCTTAACCTTTTGTATTGTTCCCAAATTTCACTGTTTAATGTTTTATTTGCTTTTTCCAGTAATGATTTCTAATCCTAATCATTTTTTATTTTTTACAGTTAGCATGGTAAATGTTTTTCCTATGATTTACTTTTTATATGGAGCAAATTTATCACAAGCATTAATAAACATTGTTGTAAATTCTAATACAACCTCATTTAAATCTGGGATAAGAAAATCCTATACCAAGGGAGTCCCTGAAGATACTTTCTAAATGATAAACTATTAAATTTTAAATAACATCTTTAGGTATTTGTGGTACTGATTTTATGGGAATAGAATTTTTAATTGTAGAGAATACACACTTAACTATATTATGGTCTCCTAAACTGGGGGCACATACTGTACACTTTTCTCCAAGATTGTCAATTCAGGTGAAACAAACATCAAATCCAAAATATTACCTTTACTTAATAAGGAACCTTTCCTTGTAGGTGTATCTATAATTTGTATCAGGTTTAAACAGCTGATTGATTTTTCCAACTTTTGACCCTTGGGACAACCCAAGGGTCAAGTGGAGTGCTGCAGGGTTCTGTTTTGGATCCGTGTTTGTTTAATTTATATATTGCTTCACTGATAACCAAGACAGATGTTTGGCTGACTAAGTTTGCCGATGACACACGCATAGGATACCCAATTGTTAACCCTGAAGACAGTAACACACTTCAGCATGCTTTGAATGAGTTACATGAGTGATCAACTCTTAGGAAATTACCCTTTAATACTGATAAATGTGTTGTTGTGCATTTGGGCAAAAAAAATTTACATAACAAATATTTCTTAGGTGGCAAACTCCTTAACCCTGTAACTGATGAGAGAGACTTGGGTGTTAGAATTTCTAGTGATCTTAGCCCCAAACTTCATTGTCAGGCTGTTATTAAAAAGGCAGCTAGCGTGCTTCACTGCATTAACAAACACATTAGTAGCACAAGTCGTGATGTCCTACTCCCCTTTGTATACTTCCTTGGTGAGGCCCCATTTGGAATACTGTGCACAGTTCTGGGCACCTGGTGACAAGGGCACTATAAAATTATTAGAAAAGATTCAACATCGGGCAACGAAAAACATTTTGGAAGTAAAAGGCCTAGAGTATCAAGCCAGATTGGACATTTTAGGTTTATTTACCCTTGAATATCGTAGATTGAGAGGAGATTTGTGCCTGGCTTATAAAGCAATGCAGGATAATGATCTAAATAACTTATTAGGCCTACAAGTCAAAGATAAAACCTATGCAACTAGGGCTCATCCCTGGCAATTGACCATGGAACATTGCAATTCAAAAAATAGGAGTAACTGGTTTTCAGTAAGAATTTGCAAGATTTGGAATAAATTACCTGTGGAAATTGTGGCATGCAATAATATTGATGTTTTTTAAAAATCAGTTGGACATATACTTAAAACAAAATTGTATAGGTGGTTATATTTAATTATTGGCGAGCATTATGGACTACGGTCTTTTCAGCTCTGTCTAACCTATGTAACCTATGTAACCTATGTAACCCCAAGCTGCATTGAAATCACCAGCCTACTTGTAGTTGACCCAGGTGTTCCATTAAAACGTGAAAATTTGTCAAAATGGATAGGGTTTATTTTAGGTGGAGAGTAAACTACTTGAGAGAAGCTTCATATCAATCCCGACCCTCCCATCCTCATTTTGCCCAGCACTCTTGAGAGGTATTTGGAAGTCTCCCTGGTGGTCACCTGCCGGAAGTAGAATTTTGGGCTGGTGCTAAGTTGGTGGGGTAAGGGTCCGGAGGTCAGTGTTTTGCATCTGTGAGCAGCTGGTTTGGGTGGTAGGACTGCATTGTAGTCTCTAAAGGCCTTGTTGAAAATATTGGCTATGGCTACTTCGTCAAGTATGACTTTATCATTGTGATGGAGCATGGCCGGGGAGGTCCTGTCACTCGTCCCTGGGAGGTCCTTGATGGAAGCCCAGAATTTTTTGCCATCTTTCAGACACTGGGACTGCTGATTTCTGTGGTGGGATGCCTTGGCTTGCCATATTGCCCATGTGCATCTGTTTCTAGTGGCCTTATAGTTTTGGACATTCTCGACTGTCCCTGATGCCTTTGCTCAGTGCCAGAGAAGATCACATTCCCACAACATGCCACGGATTTTGGGGGTAGTCCAGTCCATGTGCCTTCCTTTTATTATTTTCCTACAATAAGGAGCGTACATGTCTGCAGCTGAGTTGAAATGATTGAGGAAGAGCTGGAAGGCTGAGTCAATAGAGTGGCAGGTACCCAGGATGCTCCAGTCTATGCTAGCTAGATGTTTCTTGAAATTTGCTATGGAGCAGTTTCTGATGATTGTGTTCCTCACCATCCTTGGTGGTAGTTTAGGCAGCTTGGAAGACCAATCACACTGTACAGGGGAGTGGTCACTCAATGCCTCTGGGAGCACCTGGACATTAGTAAGTCTTTCAGGATGGGAGGACAGCACCCAGTCGATCAGTGTACTTGTTCCTGTTCTATAGTTGGTTCTTGTGCAGCTCTGGACCACCTGCATCATGTATAGTCCATTTATCAGATCCCTGTGGGGGGAAATAGAGCTGGCTAGCCAGTTAAAATTAAAGTCTCCAAGCACGATAGTTTCCTTATTCTGACTGGCCTGGGTATATAGGCTGGCAAATTCGTTTAGTCCTGTTTGCTGACATCCTGGCAGAATGTACACTGCCATGACAATGAGCCCTTTCTGCCCCTTGCCCAAGAGGATTTTTACTGCAAGGCATTCACAGTCATTGCTGCTAGCATCCAGCTGGACTTTGTGGTACTGAGGGTGGTTGCGGGTGTAAATTAAGCATCCACCCCCTTTTTTCCAGTGCGATCAAGCCTGTACAGGTTGTACCCATTGAGGGAGACTACCGAATCAGCTGTTCTGGATGTGAGCCAGGTCTCGGTCAACATGATAACATCAGGCTGCACAAGTACCACCCAGGCAGATGAAGTCACTCTTTATAGGGGAGGAAACAAGGGGGACCTGGGGAATTACAGGCCAGTTAGTCTGACCTCTATCGTGGTGAAATTAGTTGTGCTTCTCATTAAGGAACAGAGTGGAACTTCTTGAAGCTAACTACCTACATAATAAAGGCAGCATGGCCTTGTTAAGAGGAGGTTGTGCCACACAACCCTCATTGACCATGTTAACTCAGCATTGCATGCAGTGGACAAGAGAATGGCTGTGGATATCCTCTGCCTGGACCTTAGCAATGTCTTCTACTTGGTACTTCATGGAGGATTTGTGAAGAAGTTGAGCAACCTGGGACTGAGGGAAGAGTTTGTCTTATTGGATAAGCAATGGACTGAGGAAAAGAACACAGAGGGTAGTAGTGGTAAATGGAACTCATTCAGGGTTTAGGAAGGAGACTAGTGGGGTGCCACAGGGGTTAATACTTTGACCGGTACTTTTCAGTATGTTCACCTGTCACATTGGGAGGGCTATACACATAAAGATCAATATATTCATAAATTAAACAAAATTATGTAGCAGGGTAGACTTGGAAGAAGGGATTAGTGCAGTGAGAATGGACCTGCAAAGGCTAGAAAATGTGCCCAAATTCAGTGTGAAAAATGCAGTTATTCATATTCACAAAAAGAACCCCAAAACAGAGAATTGCACAGGAGGTGTGTGAGTGTGTCAGACAAGGGAGGAAAGGAATCTTTTGGTAATTATTAGCAAATGTTCTCAAGACATTAGCCAATTGCAACAAGGGATATGCTAAGGGCAGCAGAATGCATTGTCAGGGGATTTACCAGTAGGAGGGTGGTGCATGATCATGCCTCTCTACAGATCTCTGGTAAGGCCACACCTAGAGCACTTTGTGTAGGTTTGGGGACCTCATCTTAAGAGATCCTCAGATCATCTGGAAACCGTGCATAGGATGACCACCAAATTGATGCATGGTATGCAGGGCAGAGCTCAGGAGGAAAGGCTGAGGTGGCTGAAGTGCTTACTTGAGGCCAAAAGGGAAAGGGCTGAAATGATAGACATTTAAACAGTGCAGAGGAAGGCAACCAAAATGATACATGGTATGTAGGGAAGGCATTATGAGGAAAGACTGATGTGGCTGAAGTACTCACTTGAGGTTAGAATGGAAAGGGCTGAAATGATACAGAGATTGCATGGAAACAGTGCAGAGGAAGGCCACTAAAATGATGCATGGTATAAGGGGAATACCTTATGAGGAAAGACTGAAGAGGCTGAAGTGCTCACTTGAGACTGGAACAGAAAGGGGAGAAGTGATAGAAACATTTACCTACATCAAAGGCGTCAGAATGGTGGATTGTCAACAGTTATTAAACTCAGAGAAGGGACCTGTACAAGGGGACATACATACAAACTGGCTGGGGTTAAGTTCAGCAGAGATGTGAGGATATACAGTACTTCTTCATGGAGAGGGTGGTGGACAGCTGGAATAGCTTGTGTATGGAAATGACTGAGGCAGAGACAGCGCAGGGATTCAAAGTGAGATGACACAGGTATAGGAGCTGTAAGAGTGGGTAAAGCTACAAAATGTTCTGATCTGCCAATTGAGAACTTGGATTAAGCCCACCCAGTGACAGGCTGGAGTGAACGTAGGCTGGACCAGGTCAGAGTGGATGGAACTTGGGTCTTTTTCTGTCTGTAATTGTTTCTATGTTTCTCACTCTGCAATGAACAGGCGGTGCAGAAATATGAAAGTTTGGAGAGAACAGATGCGAAAATATGTAACTATGGAAGGAACACAGTGGTCAGTCAAACAAAAGTCCCAACGCTCATCTTCCAGTGAAAATAATTAGGAGTCCAGTCATCTGCAATATCAAGACCATCCCATTTATTTGCTGCAAGAGGCTTGAAAAATCCACAACAGAGGACAGACAACACCTGTCTTTATCAAAGCCTGTAATAGGTGGAAAGTCAGGTGTTTTCCGTACCTCTCTGTTGTGGATTTTTCAAACTTCTTGCATCAAATAAATCGGTTGTTTTTGATATTACAGCTTAATGGACTCCCAATTATTTTCACTGGAGGGTGAGTGCCATGGCTTTAGTTTGACTGTTTTGTAACCCCCGCCCCAGCCCCCTCATCTAGGGGCATACATTTTCATCACAGTTGTTCCAGAGGGCACTAGAGAAGGACTACATCAAGTGCTAACACCCAAGCCAGTGCACCCTCAAAACAAGACAGGAAAATGTGGTCCTCCTACCTTCTGGCATCTTCATTTAACAAGTGCACCCTTGATCTCACCACCGAAAATCTGGAATCTCCCCAAACGTTGACACCGGACCAGGATCCCCATGCTGTAACCTCCTGAGTCTTCAAGTCCCAGAGCCCCTCAATCCCGAAATGCAGGATGCTGAAAACTCCTCTGGAATTAAAACTCATGAGATAAATTAGACACAAGGGGGGGGCTTCTATTTCATTTGGCCCCCTTTCCAGCTTAAATAAGGAAACATCCACTACCAATTTCTTCCCAAACTAGCCTGTTTATTGAGCTCCTGTACCCTAGATGATTACAGGAATGCAGGGGTCACATCCTTCATGAAAATAAACAAAGCAGCTCCGTGGGGTTATCTGAACTTTTTTACAAGATATCCAGGCTGGATATTCAGAGCAGCAATAATGATTTGCAGGCAGTGGAAGCAAGGCTTCTCCGATTCTACCTACTTTGATGATTTACACAAGGCACCTCTCCACTTAGAATCCCACAGGTTCCTGGCTTCCTGGTGCTAGTAAGCCAATTCTTTTTCTCTTCTTATTCTGGGTCATACATTCATAGACTTTGACAGCAGATAAGGACTGCTTGGCCCACCTAGCCTGCCCATTTCCCTACCTATTGGATAAGCTGCAGATCCTAGTCCCCTTGTTCTTGCACATTTCTTTTTCTGAGAGATGCTACCCTCTTGGACTTTGTTGATTCCCGTGAAGTACTTAAGAGTTTCTATCATGTCCCCCCTCTTCCTCAAGGGTATACATATTAAGCTCCTTAAGTCTCTCTTCATATGTCTTCTGGTACAGACCCTGCACCATTTTAGTTGCCCTCCTCTGGACTGCCTCTATCCTGTCTATGTCCTTGCAGAGATTGGGTATCCAGAACAGCACGCGGTACTCCAGATGGGGACTCACCATAACAACTTCCTGTTTTCTACTGGTGATGCCTCTCCCTGTATATCCCAGTATCCCCCCAGCCATTCCTACTGCCTTCTCACATTGCTTGCTAATCTTTAAGTCATCTGATATGACTACCCCCCAGGTCCTGTTCCATTTTTGTTGTTGTTACTACCTCCCCCCCCATATTGTGTACTCTTCCCCTGGGTTTTTGTTTCCCAGGTGCATTACTTTGCATTGAATCTAAGCTGCTATACTTCTGACCATTCCTCCAAACTTGCCAAATCCCTTTCCTTTCCACACAAACCCTTGTGTATCAAACCTGTTGCAGATCTTTGTGTCATCTGCAAAGAGGCGTACTGTTCCTTCCAGTTCCTCTCTAATGTCACTTATAAAGACATTAAAAAGGACCAGACCCAGTACTGAACCCTGCAGTACCCCACTAGTAACCCCCCCTTTCTTCAGAGTGGACTCAGTTTACTATTACCCTCTGTGTTCTGTTGCCGAGCCAATGTTTTACCCAGACTACCACCCTGGGACATACTCCCAGGCTGGCTAATTTGTTTATTAATCTTTTGTGTGGGACTATGTCAAATGCCTTGCTAAAGTCTAGGTAGGCCATATCCACAGCCCCTCCCTGGTCTATTACTTTAGTCACCCAGTCAAAGAAATCTATTAGATTCATCTGACACAACCTTATTACTGTGAATCCATGCTGCCTTGGGTCCTGTGCCCCACTGGCCTCTAGGTACTCAACAATTCTTTCCTTCAGAAGTGAGTCCATCATTTTCCCTACCACTGAGGTCAAACTGACAGGTCTATAGTCTGCTGCCTCTGTCTTGCTCCCACTTTTGTGAAGGGGAATCACATCAGTCCTCTTCCATTCTTCAGGTACCACACCATCCTCCCATGATTTATTAAAAAGGGTAGTCAGTGGTGTCACTAGTTCTTCCTTTAGTTCTTTTAGAATTCTGGGGTGAATCCTGTCAGGCACCATTGCTTTGTCCACCTTTGGTTTTAGGAGTTCTTTCAGAATCCTTTCTTCTGTGAAAGGACTGGTATCGACCCCCCTATCCAAAGTCCTTCTATTGACTGGATTAAGTACCTCCCCCTCCTCCTCTTCTTTTGTGAATACTGAGCAGAAGTATTCGTTCAGTATCCCTGCTTTTTCACTGTCCCCCTCTGCCCACCCAACCTCCACTTTATTAAGCCTCACTATCCCTCCCTTTGTCTTTCTTCGCTCCCTAATGTACCTACTGTATAAAAGATTTTGTCCCCCTTCTTAACTGAGTTGGCTACCTGTTCCTTGGTTTGGGCCTTTATTACTCTGACTGCCTTTCCCGCTTCCTTCTGCTTTAACTGGTACAGTTCGCTGACCTGCTCCTTCTGTGTTTCCTTATACTTCCTGAAATGCTATCTGTTTCTCCCTAACCTTCCCTGCCATTTTGAGAACCATAGTGTTTTTTTCTTTCATTTTGATTTATTTATTTTCTTCACACAAAGGCTTGTTGCCTCTGTGATGGCAGTTTTGATGTTTCCCAATTGTTGCTCCACCACTCCTTCTTGCCTGTTTGCTAGTGCTTTTCTGAGGCACATTCCCATTTTGACAAACTCAGCCCTCCTAAAGTCCAGTACCCTCACTTTCGTATGCATTGACTCTGTGGCTGAGTTTATCATGAACCACACTGTTTGGTGGTCACTTGTTCCCTGATGGCTATCCACTTCTAGATCTGAGATCTTCGCTTCGTCCTTGTTTGAAAGTACCAGGTACAAGAATGCTCCCTCCCGAGTGGATTCCAAGACTAGCTGTCTGAGGCATGCCCTCTGTAGGGCATTGAAAATGGCCCTGCTCTTGAATGTGGCTGCAGCAAAGGTGCTAGAGTTAACATCTGGCATATTCAGGTCCCCCATCAACAATATCTCCCCGTCTCTGCCATCCTAAGGATGCCTTCTATCATTTCCTTGTCCATTTCCTCCCCTGAGACGGGGGTCTGTATACAGCCCCTGTGTGGATTGTGGTGCCATTTCCAGTCTCCAGGGTGACCCACAGTGCCTCCTCTTCTCCCTGTTTACCTTTTTGTTCCATTGTTTTGATCCCTTCCCTTACATAGAGACTGTACTCCTCCTTCTCTTTTACCCTCCCTGTCCCTCCTGTAGATTGTGTACCCTGGTATGTTGACATCCCAGTCATGGTTCTCTGTGTACCATGTTTCTGTGACTGCCATGATATCCAGGCATCCGTCTTCCATCAAGGCCACCAGTTCAGGGAGCTTGTTGCCTAGACTATGGGCATTGGTACTCATTACCCTCCATTTTTTTTTTTATTTCTTTTTATCCCCTGCCTACTCTCTCTGAGCTCCGCTTCTTCTGGAGCTCCAATGAAGGACTGCCCCAGCTCCTGCCACCTACCTGGTCCCACGGTCAATACCCCATGGAGTTGCGGATCTTCCCCCTGGGCGGGGACGAGGTGGGGCACAACACCCCGAACTATTCAACTTCCGTTGGGAGACCCTGGGACCAGGCAGGTGGGAGCTATTAGGGGTCTGCCTTGGTGCTCCATCTACCCGGAGCTTGGAGAGTGCTTTTCCCTGTTCATTGTGGGAGTGGCGCATGCCCGACACCAAGGCATCACCACCGATGTCGCCACCCTTCCCCCAGCATCAGCTCCACGCTTGCCATGCCCCAGGCCTCCGCTGGAGGCTGGTCAGGCACCGAGCAGGGACCCCCCTTCCTCCTTGGAGAGGAGAGCTGTCCTCCAGATGCTCAATCCTCTCCCTCCCCTGCCGACCCCTGATGGCCTGGGCTCATTCCTGAACCCGGGTTGCTGGCATGGAGAGAGGTGTGGCATCCAGCGCCTCAACCCTCAGCGCCACTGGGTTGGCCCTACCCTCCATTTTTTGATGGCCTTACCTCCTTTTGCCCCATCCCTGTCCTTACTACCTGTGCCTTTTTCTCCATTTACCCCAGCCCTTCTCCCTGTCGACTTCTCTATCTTGGTGTTTACCTCACTAACTACCTTGATTTTTTGGGGGGCAGGGCTAGGATTTCTCTGCTCCTTTTCAGTGCCTCCCCCCCTTGACTAGTTTAAAAGCTTGCCGATGAAACATTTAAACTTATCACCTAGGATCCTGGTTCCCTTCCTGGACAGATGCAGACCATCGTGTCAGTACAGGCCTGCATCTCCACAGGTGGACCCCCAGTCCCCAGTGAAGCCAAAACCCTGAGCTCTGCACCAGTTTTTTGACCATTGATTGAATCCCATGGTGCAGAGCACCCTAGCCATAGATAGGCAGCACTTCCGAGAAGGTTACTGGGCATGCCACTTGTCTACAGCCCCATCCCAACTCCACAAACTCCTGTTGCACTACTCTGATCCCTTTTCCAGCCAGGTCATTTGTCCCTAGGTGGAGAATGACATCCTGCTCCCTACCCTGTGCAGCCGCTCCTGTGATCCTGAGAATTCATTCCCTGTCCCTCCAAGCCATGGTGCCAGGCAGGCACCTTACCTGCCTCTCCCCTCCTTCCCCCAGTTTTACCCTCCTAACAATGGAGTCCCCCACCAGGAGTTGTTTCCTTCCCCTGTGGGGTCCCATGCCACCCTCCTGTGGGTCTCAACTGTGGAGGTTCCCAGCATCCTCCTTGGTCTCCACTGTGGGTGCCTCCATAGAGGAACCAAACTCTGCCAGAATGGCGTATGAATTGTGGAGAGGTACAACTGGAGGGATGTGCCTCTGTTCCACCACCCTCACCTTCCCTGAGCCCACTGTGGTCCAACCGCTCCTCTTTCTTGGCAACCTCTGAGGCAGCGGAAGTGGCCCGGTGGTCCCTGGGTGGGAGAGGAGGTCCCCCAAATCTTGGCCAACTCCACCTGGAGATGAGCAACCTCCTTCCTCAGCCCAGAGAGGTACCTGCAGATGGGACAACACCGCATCCTCCAGAACGTCTCCCGGAAGACTGCTGCTCCACAGCCACTGCACTGCACCACTCCCATCATGTCTTATTTGTGGCCCTCTAGCTGCTATTTTGTATACTTACTGTTTCCTCTCTCTGTTTATTTATTTATTTTTTTATTTTTATAAAAAAAAAATGTTTCCTTTTCCTACTGCCTCTATGTCCTTAAAGCTCCTGCTTTTCCTGTTCTGGGACAGAATGCTCCTGTATTCCTCAGTAGCCTCCTTCTTACTTGCTCAGAGTCAGACCTCCAGCAGCTGTGGGGTGGGAAGATGGAGAGCTACTCTTTTCCTTCTAGGATGGTGAGTCTTTGTGCATCTGCGATTGCTCCCTTCCTGCTGCCAAACAGAAAGTTCCTATTGTCAGTCAAATCCTGTGCCTATAAAAGTAGAACTGGCTAAGGGTGATGAGGAGAGAGGGCAGTATAGTCCCAGTAGAGTAGTAAAGTTCTAACAGCACCTCCTTCTCCCTCTTGCTGTTCTCTGCCAAAAGCTATCTAGGGCAGGTTTTAAATCCAAACACGTGGCTTCCTGTTGCCTAAGCCATGCCCACTAATTCACAGTTTGCTTCTTCACCTAGCTAACTGCACAGATAACAATTCCCTTCACTCAACTCAGGCAAACACACTAACTCTTTTTTTTTGTTTGTTTTTGCCCTAAATTGAAGGTCCGAGTAGCTCTGGTCACTGCCCCTCCAGCACGAGAAAGCATGCTGCTTCCCCCATCTGGCCCCTGGACCTTGGCCCAAATCTCAAGGGGCAGCAGGATTTTTTCCTTCGACCCAGGCCCTGTAACCCACTCGTTCTCAACTTAAACAGGGAATCTAAACCTGCGAGTGCTCCCAAACGTTTGGCACCAGTTCCCTCCTTACAGCTGAACCTTTCCTCTGTACAGCCCTTCACAGGTGCATCGTCCCTCAAACCCGGCCCTGATCTAGTGCCTGAGCCCCTGCTATCAGCTGCCCTTCCACGGGCCCAGGCCTCTCCGGGCAACCCATTTCTGCACATAGCACCAATGTCTTTTCTCCACTCAAAAGCTGACCCTTTATGGGGGATCCATGCCCAGGCCCACATTCCTCTCAAATACATATTGGGCTTGCGGTCAGCTCCAACCAGAGGCCACCCTCTAAAGCCTGTCCTATGACCTGTGACCTGCCTGGCACTTTAATGCCGGCACCCCAGAGCCTGCCCCTCCAAGCAGGCCCACTTTGTGGGTGAAGAGCCCCTCCTGGCTCCATATGCCCTCAGGCCACCTTGCCACACTGGGTATGGGGAAGGGCCACTACCACCAGCCTTCCCCCTGTGAGGACCCTTCCACAGCCCCCACAACCCTGGCAACCACAGCAGACACTACATGGGCTCTCTAAGGGCTCCTGCCTATCCTGGCATCCTACTGCCACCTGCACCTCCCTCACCCTGACGATGCAGGACCTGGCTGATCATCCTCCCCCATGGGGCTCCCTTTTTGGCTCCTCAACACCACGTCACTGCAGATTTATATGAAAGTATGGAGACAGCAGGGTGGGGAGGAATATGTAAGTATGGAGACAGCAGGATCGGTAAGAATATGTAAGTATGGAGATAGCAGGGTGTGTAGGCACATGTAAGTATGGAGACAGCAGGGTGGGTAGGAATATGTAAGTATGGAGACAGCGGGGTGGGTAGGAATATGTAAGTATGGAGACAGCAGGGTGGGCAGGAATATGTAAGTATGGAGACAGCAGGGTGGGTAGGAATATGTAAGTATGGAGACAGCAGGGTGGGCAGGAATATGTAAGTATGGAGACAGCAGGGTGGGCAGGAATATGTAAGTATGGAGACAGCAGGGTGGGCAGGAATATGTAAGTACGGAGACAGCAGGGTGGGCAGGAATATGTAAATCTGGAGACAGCAGGGTGGGCAGGAATATGTGAGTCACGGAGACAGCAGGGTGGGCAGGAATATGTAAGTGCTGGAGACAGCAGGGTGGGCAGGAATATGTAATCTCGGAGACAGCAGGGTGGGCAGGAAATATGAAATCTGGAGACAGCAGGGTGGGCAGGAATATGTGAAATCACGGAGACAGCAGGGTGGGTAGGAATATGTAAGTACGAGACAGCAGGGGTGGGCAGGAATATGTAAGTACGGAGACAGCAGGGTGGGCAGGAATATGTAGGTACGGAGACAGCAGGGTGGGTAGGAATATGTAAGTACGGAGACAGCAGGGCGGGTAGGAATATTTAAGTATGGAGACAGCAGGGCGGGTAGGAATATGTAAGTATGGAGACAGCAGGGTGTGTAGGAATATGTAAGTATGGAGAGAGCAGGGTGTGTAGGAATATTTAAGTACGGAGACAGCAGGGTGGGTAGGAATATTTAAGCATGGAGACAGCAGGGTGGGTAAGAATATGTAAGTATGGAGACAGCAGGGTGTGTGGGACTTCCAGTTCCGACTCCGAGGAATGGTCATTTAGTGCAGTAGCTCAAGTCAACTCCAGTAAAGAAATCCTCCATCCGGCGATAAAACACTTTAAAATCCAAAAATAATCTATGATGCAGACGGAATGGACGAACAATTCTCCACCGGGTCCGGTTTGGAGGTGCAAACAGGAGAGATGGAAGAGACAGAAGGTAGATCCAATTTCAGAGGCCTCAGAACTCAGTACGCAGTCTATAATGATGTCTACAAACAATTGGAAAAGCAATACAAAGATGCTGACTAAAACAACAAAAGCTTGAAATAAGAGGATGAAATTAGATACAATATACCAGGAACTGGTGGCTTTCATGGCTGAAATAAAAGATTTATACAGTGAAATGTGGCAAGATGTGATGCAACTTGAGCAGCGTGCTGATGACATGGAGAGACAGGCCACGGCTACTGAAAATAGAGTAGATGGTATCAAAATAGCAATTCAACAACTGAGAGAGCAACAAGAACAAATGGAAGCCAGACAGGAAGATTCTGATAACAGAGCGAGGCGGACAAACAGTAGGATTTATAATATTCCAGAGGGATTCAAGGGTAACGATATAAAAGACTTTGTGGACTCATTACTACATACAGCCATAGAGCTCCCAGAAGATTTGCAGCTGAATTTGAAAAGAGTGCATAGGGCCCTGGCTCCCAAATCCACCACTAACAATGATCCCCCTCACTCCATTATAGCCAGATTCAACAAATATGCAGTAAAGAAGGAAGTTCTGTTGCAAGCTTGGAGGAGACAACAAGTTTTTCATGGGCCACACTGGCAACCAGTATTTGGGAATGAGCACGGGTCATGGAATTCGGCTGCCGGAGGAGAAGGATTGAGCGTCCGAAGGACTGCTCTCCTTCTCGGGAGGAATTCACGTGCAGCAGTGCGTGGTTGCCGCCTGGCTGAGGCTGGGAGACTACATGCTCGTTGCACACAGAGTTGGAACTGAGGGCAGACATCTGGAGGGAGCACGTGCGGATGCGTGCGCGCCCCCCTCTGGTGACGTCATTGCATGCCCTCGGCTCCGAGGGGCGAAAAACTGGGCACCCAGTTAAGCAGCTTGATGGCCATCTGCGAACTTCGCCTGGTGGCCAGGCACCCAAGCTGGATCCGTGTTCCGTGGGGAGTCTGGGGGGGCTCCCTGCAGCCCTGCTGCAGAGGGTACAACTGCAGGGGCATACGGGTGCCTGAGACCGACCAGGTAGAGGCGGACGGCGGCCAGAATTCCCGGACCAGATGTGGGGACAAGAGGGGAGCAGACTGAGGTGGCCAGAAAAAGTAGAAAAACTAGTAGCTAAAAAAAAAAAAAAGTTTTTCATGGGCAAACCAGATTTTATGTGGCTCACGACTATGCTCCAAAAATGATGAAGCTACGCAGAGCCTATCTCTTGCTTCTGCCCATGATAAAAGTAGCTGGCTATAAATTCTCCACTCCTTATCCTGCTCGATTAATGGTGCACTTACCAAAGGGAAAGAGAGAATTTGATACAGCACAAGAAGCCCGAGAGGAACTGACTAAAGCCGGGCTTACCATTCCGGAACAGCCTCAGGGATTTACCAGAGCCTCACAGCGCCCACCCAGATGACAAACAGTATCAGGGAAGCCCAGGGACAGGCAGGAGTCTTCTGCTAATCTGAAGCAATCCTTGGCCACATATCACCAAACTGAGACAGCCACAAAAACCTGAACTCTACCAGAGGATTACAGGATACCTTGGATTTTCACCAAAAGTCAGATGCGTTTGAGGGGAGGGTGGGGGAGTAGGGTGAGCCCCCCCCCCGGGGTTATACTGTGGACCATTCCCTCACTAGCCCTCGACTCTAGGCAACTAGTCATAAAAAGGCCGTCTAAATTTGGGTATATACTAGACACTTGTCAGGGCAGTTGGATGGGAGGTTCTGTACCCCCCGGCGATGCAACAGATAGCAGAGATCTACCTCAGTAACTTCTCCTCACTCAAATCGCAGTTTGCTGCCTTAAGACTTGTGCAAATAGACACAGAATTGACTCAAGTTAATTATGTATTATATATATCTACAGTGCAAGGGTTCTGACATTCTGATTATTGGTATCATTAACCCTTAAAAAAGGCTCTGATGGCTTAATTGAGGCCTTGTTCTGTTCAATCTGAGGGGGCGGAGTCCTAAACAGCCTGATTACAGGCAGTTACTGAGATCATTGCTAGTTCTCATTTAAGATCCTTTTGAATTTTCTTCCCCCCGGATTTTATTTTTCGGGCTTCTCTTTCTGGGGTTTTTATTTGTATTTCTCTCTCTCTCTCTCTCTCTCCTGAAAAACTAAAGTTTGGGCTTATAGGTGTACTGCCCTATTTAGGAGATTGAAATTTGGGTCCATAAATAATGTTCTAGCAGTTTCAGTACCAACCTATAAACATGTTCAGATTGATACTGGGGGCTGGCTGAGGCCTATGCTGTTATGAGTGACCACCCAGGGAGGCGACTTATCTTGCCCTGGCCTTTTTATGTTTCCCTAACATTTCTGCGTTATTTTGGGGACCATTTGAGTTCTCTGGAGGCCCCAAGCAGGCATGTCTTGGGACTAACCTCCACTCTTGGGGGGACTCTATTAACAGAGTTCTTGCTAGGAGTAGAAGGGAGGGTTTTACGCTCCTCCCCCACCTTGGATGTCCTGAGCAATATTATCAGGCAGTATAATAGGGCGGAAATATGGTATTTTAGCTTTTATGCCATTATACATGTTTGTTATATGTTGCTGTTCAAGTTAGTAGTTACCAATAAGATGTTGTTTCTTATATTTATAAGAAAAATGGGTACCCTGTTTTTTAAAGATACAGGGAATGAGGTACAAATATGGAATATTTTGATGCATGGAAGAAGTAAATATACCTCAGGGGAGTGGTTAGTTAGTTAGTAGCTATGGAGCCATCCTGAGGGAGGGGTTTTATCTTCTCGGACCTAACTGCAAAAAGCTTTCCTATGTCCTGAATGTGGAGGCTGACTTACCAGAAAAGCTGGATTTGGGGGTGGTTGAGCCATGGGGAGATGTGAGATTGGAAGAGCAAGACATGGGGGAACCTATATATATTCTTGTATAATGGTGGTGACTCCAGTTAAAATCTTAGTCATGAATATTAATGGGATAAACAGACCAGTAAAAAGGACCAGACTCCTCCAGTATATATGTAGACTGGAGGTGGATATAATATATCTCCAGGAGACACACTTGTCTCAGGGGGAGCATTTAAAACTGGTGATGGGGCAGATACACAGTGATATCTTCGTCATGTAAAACAGGAAAGAGACTAGGGGTAGCGATAATTATCCCTACCTCAACTCCCTTTACTATGGCAAAAGAGATCATAGACCCTAATGGATGTTTAGTGATCACACAAGGGCAAATATTTCAGACTTAGGTAACACTAGCAAATGACTATTTCCCTCCAGCAAACCCCCCTCCCCCCCGGCCTGATTGCAGTTTTTTTTAACAAATTAATGGAGCTACAAAGTGGGGTGTTAATTCTGGGAGCTGACTTTAATATTACAGATTCACCTACTTTAGACACCTCCCACCCCCAGAGGCACAGGATAACTCCCTTGCAGAGGCTACTTTGCACACTGCTTTCAACATATGGGTTGGGGGATGTGTGTAGACATTTTTGTCCAACTGGGGGGGGGGAGCTTCACGTACTTCTCCCCAAGATTTCAGACCTCCTTTCTTATTGATAATTTTTTTGTGCCCTTAGAATATACGGACAGAGTACAGGACTTATCACTGGGGCCCAGAATGTTATCTGATCACGTATCTCTCCTCAAAATAGATTTAGTCAAAGTCTGTAAACACACACTGTGGAGATTAAATCTTTCTCTGCTTAAAGACAAAGAATTTTGTGACATGGTGGAGCGTAGAATTCCACAGATTATACAAGATCATCTTTCCCCTGACACTTCATCAGCTCTAATTTGGGATACCATTAAGGTGGTCCTTCCCAGAGAGGTTATGGCTTACGCCTCCAGAAAATACAAATAAAATGAGTTTAAGTTTAAGCAACTCCAGACAAGGCTGCAGGCTCTGCAGCAACTTAAAGTTCAGGGAGCTATAGTTTCGGACCACGAGATACTACATTTAAAGTCCAAAATTCAGGCCTTATTGGATGCAAAAGTTGAGGCTGCCTTTCTATATCTTAAGAAATATCACTATGAGGGGGGACCTATGGGAACTAGGGCCTTAGCTAAGAAATTAAGGGGTTACCGCCAGGCCACTTATATTACTAGGGTTAAAAACCCTAGAACTGGGACCCTTGCTCAGACTACTATGGATATTCTGGGGGCTTTCCATCAGTTGTATAGAGATCTCTACTCTGAGGTTGACCCTCCCCCCGTAGATGCCCAGTTGCAGGACTTCTTATCACCCCTGACTATACCAAAACTCCCCCAGTCTCATCAGGACAGTTTACTGGCTCAGATTACTGAGGAGGAGATTGCAGCAGTACTGGCTAAGACAAATGCACTGAAATGCCCCCGGCCTGGATGGGTTCCCGGTGGAATTGTACAAGTCCTTTACCCCTCAGCTGCTCCCCCTCTTGAGAAAGGTTTTCTCGGAAGTGCAAGAAGGGAACCCGGCCCCAATATCATGGGACTATGCAGTGATATCTGCTATTCTAAAACCGAGTAAGGACCCTCAGTCTCCAGAATCCTATAGTCTTATTTCCATATTAAATTGTGATTATAAATTGTTTATGGCAATCTGGGCTCGTAGGCTAGAGAATATACTGCCGCAAGTGATACATAGGGATCAAGTTGGATTCTTTAAGTCATGGCAGACCTCTGATGACACCAGAAGGACTGTTCAGCTTATGAACTATATCTCCAGACACTCCCTGCCTGCCTCTATTGTCAGTTTGGATGCCTTCAAGGCCTTTGACAGGGTGACATGGAATTTCCTATGGAGAGTGCTGTCAGCATTTGACTTTCCCGAGGGCTTTGTTACCTGGTAGAGTAATATTTATGCTTCCCTTAAGGCCTATATTAGGCTAAATGGTAATATATCTGTCCCATTTGTACTGGAAAGGGGCACTAGACAAGGCTGCCTCCTGTTGCCCCTCCTTTTTGCCATTTACATTGAACCATTGGCTATAGCTATTAGAAGCTCAGGAGAAGTTAAGGGAATACAATTCAGGAACCAGATTTATAAAATTGCTTTATATGCAGGTGATATCTTGTTTTTACTGCGTGACCTGGAATTCTCTCTTCCGGTTGTCTGGAGAATCTTGGGGGAATTTGCATTGGTCTCTGGATACAAGGTAAATCCCTCAAAGACTGTGGTACTGACCCTGAATTTCTCTCATGGTCCAGCTTTGAAGGCACTCCTTCCATTTAGGTGGAGGGGTACTAAAATGAAATATTTGGGAATTCACTTACCTATATCATTACAAAATCTCAATTTAGTAAACTTCGAACCCCTCACACAGGTTTTAGAGACAGATCTCCATCGTTGGATGCAGTTACGGCTTCCCTTAAATACTAGAATAGAACTCATTAGAATGAACATATTACCCAGACTGATATATTTGTTCCAGACAATCCCTGTCCTTCCCCCTATTTCCTATTTTACATCCTGGAACAAATCATTAGCTAGATTTGTCTGGGTGGGAAGGAAACCTCGTATTAGATGGCCCATTCTTCAGTTACCTAAAGATAAGGGTGGCCTCAACCTCCCTTACATTCAGCACTATACTTATGCTGCAGTTCTCCCCCAGTTGTTGGGCTGGCTCAAGTCGGACATATAATATGCCATGGAAGAATATAGAGTTTTAATTCAATGATTAGCAGGATATCTCTGAGATAGTATTTGCTCCTCTCCCGTCTCTTCCAGATCTAAAAGATTTTTACATAGATGCCCGGAATGTTCTACAAGTATGGTACAAAATAAGAAATACCAAAGCTTTTGCACCTCTTCTGTATTTTTTAGATTTCTCTTTTGATACCTGGCACCAGAAAGGGCTTTCCTTTGTTTTCCAATTTCTAAATGCCGAGGGGATGATATCCTTCTCGACACTACAGGCAACTTATGGTTTAACTAATGGAGAATATTTTAGATAAGAAACTTAACCACTGAATGTGCATACTTGCCACCCAATAGAGCTCCCCTAGGTCTGCCCCGCTTTGTCGCCTCTCTTGTGAATCTCCCTAGCCATGACCTTATCCTGTGTGGCGACTTTAATATTGATTGGCTACACACTGATGCAGACAAGCTGCGTGCTTCTCTCACTGATGCCAACCTGGCACAACTCCTACAGGGTCCTACCTCTCACAACTCCAAGTCTGAAAAACATACCCTACTTGACTGGGTAGTCACTAACTGACCCTTGAAGATAAAAGCTGTTCGTGTCCTCCCTGACTGTATCAGCGACCATTCCCCCACTTTCTGTATTTGGAGGAACAGTTATTCCAACCCACCCCCCCCAAGGTCTCCATGGTTCGGAACATGACTAGGTCTGATGTAGGCAGCCTTATTACATCCATCAATGATGCTGACTGGCTCCCCATTAATACCCTTCCTGATGTAAATCTAGCCCTGGATTTCTTTGTCTCGACCCTCTCTCAAATTGTTAATTACCGTGCCCCACTGAAAAAATGTAGATCAAAGGGAGTCAAAGCTCCCTGGCTCACTAAGGATATTAGAGCACTTATGTCCTTCCGTGACAAAGCCTGGTGGCCCTACAAAAAGAGTGGACTTCGTCAAGACTGGCAAGTCTACAGGCAATTCAGAAACAAGTGCAAAAATTCACTCCATAAAGCCAAACGTCTCCATTGCCAGTCCCTTCAAACGGAGCACCTTTGCAACCCAAAAGAATTCTGGAGGCAAGTTAACTCCCTGCTAAAAGGAAAGACTGCAGATTTCCCTTTCTCCATAGTTGTCAATGGTGCCACCCTTGCTGATTCCATGTCCATCGTGTCCGGATTTAACAATTTTTTTACGGATTTTCACAAGTATACCTCACTCTTCCATAACCCTCCTTCTGCTTCCCCTTACCAATCACCACCAAGCTCCATTGGTGCTTGGCCTGCTCCCCATCTGAAATTTGCCTCCCTCAAAGAGGTGCTGAAGCTTCTCTCCAACTTAAAATCGCAGAGCTCACCTGGACATGACACACTTGAGCCAAAATTTCTTAAATTAGGTTCCCCTGCGCTCGCTCGTCCTGTCTGTGACTTGCTCAATCGATCATTCCTCTCTTGTACAATTCCTGATAAGTGGAAAGTTGTGATGGTCATTTTGGTGGACAAAGGAGGGCCCAACAGTGCAGTAGAAAACTATAGACAGATTTCCATCCTCTGCCCATTAGCCAAAATTCAAGAGCGAATAGTGTATAATCACCTTCAGAACTATCTAGAATATCACAATCTACTTCCCATATGTCAACATGGCTTCCAGAGGAATCACAGCACCCTAACAGCCCCAATAAAAGTTACCACTGATATATTCCATGTGATGGATCAAGGCTTTGTTACCAGTACCATATTTGTTGACCTCACGAAAGCATTTGACCTAGTCAATCATGGTCTTCTTCTACAGCTACCCTGTCCTTGGCCTCGACTCTGGTGCTCTAAACTGGGTTAACAACTATCTGTCTTGTCATTCTTAAGGGGTTAAATGGGCTGGATCAGTCTCTGCCCTAAAGCCTATCACTCATGGTGTCCCTCAGGGATCCATTTTGGGTCCTCTATTATTGTCTCTTTTCATTAACGACCTTCCCAATTTTTGCGGAGGGGCTTCTGTGCACCTCTGTGCAGATGATGCAGTCATCTATTCTCCTTCCCTGGTATTGATCTAATTAGTAGAGAACTTGCATCTGACTTTGCTTCCCTTGAGGACAGGTTCAACTGCAATCACCTCATTCTTAATATGAAAAAACTGAAAGCTTGGTATTTACTCATCGACCTTCCATCAAGTCTCCTCTCCCCCCTCTTAGCATTAGCTCGAACAATGGTGATATGCTTGAGTGTATCTAGTCCTCTAAATATCTGGATATCTTGTTGGACACTGTTCTCACTTTTAGCCTGCATGTCTCCTGTGTTGCCAAATCCTTGTACCAAAAACTTGGTCTCCTTTATCGCATCTGTCCCTTCCTTTCCTCTTCCTTCTGCCATAAGATAGCTACTGCATCTCTCCTGCCACTCCTAATGTACGGAGCTCCGTTACTACTCTCTGCAAATTCCTCCTCCCCGACCCTTCTCACCCAGGCTTATCATAGGGTAGGAAGGTTTGCCCTGGGGGAAAATGCCCACTCTCCCAACTGCAACTTCCTCTCCTTTCTGGGCTGGCTGCCCTATGAGACAAAATTGAAGTATTCCTCCCTGAGCTTCATGTTCAAGCTTGTCCATAAATTCACACCCCCTTGCCTCCATGAGACTATACGACTAAGACAAGCTCCTCGCGCCCTGTGATCTGCCTTACTCCCACTTTTAGTTACTCCGAAACTATGTCTGGCCACTGTCCGTAGGTCTTTCTCTTTTGAGGTGACATCAGACTGGAATTCCCTCCCCACACCTGTCCTGTCCTGCTCCTCTCTCTCCATGTTTCAATCCAATCTGTATGCCTCGCTCTCAGTCACTGTATCCTGCTCCTGCTTCTGCTGATGATTCCCTCTTTATCCCTACCCCTCAGTGAACTCTGTGCTTCTCCACCAGCTACATTTATGCATTCTGCCGTATATCCATGCATTCTGCCCTGCATCCCCCTCTTCCTCATTGTCTGCCCCTCCCCTCCACCCTCCTCCCCTTCTTCCTTTAGCTCTTAGTTGCTACTCTAAGTTTATTGTATATACATTTGAAATTGTGATTGTTTTTAAAGTATTTATTCCTTGTTTGACTAATTTTTGTAAATACCTGTATGCTGTATCTCTATATTTTTTGCCATTGTTTATGCTGTACCTCAATGCCTGCCATTGTACTTGCTGTATCTCCTTATCTGCCATTATAGTTTGTACCAATGTATTCTTGCAATTGTCTCTCTGCTATTTTACCAAGACCCCAGATCGACCCTGAAAATGGACTGTATTGTCTCAGTGGACTTACCCAGTCACCAAAACTCAAATGAATAAATAAATATTAACAGGTGCAGACTTTTCTGATGTATAAGTGCCTGCAGAGGAATCGCCTGCAGAACCCACTGCCTATACTGTTACAGCTGTGTATTCCAGCTCTGAGGGGTATTGTACTGCCACACTTAATAGGTCTTCTTTATAAGTGCCTTAGAGAATTTTTGATGGACTCGTCCATGGGATTAGTCGCTGCCTGGAATCGGGAGCTCCCAGCTTCGGTTTCTCCAGAAATGTGGTTAAGATATGCTTGTCTCTCCCTAGGGGTCTCTCTAGCCTCATATTGGTGTGAATTTGCATGGCAGGTGCGTAGTCGCTACTTTAACACTCCAGCCAAGCTGGCTAAGTTTTTGCCTAACTTGGCAGGTAATTGCTGGTGGTTATGTGGGGAACCAATGGCTAACCATGTGCACATCTTTTGGTGTTGCCTGGCCTTGTGAGGTTATTGGAGTGCTATAGCTGATTCCCTGGTGGAGTTAGTGGGTGAGGAGGTAGTTCTTACTCTGTAATTGGTTCTACTCGGTGCCTCCTGAAGGCCTCCCGATCCGAAAGGGTTCCCTCCTATTTCCATATTTGTTAGGAGCCAGGAAAGTGATCACATGATTGTGGAAGCAGAAGAAAGCCCCAACAATTCAGAGCTGGTGTAAAATAATGATGGAGGCCTACACCATTGAACGTTCGATAGCCAGATGTAGCAATAGTTATGAGAGATTTGAGCTTCAGTGGTGTAGCTCGGTATTTTTTATATCAGAGAGGGATTCTTCCTTTGTCCCTTAGGATGAGAATGAGAGGCGAGATGTGGCTGGGTGTTACTGGGGGAGTCTGGACATGGGGGATTACCCTTGGGGTCCTTATATCACTGAAGAGAAGTCTCAATATATTATTCTAGAATATCTCTTGATATAGATGAAATTCAATATAATGTCATTTAATTGCCCTCCTGAGATGGTTTATGAACATATGATTTCAATGTTCTATCAGACTACCTCTGCTGCATATGAATACACTGCATTGAGTATAATATATACTTCATACCTCTGTATGCTATTAATAAAAAGAAAATTTTAAAAAAAAGAAACAGCAGGGTGTGTGGGAATATGGAAGTATGGATACAACAGGGTGGGTGGGAATATGTAAGTAATGAGAGAACTTGGGGTCAGGAATATACAAGTATGGAAAGTAGTAATTTGACTTCAGAAGTATCCAATCTTTACCCCTGATTAGTGATGGAATAGCCGACCTGCTGGCACAAGCAGCAGTGCTGTTGTTTGCAATGCTGAAGACTCTGGTTCAGGAATGAGCAGGTGGCCTCAGAGGGTCAGCAGTGGGGAGGAGGATAAGCATCCAGAGGACTGCTCACCTCCTCAGGGATAGGAGGGTCAGGGTGGTCAGCAGTAGTTGGACTCATAGTGGTGACTAGGGGTCCATGTGCCTAATACCCCATGCACAAGCAGGCTTGGAGCTGTTGGCACTCACATGCACGGGAGAGTGCTTGATGTGCCTCTGATGCCATTGCACGATCGAGTTTAGGGGGAAACTTCAAAGGAAAACCCTTCTCACTGGGCTGCAGCTTGATACTGGGACCCAGGACCCTCCTGCACACTGAAATTACCTAAAGGCGTAAGTCCCCTTTGGGGCTCAAAGGGTGATATGGTGTCTCCCTGCAGGGAGCCCCTCTGTGAGGGGCAAGTCAAGGTCCTCCTGGACCAGGCAACTGGGAGGGAAGTGTCAGGGTGGAGGGTGGTTCCAGAGATCTGCTCTTGATATGGGGTACATGCCCATCCTGAAACAGAGTTAAAAAAAAAAAGAAAAAAATGTGTGCTATAGAAAAAAAATTAAACTATTAAAAGTGTGGAGGAATGGGACAGACCCCAATTCTCTAGCACCAACTCTCCAAGAACATAACCCTAAATGCTGTAAGATCCTTTCACTAAATGCACAATCTTTAAATAATATCAAATTGGCTGAATTAGCAGCTAGGCATACTGACGCAGGAATAAACATAATAGCAGTAACAGAAACATGGTGGGACCCACATTCATCTTGGATGAAGGAAATGACTGGGTACAAACTGTACCACAAGGATCGACCTGGGAGAGTAGGGGGTGGAGTCTATATATATGTTAACTTAGAAATTCCATCACATGAAATCCAACTTGACTCTACCACTGAAGCAGTCTGGGTTAATTTTCAACTTTAGGGTCAACCTCAAATTATCCTGGGAAATTGTTGTCGCCCCCCCAGCAGACCTCGAGTACAGTTCACAGCTATTACAGGATATTACACGGTTTTCTGATAGGGGAAACACAATCATCCTGGGGGATTTCAACATACCCAATATTGATTGGCAAACTTTAGTGGGCTTTAACCAACAGGATAAGTTAATGATCACTACCCTTACTGACCTAGGATTAGAACAATTTATAAACCAACCAACCAGGGAGAAAAATATTCTCGATTTACTCATTACTAACATAGAAGGAAAAATATCCACGCTTGAGTTAGAGGCCCCACTTGGTAATAGTGAACACTTCTCAATCTTGTTCAATGTACTCTACAAAGTTAAGCCTTAGAAGAATTATTTGTTTTTCAAAAATTACGATAAAGCAAATTTTAATCTAATTAAAGCAGCATTAGCAGAAATAAACTGGGATGAGGCCCTACATAATCTTGTTACTGAAGAAGCTTGGACTTTATTTAAAACTATATTAGACAACTTAGAATCCAAGCATATTCCAAACAAAAAAAGGTATAACAAAAAAGGCAAAATCCCAGCATGGATGAACAAATCTATAATGTCACAGATTAATAAAAAAAAAAGACTCTTTAAGAAACTCAAAATTAGTGACACATCAAATAAGGCAGGGATATATACCCTGTACAAAACAACTGTAACTCTAAAAAAATCTGATTAAAAAATCTAAAAGTAATCTTGAATTTAGGTTAGCCCATTCCAAAAATAATCTGAAGCAATTTTTTTCTTATATCAGTAACACCAAATTAAATTCTAATTCAATTGGCCCCATAGTTAGTAGTGAGAACACCCTTACAACAGATAAAGATATGGTTAATCATTTTAACAACTACTTTTGCTCTGTCTTTTCAGAAAACTACCTCACAAAGCTCAGTCCATTCACTAATAGATGAACCTACTCTAAGATATAACATTTCACCAGAGGATGTTTGCTTAGCCATGTCATTTTTAAAGAAAGATACTAGTCCTGGACCCGATAATATTAATGCTAGGTTTTTGTTGGAAACTGTGGCTGAGCTAACTTATCCCTTATCAGTTATTTTAAATAAATCATTAAGTAATAATCAAATTCCTAACAACTGGTTACAAGCCACAGTCATTCCAATCTTCAAAAAAGGTAATAAATCACTGGCCCAAAACTATCGACCAATTAGTTTAATCTCTGTAATATGCAAGATCATGGAGAGAATCATCAAATCTTATTTAGAAAGGGAAACTGAATTATTAAACATTATAGATCAAACCCAGCGTGGATCTAGACAAGGTCACTCTTGTACATCTAACTTGATCACTTTCTATAATGATATAAGTTTGAAATTAGACTTAAACATCCCCATGGATGTAATCCTGCTGGACTTCAGTAGGGCCTTCGATAAAGTCCCTCATGACAAACTAGTAAATAAGTTGTCATCTTTGGGGTTCTCTGCATGTTTGGTTAAATGGATCAATAGCTGGCTCTCAAATAGATCACAGAGAGTCAGAATAAACGGCTTTCTTTCCAACCCTGGGTTAGTCACCCGTGGTGTGCCCCAGGGATCAACTGGGCCCGACGTTGTTTAACATTTACATAAGTGACGTGCAGATCAATTCAGATAACATCCTATCCAAATTTTCTGATCACACCAAAATTGGAGGAAGAGTTGACAATCCCGGGGCATATGGAGGCTATGACTATGGATTTCAAAACAATCAAGCGTTGGGCAGAACACAAGTCTATGCATTTTAATATCGACAAGTGTACAGTTCTACATTTTGGGAAACATAATCCAGAACAAACTTATCTTCTTAACAGCACTCCCCCTTAAAAAAATCAGAGAGTGAACGTGACTTAGGGGTATTAGTAAATAACAAACTCTCCTCAGCTAGCCATTGCACAAAAGTAACGCATACAGCTAATGGAATAATTACAAGAATAAAACATAGCTTTGTTACACGGACTGAACAATGCATCATCCCAATTTACCGTGCTTATGTGAGGCCATATATGGATTATGGATCCCCCTTCTGGAGTCCATATTTAAAAGGTGATATTTCAGGGATTGAGAGGCTGCAGAGGCGAGTTACCAAAATGGTACTATGCCTTGCCACATTTGATTACAACAGGCATTACAAGAAACAGGGCTACATTCCTTATACTAACCAAGAATACGAGGTGACATGTTATATTTATATAAAATTTTGCAATCCCCTGAGCATATGAAACAGCACAGACTAACTTTTTCAACCAGATGCATAGTACTGAGATTCCACAACAGACAAATTACTATTCCCAAATCTAAAACTAATAAAAGGGATAATTTTTTTACAATAAGAACAGTAAAATTATTGAACACTCTCCCCCAGGAATTGGAAAATAGTATCAACATAAACCAGTTTCAATCTGGTATGGATAGTTGGCTTCTTGGGAACCGGCTCGGAGTATAATTATAATATCCCACAAGGTGGGGGACAATCTTGATGGGCTCCAGCCTACTTTTGACCATAATAACTTAGTAATACCTAGTAATGTTATACTGGTGTGGTTGTGAATCATCATCTGTCAGTTTTCATGTAAGAGCAACTACAGGTGCAGTTCAGAAATTCCCTGGAAGATCTTCTTTTACCTTAATGTAGCTCTGATTATAAATAACATCTGTATTATTAAGTTTCTGCTCTTTTTTTATGTGCAGGATACAAAATCCCAAAGAAGAAACTATTATTGCTATTTAAGGGGGATAAGGAATGCCCATGGGGTGATGTGGAGAAGAAAGAGAGTGCACAACCAAGGGATCATCTTGAAGACACTCCCAGCAGTAAGTGGACTGCTAGATGAGTTTATATGGGATTTTTCCAACTGTTGTTTAGAAAGGGCTGTGAGGACTAGAGAAAAAGTGTAAAGCTGGAGGATCTGGGAGTAAGGAATTATGAGGAGGCAGTGATGATATCAGGAAGATTCAAATGAGTAAAGCCAAGAAGAATTTTTAAAAGAAACAGGTTACATTTTATAACGGCTATCGAACCGAACTGGGGTAGGTGGACATGACAAAGGATTGACTTTATGGGGGTCCTTATTCCAGGAGTGATTTTGCAGGCTGTTGTCTATATTATTAACATTTTGTCCTTGAAAAGGGAAGGACTTGGAAAGTTCAGAGAGAAATTAACTACTATAGTTCAAAATAAAAGGGAATTGAAGGCAAGAAAAAGGGTTTCCGCTGAAGAGGGGTCTGGGAAATGAAGATGCAAGCAGGAATGCAAAGATGGCCGTAAATCAGTCAAGGATTCCCTTTATGGTGATTTTCCAAAACAATGCTCAAGGCATTATATAGTACATTAAAATGCAATAAAAAACTGACAGACGCATAACGTCACAGTACATACATATTCATGTAGCACAGGATCACGTCGGTATACAAGTATTGATAATATACAAAATGCATCATACATTGAGTCATCAACAGCAATTCTGAATAAAATTTATATTTCCTAAATCAGTCTTGTCCACTGATTTGCACTTATGGGTCTGGACCGAGGCATTAGGGCTTCAAGGGAGCAAATCTTTAGATAGGGGCCCGGCAACAGCTACTAGACAGAGCGACTGTGCACCAACACGAGGTGCCTCATATTAGCCAATAACCATTGCTGGCTCTCTCACCACCTTTGGTTCTGTTCTTTACTCCATCAAGTGCACACAGTGGGAGCGTCCACTCAGTTTGCCACATTGCAGCTGGTATATTTTGCTGCATCACCATCTCCTTTTCTTGTATGGTGTCATTCTCAGTCTTATTCTTTTCTGTTCACAATTCCAAAGTGAGGTTGGAAGAGGCTATGTCCAAAACGAAGGAAAGAATGCCACCCATTTTGCGTCAGTGCCCCATGGGAACAAGATGGCTTCAGAGCAGCATCAACTCTACGCGGTCTGCCATGGACCGAAGCAACAACATGGACTCCTATGATGCCTGCTTCTCTGTGGATTGCCGTACCCTTGAAGAACACATGTTAAAGTAGGGTCACCCAATTCTCACCTTCAGTGGCAAGCAATGTATATGAGCTTCAAAGGTAAGGTTGCTGGGCTCTTCACTGGGCCTCTTCCTGGAACCTGTGGTTACAAGAAAGTGAAAGATTCTCCTTGACCTTGACGTTCTGCAGTGTTGTAGACCCTGGTGGTTGGGTCTGAGGAACAGCCAGCTCCTTCCGGGTGGCTGGCTGAGAACCCTCCACAGTCTGGTTTCCTGAAGCAGCAGATGTTTCCGATAGTGGGGTCACAGCTATACACACCGGCGGACAACTCAACATCATCCCTATGTGATGCCCACTCTGTTGTCATAGTTCACTGTGATGATGTGTTGGATGGTGGATGATACTAGGGATGGCACCCAGAAAGGGCCTGGCAGTGAGGCTGATGCTGGTGCTGCAGCTGGTTTGGAGTCTGTTCCCGTTGCTGTGTTACTAGTGACACTGAGGGAGAGGATGTCTCCGAGCCTGGAGACAGCATCGGCAGTAGCCAGAGTGTTAAACCTAGGCCCGGTTCTGAGCATGGTGCCTACAGTGATGTTGGCTTGTTGTCTGTCCCCAGCTTCAGTGTCAAGGAGGGTGATGGCAGTGGGCCAGACTTCATTGTTGAGATTGAGACAATGTTGAAGATGATGCTGACCACAGTTACAAGGAGGTTCCTGTCTCCGAGGACATCATCTGACCCAAGTTCAGTGCCAGTGGTGATGCCAACTCAGAGTTGGATGATGACCCAGGGCTGGGTTTCTCCCCAGAGATGCTTGTTGGCATCATCATTACCAGTGAGGCCAGGGTCACCTAGAGGGACCTGTATGACTCTAGTCTCCTACCCTGGGGTTTTTGGGTAATTTCTCAGATGTAGGAGGATACTCCTCGGGTGGTTCTGGTAGACCTTCTCCTCAGGCGATGCCTCCTCTGGAATTCCACAGCCCAGGCCAAGGTTCTTGGGACAAGGAGTCTCAAGCCCATCCTGAAGGGCCTCACCTTTTTTTCAAGGTATTGCATTCATTACTAGACCCTCAGGGCTACTAACATGGGATCAACACTGGACATTGATTGGTGCCACACAGAATTGCTGTAGGGAACCAGACAGGGTCCATTTCAGGCCCTTCTTCTTGAAACTGACTGGTTCCATGTGATATCTGTGACTACAATATGGTGAACGGCAAAACAGAAAAAAATAAATAGTGACTGCAATATAGGCAACCGCATATTGCAGCGACTATCATTGTTGGTGAATTTAGCACTACCGACAATGCAATATGGGCTATTCACACATAAAATGTGAAACTGTATGCTAGCCCTCGCAAATATTCCACACGATCACGCCTAGCATACTCTGAAACGACCACACTCAGGTGTTCATTCTTGTCCCGATACCTCCTTCTGCCAGTAGCGCTCCCAGTTCCTGACAACATCTGTTCGAGCCTCACCTCCATCATCTACTGTTCTTCCTTCATACAATCCAACAAGCACCATATGGTGGGGTGGCAGGCACTGAGGCGTGAATTAAAGCCCCAGTGCAACCCTGCCGCTGTGTTATTTGTACATGCCTGACCAAGCCTTGTGGACTAAAAACAGTTCCAAGATGTAATTGGATATTTGGGATGCCTCCTAACCAACCTACTTGCAGGATGACCAGTCCAGGTATCCTTGTAGTAGTCTAGTACAGGGTCAAGAATTTCCTGGTGTTCCACAAAGAAAGCCCAGTCCCACATCTCTTCAAATGTGCTCACCACGTCTGGAACAGGGATAAATACTAATGCTAAAAGCATCCTCAAATTCAGAGCAAACTCAGGATCATGTGTATACATTCTCAACAATTCCCCACACACACTGCTGAATCTCACGCCAAATAGCTTGTGAACAGTGGAAAAAACACCCATGCAAAGACACCACTGCAAATACATACCCAAAAGCCCGAACTGCAGCCTACTCGAAATCAAGTATAGCACTGGATGGCTGCAAACTAGGACCCCATCGCATCAGCTCCTGAAACACACGCTCATATGCAGCAGTAGTGCGATATGTCATTAGCACATACACAGCAGGAAACACTACACCATTCTTCAAACCATGTATTGCATATAACTGACTGAAGAGTGTTGTACATGCCTTGAATGTTCCATCAAGGAACCATTCCCCACAATTTGCCAGAAACTGCATATTCTTTTCTGTAGCAAATATCAGAAAACGCTCACTAACATTACTACCTTGCCTCCTGCAGCTCCCACAGCTGTCCACCCAAGTCGCTGCCATCCAAGCTCCCAATATTTCTCCCTACAATTCTCGCCCCACTCCTATCATGCCTGTCATCCCCCGTCCTGCTCGTCTCTCTCTCCTTCCCCTCCTACTAATATCCCTTGCCTCCCCTAGGGTCACTATATGCCCGCAGACTAGCTACTCTTGTGCCCCCAGTTGCCCATCTGCTCTCCCCCCCTTTTCGGCCCTGCCCCCCCCTCCTCCTTCACACACCCAACTTGCTCCTCTCTATACCAACGTTCACAGGGCACCTCCTCTCCCACCCCCTGCCCCTTCATGCATCTTATCACGCTAGCATTCCCAGTCTGTGCTTCCCTACCTATCCCCTGTGCTACTATACCCCCCCATCCCTTCTACCCCAATCGGCATAAACTCTCCTTCTGCCACCCGCTTCCAAGGGCGGCTCTCCTCCTCCTGCTCCTGTCTGGCAACATTCATCCCAATCCTGGGCCTGGCAACAATGGTTCCCCATGGAAATCCTCTGGACTACGTATCATGTCTATGAACATATGTAGCCTCCTTAAAAAACTGGACTCACTACACTGCTGGGTGTCGGTTCATAAACCGGATGTGATTGCCTTGGTTGAAACCTAGCTGTCTGACTCCACCTCTAACTCCCAGGTCTCACTCCCTGGCTACTCCCTCCACCGGCTGGACCGGGTCGGTAGGAGAGGTGGGGGATGTGCCATCTATGTTAAAGACCCTCTCATTGGACTAGCCCTTCCTCCCCCTGACCTTGACCACAAGGCCCAGGCCCTAACACTAAAACTATCTCCTGACCCCTCTAGGGGTCCTATCTTCCTGACTACGGCATACTTACCTCCAAAAAAACAAGCTCAGGCACTGGGCCCATTAATTGACTATCTTACCTCCTTACCAAACTCCTCTGACCAACTCCTGGTGGGTGACTTGAATGTCAATTGACTTAGTCCCGCATCCTCTTCCTCCCGTGAGGCTTTTGCTGCTATTGATCTAACTCAACTAGTCTCCCAGCCTACTAGAATAAATCCCAGAAGGGGCTCTAGCACTCTCCTGGATGTGGTCCTCACTAGCAGGCCTTGCTGCGTCCACAATGTCCAAATTCTCCCTGACTGCCTTAGTGACCACTTCCCTGTTCTCTTCAACTGGGCAACCTCTCTGCCCAAGCCCTCTGTTCAAACCACCCTTCGGCGGCGGCTTAGACCTGGTGGGTTGAAAGACCTAAAGCTTTACCTAGCCCACATGGACTGGTCCCCATTACTAAGCACCCCTGACATTGACAAGGCACTGGCCTTCTTCATCCACACCTTCAACTCTGCCTGCGACATCTTTGCACCTATAACTGCTCGTAGGTTCAAAGTAAGACATGCCCCCTGGGTCACCCCTGCCTTGCGCCTACTTCTTAAACAGCGGGATAACCTATGGCATCTTGCTGTTGAGACTGGCCACCCAGCGGACAGACAGGCTTATGCTGCTGCCCGGAACAAGTGTACTTGGGCTATCCGCAAAGCAAAGGCTGAGTATTATCAAGCCTCCCTCACCTCCTCGTGGGGAACCCCAGGTCCTTCTGGGACAACGTCAAGCAGCTGAATGGTGGCACATGCTCCCCCCACCCTCACTTCTTGACATCAATGGTACTGTCTCCTCAGACCCTGCCCTCATTGCCACTCACCTCAATCATTCCTTTACTGACCTTAGCTCAGTGCTCCCAGGCAATTTCTTCAATCCCCCTCCCCCCAGGACTGTCCCTTCCATCTCACGCCCCCGTTCCACCTGCGTTGGGTCACCGCTCAAGAAGTCAGGCCATACTTACTTAAAGCCTTAAAGAGCAACACTATTGGTAATGACTCCCTAGATCCCTGTCTTCTACATCAGGTCCTGGACCAGGTCATCTCGCCTATCACCTGCCTCTTTAATAAGTCCCTCTGCCTAGGGCAATTCCCCTCTGTCTGGAGGGTCGCTACTGTTACCCCTATCCACAAGGGTGGTGACAGGACGCTTCCAGGTAACTACCGGCCTATTTCAATCCTCTCTCCCCTCTCTAAGGCCTTAGAGAAAATTGTGGCCACCCAAATTTCTGACTACCTCTTTAAATATGATGTCCTTTGCCCTGAGCAGCATGGGTTCAGAGCCGCCATAGCACCAATACTGCACTCCTGGAGTTCGTAACTTCCTTCACACCTCACTGGACTCTGGCTCCTTGGCTGGTGCTGTATTCATTGACCTATCAAAGCCTTTGACACTGTCTCACATCCTCTTGTTAGCTACCCTTGACCATCTAGGCTTTGCCACTGGACCAGTCTCCTGGTGCACCAGCTACTTGTCAGCCCGCTCGCAATGTGTGAAAGTTAGTGGAATTCTTTCCAGCACCTGCCCTATCCGCTCTGGAGTACCTCAGGGCTCTATTCTCGGACCCTTGCTCTTCTCCCTCTTCCTCAACTCCCTACCCAGTGAATGTGCAGGAAAAATCCTACTCTACGCTGATGACACGGTACTTTTTGCCTCCGATAGTGACCCCATCTCACTCCAGAACTCTCTTCAGCAAGCCTACAATGCCGCTGAAACCTGGTTCACTGAGCACCGACTCGTCATCAACCTAAAGAAAACTAAAGCCATGCTCTTTGCCCACCCCCAAAATAAGTCTAACAACTTTCCTCTCTCTGTCCACTCCACCCCCAATTTCCCTATTGAACTTGTTCACTCCTATAAATACCTTGGTATAACCTTTGACCCAGCCCTCTCTTTTCATGACCATATCGCTGCCCTGACCTCTGCCTCCAACACGCGGCTGGGTATCCTTTACCGTCACAAAAACTGCCTCCCTACTAACGCCCTCCACCTAGCAGTCACCTCCTCTGTTATATCCCTAATCGATCACGGCCTTCCTGTCTATGGTGCGGCAGACCAAACGGCCCTGCGCAAGGTACGCCTTACACTTAACAAAGCCTGTAGACTTATAACCAGTGCTCATAGATTTACCCATACCTGTCTTCTTTATTCCATGGCCAATCTACTCAACCTGGATGAGCGCCTCATGTACCAAACCTGCCAACTTACCTATAAAGCCCTCCATGGCCAATCCCCCCAGGCCTGTCTGACTCAATCCACTGGGCTAATCCCACAGTGCGCACCCGCAGCTCCTGCAAAACCACACTGGTCATACCAAGGGCTAGGACCCCAAGACAAGGCCAAAGGGCATACCCCTACAGAGCTCCCTCCTGGTATAACTCCCTCCCTGCTGGAATCTCTGATGCTCCCTCATTAGCATGTTTTAAATACAGCCTCAGAAATCACCTGCTCACCTCTCACAGCTGTTGCTGCCCTTAATCTCCTCCTCCCCCTGACAATGCTCACTGAGCAGCACTCTTCCTCCCTACTCAACACCCTCATTTGCCCACTCTCCTCTCTCTGGGCCTCCTCCCATCCTCTGCTATCCATCGTCTTAACTGATCCTCCTTTATCCACTATCTCTTAACCCTAACTTGCCTGTATATAGTATTTATGTCTCTGAAATACCTGTAACATTGACTGACACCTATTGTGGACCTGTATTGCTGATTATCTGTTGTCTCTTGTACCGCTGTGTTTGTCCTCTATGTGACGAGGTACCTTTGTAAATCAGCCCCTGGCTCAAAGGTTGTTAAACTGATGTCAAAATAAATAAATAAATAAAACAAATACAGTCACTGAATAGAAATTGCTCCCCCGACATGCTTCTGTGATACTCTGCAGGGAGTACAAGACTTTCCACATTAGCAGGCATTACCAGACAAACACGTTCAGTTTGTCTAACCCTTTGGACTGTTCTCTGTGACAATGGCAGTGAAGGAAGTTACCCAGCAACAGTGTCAAAGGTGTGCAACGTACTCTGCAGCATGACCTGTGTGGTAGTCTCAACGCTGTTGCGGACACGTTCTCTGAGAATCCCCCATAACCTGCCTTGCACCTACATCCCCTTCATTGGCAGCATGGTCTTCTTTACACACATGACAGCATCTCCAGCAGTGTGAACCCTTGCACAGCACTTCAGTCTATGGGATTCAATGCATCACCAATATACCTTCTCCAGCTGCTCCTTATCCTGGTGATAGAGGAACCCTCCATACAGCAGGAGTCGATTCCCCTTCTGAGACACCAGGTAATCAAAGCAGCCATTACTACTAGTTTCCTACTACTAATTGAGCTCTGTTTTAGATATGGGGGGCTCTGCCCCCCCATGCCTCTCATACCCCCTGCTATACCTAAACATCTAACACTGAGGCTCTATTTGATTGTGGGGGTAGGCTACAACTCAGGGTCACCATACTAGTGTTCACCTTACTTGTGCTGTCGCCATTAGTTGCTGGTCACTGTTTACTCACTGTCGCTGTTTCAGTAGTTGCCTTAAATTAGTCACTGTTATTGTGTCCCTGTAATTACTTCGCTGTTATCATGTGCTACCAACTGACCTGAGCTGGAGGCAGCACCTTATCTCCAGAAACATCCTTCTCAGAGGAAAATGAGTTATTTGTCCACCTTGCCTCACTCATTTGCTGAGTATGCCCTGTACCAGTGAGTTTTGGTGGTAGAGATGCTTCAGGCACTGGACCTTCATGCCTTCACCAACTGTGGTTCATCAGCCCTGTCATTGGAACTCCATGGAGTTTCTAGTATTGACACAGTTATCATCATTCCTCCATGGCTCTGAGCCATGGAGGAGACATTCAGGGCCTTGTGGAGGCATTCCTCTGCCACTTGTGCCATTCTCAGAGACCCCCTCAAGTGGTATCATGCAACAACCAGGTCTGCTGGTAATGTATCTCACCCTACCTTGTGGCTTCAGGTACTGAAGTACCCATTGGGGCCACAGAATCTCTGACATGACTGACCTCTAGATGTTGACTCTGCTCATTCAGATGCTCTGGGTAGGAAGGGTTTTACTTCAACACATGTCATTAAGTGTGTGTCTGCACATCAGGCCCATATGGTGATCTGTGCTTCTCTCCTATGGTTGCAGCTGTTCAATCTGCTGGCTGTGCTGTTGCAAAGCAAGGAAGTCAGGCAAGTCATCAACCTTTCCACATGAAGTCTAGAGGGTAGCATGTCACCAGGCAAAGACATCTTATTCATAGGTTTCATAAGTTATCAGAGCAAAAAAAGACCGAGATCCATATAGCTCGCTAGGAAAATTTAAGTATAACCATATATTGAGTTTTTACGTAGATAAATATCTAATCTTGACGTGAAAATGTCCATTTTATCACTAGTTACCACATTTATGGGTAACTGGTTCCAGACACTAGTGACTCTTATCATAAACCAGGAGCTCCTTTTCTTTGTTTTACAACATTCTCCCATAAGTTGAAAGGGGTGAGACTGAGTTTCATATGGATTATTTCTTATAGTTAGTCCCAATTTAGCCCATAAACTGTCATCATGAAGAGCTTTAAAAAACCATACAGAGGTCCCCTCTCATTCTTTGATATTCTAAGGAATAAAGTCCTAACTTGTTTAAACGATCATCATAATTTAGATCTTTAACTTCGTTCATTTTCTTTGTTGCTTTTCTCTGAATTTTTTCCAGAGCATGTTTTGAGCCCTGGTCTTGTGGTGACCAAAACTGAGCACAATACTCCAAGTGAGGCCTCACTAAAGAAGTATATAAGGGGAGTAACACTCTACTACTGTTACTTTGAATGTGCTTGTTTATACAGTGAAGTATTCCTCCAGCTTTTTTTAATGACTTGTTGACAGTGTAGTTTAGGACTCAAATTATTTTGTACCCTTATACACAAGTCCCTTTCATCTTCCACCACATTTAATAATTTGCCTCCCAACTTATATTTGGCTAATAGGTTATTTTTCCCAAAGTGCATAACAGTACACTTACCTATATTAAAATGTAACATGTTTTTATCTGCCCAATTTTCAAGTTCACCAAGTGCATGCTGTAGAGTATTTGCATCTTCAACACTATTTACAGTATGGCCTATGCGAGTGTCATCCATGAAATTTGGTTAGCTCTAACGACTGACGCGTCTTAATGAAGCAATATATATATTAAAGAGACATGGGCCGAGCACAGAGCCTTGTGGAACACCACTGGCCACTTGTTCCTTACCTGAATAAGAACCTTTTATACAGACTTTTTGCATTCTATTGGTCAACCATGATTCCACCCATTTGGTAATATTACCATTTAAACCAATTTCAAGCAAAGTGTCTAACAATTCGCCATGAGGGACCTGATCAAAGGCTTTCGAGAAGTCCAGCAAAATGACATCGACTGCCTCATTTCTATTTAGAGCCATACTAACTTTGCCGTAAAATTCCAGCAAATTTGTCTGGCATGATCTGCCCTTAACAAAACCATGCTGGGAACAATCGATATCAACTATTTCCCCTAGATATTCCTTGATGATTCCCTCTAGGATTTTGCTCAAAATAGTCGTTAAGCTAATAGGCCGGTAGTTAGATACGTCATGTTTTGAACCCTTTTTATAAATAGGCACAACATTAGCTTGCCTCCATATATCAATTACTTGTCCTTCATCGATAGATCTAATAAATAATGCTGTAATTGGACCAGATAAGGGAATGGCCAGTTCTTTGAGAATGCGAGGGTGAAGACCATCCGGGCCTGATGATTTAATAGAGTCCAGCCCTAATAGACGCTTTTGAATGTCTAATGCTGTAATAAGGTGTGACCCAGGTGTTTTATGTGGGTTATGATTTTTTTTAGGCAGGGACTTTTTATTAAAAATAGAGGTAAAGTATTGATTACATAGTATTGCCATATCGAAATTCTCTAAAATCATTTTACCAGTTGAATCCTTTAATGGGCCTAGGGTAGGAGTGGTACCCCTTTTATTATTTACAAATTTGTAAAAGGACTTATAGTTATCCTTAACCCTTGTTGCCAAGTTTACCTCATAATCCCTTTTGGCTTTTTTAATACAACTTTTTGGTTTTTTCAGTAAATTTTTATAATATTCCAATTTGAAGGTGTACCACTAAGTTTTGCATTTTAAATGCCTTATTTTTTGTCTTATCAGTTTTTAACTTTGGCATTTATCCAGGGAGTTTTACATTTAACTTGATCTCCTTTTTTCATTTGAGGGATATACTTTAATATTCCTGTAGATAATTTAGTATTGAATATAGACCATATTTCATTCAGTGACTTGTTCGTAAATTCCTCTTCCCAGTCCCACGATGTCAACTCTTTATTAAATTCCTGGAAATCAGCTTTTTTATGATGTCAAAGAGGTGGTCTGCAGACTGGTGGGAAGAGCAGTTTGTGTTTGATGGACAGTATAGCTTTGCCTTTCCCAACTGGTACTTTTGGCCCAGCATAAGGTGCTGAAATCACATTTCTCAGGGGTTCACGTCTTCTCTCCTAGGGTCAGGTGGGAACCCTCTTGGTCCTGTTCCACAGTAGCCCTGACCTGACCTGACCAATTCTAGGTCTCACCAGATTTGTCTGAAGCTTGTACTTTCAGGTGTTCTGCCCCACGCAGAGGGCAGTGGGTACATGTATGTCCTGAGAGTGAGCTACCTCCTCCTTCAGAAAAGGAAAAGTTGGTACTTTATTTATTTATATGTAACCACCCCCCTGCTACTTTACACAGTTGGCTACCCCTTGGTACCCTTGACTGGGCATAAACTACTTCGGAATTTGGTACCATCCTTAGCTTTGGGAATGTATACCAGGCTCATTACTTCTAGAGGTCAGGAAAGGGGTGAGGGTGTACAAAAGCAATAACTTATGATGAAAACCCAGGTCCTGAAGTGAGAATTTGTTTGCTAGGGCTATGCTAGACCTATACTTCTGGAGGGGTACCCAGTAACTCCACACACAGGAAGCAAAAACATAAATGTCCAAACCAGATTTGGGGTTCTAGAGTGTGACTTTATTCCAAAAGATGTTCTCTAAAGCAAGAGTGGACCCCCAAGTTTTACACTTCGTGACACAAGGCATTTGCAGAACAACAAAACAACTGTATCTGACAGAAACTCAGTGTATTCCCATTTTTCATAGGACATTGAATTCTCTTCAGTGGCACTGGCCACAACATGAACCTTTCTTCTAGTGGCAACTGGCCACAATGAGCACACATTCCCCATATGACATAGGACTTTTAAAGCTTCTTCAAGTAGCAACTGGCCACAACGGAGCACACTGGGGCTCATAACTAGCACAACCCACTCCAGGGGGTAAACTTCTCTTCAGACATTGGCCACCATGTTCTAAATAACCAGGCACCCTTATGGAACCTGTAGTGCTGAACTGGTTACTCCAGACGGGGGGCTGCACACCCTTTGCTTCCAAATTCCTGCCCAGCCATTCTTTTAGAGTTACACCTTAAAAAGTTTTGAAAACACTTAGGTAAATGCATCTTTGAATGAACTTTCACATCCAGCATTTAAGAAAACACTACTCTGGGAGTGTAAGAGAAATTAAAGTCCTGAACAATGTGAACAGTCTGCCTTTGGACCCCACCATCATCAGCCAACTTTACACTGAGAAAAGTCTCAACTTCAGAACAGAACTGGTGTACCCTTCCCTTTTAACCAGAGAAACACCAAAGCACAGGTACTTTTTTCACGAAGCACAAAGTCAGATTTACTTTCAGTTAGAACAGTACAGGCAGCTTCAAATTGCCCTAGATCAAATAGGGGATTGCCCCTAGGATCCAATTTCTAGCAGTCCTTTTCATCCTTCTGGGGATGAAAATCAGGAGATCCTGCTGTAGACAATGGTTTCCACCACTTCTCTTGGCAGGCTGGGGACTTTCAGGACTAGGGTGTGAAAAATAGGCTCTCCTCTTAGAGCCCATACTGTAGCTCTCACTCTACTGACTCACTACACCGACTACTGCTGACAGACTGACCCAAGATTCTAAAACTCCCCACTCACAGCCAGCTGCTGTGGTTTATGGTTTATCTATTGAAATGTCTCACCAAGAAAGGCACACTGAGCAACAAGATGCTCGTCTCACGGTGCAACCTGGGGGTTGGGATACAGATGAATAACTGATACAGAAAGGGTGAAACGTGTGTGTCTAGGTAACAATATACCAGAATTACAGACATTGAATAAGGTGGTTACTGATACAGTAAGTGTGAACATTTCAATAAATAAAAAAATAAAATAAATAAATGTTGCTGCAAGAGTTCTAAATGACATCATCTCAGCTGAGACCAAGTAAACAAGAAAGTAAGTAGGTGAAAACCCCATTTAACTAGTTATTCACCAGCTGTCTTCCCTACCTAGCACTGACCCTGATAGTATTCTAGTAACCCCAGGTTACATATGTAAAACTGGTAACTGGGAAAGGCACACTGAGCCAATGCTCATTTCCAGGCATGACCCAGGGTGAGGGGGATAGGGAAATAGTGCAATAAAGTACAATAAAACAGTACATACCATACAAACTAAGATGCAAACAAATATAGAGCAAAGTGGCAAAAGTGTGGCGTGCAAAAGCAGGTGACAGACATAAAATATGCTCACCAGCCTGCGGTACAATCAAACATAAAGTTAACATACCAGAGCAAAGTTAGTAAGAGGAGCAAAATCAACCCCTGAGAGAGGGAATGGGCTGGGGCACAGAAAGGGACATAGGGCAGGTCACGTAGGGTGCAGACAGGTGCGGGAGGGAAGGGGGAGGAAAGAGTTTAAAATGATCATTAAGGGAACCTGAGGAGCCTGAGAGATGTATGGAAGATGGAATAAGGTTCCAGAGGGAGAGGAGATGGTAGGAGAAGGTAGACTGCCCTACAGAGAGCAGTGAGGGTGGGGGGTGGAGAAGGTAGACTGCCCCTACAGTGAGCAGTGAATGCAGGATGGAGAAGGCAGACTGTTCTACAGAGAGTAGTGAGGGTGGGGGATGGAGAAGGAGTGATTATCCTTGGAGCAAAGGGAATAGGAGGCAGATGGCAAGGGAGAAATCAGAATGGATAGGAATGAGTTCAGTGTCTCAAACTAGTATTTGGAGATGACAGATACACAGTGGTGCATGTGATGGGAGAGAAGACGGAGGATGGAAAAGGAGGAGTAGAGTGTGCAATGATGGGTGGGGGTTGGGGGAATTAGTAACAAAACAACAGAAGGCATTACAGAGGGTGTCCAGCCTGGTGAGGGAAAAGGAAGGAGCAGAACCATAAACCATGTCTGCATAATCAAAAACTGGAAGCACTATTTTGGCAACTAACCCCCTGCAGAAAGGCAGGGACAGGCAATCTTCATAATGGTACTTTGACCCATGACATAGAAAAATAGAAACAGAATTTGACAGCAGATAAGGACTGCTTGAGTCACCCAGTCTGTCCATTTTTCTCTTCCTCCAGTGTTGCCGCATACCCTACTTGATCTGTCTCTTCCCTCCCTACTTTCTGCTAAGATTCCCTTATTTATTCATGTATGTTTTTGGATTACACCTTTGAGCCAATATGGCTCTTTTACAAAGGTTCCACGTCATGGACAACTGGACAAATTATGACAAAAACAGGTAACATTAATGGCAGGTAGAACATTACATTATTTCAGGATAAAACATTGAGATTAAGTAGCAGGTAGGTTTTACAGAGGCAGTAGCAATACATAAGCAGCCAAAGGCTTTGTCTAGAAACAATGAGAGATCAATAAAGGAAGTGACTGAGCATCACATAATGTAAACAAATAGTTTGGAGAGGTTTGCAAGGAAAATAAGTGCTATGATGGGTGAGAAGAGGAACAGAGGAAGTTTAGGGTGAGGACACTGTAGGGGAGAAACTGGTATAGTTCAGGTGACAAGGAGAAGGGAGTGGGGGTATGTGAAAGGGGATTGGATATGGAGAGATGTAGTGCAAGGTGTTGGAGGCAGGAGACAGAGAAAGGAGAGAGGGAGGGACAGAGAGAGAGAGAGAGTGTGTGAGTAAGTGGGAGAGAGGTGGAGAGGGTGCTTAAGAGGGGGAGAGAGAGAGAGAGAGAGAGAGAGTGGGGGAGAAAGGAGGGAAACTTGAAGGGGAAGTAATGTTTAGGCCGTGAGGAGGTTCGGGGAGGCTAAGAGAGGGAAGGAGGAATGGGGAAAGAAAAGAGAAAAAATCAGAGTGTGAGAGGGTAGAGAGATGTATGCCAGAGGACAGGGGAGGCAGTGGAGCGTGCTCAAAGTAATTTGTTAGAAACAATCACAGCTGGCACTGGCCACCAAATGTTGTTAGAGTTTGCGCTTAAAGGGGGTAAGGTTCAAGATGTTGGTGATTATCCATGGGAAGTAAATTGAACCAGTTTGGGGCCCTAACTTTGAAGGGTCGCTGTCCTTGTGAGGTCTGGCAGTGAGGAACAGAGAAGGCTTGGTTTACAGAACTCCTGGTGGGGCGAGTGGTGCAGTGAGGGGACAGTATAGACTGTACCCCCAGGAGCCCCATCGAGTCCTTCTTTGCAAGAAGGCAGGTCTGATACTTTATTCTGCCAGATAGCTGTAGCCAGTTTGCCTGTTCGTATAAGTCACATGTATCTGTGAGTCGTACGTCTGAGGTGAGGAGCCGACAGATCTTGTTTAGGGCTAGGGCTATATGCCGGAGGACAGTATCGGTAGCAGATCCATAGACTACCAGGCCATAGTCAAGTTAGCGAGGTGATTGAGCTGTGTATGGCAAGCTTCAGTGCCTCGGTTGTCAAGCAGTGCCTGTGTCTGTATAGCAGTCCTATGTGGTTATTAGCAGTTTTGGCAGTGTTGTGAATATGCATGGCATACGACAGTGTGCTGTCTAGGGTCACACCAAGGTATTTGAAATGTTCAACCTGTTCCAGTGTAGAGCTACCATTATTTTTGATTTGCAGTTGCTGGAGTTTGTGCTTGCTATGGGTGCCATGAGACAGCATGGCTTTAGTTTTTGTGTAATTAAGGATGAGCTTGTGCGACCTGAACCAGGATTCAACCTCTGTAAAACTTTGCTGAAGCTTCTGTTGGAGGAGGTAGGGGTCAGAGTGACTTGAGAAAATGACTGCATCATCAGCATAAAGGAGAATTCTGTCTTGGCAGGTGGTAGGAAGTTCATTCACAAAGATGGTAAATAACAATGGCTCAAGGATAGATCCTTGGGAAACACCTGACCAGACTAGGCAGGAGGATGAGATGGTTTCCCCTATTTTAACCTGCTGGGAGCAGTCACTAAGGTAGCTTTGGAACCAGCTGGTGGCATCTGGTGAAAGTCCTAGGGATGATAGTTGTCTAGTCATTTGGGAGTGGTTGACTGTACCAAACGCCTTTGTTAGGTCAACAAAGGTGGCGCCAACCAGGTGGTTTTGGTCTAGTGCTTGGTGGATGTGGGAGGTGAGGTCTAGGAGCACAGTGGAGGTGCTGTGCCCCTTTTGAAAACTGTGCTGCTGTGGACACAAGAGGTCATATTTTTCCAGATATTCAATGAGTTGGTCCTCAACTATCTTTTCCAGAGCCTTGGAGAGTGGGGGTAGGATGGAGATAGGTCTGTAGTTGCTTGTGAGGGTCACGTCACCACTTTTATGGATAGGGGTCACCATATCGGCCTTCCATTTACCTGGGAATTGCAAGAGCATCAGAGATTGGTTTAGGATTTTTGTTAGAGGTGGCAGGACCTCATCAATGGTGAGGGCCATGAGCTTTAAATCTAGGGAGTCTCCACTGTGCCTAGCTTTCCCAAATACTTTGAGTAGGTGTCTTTTGGCTAGCCCTTCTGAGACTGTCTTGAAATAAAAAGGGGATTGCTGCTGAGTTCCATGGGGGCTAACAGGATGGGTAACAGCTTGTGTTGGATCGAAAAATTTAGGTGGGAGCACATGACTTAGGTTCGAGAAAGTGGGTGTTAAAGGCATTTGCTATTGTTTCTTTATCCAAGGTGATTGCACCGTTAATGTTAAGCATTGTTGGTGCGAGTTTGGGGCTTTTTCCTGTGATCTCCGCTAAGTTGTTCCAGAACTTCCTTCCATCATTCCAAGTGCTAGCAAGAGCATTTCTATAGTAATTGGCTTTTGCCTGATGAATGGCTCTAGTGTAGGCATTCCATGCAGCTTTATAGGCCTGGGTGTCCGCTAGTGTGTTGGTAGCCTTTGCGCGGTACCAGAGTTGATCTCGAGCTTTCATCTTATTAATTAGGTTGACACCCACGGGTTAATCGTTCTCCTGATCTTACGCTTTTTGAACGGTGCATGAGTATCACATGCTGAGTTAAAAGCTACTATAAAGTAATCAAGTGCTGAGTCCACATCCTGTTCCGTGTCTATTAGAGTCCAGTTGAGTGTTTGGAGGTGTTTTTTAAAGGGGCCTAGGTTACTTGGTAGGAGGACTCTGTTTACTGTGATTTTTTTTTTTTGGGGGGGGGGTTGTGGAATTTGTTCGTCCAGAGGGATAGGACAGGAAAATGATCACTAATGGTATCTGGGAGTACTGTCGTTTTTGTGATGTGTTCCAGCCAATTTGTAAGAACCCAGTCCAGGAGGGTGGAGGTTCCTGTCCTGTAGTTTATCCTGGTGGGGGATTGTACCATTTGTACGAGGTTGGCAGTTGCCATGGCATCTTTATAGCAGTTTGCACTGGGTGGCCAACCAGTTGACATTAAAATCACCCAGCTTATGCATGTCCCATGCCTTCTTGAACCCACTGCTTTTTTTGACCCCACCACTTTCTCTGGAAAGATGCTTCAGGCTCCCACCACAGTCTGTGAAGATGTACTTCCTAACATCGATCCAGAATTTACCCCTGCCGGCTATATTGCATGTCCCCTTGTACTTGAGCATCTTTTTTTCTGAAATATACTTCCCTCCTGTACTTTATTTACCCCATGAGGTATTTAAAGGTCCCTGTCATATCCCCAGCCTCCGTCATCTCTTCCAGTGTGTACATATTGAGGTCCTTTAGTCTTCTTCATAGGACTTTTGATGCAGACCCTGCACCATTTTAGTTATCCTTCTCTAAACAGCCTCCATTCTGTCTATATTCTTCCAGAATTGTGGCCTCCAAAACTGGATACAGTACCAAAGGTGAATTCTCACCAGTGACCCATATAGAGGCTACACCACTTCCTTCCTTCTACTGGTGATTCCCCTCCCTGTGCACTCCAACATTCCACTAGCCCTTCCTACTGCCTTGTTGCATTGCCTGGCCACCTTTAGGTCATCAGGTATTATTAGCCCAAGTTCTCTTTCCTGTTTGGCTGTTATCACTACCTCTTCTCCCATGTTCTACTTTGCCTCAGGGATTCTGTGCACTAAGTGCATGATTTTGCACTTTTTTGCATTGAAGCACAGCTGCCATAGGATTGGTCACTCCTTCAGTTTTCTCAGATCATTGTGTATCCACCCCCTCCCCCCGAGTATCCACCCTATTACAGATTTTGGTGTCATCTGCAAAGAGGCAGATCTTCCCTTTCAGCTCATCTGCAATGTCACTTATAAAGACATGAAAGAGAATCTGTTCCAGTACTGAGCCCTGAGGCACCCCACTGGTCACCCTCCCTTCTCTGGCGTGAACTCCATTTACTGTCACCCTCTGTTGTCTATCCATTAACCAATATCTTACACGGTTTACCACCTTTGGACCCACCCCTATGCTGCCCAGCTTCCTTACAAGTCTCCTATGTGGAATGGTGTCGAAAGCCTTACTGAAATCTAGGTAGGCTACATGCACCACTCCACACTGAACTATTTTCCCCCGGTCACCCAGTCAAAGAAATCTATCAGGTTTGTGTGACATGACCTCTCCTCCCATGAATTCAGGCTGCCTCAGATCTTGTAATCTATTGGATTTAGGATACTACACATTTCTTTCCTTCAGCAGTGTTTCCATTAACTTTCCCACCACCGATGTCAGGTTGACTGGCCTACAGTTGCCAGCCTCCTCCCTGCTACCACGTTTGGGAAGTGGGACTGCATCTGCTCTCCTTCAGTTCTCTGGAACACCTCCTGTTTCCAGTGAGCTGTTAAATTAAACTGTCTGAGGTTCAGCTAGATTCTTCCTGAGCTCCCACAATATCCTTGGATGCACCCCATCTAGTCCCATTGCTTTGTCTACTCTCAGATTCATGAGTACCTTCAGGACTCTCTCCTCAGAAAAAGGACTAGTGTGTATCTACCTCCCGTCCATCATCCAGTTACTTTTGTGCGGCCCCTTCCCTTTTCCTTTATCTGTAAACACTGAACAAAGGTATTTGTTTAGGATATCTGACTTTGCCTGGTCCTCCTCTGCACAGCACCCCCTTCCCTTCTAAACCTTACAATCCCTCTCCTGACCTGGTCTTCCTCTTTTCACTTACAGACTTAAAAAATGTCTAGCCCCCTTTCATTATCCCCTGGGCTTTTCTCTCCTCTGCACCTTTGTGCTCATTACTGCTTTCACATCCTTCCTCTGTTTTTCCTGCTATAACTCTCTTTCCTCCTCTCTCAGTGTCTCCTTATACCTTCTGAATGCTACCCTTTTAGCCTTTACTTTTTTGGTCACTTCTTTTGAGAACCATAGCAGTCTGTTTTTCCTCTTGCTTTTGCTCACTTGCTTTGGCAGATGTTTGTTGTCTTCACTATGCCATTTTTAGCTTCACCCACTGTTCCTCCACACCACCCAGGTTATCCCCCCTTTCTAGGCCATCCCTGAGGTATTCACTTGCCTTTTTAAAATAAGTGCAAATCAGTGGAAAAGATTGGTTGATTTGGAGAAGATAGAAAAGTCACACACTTACTGTAACTGGACTCTTTCCTGAATATCTGCCCCACTGATTACCACTTTTGTCCAGCATCCCCCTCTCTCTCACAGAGCCAGGGCCTCTGGGCACCTTACCCCATAGTGTGCACTACTGGCGATGCTTTTTTGTAAATACCTCTCCCCAGTTGTTTCCCTTCCTGTGAGTTCTATGACAAAAAGAATACACTAGGCTGGGACCCACAACCATGATTCCCAGTCCAACCAAAAAACTTGCATGAAGACCCTCTACCAGGAGCCCCTAGACCAACCCCCCAAATTCCCCTTTCTCTAACTTCTTTTTCCTGCCTGGGGTATATCCCCAATATCCAGGTATATCACTTTTAGTTGCTAAATGCAGCCTGTACCCACTAGGTACCATCCAATTCAAAGTCCACCTGACAGTAGCCCTGTCTGCAGATGGGTGCTCTGCACTAAATTGGATCAACCTGAGCTAATCTTGGTGCAGGTACATTGCTGTTGCTTGCAGGAGGAGGCAGGGTAACCCTTTACTTAGTTTTCTCTTGACTATGCCAGACAATCCTTTTACTTCCTGGTTGGCATGGATTTCTCTGAAGATGTATTCTGGCTGTCATATTCAGCAGACTTGGGGATAACTGTAGAGATACATAGCCTTGTATCTTTTTGGACAGAACAGCCCTGCAATGCCACGTGCACCAGTTACTTGTTTGCCTCATCCTCTCTTCGGGGAAGGGGGGACACTCTGACTGGTGACATGCTGACTCCTTCCTAGGAGTCTCTACAGCAGATCCAGGTAGCACCCTTGTGTGATTTCTGTTGCAAACGAGTCCCATTTTTGAATACCCCATCTTTTTGCGTCAGCCGGAGCCTACATGTATACAGGGCATTGCCTTATTCCCACTACCATTTCCAGTCTTCTCTTGCTGCCTGGCAGGTGCTGATTTGAGGCTCTGGTTTCATAACTCACAGTACCTACCTCTGCTGCCATAGTGTTGCCCTGTTTTTCTATCTAGACGTTGGTAGTTGGGTTATTTTCTGGTTTTTTTGTTTGTTTTTTTTCCCCTATATTCTTTCCATATTCATTTGGGCTAGTGAGTTTTCTCAGCCCTCCCTTATTCTTTCCCCACTTTGTTTCTTACCTGGCAAACAGAACTGAGGTTGGTGAGGGAGTCAACAATGGTAATCAGCTAGTGAATGGTACCACTTGGGGGTGCAAAGGTGCCTTCCCAGAAGCCATTGCTGGCCCCCTGGGCAATGATTTGCTGTCATAGGGTCGTGGTGTCTTCAGCCCAGACCTATAAGTGGTAACCTATGGAGAAGATACTCAGGAAGACCTTCAATGTTGGTAAGTGCATAACTTCTTTTTTAGATTAGAATAAAATTTGGTTATTGAGTCCACTGGTATAATGTACTCGGGTAAGGAGTTACATAATATACAGTAGCTACCCTGTCACTAAAGGAATGACCTCCTGCTGTCTTCATTCTAACTTCGGACACCGAGAAAAGTTAGATTTCTGGAATGAATGCCATGATTTAAAAGATAGACATAAAGCAAATCAGGGGACATTTTGGAGTTGGTTGAGTGAGCTTTTGCTCCCCCTCTCCCCATAGAAAGCACCTGAAGCTCAGTTTTAGCAGAAGGATTTGTTGTAGCTTGGAAGAGCAGTGAGTTATACCTACCAGCAGCACTGTTTGTTTCTGACTACGGAATGAATCAGGAGACATTTTGGAGTTGGCTGACGAAGTTTTTGCTCCCCCCGAAACAGTTTAGGGAGGGATTTCTTGTAGCCTGGAAGAGCAGTGAGTTTTAACTACCAGCAGCACTATTTGTGTCTAACTACAGAGCAAATTAGGGGTCATTTTGAAGATGGGGGAACAAACGTTTGTGCCCTCTCCTAAACAGTTAACACCTGAAGCTCAGCTTTAGGGGAGGGATTTGTTGTAACTGGGAAGATCAGTGAGTTTCAGCTACCAACAGCACTGTTTGTATCTGACTGCAGATCTTCAACGTTTAGTGAATAGATTAGTGCATGTGTATACTCCCACCCTTGGTAGGTAAGTCGGGTAGCATGTATGGAATAAAAGGCCCAGCACCGAGGGTGAGCAGAGTGCCAAAGAAGGAGGGGGGGTTGGTGTTTCAAAACACACTAAGCGAGAGCTGCTGGGAAAGGCTGTCTTTTATTTGGAATGTGCGAGGAGCTATTTCCCCACATTGAACCTCAGGCCTCAACTCTCCAAGTTCATTGTTTGGTGAACAGAGTAGTGCTTGTGTATACAGTAAAACTCTGGTCTTTCTCTAGTCCCAGCATTGGTTGATAAGCCAGGTAGTGTGTAGGGAATAGAAGCCTCCCCCAAATTACCTTCTCCAACTCACGTGGAGTGTGACCAGTAGCACTCAGGTCAGGAAAAAACCCTGTAGAGGAAACCGCTGAGGACCCATGACTACTGACCTGCCTGTCCTATGAGCACACTATGAGGAGATGATCCTGAATGCTTGTATGGATTTTGGGTTCTGGTTTAGGATGTAGATTTGAAGTCAGATGAAGTCGATATTCTGAGTCTCTTGATGTGTGCAGGAATGTTATTTCTTGAGGATGAAGAAGCTGCTTCAATCCAGATGAATGTCCTGATAATAAATATGGATTAAGTCTAAGCCATTGAAGAAAAGTTTGAATATAATCCCCAGGAACCATTTGTGGTGATAGATAATAGTTTATTGGAGGTAAACAGAGGACATGCTGATTTGAGCATGAGGAAGAGCATGAGTTTGTATAGGTGAGCTACCAGACTCCAGTAATTACAGGATGGATACTAGATTCTGAACTCCTTTATGTAATCTGTAAATTGGTGATTCTAAGGAAGTATCCAGAGAAGGATGATGAGATAGTGAATTCTTCAGGATGCAGGAATCCAAAGAAGGCTAGACAAAATAGTGGAAGAAACCATGATGTTCTGGATAGAATCAACTGGCTCTGAGTTTAGTAAATCCTCTTATGTTTTTTATTATAAGGCCATCTATAGGGCGACAATGAGGAGTTTAAGCAAATGAGCCCTCTTGATGCCCAGTAGTAGCAGTGTAACTGAAAGATTGAAAAAACAGTGAATGCGAGGATGGAGTAGGCTGTGAGGAAAACAACTGGATACCTGATAGATATAGTTTCATTGTTCTATATGATAGCTTCCAGGTTTGATAGCAAAGTTAGAAATGCCAGTACATGTTGTATGTGAGCAGAAAAATTCAGGGAGGACTGCAATGCACAGAATGAGGAACACTCTTTACGCTGTAGTATAAGTAGCTCAGGTGGCGGGAGCCAGCGTGGCCCGATGAGGCATTGACTTGCTGGTGATTAAAGAATGAGGAATACTCTTTACACTGTAGTATAAGTAGCTCAGGTGGCAGGAACCAGAGTGGCCCGATGAGGCATTGACTTGCTGTCAATTAAATTCTAACACATTATACTAATATTCATACAAAGATTTGATAGGAGCTAGAGAGCCATGAGGCCCATGGATGGTCCTAGATACTAATAATAATGAAGAGAAGTTCCAGAAAGAAGAAATTTGTCCAACCAAGATTTAAATATAGACCTGGAATTACTAATAATCACCTCCACAGGTAGCATGTTCCAGGGCTTAATAACACGTAATGTATAGAAACATTTGCGAGGCATAAGATTGAAACACCTATGTTGTAATTGTAGCAGATGACCTCTAAAATTTTAGGTGTCCTCCTTATATCTAAGCCCTAGGCTAGTAAATAAGTAGGTATCATTGATGACATCATACATTAATAAAAGATCCCCTCTTAATCTTAATCTAGCATAAAGGGACGTCAAATTTAGAGAACCGAGTCTGATTTCATATGGAACATTTCTCCTGTATCTCACTATTTTGGTGAACCTTCTCTGTACCGATTCTAATTTCAAAATATCCTGTTTCTTAAAGGGACACCACAATTGTGACGAAAAATCCAAGTGAGGGCGAACATAAGCTCTATAAAGAGGCATTAATACTCCACAATCCCTTGATTTAATGTTCCTTTTAATAGACCAGATAATCCGATAACCTCATTAATTTGAGAGATGGGGAGAAAATCATCGGATACCAGGACCCCCAGATCCCTCTCTGTATCTGTGCTGATTAGCACTCTACTGTTTAAAATATAAACATGATAGGGATTGTTTGGTCCAAAGTGCATAATCTTGCACTTAGAATAATTCAACTTCATACCCCAGGTAGTAATCCATTTGGAAATTTTATCCAGATCATCCTGAATAGATGTTATTTGTTCCAAATTAGCACATAGTCCACCGATTTTAATATCATCAGCATATTTGATAGTGTTGGAATGACATTTGTTTGTTATGTCAGCTATAAAAAGCTGAAAGAGACAGGGGCCCAATACAGACCCCTGGGGGACCTCCCTTGTAACACACCCTATGTCAGAGAGCTGTCCATTAATCAGAACCTGCTGCGTACGTTCACTTAACCAATCTGTAATCCACTCAACAAGAATGGGGTTAATATTGAAGGAATAAAGTTTATGAATCAAGGCACAATGTGGGAGGAGATCAAAGGCCTTGCTTAAGTCGATGTAAATCACATCGTAGGGAAGTCTGTTATCCAGTTGTAAGCTGATATCTTCATAAAAACATAATAAATTTGTCAGACAACTTCTGCCCTTAATAAAACCATGTTGCTCACTGTCAGTTTTGGTTAAAGTGGAGGTAATCAAATCCTTAATTAGACTTTCCAAGATTTTACACATGGGGAAGTTAGGCTAATTGGTCTATAATTCTCCAAATTATTCCTTGAACCTTTTTTGTGTATCAGGATTACATATGCAGTTTTCAAAAGTTTGGGGACATAATTATAGTTTATGCAATATTCATATAGTGGTTTAAGGGGTAATGTTAGACTGTTAGCCAGTAAATACAGAAGGTGACCTGGCACATCATCAGGAGATGCACAAATTTTTCCTTTTAGCTCAACCAATTTTGCATGGACATCTGATTCAGAAATAGTAATGTAACTGCCCATGGAATCTCTAATTTCATTGGCTCTCTGGTTGTTTTGAAATATATTACAGAAATTTGTGTTGAATAAATTTGCCATGTCAAGAGGGCTATACATTAGGGTATAATTTACCTGAATTGGGCCCACCTTACATGAAGATTTCTTGAGTGAATTAATATAGGCAAAAAAATGATTTGCTATTATCCTTACAGGTATTTGAGGCTAACCTAAGCTCCCAATAGTTTTTTGCCTTTTTAATATTATTTTTACATTGTTTTTGAATATGTAAATATAAACACCATTTTGTGGGAGTTTTTGATTTTAAATAGGCTGAATAACACTTATTTTTCCTTTTAATAAGTTTGGTTATTGCCCTAGTCATCCATTTTGGTTTAGGCTGACTAGATGTAGTTTTTAGCCTAGTCGGTACATAACTGTTTTTGAGATCAGAAATTTTACGAAGTAATGTGCTGAAGTACTCCCCGGCACCTACAGTTGTAAAGGTTGATGACCAATTCACACTATCCAAACCACTTCTGATATTAGGAATGTCTGCTTTCTCATACATATAAACCTTAGAACTATTTGTTACCACAGAGGCCACAACTTCCATGGTAAAACTTATGGAGCACTGGTCACTATTTCCAATGGGTGATAATGAGGTCAATAAATGAAAAGGAGGAGTCATGACTGAGTCTGCTGAAGGTCCGAGGTGATGAAGGTCTGACACTGGAAATGCAATAGTGCAGCAGCTGTGTCAGTTGCATAGCTTGGAATAGAACCATTGCAGTGTGGAAGAGATAATCAAGTCCGTTTCCACATGAACGGAATGGTGGAATATGAGATAGACCTGTCTTGTTGATGATGTTTGCTGTGGGTTGATAATCTAGAAAATGAATATTGTCTGAAGGAATAAGTGATGACTGCAAGGAAGGTGACTGGCACAATTGGGTATATCTTAAAAAGGAGATGTAGATGAATTCATGAAGTATTGTGATGTCCAGTGGCCAGGGAGCAATGATCCAGAACTGCTCAAAGATAGCAGGATAGCCATGTGTTGGAGATGCTTTGGTGTATAGTCTTAGATGCAAGATGGAAGAAGGGTCTTTGAAGAAAATTCAGCAGCAATTACAGGAAGGTAGAAATGGGACCACATAGCTGGATCTGATTTGCAGGAGCCAATATTTTAAAAATGATGGTGCAATTCAGAAACCAAAATTGCCAGAGCCAAAAGGAAGGAATGAAGCACCAACTTTGAGGAATTATTGTCACCGTGAAGTTGAGATATCAAAGGAAGGAATTAAGTTGGCATTTCATGCATGAAGATTGGTTTGAAGAGAACTCCACTAAAGCGTGGTTCCTGTGGAGTTGATAGGGAGGTAATCAGCTTCCATATGATCTGAATCGAATAAGGTGCCAAGAAAATTTGAGGGATTTTGCTGGACCTTGGTTTCTTCAGACAGAGGAACTGATAGTTCTTGTAACAGCTGGAAAGGAACACTAACACCAGCCACAGGAGGAGAATTTGGCAGATCAGTCTGGAGAAAGTAATCGAACAGATGAATAACTTCTGGACAATGACAAGCCTAGGCAATGCCCCAAAAGCATGGCAGCGATCATGACGAAGCCCTGGGCTGCAGCAGGAGCTGAACGTAAGACGTACTGCAAAACAAGAACGGTCCTTCCAAGACAGTCCATAGAGATGCCAGAGAGACAGATGAATAGGGAACAGGAGAATTGCATCTGTGATAGTGGCAGTAGAGAGCCTGGAGCCAAACCAAAGCATCCAGCATCCCCATTGAAGATCTTTTCCAACAGCAGATGAACTACAGCAGGTTCTGGCACAGCAAACTGAAGTGCACAACAGTGGAAGGAAGATGGGGGGGTGGACATGCTGCAGGGGGCCCATGCAAAATCAAAAGGAAGATGCTGCATGGTAGAGAGGAGGCCCAAGCCTTGCAGCTTAAAGGAATGCACAATAGATCCTTGATGTGGTATCGGCTGAAAGCTAGGATGATGACTGACAGAACTGAAGTCTTCAGGAGTCCAGGAGCTACAGACAGCAATATCGCAGAAACAATGCCACAGGAGATTAATCTGCTCTCGGAGGCACTGAGTGGTGATTGCCCTGAGGCGGATAGCAGATGGACACTTGGACGAGTACCCAGAGGAGTAGGAATGTCCAGAGCACTGCTGATGGATGAGATAGGAGAAGGAGCTGATGTTATCAGAGGCTGGAGTAGGCTGTACTGGGAAATGAGCTACAATTATGGACATACAGGACAGCAGGATGGAAATTGAAGAGACAAGCAGAGCCATGAAGTCCCAAATTTCAGACCGTGGAGAAGAGTCCAGTTGAAGTACAGGCTGGCTGGGACTAGGATCACGAACAAGAGGAGGCTGAGAATCTTGGATAAAGCATGCAAGTCCTGGATACAGGCAAAACCCGAGTGCTAGCAACCCCAGGATGTGTAGTTCAGCCATGAGGCAGGGAACAGTCCAGTCTATAGTGGAGTACACCGCAAATATGTTAAATATTCACTGTATGTTAAAAATTAACTTTATATCTTCTTTGCAAATGTAATTGTATGTTAATTTTCCTAAGTTATGATAAATGTAAACTGTATGTTCAATCCAACCATCCAGTTGTACCCCCACTGCCAGGTCACACCGGGAGATGAGCAACTTGTTGTTCAGTGTGCCTTCCTGGTGAAACATTTCAAAAAATAAATAAATAAAATAAGATGTGGAAGCCCACCAATGGGTTTGGAAAGCAGAGGAAGAAATCTGAGGAGACCTTGCAATGCCTTCTTTGGGTGGTGGAGGCATGGAATCAGTAGATGTAGAAGATGTCTTGATGCCAATCCATGCTGCATAGTGGCTGAGGGCCCAGAGAGCAACCCCAAGCAGCAAGGTCCAGGAATGGAATGGAATGAAAGGCCCAGGTGTGGGAGAGGTGTCTGACTGGCTGGAAGGTTCCCACATCGGACTGGAGGTGGTAAATTCCGAATCTCATTCCATGGACCTATGGAACTGAGAATAAGGCAGGCGTGGAAGTGGAGGGTAACTGGATGAAACAGACTCCCATCCCCGGTAGACAGGACATGTCTGCTTTCACTCAATGCCTCATAATGCCGAGTTAGGGACAGAGACTGTCGGACTGATGGTAGCGAATGTAATTGGATGAAACAGACTCCCATCCCTGGCCCACCTTCACTCGATACCGCAGAAGGTAGAGTTAGGGACAGAGACTGTCTGAGTGCTGGTAAGACTGATTGATTGAAATGGACTCCTATCCCCTTCAGAAAGGGCAAGCCTACCTTCACTCAAATACCCCAGCATGTATGAATGAGAAACAGAGACTGTCAGACTGCTGGTATGGTTTGAGCAAGGAAAGGACAGCTGGCTGCTGCATAGCAAAAATAGGAGCAAAGCAGAAATAATGAGCAGGAGGAAGGGGAAAGTGGAAGGAAAGGAGGATTGGGAACAGCATGAGGAGGACAAAATGTATACTGTGGAACAAGAAGCAAAACAGGACAAACTAAAGGCAAACACCATAGAAGCACTAGGAGGACAAAGCATTTGGACCAACGTACTATTAAATCACATTAGAAAGTAGTACCAAATGAGGCAGGTCAATGTGAACCGTATGATATGAGAGATGCAACATGGAGAAAGCTAGGTAGTACAGGGTGAACAAGTTGCAACTGAGCAGCTACAGCATAGGATCAAAGGTACACTTGTAACAACTGCTTCTGTTTACAATGCAATGGGTACGAATGAGTAATATAAAAAACAACTTGTTCACTTGTGGACTCAGACAGGTGTAGAGCTCACCATGTAGCAGCATCTTGGAGTTACAAGAGGTTGTTGACACATGCATTTGCTGTGTGAGTTCAGTGGGTATAGCTGGAGAGCACTACAGGAGCGTAGACAACCCAAAATCGCTGGTGCAGAGAGAGTGTGGTGACTCCGGAAGGAGCGAGAAACTGAAAGCCCAAAAGAAAAACAGAAACAGACCGAGTTCGACAACAAGAAACAGCACAAAAATGAGATGAGGAAAAAGGGGGGGCATGGAACAAAAGGCAGGAGTGGGAAGGAAGGGAGGGCAAGAGCACAAAAACAACAAACCACAGAGTGCTTCCGTTTCAGAACACACTAAGTGAGAGCTGCTGGGTGAGGCTGTCTTTTATTTGGAATGTGGGAGGAGCTATTCCCCCACATTGAACCTCGGGCTTCAGCCCTCCCATACATCAAGGGACATTTCAGAGTTTTCATTCTGCCTGGCAGGCTATGTTTAATAGAAAGAGGATGGAGCACCTTTCTGGGGTGACCTCTGTGCCGGGACATCATGAGGCTGTAATCAGCCACTAAGGGGAAAGCAGGAAGCAGGAAGCAGGGACTCCTGCATAAACGACTTCCTCCCAGAGTGTCCCATCAGGTGAGTGTCACAGAACGGGAGTGGAGCGTCTGCCTTGAAGATGTCTATAGGGTGTCTGCAGATAGTTTACAGAACACTCTGTGGGGGGATATCAGAGCAAGGTGTTCCTTTCAATCATATATCCTATCTGGCAAGGCAAGGTCACTAAACATTCAGACTATGGAGCAGAGGCAGCATTTTTGATCATCGGGCTGCTTTTAATATGTTCCATTTCAGTCTATTACTGTTGCAGGGGCATTAGACATAGGGGTCAGCAGTAAGGCCTCTTGGTTTAGACTTTTGCTGTTACAGGGAGATCGCACCGAGGGACATAAGCACAGATACAGCTGATTGTTTTTATTTCTATAAAAGCCATACAGCAAACGCTTGTGTTTTACTAGTTCATGTCCTGGCAGTGTGACCAGCAAAGTAAACTGGTGTGTACTGATTGTTTTCCTCCACACAGCAGTGAGGGGATGGAGGCAAGAAAAACAAGCATTTGTCAATGCCGAATGTTTGCTTGCTGGCATTGGCATTGGTAGTGTAGGAGTTACAGAGCTGCATACTAGGAATGGCAGTGAAGTATTGAACTGAAGCCAAGCCCGTCACCACCCTGCAGATAGTGACAGGCATTGGGGTGTGCCTTTGGGTCGTCATGCATGATGGCTACGCCATTTCACCACACCCTACCCTGCAGACACCGACAAGTGTCACGGTGTGCCTTGGGGCCTTTGGCCCTTATGCACAACCCATTCCATCAGGAAATACGGTGAGATGGGTGTGGTATAGGAGAATGGGGTGAACATTGGGGCCGAAGAGTCCAAGGCACACCTCGATGCCTCTCACTGGCTGCAGGGTGTGGGTGGGGGTTGAATGGTATGAGCATTGCAGGCAACAATCCCAAGTCACAGCCCTGATGCCTGTCATTCTGTACAGGGTGGGGCGTTATGGTCAGAAACCCTAACACCTCAGGCATTCGTTGGTATTTTCACTCCAAATTTTCAACATGTTTTTTTTGTGACCTCCACCTCATGAACAGTGGCATATCAGTTTGTTAGCCGGAAGCTGCTTTTGCACAGCGACTACGGCATTTGGCACCACAGGTGCAAAAACACATTCCGATCAAGATGTGAAAAATGACAGCGGTACTGCTCATGGGGAGGTGTAAAAAATGGCAATGTTGAAAATCTACTGTGAAAATATTAAAAAAACTGGTGAAGTCACGAGCGTGCATAGAAACTGTGCAACGCACACCCATAACGTAACTAGTTTGGGGATTTTTTAAAGCAGATTGTTAACACAGGTATTTGGGACCTCCGATCATGCACAGTGTCAGTGTGATTTTCTTTATCTGTCCCGAACAATGATTTCCCACAGCAACCACGCATTTCTGCGCTAAAAGTGTGAAAACACATTTCGGCCATGTTGTGAAAAATGACAGCTGTACTGTTCATAAGGAGGTGTGAAAAAATGCCACTGGTGAAAATCTGGACTGAAAATATTACAAATTCATGAACTTATGAGGGTGTGTGGAAACTGCGCAATGCTCACTCGTAACAGTCAATTTATGGAGTTTTGACACCAAATTTTCAACATAGCCATTTTAAGACCTGTGCTCATGACCAGTGTCACTGTGATTTTCTTAACCTGTCCCAAACATTGTTTTCACACACCGACTGCATCATTGTGCACTACATGTGCGGAAACACATTTTGGGTGAGATGTGAAAAATGGCAGCTGTACTGCTCATAAGGAAGTGTGGTAAAATGGCAATGTTGAAAACCTGGCGTGCAAATATTACAGATTCGCAAACTTGCCAGCATGCATAGGAACTGCGCAACGTGCGCTCCTAAAACAGTCATTTTTGGAAATTTTTTCACCAGATTTTCAACATAGCCATTTTAACACCTCTGCTCATGACCTGTGTCACTGTGATTTTCTTAATCTGTCCCAAACATTGATTGCGCACACCGACTGCGCCATTGTGTGCTACATGCACAGAAACACATTTTGGGCGACGTGAAAATGACAGCTGTACTGCTCATACGGAGGTGTGGTAAAATGGCAATGTAGAAAATCTGGAGTGCAAATATTAAAAATTCGTGAACTTACAAACGTGTGTAGGAAGTGCACAATGCACGCTTGTAAAACAGTCATTTTTAGGAATTTTTTCACCAAATTTTCAACATAGCCATTTTAAGACCTCTGCTCATGAACACTGTCACTGTGATTTTCATAATGTGTCCCATTCATTGATTTCGCACACCGACTGCGCCATTGTGTGCTATATGCGCGGAAACACATTTTGGGCTTAAGACAAGTAGCACACACAGTATCCTTCTCAGAGGTGCTGCCTGTCAGTGGCATGGGTGAGGCGAGGGTACTTTGCACCATGCAGTTTAACGAATGGTTGAAAAAATGGTGTGGAGCACAGGGGTTTGGCTTCATTGGGGACTGGGGTTCCACCTGGAGGGACACCAGCCTATACTGGCAGGATGGTCTGCATCTGTCCAGGAAGGAACAAGTCTTTTGGGCAATCGGTTTAAATGCTTCATTGGTAAGCTTTTAAACTAGTCAAGGGAGGCACTGATAAGCAGCAGGAAAATCCAGCCTCCCCTACAAAACAGGGTACTAAATGAGAAAAGACCAAGGTAGAAAGGTCAGTGGGGATGCTGCTACAGAAGGTAAAGCCATCAAAAAATGGAGAGCAATGAGTACCAATGCCCGTAGTCTGGGTAACAAGCTTCCTGAATTAGTGGCCTTGATGGAGGAGGACCATCTGGATATCTTGGCAGTCACAGAAACATGGTACACACAGAACTATGACTGGGACATAAACATTCCAGGCTACACTATCTACAGGAGGGACAGGGAGGGTAAAAGAGGAGGAGGAGGAGTAGCTCTCTACATAAGAGAAGGAATCAAAGCAACAGAACAAAAGGGTAAACAGGGAGGAAAAGAAGCACTGTGGGTCAATTTGGAGTCAGGCAATGACACCACAATCCGCACAGGGGTTGTATATAGACCCCCCTCTCAGGGGGAAGAAATGGACAAGGAAATGATACAAAGTATACTTAGAATGTCAGATAAAGGGGAGATATTGCTGATGGGTGATCTGAATATGCCAGATGTTAACTGGAGTGCAGTTGCAGCAGACACTTCTAAGAGTGGGGTTATTCTAGATGCCCTACAGGGGGCATGCCTTAGACAACTAGTATTGGAACCCACTCGAGAGGGAGCAATCTTAGGCCTGGTCCTCTCAAATGGAGATGGAGAGAGGATCACAGATGTAGAAGTGGGTAGCCATCTGGGAACTAGCGACCATCGAACAGTATGGTTCACAATAAACACAGCAATAGAGTCAAGCCATGCAAAGGCAAAAGTACTGGACTTCAGGAGGGCTGACTTTGCCAAAATGGGTGAGCGCCTAAGGAATGCACTAGCAAATGAGCAGGAAGGAGGGGTGGAAGAACAATGGGGAATAATAAAAACTGCCATCACAGAGGTAACAAGCCTTTGTGTGAAGCAAATAAACAAAACAAAACGATGTAAGAAACCACTATGGTTCTCAAAGGAGGTGGCAGTGAAGGTTCAAGAGAAAAAGAAAGCATTCAGAAAGTACAAGCAATCACAGAAGGAGCAGGACAGAGAATTGTATCAGTTAAAGCAAAAGGAAGCTGGGAAGGCAGTCAGAACAGCAAAGGCCCGAACCGAGGAAAAGATAGCCAACTCAGTTAAGAAGGGGGATAAAACCTTTTTAGGTACATCAGGGAGCGAGCAAGACTAAGGGAGGGATAGTGAGGCTTAATAAAGGGAGGGGTGGGCAGAGGGTGACTGTGAAAAGGCAGAGATATTAAACAAATATTTTGCTCAGTATTTACAAATGAAGAGGGGAGGTACCTAAACAAACAATAGAAACACTCTGGATACAGAAGTTGATACCAGCCCATTTACAGAAGAAAGGGTTCTGAAAGAACTCTTAAAACTGAAGGTGGACAAAGCAATGGGCCTGATGGGATTCATCCCAGAATTCTAAAATAACTAAGGGTAGAACTAGTGACACCACTGACTACCTCTTTAACAAATCATGGGAGGATGGGGTGGTACCTGAGGACTGGAGGAGGGTAGATGTGATTCCCTTCACAAAAGTGGGAGCAGGGCAGAAGCAGGAAACTACAGACCTGTTGTTTAACCTCAGTGATAGGAAAATGATGGAATCACTTCTGAAGGAAAGAATTGTCGAGTACCTAGAGGCCAGAGGGCACAGGACCCAAGGCAGCATGGATTCACAGCAGGAAGGTCATGCCAGATGAATCTAATAGATTTCTTTGACTGGGTGACCAAAGTAGTAGATCAGGGAGGGCTGTGACATGGTCTACCTAGACTTAGCAAGGCATTTGACTCAGTCCCACACAAAGATTAATATACAAGTTAGCCAGCCTAGGAGTGGGTCCCAAGATGATAGCCTGGGTAAAGATTGGCTGGAGAATAGGACACAGAGAGTAATAGTAAATGGAGTCCACTCTGAAGAAAGGGGGTTACTAGTGGGGTGCCATAGGGTTGGTATTAGGACGGTCCTCTTCAATGTCTTTGTGTTACATTGCAGAGGGACTGGAAGGAAAAGTATGTCTCTCATGGATGACACAAAGATCTGCAACAGAGTTGATGCACAAGGTGGGGTGGAAAGGATGAGAAGGACTTGGCAAGGTTAGAGAATGGTCAAATGTATGGCATCTTAGATTTAATGCTAAGAAATACAAGGTAATGCACCTGGGAAACAAAACCCAGGGAAGAGTACACAGTGGGGGTGAGATACTAACAACAACAAAATGGAAAGGGACCTGGGGTAGTCATATCAGATGACTTAAAGGTGGCAAGCAATGTGAGAGGGCAGTAAGGAGGCTGGGGGATACTGGGATGCATAGGAGAGCCATCACCAGTAGAAAACAGGAAGTTGTTATCCCTCTGTACAGACAGCTGGTGAGACCCCATCTGAGTACTGTGTGCAGTTCTGGAGACCCATTCTCCACAAGGGCATAGACAAGATGGAAGCTGTCCAGAGGAGGGCAACTAAAATGGTGCAGGGTCTGCACCGGAAGACATAAAGAGAGACTAAAGGAGCTTAATATGTATAACCTTGAGGAAAGGAGGGAGAGGGGGGACATGATAGAAACTTTCAAGTACCTCAAGGGAATCAACAAAGTCCAAGAGGGTAGCATCTTTCAAAAAAGAGGTGTGCAAGAACAAGGGGGCACAATTTGAAGATGGGAGGGCAGCTCAGAGGTAATGTAAGGAAGTATTTTTTCACAGAGAGGGTTGTGGATGCATGGAACGGCCTTCCAGAGGAGGTTGTGGAGTCAAAAACAGTGGTTGAATTCAAGCATGCATGGGACAGCCATAAGGCAATTCTAGGGGGTTGGGGTAGAAAGAAGTAGGCTGCTGGTTAACTAGGATCTGCAGCTTATCCATTAGGTAGGGAAATGGGCAGACTGGGTGGGCCAAGCGGTCCTTATCTGCCGTCAAATTCTATGTTTCTATGTGAAAAATGACAGCTGTACTGCTCATAAGGAGATGTGTTAAAATGGAAATGTTGAAAATCCGGGAGTGCACATACTAAAATTTGCAAACTTATGCGTAGGAACTGCGCAATGCACACTCATAAAACAGTCATTTTTAGGAATTTTTTCACCAAAGTTTCAACATAGGCTTTTTAAGAGCCCACCTCATGAACACTGGCACTGTCGTTCCCTTAATCGGTCCCGAATGGAGATTCCGCGCAGTGACTGCAAAATCACCCTTTGGCCCTGATTAACGTCATGACAGTGACAGAATTCATGAGGAGGGGACCCAAAAATCCCATGTTGAAAATTTGGTGCAAAAATTCCAAAAAATGCCTGAGATATGCAGCAAAGTTGAAAAAACCCTATCTATTACATTATACAGCTTACTGGCATTTCCTCTTTTCGCGGTTGGCTTTGAAGAGTGCAGACGTGTTCCTGGCCCACCGAAGATCGTTGCGCCTGAGTCCGGAGGTAAGTATAGGCTGAGAGGGGGTGTGAGGAGGCAGGGTGCGCAGTGGGTGGATGCGGGTGGGTGAGGGCCAACGAGACGTGAGGGACCGTTTTTCTTTCAGGGACTTTTTTTTTTTAAAGGAGGGCGGTGGACTTTTTGCCACACTGGGGTGGGCTCAGCATGGCATCGGGAAGGGGCTGCTTGGGGGCTGAGCCATGGGGGGATTGGGCACTCCGTCGGCCAACAGTTTCTGCACGCTGGGTGGGCTCCCAGCATGACACTTGGAAACATTTTGGGGCCTGGGCGTGGAGCCTACGAGTTGCTCCACCGGCCATTACATTGTTGCAGCGCTGGGTGGGCTCCCAGCGTGGCACCAGAAACTCTGTTGTTTTGGGGGTCTGGAGCCAACGGGATTGGGCACCCGTCCGCCATACAGTGTGTGCATCGGGGCGCGCACGCAGCATGAGCACACAAAATGTAGTGCTTGCATGCCTGCGGCGTGGGGGAGAGCTCTGCTCACTGGAAGCGAGCTCTTCAACTGTATGCCATTGCATCCGTATCTCGATGATGGTATCATTTTATGTTTCTTGCACATACGTGCAAGCAAACATAAAAAGTCAGTTCTGTTCTTCCCACTACATCAACACTGAGACCACACTAACTATTTATTTTATTTTATTTTATTGAAATCTAGGATTACAAATACCTTTGAGCAGGAACTGCTCATTTACAAAGGTTCCACGTCGAAGGAATGGGGGTATACATACATACAAAGGTCAACATAATAATACATAGTTACACAATAAAAGAAGTAAGAGACTGAGGCTTAGGAAATTCCAGTAATTCAAAATGTGCCAAATGTTAGGTAGCATGATGTACCAGCCAAGGTCAATCTTAGAAATAAGTGCTGCAGGTGAGAAGGAGGGTATGCAGGCAGGAAAGCCATTGTCGGAGGGTAGAGGGTAAGAGCTCTAAGGGGAGGGAGGAGGGATAAAAGTCAGAAAATGCCGGGGAGGAAAGGGAGAGGGGCAAGGGGTAGGCAGGTAGAAGGGGGCAAGGTGGGGAGAAGTAGTTGTTAAGACTGAAGTGGAGGGCAGTGAGCAGTGGGCCCCTGATTAGGCGAGGCAGTCACAACGACTAGTTGAAATGAGATGAAGTCGTCACTAGTAACCAATGAGAAACATTTCTCACTGCCAGGTTTCATTTTCACATGAAGCAGCTGGGACTGGCTCCTCCCAGTTACTAGTGATGTCACAATTTCCTGCATTTTGATTGGTAGTTTGTGAAAGTCACTGCTCAGACTGCAAGGATTGTGCTGCCTCAAGGTGTTCGGTCACATATGAACATACGATAATGCCAACAGAAACAGGCCTCACGGTCTATTGAGTCTGCTCGATTGTGCAGCTAGCCCCTCAGCTTGCAGTTGCCCCACCTACTCCTCCCTTCCTCATAATTACTCCCCCACTCTGTCCCATCCCCCCTCTTAAATCTGTCTACCATACTACAGGCTACTGTCTCCTCCGGCAGAGTATTCCACTTATTCACCACCCTCTCAGTGAAATAATGCTTCCTGACCTCCCTCCTGAATCTTCCCCCCTCCAGTCTTATCTGGTGTCCCCTCATGACCCTCCCCCTTCTAATCTGGAAAATCCCCTCTGTACTAGTCTTGTTAATTCCCTTTAAGTATTTAAAGGTTTCAAGCATGTCCCCCCTATCTCTCCTGTTCTCCAGGGAATACATGTTCAGCTCGCCCAGACTCTCCTCATAGGAGTATTCCTCTAATCCCTGGATCATCTTTGTCGCCCTCCACTGTACACCCTCCAACAATCTGATGTCCTTCTTCAGGTAAGTGCACCAGTACTGCACTCAGTATTCCAGGTGCGGCCTGACCAGTGACCAGTTGTAGCGGAGCAGAATCACCTCCCTATTCCTGGAGGAGATTTCCCTCGCTATGCACCCCAGCATCCTATTGTCTTTTGCTGCCACCTTCCTGCACTGAGCCGAGTTGTTCATATTCCCTGTAAAAAGCACCCCTAGATCCTTTTCCTCTTCAGTGCATTTCATCTGTACTCCCCCCGGCTGATAGCTTCTCCCCTGGTTGTTAGCCCTGAAGTGCAAGACCATGCACTTTTTGGCATTAAACCCCAACTGCCATGCATCAGACCACTCTTGTAGTTTGGTTAGGTCCACCTGCAGTCCCCTCCACCTTTTGATGTCATCTACCATGACTCCCATCTTTGTGTCATCTGCGAAAAGACTGATCTTGCTTCGGACCCCGTGGGAGATATCAGCTATGAATATCCCAAACAACACTGCTCGCAATAGTGATCCTTGCGGCACTCAGCTCATCACACCCCTCAGAGATGAGAGTTCCCCACCCATCACTGGGTAACCAGAGTGGTGGACCTAGGGGGTGCAGTTGATGTCGCCTACCTTGACTTTAGCAAGGCTTTCGATACTGTTCCACATAGAAAATTTATTAAAAAGCTGGGTAGGCTCAGGTGGGTCAGAAGTTGGTCAACTGGGTGGCAAACTGGTTGGCGGACAGAAAACAGAGAGTGGTGGTAACGGTAAACAGTCAGAAGAGATGCAAGTCACAAGTGGGGTACCTCAGGGATCAGTCTTGGGGCCAGTCCTCTTCAATATCTTCATCAATGACATTTCAGATGGACTGGAGGGTAAGGTTTGTCTGTTTGCAGATGACACCAAGATCTGCAACAGAGTAGATGATCCAGATGGGGTGGGCAGAATGAGAAGAGATCTGGAAAAACTGGCAAAATGGTTTGAATAGTGGCAACTGGGGTTGAACGCAAAGAAGTGTAAGATCATGCACCTAGGGAACAGAAACCCTGACGCTACCTATAGGTTGGTGGGGAGTTGCTGGCAATCACAAGGGAAGAAAGAGACTTGGGCATCATCATCACAGATGACCTGAAATCATCCAAGCAGACCACTAAAGCAGTAGGTAAGGGTAGAGGGATGTTGGGGTGTATTAGTAGGGATATCACAAGTTGTAAGAGGGAGGTAATAATCCCTCTTACAAGACACTGGTTAGGCCCCATCTGGAGTACTGCATGCAGTACTGGAGGCCGCACCTGCATAAGGACATTAACAAAATGGAGGCAGTTCAGAGAAGGGCAACCAAAATGGTGCAGGGACTGCATCAGAAAACATATGAGGACAGGTTAACGGGGCTCAATATGTATACCCTAGAACAAAGGAGGGAGAGAGGCAATATGATCGAAACATTCAAACATCTTAAGGGCATTAACAAGGTGAAAGAGTCTAACATGCTTCAATATAATAAAAATAGCAAGACAAGAGGACACAGCATGAGATTAGAGGGAGGCCGATTAAGGGGTAATGTGAGGAAGTTCTTTTTCACAGAAAGGGTGGTGGATGCATGGAATGGCCTACCTCAGGAAGTGGTGGATATGAATACAGTGCAGGACTTCAAGCAGGCATTAGACAGGCATCAGGGAGCAATACAGATGAGTATGACTAGATAGGCCATTGACAGAGCAAAGGCCGATGGCACATTCACAAGGTAGAAAAAGTGGGCAGACCGGATGGGCCTTGCTGTCCTTATCTGCTGTCAACTTCTATGTTTCTATGTTTCAGTATTTCTACCAGCACCCTTTGTTGCCTTTCTTTCAGCCAGTTGGAGATCCAAGTTACCATCTTTGTTCCCACCCCATATATTCCAGCTCCCCCCCCCCAGTCTCCCATGTGGCACGGAATCAAGGGCCTTACTGAAATCCAAATACAGGACATCCACCACATGGCCTTTGTCCAGTTTCTTATCCCCCACTTGTAATGCTCAATCAGGTTTGTCTGGCAGGCTCTTCCTGAGACAAACCTGTGCTGCTGCTGACCATCCTGGAGACCTCTGATCTCCAAAAAGGTCACCAGCCTCTCTTTTAGGATTGTCTCCATGAGTTTCCCCACAATTGATGTGAGCCTAACTGGTCTGTAGTTGCCTGGTTCATCCTTAGGTCCACTTTTGTGAATGGGCACCACATTGGCCATCCTCCAGTCCTGTGGTACGCATCCAGTGTCCAAGGAGGTGTTGAACAGGTCATCCAGTGGTCCTGCCAGGATCTCTGCTAGTTCCTTAAGTGCCCTAGGGTGAATGCCATCTGGATCCGGTGCCTTATCCCCCCCCAAGAGCCCTTAATCCTTTCAGCACCCTATCCTGTGTAATCCCTATATCAGTCACCTCCCTCCCTGTCCACTCCTCCTCCTCTCCCAGTTGGTGTCTGCCCCCAAGTCTCCTTCATAAACAGAAGAAATCATTCAGTACATCTGCCTGGTCCTCCCCCTTCTCCACCCAGCCCCGTCCTTCCTAATCCTCACAATCTGATCCTTGTTTTTACACCTTTCACTGATGTATCTGAAGAAGTCCTTTTCTCTGTTCTTAATGCTCTGCACCAGTCTCAGCTCCTTGGAAGCCTTGGTCACTCTGACCAGCCTAGTAACCTCCCTGGACTTCTTCATATACACCTTCCTGTTACCCCCTTCCATTTTCTTGAGTCTCCGAAATGCCTTTTTTTGGCCCTCACCTCCTCCATGACCTCCTGCATCTTCCAGCTGTTTTTCCTTGCCCTTCCCTTCTTACTCCTTGTTCTTGTACATGTCCCAGTAGCACCAGCCCTTTCTCAATAATATCCCATTTTTGACTAGCATCCATGCACGGTTGAATTTCCACCAGATGCCTTCCCCAAATTTCCCCCATCCTTTCAAAGTTCACCCCATTTGTGATGATGTAGTGGGAGGAACAGAACTGACTTTTGTTTAGCCTCCAAAAAGAGTGCTGCTCCACACATCAGCCCAGCATAGGCGTAGATTGTGGGGGGGCAAAGGGGCAAGCTGCCCCCCCTGAGAAATTAGACCAGGACTTTTTTAGGAGCCCAGCCACCGTTCTCCGGTTATCATTTTTTTTTTTTTTAATATTGAACGGGCTCAGGGCTATGCCCGGACTGCCTGCACCTTTCCGGGGGGGGGTGGTGGTGGCATGGCACCGTGTCTCTTAAACAAAAACTATCTCCTTTTCTGATTGGCTGCAAGCCTGCAACCATAGTAGCCTGCATGTTACAGCCAATCAGAGAGTGCTGCAAGCTGGCGCCATCACGTGAGCAGTACTCTGTTAGTGGCGCCATTTAGTTGTCTGTGTGCCTTCTATGAAGGAGCAGCAGCAGCATCCATATAGCGTAGGGCTGAGGAGAGATAGCTATTCGAGGATGTCGAGCAGCAGTTGTTGGTTGTCAGGTGTCACCAGTGTCTCAGTCAGTCTAGTGTTCGCACCTTCCTCCTGTCCTGAACAACCCAGTTTAAATATACCTCACCCGAGTCCTCTGACTACCTACTCTCTGTTTCTCAGTGCAGCCAGCTGTGCTCTGGGCTCTCCCGCTGCCACCTGAGCCTCCATCCCCAAGAGCCTGGGAGGCCCTGCGTCAAGGCCTCTACCACCCGGACAGACCAGGCGGAGGGGCGAGTAGTACAATTACAGTGAGTCTGAGGCACGGCCAGGCTTGCCTGCACACCCAGCTCCTGTGTCCAGCAGGCCAGAAAAGATTTACCGTGTTGTCGGCAGTCCCACACACGCCATTGCCCACCAGTTCCACAGTCCACTGAGAGGGATTATTCAGGTCAGTGAACAGCCAGGCCCAGAACAGTGAAGAAGCCGGCGGTCATGCAGGCTATAGCAGACCCATAATGCGACACGTTCATCTGGTGTCAGAAAAAATGAGTTACTGTCTCATCAGGGATTAATCGGAGAGGAACGGGACTGTTGGGAGAGACTCGGCTACCTGACCTGCCTTCTTAGCCTTGCTGTGCCCTGCTGCATGCTGCCCTGTCTGTGCCCTTACTGATTTAGTGAGTAACTGTGCTGCAAGCTGGTTGTTAGAAATTAATACCATTCACATCCCAGAAATGTGTCTTTGGGGTTGTCTTGGCTAGCATGTGTCTGGGGTGGGTGGAAGGTTTGCTGTCAGTTTTATGCTTTGGGTGGGAGGGGATTTGCTGGCTGTTGAGGTTGTCCATGTTGGTGGGGTGGGTGGGGGGCCTATTTGTTTGGTATGGTGTGGGCACTGGTCATGTGTTGGTGGGGTGGGGACACTCAGTTACTGTGCTACTGGTGTGGTGGGGTTTGTTGGGAAACTCACTGGACGATCTGTGTTTGGTGGGGCTGGGGGATGGTCTGTTTTGTGGGGTTGGGGTCGGGAGACAGTCTGTGTGTTTGGGGCTAACTCACTGAGAGGATGGTCAGTGTTTGGTGCTGGGGGAGGGCCTGCATTTGGTGGGGCTGGGGGGGACGATCAGTGTTTGGGGCTGGGGTGGTTAGTGTTTGGGACTGGGAGGGTGGTCAGTGTTTGGTGGGGCTGGGGGGACAGTCTGTTTTCTATTCTGGGGTGTGGTGGGGTGGAGACACAGGCCATGTGATGTGGGGACACTGGCTGTGATGGTGGGGTGGTGACACTAGCCATTGTTTGGTGGACTTGGCTGGCCATTTGTCTTGGGGGACTGTCCATGATGGTGGAAAAGGGACTGTCCATGTTTGCCTGCCGGGTGTCTTGTGGGGAGGGGGACTATTTGCTGGTGGTGTCTGGGGGATCGCCCATGTTGGCTTATGGGGTGAATGTCGGTGATTGCTGATCAGGTGTCTAGGGCAGACTATCAATGTTGTTGGGGAGGGGAACTCTCCGTGTTTGCTAGCCAGGTGTTTGGGGGATTGTTCATGTTGGTGGGGCGGGGAAATTCTCTTTGCTAGCTGTGTGTCGGGGTGGGGACTGTCCTTGGTGGGATATGGGGGTACCATCCATGTTTGCTGGCTGCCTGGGTGTCTGGTGGGACTGTCCTTGTCGGTTGGGAGGGGGCATTCTATGCTCTGGCCCGGTGCCTGGTGGGAGGGGGACTGTTGGTGTCTGGGGACTGTTCTTGTAGGTGGGGTAAAGGGGGGACTGTCCATGTTTACTGACTGGGTTTCTGGTGGACTGTCCGTGTTGTTTAGGAGGGGGGACATTCTGTGCTTGCTGACTGGGTTTTAGCATATAAACATAAGTAAATGTTAAAACGTAATTTCCACTTCATCCTTTACCTGTCGAGGGATGTATCTCACTGACCTGTGCCCACAGCTAGCATACGAACATTAGTAAATGTTGAAACATTATTTCCCCCTCATCCTTTACCTGGCTGTAAAAGTAATCTTTCACTATTTTTGATTTCTCTGATCGTCCACTGTGGAGGGGTAAAACAGACAGATTCCTTGGCCTTGCTGTCTCTGTCTTCATTGCCTGGCAAACACAACCAAAGGGGTAGCTTTTTGTGTTCTCCCCCGTACAGTGTTACAAGACTAGCAAAAAAATTCTTGCACTAAAACATGCACCCTAAAGAAATGATTGTACTACTACCTGGCTATCGTTATAGTGACTACTGACTGGCCATGATTTTTTTGGGGGGGTTGGAACACTGGTCGTGTGTGTGGGTGGGGTTGCGGACACTGCTGGTTGTGTGTGTGTGTGTGTGTGTGTGGTTGGGGACACTGCTGATCTTGTGTGCGTGGGGTTGGGGAGACTGCTGGTCGTGTGTGTGTTGGGGGTTGGGGACACTGCTGGTCATGTGTGTGTGTGTGTGTGTGTGTGTGTATGTGTGTGTGGTATTGAGGACACTGGTCATTTGTGTGGGTGGGGTTGGGGATACAGGCAGATAGTGGCCTTGCAGGCATTGTGTGGGTGTGGTGGGGGCACTGTTGTGTGGGTGGGTGGAGGCACTGGCATTGTGTCGGTGGGGCGGGGTTGTAATTGTATACCAGGCAAACTGTGCTGACCGGTAGCTCAACATCTCTCTTTCCAGACAAAGAAGGAAACATAAACAAAATGCAGTATAAAATGTGGTTTTATTTATTTTTGTGTGCCTGTGATGGGGAGGCACAGACCTGGATGCCTGGAGCGGATACCAGATAAATGGAGCTGGAAATGGTGTTGGTTGGGTGGGGTGCGGAGAGTAGCTGTGCTGGTGTGGTGGGGAGAGCGGCTGTGCTGGTGGGGTGGACACAGAGTGTGGAGAGTGGCTGTGCAAGTCCATCAGGGTGCAGAGAGTAGCTGAGCTGGCCAGTCTGGGTGGAGATAGTGGCCTTGCAGGTCTGGGGTGGGGAGAGTGGGCTGTAGCTTTTTGCATGGACATTTAATTCACTGTTGCTTGCTGTGCCTTCTGCTGCCCTGCTAGATTTGTGCTGCTGTGCTGACCAGGGCGGACTGGTACACATGCTGAAAAAAATGGTTCTGGCCACTGGTGATGTAGGAGGGAGGGGTGGATGGGCATACTGGCACAGAAATATTTTTTTCAACATGTATGCCAGTCTGCTGGGTCCATGCCATGCTTACCTCCCTCGTACAAGGGGCTTCTGACCACTAAAGTTAAGTTTCTGTGTCAAAATTAGGAACTGTTGGAAAGTATGAAATCCTACAGTATAAAAATTGTGCATGTTTATCTAGTTTCACCTTACTGTGTGGTTCGACAAGATGTTCTGTGGTCTCCTCCTCATTTAGCACCCTGACCTGTGACCTAGCCATTCCCCCCCACCAGGGCAGGGGGAAGGTCCGTTGTTTTGTGGTCTTTTGGTGGTTTGTTGGGCATTGTAAAATGCATTGTTTCATTTACTGTGTTGTACTGCCTGGACCTGCTTTACACTATCTCTATCCTGAATGTAAACATGGTATAAAAAGTTCATTTTTTGGTGGTGTGTGTGTCTGTCTGTGTCTGTGTGTAGAAGAATAGAGACACACGCTCGGACAAAAAAAAATGTATTAAACCACATCAAACTGAAGCAACCATGTTTCATTTGTGCCCTTCAAAACTGTCAGATGAGACGATTTTGAAGTAGTCTTTGGGGAAGCATCCACGGCAACCTGGGCTACCACAACCGCCCACCACACACTGTCATAGGTGATGCTAATAAAACCACCAACGGTACTTACCTTTCAGGGTGGGTCCTGCGGGCTGTGCACAGGTATCTGGAGTCGTTGTTCCAGCAAACTTCCTGTGGCATCTGTTCTCTTAGGTTATGTGATGCGACCACTTTTGTGCCAGGGCAGTCCATGTTTGCTTGGATGGGAGTTGTAACCCTGGGCATGGACAGAGATGCATATTCCTTAGAGCCCATGGAGAGAGAGGTGGGGGTTGGTGTGACCACACCATGCCCATGATCATCTTGAACAATTCGGGGATTTACATTGTTCAGTTGCACTGTCCCAGGTACATCAGCATGCTTGTTGAGAGCACCGTCTGAGGTGTATCAGCAAGTCCCATGCTTATGTATGCAATGCTTGCTTACTTAGGAGAACATTATCATCTTCGCTTACCTTACCTAACCAGATTCAGGCATGTGACATTGAATAATATGGGATGGGATGGGATGGGAGACTAATGAATTAACTTGGTTATAACAAAGAAAAGTGTTAACACTGGGTGCAAGTAAGCAATAATGCTTGACAGGGCGTGTGTCATGCTGGGATAACGTCATGCCTCAGGTGGTTGGGCACGAGTCCATCCAATACATAAGGCATGACGTTATCCTACTATCACACACACCCTGGAGGGCATTATTGCTATTATACAATGGCATGTTATACAGAATTAAAAAAAAATAATTTTAAAGATGTTTTATTTGGTGTGGAAAAATATTTTTAAGAGAAGATACAAAAAACCACACTAATGCTAACAATCATCAAGAGGTTCACGGAGAGGCTGAGACTAGACCTGTGATGAATCTGATGTACTGGGATAACAGCACGGGTCTAGCCCAAGACTGACCAATCAGAGGCCAGCATTCATTCTTGTCATTGTATAATCGCATTTTTTTATGTAATCTTTGTAAATAAGGGCTCATGCTGTGAGGTTGCACATGCTGGGATGTTTCCATACCATCCATGTTTATAGGTATACTGAGGTGGCACAGCCATTTGTTGCACTTCCTTGAAACATGCTTTTGCACTCCTCAAGGGTGGAGAGCTAGCAAGCAGACATTTCAAGAAGTTCAGGATCCACTATAAGGGCTGGACTTGGAAGGGTTATGTAAGCAGCAAAGGGGGTGAGAGACTAGTGAGCTATCCACCTGGAGGTTCAGGTGGGGGCAAATTAGGTCAAGACTGATTTGAATTGAAGCTGAGGGAGGTCCTGTCCTCTTGAGAAGGAAGTTAAGTTCCTTACATATTTTCAACTTTACAAGTAAGTCCTCACTCCCAAGGCAGAAGAACGAAGAACTGAATACAAAACAGATCTCGGTCAGTTTTTCGACTCTGGTCTCAGGAGGAGTTGGGCCGAGAGCAGGCTGCAGTAAAACTGGTGGGGTGGGGAAGTGCTCTGACTTGGCCTGGGCTGGTTCCTCCCAGGAGTTATTCAGCTGTAGTCTTAAATGTTTTTTGGGCATTATTTGATGCTGGTTGATTTGTTTGCATTACGCAAGCCACCCGCCCTCCTCACTGTCATGATACGTGAAAATCAGGACTTTTTTGTTACTTTGCCGCCCCCGTAAAAATAACAAACTACGCCCCTGCAGTCCAGTACTGCCAGTTAGAAAATCCTCTAATTAGCCAACAGAAAATAAAAAAATACTTCAGATACTGGAAGTGATAGCTGACTGCATCTGAAAATTACTATTTATTCCAAGCAGTACACTAGCTTTTTAATATGGCCAAGGAAGATGCAGGGAATGGTGCAGTATAGTTGGTGCGGGGCCGCAGTGTACAGGAAAACATTCTGGATCATGCGGTGCTGCCCCATATGCAGGCACCTCTATGGGTCGAGGGAGGAGGTTGCCTGTCTCTGAGCTGGGTTGGTCAGGATTCAGGAAACCTTCACCCCGCCCCCCCCAGAGGTCACCTGGTCCACAGCTAGAACTTCAAAGGATGCCCAGGAGAAGGAGTGGATGGACCACGGTGTGCTCAGGGAGAGTGTGGGAGGTGGGTCTGAAGCACATCCCCAACTGGTCCAGCTAAGAAACTCCTATGCTGTCTTGTAGGAGCGGGAAAGACCCACAAGGTCACAAGGTTGAGACCAGGCAGGAAGGGCAGGTTCTCCGAGATGGAGTCCCAGGGAAGGGGGGGTCTCAGAGGACCCCGGAGGAAGAGGAAGAGGAAGCTACTCCTGGTGGGGGACTCAATAGTCGGGGAATTCAGTTGGGCGCAGCTAGCAGGGGGGAGAGGATGGTCAAGTGCCTTCTAGGAGGCACAGCATGGAGGGGTGGGAGGCGGATCCACAGGATCACAAGGGCATTAGTAAGGAGGGAGGGAGGAACTGGCTGTCATTGTTCACCTGGGGTCAAATGACCTGGCAGGGGACAAGGTGGAGATAGCCAGAATTCAGGAGGTTTTCAGGAAGTTGGGGTGGGGCCTAAAGCAGATAGCATGTTCTGTCACCTTCTTAGAGGTACTACCTGTACACAGCAAGGGGGAAGCTAGGTCACTCCGCATCCAGAATTTCAACTCCTGATTGAAGGAGTGGTGTGGAAAGGAAGGATTCTTCATGGGAGACTGGGGCCTCACCTGGGGGATGTGAGCCTGTATAAAGAGGACGGCCTACTGTACATCCATCCAAGAAGGGGACCTTAGTCCTAAGTGAGAAGTTTGAATGCCTCAATGGTAAGCATTTGATCTGGACAAGGGGGAGGGTCCAGAAAGGTCAGGAGGCTTAGTATCCCCCTCCCCTATGAGCACAGGCTCTACATGGGTTCTCAAGGTGAAGATCGACTGGCAGAGAGCACTAGCAGCATAAGGGAGGGAGACAGGGAGGCCAGGTAAGGATGACTAGGAAAAGGGGAGGCACTTGTCAACAAAGCAGGGGAGGGTAGTCACATCCTGGAGAGTCATGTGTGCTAACACCCAGAGTCTGAGTAACAAGATGGAGGACCTTGAGGTGGCCATGGCAGATTTAGACCTGGACACTGTGGCCATCACAGAGACCTGGTACGATGAGAACCACGACTGGAAGATGGCCATACCAGGTTACAATCTATTCAGGAGGGACAGGGCAGGCAGGAAGGGGAGAGGAGTAGCACTTTATGTGAAAGATAATATAAAGGCCAAAGAGATTCAAGGGAAACAAGGAGGGGGTAGAGATACTGTGGGTTAAGCTAGAAAGAAAAACAGGGTCAGTCATCCACACATAAGTAATATACAGACCTCCAGCCCAGGGGGAGGAGATAGATAGGGAGGTGATGCTGGCTATCCAGAAGATGGCGCACAAGGGAGAGGTGGCACTGGTTGGTAACCTCAGTGTGCTAGATGTAGACTGGAGCCTCTCAGCAGCATCAACAACCAGGAGTAGGTTTGTCCTGGACTCATTACAGGGACCTTTTCTTAAGCAACTGGTCATAGGACCCACAGGGAGAAGACAATACTAGACCTGGTGCTTACAAACAGGGACAGTGTGACAGGAGTCACAGTTGGGAAGCACTTGGGAAACAGTGACCACTGATCAGTATGGTTTGAGATAACCGAAGGGGTGGAATCCAGCCATACACGAACAGGAATCTTTGACTTTAGGAGGGCAGATTTTGGAAAAATGGGGAAATGTTTGGAAGAGGCATTAGCTGGTATAGAGAGAAAAATGGAGGTGGAGGAGGAACAGTGGGCAGTGTTAAAATCCGGGATAACAAAGACAACACAATTATGTGCAAAACAGTTTAGCAAGGGGAGAAGGAAGAAGAGACCATTATGGTATTCCAAGGAGGTAGCGGAGAAAGCGAAAGCAAATAAAAATCACATTCAAACAGTACAAGAAGACACGGGAAGAGGGGACAGGGAGAGATACCAGGAGAAACAAAGGGAAGTAAGGAGGGCAGTAAGGAAAGTCAAAGCACAAACGAAGGAACGAATTGCGCAATCAGTGGTGAGGGGGGACAAAACCTTTTACAGGTGCATCAGGGAAAAAAGAATGGCAAAGGGAAGGATAGTGAGGCTGAAAGGGGAGGACTGGGGTAGAGTGTAGGATGATGACCAGAAAGCAAACGTACTTAACAGATACTTCTGCTCAGCCTTCACAGATGAGAGGACAGGAAATGGGCCAGAAAGGAGTAGAAAGGGTGGGAAGGGCATGGAAATGGATACAAATCATTTTCCAAGGGATAGGGTCCTAAGGAAACTGGAAGGAATAAGAGTCGATAAGGTTATTGGACCAGATGGGGTACACCCCAGGGTGCTGGGGGAGGTAAGAGAGGTGGTGGCAGAACCTCTGGCAACCCTGTTCAGCCGGTCACTGGAAACAGGGGAGGTACCCAAAGACTGGAGAACAGCTGATGTGGTCCCCCATACAAAAGCAGAAATGGACAGGAAGCAGGAAACTACAGACCAGTCAGTCTGACCTGAGTGGTGGGGAAGATCATGGAAACACTACTGAAGGAAAGAATAGTGGGACACCTGGTTGCCATCGGTCTATAGGAACCAAGGTAACATGGTTTTATTGGGGGGAGGTTGTGCCAGACCAGCCTCATTGAGTATTTCGACTGGGTGGCAAGGGAGGTGGTCAGGTGAGGGCAGTGGATGTGGCCTACCTGGACTTCAGCAAGGCTTTTTACACTGTACCGCACAGAAGGCTGTTAAATAAGCTGGGAAACATAGGAGTGGATAGGACAGTGGTAAGTGGGTGGAGAACTGACTGGATAGCAGGACACAGAGGGTGGTGGTAAATGGCTGTCACTCTGGGGGTTCCACAGGGATCAGTGATGGGCCCAGTCCTCTTCAATATCTTTATCAGTGACATTACAGAGGACCTAGAAGGGAGAATTTGCTTGTTCGCCGATGACACAAAGCTCTGCAACAGGGTGGACACGCTGGAGGGTGTGGATAGAATGAGGAGGGATCTGCAGAAGCTCGAGGACTGGTCAAGGGATTGGCAGTTGAGATTTAATGCAAACAAATGTAAGGTAATGCACATGGGACACAAAAACCCAGGAATACCATATCAGCTGGTGGGGGGATACAGAATGCTCCAAGCAGGAAAGGGACCTAGGAGTTATCATCTCTGATGACCGCAAGGTAGGGAGTAAGTGTGACAAGGTGGCAGGAAAAGCATACAGGATGCTGGGATGCGTAAGCAGGGGGTATCACCAACAGGAAAAGAGAGGTCATAATTCCACTATACAGGACGTTAGTGAGGCCACACCTTGAGTACAGTGTCCAGTTCTGGAGACCGTACCTACACAAAGACATAGACAGGGTGGAGACAGTTCAGAGGGGGGCAACCAAGATGGTGCAAGGATTACATCTCAAACCCTATGAGGACATGCTGAAAGACTTTAATATATACTCCCTGGAGGAGAGGAGGGAGGGGGGGATATGATTGAGACATATAAGTACCTCACAGGGAAGAACAGGCTGCAGGAAAACACACATTTTCAAAGACAAAGATGCTCCAGGACTAGGGGACATGGGATGAAGCTGGAAGGAGAGAGGTTCAGAGGGAACGTGAGGTAGTATTTCTTCATAGGGAGGGTGGTGGACACATGGAACAGCCTGCCTGAGAAGGTGGTGGTGGCAGAATCAATTACAGGCTTGAAGAATGCATGGGATAGGCATAAAGGGATCCTGGTAGTTGGGGGAAGGGGGTATCCTAGTTCTAGGGAAGTCTGAAGAAGCACAGTTATGTGCGTAAATGGGCAGACTAGATGGGCCGACGGCTCTTATCTGTCATCAGCATCTATGTATATATGTATTCATTTAGCCCAACTACTCTTCTAAGTCAAATGCATAGATAGCCTGTGTTGTGAAACGAGGGCAACACTAATTCATAGCTGGCCTGGATTGCTAACTTGGTGTAACTGTGTTGAATTTGCTTGTACTGTACCCAGCCTTTCTGGAACAGTACAGGCAGATCCATGCAGACAACCTCCTACACTGTCTGGGACTATGTCTGTAACATATGTGGGTGGTGTACAGTATGGCCCCACCCACCTGACATGTCACAATCAATGTTCCAACAAGACAGGGTACAATGGCAGGGATGGTGCACCCCACTCCATTATATGTGGTACCTCACTGGGATACTTTTGTCCTGCCCTTTCCCACACCCCTGTCTGGCAGCTCAAAGATTTTATCTGCTCCTTTCATAATCAGCAAGATGGAAGCTCTAATTAGGTTCAAAAGACAAGTGAAGTGTGAACAAACTGTTCAGAGCCATCTTTTAGGTCATGATCCCAGTCATGCAGCGTATCATGGGATCTGGCAATATAGAGTAGTAATGTGCTTTGTTTTCAGTTCAGCTGCTTTCAGATCTTCCTAAGTGTTCTTAGCTTGTACTTGAGTGCATGTGCTCTTCCTCCAGTGCTGGTGCAGCTTAAACTTAAAAGCTGTGTGCTTTCTTCTTTCATGGGTAGACTGTAAGACAAGTGCGATAAATGCTTTCAAAAGGTTTCGTTTTATTTGGATGGTTTGGATAGGCCACTGGTCTTTTTCTGCTGTCACACACACAGATACACAGAAATGTGACAGCAGAGAAGGGCCCCGCGGCTCATCAAGTCTGCCCAACACCCTACCTCCCCCCTTCTGTTATGCTTCCACCCTCTTTTCCCAACCCCTTAAATCTATCCCAAGCCCTCTTGAACCCCTTCACCATTTCAGCTGCCACCACCTCCTCCGGCAGCTTGTTCCAGGCCTCCACCACCCTCTCCATGAAAAATTGCCCCCAACTTTACCTCTGTATTGCCCACCTTCCAGTTTGAGGCTATGTCCCTCATGTTCGCTCCCTTCTTCAATTTGAACAAGCTGTCACCCTCCACCTTATTTATTCCCTTCAGATACTTAAAGGTCTCAATCATGTCCCCCCCCCCAGTCTCCAGAGGGTACAAATTCAGCCCTCTCAATCTTCTCTTATAGGGTACATCCTGCATCCCTCGTACCATTTTGGTTGCCTTTCTCTGTACCCTTTCCATCAACTCAACATCTCTTCATAGGTGAGGCCTCCAGAACTGCACCCCATACTCCAAATGTGGCCTGACCATGGTTCTGTATAACGGCATTAGCACCTCCCTCTTCCTGCTATTAAAACGCTTCGCAATGCAGGCCAACATTCCATTTGCCTTTCGCACTACCCTGCTACACTGGCTGCCCACCTTGAGGTCATGCGACATAATAATCCCCAGGTCCCTTTCCTTTCATTGTCTATGTTTCTATGTTTCAACTGATTTTGATCTGATTGCTGGGTTTACAATAGTATCAGGACCCCATTGCATTCACTCACATTGTTTAGAACTGTGTGCTTCTCAGTATTCTATGCAGCTAAGGTTAAAGAGCAGCTCTCTACTAGCCTCCCACTGACACATATAAGACAACTGACCTGGCCAGGAATAGTTTTCCATAAAAGTTTCCTTCATGGACTGCCATTTAAAAAAGTTATATCACTCATAAATTTATTCCCTGACCCGCTGGCTGAAAACAGAATCCTAGCATGGCATACACGACACATGCAGCCCTGTTTTTGTGATGTCACTAAACAAAGGCTGCTGATCAATAGCTATGACTTGAAATGGGGTGATTTTTCAAGGTTTATACATCTTTAATGTCAGGATTTTAAGAAATCAAGCCGACTGCTTGACAGGCAGGGTCCCTGTTAGTCGAGCGGTTGCTTTGATTTCTTAAAATCCTGACATAAAAGATGTATAAAACCTTTAGAAAAATCACTCCCATTCAAGTCAATGGGAACTGGCTCTGTTTTTTGCCGGTGGGTCAGGAAATAAATTTACGCGTGATCTAACTTTTTTAAATGGCAGTCCACAAAAGAAACATCTATGGAAAATGACTCCTGGCCAGGTCAGTTGTCTTATATGCATCGGGGGGGGGGACGCATAAACATAGGAGCTGCTCTTACAGTAAAACTGTTTAAAGAGCAGCTGACACCTTCAGGAAAACTTTGGAAAACATACTATTTGGACGAAATTCAGCTTATATTTTATATATCTTCTATCGAATTTTTCTCTGCATTATTTATTTCTGAAGAAATTTCCACAAAAACGAAGTCTTTATCCTTTAGTGTTCATCAGAAGAACACATTGCAAAATCAGTGGGTAGAGGGAACAAAACCTTTTACAGGTACATAAGTGAAAAAAGAAAGGCAAAGGGAGGGATAGTGAGACTGAAGGGGGAGGATGGGAGCCGCGTGGAGGATGACAACAGTAAAGCTGACATATTGAACAGGTATTTCTGCTCAGTCTTTACTGAGGAAGAGGAGGGTAATGGGTCTGAAGGGAGTACAAGGGGTGAGAATGGTGCAGAAATGGACACAAGTCCCTTTACCGAGAAAGGGTCCTGAAGGAACTGGAAGTAATAAGAGTTGATAAAGCAATGGGCCAGATGGGATGCACCCCAGGGTCCTTAAAGAACTAAGAGGTGGTGGCTGAACCTCTGGCAATCCTGTTTAGCCGATCACTGGAAACAGGGGAGGTACCCAAAGACTGGAGGATAGCAGATGTAGTCCCCTTATACAAAAGTGGGAACAAAGAGGAAGCGGGAAACTACAGACCAGTCAGCCTCACCTTGGTAGTGGGGAAGATCATGGAAGCACTACTGAAGGAGAGATTGGTGGAACATCTGGTTGTCAATGGACTACAGGACCCAAGGCAGCATGGTTTCACCAGGGGTAGGTCATGTCAGACCAACCTCATTGAATTTTTTGACTGGGTGACTAGGGAGGTGGATCAGGGGAGGGCAGTGGACATGGCCTATCTGGACTTCAGCAAGGTCTTTGACACTGTGCCACATGGAAGACTATTACACAAACTGGGGAATATGGGTGTGGTCAGGACAGTACTATGGTGGGTAGGTAACTGGCTGGGCGGCAGGACACAGAGGGTGGCGGTAAATGGCTGTCACTCCACAGAGGGAAGAGTGACCAGTGGGATACCACAGGGATCAGTGCTGGGACTGGTCCTATTCAATATCTTCATCAGTGACATTGTGCAGGACCTAGAAGGCAGAATTTCACTGTTCGCTGATGACACAAAGCTCTGTAACAGAGTAGACACACCAGAGGGTGTAGACAGAATGAGAAGGGACCTGCAGAAACTTGAAGAATGGTCAGGGGTTTGGCAGTTGAAATTCAATGCAAAGAAGTGTAAGATAATGCATATGGGGCACAAAACCCTGGCACAATATATCAGTTTGGGGTGAGGATATAATGCACCAAGCAGGAAAGGGATCTTGGGGTTATCATCTCTGATGACCTCAAGGTAGGGAAACAGTGTGACAAGGCAGCAGGTAAAGCAATAGGATGCTGGGATGCATAGGCAGGGGCATCACCAGCAGGAAAAGGGAGGTCATAATTCCACTATACAAGACACTAGTGAGGCCACACCTGGAGTACACTGTGCAGTTCTGGAGACCTTACCTACGTAAGGACATAGACAGGGTAGAGAAGGTTCAGAGGAGGGCTACAAAGATGGTGCTTGGATTGCATCACAAGTCCTATGAGGACTGGTTGAAGGAACTGAACATGTACTCCCTGGAGAAGAGGAGGGAGAGAGGGGATATGATAGAGACATACAAGTATCTTACAGGGAGGAACAGGGTGCAGGAATACACTATTTTTAGCCGAAAAAGATGTTCCAGGACTAGAGGGCATGGGATGAAGTTGGAGGGAGGACGATTCAGAGGAAACGTGAGGAAGAATTTCTTCACAGAACGGGTGGTGAACAAGTGGAACACCCTGCTAGAGGAAGTGGTGGGGACTGAAACAATCACGGGATTTAAGAATGCATGGGATAGACATAAAGGAATTCTGGAGGTCAGCGGTAAGGGGCAACAGACTTCTAGGGAAACATAAACTGAACTTACAAGCTCAAATGGGCAGACTGGATGGGCCATAGGCCCTTATCTGCCGACACAGTCTATGTATCTATGTATCTGTGTATCTGTCTCTATAGCTTATTCTCTGCTTGAAATTATGATGCTCTGTTGTGACATCACAGTCTGTTGCCGTGGAAGTAAATGTGATGTCACAGGCAGAGTATTATGACGACAGGTTGGGAAAAAGCAATATGAGTTGATGAACCTTCAAAGAACAGCTATCCTATTTTCATGCATATAGCTTCATTAAAAAATTACGGGGATAAGAAATACAGAGCTAATGAGAAATATAAGTTGCTTTGTGCCCAAATATTATGTTTTTTAAAGTTCTTCTCAAGGCATTGGTGGCTCTTTAACAAGATGTTGGGTTGTTTAGGGGTATTTCATGTGCTCTTTGATCACTTGCTCAGATCACCTTTTACTGTCTGATGCCTAAGTATGCTTTACCTGTGTGGCAGAGCTATCAGAAACTGCAAGCTTTTCTCTACTCCATTTGTCAAGGGTAGACGGTTTCATTAGTGGAAATTTATAAGTAAAGGTTATTACCAGGTTAGCACAATGACAAGTTGAAGTTTAACTGCTGTTTGAGCAGAAGTGAATTTGCCTTTGCCTGTGACAGCAGTCATTCATCTGCCTCACTGTTTGGCACAATGGCTTTTCACTCCTATATTCAAGGCAGATAAAATGAATTTGAAAGCAGTTAGGCCAGTTACTCTTCTAGTGGTAACCTGTCTTTGATTACTTGCTGTGATTTTAGTTCAGCGTTTCACAGGCGGCATCACTAAGACCTTACTAAGGCCTTTGATCTTGTTGGTCACCCCTGCTCCTCTCACCCCTGCTCCTCTTCACTCTTTGCAATCTGTGCCCCCCCCCCAAGTTGTTGCCTGGTATGGAAGCTATCAGCTAGCTAACAGAACTCAAATTGTGAAATTCAACTCCTCCTTATCTGATGGTGCCATTATAAATATTGGGGTCCCCTAGGGCTCCATTCTGGTACCCCTTCTTTTCTCACGTTTTTATCAATAATATAGCTGAGGTTATTCATTTGCGCTCGTCTATTCTGTACATGGATGATCTGGTACTCTATTCAAGCTCTGATAATGTCACTGGTATAAATGCATCCCTCTCCTCAGATTTCACAAATGTCCAATGTTGGCTGTCTGCCCATAAGCTTGTACTCAATGCTAAGAAAACTCAAGCCATGGTGCTTGGATCTGCCCCTAAATGTAGGACATGCCAATCTTCCCTGATGGTGAAAGACCTTTCTGGCACACGACTGGAGTGCGTAACATCATTAAGTACATAGAAGTTCGCCTGGACCAATCCCTGGATTTCAACCAACATAGAGAAGCCACTTGCAAAGCAGTAAACACCAAACTGAGGATCGCTTATAAAACCAGATTCATGCTAACTCCCTCTGCTAAACTTGCTATTGCCAGAGACGTATTACTCCCTGCCCTCACTTATGGAGTGCCCACCTTTGCTGCTGCACATAAAACCACCCTTCATAAATGGGATTTCACTTATAATAATATCTGTAGGTACGCCTTGTGATCGCAAATTCTCTCACTGTAAGTATTACCTGAGCAACCACTCCCGTCGTCACGGGGCAAAAACCACACCACTGGGTTTTATCTTAACGTCGCTTTATTTGATCAAATCTTACACATGCATGTGGGACTTCTACAAAGAGAAGGTCTCGATTACAATTTACAGCAGCTTTTTATAAGCTAGATTCTGCACTTTTATCTTGAAAAATACCAACATTTCAGTATAAGCCAATCACAAAACAGAATAACAAGTTTTCAGCAATGTAAAAGAAAAACACGTTGATATGTATGAGGTACTTTTCCACTGCTTATTTCATTTTTTTTCCAATACTGCTTGATACATATGCCTGGGTCAAGCTGACCTGAGAGAGACAATGAGTTTCACTCACACCATAGCAACGTACAGCTTGCCTTCAATGCCACTACCTGCTGTTATCTTTATATTTTGCCCAGGCATGCTCTTATCTTTATATTTTGTCCGATCCTGTTATTCAGGCTGGTACAACCAGTTCTGCTCAGTTTTATCTAGCTTTCTGTTTTTACAAATGTACCTCAAGTAACCTCAGTACAAATTCTATACCCCTTTAAAAAAGAAAACATGAACTCAGAAATTTCTACTACATTCATTATGACTTCGATACAGCATGGCTTTCAAAGCAAGCATAACTTCAAGGCATATAATAGCATATAATAGCAAATATAGCTTTAGGATATATAAAAAAGGCATACATAAAAATTCCCTCACAGCCTCCTTGTTAAGCACCACTGCCAACTGTATAAAGACCTGGGCTGGTTATTCCCCTGTGCCTGCCAGCAATACTCGCTTGGCTCTCTGATTGACTTGGTACCCAGAAACCAAACCCTTTCAGTGCTTGCAATATTGCTGGCACCTCAAACCTCTGCCTATGGACTGCGCTCATTTAAGTCTTTACTGAATGTACCTAGATGTAAAACATCAAAAGGCTCCGGTGCCTTCTATCAGTCTGCTCCTAAGCTTTGGAGCTCCCTCCCACAAGTACTTAGGCAATCAGGATCCCATGACAGTTTCAAAAGGGAGCTGCGCCTACATCTATCTCTTGCTGATCCCTGCACATGTTTTATCCTCCCTAATCCCCTCAATCCTTCAGCTGCTCTACTCTCCACCTTCCACCCCACCCCCCAGCACTACTCACCCTTGCCCTTACCTTGCTTTACTGCCTCATGAACTTTCAATGCTGTTGACCATTTTAACTGATATTGCTCCCGCTGCTGAATTATCTTATATTGTTTTATTTCTCCTGGACTGTTCATGTAATTTTACCCTGATTCTATGTGCAGTGTGTTAGATTATTATGTTTCTTGGCTGCATGTGTTTCTAGTACTGACTGCTGTTACTGTACTGAGCAACACTATATGTATTCCTCCTGCACCAGCGTTATTGTACTTGTCTTTGATTGTTGTACTCTCTCGGGTGGTCGTGCCGGAAAATAGTCATTTCATGGCTAGCACACATACTCGGTTAACAACTAAATAAATAAAATTCTGGCACACTGTTTTAAACTGTATGCTTCACACTAGTAAAATTAGGCACATATATTCTTGCTCACTTGTGAGACATTGCTTAGTGATGTTTTAGTGTACTGACTGTGCATGTGTTGAGGTGAAGCTCATGAAAATATTAGTGTGTTTATTCTTGTACTTGTTTTATTTTACTATATAGTTTAGGCATGATCCAAGAATTATATTTCAAAATAAAGCAACTTTGCATCACCAGATCCCATGATATACTGCATGAGTGGTGTCATAACTTGTAAGATGTCTCTGAGCAATTGTTTTTCATACTAACTTTTGGAAATTCATTAAAGTTGACATCCTGCTTCTTTTGAAAGGAACAGAGACAAGCATTGGGGATTAAAGTGAAACATCCACCTAAAATCAGACCCCACCTCAGTGTGAGGCAGGGCCCGATTAGCAGTTTCACAAAAAGTGGTTGTTTTCTTTTTATTTAGAATGTATCTGGTTGATTCTGCATCTCTTCCACCAGCATTTTGAATCCAAGAGCTTCTAGTGGTGCACCCACAACCTCCTGCATCTGTCCCAAGAATAAAACGCATGATGTGGGCAGCAGCCGTGGGGAGAGTCCATAGCGTTACTATAAAGCCAGTCCTTTTAATAGCTCTGGTTTGAAATATACAGTACATGTACCAGTGCTATACAGAGATAAGGTGTAGGCTGGCAGTCGACTACCAGTCTATGCCTGGTCTCGGTATAGCACTGAGACATTTCAAACTGGAGCTATTAAAAGCTCTAGTTATATAGTAACCCTATGGATGCTCCCACAGCTGCTCCCCACATCAGACATCATTCTCAGGATAACCAGGAGAGGTTGTGGGTCTGCTACTAGGGACTCTCTGGATTTTGAATCAACCAGACAGATTTTAAATAAATGAAGCCACTGTAAGTAAAAAAACAAAACAAAAAAACAGCAACTGCTTGTGAAAATGCTAATTTGGCCCTGCCGCACATTTAGGTGGGGCCTGATGTTTTCTGGACATTTCTCTTTAATGGCTTGGGCTGCTCAGAATTAATGGAAAAATAGTTAACTAGCCCCTCACTTTAAGCAAAGTAGAATAGCTTACCACACAGGACACCTTAGTGAATTAGGACAGACTCAAACCTTAGATGTTAACTGTTCATAGTCCCAATCCTAACTAAATTCTTTAGGGTCTGGCAAGTCTTCAAAACCCTTTAGCTGCCTGTCCCCATGACATGTCTTCCAGTATATATATATCACTCTGGCATCATAGATTTGACACTTCTTTTGTGTCATGCAAATCCTCCCATCTGGGAAAAAAGGACCAAACAACCACCTCTTTCCTGGAAAACTGGAACAAATTAGGATGGTATTCCAGACTATGGTTTCATGGATTGCAATGTCCAGCACTGTGTCTTTCCATCAGAGAAGGTCCATAGGCATCTGGCTCCCTTACTCAGGATCTATTTATACGTAAAACAGAGTCTGTGATTATGAAAGCAGTTCATCTCTTTGAAGTATAAGTAGCATTTAGCTAACAGGAACTCTGTTATTTGCCAAATAACCCCCTTGATGACTGCCTCAGGCATGGACTCCAATGTCATGAGAATTTCAATTTATCAGACAGTTTTTATCTCAGCTGAAGTACTTACAAGAGATTTAGATGATAATAGCAAATAAATGGAGAAACAAAAAAATGACACAAAGTTGTTACAGGGCTCCCAGTTGAAAGCCATCCATGGGCAGGAAGGCTGTGCGGTACATAGAGCACGGCTGGCATGGGGTGATACTCAGACAGTTAGCGAGCTCAGAATGGCGTGCGCTGTCTGAATATGATGCTGTGCGTGAGCACTGTATAGTGCCTGTATACTGCACCGGCACAGCTCATGACTAAATATGAGCCACAAAGGATCCTACTGGACACAGCACTCCCCAAATGGGATAGCACCAGGGCTCCTGTGGGCCATTTTCAGCCCTAGCATGGGTTGTGCCTGAAAATGGGCAATTTCATTGTCTAGAGTACTTACCCAGTAATCAAAAACTAAATAAAATAAATAAATAAGCCCACTGGGCCTGCAAACATTTGCATGCTCATTATGGTCTCATTATCATGCCTTCACAGCCTCCAAGCACCCGTCCTGCGTTCTGTTACAGTAATGCCTGGTAATCTAGAGGTCTTCCACTCCTGCTGGCCCACTCTGTATTATTTCCAGTTCACCATGGTAGTCCAGTGGACCTCACCCTCTGAATTGTTGTCAACCCCCCTCCTTACCTGCCTGCTCTGAACCTCTGCATCCTGGATGACTGTGATGATGGCAACTGGCAAATTCCTCTGCTCACTCCTCTGCAGCCGCCATCTGACTGTCAGTGAGTGATTGTGAGGCTGAACAGAACCTGTAAGTCTATGAGGATGTCAGAGACAGGGATGTGGGGGCTGCTTGCTGTGACCAGAGGAAGAAAAAGCTGTGTTTGATATGACCTTCCTGACACAATCCCATTCTTCCTGTTCTCCTGGAGTCCATGAGTTTCACATTCCTTAGTGAAATTAGGTATTCCAGATGGACATCCATCTGATGATTTTAATGTTGATTGTCCTCATGTGCAAGAAACATATTGCGGCAGGTTGCCAGAAGCAGGTTGTGGAGGCACGGCACTGTTGTGGCCAGTGCCCCCCACAGCCTTTAAAGGCTTGCCCCGCTTTCCCCAATGGCATGGCACACTACTACTGATACTAGTTCAGCCAGCGTGCCACAACCTTGAGAAGTTTTAGCCGTTGCAATCAGGGGCCACCTCGTCATTGCAGCGTCATCCACTGCAATGAGGAAGTGACCTCTCATTGCAAGTCTCCCTTGCATTCCGCTCCTGTTTGCCGAGCAGGTGCCCAATCCCCCCTCAGCATCATGTCCCTCCCTGTTTTTTTTTTTTTTTTTTGCCGACAGAGAGTGTCCAATCCCGTCAGCATGTTTCCCCAAGTTCTTGTGTGCAGAGGGTGCCCAATCCCCTCGGCTCATGAGACCCCATACCAGTATGTGCCGACAGGGTGCCCAATCCTTATGGGCATGATATCCACCCCTCAACTTTTTGTTGTGTGCCCGACAGAGTGCCCAATCCGTTGGCATGATGTGCCTTTGTTGTGTGCCGACGGGGTGCCCAATCCTCCATCGGCTACAGCTGCTCCCCAAAAGAGAGTCTGTTGGCACGCTGGGAGCCCACCCCAGCGTGCCACATCCCCTAAAAAAAAGGTCCTGTGATGTTTTTATTTTTCCCCTGATAAAAAGGAAACTGTCCCTTGCCAGTCTCCTGCCCCTCGCAACCCCGCACTCCACCCACTCGCGCACCCTGCCTCCCCACACCCCTCACCCCATGCTTACCTCCGAGTCTGGCGCCATGATCTTCAGTGGACCGGGAACACGTCTGCACTCTTCAAAGCCGACCGCTAACTGAGAAATGCCGGTAAGCTCTATAATGGAATAAATAGGGTTTTTTCAACTTTGATGCATATCTCAGTCATTCTTTGGAATTTTGGCACCAAATTTTCAACTTGAGGTTTTTGGGACACCTCCTCATGAATTCTGCCATTGTCATGGCGTTAATTGGCCCTGAAAGGTGATTTTTGCAGTCACTGCGGACTCACCTTTCGGGGACCAATTAATGAAATGAGTGTTCATTAGGGGGCTCTCAAAAGCCTGTGTTGCAAATTGCAGGAAAATCCAAAATGACTGTTTTACGAGAGTGCATTACAGTTGCTACACATGCTCGCATTTTGCTAATTTGCAATATTTTCATGCCAGATTTTCAACACTGACATTTTTCCACACCTCCCTGTGAACAGTACAGCTGTCATTTTTCACATGCTGGCTGAAATGTGTTTTTGCACTTCCGGCGCAGAATAGCTCGGTCAATGTGGGAAATCAGTGTTTGGGACAGATTACGAAAATGACAGTGACACTGTTCATGAGCAGAGGTCCTAAAATGCCTATGTTGAAAGTCTGGTGCTGATACTCCATAAAATGACTGTGTGTTACGAGCGTGCGTTGCGCAGTTTGCACACACGCTCGTAAGTTCGCAAATGTATATTTTCACTCCAGATTTTCAACATTGCCATTGTTATGTACCTCCTTATGAACAGTATAGCTGTCATTTTTCAGATCCTAGCCAAAATGTGTTTTCGCACTTCTGGTGCAGAATAGCGTGGTCGCTGTGGGAAATCCATGTTTGGGACACATTATGAAAATGACAGTGACACTGTTCATTAGCAGAGGTCCTAAAATGCCTATATGGAAAATTTGGTGATGAAAGTCCATAAAGTGAGTGTGCTATGAGCGTGCGTTGCGCAGTTTCCATGCACACTCGTATCTTCGCAACTTTGCAATATTTTCACTCCAGATTTTCTACATTGCCATTTTTCCACACCTCCTTATGAATGTGCAGCTGTAATTTTTCACATCCTGACTGAAATGTGTTTTCGCTCTTCCGGCGCACAATAGCACTGTTGCTGTGGGAAATCAGTGTTTGGGACACATTAAGAAAATCACACTGACACTGTTCATGAGCAGAGGTGCTAAAATGCCTATGTTGAAAATTTTGTGATGAAACTCCATAAAATGACTGTGTTATGAGTGTGCGTTGTGCAGTTTCCATGCACCCTTGTAACTCCGCAAATTAGTAATATTTTCACGCCACATTTTCAACACTGGCATTTTTCCACACCTCCTTGTGAACAGTGCAGCTGTCATTTTTCACATGCTGGCTGAAATGTGTTTTCGCGCTTCCGGCGCAGAATACCGCAGTCGCTGTCGGAAATCAGTGTTTGGGACAGATTAGAATTGAGCGAGTGGGGGGGGCGTGACCGAGCTCAACTGAGCTCTGTCGGGACTGCTGCGGATTTCTTTGTGGGCAGGAAAAGTCGCCAACGTAGGCAGGAGCCCAGTGCAAAGGGGCAGCCTGCAGCGCTGGGAGACACAGAACGAGCGAGTGAGGGAGAGGGAGTGAGTGAACTCAATGGAGCTCTGTTGGCACTGCTGCAGATTTCTTTGTGGGCAGAAAAAGGCAGTAATGCATGCAGGAGCCCAGTACAAAAGGGCAGCCTGCAGCGGCAGAAGAAACAGAACGAGCGAATGAGAGAGGGGAGTTAGCAAGCTCAATGGAGCTCTATCATGACTGCTGTGGATTTCTTTGTGGGCAGAAAAGGGCGGCAACGCATGCAGAAGCTCCATACAAAAGGGCAGCCTGCATCGCCAGCAGAAACGGAATGAGTGAGTGAGAGAGGGGGAGTAAGTGAGGTCAAAGGAGCTCTGTTGGGAGTGCTGCAGATTTCTTTGTGGGCAGAAAAAGGTGCTAGCAGAGGCAGGAACCCAGTACAAAAGGGCAGCCTGCACCACCAGGAGAAACAGAATGAGCACGTAAGACAGGTGGAGTGAGTGACCTCAACGGAGCTCTGTTGGGACCGCTGCGGATTTCTTTTTGGGCAGAAAAAGGTGCCAACGCAGGCAGGAGCCCAGTACAAAGGGCAGCCTGCCATGCTGGAAGAAATACAATGAGCGAGTGAGAGAGGGGGAGTGAGCGAGCTCAATGGAGCTACATCTTGACTGCTATGGATTTGTTTGTGGGCAGGAAAAGACAGCAACGCAGGCAGGAGTCCAGTACAAAAGGCCAGCCTGCAGCGCAGCAGAAACAGAATGAGCGAGTGAGAGAGGGTGAGTGAGCGAGCTCAACTGAGCTGTGTTGGGACTGCTGCAGATTTCTTTGTGGGCAGAAAAAGGCAGGAATGCATGCAGGAGCCCAGTACAAAAGGGCAGCCTGTAGCAGCGGGAGAAGCAGAACGAGCGAGTGAGGGGGGGGAGTGAGTGAGCTCAACAGAGCTCTATCGTGACTGCTGCAGATTTCTTTGTGGGCAAAAGAAGGTGGCAACACAGGCAGGAGCCCAGTACAAAAGGGCAGCCTGGAGCGGCGGCAGAAACAGGACGAGCGAGTGAGAGCGAGGAATGAGCGAGCTCAACAGAGATCTGTCGGGACTGCTGCAGATTTCTTTGTGGGCAGAAAAAGGCACCAACAGAGGCAGGAGCCCACTACAAAAGGGCAGCCTGCAGCACCAGGAGAAACAGAATGAGCAAGTGAGACAGAGGGAGTGAGCGACCTCAATGGAGCTCTATTGTGACTGCTGTGGATTTCTTTGTGGGCAGCAAAAGGCGGCAACGCAGGTAGGAGCCCAGTATAAAAGGCCAGCCTGCAGTGCCTGCAGAAATGGAATGAGGGAGTGACAGAGGGGGAGTGAGCGACCTCAACAGAGCTGTGTCAGGACTGCTGCAGATCTTTTTGTGGGCAGAAAAAGACGCCAATGCAGGCAGGAACCCAGTACAAAAGGGCAGCCTGAAGCAGTGGGAGACACAAAACGAGTGAGTGAGGGAGGGGGAGTGAGTGAACTCACTGGAGCTCCGTTGGGACTGCTGTGGATTTCTTTGTGGCCAGAAAAAGGCAGCAATGCACGCAGGGACCCAGTACAAAAGGGCAGCCTGCAGTGGCGGGAGAAACAGAATGAATGAGTGAGAGAGGAGCAGTGAGTGAGCGAGCTCAGTGGAGCTGTATCGTGACTGCTGCAGATTTCTTTGTATGCAGAAGAAGGTGGCAACACAGGCAGGAGCCCAGTACAAAAGGGCAGCCTGCAACGCTGGCAGAAACAGAATGAGTGAGTGAGAGAGGGGGAGTGAGCGAGCTCAAAGGAGGTCTGTTGGGACTGCTGCAGATTTCTTTGTGGGCAGAAAAAGGTGCCAACAGAGGCAGGAGCCAACTACAAAACGGCAGCCTGCAGCGCCAGGAGGTACAGAATGAGCGAGTGAGACAGGCGGAGTGAGCGACCTCAATGGAGCTCTGTCGGGACAACTGCGGATTTCTTTGTGGGCAAAAAAAGGTGCCAATGCAGGCAGAAGCCCAGTACAAAAGGGTAGCCTGCAGCAGCATGAGACACAGAATAAGCGAGTGAGGGAGGGGGAGTGAGTGAGCTCAACGGAGCTCTGTTGGGATTGCTGTGGATTTCTTTGTGGGCAGAAAAAGGCAGCAGTGCACGCAGGGGCCCAGTACAAAAGGGCAGCCTGCAGCTGCGGGACAAACAGAACAAGCGAGTGAGAGAGGGGGAGTGACTCAACGGAGCTCTACCGTGACTGCCGCAGATTTTTTTTGTGGGCAGAAGGCGGCAACGCAGGCAGGAGCCCAGTAAAAAAGGGCAGCCTGGAGCAGTGGCAGAAACGGGATGAGCGAGTGAGAGCAGGGAATGAGCAAGCTCATAGGAGCTCTGTCGGGACTGCTGCAGATTTCTTTGTGGGCAGAAAAAGGCACCAACAGAGGCAGGGGCCCACTACAAAAGGGCAGCCTGCAGCACCAGGAGAAACAGAATGAGCGAGTGAGAGGGAGTGAGCGACCTCAACGGAGCTCTATCTTGACTGCTGCAGATTTCTTTGTGGGCAACAAAAGGCAGCAATGCCGGCAGGAGCCAAATACAAAAGGCCAGCCAGCAGCGCCGGCAGAAACAGAATGAGCGAGTGAGGGAGGGGGAGTGAGCGAGCTCAACGGAGGTTTATCGTGACTGCTGCAGATTTCTTTGTGGGCAGGAAAAGGCGGCAGTGCAGGCAGGAGCCCAGTATAAAAGACCAGCCTGCAGCGCCCACAGAAACAGAATGAGCGACTGACAGAGGGGGAGTGAGCAACCTCAGCGGAACTGTGTCAGGACTGCTGCAGATCTCTTTGTGGGCAGAAAAAGGTACCAGCGCAGGCAGGAACCCAGTACAAAAGGGCAACCTGCAGCAGTGGGAGAGACAGAACGAGCTAGTAAGGGAGGGGGAGTGAGTGAACTCACCGGGGCTCTGTTGGGACTGCTGTGGATTTCTTTGTGGGCAGAAGAAGGCAGCAATGCACACAGGGGCCCAGTACAAAAGGGCAGCCTGCAGCGCCAGGAGAAACAGAATGAGCGAGTGAGACAGGAGGAGTGAGCGACCTCAACAGAGCTCCATCGTGACTGCTGCGGATTTCTTTGTGGGCAGAAAAAAGTGGCAATGCAGGCAGGAGCCCAGCACAAAAGGCCAGCCAGCAGCGCCGGCAGAAATGGAACGAGAGAGTGAGAGAGGGGGAGTGAGCAAGCTCAATGGAGCTGTGTCTAGACTGCTGCAGATTTCTTTGTGGGCAGAATAAGCTGCCAACGCAGGCAGGAGCCCTGTAGAAAAGGACAGCCTGCACCAGCGGGAGACACAGAACAAGCGAGTGAGGGAGGGGAGGGGGAAGGAGTGAGTGAGCTCAAAGGAGCTCTGTTAGGACTCCTGTGGATTTCTTTGTGGGCAGAAAAAGGCGGCTATGCACCCAGGGGTCCAGTACAAAAGGGCAGCCTGCAGCAGTGGGAGAAACGGAATGAGCAAGTGAGAGAGGGGGAGTGAGCAAGCTCAACAGAACTCTATTGTGACTGTTGCGGATTTCTTTGTGGGCAGAAGAAGGCGGCAATGCAGGCAGGAGCCCAGTACAAAAGGCCAGCCTGCAGTGCTGGCAGAAACGGAGCGAGCGAGTGACAGAGGGGGAGTGAGCAAGCTCAATGGACCTGTGTCGGGACTAATGCAGATTTCTTTGTGGGCAGAAAAAGTCACCAACAGAGGCAGGAGCCCAGTATAAAAGGCCAGCCTGCAGCTCCAGGAGAAGCAGAATGAGCGAGTCAGAGATGGGGAGTGACCTACCTCAATGGAGCTCTGTCGGGCCAGCTGCTGATTTCTTTGTGGACAGAAAAGGGTGCCAACACAGGCAGGAGCCCACTACAAAACAGCAGCCTGCAGCACCTGGAGGAACAGAACGAGTGAGTGACAGAGGGCCAGTGAGCGAGCTCAATGGACCAACGCAATTAACATTCAGCATTGACAAATGCTTGTTCTACATGCTATGATGTGAATATGCCATGCGGATATTGTGCAAACAATACATAACAATTTAAGGAATACATATTGCAACTCATGACTACAAACCAGTACAGATTCAGTGCTATGAACTGCACTCTGTACACAGCCCAGCAATTTATTTTCTACTGTACTGTCAGTAATAGTTTAACAAAGTATCTGGGTTTTTTTTTATACTTATTATTTTTCCACTCCTACTGTCCCTTCCAACCACCACTCCTTCCGTCCTCAAGGAGTGGCACTCTCCAACCCTTACCGACCAACTGGGTCTGCCCCTAGAGTGCCACACTGCTGTCAGGGCACTTGATGGCCCGGATTACCCCCTGAGTGGGGCGAGAGATCTCCCCACTCCCTCTTTCCCCTGTGGCGAGCTGCACAGTGGGGTCTGCCCTGGTCGGCGGGTTGCGAGACTGGCTCTGGAGGACTTCATCTAGGCGGCTGGAGGGCTTTTTCCTCCAAGTTGTATCCCCAACATTGGTGTGCAATGAGGACAAGGCTATCGGCGCGTGTAGAGACGCACATTGAAGCTGGTCCTCTGCCAGCGACTACCCAAGTGTAGAGCGTCTCCCCAGCTGCATCGACCACCCTGAGGTTCCCCAACAGGTGGCGGTAACGCAGCAGAGAGTATGATCCCCCCTTCCCGGAGAAGGAGAGCAGCCGTTGGGCACTCAATCCTTCTCCCTCCCTGCTGACCCCCGTCAACCTGAGTCTGCTCCCGAACCTGGGTCGCCGGTATGGTACGAGGTGTGGCGTCCAGCGCCTCAACCCTCAGTGCCACCGGGCTGGCTACAAAGTGCCTGCTTACAAGGAGTGTGGGTCAATTCCTATTCTAATGTGCTATCAGTACAGCAGTATACTTTTGTTCCACATAGTACCTGTTTACATGGAGTGATGTGTGGGTCAGTTCCTATCCTAATGTGCTGTCAGTACAGTGATATACAGCAGTTCCACATAGTACCTGTTTACATGGAGTGAGGTGTGGGTCAGTTCCTATCCTAATGTGTTATCAGTACAGTGATGTACTGCACTTCCACATAGTACCTGTTTACATGAAGTGATGTGTGGGTCAGTTCCTTTCCTAATGTGTCATCAATACAGTGATGTACTGCAGTTCCACATAGTACCTGTTTACATGGAGTGAGGTGTGGGTCAGTTCCTATCCTAATGTGTTATCAGTACAGTGATGTACTGCACTTCCACATAGTACCTGTTTACATGAAGTGATGTGTGGGTCAGTTCCTTTCCTAATGTGTTATCAATACAGTGATGTACTGCACTTCCACATAGTACCTGTTTACATGAAGTGATGTGTGGGTCAGTTCCTTTCCTAATGTGTCATCAATACAGTGATGTACTGCAGTTCCACATAGTACCTGTTTACATGGGGCTATGTGTGGGTCAGTTCCCATCCTAATGTGCTATCAGTACAGTGATGTACTGCAGTTCCACATAGTACCTGTTTACATGGGGCTATGTGTGGGTCAGTTCCTATCCTAATGTGTTATCAGTACAGTGATGTACTGCAGTTCCACATAGTACCTGTTTACATGGAGTGATGTGTGTGTCAGTTCCTATCCTAATGTGCTATCGGTACAGTGATGTACTGCAGTTCCACATAGTACCTGTTTACATGGAGTGATGTGTACGTCAGTTCCTATCCTAATATGTTATCGGTACAGTGATGTACTGCAGTTCCACATAGTACCTGTTTACATTGAGTGATGTGTGGGTCAGTTCCTGTTCTACTGTACTATCAGTACAATGATATACTGCAGTTCCACATAGTATCTGTTTACATGGAGTGATGTGTGGGTCAGTTCCTATCCTAATGTGTTATCGGTACAGTGATGTACTGCAGTTCCACATAGTACCTGTTTACATGGAGTGATGTGTGGGTCAGTTCCTTTCCTTATGTGTTATCGGTACAGTGATATACTGCAGTTCCACATAGTACCTGTTTACACGAAGTGATGTGTGGGTCAGTTCCTATCCTAATGTGTTATCGGTACAGTGATGTACTGCAGTTCCACATAGTACCTGTTTACACAAAGTGATGTGGGGGTCAGTTCCTATCCTAATGTGTTATCGGTACAGTGATGTACTGCAGTTCCACGTAGTACCTGTTTACACGAAGTGATGTGTGGGTCAGTTCCTATCCTAATGTGCTATCGGTACAGTGATGTACTGCAGTTCCACATAGTACCTGTTTACACAAAGTGATGTGTGGGTCAGTTCCTTTCCTAATGTGCTATCGGTACAGTGATGTACTGCAGTTCCACATAGTACCTGTTTACACGGAGTGATGTGTGGGCCAGTTCCTTTCCTAATGTGTTATCGGTACAGTGATGTACTGCAGTTCCACACAGTACCTGTTTACATGGGGCTATGTGTGGGTCAGTTCCTATCCTAATGTGCTATCGGTACAGTGATGTACTGCAGTTCCACATAGTACCTGTTTACATGGGGCTATGTGTGGGTCAGTTCCTATCCTAATGTGCTATCGGTACAGTGATGTACTGCAGTTCCACATAGTACCTGTCTACATGGAGTGATGTGTGGGTCAGTTCCTATCCTAATGTGTTATCGGTACAGTGATGTACTGCAGTCTCACATAGTACCTGTTTACATGGGGCTATGTGTGGGTCAGTTCCTATCCTAATGTGCTATCAGTACAGTGATATATTGCAGTTCCACATAGTACCTGTTTACATGGAGTGATGTGTGCGTCAGTTCCTTTCCTAATGTGTTATCGGTACAGTGATATATTGCAGTTCCACATAGTACCTGTTTACATGGAGTGATGTGTGCGTCAGTTCCTTTCCTAATGTGCTATCGGTACAGTGATGTACTGCAGTTCCACATAGTACCTGTTTACATGGAGTGATGTGTGGGTCAGTTCCTATCCTAATGTGCTATCGGTACAGTGATGTACTGCAGTTCCACATAGTACCTGTTTACATGGAGTGATGTGTGGGTCAGTTCCTATCCTAATGTGCTATCGGTACAGTGATGTACTGCAGTTCCACATAGTACCTGTTTACATGGAGTGATGTGGGTCATTTCTATCCTAATGTGCTATCGGTACAGTGATGTACTGCAGTTCCACATAGTACCTGTTTACATGGAGTGATGTGTGGGTCAGTTCCTATCCTAATGTGTTATCGGTACAGTGATGTACTGCAGTTCCACATAGTACCTGTTTACATGGGGCTATGTGTGGGTCAGTTCCTATCCTAATGTGTTATCGGTACAGTGATGTACTGCAGTTCCACATAGTACCTGTTTACATGGAGTGATGTGTGGGTCAGTTCCTGTTCTACTGTACTATCGGTACAATGATATACTGCACTTCCACATAGTACCTGTTTACATGGAGTGATGTGTGGGTCAGTTCCTATCCTAATGTGTTATCGGTACAGTGATGTACTGCACTTCCACATAGTACCTGTTTACATGGAGTGATGTGTGGGTCAGTTCCTATCCTAATGTGCTATCGGTACAGTGATGTACTGCACTTCCACATAGTACCTGTTTACATGGAGTGATGTGTGGGTCAGTTCCTATCCTAATGTGCTATCGGTACAGTGATGTACTGCACTTCCACATAGTACCTGTTTACATGGAGTGATGTGTGGGTCAGTTCCTATCCTAATGTGCTATCGGTACAGTGATGTACTGCACTTCCACATAGTACCTGTTTACATGGAGTGATGTGTGGGTCAGTTCCTATCCTAATGTGCTATCGGTACAGTGATGTACTGCACTTCCACATAGTACCTGTTTACATGGAGTGATGTGTGGGTCAGTTCCTATCCTAATGTGTTATCAATACAGTGATATACTGCAGTTCCACATAGTACCTGTTTACATGGAGTAATGTGTGGGTCAGTTCCTATCCTAATGTGTTATCAGTACAGTGATATACTGCAGTTCCACATAGTACCTGTTTACATGGAGTGATGTGTGGGTCAGTTCCTGTTCTACTGTGCTATCACCTTTAAAAGAGAATTATACAGATTCATGGGGTTTTAGGTTTCTATTGGCCACGCAGTGTGGGAGTTCATCATGATGTGCTACAGCCTTCCTCTAGCTTCAAAATTCCAAGTAACCAAGTAACATGGACATTTGTGTGGATCAGTTCCTGTTCTACTGTGCTATCAATACAGTGATGTATTGTATTTCCACAGAGTATCTATTTACATGGGGCGATGTGTGCATCAGTTCCTGTTCTACTGTGCTGTCAATACAGTGATATGCTGTAGTTCCATAAAGTACCTGTTTACAGGGAGTGATGCGTTGACCAATTTTTGTCCTACTGTGCTATCAGTTCTATAGTGTATGGCCAAACGTTATTGTGTGTGGACATCCATACACTCAAAGCAGTGGTTCTGCTGTAGTAGTGATGTAGCTACTAAAGCAGAATAACTTTTTGTTTCTGCTTTAATAGCTACGTCACAATGCAACTGCCCCCAACAGCACCGCTCATAGGACAGGGGGCAGTTGAGGAGTCATGCATGCGAGTGGACTGGCCGGCAAACAGACATGGAGTTTGGGTCTCTGGTGACTACAGCAGCAAGAAAAAGTAAGGGACATGTGTTTTGGGGAGCCATACACTATATAGAAAAGGGTATTGGCGCCCCAATACACAACCCGCTATTCTGATATCTTGTGGCTTTCATGACAACAAGGACCTCTCATGCTTCACTCTCGAGGTCCTCGTCATCATGGAAACCACTCAGTATTAGAATAGCGTGGTTGTGTATGGGCACCCATACTCTATCCTATATGTGATGTCCTCTAGTTCCAAAAAGCGTCGGTTTACATTGGACTGTGCGTGGATCAGATCCTGTGCTACGGTGCTATCAGTACAGTGGTGTCTGTAGTGCTTCAAAGAACACCTGTTTACATGGAGCTATGTGTGGATCGGTTCCTGTTCTACTGTTCTGTCAGGAAAGCGATGTACTGTAGTTCCACAAAGTGCCTGTTTACATGGAGTGATACGTTGGCCAATTCCTGTCCTACTGTGATATCAGTTCAATAGTGTATGGCCAAACGTTAATGTGTATGAAAATCCATACACTCAAAAAAGTGGTTCTGCTGCACTAGTGATGTAGCTACTAAAGCAGAACGGCTTTTTGTTCTGCTTTAATAGCTACGTCACAATGCAACTTCCCCCACAGCGCCTCTCATAGAACAGGGGGCGGTTGAGGAGTTGCGTATGTGAGCAGACTGGCTGGCAAACAGACGAGGAGTTCAGGTTATTGGTGACTACAGCAGCAAGAAAAAGTAAGGGACATGTGTTTTGGGGACCCATACATTATATAGAAAAGTGTATGGGAGCCTCAATACACAACCTGCTGTTCTAATACCTCGTGGTTTCCATGACAACAGGGACCTCTTGAGCTTTGTTCTCGAGGTCCTCGTCGTCATAGAAACCACTCATATTAGAATAGCGTGTTTGTGTATGGGCTCCCATACACTATCCTATATGTGATGTCCTCTAGTTCCAAAAAGTATCTGTTTACATGGGACTGTACATGGGTCAGTTCCTGTTCTATTGTGCTGTCAGTATAGTGGTGTCTGTAGTTCCACAAAAAACACCTGCTTACATGGAGCTAGGTGTGGATCGGTTCATGTTCTACTGTTCTATCAGTACAATGATGTCTGTACTTAATTTATTTATTGAATTTTGGTAACCGGGCAGGTCCACTGAAACAATACAGTTCCTTTTTCAGGGCTGACCCAGAGATAACAGAGCAAACACAACAAGTATATCATACATGTGAACGGTATAAACAACTACTAGTCGATACAGTAATATTCAAAGATAGGTACAGGTGCAGTTCTTAGTGTTAGGTTTTGGTACAGCAAATAAAATCAAAAACAAACATGCAGTAGGCTAAGTGCAGACATCATAACTAAGTTGGAAGCAGTTATCCAGCAGTAAATGTATGGACTGAGGGACTGTCAATAGTTGGGCTAGTCTCTGTGAAAGGCAAGATCGAAGCAGGTGCAGGAAGGTGGGACTAGAAGGTAGTGGGATAGAGATGGAGGAGAGAGAGAGTCTCACGCGGGAGTGAGTTCCAGGCAGATGTTGCATTAAAGGCAGAGGACCGCCTGCCTACGGCCAATCAGGGACTGGGTACAAACAGGAAGGGGAGGGCTGTGGAGCATAAGGTGCACTGGATACGTCTACAGTAGATGAGATCACTCAGGCAGGGTGGTGCAAAGTGGTTGACCAGGTTAAACATAAGCACATGGTGCTGTACAGGAGTTTGCTCTCTAGAGGTGCCCAGCCCATTGAGGATAGAACTTCACAGTGATGGAGATGGAAGTCGGCTCCCGTCTGTCAGGAGGTCTAAACCTCACTTTCAGGTTCTTGGCAATATTGGGAATGTAAGTAATCACAGACACATTGCATAAGAGTAATAAACAAGTTTATTACTACCAAAAATGATAAATTCAGAGTTGCCCTAAGCAGTTCTTACCAATACGAATCGGGAGCCAGTGCTATGCGTTTCCTATATCTCAAGGTTTCTTTGTGTCTCTTGGGATCTCCGAGGTACAAGACTAGTGTATCACATTATATACCTATGATAATTACTATGGTTACTGTAAGATAGAAACATTTCTAGTTACAGAGATGAGCCCTATTGGCTAAATTAGAGGAGGCTGCACAGTCCAAGATAACATTATACAATTTTGTAGTAGTCATCAGTTTGTGAAACAAAAGAGTTCTTATACAGAGTCTTACATAACTCAGTGTAATAGTACAAATCACCAAAAGGTGGCAATGCCGACTTACATATAATTACTCCAAGGACACAGGTGCCTTGGCATCTTACAAGTAAGAAATACACAGAAAATACATAGGAGAATATATGTATTAGCAAGCAAAGTGCATTACAACAATATGCGTACATATCCTGACATCTACTCTTGTACGGTAGATACCCTTAGCCCTATATGCTAGTATAACATATGCTTAAGCACTAACTGTCTACGGTGTACCTCTGAGGGTACCAGTTAGGGTGCAGGGACCTCTTGTAACACATCGCTTGACCTTTACCCAGGGCAGTGGATATGTCCATCGTGACTTTTATGAGAGCTGTCAGGGTACTTGTAGTTCCACAAAGTAGCTGTTTACGTGGGGTGATGTGTGGGTCAGTTTATGTTCTGCTGTGCTATCAGTAAAGTGATGCCTGTAGTTCCACAAAGTACCAGTTTACATGGAGTGATGCGTTGGCCAGTTCCTGTCCTACTGTGCTATCAGTTCTGTGATGTACTCTAGTTCCAAAAAGCATCTGTTTACATGGGACTGTGCATGGGTCAGTTCCTGTTCTACTGTGCTATCAGTTCTGTGATGTCTGTAGTTCCACAAAAAACACCTGTTTACATGGAGCTGTGTGTGGATCAGTTCCTGTTCTACTGTGCTATCAGCAAAGTAATGTACTGTAGTTCCACAAAGTACCTGTTTACATGGGGTGATGTGTGGGTCAGTTCATGTTCTGCTGTGTATCAGTACAGTGATGTCTGTAGTTCCACAAAGTACCTGTTTACATGGAGTGATGTGTTGACAAATTCCTGTCCTACTGTGCTATCAGTTCTGTGATGTACTCTAGTTCCCAAAAGTATCTGTTTACATGGGACTGTGCATGGGTCAGTTCACGTTCTTTCAGTGCATGCTTTCAGTACAGTGATGTACTGAAGTTCCACAAAGTACTTGTTTATATGGGGCTTTGAATGGGTCAGTTCCTGTTCTACTGTGCTATCAGTATGGTGATGTACTGTAGCTCCGTATAGTACCTGTTTACATGGGACTGTGCATGGATCAGTTCCAGTTCTACTGTGCTATCAGTACATACAAGATAGTGTATGGGAGCCCATACACAACCACGCTATTCTAATACCAAATGGTTTCCATGTCGATGAGGACCTCAAGAGCGAAGCTCAAGAGGTCCCTGTTGTCATGGAAACCAGAAGGTATTAGAATAGCAGGTTGTGTATTGGGGCTACCATACACTTTTCTATATAGTGTATGGCTCCCCAAAACACGTGTCCCTTACTTTTTCCTGCTGCTGTAGTCACCAGGGACCCGAACTCCTCGTCTGTTTGCCAGCCAGTCTGCTCACATGTGTGACTCCTCAACCACACCCTGTCCTATGAGCGGCACTGTTGGGGGCAGTTGCATTGTGATGTAGCTAGGACAAAGATTATTTGCTCCTTTCAGAAGGACCAGAGTCCATGGGCTTCACCTCCTCTGGATCACCCCCAAACTACTGGCCTGCTTCAGGGACCGTGACCGGTCCTGGAGAAAACACAAATTTACTAAACATCCAAACGACTACGCCAAGTACAGAACGCTATGCAATTCATGTACTAAAGCTACTAGACTGGCTAAGTCCGATTATTTCAACTCCTCATTCCTAACTAACATTAACTCTCCATCTAAATTCTGGAGGGTAGTTCATGCCATATTCTCTCCCCCCTCTGCCCCTTCCCCTCCAGTTCTCAAAATAAATAACTCCTTAGTTTCCAACCCTGGCTCCGTGGTAAATGAATTTAATGCCTACTACACCTCGTGCGCCACGTCTCTTCTAAATTCCCTCTCCCCCTTGCCACCTATTAACTTCAGCCCTTCACCTCAGCCAGTGCGTACCCCTTCCCCATTTTCCTTTTCTGCTATCTCCTCTGACAAATCTCTTAATGCTCTCCTATCCCTCAAGTCCTCTAAAGGCTCCTCACCAGATGAGCTTGATCCTAAACTTCTCTACCTTTCTGCTCCTGCAATTGCTTATCTTATCTCCCTAATCCTTAACCTGTCTTTTATTTCTGCCCAAGTACCCTCATCCTGGAAATGCGCTGTAATCCTTCCTCTCCCCAAGGGTGGTGAGAAATCCACTCCTGGCAGCTTTCGCCCCATTTCCCTCCTTCCTACCCTTGCCAAACTTCAAAAACATTTAGTTCTCTCTCAACTATCACCCTTCCTCTCTGATTCCTTTTTCACCCTTTTCAATCTGGTTTTCAGAAGAACCACTCAACAACCACCTCCCTCCTTAAGCTTACTGACTCCATCCTTTCAGCGATGGATGATGACCTGATCACCTCAGCCATCTTTGTCGACCTAGCCAAAGCTTTTGACACAGTTTCCCATCCCCTGCTTCTTGATTCCCTCTCCTCAGCTGGCTTTGCTCCATCAGCCACCAGCTGGTTTAAATCCTACCTCATTGGCAGGACCCAATCGGTGAGAATCCTTGATTCCATCTCCCCTCCACTCCCCATCAACACTGGTGTCCCTCAGGGCTCAGTGCTTGGTCCTCTACTCTTCTCCATTTTCCTTAATGATCTTCCCACACCCTGCTCATCCTCTTCTATCCACATGTACGCTGACGATACTGTTTTGTACAGTTCCTGCAAAAATCATGCTGCTGTGCAAACTAGCTTACAGCATTTCTTTAACCAAGTTCAGCTCTGGTTTGCATCTCACCAGCTTTTTCTAAACGCCAAGAAGACAGTCTCAAGGACCTTTGGCACCAGGCAGAGACTCTCTAGGCTCCCGGCACTACTCACCTTCCACACACTTGATGGGACCATCTTGGAAGACACCTCTTCATTTAGATATCTGGGGGTTTGGCTGGACCAGCATCTCAACTTCTCTGTGCATATCAATGCTATCCTGAAGAAACTGCACCCCAAGCTTGGTGCTCTGTACAGGAATCATAGTTGCATCCCGCTGACTGCGAGGCACGAAATCGTCCAGAAGATGATACTCCCCATCTTTGACTACTGTGACGTAGTCTATGGTGCTGCTCCCAAATCTTCCTTGACCAAGTTGGACACTCTCTTTAACTCCTTCTGCTGCTTTGCTATTGACTCCCCTTCCCGCTCCCACCACTGTGAACTCTGTCGCTTTCTAACCTTCCTTCCACTATCTCACAGATGCATCTCTCACTGTGCCAAACTAGCCTCCAAATTCTGGTTCAGAGGCTCCCCTCCTATCTCTCATCCTCTCTCTCCACTCCACCTCCCCCCACCCACTCTCCCAGATCAAATGACACCTGCACCTTGACAGTACCTCGCCGCTCCACCATCATCAGTCAGACTGGTTTTGTCCATTGTTTCCCTAAAATCTGGAATTCCCTCCCCCCTGAAATATGACACTCCTCCTCCAACTACTCCCTTACCTCTGCCCTACACAATTACCTTTCCCTCAGCTGTTCCTGCTTTAACCCACCTTAATACCTATCCCCAGTTTCTGCCTTCCTACCAACCCCCCCGGCAGGGTTCTCAACAGCCTGAAGGGGAAATCAGGAAATGGCTACCCCTTCTCCTCATATTCAATTCTTGCCTCTCCCCCTCTCTTCTCCACCTGCCCTTCTGGGTCACCAGTGTGCACAACCTTTCATTTTTTTCATTTTTATTTTTTATACTTGTAAATCCAAATGAGCAAACTGCCCGTTTTCATTGGAGACAAGTTTAAAACTAAAAAACACACAAAAAATTAACAAACAAACATAATACAAACAAAACACAGAAACATAGACTTTGACGGCAGATAAGGACCGCTTGGCCCACCTAGTCTGCCCATTTCCCTACCTAGAGGATAAGCTGCACATCCTATTTAACCAACAGCCTATTTCTTCCTACCCCCCCCAACAAAAATTGCCTTATGTCTGTCCCATGCATTGTTGAATTCTCCCACAGTTTTAGACCCCACAACCTCCTCAGGAAGACTGTTCCATGCGTCCACCACCCTCTCTGTGAAAAAATACTTCCTCACATTGCTCCTGAGCCGTCCCCCCTCTATCTTCAAATCAATAAATCAATAAAATACAATACATAAAAATACGTCAACCTAACCCCATTCTTACTCCAACAGCACTTGCGTACTACCTCGAGCCTGCTCCTGGTACATTCATGCACTATGAATGGTTTTGTTGCATTATTACTGTTTTGTACATTTATATGTTCATTTGTATGATTTTGGACATGAATTGTAATTTACCCAATGTTCCACTACTGTTTATTGTACAATACCTTATGTTCCAACTGTTGCACAATCTTACAATGCTGTAGGCCGGCCCGGTGGCGCTGAGGGTTGAGGTGCTGGATGCCACACCTCGCTCCACGCCAGCGACCCAGGTTCAGGAGTGGACTCGGGTCGCTGGTGGGTCGGCTGGGGGGAGATAGGCTTGAGCGTCCAATGACAGCTCACCTTCTCCGGGGAGGGTTGCGGCCACTGCCTGAACACTTGTCTGACTCCGAGCGGAGGCTCAGAGTACTGTCTACAGGCCCTGATTGCAGGGGAATGAGAGGTCACTTTACAGTGCGGACGTTGGCGCTTGTCGCCTTGATGTCAGGGGGCTACGCACTGTAGTGGAGGGGAGAAAAGAGGAAAAACACCTGCTGGTTCTGGGAAGACAGACTTCCCAGAGCGTGCCTCCAATGTGTCCCACTCACTAGGGCCACCATCTCGGCCTGACGAGATGTAGGATTACGGAGCGATGGACCCTACCTCGTCCCCGCTCGGGGGGGGGCCGAAGCTCCATGGAGGAAGAGAGCTGAGTCCTGGTGGATGCGAGGTAGGAGGATGACTATTGAGTCATCCATTGGGATGTCCCGAAGGGTCGGGGCCAGCAGGCAGTAGGGAGAGATAAAGAGTAATTTAAAAAAAAAAAATCTTACAATGTTTGTACTACTTATTGTAACTGATCATCCTTCACAACCCTAAGTAACCCCTGCCCCCAGGTCGCACCATGAGATGAGCAACTTGTTGTTCAGTGTGCCCTCCTGGTGAAACATTTCAATAAATAAATAAATAATTAAGTAAGGTGTGATGCTTTTCTGGAGGGAGCCACTCAAGCCGGGAGTGGCGCTCACAGTGGTTCGTGAGGCGAGGAGCAGAAAGCACAAAGTGTCCCATTTTGAGAGACTGGTTTTTGGGATGTGGGTAAAGGAAACAAGCCCATCACAGAGCATGGGTAGGAGGGGGGGTCCTCCTGGCTAGGGCGAGTTGTGCAGCCAAGGTGAGACAGATTTTTGCTCTGTAAGTCAGGCCCAGCTTGCAGTTTGTAGCCTTACAAGTGTTGTGGATATGCAGGGTGAGGTCCAGTTGGGGGTCAAGGGTTACCCCCAGGTACTTGACGGCATCCACAACATGCAAGAGGGAACCATTGGCTCCAGAGATTTTAGAGCAGCAGGGCAGGCTTTTGTCTTGGCTAGGGAGCCAAAGAGCATGGCCTGAGTCTTTTGAAAGTTGATAGCTTGTGACCCTTTAGCCAGGTTTGAATTAGGTTGAAGTCGGAGTTTAGCCTGATGTTGATGACAGTAATGTCCTGGGAGCTGGTCAGGACGATGAGGTCATCCGTATACAGGGTGGAGTGCCCATGGTCTGGGGCTGAGGACAGCTCATTTATGAAGAGGTAGTAGCTAATAGGCCCAAGAATGTATCCCTGGGGACTCCGCAGGTCACCGGAGAGGGATCAGAGAGGGCCTTGTTGAAGTTAGTGTATTGCTGTCTGCCAGAGTAATTTGTGAACCAGGCATGGTTGGGAGGGAGAAGCCAAGGGACCAGAGGGTGGAGCACAGGAGCGAGTGGTCAACCCGGTCAAAGGCTTTCGAGAGATCCATGAAGATGGCTGCCCTTACTAAATGTGACACAATGGCAACACCATGGCACCACAATGACAATACAGTGGTGCGCTACAAAGTGTGCAGTGGTACAACCCAGTGGTACCGTGGTTGTACTATGGTAGTTTACATTTTGATTATTTTTGGTGCAGTGGTAGGACAGTGGTACAATGGTATCACAATGGAATTGAAACAAACCACTGTGATACCATGAAAACCTTAATGGTAGTACAGTGGTAATCACAGTGACAGTGCAATAGCAAACAAATGGTATTACAGTGGTATTCCAAAGAACTTTTTATAAGGGTCCGGTCACTCTATCTTGATCAGTAGCAGACCTGATCTCAGAGGTGACCACAGCTGGGGCAGTAGAAGTGCTGCACCTTTTTCTGAAGTCATGTTGTGCTGGGGAGAGTAGGTCAAAGCTCTGTAGGTAGTGGATGAGCTGTGAGGCAACCACCTTTTCAAGAAGTTTACTGATTGCAGACAGGATCGCTATAGGGCAGTAGTTCTTGAGATTTTTTAGGTTGCCTTATTTGTAGACAGGGACAACTTTGGCCACTTTCCATACATCCGGGATGGTTCCCAAGATTAGGGAAGTGTTAAAGATATGGGTGATGGGTCAGGCTAGGAGAGATGGCCCCAGACAGAACAGTTTGGGCTCAAGGTTGTCATGCCCAGCTTCGGTGTGAGGGGAAGAGACCTGCAAGGAGCTTTTGGGTCTCTATGATGGAGATGGCCTTTAAGTAGAAGGGAGATTGGGGGACTTTCCCACTAAGGGAGGCATGTAGAGCCTTGGGTCAGAGAACAGGGAGTTAAAGGTGTTGGCAATTGTAAGGGGGTTGTTGCAGCTAACCCTGTCAGTATGTAAGTCAGTGACCTGGGCTCTGGCGGATCCTCCAACTGTGTTTTTGATGTTTTGCCAGAAACTCCTCAGGTTCCTGGGTGAGAATAGCTGAGCAGATTGACAGAACTTGCTCTTGGCAGAGCGGATGGCTCTTTTACATGTGTTCCTTAGCTGCCTATATTCAAGGAAGTCAGTACTGGTGAGGGAGGTCTTGTATTTGGCCCAGCATTTGTCCCTTTGCTTCATGAGGGAAAATAGGCCACCATGGAGCCATTTAGTGACAGTGCCCCTCACCCTCCTTTTCGTGAGGGGAGCATGTTTGTTTTGCATGGGAGTAAAGACAGCAAGAAAGTTGTCAAGGGCCCCTGAGGGGTCACTTGTGGCAGTGACCGGGGACCAGTCTGTTTGTCATAGGTCAGCATGGTAATCAACAATGTTAAAACTGGAGTAGTCCCTCATCTGGATCACTTTACAGGGGATTTTGGGAGGGGAGATGCCCGATGTACAGTAGGTGGGAGAGTGATCCGAGATGACACCAGGGAGAATTCCTGAGGAGACTGTTCTATCGGGTCTGTTGCTTAGCACCCAGTTGATGAGGGATCCTTTATCCCCGCAGGAGAAGAGCCTTGTGGGTTCTGTAATGAGCTGGCTGAGGGCGAGACCAGACAGCAGAGCTCATATTGCTTGGTGTTTGCGGCCCATCCAGTTTAGGTTAAAGTCGCCCAAGGACTAGTAACTCATTGGTGCCAAACTTGGCACTGAGGCTGTCAAGGAGGGAGGAGAACCCTAGCACTCCTCCCTTAGGAGGATTGTAGGCACAGACCAGGTGTACCTTTTTTGTGTTACCTAGCAGGAGCAGGGCATGCAAGAACTCATAGGCAGGGGATGCGTGGGGGTATGTCCTATGACAGACACATTTAAGTGTGCCTTATAGTATAGGAGCACTCCACCCCCATGTTTGTCTCCTGCTCTGTCTTGCCTGATGAAGTTGTACCCCGGGGGGGGGGGCACATGCAGAGTCTGGGGTGTGGTGCTTCAGTCAGGTTTGCATTAGCTCTGCTAGGTTTTGTAGTAGACTTCATGTGTTCAAGTGTACCATTTTTATGCCACTGACGGATAGCCAGACAGGGAAGGGCTTGAAGGAGAGCATGGCTGCCGGTGTCCGGGGTTTTGAGCTGTGACCTGAGAAGACAGAGCAACCACTCGGGCAGCATCCTGTTTGGCCACAGTGGGGAGGTGTGTCAAGGTATTGTTCTGAACTGTAGCAGTAGCCTAGCACTAGGCGGAGGGGATGGTCTAGTACTGCCATCCTAGGTGAAGTTTACACTGGGCTGAGATTCAGGCCCAGGCAGCCCAAGACTAGCAAGCAATGGGCCTTTTACACATCAGCACAGGGATACGAGCAAAAGCCTAGGGCAGCAGTTTGCAGGGTGGCTCTGAGCAAGGGGAGTACCCAAGGAATCACTGCAGCACCAGTGGTTAACAGGGAATAAGCTAGGTAGGTTACAAAAGGCAATTGGCAAGCAGCAAACCATAGCTTAGGCTAGGTAGGTTACTAAATGTCAATTTGCAAGCAGCACATCATAGCTTATAACAGGTTACGCAACTCAGAAGACAGTATGCTGCAATTACATGCCCTAGTTGCTTTACATGCGCTAACTCTGTAAGACAGTAAGGTGCTTTTACTAGTTCTAAATTGCTTAACTTGCGCTAACTCACTAAGACAGCGAATTGCTTCACTAGCTCAAATAAGACAGTGTATTGCTTTACATGCTCTGTTAACACCAGTAGTTCTATAGCAATACAGTCAGCAGGACTATAGGTTGTTAATGGTTACTAGACAGTTTGATAAGTTACTGATAGCCTTAACTAGACAGTTTGATAAGTCACCTATAGCCTTAGCTTTACAGGAGAAAAGACTAGACCTACTATTAGATCACTGCAAGGCAGATCAGAGGGAATTACCCTAAGGGAGCACTTATGGCCATGAGAAATAAAGCACTGATTCAGCAGAAGCAGAGATGCAATAGGCACCCCAGGAGCTAGTGGGAGGGGCTAGAGAGCATTTAACGGGAGGAGGAAACGCGGTGGGCGGGGGGTGGAATTTGCTTGAAAAATTGTGCAGCCCCAGTGAGCCGTGGGAGAGAAGCTCCCTCCATGAAGTCAAAGTACATTTCTCTCTGTCTGGCTTCTTCACACCCTATAGGCATGACCAACACCTATAAAACGTTTTTGTGCCACCCCAGTGTCACTGCTCTGGCCATGCTACACTGTGCCCCTCAGAAAGAGACAACCTGCCATCTTCTTCTTCTTCTACTTGGTCTTCACCACATTGCCCTTTTACAGTGCCTGCCAGCTACTTTCAGAACCTCAAAGTGATTCCCAGACCTCGGACACTACTTCTTACACTTGACTGTAAATGGAGTCAACCTTATTGATTGATTGATTGAATTTTGTTGACCAGGTAGGCCCACTGAGACTGAACCTCTTTTTCAGGGGCAACCAGGTTTAATTATGAAGAGGCATATCAGAAACAGACTTAATGCATCCAGACAACAGTGAGTTACAATGTATTATATACAATTCATGACTCAACGGCACAGTTCTATACATTCTGTGTTGATAAGTACAACAGTGGTCTGGCAGATCATACAAGCAGCTGACGGAGCAGACCATGTACAAAAAGTAGCATTCATAAAACAAGTACAGACATTTGCAATAGTACATCATATTTAAGCATATCAGTGAAGCCAGATACATTGGTTACATTCCATTAATAAGGCCTTTAGTCCTTTCTTGAAGGCCCCAAGGGAGGAGCACTCTTGGAGGGTGGGTGGGAGGTTGTTCCATAAAGACAGGGCAGTAGTGGCAAAAGACCTTTGCCCCAAGCTGAATCTCATCTTAGGTACTTCTAGGAGTGTACAGTTTGAGGACTGGAGAGCCCTCTGGGTTTAGCAATCAGTACATTCTACAAACTAGGAGGTGTAGCACCATTTATTCATTTAAATACCAAGCTGAGCAGCAGGTACTCAAGTCTACCCTCTAGCGTGAGACAGTTTAGTGATTTTAGAACATTGTAATGATACTGCCTGAGCGGGGCCCCAGCTGCAACACGATCAGTTCTGTGGTGCAGCATTTTGGGCTTTTGCATTTCAGCGATTCTTAGTTGGACAAAAAAAAACCAACAGATTTCACATCACACCACATTTAGCACACACCAATCCCAGTTTAGCAACTTGGGATGGAAATAATTTAACTTTATCTATAATTTCATTATTCGGGTTGCTGTCAGTCACATTACTCTGTTACCATTCTTTTGAAACAGGTGAACAAAGTAGCTGATTTGATACCTGTTATTGGACTAGCAAGACATTTCAGAACACAAGCTATCAGACTTCACAGTGCCCTTCTTCAAGACACATGGGAAATGAAGCATGATTAAGACTTCAACTTGCTTGTAGAACAACAAGCTTTTATTTCTACAGGCATAGTGCACACACTATTTCATGACAGGATTACATAGCTAGATCCCTGACCAAAACTCCACCAAGGGCCCAGTCATACCCAGCATCCTGACTGTACAGTGCACCCTCTGTTATCTGCCCCTTTATTATCTGCCACCCTCCTTATCTGCTAGCCTGACCTTCTGTGCCAGTCTCTCTCTTTCTATGGAAATTCCCCTCCGTTATCTGCCATCCTCTCTATCTGCCATCCACCAGCACTTTCTGCTGAACAGGCTGTATCTTTCACATGTTATTCACCCTCTATCACCTACCACATCACTAGCACTGACTAGTGATTTGTGGAATTTAACTCCATTTGAATTTTGTCACAAGCAGAATGGTGGAATTCTGCAGCAGAAAAATGCAGAATGGGGTTTTCACTTCATTTCCGTGGAATATATTTTCTAAAGAAATGGTTGTGCAATGATTTTCTGCAAAAAATGGCATTCTATTCAACAGATTACAACAGGTGGAATTCCACAGAAAGACCAGTGAAATTCTGGTGGAAGTCCTGCTAGTGGACTTGTCATGTCACACTTAATTCTGCCAGCAGAATTCTGCATTCTGCACAGCACTGGCACTGACCCAGTACGTTGTCCTGAATTTTGTTGTTGTTGTAAATAGCTTGGTGAGAAATATTGACAGTGCACCGATGAGCACTATGGTACCTTTGAGAATGGCTGTGAGGTTTTTAACAATATCATTGATAAATTATTGAATCTCTCATGGGTGAACAAAAGGAAGATTTCGGATTAGAAGCACGGGTTGCTTTTAACATTGTTTTACTTGTCCAGGGGAAAGTGCAAATTGACCTGGACTAATGCAGCTAATTCTCTACCTGTCCTTCTTGACTAGTTCAGGTCTTCTATGGCTGTCAATGCAGTTAAAGTCTCGACTTTAGCAGGCTCTAGCCCTCATTGTTTTAGATGGCCAGGTATGATTAACAGCTCTTTAAAAGTCAGAATTACCTCCCGCTTGGCAGTGCAAGGTGGGGACCCCACAAAAGACATCTTTGGGAGGGTGGTGGGGTGCACAGGGTGTGGAACAGCCTTGATACTGGACTAGGCTTGGATGTTCGGTGGTTGCCCAGTATGCTACCAGCTGGCACAGCTTAGGGAGAAGGTTGCGGGGATTAGGAGACAGCTGGGGGAAGGGGGAGGTATGGTTGGGGAAGGGGGCAGGGGATCTCCCACGGGGTTGCACCAAGCACTAGGGGCGGGGGCATAGGAAAAGGAGTGCAGGAGAATACTCGAGGGTCACATAGGGACCCTGGCAGAGGGGGCCCAAAAGGAGGACTCTACCAAGGAAGCAGGCAGGTAACTGGGGACCCTCACAAAGGGGGGCCAGAGGGACAACATTCTCAGGGAAGTAGGCAGATGGCCGGGGCTGGACAGAAGGAAGCAAGGCGGGGAGGTGGATCAGACCTCACACTCAGTAACCTACTCTCTTCTTCTGCTTGAGGATGAGGGGTGATGTAGCCACGACAGGGTGGTTAGAGATGGAAAGGAGTGGGGGCGGAGCGGGGGCTGATATCAGGAGGAAAAGGGGGAACCTGGAATGAAGGAAAATGGGGGAGCAGTGAATCAGAGCAGGAGGGGCAGGGGGAAGAGGGAGGAAAGTGCAAGGAGAAGGACCAGTTGGGAGGAAAGGGCAAGGAGAAGGACCAGAAGTACAAGGAGGATACAGTAAAGGGAGCTGAGGGTTTAGGCCAGGGGAGCATGACAAGCAAGGAGGGACTAAACGGAGACAGGAAGGAAGGGAGGATGAGCCAGGCTAGTTTAGCGGATGGGGGAGAAGGACCAGTCGCGAGCAGTGAGGGGAGTTAGCAAGGTACAGAAGGATACTCAGGAGGAGGAGAGGCATAGGATCGGAGGGGAGAGGGTGGCCAGGGTAAATAAGGAGGGGGCGGCATGTGACACCCAGATAGGGGGAGGAACAAGGAGCCGGCTGCGTGGAGGGGCCAGTAGAAAGGATCAGGGACATGGAAAAGGGGAAATGGAGGAAAAGGAGCGGTCAGAGTGCTCCTGTTGGGGGATTCTATGATCAGGGGTATCAAATGGGATAGGGAGGGAGAAGCCTGGCCAGTTAGAACAAAATGCTTCCCTGGATTAAAGGTGCACAGGGCCAAGCACGAGGTATATCAGCTGGCAAAGGATTGTGGGGGTTCCCCAGACATACTGGTCCACCTGGGTACAAATGACATTGAGGGAAATAGTGAGCTAGAGATACAGGCAAGATTCAGGGGCTCGCCAGGGTCTGTCATGACATAGGATGCACAGTTTCCTTCTCAGAAATCCGCCAGTGCCAAGGGCTAGTGGGGAACACAAAAGGAAGATTAGGGAGATAAACCAGTGGCTCAGGGAGTGGTGTGAGGCCAGAGGGTATGGGTTGATGGGGGATTGGGGGGAGACCTGGGAGGATAAGGAGCTGTATGCTAGAGATAGGCTTTATCTCAATTTGGAGGGGAAGGGAATCCTTAAGTTGAAATAGAGGGGTTCATTGGTCAAAAGTGGGGTTTAAACTTGTGATGGGGGGAGGGATGGGAGAAAAGGCTGTCAAGGGGGTGCCGCTAAAGGAGGGACTCTGTCTCCACCTCCCTGGGGAGCTGGAGGAATGCGGGAAAAGGTCGACTGGTAAAGTGCAGACCAGGGGAAAACAGAATCCCCATGGGAACACGAGCAGGGGAAATGGAAGTATAGGGAAAGGGTAGAAGGTAGTCCTGCTAAATGCCAGGAGCTTGGGCAATAAAATGCCTGAGCACCAGGTGATGCTAACTGAGGGAGCGGTGGATGTAGCAGTGGTCACTGAGACCTGGGCCACTGCAGGACACGACTGGGACCTGAACCTGGAGGGTTACACTATGTTCAGGAAGGACAGGGGGAGGGAAGGGGAGGAGGGGTAGCAATGATAGTCAAAAACTACATTGGCATAGGGGGAGTAGAAGAGGCGGAGGGAACTGTGGAGGCGATTTGGGTCACCTTGATAACAAGGGGGGCCAAGAGAGTAAAAATAGGAGTGGTGTATAGACCCCCTGCACTGGCGGAGGAGCTGGTGGCAGATGTTGGGAGACACTGCAGACTGGGCAGGGGAAGGGTGGTGGTGTTGGGGGACTTAAACATGCCAGGAACAGACTGGGAGACTATGACATCCTCGGTGGTCAGGGAACAGAGGTTGTTGGATGTCTTTCAAGACGCGTTCCTAACTCAGCAGGTGGGGGAACCGACCAGGGAGGCACGGGTACTGGATGTGGTCCTGGCAGACAGTGACCAGATTGGGGGCCTGAGGTGGGTGACCCCTTGGCTGGGAGTGACCATGCCACGGTCTGGTTCTGCCTGGACCTAGGAGGGGTAGAAGGCTGCACAAAGGCGGAGGTAACTGACTTCAGGGGCGGATTTTAAGGAAATGGGAAGGATCCCTAGGAGCATTTGGATGGGATTGGGTCAGACATGGACACTGATAGTAGGTGGGAAATTATCGGAGAGGGATGCAGGATGCTACCAGCACCTGTGCAAGAGTAAGGAAAATGCGGTAGGGGCCGAAAACCCTGCTGGTGGACCAGGGAGGTCCAGGAGGTGGTGCAGGGAAAGAAGGCAGCCTATAGGCAATTCAAGTGCTCAAGGAGTGAAAGGGATCGAGGGGAGTATGAGCTGATGGCTAGAAGGGCCACTAGGGTGGTGAGGGTGGCTAAGGCAAGGAAGGAGCAGAACCTGGCCATGGAAATTAGGAGAGGGAACAAGGGGTTCTTTAGATACATTGGGGAAAAACGAAGGGTGAAGGGGCAGATTAACAGGATTAAAACAGGGGAGAGATGGGCACAAGACCCGGGGGAGCAGGCTGAGGTACTAAATGAGTACTTCACCTCAGTTTTCACCAAGGAAAATGGGGGTGCTGCATCATACATGGGAGGAGACAGTGATACTGAGGAAGGGGGACCCTTACCGATCGGCGAGTCTGGGGAGAGGGGGAGGCATCACTGGCAGGAGGGGGGAAGTCTAAGCAAGGAGAAGAGGTAGCGGAAGTGGAAATCACAGCAGAGAGAGTGAGGGAAGCCCTCAGGTCCCTTAAGATGGAGAAAGCACAGGGGCCGGATAAATTACATCCCAGAGTGCTGAAGAAACTCCGGATGTCCTGCGAAACCCCTGGTGGAGCTTTCTACCATCCTCTGAGGACAGGGTGGGTGCCCCAGGACTGGAAGGTGGCACATATAGTGCCTATCCACAAGGGGGATCAAGGAGGTAGGGAACTACAGGCCTGTCAGCCTGACATCAGTGGTGGGCAAGGTGATGGAGGGCATTGTCAAGGAGAGGCTGGGGGACCTGGAAAAGTCAGGGTGCCTGGACGGTAGACAGCATGGATTCGTCCCTGGGAAATCATGTCAGACAAACCTTGTAGAGTTCTATGACTGGGTGACGAGTGCCTTGGACCTGGGTAGACCAGTGGACATCCTCTTTCTAGACTTCAGCAAGGCATTTGACTCTGTTCCTCATGTGGGCCTGTTGGATAAGCTGAGAGAAATGGGAGTGGGGAACCAGATTATCAGATGGATAGGCAATTGGCTCAGACACGGACCGCAGGGTCATAGTTGGCGGATAGTCTCATCCCCAAGGAGGGTCATTAGTGGGATCCCACAGGGATCAGTCCTTGGGCCCCTCCTGTTCAACACCTACGTCTCTGACATAAGGACAGGTATCAGGAGAAAGATGAGTCTCTTTGCGGATGACTCAAAACTGGGGGTGGTGGTGGATGGGGAGGAGGGGAGGGTGGCCCTACAGGGGGACCTGAAGGCTCTGGAAAGATGGTCTAGAAAGTGGAAGCTGAGGTTCAATGCAGGGAAATGCAAGGTACTGCACCTGGGGGTCAGAAACCCGGGCCAAGTGTACACCCTGGGGGGGCAAATGCTACAAGTCTCGATGGCTGAGGAGGACCTGGGGGTGGTGGTGGATGTCAAGATGAACAACTCAGAGACTTGTAGGAGGGCAGCATCCAAGGCCAACAGAATGCTGGGATGCATCGCTAGTGGGATCACCTCCAGAAGGAGGGAAGTGATACTCCCTCTGTATAACTGCTTGGTGAGGCCGCACCTCGAGTACTGCATGCAGTTTTGGAGGCCGCACTTAAAGAGGGACATTAAACTCCTGGAGAGGGTCCAGAGGAGGGCAACCAAAAATGATTTGGGGCTTGGGGGACAGGAGCTATGAGAAGAGGCTCGAAGTGCTAAATATGTACACATTGGAAGAGAGAAGGGACCGGGGGGACATGATAGAGGTCTTCAGGTACATGAAGGGGGTAAATAGGGGAGGAACAGTCAGGGTGCTTCGAAGGAAGGAGGAGGGGGCCACTAGAGGGCATGGGTGGAAGCTGGAGAGGGGAAGATTCAGGGGAGAAAGGAGGAAGTGCTACTTCACTGAGAGGGTGGTGGAGCCAGGGAATGTGCTGCCTAGGGGGCTGGTGGAGGCAGAGATGGTGGAGGGGTTCAAGAGGGGGTGGGATAGGTACAGGGCAAGGGTTCTGGAAGCAAAATCCAATGCAGCGAGAATATCTGGAACTGGGAAGGGAGAAGCCAGAGAAGGCGAGGGGGGGGCAGCAAGGTCAGCTCCCAGGGTGGGGGCTGACCAAACGAGCAGACACGAAAGACCGTTAGGCCTATTCTGCTGGCATTTTAGTATGTTAGTATTATTAGGGTTTCCAACAAGTGTCCAAGCTGTGATCGGGGTAGAATGTTGTTAAATGGGAACTGTCATCAACAAGGTTTTTTAATGTCTGAAAGACCATAAAAAGCTAATTTGAGTCCGTCATTGTGTTTATCTGTGAGCCTTTGCAGTCCAGAGTTATTCATATGTAAATCAGTTTGTAATTAAGGGCTGGGGGCAGCCATATGTTTTAGGCTCCTGACAGGAAATTATGTCACAGAAGATCTTGGCCCTTCATTGGCTGTAGGTTAAATAGGAAATCATCTGTTTTATTAAGTGTGTTTGAAGGTGTTATTACAACGTGTAACCCCTAGGTGGCACTATCCCAAGGGCTAATACTCCTGCTTGCTTGGCTAGTTGCAGGTTAAGGGGCCTGGGTACTGAAACGGGTGCCTCCACCCGGAGGACAGGGTTGTTAGTAGCAAGGCTAACCTGAGTACAGCCCTCTGAGATACTGTAACCCCTCTTTCCCCTCTAGTGGCCTAGGCAATATGCAACAAACACTTTCACAGTAGCCCCTATTCAGCATGCAAATCCCCACACTGTTTGCACTTACCAACAGGGCTGGTTCCACCAGTTCAACCCTGGAGACCCCCTGTAAAACAAGGTTAGGCACAGCAAATAACAACAGTACAGTGCTTTTGGTACAAACTGGAACCACAGTCAGATTAAATGCAAAAAGAGTTAGATCTGATTTATTTAGGGGAATTGAAAAAGGGAGGGGCATAATCAGGTTGATTGATTCTAAAACTGATCAAGTCAGGCAATTATGCATGCTCTTTTAGTCCCTTCACAGTCACACACTCTGGGTACCCAGTTGGAAGTAAGGTGGGCTAGCCTGGAACATTGCCCAAGGTAGGTCGGCATCGCAGCTGGTTGAGGCCCTGTGATGAAAAGAAAAGGCATGCACAACCACACACAATTTGTAATCCAGAGTCAGGAGGCTCAGTTCATGATGATTAGACAAAACAATTAAATCAGATGACACACTTTGATTGAGCTGTTGTTGCAGGGAGCTACCCTGGTGTTTACTCATGCTACCAGTATAGGACACAGGATGGACGAAATGGAGACTGCAGGATGACTTGCTGGTTTGCCAGGAGAAGCAGGGCCCACACGATTAACTATGGTGTCGTTCCTGTTCGTGATATTGAGCAGGGGGCTGATCCCTAGGCAGGTCTCTCGTCGATGGTCTTCTCTGTGGTGTGAATAGCTGGCTGGGCCAGTGGGGCTAGAGCCCAGGCCAGGTAAGACAGTTCGGATATCAGTCCGGGAAGTTGGATGCAGCTTCCAGCAAGTGTGGCACAATTAAACAGTGGGGAAACAAATCGCGACCCACTAATAGCAAACAGCACATTTATAGTAAAACAATCACCATACCACAATGCGTGATAGCAGTCCAGCAGCAATATCAGTGTCTCTGAGCAAAACCGGGAATTCTGTGGCAACTGGATGTCCTGACAGGCTGATCACATACAGCAAATCTTCGATCTTCTTCAGGTTTAAATCTGGTCACTCTTCGGTGGCTTTGTCACATTCCAATTTGGATACAGTCCAATTGCTAAGCCTGTCAAGGATTCCCACTCGAGGGACAGCAGGCAGACAGGCCAAACTCAGCCTTTCCATTGATCTCCCACACAAACTGTGCAGCAGCTGCTGCTCGAATCACTCGAGCTGTTCACTCTCCAAACTCCTCACACAGACTGACTCATTACAGCAGGCAGCTCGGGAATTTCCCTTCGGTCCAAAAAGTTCAATTAGTTGATTCATCTGTCTGTCAAAAGCAAGGGCTTCCTCTCCAGGTGCATTCAGGTGCCAAAGTCTCAAAACTACAATTCCTGCAGAAATTCACTCCCACAAGACCCCTGGGGACAGACTCCATTTTAGGATCCCCAAAGGTACTGACTGGCCCATTCTGGCAGTCCAGGACCAAGATGGTGGTGATAAACAGAACTGTCCATACTGCAAAGAAGGCAGGTTGGACAAACCACAATACCATTACTATTTCAGCCACACCTGCTTTCTCTGCCCCCCAGCAAGCACTAGGCAGGCCTCAGGTACCCCCTTCCTCTGCCCCTTCTCATGACTTGCCTCAGCAATCAGTCTGCATCATGCTCCTTCGGCACCCGCCACCCCCCTTCCTCCAACTCACAGTCCTGTGAGTTCCCCTAACAGTCACTACTAATGCAGGCTGTCTGACCATACCCCCTCACACCCCACCATTTAACTCTAGCATGTCTTGTCCACTCAGCCTCCCCTCACCCCACCATTTATCCCTATACCTCATCACCCTTCTTCCCCCACCCTTCACCTCCACCGCATTACATACCTCTCTCATGTACCTCCTTTCTTCACCCCACTGCCACCTATCCCCGTCCCTCTGAACTACTGACCAGGCACTCTGTGGCTGCCTATCCCCCCACCCTCATAAAGTGTTGTTCTTGTTATTTTAACTTGTGCCTATGTTTTGAGTTATTCTGTAAGTTCTGAATCCAAGCTGTATCGTTTATTGTGATGTACCTTTGCTTTCTCCTGTTGTACTTTGTTTTGCAATCTATGACGTGGAACCTTTGTAAAAGAGTTTGCGCTCAAAGGTCATTTCCGAATCACTAAATAAATAAATAAAATAAATTCTTATAGATAATCAGCAAATAAATACAGCCCCTAACAGAGCTCCCTCTGCGCAACTAGCGATGGCAGAATGGAGCGATTATCTGGCAGCCCGGGCGGGACTCGAGCCTGAAACTGCTCAGCCCCTACCCAGATTAGTTTTACACCACAAATTTACCACCAGCAGCTCTCAAAGAGACAGGTACAGAGGCTAACAGGGCACTCACATGCAAACACTTTTAAAATGCTAAGACACAGGATACCAGCGTGGCAGTGGTCATTTAGGCACACCCAGGGAAGACTTTCAGGAACCCCATTTGTAGGGGGGTTACGCCCTTCTCTGCCTGGAAAAACTTGGCATCCACGTCAAGTCTACACCATCACAATACTGAAGAAGCAATATATACAAGACATATGTGACATTAGCATACTATGGAAATAATATCTGATGCATCAGTTAACATAAACTTATCACATTACTATACATTTCACTATATTTCACTATACCATATCTTCATTGACAATACTTATGCAAGGTTTGTAATTCCGAATTTACAGTAAATAAAAAATAAAATAAAATGTTTCATACATTCTATGCTGATTCTATTATGATTAACATACTATGAACGTTTACCTATGACTTCACGTTATAACTTGTACAGTAAATAATGTAGAAGGGGGCCCTTCTCTATCAACTAACTTGGGGCTAGATGGGACCTGGACACCATGTTCAGAAGGAAGAGCAATTAATCGGGAGGTGGCAGTCAAGCTGAATTTGGGCAGTGAGCTCTTGGATACATAAACACCTTGATGGACCACATTGACAGGCAAGTCCACATCCCAGAGGAATCGTAACTAAAACGTAGCACTGGCTTAACAGGTCACCCAGACCTCCTGGGGGGTACAGACACTGGCTCTGGCTTGTCATCACGGGCACTGGACACTTCCTTTTCTTCTTTCATGAGGGGCGCCTCTGCACTGGGTGAGAAGTTCGGGTTGGGAGCACTGGCAGCTCCGGGCTCAGCAGCTTCTGTTTCCAAAGTACTTTGGTCATTAGGTTTGCTGCAGAATGCCCTGACTGGTCATCCTCAGGACACCTGGACAAACTGGAGCTTTGTGGCATGGAATGGGCACTGTCCTCACTTTCTCTTGGCTCTGTTAGTTCTGGTGTGTCTCCAGGAAGACTCAGAACATCCACCCCTTCTTCGGGCAAGTCAAATAGTTCTACAAGACATAGAGATTCTGCAATCTCAGACATGATACTTTGCACCTCACTTTCTGGGGGCATTGGGTCCAGGGAAGAAGCTGGGGGGGGGGGTTAGGCAGTTCTGAAGACCCAGCTTCATCCCCATGATTCTGCAGAGGATTGCCTCGAAACAACTGATTCAGTTCATATAAGGGTTAATAGGCATTATCACAGTCACTGTCATCAGAGACAGGCGAACAGTCATCACTATCACTCTGGGCCTGCTGAGGGGAAGGCCTTAGTTCTGGAACAACATGGACAGATTGGGTCCTTTTTCCTGTTTGCAGCAGCATGAGTCACTGGCCCAGCAGAAGCGTCACGTGTTGGTTCAGCATCAATAGCAACTTGGCCGATGGGCAGCAAGTGATTGCGGTGCATGGCCTTAACAGCTTTGGAATTATTTTCTGGGTGCACCTTGTACACCGGCAGATCATCCAATTTACCAACTACTACATGAGGAAGATGGTGCCATCTACCAGCAATTTTGTGTTTTCCTTGCAGTCCCAAATTGCGTAGTAGTACCCTATCTCCAGGCAACAACTCCTGGGCTTTTACTCATCGATCATGTCTTTCTTTGTTGGCAAGATTTCGCTTAGCAGCCATAGTTTGAGCTAGTTGATAGGCATAATTCAACTGATCTTTCAATTTCTGTACACACTGCAAGTAGTCTTTGGCTCGGACCCCATCTGGAGATACACCAAAGCAGACATCAACTGGCAGTCAGGCCTCCCTCCCGAACATGAGACAGTAGGGGGAGAACCCAGTAGCATCACTTTTGGTGCAATTGTATGCGTGTACCAAGGTGCTAATCTGCTGGCTCCACTTATGCTTGTCTTTTGGATGGAGGGTGCCCAGCATGTCCAGAAGGGTGGGGTTAAAGTGTTCTGGTTGAGGGTCCCCCTGTGGGTGATAGAGGGTGGTTCTTGACTTCCGCACCCCCCACAGAGAGCATTTCTTTGATTAACCTACTTTCAAAGTCTTTGCCTTGGTCAGAATGGATCCGCTGGGGGGCACCATAGTGGACAAAGAATTTTTCCACTAGCACCTTGGCCACGGTAAAGGCCTTTTGATCTTTAGTTAGGCAGGCTTGTGTGTACCGTGTAAAATGATCAGTAACTACCAACACATTGCCAATGTTCTTTTGGTCGGGTTCTAAGCACAAGAAGTTTATGCAAACCAATTCTAGAGGGGCGCTGGTAGTGATATTGACAAGGGGGCAGCCTTCTGAGGCAGGGCTTTTCTTTGGTGGCAACCACTGCAGGTCTTTACATGGTGCTCGACATCCTCCCCCAATTTTGGCCAGTGGAATCGGGATTGTACCAAATTGAGAGTTCTATCAATACCAAGGTGCCCCATGTGGTTGTGGAGGGACCTCAGTACCAGCTGTTTAAAGACCATGGGTAGGACCAACTGTTGCTTGTCAACTTGACCACAATGATCCACTGTCTCTCTGTATAACAATTGATCATGTAACTTTAACCTGGGGCCTTCCTGGAACAATAGAGCAGTTTGCAAGTCAGGGGAATGCAACTTGGACACATCTTTCCCCGCACTCAGGGTGTCAAGTGCTGGTTGAATCATAGGATCTTGGGATTGAGCCCACTGAATACTGTCATTATTGAACTGAGGTAGTGCACTAATATCTAATGCAGAGAAATGGCAATAGGCAGCCGGTATGCAGGTATCAGGAGGGCCCAAGCAATCTACTAGGCAGCCCACTGTGTCCGCAGACATGTGTTCATCTTTATCAAACTTTTGGCATAATGCTTTGATGTCAGGTTCAGACAATCTGACCCAATGGTTCTTAGAAGCTGGCCTTCGTGACAGGGCATCAGCATCAATGTGGTTTAGTCCCAGTCTGTGTTCAACAGCATAATCATAAGTCGATAAGGCAGAAAGCCAACGGTGCCCAGTGGCATCCAATTTAGCTGAAGTCTGCACATAGGTCAGTGGGTTATTGTCAGTCTTCACTAATATCTTTACCCCATAGAGGTACTCATGAAACTGGTCAACTGTGGCCCATTTTAGGGTGAGGAATTCCAACTTGTGGACTGGATAGTGCCACTCTGACTGGGTCAAGCTCCTACTGGTGAAAGCTACAGGTCTCAAGCCATCTTCATAGTCTTGATATAGCACAGCCCCAAGGCCCTGCAAACTGGCATCCACATGCAGAACATAGGGCTTGGTAGGATCAGCATAGGCAAGGACTTGGGCGTGGGTGAGCTGGTATACGACTTCAAAGAACGCTGATTCACATTTGGGTGTTCACCGAGTCCCAAAAGGCTTACCTGTTCGAAAATACACTTTCTCTTGGTCTTTGATAGTCCCCTTTTTGTATTTGCTGTTGGTAGGGGGGTAGCCTTGGGTAAGGTTAAGGGGCGGTCAAATCACCTTTGAATAGTCTTTGATGAACCTGTGGTAGTAGCCACAGAACCCCAGGAAATGCTGTAGCTCTTTTAGGTTATTGGGCTGGGGCCAAGTGGTCAAAGATTCAACTTTACTGGGATCTGTCTGTATCCCTTCCGAAGATACTATGTGTCCCACAGATTTCACAGATGTTTGCAAAACTGGCACTTGTCCATGGATAACTTGAGGCTGAATTCTTCCAAACGATCGAGGACTTTGAACAGTCTGGTCTCATGTTCCTCCAGTGTGTGTCTGAAAACAATGACATCATCCAAGTACACTAAACATTCCAGCAAGTTCTTGTCTCCCACCACACGTTCCATCAATCTCTGGAATGTGGCAGGGGCACCCGAAATCCCTTGTGGCATCCTCAGGAATTCGTAGAACCCCAAAGGACAGATGAAGGCTGTTTTCTCACGGTCCTCCAGGGCCATCGGAATCTGATAATATCCACTGCAGAGATCCAGTACTGAGAACCACTGACCCCCGTTCAGGCAATCCAGGGCATCCTGCATGCGTGGCATGGTGTATTGATCTGAGATAGTCCATCAGTTGATGGTCCAGTAGTCCACACACATCCTCACTGATCCATTCTTTTTACGCACCACTATGATGGGGGATGCATATGGGCTTCTTGACTCTTGAATAATGCCAGCAGCGAGCATTTCCTGTAAGTGCCTCCTAACATTGTCTATGTCCACTGGGGCAAGGTGTCGGGACCTCTCTCAAAATGATCGGTCATCATGCAGACATATGTTATGCTCGGCACCGTGGACACACCCCATGTTCCACTCTTTTAGTGAGAACACTTGGTCTCTCTGAACAAATTTCCTGCTAATTTGGGTCTTCCATTCGACGGACAAGGGGGATCACCAAAGTCAAATAAGTCTGGGGTCACTTTCTCCCTTTCACCAGACTACTTGTTACTGGGTAATACTGCAGTGTCTGCGAAGTGTACTGTAGCCAGCGTACATCCCTAGTTCACACGAACTTCCCTGTCCAACATGTTTCTCACTTGCACCACCAGTCGGCAGGCATAGGCATGGGCATGTGCAGGTAGCATACTGGGCTTAACCATCAACCCCTCTGGCAGCTTTCCTTCACCAGGGGTGTCTATCACCAGTATTTTGTTCTTTACATCTCTCTCTGGAGGCAGACTTCTCCATGGATCATACACTGGGTGTTGGGGGCCAAACAAAGAGTCAGGATCCTTTTTCCACACTATCCCCACTGGCTCATCTTGGTCCACTTCATCGGGTTTCTGTTGCAAGTCATAAGCCCTTTTGATTAATGCTGGAATTCTTAGGGCTCATCCAGTCCATTGCCCTTGTTTCTCATGGCAGAGTTGTGCTAGTCTCCCAAACATGTGGGCGTTTGTTCCAAATTAACAGGGGAACCCCATCATACAGTCCGGTGGGGAGACACACTAGGGCAAGTGTCTAAACCTGTTCATCTACCCCAGCCATGGTGGTAGGGAATGACAGTCAGATCCGTATATACCCCGAGTACGGATAGGACTTCTCACTCAACCCCCACACATGCAGACCTTCCAAGGGTTGTAGGGGCATGTCAGGCAGATGCTTCTGGTACCAATCTTGAAATACTATGGTTACTTGAGATCCACTGTCAAGCACGGCCCGGGCAGACACACCGTTCACCGTCACTGTAGTTTCCATTGAAGGGCCCACCACCTCAGACCACTTGGGACTTGCAGGACTAGGACGTCGACTTTACAGCTGCCTTGGATGAATAGCTTTTCTGGGCAGCCCCACCTTGCAGCCATATGTTGCTCCGTCGAATCAATGCCAGCACCCTAGTAGTAACTTTTCTCAGATTCTCCAGCGAATGGCAGGTGAACCGGGAGTGCCCATCCTCATCGCAGTGTAACAGAAAACAGGTTCTTTAGAGTCTCTAGGGGAAGAGAAGCTGTTCCCCTGCTTGAACATAGTGGGGGAGTCTCGGGGTCTCTCTCTGGTCGGAGGTTTGTTCTCTTGGCTTTCTGAGATTTCCCAAGGGTCAGTGTTTCGGGTAGCTCAGAGCAGGTCTCCCACCAAAGCTGTCAGTTCTTGTACATCTTCCAGCAGGTTGTCTTCAGGCCGGGTTTCAGAAGAAACAATGTGTACCCCCACCCCTCCCAGCAGGACTTCCCTCTTTGTCTCAGGGGTGGCTGGACAGGAATTAGCATCTTTGGCTGCCTTGGCAGGCTTGCTGACTGACTCTCAACTCCGTTAACTCCTTGATTAGTTCTCTCATCTGTTGCAGTTCGGCCTCCTCACCTCCCTCAGGGGCCTGGCAGGCGTGGGCAGCCCCAGCACAGGGCTCCCATCCCTCCTCATCATTCTCAGCCTCACGGATCTCTTTCATTAGATAGCAATATTCAGGGGGGTTGCCCCTTCTATCCTGCAGTTTGAGTTTTAACAACATCACGCTAGAGTACCTTGCTGACTTTAGGATGTGATCTAGCCTGGCCCTGTTCAATTCTCTGGCGGGCGCCCCTCCTTTCCTGTAGGCCCGCTGCAAAGCTCGCTCAGTTCGGGTGACAAACATTAATAACTTTTCATTTTTCCACTGTTTGGCAGATTTAAACTTCCACATCAGATCATCCCCTGACTCGGTGCTACCAAATACTCCCTCCAAGGCAGAAAGGTATTCAGCGGCCGTGGCCTGCCAGCTGGTGGATCACAGGAAGCAAATGGCCTCCAGTGCAGGGCCCCTCAAGCTTTCCATGAGCCTCTTCCTCTTTCCCCCTCAGCACACTGCCACTCCTGGACCAATGAGGTGGCATAGTCCATCCACGTTTCCAGATCATCCTCCCCCATGGGCACCGTGCCCGTGCCTGAAAAGAGCCTAAGTTTGCGGTATGAGTCCAAATGTACAGTAGATATCACTATAGGGGAAGCAACTGTTGGGGTGGTGGGAAAGGCTATGGGGGACTGCATGGGAGTGACATTCTCAGAAAGCTCTAACATTTTCACTAGCTCTGTAGCAGAGCGCCCCTCAGAGGCTAACAGTTTAAACAGTTTGTCTTTGAACCCCTCTATGCGGGGGGACCCTCCAGGAGCAGCCAGGTCGCTATGTAGGTGAATGACCCTCCACCCTTTTTGGGACCCTTCAGGCAAAATGACAGGGGGTATCTTCTCTGGTTCAGTGGGTAGGCTACAGGAGGGTAGGGCCACCATAGTTTGATCAAACAGGTCAGAATCCCTTCCCCTTGCTTCAACCTTCCCCAAACACTTAATTTGTTTGACCACTTTCACAATAGTGGCATTATTGGTCCCAAAGGGGACGTCCAGTAATTGCAAAGCTTGCCAGGGGTCCACCCCCTCTGCCTTGCTCCACCCCATCATACGATGCACTAACAGCTTGTGGGGAGCAAGTTTAAACTTGGGTGTAGTGCACGCCTCCATTTTACCACAGTTTTTAAGCATGGGGTTGTAGCACCCACCTCTGACCACTAGAAGGCACAAGTCCCAGTGGTGCCTCCAAGATGTAACCCCTGGGTGGCACTATCCTAAGGGCCATTACCCCTGCCTGCTTGGCTAGTTGCAGGTAAGGGGCCTGGCTACTGAAATGGGTGCCTAAACCCACAGAACAGGGTTGTTAGTAGCTAGGCTAACCTGGGTACAGCCCTCTGGGACATTGTAACCCCCCTCTTTCCCCTCCAGTGGCCTAGACAATATGCAACAAACACTTTCACAGTAGCCCCTGTTCAGTATACAAATCCCCACACTGTTTGCACTTACCACCAGGGCTGGTTCCATCAGTTCGACCCTGGAGACCCCCTGTAAAACAAGGTTAGGCACAGCAAATAACAACAGTACAGTGATTTTGGTACAAACTGGAACCACAGTCAGATTAAATGCAAAAAAAGTTAGATCTGATTTATTTTGGGGAATTGAACAAGGGAGGGGTGTAATCAGGTTGATTGATTCTAAAACTGATCTAGTCAGGCAATTATGCATGCACTTTTAGTCCCTGCACAGTCACACGCTCTGGGTACCCAGTTGGAAAGTAAGGTGGGCTAGCCTGGAACGTTGCCCAGGGTAGGCCGGCGTCGCAGCTGGTTGGGGCCCTGTGATGAAAAGAAAAGGCATGCACAACCACACACAATTTGTAATCCAGATCCAGGAGGCTTAGTTCATGATGGTTAGACAAAACGATTAAATCAGATGACACACTTTGATTGAGCTGTTGTTGCAGGGAGCTACCCTAGTGTTTACTCACGCAACCCAGTACAGGACATAGTATGGATGAGATGGAGACTGCAGGATGACTTGCTGGTTTGCCAGGAGAAGCAGGGCCCACACGATTCACCGTGGTGTCATTCCTGTTCATGATGTTGAGCAGGGGGCTGATCCCCAGGCAGATCTCTTGTCGATGGTCTTCTCTGTGGCATGAGTAGCTGGCTGGGCCAGTGGGGCAGAGCCCCAGGCCAGGTAAGACAGTTCGGATATCAGTCTGGGAAGGCTTGATGCAGCTTCCAGCAAGCATGGCACAATTAAACAGTGGGGAACCAAATTGCGACCTACCAATCGCAAACAGCACATTTATAGTAAAGCAATCTCCATACCACAATGCGGATAGCAGTCCGGCAGCAATATCAGTGTCTTTGAGCAAAACCGGGAATTCTGTGGCAACTGGATGTCCTGACAGGCCAATTGCGTACAGCAAATCTTCGGTCTTCTTCAGGTTTAAATCTGGTCACTCTTCAGTGGCTTTGTCACACTCCAGTTCGGATACAATTCAATTACTAAGCCTTTCAAGGATTCCTTCTCGGGTCACACAGGCCAAACTCAGCCTTTCCACCAATCTCCCATGCGAACTACGCAGCAGCTGCTGCTTGAATCACTCGAGCTGTTCACTCTCCAAACTCTACCTCCAGACTGACTCACTGCAGCAGGCAGCTTGGGAATTTCCCTTCGGTAAAAAGGTTTGATTCGTTGATTCATCTGTCTGTCAAAAGCAAGGGCACCAAAGTCTCAAAACTACAATTCCTACAGAAATTCACTCCCACAAGACCCCTGGAGACAGGCTCCATTTTAGGGTCCTCAAAGGTTCTGATTGGCCCATTCTGGCAGTCCAGGACCAAGATGGTGGTGATAAACAGAACTGTCCATACTGCAAAGAAGGCAGGTTAGACAACCCACAATACCATTACTATTCTAATAGATCATCAGCAAATAAGTACAGCTCCTAACAGAGCTCCCTCTGAGCAACTAGCGATGGCAGATCGGAGTGATTATCTGGCAGCCCGGGCGGGATTCGAGCCTGAAACTACTCGGCTCCTACCCAGATTAGTTTTACACCACAAATAGGCAGCTCTTAAAGAGACAGGCACAGAGGCTAACAGGGCACTCATATGCAAACGCTTTTAAAATGCTAAGACACAGGATACCAGGTGGCAGTGGGCATTTAGGCACACCCAAGGAAGACTTTCGGGAACCCCCATTTGTTGGGGGGTTACAAACACTTTTTACATTTATAATTGTTTTGTATGTGCATTGAAACTAGCAAATTATCACCTTTACATTTCAAACTGTTAGTAAAAAATAATCCATCTTTAGGATTGCTTTAACCTCTAGGCTATACTGCCAGCTGATCATTAAAAACTACACATATCTCAAGGCTGGCTTTGTGGTGCCAACAGGTATTGGAGCTCTATACTATATCAGGATTTCTAAACTCTGGCTGCGTTCATGTCAGTGCAGATTTCTGGGGCTGCCACAGCACCAGCTTCTGTCTTATTTCGTTCCCTCTCTCATAGCCTTTTCTCTTACAATTTCAGGCGTGAACTCAGGTTTACAAGATGCAAATGTGACTATGTACTTACTAGCCTGGCATCATCAATCAATCAAAATCAATCAATCAAAATCTTCATTTATTCAGGCGGACATCATTGAGCAAAGCTCATTTACAAGATGGACCTGATAGGTCAAGGATCAAATTGAAGGTACAGTAGCAGATATATACAGAACACTTGTATTTAAACAGATACAGTAATATAAACATATATACAAATGAAGGATAGAGGTTGATAAAACCTAACAGGACAAGGTAGGATACAATAAAAGTACACTAGAAGAAACCAGAATATCCAAGTCCCAATAGTGGAGCCAAAGCAAGCACGCAACACAGGGTAACCGGGTATTATAGGCTCCAGGGCAAACTAAAGCAGACAAACCGATATAATGATTGATGACTGCAAAAAATGGTGATAAACGGCCTCTGACGAATGACATGGAGGGGCTGGTGGGAGATTCAGATAGGGGCTAAGGCTACTAGTAGTAGGAGGTATGGAGGAGTGGTTGGGGTAGAAGTAAGTGCCAGGAGTTGGTGTGGAGGTCTTGGTCAGGGGAAGCAAAGCTGTAAAAAAGGTATGATAGGGGGCTGAGATACAAAATAAGGGGGCTGCAAGGGAGGGAAAAACTATGGGGATGATTTATGGAAGAGCTGTCAATAATAATTGCTGACTGAATGGGGGGAGGGTTTTGAATGTGACTGGACTAGGCCTTGTGGTAGCAGTTGCATTTCTCTGGGAAGAGATTTACGTAGAGCTTTTTAAAGGATGCTAGAGGTATAAAGTTGGTCAACTTTAGGTTCTTCTGTAGAGAATTCCATGCCATTGCTAGAGAGTAGCTGATTGCAGACCTCCCATGCTGGGTGTAGGCTTTGGGTAACTTAAGCGTGATGAAGTTGTTGCTTCTTAGGGCATAGGACCTAGCTGTGGCCAGTGTAAAGCAGTCTAAAATATAGGATGGAAGTTTATTAGACAAAGCTTTGTATATCCATAGTGCAGCATTTCTGTTCCTTCTGAGGTGTAAGGCTGTCCAACAAACTGCAGCATAGAGAGAGCAATGATGAGTGTTGAATGGCAGATCTGTAATAAACCTTAGTGCTCTGTGATACAAGGTATCCAATTTGCTTAAATAGGAAATAGGACAGTGACCATAAAAGAAGTCTGCATAGTCGATAAGTGAAAGAAATGAGGCCTGGATTAGTCTCAGCCTTGAGTCTCTGGTTAGAAAATGTTTAATTCTGAAGAATAGGCTGAGCCTCTGGTGAAGTTTTTTCAGAAGTTCTTCAATATGGTGAGTGTAGTCAAGCCTGCTATCAATCCACACCCCTAAATATTTGAATTTATCTACATAGTCCAGGCTTTCTCCAAGGATGGTGGATAATTGGGGAAGATTGCTTGGTGAGGAGGTGTTAGTATAGTTATTAGTGGAGAAGAACATAGCTTTTATCTTCTTTGCATTTAAGAGGAGTTTTTTCTCAAGTAGTTGGTGTTGCAAAAGGGAGAATTCTGTTTGTAAAATTTCACAGGCCATTGCAGGCGATGGGTTACTGACATATAAAACAGTGTCATCTGCAAAGAGGTGAACATTGGCTTTGGTGAGATTAGAGTCAATGTTGTTAATGTAAATGGCAAAAAGGATAGGGCCCAGGATAGGTCCTTGAGGAACTCCTCTTAGAAGTGGTTTTAATGAGGATAGGTCACCTTCAGCTTTCACCTGCTGCGTTCTATCAGTGAGGTAACATCTGAACCATTTAAGAGAGGGTGGGTCTAAGCCTATGGAGTGCAGTGAAGAGAGTAGCAGCTCATGATCCACGGTGTCGAACACTTTGCTTAGATCAAGGAATACAGCACAGACACTGCTCTTTTTGTCTAGCTCAGTTTGCCAGTCATTTGTGACTGGCCAGTGCAGAGATGGTGCTGTGCCTGGCCCTATATCCAGATTGAGCAGGATTTAAGAGGTTATTAACTTCAAGGTAGTCTCTTAATTGGATGCTCACTAATTTCTCTAGCATCTTGGAAAGCACTGGAAGAATGGATATGGGCCTGTAGTTGTTGAGGTCCATGGGGTCCCCTGATTTTAGGAGGGGAAACACTTGGGCTGTTTTCCACATCGAAGGAATAGAGCCAGAGGTTAATGATAGATTAAAAAGATGTGTTAAGGGAACTGCAAGCACATGAACTGCAATTTTTAGAAAATAGGGGTCAAGAGAGTCTGCACCTGCGCTTTTTTTAGTGTCCAATTGCAGCATTAGGTCCTCTACTTGCTTCAGTAAAACTGGTTTGAAGGAGAAGGAAGAATCAGCCCTCTGAACCTCAGTAGACTGGGAGTTTAGTTGTGCCCGCAGTAGATTAGCTGGAGAGGTGTCAAAAGCAAGGCTAGCTGTTGTGAAATGATTATTGACGCATCCAGTACTTCCATTTATCAGAGATAGCAACCTTATTAAGGTGCACTTGAGATGGCAGAGAGGTGCTAGAGTCCTGCCCTAAGATTCCCTTGATGGTGCCCCAGAATCTAGCAGGATTGTGGTAAGAGGCGTCAAGTTCAGCCATATAGAAAGCAGCCTTAGCATCCCTTACTTTTTTGGTGCAGCTATTTCTGGCTTTCCTGAACAGCATCTAGTCATTTGGTTCCTTAGTCTTCCTTGCCAGTTTCCATAGCTTATCTCGCTCCAACAGTGCAGATTTAAGGTCGGCTGAAAACCAGCGGCAAGATTTGCTTTTTGTTCTAACACTAGTGATTGGTGCATGAGTGTTAAGGGGGCCATCATGGGGCCAGCCTTTAAATGTGTCGTTTTTGATTACCAGCTGGCAGTACAACCTAGAGGTTAAAGCAAAGAGCTGTGAACAAGCTTCCTTTCTACAGCAGAATGGGGTTTGATTCCAACATGCTCTACTTGTATATTGTGTGACCAGAGTAAGTCACTTAACCTCCCAGTGCTCCCAAAACACACCCAGAAACAATCTGTAGCTGTGTGCCTTTCCTGGACAAAGACAGTAAAAACAATCTGAGCATGTTATGATTCTGAAAATATAATGCTCTTTCTATCCAGATTTGACTTGAAAAGAAAACAATTGGACACCATTAATTGTTTATTAATTGCAAAAACACGTGGATGGACAACATTGTTTAAAAAAAAAGCATAATCTGAACTGCATTATTAAAATATAGAATAATATGTGTGTGGGTGTATAACCAACATTTTTGACACACGCAAGGTGTGGGATGCTGCAATAACCCGATGGCAAAGTCCAAGTGGTTTATTAAATCATCCCACACTGAAGGTGTATGCAAAATTCTGGTTTTTACACTCATCCACCCATATATTATTTTATTTAATTCATGGTGGTAATTTTTTTCCCTTTCAGCACAGTTCAGTTAGTGCAGCACTTCTGTCAGAGAGACACACACACACACACACACAGCCTGTCTCGTCCTTTGTTTTTTGTTTGTTTGTTTTGTTTTTTCTTTCTTTTTCTACATTACAGTGGGAATGGCATTCTGGAAAGTTGTGGCCCGTCAGCATAGCTGCAGATAGTAAGACACACTCAGAGGGTATAGGTGGTAGGATCAACTAGATTGACTTTTTTTCTTTTATGGTAGAAAATCCCATTCCATACAAAGTATGTCAGTAAGAAACTGTTATACACCGGCCCGGTGGTGCTGAAGGAGGAAATGGACTGAGCATCTGATGGACTGCTCTCCATCTCCGGGGAAGGGGGAGTGCAGCAGCTGATGCATGCCTCACCCCTAGCAGAGGCTGAGGCTCGACAGCAAGGAGCCACATGAATGGTGGGTGGGGATGCAGCAGACGCTTGACATGGGCGTGCACAGGATCATGTGCAAACACAGTCACAGGCTTCATTGCATGCCGTCCTCCCACAAGGGGAGAAAAGCAGAAAACAGTGGCTCCAGGTTATGCGGCCTGATGACCATCCACTGGCATGCACCATCTCCTCGGGCACCACCACCTGATCCAGATCGATGCTTGGTGGGGGATTAGGGGGTTCCTCACCTCCCCTCCATGGGGGTAAGCCATGGAGGAGTACAAGGTGGTGGCCTGAAATCAGTGCAAGCGGACAGTGGCCAGAGGAGGAGAGGAGGAGGAGAGCTGACCAGGGCCACGGCAGGAAAAAGTAAACCAAAAAAAAAAAAGAAACTGTTATACTTTTAACTTCATCAAAAGAAGTAAAATACTCTTTTAATAATGCATTTCAGGTTATGTATGTTTTAACTGTTGTCCATCTGTGGTTTTGCAATTAATAAACAAGTAATGGTGTCCTGTTTTTTTTTTCTTTTCAAGTCAAATCTGGATAGAAAGAGCATAATATGTATTTCTTTTATTTGTTGAATCTCAGAATTATAAACCTTTGAGTCAGGGACTCATTTACAAAGGCTCCTGTCAGTCAATACAAATAGAGGTAAAAGCAGACAATAGGAACATGTGTTACAAGTAATACAAAACTATAACTAAGAATAGCAATGGAAATTAAGTAACAATAGGTTGAGGGGAAAAACATCAGGGGGAGGGTCAGGCAATATACAACAGCAGTTCTGAGTCAAGCAGTTACAGTAATAAACAGCAGTGTACCAGCAGAGATGTATCCAAAAACCTAGCTTCAGTGCATGAAATAAATCAAGGCTGATACGAAGGGAATGAGGTAAAAAACCCCAAAGGGGAGTACAGTGCCCAGCTGCACATTTCAAATAATAAACAATAAGATCTAACTGGTAACAGTTGAAAAGGTCATAGTCAAGTTAAGCAAGAGAGGAGACCATTATCAAGGTTGGGGGGGGTAGGGGTGGAGGAGTAATATTTTCGGAATCATAAGACATGCTCAGATTGTTTTTACTGTCTTTGTCCAGGAAATGCACACAGCTACAGCTTGTTCCTGGTTTTGTTTTGGAAGCACAGGGAGGTTAAGTGACTTGCTCTGGTCGCATAATATACACGTAGTGCATGATGGAATCAAAACCCATTCTGCTTGAAGAACAAAGCTTGTTCACAGCTCTTTGATTTAACCTCAAGGCTTTACTGCCAGCTGATAATCAAAAACTTCACATTTCAAGGCTAGCCCCATGATGCCAGGCCAGTAGGTACCTAGCCACATTTACATCTTGTAGACCTGAGTTCACACCCAAAATTGTGACAGAAAAGGCTGTAAGAGAGGGAATGGAAAAAGACAGATGTTGGTGCTGTGGTAGCCCCAGAAATCTGTACTGACATGAACACAGCCAGGGTTTAGAAATCCTGATGTGGGGCCCCAATGCCTGTTGGCACCACATAGCCTGCCTTGAGATGTTAGTTTTTGATGATCAGCTGATAGTTTTTTTTGTTTATTCTTTATCCTCCTGTTGCTGTGGCCCCTACCTCAGGAGGGAGACCCCAGTCACATCCACTGGTGTCCACCAGCTGGTGCTGACCCTTCCCCCCAGGGCTAGCCCCCCCGGCAGGGCCGGTGGAGTTCCCCAACCCCCAACAGAGACCGGATCCAGTGTGGCCAGCGCCGTGGCTAGCCGGGAGCAGGATCTGCAAGGTGCCCTCTATCATGCACTGCAGCAACTCTTTTTCATCCATTTTTCTCCCCGAAGAGAAGTGGCGTGCAAATACGCCAGCAGAGGCAGCGTGTACACACCCGGCCTTGCACCTCCAGGTGTCTGCCACATCTCTGTCCTGCTTCTGCAGTGTTGGCATGCTGCCCCCCAGCTTCTGCTAGGTGTCAGTTGTACACTGAGCACTGGCACCCCCCTCCTTGGAGAAGGAGAGCAGTCCCTTGGATGCTCGATACTTCTCCTCCCCTGCTGATCCCCGGTGGCCCATGCTTGTTCCTGAACACGGATCGCCAGCATAGCAAGAGGTAAGGTGTCCAGCGCCTCGGCCCTCAGTGCCACCGGGCCGGCTTACTAATAGTTTTAAATGTAAAGGTGATGACTCACTAGTTTCAAACCACATACAAAGCAAGTATTATAAATGTAGAAAGTGTTGTAATAACACCTTAAAACACACTCAATAAAACAGACAATTTCTTGTTTAACCTACAGTCAATGGAGGGCCAAGATCCTCTGTGACATCATTTCCTGTCAGGAGTCTAAAACATATGGCTGCTCCCAGCCCTTAATTTCAGGCTGATTTACATATGAATAATTCTGGACTGCAAAGACTCACAGATAAACACAATCATTTACTCAAATTAGCTGTTTATGGTCTTTCAGACATTAAGAAACCTTGTTGATGACAGTTCCCCTATAAGTCACTAACTCCCAGTGTTCTGATTTTGTATCTCTGTGTTGATGTGCCCTATAATATTATGGCACTCTGGTGGGGGAGGAGAAAATGAGAAGAGACTTAGGCAAGTTGGAGGAGCGGTCAAGACTGTGGCAGCTCTAAATCAGTGCAAAGAAGTGCAGAATCATGCACTTGGGGAACAGAAACCCTGTTGAGGAATACATGATGGAGGGGTACTAGCAGCAACAAAACTGGAAGGGGACCATGGGGGTGGTCATATAAGATGAGCTAAAGGTATCCAAACAATGTGAGAAGGCAGTGAGAAAAGCCAGAAGGATGCTGGGGTGCATAGGAAGATATATCACCAGTAGAAAACAGGAGGTGGTGATGCCACTGTACAGACAGTTGGTGAGACTTCATCTGGAGTACTGTGTGCAGTTCTGGAGACCGCATCTCCAGAAGGACATAGACAAGGTAGAGGCAGTCCAGAGGAGGACAATGAAAATGGTGCAGGGACTGCACCAGAAACCATAAGAGGAGAGATTGAGGGCTCTCAATATGTATACACTGGAGGAAAGGAGGGAGTGGGGATAGAAACGTTCAAGTACCTCAAGGAGATTAACACAGTTCAGGAGGGCAGCATCTTTTAGAAAAGGAGATGTGCAAGAACAAGGGGTCACAACATGAGATTGGAGGGGAGACTCGGGCAATGTTAGGAAGTATTTTTACATAGAAAGGGTGATGGATGCATGGAACAGCCTCTCTGAGGATGTCGTAGGTGCAAAAACAATAGATGAATTTGAGAATGCTTGGGACAGACAGAAGGCAACCCTATTGGTAGGAAGGAGAAGGTAAGCTACAGATCATATAGGATCTGGAGTTTATACAATAGGTAGGAAAATGGCAGACTAGGTGGGCCACGCAGTCCTTATCTGTCATCAGATTCTATGTTTCTATGTTAGGCCAGCATCCCTCATTTTCCTAAATTTTGAGTATCCTTGCCCAACATTTCAGTGACATGTTAAGACGTATAGTGTCTGCCATGCAGGTGGTGTTTTTTTCCCCAAGCCTCCCCATAGTCATCACATCTCCCTTTCCAATCTCCCAGCTCCACACTTTCCTTGGGCACCACTGCTGGCTGATGGGTAAAGAGGACTTGGATGCTGACATGAAATTAATGACAAATAAAGGCAACCAGGTGTCCATCACTGATTATTTTAAAGTTGATTGATGATAGATGATAAGTGAACAAAACTGTATTTTAATAGTCATACTGTGGCTTTTAAGTATTTGTCTTACCATACAGTACACAAATAAATAATCTGAATAGTTAATAATGTAGTCCTGTGCTAATTTTATGCCACATAATACACATCTATTATGCATCACCCTCTATTATCTGCCAAAACGTTAGTGCACTAAAGTTCACAGATAATGGAGGGTGCACTGTATATATAGGTCCCAAGCAAGCCAGACAAGGGTACATTTGAGCAGTATATCAACACATATTTGGTCTTAGCAAAGGGTAGCATGTGAATATGGTGATGTTAAAAGGGCAAAGGAATAAGGGTGACGAAATAATGGCGAACGCTATAACGACAATGGACAACTTATGGCAACCATGCATAAATGACAGTTCCAGCGGTATGGCAATCTTCAGTGTCAAGGAGTGCCTCCGAGTGATATATTTAGAGACAGCGGGGGTTGGGGGGTGCAGCCTCCTGTGGGGGTGTGGGGGGCAGAGCTCCCCACTTGAATAAAGGCAACAAAGGTGTGTGCAAGTGAGGAATAGGATTGCCTGTGGGAAGAACAGAGGATGTCAGAAGTGCAATAGGGGCAGCTTGTGTCAGGTGCTGCTTGTGCCCCAGGCATATGAATTCCACTGTTTTGCGGTGGACATCAGTGTAAGTTTTGCTATTTTTGTCAGTCGCCGTACTTTGAGGGTGCCGTTACTGCATTCGCCAATCCGGTGTCACCGTATTGACATTCATCTTAATTAACTCACTGTTATCACATGGAACCTTAACAAAGTCATTGATCCCCTCTTGGGCTTGGCCTGATTTAACTATAAAATCATGACTTCATTTTAATTGCGTTAACCATTAAGATTACATTAAGCACAGTACCCTTTAGGAATCACTCAGACATAGAGCTTTACAACTTAGATAGGAAGTTGCTTGCAAAAACGCCAGACCTTTATTGGTGCACACAGCTTGAGGTAATAATGGTGAGCTTGCAGCTGGCACCTGATCACAGCTCCCATTTTGGGTTCAGAATTAATCAGTATTTAATCAGTTATCAAATTCAGTCTAATTTGGCCCCTTGACCAGCCGGTCGTGGCTTTGATTCACAGTAGCAGCATAATTTTCTCTCAACACATTAACAGTTGGCATCATAAAATTATTTCTCGTATGTTCAGTTACTTCAGTGACACTTTTCCTATAGTTGCTTACTTTGATGATACTTTGTCCATAAGGTCAGTTACTTCAATGGCACTTTTTCCATATGGTCAGTTATTTCGGTGACACTTTTCCCGTATGAGAACATTTTTAAAAAAGAAGCATGGGTGCTAAATGGTTATGTGGCTATAAGTAAGCAATAACCCATGACAAGGTGTGCAGTTATTGGGGATTAATCAACACTCTGGTGAGTTGTGAGGCATGGGGCCGCAAGCTGAGTGTCCTCATAGCACCAGGGTGTTGATTAATCCCCAATAACCACACATACTGGAGTGGGTTATTGCACTTATAGCATGGATTATGTTTGAACAATGAAAGAAAAATAGCCACAAATGTGTTTTTTTTTTTTTGCTGTTTAAATAGCAACAAAGCTATTGCATCCTGCCACCTTGCAAAATAATCCCTACTAAATAATGCATACTTTATTGCTGTTATGTACATAGACATGTCAAACGTACACTACTGAGAGGATCTGTGACATTTCTTGTGCATAATAATGTCAGCTACAAAGGCTACTACCATTACTGCAGACCCCCTTCCCACATCCACATGCTTGTCAGCTGCAGTGTCACTCTGTCTCTCTCTCTCTCTCTCTCTCTCTCACCCGATCACTGTTACTCCTGCTCCCTAAACACCTGTGACTTACTGCATGCTAGAGAGAGAGAGAGAGAGAGAGAGACACACACACACAGACCGAGACTGCAGGACCTGTGATTGACATCTCCCACTATGTCTCTTTCTCACTCTCTCTCTCTTTCTCCTCTTGCAGATGGCATAATCCTTTGGGAGATGGTATTAAACCTGTGGGATAAATGCTTTCTCCAGCTGCTGCTGCCTGCACTTGTAACTATACATCGGCTTCCCCCTCCCCGATGACAATGTCACAGTCATGGTGTGCATCAATGTCCACTTGGGACCCACAGCCCTGGCCACCACTCCTGCTACAATGCCCACCCAGTGGGGGAGGGGTGGGAAACCGCACTGTTCAGCCACCCACCTGCAGTGCTGTGTCTCTCACTCATTGTATCCCTCTTCCTCTGACGATGTGCTGCATTAATTGCTGGTGGTAGTGGTGTCTTATTCGACATCTGTTCAAGGTGGTACTTATTGGAACAGCACGCAGCAAAACTGACATTTGGAGCAGGGCCAAATTGCTAGTGAAACCTAGTAAGTGTGCTGAGTTTAATTCTTGCATTCAGCCATTGTTTTACAGAGAAGGAGAGACACACACCGGCAGCTGATAGCCGTAATGTTCCACACATCTCACCTAGGAGGATAGAGAGTGGGGAGCGACTTGCTGTGTAACACGTCGTGTGTGTGTGTGTGGGGGGCACACAGGCAGATGTTTGCCTGCACCTGCAACTATACACTGCCTTTCCTCTGATGACAATGTCACACTCACAGGATGTATCAATGTCCACTTCAGACCCACAGCACCAGCCACCACTCCCGCAATTATTGCACAGTGCAAACACTGATGACCATCTCACTCTATCCCTCTCAGTCCTCTGACTCGCTCACACTCTCTGACGCTCACTCTCGGTTGCTCACTCACTCTCTCTCTCACTTCTGTTTTGCACACTAGAGGAGATAATGTGGATCATGGAGGGGGGCTCATTTCTCTACTGTCCCAATAAGATATGTAATGCTATGTACTCCTTTGAGGAACACCAGTATGACACCAGCGGACAGAACTGAGCTGAAACCCAGGCAATTTGACACAGCAGAGGAACACAGGAGGTGAGGAAGAACTCCTTAACACATGTGCCACTTGCAGGACAGTGCTGACATTCTCATATGTGACAGTGCTGACATTACCACATGTGTGTGAGAAAACACGCTGACTGCCACAGACACTAGCATTATTTGAATTGCCACACTCTTGCTTGCTTAGTTGCAATTACAAATGGCTGTCAGCACAGTTTGCTTTTCACTGTGCAGAAGAAATGCCGATGGCAGATATCCAGAGTCACTCTGCAGCATCTTGGATTAATGCTAACTTAATCCACAGCCCCGCAAAGTGACTCACCCAATCGGGTTGCACGTTTCTGTCAACCCATGTTAGACAGTCATACATTTAGCATCTGGTAAGTGCTGTGCTTCCCTTTTATTTTCTTGTGAAATCCGTTTTTGGTCAAGTTTTGGTGCTAGCACCCTTGGAGGTGGGATTGCTCTGTCTCTGACTTTTTTAATTTTCCTATATTATCAGTTTCTTCAGTGACACTTTTCCCATATGTTTAGTTACCTTGGTAACACTCTTCCAATCGATTGTTACCCTGGGGACACTTTTCCCTTATGGTCAGTTACTTTAGTGACCTTTTCCCACATGGTCAGTAATGTCAGTGACCCTTTTCCCATATGACCAGTTACTTCCGTGACATATTTACCATATAGTCAGTTACAATGGTGATGCTACGGGAGATAATGAGATGCAAAGGTTCACTATGAGCCTCCTTTTAAATCCATGAAATCAGAGACTCCAGAAATGATTTTAAGTTTTGCTTTTGTGTGTTTGTGGGATGCTGTATTTCTCTTTGTGTTTGTATTCAAAATGTGCTAAAATAGTATTTCTGTAAATAAAAAAACAGAAGTTTTCAAAAACCTGTCTTTTTAACTCTGTACCCTTTTAAACATTAGCCCTCCAACTTTCTTGCATGTTCCAAGATCCATGTCAGAAGCCATCAGAGAAGAAGAAGAAAGAAATGAAGGAAAAGAGAAATCCCAAATGTAGTAAGAAGATGTCATCAAAGAGACAAAATGAGGACAAAACACTGGACAGCAGGCTAGATGAGGTGGCGAAAGAGGAGCAGAGATCAGAGAAGATGGCAGGGACAAAGCAACCAAAGGCCAAAGCAGGTGAGACTGTAGATATCCAGTAACAATGATTGTGGATGTGGCAGACAGGCCCAGACTCAGTCTGTACACTGCCATCAGCTTTCTTAACCCTTCACATCCTTCAGCCCTTCATATCCCTGCAAGGGTACTCAATAGCTACCATCACTTGGCATTGACACTCTCTTGGGGTATCTCTAGTTTTCAATCCCTCCAGAGGCACCGCTCATACAGTACAGCACTCCATGCCAAAGGGCAGATGACCCACCCCTCTCTGTCACAGCTGAGAGCATCTTACCTTAGCAACAAGATATGGAAACTGTGGTCTTCTCTTCGGAAGTGAAAAACAGTTCTAGGGATGAGGATATGATATACCATCCACACTTCTGACAGAATTCCTTTCCCCTTTAAATCTGGCCAGAAGGTCTTCAAGCTGGCTCTTCCCACCCACCTGGGTGGTATCCTCCTTGGCACTACCCTGTGATGTCAGAGCTTCCTTTATGCTGGAAAAGACAGGTTCCCTCCATAGCACTCTGCAATCATGTAGGTCCTATCTTTATTTTCAAATGTTGGTATTCAGGTTACTGTGTGGTTTCACCGTTTTTGGCATCGTGAACTTGACAATATCTTAGTTGGTGCCCAGATTCAAGCTTTGTCTATGTAGACCGAAGATGATGCACACAGACCCTCACATCATGTGTTTACTGCTTTGGCCAGGAACATGACTCCCAGGCTTGTGGGCTGTGCCACACTTTGCATCCCTCCACTCTGCAGGACTGGTACACCTCACTTTTGCTGGGTGGTCTGGATGATTAGGATCCTTCCATTCAGTCCAAGGACACCCGTCGGGCAGTCTCCATAGCTGTGGGGGTCTGCTGAACAATTGGCGACTTTCAAGGAAGCTGCCACCCCAGGCAGCTGCAGGCTTTTCTTCAGTGTCTGCACTGGTCTTGCTGGGCTTTGGCACCTCTTTTACTGAGGCATTCCTGGACTTATGCTAGTCCCTCCTACCCTCAGGGAGGGCCCTTCTTGTGGATCCAGATCCTCAAAAAAGGACTCCAAGAGCTAGCCCAGTGGCACTGAGGGTTGTGGCACTGGACACTACACCTCATGCTATGCCGGCAACCCAGATTCGTGAATGAGCCTGGGCTGTTGGGGGTTGGTGGGGGGAAGGCCAGGAGATGGATCAAGCAGCCATAGGATGGTTCTCCACTCCTGGGTGGGGATTCAAATGCTCCCACTGTAAGGTTGCCCCTGGATGGAGGCCTCGAGATAGTGCAGATGGGAGTGACTAGGCAAGGGAGAGTGCTGCAGGTCACTGTGTGCGCATGCCCCCATGTGCGCAAGAGCACTATGGTGGGGGAGGGGAGAAAACAAGGTGGACAATGGAGTGGGCAGGCTCCATGATGGACCCACAACACCTATATCAGGCCCTCCAGAATCTGGATGTTGGTCTCCGGGGGGAAGGGAACGTCGACACCCTCCACCTCGGCCCCGTGACAGGGGGATAACACGTGGGGGATCACCAGATGGGTCGGGTGTAAGGACGCTAGGTCTGGAGACCAGGTCCCCTTTGAGGGAGGGGCTGGAGCCACCTGCCAGGCTCCAGGAGGAGGATAAAATGCAAATGAAAAAAAGGACTCCAAGGCAAAAGCCAAAGGGTTCCATCACAGGGACTTGGGACCACTGTTTGGCCTCGGATTCCCATGCTCCTGCTTTGTCGACCTTCATCAATAAGTTGGCTTCAGTCAATGCTTCACTTCAGGTCACTGGGCCCATGGTGTCACAGCTGAGCCTGTTGGCTGAGGTGTGGGCTGACCAGCTGTTCAAGATTTTTCTTGACCCAGTTAACCCATTGTCTTAGGATGAGGGGGATACCTCCCTCTCCAGGACTCTGGTCCTAACACTCCAGTCCCAGGGTGGGTCAAATCTGCCCCAGACCTGGTCCATAACCCTCAGGACACCAAGCTTGCAGGGGACCCTATGCGTTACTGGACAGTTCCCACCTCTTCCTGTTGTCTAGTCCACTGGCGATCAAGGTTAAGGATCCATAGCTCAAGCTCAACTGGTAGAGCTGTGCAGAATATAAAATGCCACCCACGGAATGCCCGTAGAATTACTATTCTGATTCCATGGAATTATTTGGACTTTGCATGAAAACTCTGCAGAATGTCACCAACTTTTACATTTCAGTTATTTTGCTCTAGTTTTAAACTGTCACATCCCATTGACACCAAATTTAGCAATACACAGTGATGTCTTACATGAGGGTACCAAAGTTTAGAGGTATAGGTTAAAAGGGAGAGGAGTTATCAGTGGCCAAACATTTAATCAAAATTGAATTTTTAGTTATTTCTTATCCAAATCTCTCCTCAGTTTTAGGATTTGGAGAAACATGCAACATGGGTATGTGTACTACATTTTATGTCTCAAGTTTTAAAGTGGACTGAGTTATAGGTAGCCAAACATTTTGCCAACATTTAGATTTGTGTTATTTTAATTTATAATTTGGATAGTATTCATTGAAATGCTATAACCATTGACAGGTATGCAGGTTATCATGTATGTGCATAGTTTCAGATTTCTAGCTTCAAATGGGACTCAGTCATAGCCAGTCCAACATCTTGCCAACATTTTAATTTCACTTATTTCCTTCTAATTTTAAAACAACATATCCACATTTAACCAGATTTAAGACATTTAAACTACTATAACACATGGTAATTTCTCACAAAGTTCATATTTACAGCTTTAAATGTTGCAAGGATGTAAACTGCAAATGTCCCTTGAAAAAGAGGATGCAATGTCATTAAATTTAGCAGGTTCTTAAATGTTACAAGGAGACTGTGTGTGCCAATTTTATGAATTGTTTACTGACAGAAATTGCAAAATAACATCTATACTTAAAGTCAAATTCCTTGAGACTTTGTAAAAATTGTGGAATTTCATGAAAATTCCATGAAATTGTAATTTTCTACTTTCTTTCAACCTTATCTAGGGGATTCAAATTAAAGGATAGGGATATGAGAGGCAGGTAGTGCAAGGAGTCACCATGTTCAGGAGTTAGATGCATAGTTTCACCAAGAAATGGACTGCTGAGCTGGATAGCACACCAGTGGTAGACCCCACCACCACCAACAGCACCAGCATTGGAGCAAGGAATTACAGTGTGTCAACAATTCCAACCTGAATTCAGGATATATAAGATCACACCCAGTAAACTGATGATTGAGGGAGCCTGATGTACATGCAACTCTGGTACATAGAGGTACTCACAAGATGTAGTGGGGGAAGGCAACGTCTAAGGCACCAGGAAGGAAGGAAGAATTGTGGCTATTCCAGCAGAATGGGTTGATAAGAAAAGGAGTAGGTGACTCTCATTAGGATGTTATCACTATAAAACACAGAGATTATCAGTGGGATGAGTAGTTCTACTGGGTCACCTGGCTACGCTATGAGAAAAGGGGGAGGCAAAATAGTCACCCAGAGAGGAACAGCAGGACTGCAAAAAGCTCAGCCTAGCTTATCAAATGAAGCAGCGATACATGTATTGTGAATGTTAAATTCCACAAAAAGAATTTGGGATGCTGCATCTACTTGCTACCATAAATATCTGACAAAATGTTGCCAATATTTGTTTCCACTATAAATGTAAAACTGCTAAACAAATATATCCAGTTGTGTTAAATGCCAGGATACACCAACAGTGGATATGCATGTCAGATGTTAAATCTATGCCTGCAAGAGCAGAGAAGTTACAAACATCCACATTGTTGCAAATATTTACATAGTAAATGTTTAAATTTTAAAACTTTGAACCCTTGTAAAATAAAAATCTCTGATCCAATTCTCTCTCTATTTAGATTCTGTAATGATTACAAAAAGTTTATTTGTGCTAATTTACACATGTCTAGCTCCAAAGGTTATATGCAGATAAAATGTTTCATGAAATGTCCCCCCAAAATAAAATGGCAGACTTTGAGCAAAAATGATTTTGAGAAGATGCATCCTAATGTCATAAACGGTGTATTTTTAGAATAGCTGTGATGACGTAATCATTCCAAACTTAAGAACTCTGGTCCAATAGATGGATGAGGTATATGCAGATAAAAATGTTCATGAAATTTCCCACAAAAAATAAAATGACAGATTTTGAACACCAATAATTTTGAGAAAATCCATCTTAATCTCATGATGTTTGGCATGTCACTAGAACTCATCCCAGAAAAAAAGTATGCGCAATAGATGGCTGAGTTATGCCCAGATAAATACATTTTTTTAAATACCACAAAATGTTGATGAAATTCCATGAAATGTCAAGGCATTTTGTGAAAACTGTGTTGAAATTCCACAAATTTGGAATTTTCTGATTCTACACAGCTTAATCAAGTAGCCCTCACTGAAGTTGGTGGTCTCGCTCTTGACACTTGGGAAAGCGGCATCGTCAGTATTCCTACTCTTCTTCCTCTTTTGGGGGGGAGGGTCAACTGTGCTGCAAGTTGCAACAGTGCTACAAGGAGCTTATGTTGCAGCAGATTCTTTTGGGTGCTGGGCCTAAGCCGGTGCCGGCTCCTAGCCCTGCACTCCCTTGGCTGCCTCCACCTCAGCCTGAACCTGTTCTGACTTAACCGATTACAGTCTCTCCATCAATTCAGGTGGAATCCCAGCCAATTCAGCCAAAGGATGGTGCCCCATCCAGGATGCCCATACATTTCCTGGGCTTCCTCAGCATCTGTCAATCACAGTCACTTGGGCCAATGAGCCCCACAAGATTAGCAGGGACTTGGGGGGGTGTCAGACGGTCTTTGATAAATCTTTGGAATTGGAGGATTGGAAGGCTCCTCCATGCACTCCAAGCTGGTCAGCCTGGAGTCAGGTGAAGATTTGTCAACAGACCATGGTCCTACTTCCTTCGGGGCCATGCTCCGCCTGATTTCAGAGGCTACAGGGGTCCACCTGGATCCTGTTCAGAAATAGACTAGGTATCCCCTGACTGAAATCCTTGATCAGGATGACTCCCTTGGGGTCACCTTCCCAGTGGTCAAGGCCATTCTTGGCCTGTGTTGAACCTCTGGCAGTGCCCAGCCTCCTGCCCTACACCATCATCCCATATGGCCTGCAAGTATGTGGTCCCTATGGGTTTCCTCTCTGGGTTCACTGATCACCCCTTGGTTGAGGGTTTAGTGTTTGACTCAGTGTTCCACCAGATGGGCAATGTCAGAGATGTCGACAACTCCCCGGACAAGGAATCCAAGAAATTGGATCACGCATCCAGGAAAGTGTATGCCGCCTTATCTCTCAGCCTCAGGCAGGCTAGTTCAGCCTTAATGATGGCACACTTTGCCCATGCCTTGTTGGGCAGCCTAGATGAGGTGCTCCCTCGGCTCCCAGGTGACCTTCAGATGATGGTCAAGCAAGTCCGGGCACAGGGTTCCAGCACTACTCACCACAAAATAGACCAATAAGCAGTAAATGCTCAGAATCACAGCAATTTATTACGGCAGATAAAAAGTGCAGCCCTCCAAAGTGCAAGTGTACAGACCAGGAAACAAACAGGCAGGACTCCACTAACCTCAACTGGTTTCACCAAAGCTTCTTCATGAAGTGTCCTACTGGTATAACCACCCGCCTTTTAAACCCACATGTTAAAGTGACAGTGCTGAATTATAATTGGTTGATAACCACAAAGTATGTGAAAGTCATTTAATGAATTTCACATACTTTGGTTATGGTCGGTGTTTTGACTGACCTTATTTCAGCACATCATTTATTGCTGCACAGTTTTTGTTATCAACATTATGACCCTGTGCCCCATGTACATGCCTCTGGTGGCCGCACATGCAACACTGGAAGGGTCTGGTGTCTATGAGGCATGCCCATGATGCCTCCAGGCCAGGTGGTGCCACCCCTACCCTACACTGCCTACAGTTGTGCAATATCCACCACCAGAACACCCCACTGACCCACTGCAGGGCTCCTGTTGCATTGTCACAATGCATGGATGGCATAAGTGATGTATGTGGTGCCAGATGGTGTTGATCTGGCAAGGGCATGTTCTATGCACCCATTGTACCACGATGGGCGTGTGTCAATGGTCTGTTCCTAACCCATGCCATGCTGCTACCAGTACTGCCATGCATCCTGATCACTATTGTCTCGGACATCACCATGGGTGCATGCCACCACCGAGTGATGCTCTGATGGCCAAATTGGTACAGGCAGTGGCACCAGGTACATGTAGCTGTCTGCTCTGCTGGTGTGCTAGGGAGAGCCAGACTGCACTAGTATATGGAAGCTGGGCGTCTACAACCTGGGTGCGGTGAGGTGGTGGCCGACTGGGTGGTGCCAGTATTGTCACCCACCAGTATCTGGCAGTTGCTCAGTGAGGAGGCACAGTGCAGCTGTGGCTTTGTGTACTACCATCCTGGCATGTCTGCTGTGTGGGGGTGCCTGGAGCAAATCCTGGAGCACCTCCAAGAGCTTATTTCAGAACAGCCTGTCTGCAGTTCAGCAGCCTGCCTGAGAGTGACTGGCTGATTTAGGGCAACCCTTTGCTTGCCCAACTTTGCATGGCACAAATGTGGGATGCACGGCATATGTGCCATGCATTTCAGCTGAATATACACATGCACTTCATATGCAGATCTCCACCAGTTTTGCTGCATGGCATACTTTATCGTATATTCCAACTTGTGCAACGCAGTACACCCTTTTGAATATTGCACCACTGCACATTTTCCCAGATACACCATGCATCTCCATTTTGTACTGCACAACTCATTTGAGTATGTGGGCCATTGTAAATAATGCAGGGCCCAAAACAGAGCACTGGGACACTCTGCTAGTCACATCTTCATCAGTAGAATTGGATCCCCTTTCTTCTGACTCTCTGCTTTCTGTTATTCAACCAATTTTCAATCCAAGTAACTATCCATACATCTAGTTGTAATTTCTTTTATTTATCAGTATGCTATGTGATATCTTATCGAAAGCCTTTTGAAAATCCAGACATTGCACATCAACTGGTACATTGCTGTTAATGCTCTTATTAGCCTTTGTGTAAAAACTCAACTGGTTAGTGATACATGCCCTGTTTTGTTGGAAACCATGCTGTTTTGTATCCTTATAATTATACATTTTGAGATTTTCCTCTAATTGGAACTTCAGTAAGCTTTTAGTGATTTTACATACAACAGGCATTAGGCTTATTGGTCTATAGCTGCATAATACCAATTTGTCTCCTTTTTACAGCTGTGTGGGTGGAGCTCCACAGATGTTGTGTCATCAATGAGGTTTAGGAGAACACTGTGGAAGCATGTGACTGGACTGCTGTCCGGTGTGCTTCCACAGTGTTGCGGCAAAATTTTACTGGTGCTGTTTATGTGACCCTTCTCCTCCACGGGCTGCATAAACACACACCCTTGGTGGCGGTCTACTTTTTCTTCTGCAACTGTGGAAGTGACGACCACCATGTGCAAGATGGGGGCTCCGACTCAAACTGCGCATGCTCAGCTATGTCAGCACCGCCATCTTGCAAACGGCAGACTCTGGTGTGGTGAGAGCATCGAGAATTCTTTTAGTTGCTCTTGCCACACTGTCATTGCTCACCCTTGCTCTGAGCAGCCGTATCGGCTCTGACCAGAATTTGTTTGAATAAGGGGATAACTATTGCTTTTGTCCAGTCTTGGGAAACCACTCCTGACCTGAAGGATGCATTGTAAAGAAATGCCAATAGATCTGCTATATGGTGTTAGATTTCTTTTAGAACTCTAGGGTGGAGCCTATCTGGCCCTGCTGATTTGTTTCCCTTTAGTTGAGATAGTATTCATTATATATTACATCCGTATCTTTCACTATGTTTTGGTTGAACACTAAACAAAAAGCTAAGGCAGCTGAAGTTTTTATTTCTTCACCATCTATACGCATTGGTTCTACCTGGGTACCATTAACCCTGTGGTTATTAACATAAGCATAAAAGCTCTTGCCATTATCGTTTCTGAGTAATATATTAAAGTCCAACTTTCTTCTTTCCAATCTAATTATTCTTTTTAATTTTTAGTGTCCATTTTAATGATTATAATGTAATGTTCATTCTTATTTCTTTTCACTTTGTTTAATGCATTTTTCTGCTTATTACATTCTTATTACCCTCTTGGTGCACCACATGGGTAATACATACATCTGCTTGGTACAAGTCACCCTCCAACTGGAGAAGTTTACTTTTAAAAGTATTCCTTATTTCTTCCACACTCTTATATGTGAAGGATTCCTCCCAATTTCATTTTGATAATTCTGCATTTATTTTTCGAACATTAGCCTTATTATAATTTTTTATTACAGCTGATCACAAAACTTTCTGTTTAGATATCTTGAGGGTAAACTCTACCAATATTGTGATCACTGTTACCCAAATTCTGCCTTACCCTTATATTTTTAATTTTGTCTTTTATGTCGGAAATGATTAAATCTAATATATTATCACTCCAGTGGGTTCAAAAACCATTTGCTGTAACTCTGCAGATAGTAAAGTCTTAACACATTGCTTTTCTGTACCCGTTTTTGCTATGTGTGTAGTCCAATTAATATCAGGATAATTAACCCCCCCCTCAAATAACCACATTCCCTTTTTATTTTACTCATTCTTTATTTATTCATTACAAATCGAGTTTACAACCTTTGAGTCAGAGACTCATTTACAAAAGCACCCCGTCGCAGGGGGGGCAGACATCAAGAAAGTTATTACAGTGCAGATTAAAACAGAGGATAACATTACAGGCACAGTAAAAGGAACATTTAACATAGATACACTTAGGTTACATAATGTAGTGGTTTGTATGTTACGTAGGTTGCATAGTGTTACAAAATTGTGAGTTACACTGATGGATATAGTAGGTCCTCAGAGAAGACAGCGGGTTACATCCCTGTTTGGACCTAGTAGGGAAGGAGTGGGTCTAGGGGAGGGAGAGGCTGTCCAGTGGACGTTGTCGAGTCGAGTGTTTTTAGCCATAAGTGCTGTCTGTTGATGTACAGCATGTCATAGTCAACACTGGAAATTGCATTTGGTGCCCTGTAGTAAACCCCAATGTAAATTCTCCTACTATGTAAAGTATCCACAGTAGCTCATACCAATTCAATCTTTTCATTCTTACTTCACCATTCATTCTTCACCATACTGTGTGGTCCGTCACTTTGGTGGCACTTTTCCCCATTTCTTAAAGTGACTTTACTCAGGGGTATCAGCAGCTACTTTACATTACCTTTGTTGCAGTGAGTGGGAAAGGGGACATAAGGGTGTAAGAACATGCACACATGTGCACACACATACATGCACACATGAGCACACACATACAGACACACACACACACTTTCTCTTTCTCTTGCTGGGGTATATTGCTACCCCAGTTAGCCTACCCCTTGCCTCTTTGGGGGTTGGGGTCAGCAACCAGCACAGGCACTGCAGCTGTGGTTTCCAAACAAACTGGGCATGTCACTTGCCCTTGGGGGTTCAGATTCTCAGCACCAACTGCCCTCAACTTCCACTAAACAAGCAGACTGGCTAATTCAATATTTCTGTGAATAATAAACAGAGCTTTGTGAAAATCTATCTATTTAACCCTGTACTCTTTTTAACTTCAGTTCTCATAAGTTTCCTCATGCTCCAACACCCATGTGATCAGTTATCAGAGGAGAAGTATAAAGAAATGAAGCAAAAAGGCAGCAAGAAGGAGAAGTTGAAGAGGCGAAAGCAGGACAAGCCACAGGAAAGCGGGCCAGACAGAGTAGGAGAAGAGGAGCAGAGACCAAAGGAGAAAGCAGGGACACGGCAGCCAGAGGCCAACGCAGGTGAACATTTAGATATAGTAACAATTAAAATGTGTACAGGAGGATGGGGGTGAGAGGGAGAAGTGTTTTCTGGAATTTCTAGTAGTATGGTACAGCAAATAAGCCAAGATGGAATGGCAGATGTATGGGTCTAATTGAATTATAGTGTAGAACTTGAATTTGTTGCTGTAAAAAAAATTATCGCTATCATTGTGCTGTACCTTTAAGGCGCGACATTATTTTTGCAGCATTCATTGAGGTACTCCAAGCGACCATGTGGTGCTGCTGTAACTTGGCAACAAGCAGTACCCTCTATTCTGAGACAATGAAAAAAAAAACATGGACGCTAGTGCTTATTTTTTATTTGTATTTTTCTTGTTGCAAAAACAATCCCCTAAAACCCCTAAAACACCAAAACTCTGCAACCCTAACTACATTGTGCAACTACAGTAACTTCTATAGTCTGGAGCCAGGAGTCATCATCGGACACCATCACAGCATAGTCATCATTAAAGGCTGCTAGGCTAATGGTTACAACCATCAATTTTACCAGGTACAGCAGTCTGAAAAAAAAAAAAACATTGTTTAATCTCTGGGACAGTAAATGTGTTTCTAAGAGGGTAGTTTTGATTTGTTTACCATTATGTCAGTTCTCCTTGACAGTGCTGGTAGCTGTCTTCTGATTCTCCCCGGTGTACTGGTTCTCAACCTGGGGTTCTGTTGGGCAGAAAGGTCGGTGAATAGCGGGTAACAAAAAACTGTATTTTAGAAAGAGTAGATGTCAGTAGAACAGCAAAAGGATTATTGCTGTACTTCAAGGCAGTTGTTGTGTGCCTGTAGTATGCCTGCCTACTGGAAACTCTGGATACACTCCTTAGTTCGTGTGTTCAAGCTAGCCATGCTTGTCACCAGCCACTGTGCATGGCGAGACTTTAAAGCTGTGGATCTCAGGTCTACCTTAATCTGCGAGCTGCTGCTCCCAACCTGAAGTTGGTCAGAGATTTGTTGCACATACCAGTCGGTGAATTGTATTTTGAGTTCATCTTTAAATATTTTATTTATGGCTTTGTCCAATGGTTGTAGCAGGTCAGTGCAAGACGCAGGCACGAAAATAGGAATGATGTTGTTAGCCTCGAAGTTTGCAAGTACATCTGCGGTTGTATGGCCTCTGAAACAGACCTAAAATCAGTACTGTGCACTGCTCATCAGGGAGATTCATTTGTACTTTTACTTTATTAATGTATGGGACAATCACTTTGTTGGTGTATAGCACACTGGTGCTAGAATTAGGCCAGTGATTTTCAGTGTGGGTAATGCACCAGTCAGTAGGGAATGAGAAGTGTAGGAGGCATTGGTCAGTTTTCCTCTGGAAAATGACCTGTGGAGGAAGGTAGTGACCAGATAGGGACACGCATAACACCACAGTGACTTGTCGTTTGTCACCGAGACCAGACACTTCAATTTGCTTCTTCCCCGTACTGTCCATTGTCCATTGGGAGCAAGGTATCCAGTTTACACCTGTTTCATTGAGGTTAAGAATAAGTTTTTTGGTACTAGTTCTTGCATTGCTGCTGTTAAAATTCGCTTCAAAAATTGTGACTTTAAGTATGGGAAGTCAATAGAGTTTTTCTTGCTGCTTTCATGCCCTTTTTTTTACTGAACCACATGCAGTTAAGGAATAACCAGGACCACTGCCTAGAAAATGAAAGGGTGCCACCATTTTCAATGAGAATATGTGGATGTGTAGTATTTACAATGCCAGTCACTATTGCAGCCAAAACACAACCATTAACTATAGCACCCTCTACTCGGAGAGACTTAATGATCTCTCTCAGTTCTTTTTCCATGTCCTCCATAAGGAGTGGTGGGCGCCCTGGGGGTTTAATAGGCAGACTTTTCTATAAGGGCTAGGGGTCAGGGTTTTCTTTTAGCTTCAGCAGGTAGTTGCTTTTGAAAGTTCTAACAGTACTTTCATTAATTTTAGAGTTATACTTTGTGTCATAAACTCGTACTGCATTCATTACCCCATACTGAACTGCGTATTGGCCAACCTCAAACCGAACCTCAGGGACACAATGGACCACTTTCCTTTTCTTTGGAGGAGGAGATGCATTCATGAGCTCCTCCATGATATTCTCTGCCATGAGTCTCAAGACACCAGCAGTAACACTCATCAACTCAGCGTCAGTGTTATCTGTACGCAGTGCTGAGTAGTCACGCTATGTTGATTTTTTTTATCCAGAGTGTGTAACCACTTGAAGAGAGACATGCTAAAAGCACTGGTCAGTAATCCAAAAGAACAGTAAGAAACAGAGCTGTGCTGACCACTACATATGGCGTATTGAGTGTAAGACACCTATCAGGTGATAGCTAGCTGTCAGCCAGTAGCAGAGTGCGATGGTAATTTGTCACGCTACCAAAAGTGAGAGTCAGACCGTGATATAAACTTGATGCGATATTAAATAGTTCTTCAGTATTTAGTACAATTTCAGTGGATGCAGTCAGAGTTTTAGGAATCAGAGTGAGTAAGTAAGCAAGTAGGCACAAGTTTTGCATTCTCAAAAAAAAGAGAACTTGGGGAAATTTTAGTGCCTAGTCATGACGCATTTTAAAGTGTTTTTCAGTAAACATGTGCAAAATCAAGTCATTTCAAGAGTATTTGGTTATTTGGAATCAAAATAAACAGCCATTTCTCAATGCCGAAGGGTTGCTGCATTTCTCTGTACCAAATGGTTGCCTGCATGTTGTGTCAGGTAGGTTTTGGTTGTGTTGTAGAGAACAATGAAGGCAGACTACTATTGTAGTAAGAAAGAGTTTGCAATGGAGTCAGTGAATAGTAATGTTTGTCTTATGTACTGTACTGTATTTTCATTTCTGAAGCAAGAGACAGGATTTATTTACTTATTTATTGATTTAAGATTTGGATCAACACCTTTGAGCTGGAAGGCTCATTTACAAAGGTTCCAAGTTGATCAGATGTAAGACAACACAAAGGGGTACAAGCTAGTTCAAATAGACAGCAACATTACTACAAAGTTATATGCAAGTATGGTCCATAAGTACGATTTACATAGAGCAGCACATCAAGTGTGGTACAATGCATGTTGAGGAGACCTATACATGTACTGTAGCTAAAGTGAATAGGTAAGTGACAAAGCCAGCCAAGTCATAATGAATCACAGGTGACAGATGAGAAAAGGGGCAGAAGCGGCCAAAGGTGGCCTTGTTGGGGTGCAAAGGGGGAGAGTTGGTCCCGGTACGGAGGTTGCAGGACTCTGAGTGAAGGAATTGCTCAGATTGAATAGCAGGGCGAGAGAGGAGGGGGTTCAGATGGTGGGCTAGGTGTGACAGCCACAGCTGTTTACTAAGGAGAGCAATTGTCTGAGCTCTCTGTTGAAAAGGCTTAGCTTTTCAGTGCCGATGATGGAGACAGGGAGATCATTGAGTCACAGAGGTCCTCTGAAGGATAGGGATCTCTGTGCAAGGGAGGTATGCTGCAAAGGGACCTGGAGTGCACACTTAGCTTTGCTACTCGTGTTTTTTGTGGATTGGGTATATTGGAAAATTCCTCCTATAGAGTCAGGGGTTTGTCCGAGCAGGGCCTTCTTACCTAGTAGGCAAACTTGGTATTTAGCCCTGAGGTGAAGTGGAGCCACCCCGTTATGGTGTATAAGTTGCACGTTTGGGTCTGGTTATTGACCCTTAGTATCAGTCTGCAGGCCTTGTTTAACAGTACTTTAACCCCCCCCCCGAGGGCAGTGTCAGTGGCTGTGCTGTATATTACCAGCCCGTAATCTACTGTGGACAGTACAGAACTGCAGGTTACAAGCCACAGCGCATTGGGGGTCAGTGCACACCAGGTCAAGCTTTATGTTTGTGATTTTAATGACGTGATCTGTGTGCAAAGTGAAGGATACAGTGTCATCCAGGTGCACTCCTAAGTATTTAAAGGTGCTGATTTGCTCTAATTTTACCCCTACTTTGTTGAAGACAGTCAGGGAGCTGGCTTTTAACTTTGGCTGGGGCATACAAAACAGCATGTCTTTCATCTTCTTGTAATTTAGGAGAAGTCTGTTCTGGAGAAACCATTGTTCAAGTTTTAGGAAGCTGTCCTGGAGTGCCGTTGTTATTTGGAACAGTTGGTTGTTGCCACAAAGATTACGGCGTCATCTGTGTAAAGCAGCATGTTTGTAGGCAGGCAGCAGGTGGAGTGTTTATGAACAGGCTGAATAGCAAAGGGCCTAGAATAGACCCTTGGGGGACTCCGAGGGTCACAGCCCTAGGGTCCGAGAGTGTACCATTTAATTTCATGGACTGTATTCTTTGGGAGAGAGAACTCCCAAACCAAGTTACGGTTTCAGGGGACAGACCAAGGGTGAGGAGCTTAGCGAGAAGGAGCTGGTGGTTTACTGTATCAAAAGCTTTTGTGAGGCCTACAAAGATAGAACCCACAGCCATACCACTATCTAGCACCTCGTAAAGGTAATTAGTGAAATCTATCAGTGCAGACATGGTGCTGTGCTTTTTATGGAACCTGTGTTGCTGTGCACACTGGAGGTTATACTTATTCAGGAATTTGATTAATTATATGTTCTTTAACATTGATAAATGTGTAATCTTACATTTTGGGTAAAAGAATCCTAAACACACTTACCACCTTAATAACACCCCTCTTAAGGAATCGAACAATGAGAGAGACTTGGGTATCTTAGTGAATAACAAACTTTCCTCTTCTGACTACTGTACAAAAGTCACCCGTATGGCTAATGGACTTATTAAAAAAATTCAATGTACCCTTGTTACTAGGACTGAACAATGCCTAATTCCACTATACAGAGCATATATTAGACTATATGTGGCCTACGGTTCTCCTTTTTGGAACCCATATCTTAAAGGTGATATAGCATTCCTTGAACAAATACAGAGGCATGCAACAAAAATGGTTCCATGTCTGGCCTCTATGGACTACAAAGTTCAACAAAAGAATACTAGGGGAACCCTTTTAAATGACGACTCTCCAACAACTTTGGTGTTTAAAACCTTCCATATTTTATTTATTTTTTCCCCTTCATTTCATTCTACTTAGAGTTTGTTCACGGGGTTAATATTATTTCTTATATCTGTTGATACATAATGATATTTGTTATGTGCTTTCTTAACATTAGAATTTCAAAAAAGCTTTTTTTCTTTTTTGTGTTTATGTTTCTTACTAGTACAACATACCACTTTGTGCAATATTAAAGACCTGTATTATTGGCATTATTTTATCTCTCAGGTCTCTGATTCCTTCAGGTCTTTCTCCTAATTCTATTGCTGTTCTGTAAAAGACATTACAACATAATGGTGTGTAAGTGCACCTCTTTATGCATGCCAAAGCACCAGGTAATTCATATTTGCTACTGCCAAAAAGGCTTGTCACTTTCTAACTGTGATAGTAGCATACCTCTATTTGTTTGCAAACTGCCATCTCTGGAAAAGAGGTTGTCCAACTCTGTGGAAATGCAAATGTTTTTCCTTGTTTATTTTTTAAACTACCTTCCGTTAAAGGAGGTTTTCCACTGTGTGGAGATGTAAGCATTTTGATCTGTTTACTTTTAAATCCAACAACTATTCATTTAGTCTTAGTCTGCTATACTGTTCGTTTTTTGTGATTGAAAAGGTACCTTACCTAATACAAGTTTGCCTGTTGTATGACTGCATGTTGCAAAATGGAGATCTCTCATGGAGCTGCTATCTCCTTCACCTCTTGCCCATTTTGTGTATTCCCGCGATGTGATGTGTGATTACATCACACCTGGTCTCCGAGCATGTGTGGAATGGACTGCTATGCAATCCTTAACCCTCACTGAGCTCAGTGAGCAGTTTTGGCACAAAATGGGTTGAAATCACCTCCTGGTTTGGCTGCATTTATTCTGCTACGTTCTATTATTGTGAGGTGGTAATGAATAATGGTGGAAGTTGGTAACATGTAAAAAAGTAGAATAAACAATTGTAAAGGGTACAAAAAACCTTCTGAAAGACCTAGGGGTTAGGTACAACTAGTACTAACATACATAAGAAAGGTGCAAATAGGTCTAATATGACTAGTATAGCAAATATGGAAAATTCAGACATTTTTTCAGACATAGAAGGGAGTGTGCACAGTGCACTTCATTTTGCTACATTTACTGGAGAAGAGAAAAATAGACTATTTACAGCTACGAGAGGCAACAGAGTTATCCACACAAATTGGAGAAGGTGTTAAACAAATAGCATCAAAAACAGAGAATTTAAAATACAAGAATTGTAGACTTGAATGGCATGGACTTACATTAACCCAGTATCTGCAATATAACAGGATACCCAGGGGTTTGAGAATGAATGTGTAGCCAAACTTAGGTATTAAAGCAGCAAAATTGGATAACACATGGGATGGCATCAGAAATCATGCTAGTTGTGATTTTATGTATGCCCTCATTGGGGCCATTATTGATGAGAGACAAATAATAGAAACCGATATTAAATTAGCAGAGGAATTATTGAGATTGAAATTACAGGAAGATTAATTTAAAAAGGACTTGGAAGATTTTAAACACAAGCAGTGGAATATGAAGAATGGCTGAAACAACAAAAAATTAAAAAATGTATTTGAGATACCAACAATTACCGAGATAATAAGGTTTACACCTACAAAACATTCAATAGAAGGAGGCCATGCCAAAGCAATATCTACAATTCATATGATAGCAGAGACCGTGATAACAGTTATACCAGGGATACACAAAGAACATCAGGAAAAACACAACACTCAGATATACAAGAACCCAGTATTTCAACAGAAAGAGAAAATAGATATGATCTGAGAAACCAAACATACAATAGAGACCAGTTTAGACAAGGGGAAGGATTCTGAGGGGAGGGGCAGGGAGGAGGTTAAGGTGGAAGACAAACCAGGTTAACAGGCAGTGGCAGAACACCACAGAGGACAACATAATACCAATCTTCAATTTAAGTACAAAGTTACTGACACAAGAAGAAACCAAAGTGCTAAGTTTAGGACTCTCATTTACACCCACACAATTGGTCAATCTTTTTGATCTAGAGGTTGACTTGCAAAAACTTTATAGATCATTAAGACTCAAGAATCAATTTGGAAATGAGCCTAATTTGGAGACTGATGAATATCAGCAATAATTAAAACATTCCATGAAAATAAGAACTAAATACAATCCCCCGACGGAAAAATCATGGCATAGAATCCTTTTGCAAGGTAACAGAAAAAGAAATTATGCATCTTTTTGGGGACAAAAATAGTTTAACACCTAGGTATAACAATCTTAACAAAAGAGTGAGAATGGCATTGGAAAATGTTAAAAAGGATAAAACCATAGAAATAAAAATGCAAACAAGGGAGGGGGCATTGTTATAGTAGACAGACTTAAATACAAGGGGATGTGTATGAAATTACTAGAAAAACAAGAAAATTATGAGGTGTTGCCAGGAGATTCAATAAATACAATAAAAGGCGAGATAAAGCATACCATAGAGGAATTTGAAACAATGGGATGGATTCAGCCCAGGGAAGCTGAAATTCTAGTAAAAGAACACCCCAGGACACCTACCTTTTATGCAATCCCTAAAATACATAAAAGTATTATTGAACCGCCAGGCAGACCTATAGGATCAAGCATAGATTACATTTTTGAGCCTATATCTAGATATATTAACTATCATTTGCAGCCCTTAATAGAAAGTTCAGACTCATATGTTAAGGACACAACAGACATGATTCTGAAACTGAATGATCTATCAAGAAAGGGAGTAACAGATGATACAATTTTAGTCACATTTGATGTGACTGACCTATACACCTTGATACCCCACCAGGAAGGTATTAGATGCATGGGAGCAGTACTTGACACCAGGGAACATAATGCAAAACCAAAGACACAAGTCTTACAATAATTAGCAGACATTATTTTAAAAAGGAACTATTTTGAGTTCGACGGAACCTTTTATCAACAGAACAAAGGTACAGCAATGGGGTCAACTATGGCCCCAGCATATGTAAATTCTTACATGATAGACTTTGAAAAAAATCACATCTATGCAGATGGTGAAATATATCCCAGGAAAATTACAACCTGGTATAGATTTATTGATGACATATTTATGTTTTGGAAAGGAACAGAACAGGAATTAAACTCCATGAAGAACTTCACAAAAAAATATGAGAATTTGAAATTCATTATAAATTATGATGGGACAGATAGCATATTTGGATTTATCAATAAAATTAGAGAACAACAAAATAGAGACTAGTCTCTATAGGAAAACAACGGATAGAAACAGCATATTGCATGGAAATAGCTATCATGAGTCGAAGCTCAAAAACAGTATCCCTTATGCACAATTAACAAGGGTGAAAAGAAATTGCAGTTTGGAATCTAACATCAAAAGAGAAACAGAGACCATGACAAACAGGTTCAAGGAAAGAGGTTATAAGAGTGGAACTTTAATACAAGCAAAACAAAGAAAAAATAGAGTTGATGTACTGGAACAAAAAGAAAAACAGAGAGAGTCACAGCACTTGTTTTTTTCCTCCAAATATAATCACAAACTCACAGAAATTAGGAAAATCATCAATAAATATTGGCATCTGGTACAAACTGATAATGAAAAAATACCAGAATTACAACACAAACCAATAATTGCAGCTAAAAAAGTGAGAAATTTAAAAGACCAGTTGGTTCAATCTCAGTTTAAGAAATCAGATGTAAGGAATAAATCATCCATCATATCATAACTTAGTAGAAACTAACAATGAATAAAACACTGAGCAGTAAATAACACTAATGATAAACAATTATATGGGGTTCTATACGAGTTGTGACAAAAGACCATCCAGCACTCATGTAACATTTCATAAACCCTTTATCAGGGGAACAAAGAAAAGGTAAACTTACAGACAAGATTACGGACTTCATAAACAGCTTTCACTCCAGAAAGCATAGAAGGCTAAGGTTATCATTGAAGCCCTTTGTAGAATCTGCTGCAACTTCTTCGGACCCTCTTCTGATGTGGCCATGGAAGCATACACACCAAGCAGGGTCTCGGGCTGACATTATATACTCTTTCTACTTACATAAGACCAAGATATCATCTTTCCTAGTAATTATGCCATAACTACTTTGTCAAAAACATTTCTTAGTATAGAAATTACAAATAGCATTTCTCGAAAAACAGGGTGTATACCTGTTGTACAAACACTTTGGAGAATGTGCTGACATCTGACATCAATGAGCCATATATCATTATAGTAAAACTCTAAAAGCATCACACCGATAATATGTTTTTTCTCTATCCATTAGCCTATAACAAGTATAAGTCACACTTATTCTGTTACCAATAGATAAGGTTGTTTTCATAAAAGGACTGAAAAACATTATGTTTGTATGTTCATTCTGAGCAAGCATTTCTGTGCATGTCACGTTTTCTGAGGCTGATCACTCTGGTCAGCATGACAAGGCAGTCTTCCCATATGATGTTATATCAAACTACAAGTGTGAGTCTCTCTCTCTCTCTCTCTCTCCTCCCTCCATAGCCAGCGAATACTGTAACATAATTAGCTGTATAAAATATTGGGTAATAACAATACTGGGATAAATCACTTTATTACACAGCCAACAAACAGGATCAACGTCTTCTAGGACCATTGGCATCAGGAATGACACCATGTGGAAGATGCTCTGTGTGCAGTCACACAAGTAAGAAACAAATATACACGCACCCCCATACAGAAGAAATATTTAAAATCAAACAGCATATAAGCTGTACTAGTGAGGGGGTTATATACATAATCCAGGGCCCCTGTGACAAATTATATATTGGACAGACTAGTAGAATACTGAAATCTAGGATACAGGAACATAAAAGCGATATTCGGAGGAAAGAAGAAACATCCCCAGTAGCCGTGCATTTTGCAGAAGCAGGTCACAATGGGATATCTTTATGCTTCTGGGGTCTAGAAAAAGTGGCAGAACAAAATAGAGGAGGTAATTTCAAAGGCAGGTTATTGCAATGGAGATGAGATGGATATTCCATATGAAAGCTTTAGAAAAAGAGATGGGAATGAATATTGAAACTAACTGGATTGTATGCATGCATTGAAGATTGAGCATCTTTTTGGAGGAAAAACCATAGAACATCGGGACTTTGTAAGGTGGTGAGGGACATCCATGTAATGTAATGCACTAAATATGAAAAAGCAAATAGAAAGATGAAAAAAACATGATTAGAGCAGTTTACAGTGGGAGGTCAAATAGGCTGACCCCTAGAAAAAGAAGTGGTAAAATAAAGAAAAGAACAATGATATAAAAAACGATGCCATATAAGTTGAGAAAGGGACATCAAAAAGGTGGAGTTTGCAAAAAACTCAAGCTTTTGACAGGAAGGTCAAGTAAGATGACCTGGATAATGTTATGATCATCAGCACATGGAGACAAATATTTTTGTTTTTATTTTTTAATTTGACAATCTATTGTTGAAAACATATGAATTAAAATATGAAAATGTTCTGAAAGAATAAAGGAATGAATGAAAAAAAGAGTCGGTGCTTGATTATATGGATGTCGTTTTCCATTAAACCTGATGGTTTGAGTTGTTAAAGGAGAAATAGTGTGGTGTATACATTAAGACAACAGCACCTCCTGAACTGCACCCCTAAACTCCAACGGAACTGTATAACAGTTGATAAAATAATACAAATTGTGACTACAATGCAATGGTAGAATATAGCAGAATAAATGCAGCCAAAGCAGGAAGTGATTTTAGCCCGTTTTGTGTCAAAACTGCTCACTGAGCTCAGTGAGGGTTAAGGATTGTATAGCAGTCCATTCCACACATGCGCGGAGACCAGGTGTGATGAAATCACACATCACATCACGGGAATATACAAAATGGGCAAGAGGTGAAGGAGATAGCAGCTCCATGAGAGATCTCCATTTTGCAACATGCAGTCATACAACAGGCAAACTTGTAGGAGGTAAGGTACCTTTTCAATCACAAAAAATGAACAGTATAGCAGACTAAGACTAAATGAATAGTTGCTGGATATAAAAGTAAACAGAGCAAAATGCTTACGTCTCCACACAGTGGGAAAACCTCTCTTTAACAGAAGGTAGTTTAAAAAAATAAACAAGGAAAAACATGTGCATTTCCACAGAGTTGGACAACCTCTTTTCCAGAGATGGCAGTTTGCAAACAAATAGAGGTATGCTGCTATCACAGAAAGTGACAAGCCTTTTTGGCAGTAGCAAATATGAATTACCTGGTGCTTTGGCATGCATAAAGAGGTGCACTTACACACCATTATGTTGTAATGTCTTTTACAGAACAGAAATTGAATCAGGAGAAAGACCTGAAGGAAACAGAGACCTGAGAGATAAAACAATGCCAATAATACAGGTCTTTAATATTGCACAAAGCGGTATGTTGTACTAGTAAGAAACATGAATACAACAAAGAGAAAAAACATTTTTTTGAAATTAGAATGTTCAGAAAGCATATAATAAATATGATTATGTATCAACAGATATAAGAAGTAATATTAACCCCGTGAACAAGCTCTAAGAGCGAAATGAAGGGGAAAGAAGAAATAAAATAAGGAAGGTTTTAAACACCAAAGTTGTTGGAGAGTCGTCATTTAAAAGGGTTCCCCTAGTATTCTTTTGTTTAACTTTCATAGATTCATACACCTCAAGGGGGACCAAAGAAACAAGAAATTAAAGTACCATTTCCCATCTTGTGATTTGTAATTATTTCTCTATGGACTAACCCTGTAGGCTTCAGGAAACAGGCCTTCACCCACTTCATATTAGAAGATGTAGGGGTGATATCCTACTTTTATACAAACTCAAAAAATCACCAGCACTTATGCATCAGTGTGGGATCACTTATTCTTACAGACGCATTGTCCCCAGACTTCATAACAAACAGCTTGAAGTTAAGAAAGTTAATGCAAACAAAAGGGAAATTTTTTTCATAATTCGTTCATCAAAGATTTGGAATACTCTGCCACAGGAGTTGGTCAATGTTAATAACTTGAACTCATTTAAAAAGAGTATTGATATTTGGTTAAAAGAAAATCCACGCCTAATCTAATGGCCCACAATGTGGGGACAATCTCAATGGGCATCAGCCTACTTTTTTCCTAGTAACTGGTCAAACACGATCCGTTCAAGGGCTTTTGATAGAGGGGATAATAAGGATATAGGCCTGTTATTTGAAAGGTTGGTTTAATCCCTGCTTATGTGGGCTGGGGTAACAAATGCCGACTTCCATATGTCAGGAAATATCCCTGTTTTGAGGGACATATTAATGATTTTGGTTAGGGGTTGAACTAGTTTGTCTAGAGTGAGAACTACCAGCTTCATGTCAATCGTGTCCCCATCCACCCTGGTTTTCCCTAGGACACGCTTTAGTTATTTTATCATGTCAGTTACGGTGATCTGTTTGAAGTAGAATAAGGGTAAGCTAGAGTTTTGGTGAGGGCAGTCCTGATTTGGGAGATTCTTGGGTGACTGGGTAGGTAAGTAGCCAGGGGTAGGACAGAGCTTAAGTCTGTGAAGACTACACTGAAGGTGTCTGATATTTCTTTTGGTTCCTGTAGGGTGGTAGTAGCAGTAAAGATCATCTCAGGTGGAGCTTTGGATTCACAACCCGTAAGTGTTTTTATGGAGTTCCAAAAGTCTTTCCCATTGCCCCAGTTCTTATCCAGCAGATCTTTGTAATAGGTGGCTTTGGCCTTTCTTATTAGCTTGGTACATTTATTTCTGGCTGCCCTGTAAGAGACATAGTCACTTGGCTTGCCGGTGGCCCTTGCTTTGTGCCAGAGGTCATCTCGGTTTTTCGTGAGCTCAGTGAGGGAGCCAGTGAGCCATGGGTTGGAAGCTCCTTTTACTTTCTTAGTTTGGGCCAGGATGAAGATGTTACAGGCACTGATGGAAGAAGAAATTAAGAAATCTAAGCCTGGTTTGTATCAATGGCCTTATCAAGGGGAGTCCAGTCAGTCCTTCGGAGGTATTGCTTAAATTGCTTGAGTTGCCCTTTCCTTAGCGACCTACTTTTAGCTAGTTTGGGGGTGCACTTCAGTGTTTTATTAGACCACGTGCACATCACAGGGGAGGGTCACTGAGCAAGTCAGGAAGGACTGATACCTCAGTGATGTGTTCTGGGTGGTTAGAGAGTACCCAGTCAATAAGGGAGCTTGTACCAGTGCAGTAATTTCTTCTGGTGGCTTGAGTTACCATTTGTGTCAGGCAAAGGCTTGAAATTTGGTCTTATAAGGTGGTGGTATCCTGCACTAACCAGTTGCTATTGATGTTCCCTACAACAACCAATTCTCAGGACTGTTTAATCTGTTTGATGTGGTCAACAAACAGATCTATATCCGTTGCTTGCCTACCTGGAAGTATAGAGACCGTAGTGATCACCAGTGACTTGTTATGGCTGATAATTACTGATTCTATGGCTAGCATATGTGCCTCTTTTGTTACCAAGCTGTTGGGCAGCACCAGACCCTTAATTTGATTTTAATGGCTTTGAAAGTTTCAAGTCTTATGCCAGGGAGGCTATGTAAAAATGAAACCTATTGGTACAGTGCTGTGGTATTTACTATTACAAACATATGATAACATCATTCTACTTCATCCAGAGTATGACTGTAGCATGTACACTGAATAGGTAAGCTCAAGGGAAGAGATTTTTAGAAATTCTGAATTGTGGTCTTGTTTGATGACATGAGTAATTAATTACAAAAGTAAGCTATTACATGCATGACAACTCCTTGTGAAGGAAGGCTCCCAGGGCCATCAAAGGTATCACCTGTGCAACAGAACACTGTACAGTACCTTCCCAGGCTTGAAGCAGTGGTGCACAAGAGTACTGGACCCTGCCCTTGTGCTGCCCAGCTGGCTTCCCTAGGCCATCCCCAAACTCGAGTCACTGGCACAGGAATACAACATGCTACCTGCTGGGCCAGTGGCTGGCCCTGCACACAAGGGTTTTCCATAACTTTTGTTTTTACATTTTGTCCCCTAATTTGAAACACATTCTTTTCATGACTCCCCAAACATGACAGCTGTCATTTATAAAATACTGACTGAACTGTAATTTTGCATTGGAGGATTGGAAAAATGATACCTGTCATGAGGTGGTGTGAAAAAAATGACTGTGTTGAAAATCTGAGGTCAAAAATATTGAAAATTACTAAAGTTGTGAGTATGTTTTTTTCTTTAAATTTAGTGTGCTTTTTCATGTGTACCACTTGCAGCTCAGCCCCTGTTCACCCCAGATCCCCTCCTCATCCCCCTGGGACTTATCTCCTTATTGACAATACCCCCCTGGATTGCCCCCAGGGCAGGGTCACTTCACTGGCATGAGCCCGCGTGACAATGATAGAAGGTTGCTGGTAGGGGCATCTACCTGTATTGCCACCCTGACTTACCCTCCATGGCGGGACTTGGGGTTGTGCTGATACATCAGATAATGGGATAGGTCGACTTCAGGGAGTGCCACGGTGGGTGATCTGGGCCGGGAAGTGGGGCACCATATGTGGCAGCTGTGATTTAAAAAAAAATAATTTGATTCCTTGTGGGAGGCGTGGCATGCAATGATGCAGTGACACCAGGCGTCAGCACCCAGCACACCTCCCCAGTAATTCCAGGTGTTGGTTGTGGCAGAACCCCCAGTTTCTACCAGGGGTCTGTATTGCACTGGACACTCATCCCCATCTAGGAGAAGGAGAACCATCCCTAGGACACTCCATCCTTCTCCCCGGGCCAGCCCTCTGAGTCCTGAGTCCATTCTGGAACCCGTGACATCAGCATCGCAGGTGGACACATTGCCACTGCATCAACTGGCCGAACAGTTGTGAGAGAAAGTTGAACATTTTGAATGTACTTTCATAGTTTTGGTGTTTTTTTAAGATTTTAACCCCACGTTTTCAATGTAGTCTTTTTACGATCCCATTTCATGAACCTGGTAATGTAGGTGACATTTTTCAAATCCTGCCTGAAAGGAGATTTTGTGAATCGACTACAAAATCACAGTTTGGGCCACATTTGAAAAATGTCACCTATCTCATTCATGAGGTTACAGTCCAAAAAAGTCATGTTGCAAGTTTGTTGGAAAAATATTGAACAAAAGTGAACTTATCAGTGAACACTAAAATATTTCAGTGTCTACTTATAACTTCATCATTTTTCATAGTTTTTCATCACATTTTCAACACAGTCATCTCATGACCCTAGCTCATGAACGCAGTAGGTGAAAGTTTTTAAAACCTGCCTGAAAATTGATTTTGCTGAACAAATACAAAATTTCCATTTGGGCCAGATCAGAAAAATTTCACCTACATTGTTCATGAAGAGGGGTCCAAAAAAGGCTATGTTGAAAATTTGTCAAAAAATCATTAATAAATGACAAAGTTACAAGTAAAAGTTCAAACCGCATTGAAACTACATTGACTGCACTTACCTGGTTTGATCCGTTCATGGTTAGCATTGAAGCAGAAGGACATGTTTTCCTTTCAGCATGGATTTTCAGTGCTGAACTTTTTGGGTGATTGAGGGGTGTGGGAGGTTTGGGGTGGTGGGTGCTGTGTGGGGGGCAGGGTGAGGTGGGTGCTAAGTGGACTGTCGAGGTGGGGCCGGTTTGGTCAGGAAATCCACAAAAGACATCGATGGATGATTTTCTGCTTTTCCGGTTTAAAATAATAAAAAAGATATTGTGCTGATACAAGGCTAACACTGGGGCTTGTTTGTTTTTTTTTTATTTCAATTGTTTAATCAGGAGTGGCATACTAAGCTGAAAGCTTGTTTACAGGTGTGACCTGGGAGCACAGGGAAGTTAAGTGACTTGCTCAGGGTCACACAGTATGCAAGTGGTGGCTGTGGGATTCAAACCCAGGTCTCCAGGTTTGCAGCTCAGAGCCTTAAACCACTGTGCTATACTGCCTCCCCATTGGAGGGTACTTGGGCACCCTAGTGTCACTATGGTGGGTGACAAATATCGGACTTGAGGGGTTCTCAGAAGGGTAGCTTAACCCACAAAAGACATTGATGGATAGTTTTATGCTTTTCAGGTTGAGATTAAAAAAAGACATTGTGACACAAAGGTGACACTGGGGTTTGAGCACCTCAGTGTCACAATGGTTGGGGAAGAGGATGTTGAATATGACAGTGGGGGGGTGTCTCTTATAAGGGTCACTCAGCTCTGTGTGGACTTTTATTTATTTATTAACATTCCCATTCAGAGCAGGTCAAAGCCCAGGAGGGCTTTTCATTATGTGGATTCCCCACTCCACTCGGAGCTAAGCCCAGTATGTGTATTGGCCACTAATATCAGGATGGGGTGCATATCTTAAACAATTGGCAGGCTGATAATGATGCCACTTAGCTTGCTGCTGGGTGACCTCTTATAAATGAAAGGATGCAGTCACACTGCAGTAGGTGCAGCTCAGTCCTCTCAACTACACATAGTTTCTGCCCATCAACTAGCAAAACGGCATCATTATCATCAGTCTGTCCCTATTTGCAAGGGACAGGCTGCATATAAATGAGGGGGTAGCTAGAGTGTTAAGGGGAAAATTACAAGGGTATATCGACGGAATCCTGGGTAGGGATTTAAACTAAGGGGAGTATGAAACTAGGGAAGGGCTGGAAGAAGAAAATAGAGAGCCTTGCCTAGATAATACTCCCCCACAAAAGAGGCAGGACATACTGGAGAGAAAGAAAATTGTGGGGTGGGGAAATAGATGGAAGGGCATGCTGGCAAATGCTAGGAGTCTGGGAAATAAAATGGAGGATTTAGAGGCCACAGTGGTGGTGGAGGAGGGGTTGTCATAACTGAGACATGGTGGACAGAAAACCACAAGTGGGAGGTGGTAATGCAGGGGTACAGTCTTTTTAGGAAGGATAGGAAGGGGAAAAGAGGGAGAGGGGTGGCATTACATGTAAAAGAGGGGAATAAAGGCGATGGTGGGATAGGAAGGTCAGGGTTCAGTGGAGGTCCCCTGGGTCATGCTAAACAAGAGGACTGGGGAAGGCAGTACGTATGGGGTGGTGTACAGACCGCCAAACCAAGGGGAGGAGGTTGATAGAGAATTGATTAAAGAAATACAAAGGATGGTTAGAAAAAGGGAACTTCTGTTAGTGGAAGACTTTAATGTCCCAGATGTGAACTGGGGGATTCCAACAGCAACATCAGAAAGGAGCAGGGAGATACTGGAATCAGTACAGGAGGCACTCCTTCAGCAGCTAGTGAGAGAACCAACAAGGGGGAGGCTACTTTGGACCTAATTATGACAAATGGATACAGTATAGAGGAGGTCGAAGTGGGGGAGAATCTGGGGGCTAGCGCCCACAGAACAGCCAGGTTTAGTGTTAGCATGGGGAAAGAAGCAAGTCAAACCACCACACAGGTATTGGACTTCTGGAGGGCAGATTTTAAGGAAATGAGGGGTATCTTTAAAAGTGAAGTGGAAGGAAAGAAAATCTGGGGGACATTGAGGAACTGTGGGAGGCAATTAAGGGAGGAATTTTAAGGGCAAAGGAGCAGTGCATTAGGAAGGTGGGCAAATAAACTACAGAAGGAAGCCACTTTGGTTCACTAAGGTGGTGACAGGAGCAGTAAGGGAGAAAAAGAAAGCATCCAGGGCATACAAAACTACTGAAGGAATGAAGGAAAGAGAAGTATACAGGGAAAAGCTTTGTGTGGCAGGGCAAACAGTCAGGAGGGCAAAGTCAGATACAGAGGAGAAAATAGTGAGAGAGGCCAGCGGGGGGACAAAAAGTTCTTCAGATACTGTATTATCAGCAAGAAAAGAAAAAGCAAGCAGGGTATAATGAAGCTAAAAGGGAAGGGGAAGCTCTGATTGAGAAGGATGAAGAAAAAGTGAACATGTTAAACGAATACTTTAGCTCAGTCTTCATGAGCAAGGACGAGCTGAAAGGGACCAGAATTGAGGGATAGGGGAACAGAGGGCAGGGAGGTGGACACAAGTCCTTTTATGGAAGGTATTAGGTAGATTAAGGGTGGAAAAGGCAATGGGTCCTGATGAAATACATCACAGGGTGCTCAGGGAAATGAGAGAGGAGCTGGTGGCACCACTCACAAAGTTGTTTAATCTATCTTTAGACAAGAGGAAAGTCCCAGAGGACTGGAAAAAGGCTGATGCTGTACCATTGCACAAGAGCGGAGGGAAGGAGGAGCCAGGTAACTATCATCTGGTGTGTCTTATCTCGGTGGTGAGGAAGCTGATGGAGGCACTCCTAAAAGAAAGATTAGTACAGTATCTGGTGGGGGGGGGCTCCAGGATGACAGCCAACATGGGTGTATAGGAAGTAGGTCATTGCCAGACAAACCTGATTGAATTCTTTGACAGGGTGATGGAGGTATGCGATCAGGGAGGGGTGGTGTATGTGGCCTATCTAGACTTCAGTAAGGCCTTTGACACTATCCCTCATGGTAGGCTGCTGAAAAATTGGGCAGTTTAAGGGTGGGGAGGAAATTAACAAACTGGGTGGAGAACTGGCTAGAAGGTGGAACTCAAAGGGTGGTTGTAAATGGGGTTCACTCCAGGAAGGAAAGAGTGACAAGTGGGGTACCCCAGGGGTCAGTATTGGGTCCAATACTGTTTAGCATCTGCATTGGGGATATAGCAGAGGGTCTAAATGGGAAGGTGTGTCTATTTGCAGATGACAAAAAGATCTGCAATAGAGTGGATACACCGGGGGAGAGGGGGTGGAGTGAATGAAAGAGGATCTGACCAAGCTGGAGGAGTGGTCAGGGAGGTGGAAATTGTGCTGTAATGCACAAAAATGCTAAATAATGCACATAGGGTGCAAAAATCCAAAGGCAAGCTACACGCAGGGAGGGGAGGAGCTTGAGGCAGCAGAGCAGGGGAGGGATCTGGGGATTGTCATTTTGGATAACCTAAAGGTGGCAAATCAGTGCTACAAGGCAGTGGGTAAAGCAAACAAAATGCTGGCATGCATAGAGAGGGGTGTCACAAATAGGAGGAAGGAGGAGATTATGCCACTATTCAGGTCCATGGTTAGACCACATCTGAAGTATGGGGTACAGTTCTGGAGACCTCACTTACAGGGAGACATTGATAGAGTGGAGAAGGTCCAGAGAAGGGCAACCAAAATGGTGCAGGGCTTGCACTAGAGATCATATGAAGAATGGCTAGAAGAGCTTAGCCTGTACACACTGGAAACAAGGAGAGAAGGGGGGGGCATGATAGAAACTTATAAATATTTGAGCAGAATGAACAAGGTAAGGGAAGGGAGCATCTTTAAGATGAGTAAAAACACAACTGGGGACACAGCTTAAAACTGACAGCGGATAAATTCAGGGGAAATGTGAGGGGACAGTACTTCACTGAGAGGGTGATGAGTCCCTGGAATAAGCTACCTGAATGGGTGGTGGGAGCAAACTCGGTTGGGGAATTCAAGAGGGCACGGGATAACTACATGGGATTAAGCAAGAAAGGGTAGGAATCCATTAGGGATCAAGGGGACTGGAGACTGTGCTGGTGAGGGGGTGCAAAAAAGAGGGAAATGAGGGGTTAGGACAGAGGAGCCTATGGGGAGGGAAAGGGGCAGACTAGATGGGCAGATGGGTTCTTTTCTGCTGCCATGTTTCTATGTTTCTGTCAACCTTGCTGATCATTGGCCTGTCACTGTCAAGCCTCCTGCAGCCTGAGTTGCATTAGATGCAAGTGACACACCTTTAAAGCCTGCTGCTTCAACAATATGTTTGCTTCACGCATTCACACATAAACAAATGCAAGAAATGATCACGCTCGCTGCTAGCTCAAAGTAACTACGGGAGTTACTGAGATGCAAAGCATGGCTATGAGCCTCCATTTAAATCCATGGGATCAGAGACTCCAGATTTACTTTTGTGAGTACATGGGATTCTATATTTCTCTTTGTATTTGTATTCATAATGTGCTAATACAGTATTTCCGTATCACTCCACATTGTCAACAGGGAGTTACTCCATATGGGTAATGAGCACCCCTACATCCTGCCCCCCCACCAGATACTGTACTAATCTTTCTTTTAGGAGTGTCTCCATCAGCTTCCTCACCACCGAGATAAGACACACCAGGGGGGAATGGCACAGCCCAAAGCTGTCAATCAGCATAGGACCCTGGTCACATGAACATTCCAGATAGGAATCATTTCTCAGTCGTTGCTGTGCCACTGAGGGGTAGACAGCATGGAAGATTCTCTCAGAAGGATTTATAACTTTTTAAATTATATTTACTCAACTGTGGGGCAGGTTTGGGCTGCTTGGTACAGGGAGCACCCCCAGATTTAAAAATCGTACCTGTTAAGCTGCAACTTTAAACTGACCCCCCCACACCCCATTTCCCAGTGCCTTCTGTGCATGGATTGGGGACCATGTGCCCTACCTTCATTTAGGGTGTTTTTCAGGTCTCCAAGCCCTCCGTCCTAGTGCCTTGGGTAAGTGACAAAGTTTTATTTTCTGGGATTCTGGCAGTCAAACACAGAGGTTTGTGAAAAACTCTTTTTAGCCTTTTGCCCTTTTGAACATTATCCCCCTCAGTTTCCTTGCATATTCCAAGACCCATGTGAAGAGTCATTAGAGAAAAAGGAAGAAATGAAGGAAAACAGAAAGTCCAGAGATGGTAGGAAGGAGACATCATCAAAAAGACAAAAGGAGGGGAAACCACTGGACATCAGATCAAGCACAGAGGGAGGAAAGGAGCAGAGATCAAAGGAGAAGGTGGAAATGATGTAGCCAAAGGTCAGAGCAGGCAAGCATAAAGATATATAGAGAATAATGGATCGGGTGGTGTGATATGAGATTTTACACACACTCAAGGTGTGGAATGCTACATAAACCCCAAGGGTGAAGCCCGAGGGGTTTATGAGAAGCATCCCACACTGAGAGTGTGTGTAAAATTGAGTTTTACACACCACCCCATCTTTTATTTTATATCATTGCTGGCAGGTGCTTTTTCACCACAGCAGTTATGTAAAATAAAAAAAAGCGATAGTTGGTTTTACTTACCACCAAGCAGCGGTTGCAGCAGGTGTCCAGTGTGAGTAAAGGGAGAGAGCAGCTGGTGCATGCGTGGAGTCAAAGAAACCTTGTGCATGTTTGCCATAATAACCAACCAGTTATTATGGCAAATATCAGCTGGGTTTACCTTAGGGGAAAAAGCGCTTGCCAGTAATTATAATGAGTGAGGCAGTGGCAGACTAGTCTCTCCCAGACTCAGCCTACACACTGTTGCCAGCTTTCTCAAACCTTCAGATCCCTGCAAGAGTACTTCAGTAACTGCTTCCACTCAGCATAGACACTCTCTTCAAGTATCTCTAGGTCTGAATCCCTCCAGATCCACTGCTCACACAGTGCAGCACTCCTTGCCAAAGGGCAAATGATGCACCCCTCTCTGTCACTGCTGAGAACACCTTACTTTAGAAACAAAACATGGTAACTGTAGCCATCTCTTCAGAGATGGAAACAGTTTTTGTCAGTTATAAACCAGTTATCTGTACCTCAAATGGCTCAGTCAGAGAAGCATGACATTTATAAAAAAAAATATATATTATTTTAATACTTCAAGATATTTACACATATAATACAAATTATTACACAAAGTCTATGGGGAACAGTTACTCTACAGAGATTAAAAGAAAATGTTTTGAACAATAGATAACACACACAAAAAAGTTCTCACTCTTCTCTCCTTGTCTCTATCTGTCTCTCTCTCTCTCTCTCTCTCTCTCTCTCTCTCTGTCTTTAACAAAGTAGAATAGCTTAATCCACAGGACACCTTGGTGAATTAGTGCAGACTTGAACCTTGGATGTTAACTATTCAGAATCCCAAACCTAATTAACATTTTTTAGGCTTTGGCAAGCCCTCAAAATGCTCCAGCTGCCAGCCCCCTATGACACATCATCCAATGTCATTCTGACATCAAGCTGGAATCTTGGGGTTTTGTGCATTCAGAAACCTTCTCATTGTTTTGACTTCTGCCCCAGCAGCTGTCGCTGCATCTGTCATTAGCTAGGAGCAGTTTCTTGACATAAAAAGACACTTCTTTTCTTTGAAGCGCCCCCATTAACTGTCCAGGGTCCTGACATAAAATAGGACAATAGAGATGGTAATTACCCTCAGACAGTTGGTCTGTCTCTGATAAAAAAATCTAGACCTTTCCCAGGAATATCAACTTTGTCCCTTTAGCTGATACATTCTGACACCCATAGAAAAAGATTTAAGTTAAAAAATTCTGCGGCAGGTATACATAGAAAATTGTTACTCCCCTCCTTCCCATAGAAATGAAAAAGAAATCCTTTAGCAGCACTAAATGATGTTTGCTTTTCATATAAGCCACCTGGCTGCCACTGCTTTGCCCTCTGTTCACTTCGTGTGAGTCCCATATTGGTTTCTCATAGCATCACTGTACTTAACAAAGAAACAAAATGGGACTAACTATTGTCGGGACAGCCCATCTGCATTGCCATGTTGTGACCCGCTGCAGTGCCTAATTTCCATATTATGTGTATTTATTCATTTACTGAAAAATGAAACCAAACAGGGAGAGCACAGTGGCCTTGGAACCCTACCAACGTTCCAGTGACACCAGTCTGGCAGCACGAGCTGTGCAACAAAACGTGCAGAAGCAGGAGGAAAGAACACATTTTGTACCAAACAACCCAAAACCGGAAACCTCCCTTCTGTGCCTAACATCAGTAATTCAAACAGCTGCATCCAGTCATCTACCTGTCAGGAAAATTATTACTAAGAATGAAAGGAAGGACCGCACGTTTTCCAGAGAAGTTACAGATCCAATCAGCAGAGTAAATCCAGGAGTCGAGAGAGCAGCTAGGAGCCGTAGTAGGAATAGAAGAAAATCACTCAGTGATTCCTCTTCACCCAGCCAATCAGCAACTCTGATATTACAGGCAGAATTACAGGAAGAGGAAATGTTTGCATAAGAGATTTCAATTGGGCAGGATCTCAAGGAAAAGGGCACCACCAATCGGAATTGCACACTACAACCTTTGAACCGGGACAGCAGGATTAAAACAGGCAAGTGGATATATGGCATGGATTCGAGTCACTATTACTTGGTTATTACATTTGCCTAGTTTCACCTACCTTTGTGGCTATATTTGCACCGAATTTAAGTTTTTTGAGGGAACACTGCTAATGGGAGGGCAAATATCACCATGCGGAGAATGGAAGATGGTGGAAGCGGGCTTATTAGAATGTAAGAGACAGGAGAGGGAAACACAGAGTACCCCAACCCCTTTTTTATGGTGGACAGCATTGGGATGGATTTACAGGATACAGATATCTTGCATTACATGCTCTACCATAATCAGAGTAAATTGCACTTAATGGGGTGTGCAGATTTTGGCAGATCAGTGCAGTAGTCGGTTATTTCGTACGAGACTCAAATACATGCTGTTCTGGGATGAGTTGCCTACTACCCAGGTTTATCTATGCACAACTCAATATAATTTTTTTTTTTTTTAGTTCTATAAGTTCTACTGGGCAGTCTTGCAATGGTTTGTGGTTTCATCTGATTTATGACAATAAGTGGAAAACAGCTTGTGAAGTGAAGTAAAATACACACGAGTTTGATTTCACCAGTTCTTGTGAAACTTGCCGGTATGTTTGGGGGGGTTTACAGGTTCTGACAAAGTTACACAAGAAGAGTGAGTTAAACAAGATGAATATTAGGCAGGGACAGATATCTGCCACCTTGAGGATTGCTGAACAAGTCTGTTGAAATGTTTAGGGGGAGGAGGGAAGGGCTGTCTGGTTCACTGGGTACAAACATACTGTAAACAGTGGGTTGGGGGAGAGGGTAAAATATTGAAGAACATCCACACTGGATGCCCTCGGTACTGGGTAACAGATGTGAGCTGGAATGCAGTGAGTGATAGACTATAAGATCATTAAGACACAGGCCTTGCTGAGACACATCGCATGCTAACTGAATGGTGCACCAACCGAAAATATCTGGGTGAGAAGAGTGTCTGCAACATCTGGGGAATTGGATTTCCTAGGCAGATCTCACTACTTACAGAAGGTACATGGGTGATGAATAAATAAATAAATAAACAAGCAGCCTTCCTGAACAGTAGTCAGGGGAAAATTAATGGGGGTCAGGAAGCTGGATCAACCCAGACAGACCTCACATTTGACTGTTACCATAGGAAAATTTCATATAAACTGCTAATATTATTGTCATGTTGGACGAGATGGCAACACTCGACATATCTTGTATTTTGTTCCTGTTGGATAATTAGCATAAGGCTCATTGTGTCACAGTTTTTTTATTAACCTCACTTGTCTGTAGCTCACTCCATAGCACCCTGCTACCTTGAGGAGTTTGGATATCGGGTGACAGTGAGACAATGTCTTGCTCTCCCTCTAACTGTTAACAGATTGAGTGGATCAGCCTCATTTGGAGGGGGGAGTGGAAGGGGAGTTTCCTTCTAACATAATTAATGTGAAACAAAAGGCTTGTAGAGTGACCTCACCAGGTGGCAGTAGAGCTCATTAAACAACCAGACAAGTGTAAGTTGATGAACCTACCTTCATCCCAGTAGGAAAAACTTTAAAAGAGGTTTGAACCTGTCAACATATGGAATTAGAAAGAGAAGAACAATTGTATACTGTTTAGAGTGATTCTCTAGTAGAGCTGTATACAAGATGAAGTTGTGTTTTGTTATTTAGTGTTGTGAATGGGGGGGGCTGCTGTTTTGGCTATTGAATTATATGTCTCAGGGCTAAATGACATAAATGGTGATCTGGGACCACACAAGTCGAAATTACAGAACTGTCCTTGGTGACACCTGACATAAGTCTAAAGGTACTGTTTCTTCTGCTTAATTGGAAAATAGTTTGTAAGAGAGTAGTAGTCCTTCCAAGTTAAGGCTGTTAGAAGGAGTACTAGTATAAATTGCCGCCACATTGGAGTCCAGCACTTCGGTGGTTAACATTCTTAGCAGTAAGGCTTTTTTTTGTTCGAGTTTAGGTAGAATTATCTACTATCTAACTACAGGTGTAACTGTATCTTTCAATTTTACTTTAGTGCAAGGGGACAAATCCCTCTACTGTTTTGCTCTGGAAATATCAATTTTAATGGCAACACACGAAAGGGTATACCTAATCTTCCCAAATCTATGGTAACCCTCAAGTCATAAGGTAGAATAAACACACTTAGGGACTTTGTAAGATGAGCAAAATAAATCTAAGTCTAGGGACCTGGAATGTTAAGGTACTGGGCTCCCCAATAAAATGGAAAAAGTGCTTAGTTATTTACAAAAAGATAAAATAGATATAGCACTTTTACAAGAAACCCACCTATTAACTGAGAAAGCTGAAAAGCTAGCAAGGTCATGGGTAACTCAGGTTGAGTTTAGCATGCTTAACTCAACAGAAAGGGGTAAGACAAGCCTAGTAAGAAAGGGAATAAATTTCACGAAAACAGATCACTATGCAGATCCAGAAGGGAGATTTCAGATTTTATCAGGGATACTGGAGGGGAAGGAGTTGGCCATCTACAATATATATGCGACAAACTGAGGACAGGTGGGTTTATAGAGACAGTAATCTTAGGCTAAATACTCCGGAGGTCAAGGACATCATCCTAGGGAGAGATTTTAATGAAACCATAGACCTAGTAGTTGACAGAAGTGGGACACCAACCAAGATTACAGATACAAGCTCAAGAAAGGCATTACATGCACTGATCAAAAATCTGGATATGATTGATTCCTGGAGATTAACCAGTCACCACCCCCCAAGAGCCTTGTAACAGCGCCTATCGTCAATCACATAGACATAAACAACAGGAGTGCATGAAGGTCATACAAGTTAAACAAAGTACAAGGAAACAAAGGATCAAGGATGCCAGACTCTGGAAGGCAATGATGACCAATGCCCGGAGTCTGGCTAGCAAAATCCCAGAACTCTTAGCCACAATAGCAGATGCAGGATTGGACTGGGTCGCAGTCACAGAAACATGGCTAAATGAAACCCACGAATGGGATGTTGCAATCGCAGGTTACAAATTATTCAGGAAAGACAGAAAAGGACGTAGGGGTGGAGGTGGGGGGTTGTGTTATACATAAGGGAGGACATAAAAGCTATGGAAGTCCAAAGGCCCCAAGATGAACCTGAGGTACTCTGGGTCACTCTTGAACCAGGCTCATGTTCAGCACTCAGACTAGGAGTGATATACAGGCCTCCTTCACAAGGGGCAGAAGGAGACAAAGCAATGCTTGAAAACATACTAAAGATGGCTGAAAAAGGAGAAGTCATGCTGATGGGGGACTTAGACCTCCCGGACATGGACTGGAACTCCTGCACAGCATCCACAACTTGGAGCAGAAATTTCCTAAACACCTTGGGAGGGGCTGGACTTAAGCAGCTTGTCGCGGCCCCCACTAGAGAAAACACAGCCCTGGACCTGGTTCTCACAAACAGCAGCAAGGTCCAGGAGGTGGAGGTGGGATGCCATCTGGGGTCAAGTAACCACAAATCTGTCTGATTCAAGGTCAAAAAGGCCAAGGAAACAAGCCACACTAAGACACGGGTCATGGACTTAAGAAGAACAGACTTTGATCAGATGAGATTATGCTTTAGGGATATCCTCAAGAAGAAGGCAAAAGAAGGGGCAGAGAAAAGTTGGATAATCATAAGAGAAGTACTTGCAAGGTTACCGCAAAGTACTCCAGGCTAGTCAGTAGGATGAAGAAAAAAAGGAATCTGCTATGGTTCACAAAGGAGGTGGCAGCAGCAGTGAGGGAAAAGAGACTAGCATTCCAAAGATACAAGGGCTCAAACAGTGAAATAGATAGGGAGGCATACAAGTGCAGCTTGAAGTAGGCAGGAAGGGTGATCAGAAAAGCAAAGGTGCAGACTGAGGAAGACATAGCACGGGGGGCTAAAGGAGGTAATAAGACCTTCTTTAGGTCCAACTTTCCTCTGCCCCTTCTTTTGCCTTCTTCTTGAGGATATCCCTAAAGCATAATCTCATCTGATCGAAGTCTGTTCTTCTGAAGTCTATGACCCGTGTCTTAGTGTGGCTTGTTTCCTTGGCCTTTTTGACCTTGAACCAGACAGATTTGTGGTCACTTGACCCCAATTGGTACCCCACCTCCACCTCCTGGACCTTGCCGCTGTTTGTGAGAACCAGGTCCAGGGCTGTGTTTTCTCTAGTGGGGGCTGCGACAAGCTGATTAAGTCCAGCCCCTCCCAAGGTGTTTAGAAAATTTCTGCTCCAAGTTGTGGATGCTGTGCAGGAGTTCCAGTTGGAAAGTATATGGGTTAAAATCTTATTGAAGGAGCAGTCCTATATAACTATTGGTAACATCTATCGACCTCCATCTGCAAATTCAGATTACACAACTGATATGTTTAAAGAAATTACGCATTTTTCAGAATCTCAAGATACTGTAATATTTGGTGACTTTAACCTCCCTCATATTAACTGGGACTCATTCTCAGAGCAGTCCTATGCCGAGAAAGGACTAATAGATGTGGTAGTTAGTACTGGATTACAACAACTTGTTACTGAACCCACTCGAGGTCCTAATATTTTGGATCTATTATTTACTAACATAGAGCAACAAATTAGCAATTTACACATTTGGGATCCACTTGGGACCAGTGATCATTCATCTATTCTTTTTGAAATTCAACAGTTTAAAACTACACAAAGGAAGTTATACTATACAAAAAATTATAATAAAGCAAATGTTTCTAAAATCAATTAATACTTACAAAACATAAACTGGGAATCTAATCTTCTTAATTGTACAACACAACAAGCTTGGGACTTTTTTAAAAACATTGTACATTATTTGGAAAATACCTTTATTCCATCTAAGAGGAAATTTAATAATAAAGGAAAAATTCCCCCTTGGTTCAACAAGACAATTAAAAATCAGATAAAAAGTAAACTTTTTAGGAAACTTAAGAATAGTTCTGTTCCATTTAAAACTACTCTATTACATAAATACAGACTATCTGTGAAAAACTTAAAATAAATTCTATTAAACTGGCAAAAAATAAGCTAGAATTTAAACTAGCTCACACAAAAGACTGTCATAAATCTCTTTTCTCCTATATAAATAGTAAAAAAGGTGTATCAAGGACCATTGGTCCCATTATAACCAATGGCTCTTCTCTATCTGATATAGAAACCTCAAATATCTTTAATAAGTACTTTTGTTCTGTCTTCTCTCAAAAATCACCTATTAGTACATTTAAAGTTCACCATGTAGATTATCATAGGTTCTAGCCAACTGACATTATACAGGCTATCAAAAAACTAAAAAAAAAATACTAGTCCAGGCCCAGACGGTATTCATCCATGGTTTCTGATCGAAACCTCTATAAATATTTCTATACCTTTGTCAATTATTTTCAGTAAATCCTTACAAGAAAGCATTGTACCAAATGATTGGCATTCAGCAATATTTATTCCCATATTTAAAAAGGCAATAGAGGTTCTGTGCAAAATTATCGTCCAATTAGCCTGACCTCAGTGGCTGGTAAACTAATGGAACAAGTAATAAAGTCTCTAATAGATCAAGATTGTAAAAAATTAGGAATTTATTATTCAAATCAGCATGGGTTTACTCCCAAGTATTCCTGCACCACCAATCTGATATCTTTTTACAATAATATAAGTACTCTACTAGATGTGGGTATCCCTACTGATGTAATTCTTTTGGACTTTAGTAGAGCTTTCGATTAAAGTCTCACATGAAAAACTCATTACTAAAATGCACAATCTAGGTTTGTCACCTGATATTGTCAACTGGACTTTAAACTGGTTAACAAATCGTTCTCAGAGAGTCAGAATTAATGATATCTTGTCTGATTGTGAGTGTGACAAATTAGTGTACCACAGGGGTTGGTCTTGGGACCAACATTGTTTAACCTCTTTATCAGTGATTTACAAACAGGGCCAAATAACTTCATGGTTAAATTTGCAGAAGATACTAAGTTGGGGGGCAAGGTTAATAATCAAGAAAATATTTCCGCATTAAAGTAGGATTTGGAAAAATTAACACTTTGGGCAAATGAAAATCATATGCAGTTTAATCAAGACAAATGTTTAGTAGTGCATTTCGATGTAAATAATCCAAAAACGATATATCATATAAACAGACTACCACTTCACTCATCAAATTGTGAAAAAGATTAAGGGATATATGTTAATAATAAACTTACATCACATGATCACTGTGTTAGAACTGCTTGCATGACCAACAGACTTTTGAGGCAAATAAAACAGCACTTTTGTTAATCGCACTGAACAATGCTGTATTCCATTGTATAGGGCATACATTAGACCATATCTAGACTATGGCTCCCCTTTCTGGAATCCAAACCAAAAAAAAAGGCATAGCAATTCTTGAACAGGTTCAAAGGAGAGTAACTAGAATGATTCCAAGATTAACAAACTTGGATTATCAGAACAGATTAAAAGCTACTGATCTCTTCTCTCTTCAAACTAGAAGATTAAGAGGTAATATGCTTATGGTTTTTAATTTAATAAATTCACCAGATCTAATGGAAAATGTGGTGAACACTCTCCAAAGGAGACATGTTCCGAGACTGCATAATAAACAGCTTGAAGTAAAAACTTATAGAACCAGCAAAAGGGGAAACTTTTTTCCAATAAGAGCATCCATTGTATGGAACACTTTGCCACAAGAATTGGTAGAGGCAACTAGTGCCACTGTCTTTAAAAACAAATTAGATGTTTGGTTGAGGGATAATAGATAAATAATGTCCCACATAGTGTGGGGAACAGTCTCGATGGGTTCTGGCCTTCTTCTGTTCTTTCATAGCAAGTAATACCAAGTAATAGGTACGTAAGCGACAAAAGGAAAAACAAAGGAGGCATTGTCGGGTTCATAAGCAGGGATGGGAGGAGGGTAGAAGAAGACATTGAAAAGGCAGAAGTCTTAAATGAGTACTTCTGCTCAGTCTTTACTAAGGAGGCACCTGGTAATGAACCCACCCCAAAGGGGAACAGAAGTCACCTAGGGGGAATGGACATAAGCCTTCACAATAGAGAGGATAAGTGCAGAATTAAAAAAACTAAAAGTAGATAAAGCCATGGGGCTGCATGGAGTCCACCCACGCATGTTGAGGGAACTTAGTGATGAATTGGCAGCACCATTAGTGGATCTTTTTAGCAGATCCTTGAGAGAAGAGACAGTTCCCAGGACTGGAAAAGAGCAATAGTGGTCCCCATACACAAGAGTTGTAGCAGGAGGAGACAGGAAACTACTGCCTGGTCAGCCTCACCTCAGTGGTGGGTATGATGATGAAGTTGCTGCTCAAAGAAAGGATGCTAGCATTCTTGGAGGAATCTTGACAACTGGATGCCAAGCAGCATGGCTTCACAGTGGGAAGGTCCTGCCATACTAACCTGATCAAGTTCTTTGATTCGGTTACTAGGATTGTGGACCGGGGGGAGCCGTTGATGTTATCTACCTTGACTTTAGCAAGGCCATCAACTCTGTACCACACAGAAGGCTGCTAAACAAGCTCAACCATACAGGAAGTAGTAGCATGGTTGAGTAGCTGGCTTGAACAGAGATCTCAATCCGTGACAGTAAATGGGGCGGCATCAGGGGATAGGCAGGTGATAAGTGGGGTGCCACAGGGGTCCATCTTCAGACCATTACTCTTTAATATCTTCATCAGAGATATCACAAAGGAGTTGAGCAAGAAGGTGCGCCTCTTTGCAGATGACACAAAGCTCTGCAATAGGGTGGACACTGCACAAGAGGTAGAGCAAATGAAAAGCAACTTACTCAGGCTGGAACATTGGTCCAACTTGTGGAAGTTAAAATTCAGCATGAAAAAGTGTGAAGTTATCTGGGCAGAAGCAACCCTGAGACAGACTACTACCTGGGAAGGGATAAGCTAGCAACCACCCATTAGGAGAAGGATCTAGGGGTTATCATATCAGACAATATGAAGGTAGGCAGACAATGCAAAAAGGCAGCAAAGAAGGCCAGCAGGATGCTGAGATGCCTAGGAAGGGGCATCACAAGTAGAAGAAAGGAGATGATCCTGCCACTGTACAGGTCTCTGGTGAGGCCCCACCTTGAGTACTGCGTCCAGTTCTGGAGACCTTATCTCAAGAAGGACTTAGATAGACTGGAGACAGTACAGGGGAGGGCAACAGAAATGATACACAGTCTCCATAAGTTGCCATACGAAAGCAGGTTACAGGAACTCAACATGTACTCCCTGGAACAACATAGGGGTGGGGGGACATGATCGAGACATTCATGTTTTCCACCCAGGAGCTCTTTATGGTCAATAGTACCAGTAGGACAAGAGGACATGAAATGAAATTGAGGGGAGGAAGATTCAGGGGCAACATGCAAAGGTTTTTCTTCACAGAGAGAGTGGCTGACCCATAGAATGGTCTAATGGCTGGAGTCATTGACTCAGAAACAGTAGGGGAATTCAAAGCAGATTGGAACAGACAGAAGGGGATTGTCTCACAGAAATCCTAAAAGGGGGGTAGGGCTCAAGGTAGACTAGATGGATCTTTGGTCATCATCTACCATCAGTTTCTATGTTTCTAACCAACCCGAAAGGTAGGGATTACACTTTCTATTCCAATAGACACAATTCTTGTAGCAAGCTAGACGTGATCCTGATGAGCAAAACGCTCATTCCAGATTTAATTTCACCTAGTATTGGGGATCTGGTTCAATCTGATCACGCTATATCTAAAGTGGTGCTGGCAGTGGGGGAAGGGGATAGAGAAGTAAAACAGCCAGGTGGAGATTTAATGTCTCACTGTTACAAGACCCAAATTTCAAACAATGGCTTAACCAGGAGGCCAGGGAGTTTTTTAACATCAGTGATAATGGGGAGGTAGGGCTGAATTGCCTATGGGATACATTTGAGGCATTTATGAGGGGGAGAATAATCAGTTTCTCAGTAGCAAAAAGGAAAAAAATGTCAAAAGAAATTGTGGAAAAAGAAAAAACCCTAGCCACCCTCGAACAAATATTTAAAGGCAACCCACATGCAAATAGACATCTTTTATATCAAATAATTGGGTTTAAATATGAAATCAGAAAGATCTACTTTGCCAACGTGAAATACACTCTTTTTAGAGTAAAACAAACATACTGGGAGTCAGGGGAGAAGTCCGGGAAACTTCTGGCCTACAGGCTTAAAAAGAGGATGATGCAGAATAACACCACAGACATCAAAACATCTCAGGGTGACTTAGTAGTAACCAATAGTAAAATCTCTAGGGAGTATGAGAAGTTCTACACATAGCTTTACAAAAGCACTCTGAAATATGGGAAAGATGAAATGCGACCTTTCCTGGCCTCAGCATGACTCCCAAGGCTGTCTGACCCAGAACGAGATCTTCTGGGTAGCCCCGTTAATCAGGAGGAGTTCAGCAGAGTCATCCTAGAGTTACCAGCAAATAAAACACCTGGACTGGATGGTTTACCAGGAGAATTTTACAAGTCTCTAGAGACGGAAAGCCAAACCTACCCTTTTCAGGTAATTAAAGAAGCTTTAGACACAGGGTCTCTCCCAGTATCCATGACACATGCCTACATCTCTCTAGTTCCAAAGAAAGACAAAGATCCCCAAAAATGTTAAGGTTAGAGACCCGTATCCTTACTAAACGTTGATTACAAAATATTGACAAAAATAATGGCAAACAGACTGAAAGGACTAGTAAGCAGACTTCTAGGTGAAGAACAGGTAGGGTTTGTCCCTAACAAAAATGGGTATGAAAATGTGAGGATGCTATTGAACTGTCAACATCTGGCAGGTAAGATAAAAAAACCCTGCCATAGCCATAGCCCTGGATTTTTTAAGGCCTTTGACCCATTGGAGTAGGCATATTTATTCCTAGCTTTGGGAAATTTCAATATAGGTACAAAATTCATGTCAGGAGATAAAACTCTTCACACAAACCCAAAAGCAAAAGTGATAATAAATGGCTACTAATCCAATACCTTTGCAGTACATCGGGGGTGAGGCAGTGCTGTCCGCTCTCACCTTACTTGTTTATTTTGGCCCTGGAACCTCTTATACGGACAATTTCAGACAATAAAGTAGTAAAAGGATAACAATTGGGAATCTAAATAACAAAATCTTTGCATTTGCAGATGACATACATCTGACGATCTCAAATCCCTTCTCAGTCAGAAAGCCCCTAGAGGACATTCTGAACACATTTTCTAAACCAGCAGGGTTGAAAATAAGTTGGAGGAAAACACAGGTTATGCCATTGAACAAGGCTATGGATACTGACGTTACTGTAGGACAAATGGGGAGGGAAACCCAATATAAGGAATATCTGACATACTTAGGAATCAAGATTCCAAAGGATTCATAAAGGATATTAGAGTTAAATCTGACGCCACTCATGCAGGACATAGAGGAGGATTTCATGAAATAGACTAAATTAAATCTATCAATCTTGGGGAAAATAAATTCAGTCAAGATGTTGTTGGCCCCAAAGCTCTTCTTTCTATTCCAAAATATCCCATTTACTAGGCCGGACAGGTTCCTTAAAAAATTGAATGGCTTAGTGAGACACTTCTTATGGGGAGCAGCACCACCAAGGCTATCTGTGAATAAATTGAGAGCCAGCAAGTTTGAAGGGGATTTAGGCTTGCCACACTGGGGAAAATATCTACTGGCTTTTAGGTTTAAACAGGCAGCCTGGTATATTACACCAGACAAAGGTGAGATACGCCCTTTTTGGTATAGGGTAGAGAAACAGATACAGTAGCTCTTCCCCATAATATAATGGATCTATTATTCACAAAGTGCAACCCACAATTTAAAGTACCTGGCTGCATCTCAGACTCTATATAGACTATACAAAAACAGCAGCAGTTACTCAACATCAAGCAGCCCCCTCTTTACCTAACCCCACTGTAGAAAAATCCTTGTTTGAGCCAAGACAGTATCGCTTGGGAAGATCCGGGGTGGAAGGAGTTAGGTGCAGCAAAATTGGGGGATTTTCTGGATGAGATAGGCACCCTACTATCCTTCGAGAACTTGAGACAGAAATTCAGATTGCAAAGATTTCATTTCTCTATTTATTTGCAGATACGGCAACTTTTGTCAGGATTTGTGCTGGGCCCCAATTTGATGCTCCTAGACTCAGGACTCACCCAGCGGAATCAATTAACAAAAGTGGTAAGCCTAAGGAAAGGGGTAAGTCTGGGATATAAACTCTTGTTAGGAAATTCAGAGCAGAATGTGTTTATCAGCCAGGCAGAAATGGGAGGGAGAAATGGGTTTGGACATAACAGAGACAGAGTGGACCTCAACGTGGAAAAATGTTTGCAAGGCTAGTATAGAAATTCAGGGCAGGACAATCCAATTCAGAATTTTACACTACTACTATTACTCCCTACTTAGATTGGAACAAATGGGTTACCTACCAGAGGGATCCTGTTGGAGATGCCAGCAAAAGCAGGCAAACCTGCTTCACACATTATGGGATTGCCGAGACATCCTTTACCTGTGGAAATCACCTCACAAATTGTGTGAAGCAACATATAATACCCAAATACCTTTCTGCCCCAAATTTATGATTCTGGGGAGTGATCCAGGGGATGTCTTCAGTAACAAATACCAGAAAGTGGGAGCCTGGGTGGTAGCTTTAGTACTTAAATGAGTTCTGTTGTCAAATTGGAAATCTGATGTGGCACCATCTATGCAAGAATTTTATAATTAGCTGGGGGAAACCATAAATAACGAATGGATCACTCACATCCTGGCTGATAAACTTCAAATATTTAACAACATCTGGGCACCAGTGTTAAACAACCTACAACAGGGACTGGAGTGAACATATATAAAGTTATAAAGTAGGGAAGGAATCTTATGGAGGGTTAGTCAGAGCAGAAGAAACAGTACAGCAGAGTGTTATTATATACAACTTTAGTAAAGTACAATTTTAAGACTTAACAGATGATACCGTTTTTATTTATTTACTATTTACTTGTTTCTGTGTAAAGTAGAAAGTACAGAAATGTATTATCGAAGGATTATTCATATATAGAGTAAGGTGGACTGTCTTTATACACAAAGAAGTTTTAAGAGATATAAATTGTTTAAGGAAGCTAAATACAACAATGTATGTACAATTACGAACAGTAAGTAAATTGTTTTTATGAAGATATGTTTGTATATGTATGATAATTTGAAAATCAAACAAAATCTTTATGGGAAAAAATGTATAAAGAAAAAAAAAAAAAAAAAAGTTTAACCAGGAAGTACATACTGAGCTGACAACAGCTTGTTTCCAGATGAGCCCTGGGGGAGGGGGAAAAGGAGATAATTAACAATATAATAACAAGGTAAAATGTAAAAATATAATAAAACAAGCAGAATAACAAATACTAAAAGGCAATATAGTAAAATGAAGGCATCTAAAAAATAAAAACACTCTCAAATATATATAGATAGAAAAACAAAAGTGGAAACAGGAAGAGGATAAGATTGGAGACTAGAGAAAAAGAGGAAGCATCAAATACGGTTGCAGGTAGGACGACAAGGGTCAGAAAGAAGAGACTTTAGGGAGGAAAGGTCAGTCAGTTTGAGGGGCTGCACCTGGGAGGCATTGTCTTGCTGAAAATTTCAGGTAACATCAAGAAAAGCAAATTAAGGCCAGCACCTGCCCAGCAGCAATGACTTTAAAGACTCTTTGGTCCACAGTGGCAGTAGCATATACAGGAGACCAACCTTGTATTTTTGTTGAGAACATGCTTAATTTTATTTCCCCTCAAGGGGGCATAAAACACATCAGGAGACCATTGCTCAGGCTGAGTGGAGGGGGAAGTACTGGAAGAAGTTCATGTACTGTGCATACAGCACTTACATTCACTGGAATAAAATTAAGCACATTCTCAACAAAAATACATGGTTGATACTCATCTAAAATAACTACTGCCACTGTGTCTGAACTAGAAGTTGCTAAGCTGATGATTAATGCTTTTCTGACTTTAGAGAGGAAGTAGAAGAGGCAGAATGAATAAAAGAGGAAGGGAGGTCAAACGTTTAGGAAAGTGGTAAGAAAAATCAGATTGGCCAGCAATAGATTTTCTAGGAGGGATATTAGAAGAATAGAAAGTATTGTTATGAAGAGGGTAGGAGGAGGAGGAGGAGGAGGAGGAGGAGGATTTTGAGATAGGAGGGAAGGGTGCCAAACCAGAAAAGAAGGAAAAGAAAGAGCTGAGCAAAGAGAACAGTGGTGAGTACGAGAGGGGCAATCTAAAGCAAAGTGGCAGAAAGAATGAAAGAGGGTCCAGCCTAGCAAGGAATGTTTTAGGGGCACTACAGTAGATTGTCACCGTAATCAAAGATTGGAAAGATCATTTTTAGTACAATTTCTCGGCGGCAGGGAGCAGTATACACCCTTTGCTCCTGTACAAAGCACCAAGCTTAGTGTGGAGCCTATAGTGAATTTCATCAATGTGCACAGAGAAATCAAGATGCTGGCGAAGGCAAATGCCAAGGTACTTAAAGAAGACATCTTTAACTTTAGCACCATCAATGGTATTAAATAAGGTAGGAAAATAAAGTTTGGCAAGCCTCTGACAGGTACCAAAAATGACAGACTATTTTTTTCGGCATTAAGAGACAGTTGGTTTACCTTGAACCAGTGCTGAATTTTGTCAAAATCAAGCTGTGGTCAGGAGTTAACCCCATGGGGAGAGGAGCCAAAAGCAAAAAGAACTGTGTCATCAGCATACATACGGATGGACACAAAGGAATAGATAGAGGGTAGGTCACTTAGGAAAATAGAAAAGAGAATAAGACGTAGGACAGACGAGGGACACCTGAGCTAATGGGAAGAGAAGATGAAAAGGATTTGCCTAGGGACAGCTTGAGACCTACCTATAAGGCAGGAACAAAACTAATTGACTGAAAAGTCAGAAAGGCCCGCAGCTTTAAGTTTGTCCAGTAGAAAGGGATGCGCCACAGTGTCAAAAGCCTTAGTGAGATCACAAAAATGGCAGAAGTCATCAGTCTTTTATCCATATCTGTGAGTATGGATTCAGTGAGCGGAATAAGAGAGGTAGAAGTGGAGTGGAATTTCCTGAAATCAGACTGGAAGAGGGTGAAAAGGGATAAAATATATAAGAATTGTAGCTTCTGCAAAGCCTAGACGACACCTAGGCACTCTTCCACTATTGTGGCAAAGGCCTCCCAAGTGCATAACGCGACTCAGAAGTGCACCTAGCCCATGAGCAGCTGCATCTACACGCACAATAAATCTAACAGAATTGCCTGGCGGCACCAGTGCCCGGCACAATGCCTCCATCAGCTGGCGGAACATGGTATCTCAGATTTTCATCAACTGAAGTTTTTCCGGCATTTTCTTCCTGGTGAGATCAGACAGGGGTTTAGCCATGTTGCTGAAGTTTGGCAAAAACATACAGTAGCACCATGCCATCCCTAGGAAGGCCTGTACTTTTCTCTTGGTCGTGGGCTTTGCCCATCCCTGGGTGGTCTCTGTTTTCACTGGTTCAGGCTGGATATACCCACTCCCAATCAGGGCTAGAAATTAGTTTTAAAAAGTGGTGTACCACACGGGTTACCACTTCCCCAGATATGGTATTCCGTCCCAGAAAATGGTATGCCACCTCTTTTTTTTGTATACCTGCTAGAAAATGTCACCAACCATCAGTGCATCCTTTGTCTGACTAAATGAAAGGTAATAAAAGGCAAAAAACAAGTTCTAAAAATTCTCCATTCATTTATTGTGAGCTTCCACTTTATTGTGTATATGTACAGAAAGAGTGATGCACAGAATAAATAGTTGGTTCATAGGGCATAATTTAGTGTTGAATCATGTTAAAACAAAATGTATGGGGCCGGATATTCAAAAGGGTTGCGCCATGCGCAAGTCCAAAAGTGCGCCATTTTGCGATATTCAGCAGGAGGCAGTTGTGCCACCGAAAACATGCTGAGCAACAGCGCAATGCAAAAGGAAGGCATGCGCCGCCTTGAAGTGGGTGGGCCATGCATAAAGAGGCGCAATCGCGAAATTGAAAGACTTCGCGTGCGCAATAAGCGGAACTGCGGAAATTGCGCACTAGTGGAAATGAGCAAAATAAAAAGGCTCAAGGAAGCGGTACAGAATGCTACAAGGATGCCAAGTGGGGTAGAGAGAGAGAGAGAGAGACAGACAGACAGTGACAGGCTAGGGCAGGCAAGGCAAGCATGGGCCATAGGCTGCAGGAGGCCAACAGGGGTGCCGGTGCAGTGGAAGTAGCAGTCAGGACAGCGGGGGTAACACAGCAACACCAGCCAGGGGGGGTCAGAAGCCAGGGAGATGGACAGTGCCAGCTTCCACATGGAAGCTGTAATGAGGGGGGTGAGAATGCAAGCTGCAGGGGGACAAGGCCGTGGAAGGGCCCGTCGTAGTCGCCCCAACAGGCAGTACCGTGCCCGCATCAGCTATGAGCTGTACACAGATGTAGAGATCGTGGGCCGGTACCGCCTGAACAGGGCAATACTGAGGCGGCTCTGTGAGCTGTGCAGTGATGTGATGCAGGCACCCTCACGACGGAGTCACGCTCTGTCAGTGGAGACCAAGGTGACAGCCTGCATGTGCCTGCTCGCCACGGGCACCTTCCAGAGGCTGACAGGGGACACCACAGGCATCACACAGTTCCAGCCCGTCCGCATTCTCACCCAATTCCTCAGCGCACTGCTGCCACATGCTGTGGAACACATCCATTTCCCCAGCACCACAGCAGGCGTACAGCAAACATCTCTGGGAGTTCCACAGGGTAGCACATATGCCTGGCGTGCTAGGGGCCATAGACTGCACCCATGTGGCCATTCGCACGCCACCTGGCCCCGATGGTGCAGCGTATATGAACCGAAAGGGATACCCCAGTGTCAACTTCCAGGTGGTGTGTGATGCCACTGGGCATATAATCAATGTCTGTGCCACACACCCTGGCAGAGCACATGATGCCTTCATATGGCATCAGTCCACATTGTGCCATCGATTCAAGAGTGGGGACATCCCCACAGGACATCTAGTGGGTGAGTACGCATGTATGGAATGCAAACTTGGGACAAGGGTGGGAATGCCACAGGTGCCATGGTAGTGGCAGACAGGGATATGGGCAAAATGGACCTGAACATGATACTGATCTCCACTATCTCCACACAGGTGACAGCGGGTACCCACTCCGTCTCTGGCTGCTCACACCGTACCAGCGCCCCATGACCCCATCGCAGCAACGCTATAATGAGGCACATGCTTCCACACGCAACATCATAGAGCGGGTGTTTGGGATGCTCAAGGCATGCTTCCGATGCCTAGACACCTCCGGCGGTGCCCTACAGTACAGCCCCCCAAAGGCCTGTGGGATATTCCTGGCCTGTTGCATCCTGCACAACATGGCCAAAGACTGTGGGATAGCCCTACAGGTTGAAGAGGACAGCGATGAGGACACCAGTGGCGCCGGTGTTGATGGTGATGAGCAGCCCCCCCTAGAGACTGGACCCCAACTGATCTGGCAGGCCCAGCTGCACCGGGACATCATCACAGAGGAGCACTATGCACAACACAGGTAAGTCAGGGGACATGTGCAACCAACACTGTCCATGCGCAAACCACAGGCACACAGGGTAACACACCAGGGGTGCATGGACGCCAGGGGAGTGGAAGGGTCCAGGCATACAAACATACTATCAGGAGGGTGAACACTCATATGGACACACACACACCAGGCACAGAGGCGTACATGGGCAGATGCACAGCACAGCAGAACCGACATTGCTAACACACAGAACCACCGACCACCCCACCACCTGTACTGTCCAAGTACCGTGTGTCAGATGCTGGGCACCTTGCACCTTGGTGTACAGTACAATGCAGGCATCATCATACACGCACCTGTGGACAGCAGTTGGGAGGGTGTGCAGGTGGTCCGTGTGTCAGCGTGTTGAGCAGAGCACCCAGCAGTGCACTGCCACCATGACACACATTGCACACAGGGCAGCACCAGACAGGGCCCGCACTGGGAGACAGATCAGTCATGTAGCACTGTCCCACGGCCACCAGCGGATGCATGGCGGCCCGCCCGTGACCCAACAGCCTGGCAGGCTAAGCAGGGGCCACATGGGGTGTACTGTTGGACCACCAGGGGTCCCACTGCGTGAAGCGACCTTGCCCCGCAGGGGTCTGCAGCATGCCGAACAAACCTGCACCAGGGTGCTCAGGATGCCCACAGCAGAACCTGGCGTCGACAGGCCTGGTGTCGCACGGCGCCGGGAACGGGGAGTGGAGAGTGAACTGTGTGGGATGTGCGGTACAGGGGCACCTGACTGTGTGCCCAATGCGTCCATGACAGAGACCACTGCCTGGGTCAGCCAGTCAATGGCGGCAGTCACATCCGTCCACATACGAACCATCTCTGCACGGTCCAGAGCACACTCCCTGCTGTGCCGCTTCACAGCCACAGACAGTGCCTCCACGGACATTGCAACCCACCTCTGCTGCTGTACTGATTCCCGCAGCAGGCGGGTGTGCTCGTCCAATGGGTACTGTGCCCCAACGGCATCCTTTCCCCCAGGGTGTGGAAGGTCCTGATGCACAACACCCCTTGAGGGTGGGCGCTGTTCACCAGGACCAGGAATGGGTGGATCAAAGGGCGGCGGACATGTGCCACCGCTTGACACTGTACCCCCAGACCTGGTGGGTGACTGCTGCTGCTGCCCCTCCAACCGCTGTGCCTCAGGGTCCACTCGTTCCACCGCTGTGGCCGCAACAGTGCCAGACACCTGCACAGCCTCTGGTGCTGCCCCACCGGTGCTGACAGGCACAGCCTGGGACTGTGCCGACATGCTGGTACACAAGTTGGAACCAGAAAGGCCCAGGGGCACATGCTGGCCTGCTGTATGTCTGTCATGGGACACACACATATCACTGCCCATTGCAGTCCTTGCATCATCAATGGTGCAGGTACGTGCTACAGCCACAGTCACAGCGTGCTGGCATGCTTGCATGCCAGACTGCTGAGACATAGGCTGTGCACCCCCCACACCCGAATCACCGACACCAGAGTTGGCGGCCCAGCGTGCATGCTGCTGCAGTGCATGCTGGCTGGTGACAGAGGTGGATGGACCCTCCTCCATGTCCAGCAGGTCATCATCACTGCCTGGACCCACCACCACCGTCTCCTGAAGGCGAACAGGATCTGTAACAGAAAGAGAGTACATGTGGTGCATGTGAACAACCTTCCCCCAACACCACCACCATGTCATACCGTGCAGTGATGGGCTTCCACCTGTCTGGAATCCACCTCCTGGTACGCCCTCAATAGCGCTCTGCTGCATTGATGCAGCCAGTCTGTCCTCAGCCGGGGTCAGCTCCAACACTGCTGGCTGGCCCCCGCCAGTGCCAGCACGTGCCGCCCTGAAGGCTGCCACCTTCTCCTTCACCCTCCTGCGGTCTGTCCCCATCTTCTTCTTGCATTCCTGCACAGAGCACTGGTGGCTTCCATGCAGGTTCATGGTCCAAGCTACCCCCTCCCATGCAGCCGCACGGAACTGAGGAGTGCCCCGCCGTCCACTCAGTAGTGGCTCCTCCTCCAGGTAGGCCTGGAAGAGGGCCTCTGTCTCTGCTGTGGTAAAGTTGGGCCTCCTCCTACGCCCACCATCCTCACCCTCACCTTGTCTCTGCTCGGTCATGGCGATCTGTATGGGGGGAAGTGGACACCTGTCACTGTGCAGTCTACAGCATTTTCCCATGACCATTGTCCAGAACATCACACAGCATGCAACTCACCTCTCACCTGCAGTAACCAAATCTGGCCAGTGCAGCACAATGTCGTCTATTTATAGCGCAATGCATGTAAATGAGGTGTTGCGCAACTTTAATGACATGCTAATCTCACTACTGCACCTTTGAATGGCTGATCAGATGATTTGCATGTGTTGTCTGAAATGCTCAGCGCGTTGCGCTGCATAGTCGTTTGAGCCGGCTGAGCCAATAGCGCAGATCTGTGACTGTGCGGTACACTGCGTCGCGCATGCCAGGTAGCGCTCACGCGGGCGTCTGCTGCGCTGCTGATGTGCTGTCTGCGCGATCGGCAATTCAGGCCATATTACCATTGTGCCAGTGGCTACAGCACCGGGCACTATATGGCGCCAGGGCACTACCGCACAATAGCACTGTGGCACTGTCATGCAGGTGGTCGGTCGCGCAGGATGCATAGACGTCAGATAGCACTGTGCGTGGCCTTGCGTCATTGCCCCATGACCTGGTGCCTAACCTTTGCCCCCTTGCACTATTCAGCTGCCATGTGTACGGCCCTATTGCGCTGTCTAGTGACAGCGCTATGTGGACTAACGGTGCTGTACGAACAGTGCGATTGCAACCTATGGTGTTCTATTGCGCAACAGTTCCACGTGGGGTTAACGCGCTGCGGGGCGCCATATTGCCTGCTGTTAACCTGGAAGCATGGCACGCAGGAGGGCAGTGCAATGGAGCCTGGTGGAGGTGGCCAACCTGGTGGCCTTGGTAGAGCCCCACTATGGGGCACTGTATGGTGAGGAGCCCCTCACCATGGCTAGAACACAGGTCTGGCTGCAAGTGGCCAGTGACCTGGTGGGGGTCACTGGGCGGCACCGGTCAGCTGAGCAGTGCCGGCACCGGTACAGTGACCTCTGCAGGAGGGATCCTGAGCTTCATGAGCGGCTACGGTCACATGCCAGGAGGGCGTGGTGCCTAGGCCAGGTGGGTGTACCATCTATGCACCTGTATTCTCTGTAGGGGTGTGAGTGTTTTGGTGGCTGTGCATAGGTGATGGCTCTGCCATGGTTGGCTGTGTCAGTGTGTGCAGGTGTGAGATGCATGGGTCTGGCTGTGTGGGCAGGCACTCTCCACTGGGGCAGGGGCAGTCTGCTTTGGAGTCACACTGATGTTTTTCTCAACATTTGTCTCCCACAGGACGGGCGGAGGCTGCAGGCACGGGGTGAGGAGGGCAGTGCCAGGGCCCGTGCCGGTCAGTGGTGCTGTGGGCGGTGCGCCCCAGCAGCAGCAGCAGCACACAGCTGCTTGAGGAGTGAGTATCATTACTTCATGGATGCTATTGCATGCTGGGGGGCATGACCACCAGCCATGCACAACACAACCATGCACGACACAGGCGACATTCATCACTGTCCAGTGTCACAGCACGTCTGTGTATGCGTCACTGGTGGTCCATGCATGCACTGGGCACATGGCTGTGGGACTGGCATCGCACCATGTTGCCACGTCACTTGACAGCCTTGTTTGTGCTGTGATGTACATGGCCAGTGTGTGTGTGCAGTGGTGCACATAGCTGGTGCCGCCTGGTTGGGCTGGCCATGTGCATGTCCACTGTGGGTGGGTGCATACCATCACAGGTGTGGGACATTGGGCTATATGGCTTGCAGGTTGGGTGGTGTTCAGGGTTGTGGTCAGTCACAGCCATTGACTGTGTTCCCGTTTTCCTAGGCCTGACTGTGCTATGCCGCATTGAGCGTGCCTTGCAGCGGATCCACCAAGTGTCATCAGACAACACGGCTATACTGGCAAGCATCCAGCGCCATGGCCTCAGGAGGAGGCAGAGCCAACCACGGCGGCACCAGGCGGAGGAGGACCGGCCTGCTAGGCCTTAAGCCAGATTCCCCTTCCCACTTCACCCATCCCTCCGCCCTCCTTCCCTCTCCAGTTGTTCATCCCTGCCCCTTGCCACCCCTACAGCACCCCTACCCCCCTCCTGTAAATAGTTCTCTTGTTGGTTTTGTCATTTACATTTTTATAATACATTGATATTTTGATATGAATACTGTGTTGGTCTCTGATTTGCAGCTGGCTATGGTTGCTCAGTTGCAGTGGTGTGCATGCCATCTGGGGTGGTATGGTCCTGGTGTGTGTGTGTGTGTGTGTGCGTGTGTGTGCATGGGGAGGTGTCTCCAGTGTGGCAGTGTCTTTCTGTTGGTCTTGCCATCTGCTGCCGCCCACTGCTGGGTGCACAGGGTGGGTCTGGCTTGTATGCTTCTCTGCTACACGGGGTTGACGTGTGCCGGGCGGGATGCATGGTGTTTCCTGCAGTGCCAGTCACTGCACATGGCTGGTGTCTTGGGGTCACGGTGCAGGGTGTGCTGTGCGTAATGGGGGCTGATGTGCACTGGTTGTCATCCCCTGTGTGTGGCAGTCTCAGCCTGCCAGTGGTTGTGCTGGGGCATCATGGCCCTGCTGTGCTTTGTTGGCTTGTCCCCAGGGGCCAGTGGATCATCCGTCCCACCCCCAGTGATGCTGTGCTTGGGGTGTGCAGGTGTCTTGTTGGTTCTGCAGTGTGTTCCTGTGCCCATGTGTGGCATGGCTGCGGTGGGCCCCAGCCTGCCTCCCTGGATGTGCAGTTCCATTGCTCTGCGGGGGCTCTGCTTTGCTATGCACCTCTGGACTGCTCAGCTGGGCTGCCTAGTTGCGCTATAGCGCAACCTTTCCTGCTCCTTCTCCTTCCTGGTTGCGCTATGGCCAACCTTTCTGCTCAGCTTCCCCTTCCTGGTTGCGCTATGGTGCAGTTTGTGCGATATTCAGACGTTGGCTGCTTGCGCACTTTGTTCTGCTCCATGTTTGAATATCGCATCTGTTGCGCATATGCGCAATTGATTTGTGCTTGCTCCTGCTGTTGCACACATTTTGGGCACAGTTTGAATATCCAGCCCATGGTATTTAAAAATGTAAGATCTAATGTGAATTTTGAGCCGACTTTGAAAGATAATTATGGAAATAATATAGAAAGGGTTTCTGAAATTTGTTATCTGGGCCTGGTTATTGATTGTAATTTATCATTTGAAATACATACTCAGAAATTAATTGGTAAATTGCATCAAAGATTAGGAATGTTATATCGGTTGAAAAGGTATTTAACTTTTGAGGTTAGGGTAATTTCGGTTAATAGTTTGTTGTTTTCAGTCATTGATTATGGTTTATTAATGTATTTTTTTTCTTCAGATAGAATGCGAATTAAGCTTACATCAACTTATCATAATATTATCCGTTTTGTTGCAGGTCAAAAGAAAAGAACTCATCATTGTTTACTTTATAGCTCCTTAGGGTGCTTGTCCTTAGTTGATAGATTTTGATTTCGTGTTGTAGTATTTCTTCAGAAAATTTATTTAGGATTTTTGCCTAGTGTTATTTGTGAAATGTTTCCAAAATTGGTAAATTCTATTAGGACTAGGTCACAGGTAAATTTTAAATTTCGGATTCCCTATTATAAAAGTGCAATGGCTCAGAATTCACTACAATATTATGCAGTAAAACTATATAATGAATTACCTTGTAATATTGTAAAATTTGTTACAATCTCTTTATTTAAGAGTGTTTTAAGAAGATTTATGTTAGATGAAGCAAAGTGTTGTTGTTTTAAATGATATTTTGTATTATTTGTATGTTTTTGTATTTTTTGTATGTTGTATATATATGTGTTATTATGTTGTGACTGGGCACCGGTGAAAATGGGCATATTGTTGCTCACTGGTTATACAGAATAAAAATAAACACACAAACAAATATAGCAGCCAGTCATTACATACATAAGTGCCTTTGCAGCATTGACTGACAGCAACCTCATTATGACAGTTGACAATAATTGACACAAGCAACGAAAAACAGAAAGTCTGACTGAAATCCATGGCAGAGTATAGACACTCACACTACATAATAATGTGAATTGCAATTTAACCCAAAAATGCAGCACAAAACCCTGGACAGTCATTTTGCTTTCAGTGATGACAGTGAGCTTATGCACAGCTGAAATGTTCAAGCAGTAATTGACATTCATTGATGATTGAGTATCTTTTTGTCTTCTTGATTTTTGTCTACCTCATCAAGACAAAGCTACGAAAAAATCTGGCCAGTGTAAACAGAAGCTCGTAATTCAGTTAATCTGACATGATTTGTTACAGCACTGTGACAGTACAGTACGTGATAGTTTTATTACTGTGACATGACCAATTGGCCAGATTTTACGAATTTAAAACACCCTGTTCCTAAATCGTGATAGAGTTTTGTAATTTTTACATGAAATCCAATTTGACCAGAATGATACTGTATCATTCGTTATCTAATTTTTGCTGTGCTGAGTGGTCCAATAAGCCACGTCTCCTTGTCAGTGCATGGCCTCTCCGATTATTTTATTGGGAGTCAGGGCTATACTAAGAAGGGAAGAAAAATGATGAAGACTGAAAGATGCTCTGTTCACATACCAATCTGGACTACTTGGTGCTCAGCTGCCTACCTCAGATTCATTCCAGGCACATTTAATTAGTAAGATAAAACAGTACCTGATTGGTGTATTATTTTTAGCTGCCTCAACGACTTGTACTTGACTGATAGACTATGCTACTAGGACTGGCTATCTGTGCTGCTGCTCGACAAGTTAGCATTAGTCTACACAGCCATGTCTGTTATAACAAAACTGAAATTAGTAGAACAAGGACTGAGAGAGCTCACAGATTTGACAAATTAGACTGTACTGATCAACCATGACTTAAATCTGGTGGTACTGTGACCAGGCAAAATTATTTTTGCCACCAAAAACCTGGAGTGACACTAACTAAGTTGAACTGCAGATAGCAATATGTAGGAAAAATGAAGACATTTAGTCCAAGCAGGACTCAACAGTTGGGTGGCAAAGAAAGGCCAAACCTTAAATGTGGAGGACATTATCACAACAGATTCATGTCATCATTATGAGAGTACTCAGTGATGCAAGAGTCCCCCTTCTCCCCACAGTTAACAGTCTCCTGCAAACTGATAGTTCTAGGGCACAACGCTGACATGGGAGTACATTCAAGTTCTTCATCAGATATAACATGAGAATCACCATCAGACAAAAGTTTTTCAGAATAAGTTTCAGATATGAAAGATTCATCTAACTCTACTTCCGAGTCCAAGCTGTCAGCCTCTTCTTCCTCCTGCGCATTGCTTTGTTTTTTGTTCCGTGGACCATATGGCTGCAAAGAAGGCCGTTTTTCTATCTACCACTTTTTAACCAGTACTCAATGACGGGAACTGGATCAAATTCTTGTTCACGTGGTGTCTTTAATGAGATCCTTATTAAGTCTATGAGATTGTCCTTTCCTAATGAACTTCGCCAATTGGATTTTATTCTTTTCATTAGGCTAAACCCACGTTCACAAACAACTGTACTTGCTGGTAGAGTATGAATTAAGCTTACTAGTCCCAAAACGTTGTGCAAGCCTGATGAATATCTGGCCACTTTGCTTCTACAGCATTGGCGTACCTTTTGGGGGGGGGAGAAAAACAAACATGTAATACCCTGACCTGATCTGCAGCCTGACAGTACTCAGAATTTGCTGACTGTTAGTGGTAGAAGAAGAAAAATCACCTTCTCTTTATGTGATTTTTTAGTTTGGTCCACTCTGCTACACACGTCTGGATCTGTGTTCTGTTCTGTGAGGACAAGTCTGAACTCCTCTATGACATCAGCTACTGCATCCTCTGCATAATCTAAAACAAATTGGAAAAAACTGTCTCACCTCCCACCTTGGTAAGCTAAAGATGAGTCTCCCAGTGCCACCCAGTCAGAGTTATTTTCCCACATTAACACACCTGTCAAGTCCACATGACTTGTTGGCCACTGTTTAAAGTTCACAATGTGGTTCATCGCCACCATAATGGAGTCCGGCTGGTGCACGTCTTCAAACCTGTTTATGACATTTAGGATCATGGCTGTCAGTAGTGTGTCTCTGTCAATGGAAAACTGGTCTGCTTCGTCAAGAGATAGGGTGTGTCCATGGAACTCAGGTCCCTCCAAGGCATCCAGATTTCACAAGTGCTTTCCAGGTCTAGAAAACAAGAACAAAAAAAAACATAGACTTATCCCCCTGGCCTGACCTAACTTGTCCTGACAGAGATAACTCTTTTTTTTCTGGCTAGGGTGGAGGGAAAATACTTTCTTTCTAGCTAAAATAAAATTACCTTGTTGTCAGCTTTACAAGGCAGTCCTTCAGGTAATGAAGTGATTCAAACACCTATCCCACTGAAGTATCATTTGCTTGAAGAAGCAAGCGACACTTCCCAAAAGAAAAAACAGAAACATGCTTTCATATTGTGTTATGGGGATGAAGAACAGAGGGCAGTAGGGTGTAGAAGTCCTGAATGTTTAGCCAGGAGGCAAGGAAGGCTTTAGGGTACATTAGCCCAAACTGTTGGACAGGATACAGCAGCCACACCTGGGTGGAACTGACACAACTATAGAGGCAGAGGACAGGGTGCAGCAAATGCCCTAACTCTTTTTGCAAGTGGCAGCATGGTGCACCCACCCTAACTGTGGAGGCAAGGGGCTCTAGGGCACAGCAGGCCACAGCAGCCCTGCCTGAGTAGACAGGAGCAGGGTGCAGCAGCCCTGCCTGAGTAGACAGGAGCAGGATGCAGCAGCCCTGCCTGAGTAGACAGGAGCAGGGTGCAGCAGCCCTGCCTGAGTAGACAGGAGCAGGGTGCAGCAGCCCTGCCTGAGTAGACAGGAGCAGGGTGCAGCAGCCCTGGCTGTGGTGGCAGAGGAACTGTGGAAAGCATGGTGCAAAAGTCTTGACTGTGAGGTAGGACACAGGGACATCAGGGTACAGCAGCCCTGACTGTGAGATGGGATGCACATGGTGCAGCAGTCCTGCTCATTTGGGACAATGGATGTGGATAGCAGCATGCAGCAAAATCCCCACCTCTGGTGACATGGGGCTGCATGGCGCAGCAGCCCCAGTTGTAGAGGCAGGAGATATGGGACTCTTATGGTGTAGCACAGCACAGCAGCCCTGACTATGGAGAGGGGAACAAGGGGCAAAAGGGTGCAATGTCCCCAACTATGGGGTTGGGGGATAGAGGATAGCAGGGTGCAACAACCCAAACTGTTCGGCATGGGGCAGCATGGTGCAGCAGCCCTAACTGTTCAGGCAGATGATGGGGCAACAGGGTGCAGCAACCCCAACTGTGTGGGAGAAGACGGCAGCAGGGTGCAGCAGTCTCAAATATGGGGCATGAGATGGGGGGCTTGTGGGGCAGGGGACAGTGCAGCAGAGTGCAGCTGCCTCAACTATGGCCCAGGAAACAGGGGGCATCAGGATGCTATATACTGTTCCTAGTTATGCATTATGTATTTTCACACTGAAACCATCAAAGAACTGAAATCTGTGAGTTCATAAAATACATCTGCCTGAACTATCAGAGTGTGGCAGTCTCCTGTTTGTCAATCTGAGAGGAAAAAAATGTGCTTATGTAACCCCCCCGTTACCCGGGGTTACTAGAATCCCAGTAAGACCTAGTGGTGGGCAGGGAAGACAGCTTGTGAAACTTCAGTTAAATGGATTTCACACTGTCTCACTCTGTTCTCAGTCTCAGCTGAGACTGAGGGATGACATCACCATAGAACTATCACAGCTGCATGAGCCACATTGGAATCTGAAGATGGGAGTTAGGTTAGAATGTTGGGAGTTTTTGAACAGTGAGCAGCAGCAGTTGTGTGTAAGCAGTCTTGAGGAGAGGAGCACAGCAGTCTGTGCACAGGCTCTTGGAGCCTAAACTCTGATATAAAGCTACTTCTAGGGAAAGGTGTGTGTTTCCGCCAAAAGAGGAACACAGTAAGCTGTTCTTGAAGTGGTGGAGACCACTGATACTGGTCTGTGTGCTCCATCCCTGAGGGGATGGGGGTGGAAGTTTTGCCTGCTATCCCAGGGGCAACCTCCTGGTTCTGGCTAGGGAAGAAGCTGCCTTATTTTTCCAAGTGTGTTGTGGCACCAGAAGCTGTCAAGATTTGCCTGTGGGACACCTGCAACCACAGGGTGAGTTCTGCTCTTGTCAAAGGGCCTATGTTTCACCTGAACTGTTTTAAAGTGGGGATTGGACTGCTGAATTAGTGGGAGGCCTAGAGGAATAGGCTTAGCCAAAGTGAAAGTATGTTCAAGTCCAGCACAAGGGGAAAGCCAAGACATGTAGAAGAGATGTGCTATACATTTACCCTTTAATCTACATTGCCAAGCTTTCAAAAAGAGTTGTTTAATGTCCAGAGAAATGGCTGGGTATGGATTGTGGAAGCTGGAGCTGGGAGGCCCCCCCATCTTTAGTAACCAGGTTCACCTCTACGGATTTGCTCTGTGGCCCTTTTACTTTGCCTCAGGCACTTGGCCAGTGCTGAGGGAAGTACCCAGACGTGGGATTGAAAGGAAATTTCCCTTAAGGAGTCAAAGGCTCTAAGGTGGTTTGGGGAGCCACCAGGAAGATGTGTCCACTACCATATGGACAGGGATCGAGTTGCAGGCAGGGGAGCCGGGCCAGGGAAAACCCCAAATAGTGTACAAGTCGAACTGTGTACCCAAAGCAGCGTGCAAGTCTGGGCTGTGTGCCTGGTGGGTTCAGAGCCTGCGGGCTGAAGTGTTGAGGACATGTTCTGTTTCTCTTTTCTGCATTACCAGAAATGTAGCCCCATGGGGGTCCGTCTATGCTTTGTTTGTTCAGTTTGGATGTGAATAAAAGCCACACTTTAGAATCCCATTCCTAGTATTGGACATTACAGTTATTGCTTCCTGTGTTCGGATTTACTTGGGTGCCCCTGTGCAGAGTAGCCAAACCTAGCCTTTGTGCCGAGTAACCTAGTCCTCCCCGAACCCAGTCCCCACCTGGTACTGCTGTCAGCTTCAACAGCATACCACCTGTCATTTGGCAAAAAAGGCAGGGGTGTAGGGGGTTACAAAATGGAGGCACCGCTTTGGATTTTAAATTAGGAAGGAAAGGTGCTCGGGCAAGGGGCTAGCGTTTTGGTTATCTGGCAGTCGGTAGCCCAAAAAGCTGAAGCAAGTTAACTAGTGTGTCGCTGTGTGCTGTAGTTCATATGCTGCTGTTAAAATGCCAACTGTTTACCAAGGAGCAGTAAAGCTGAAAGAGTATGCCCTTGTCCTGCATCAAATATTTACAGCATTTTTGCCAGCTTTTAAAGAACTGTTTGTGATAAAGAAAAGTGTGGAAGACTAGGGGTAGCAACAGGAAAATTGTGCCCTGGACGTTGGAAATGCTTTTTAGTAAACTGAGAGACTTGCTGTGTTAATGGCCATGCTAAATGGTTGAAAAGGGCTCCCGCCATGGAGTCAGTTCAAAGAAAAAAAAATGTTTTGTAGTTTAAATTTGCCTGCTCGACGATCGCCGTGAAGAGAAGAGCACTCACGAGGGAAAGAGGCTCATTTGTATGGCGTCATGTGATTGGTGAGACTGCGATCAGTCCCACCCCTCAGCCAGCTCTACAGTGACTGCCCAGCATTCGAGAGGGAGTGTGAGAGGAATGCATGTACTGGCTTGGTGGAGGAGCGTCGCAGTGATTAAAAAGCGCTGTAAAAGTATTAAAAATAGACTTTGCTGTTTAAAATCGGGCTCAACCCGCATCTCGATCGACTAGATGGTGAGTGTGGTGATCAGAGGGACGATCGGCAGGACTGCCCACCTGCTTCCTTTCTGAGGCCTCCAAGACTGGCTGCAGGCCGTTTTTCCATCGCAGCAAACAGCTACTGATAACAGTGAGTACCAACAGTAAAAATTGCTCAGTGATTTCTGCCAAAAGCCAGCTGAATATGTGTGCAGCAGTGTAGTCGCTTTGCAAATAAAGACTGTGTCAAGTTTTACCAGCTAAAGCAAGTCTGTTAAGCTATTGAATGTGAGCATAGTTATGGGTTCAGCGTCAGTTTAAAGTTTCAAAGCCAGTAGAGAGACTGTGAGTTGTAGCAAAATATGCAGCACTAGTTACAGACAATCCTGTGCTTGAAATCCTGAAGCTTTAAGGGACTGTGAGCTAATGAAATATTTTCAGCAAGAGAAAAGTCTGTGGCAAAATCATATAGATGTGCTAGGAAAAGAACAGTGCAAGTTTCTGCAGTTTTGAGCAAAGTTATCAGTAGTGTGTGTAAATCAGATGTGTAGTGGCTTGACCCAATTTCTGAATGTTGATGCACAGGAGTGCTGCCGGCGCCATTACATGGTGGGGTAGTAATGCAAACACAGCAGCAGAGGAGCCATTTTAAAAGTAAAAGAAAGTGTTCAGTGAAGTGGGACTTTCAGTAACAGTGAGCATTTGTTCGTTTTCCCTGCAGTTATGGCCTCAGGACCAGCCCGCTACCCGGATCATGCCTGGGCTGCAGTAGCAGCAGAAGTAAATAAGTTAAGGGACATTGAAAGGTGTTGCTATGGAGGACAACTGCCTTCTCATGTGGCGATTCCTGGATATCCAGTGCAAGTGTGTCTAATATGTTTAAATGCTGGAAGGGACGTCTTCATGGTACCTCACTGTTCGGGGTGCTTAGAGAAATACAGCTTGTTTAAAGCGCCCAAAATTTGTTTGGCTCCCACATGGACAAAAGTTCAGGAATCTGTAGTTGGCAGCACACAGCACCAGGCCTGTTGAAGAAGGCCCTTGGGGGGGTGTGGCACAAAACTAGAGGGTGCATATTTAGAGACAGAACCATATGCTGATGTTTCGGATGCTGAATCACAGAAGGATAATTCAGACAGAGCATCAGTAGACCCCTGGGGGGGGAGCCTAGCCCAAGTCTCATAGGAGAAGATGAGATGAGGGAGGCCTTTGAATGGGAGGTGTTGACCTCCTCGCTTAGTGATGAGTGGATAGTCTCAGGAGTGAGGACAACTGCTCACTCCTGGGCACAGATTCTCAGTGAGGAAGAAGAAGAGGGGGAACCTATGTGGCCTTGTGAAAAGGGAACGGGTACACAACCTCAAGCTATTGCCTCAGGAGAATGCATGGAAGAGAGTGGTGATGCCACTGCCCTGGCTGTGCAAGAAGAAGTCAGGGATCCATTTTTCATCTCATTGAGAATGTGTAGCTGGCAGAACCAGGACTGGCCGCCCCCAAGCCAGGCCAGCGGTCTCAGGTTGACCAAAGCTAGTAAAGAGGAGAGACTGGTTCGTAGGAAGGCGAATGAAATCTATGGGATGTCCTTTCCTACCTTTCCTCAGAGAGTCTGGGAGGAGATTGAGAACAGCAGAAAGTCCTGAATCTGGGCCGAAGCAATGAAATGTGTGCATTCTGGTGCAAACAAGCATGTCAGGAACAGACTGTTTCATGAAAAATACACCCAGTGGAAAAGAGGCAGGACACTGTTAATGGACACTGTTCGAATAGTGGATGGAGAGGGACATGAAACCTTTCACAGTGTGAGTTATGTGCGCCCAAACAGGGTAATAATTCAAGCTCCTGACCCCCTGTACTATTGGCCTCAATGCAAGGACCTCCCTGTAAATGTGCCCGTGCCTACCAGATGGAAAGCAGAGCAGTGGTAGTCAATACTGCCACACCAGCCATTGCAGTGCCTTTGTTGTTCCACCAGTATGGACATCCATGACTCAGGTGCCCCACATTCATCAGTTCTACAGTATACTGGCCTTTCCAGAATCCATCGACTGGTCCACCAGATGACTTCAGATCCAGAGAGGACACCAGCCCAGCTGTATCCTGCTTCATCGCCTGGTAATCGGATGACGTCAGACCAGCTGTTTTCCTTTTTGTTCCTGTTCCAAGGTTCCATCTCCAGAGATGACATCAGCCCAGCAGTTTCCAGATGTGCCCTCCTGTAGTTCCCGGAAGATGTCCGCCCAGCTGTATCAGAAGAATGCTGCCAGGGAGAGTCTTTGGCTGAGGAATAGGTCGATGTATATTATTCCTTCTACAAGGGACTGGTAATTCCAAGCTTTTCTATCCTTATGACATTGCAGTACACACCCTACACTAGCAGACTCCAGAATGTGTGAACTGTCCTCAAAGACTCTCCTTTTCAGGACTTTGGCCTGCTAGAACTGTGCTTCACCGGGCTCTGGCTCAGGAGAGACTCTTTAATGGACTAGCCTTTGGGCACTGTGGTCACTAGATGGAACTTTTAGGGCACTCCATCCCCCAAATGTGTATTGTAAATAATGTCATTGTTTTTCTACTGTTTTCTAGTGTATATACTGTTTTTCTACCTTTTCTAAAAAAAAATATATATATATTTTTGGAATTCTCCAGTGTTTTGATGGCAGGGGTTTAGATAGACTGTGTATGCAGATTAGGAGTGTGTGTTGTCTTTCTTTTTCTTGCAGGTGTTCCTGAGAAGGCTAGAAGAGAAGAGAAGGCAAGAAGAGGAGGATGGGCTCATTGGAGTTCCTAAACAGTACTTTAGTGTGTAGTATTTAAAGTACTGTTGTTGTTGTTGTTGTTACTGTAGTAACCCTTTCCTTCCACAGGTGTGGTTGTGGGGGTGGGAGGCAGTAAAGTAAAGTAATAGACGGTATTAGTTTCCTGGTGTGTGGTTGCAGGGTGCCCAAGGTCGGGGAGGTCCCCGGTTTGTTTTTATTTTGGGGTGTTAAGTTAGAGGCAGACAGATTTTCCCTAGAGGGCTGGGGGGATAGACAGGCTGTAGTCCTGAATGGCCATAGGGACTGCAGTGCTGAGCTATTGGGGCTATGCTCTGGACAGTTCTACCAGAGCCACTAGGCACCCATGGGTGGGTAGAGAAGAGGCTGATAGATCAGCCAAAGGCCTCTAGGCCCTTAGTGTTGCCTGCCTGTGCTAACACATGGTAGGAGGGTGCCTGATAATCCCCCCTCTGCAGGTAGCGCATAGGGTGGAATGGCCTAAGCTGGGTAAATAATGACTACGGACAGTCATTTTCCTGGCCCAGGGCGAGTGTAACCCCCCTGTTACCTGGGGTTACTAGAATCCCAGTAAGACCTAGTGGTAGGCAGGGAAGGCAGCTTGTGAAACTCCAGTTAAATGGATTTGACACTGTCTCACTCTGTTCTCAGTCTCATCTGAGACTGAGGGATGACATCACCATAGAACTATCGCAGCTGCATGAGCCACATTGGAATCTGCAGATGGGAGTTAGGTTAGAATGTTGGGAGTTTTTGAACAGTGAGCAGCAGCAGTTGTGTGTGAGCAGTCTTGAGAGGAGAACAGCAGTCTGTGCACAGGCTCTTGGAGCCTAAGCTCTGATATAGAGCTACTTCTAGGGAAAGGTGTGTGTTTCCACCAAAAGAGGAACACAGTAAGCTGTTCTTGAAGTGGTGGAGACCACTGATACTGGTCTCTGTGCCCCATCCCTGAGGGGATGGGGGTGGAAGGTTTGCCTGTTATCCCAGGGGCAACCCTCTGGTTCTGGCTAGGGAAGAAGCTGCCTTATTTTTCCAAGTGAGTTGTGGCACCAGAAGCTGTCAAGATTCGCCTGTGGGGCACCTGCAACCAAAGGGTGAGTTCTGCTCTTGTCAAAGGGTCTATGTTTCACCTGAACTGTTTTAAAGTGGGGATTGGACTGCTAAATTAGTGGGAGGCCTTGAGGAATAGGTTTGGCCAAAGTAAAAGTATGTTCAAGTCCAGCACAAGGGGAAAGCCAAGACATGTAGAGGAGATGTGCTGTACATTTACCCTTTAATCTACACTGCCAAGCTTTTCAGGAAGAGATGTTTAAGTATGTTCCAGTTTAGTACAAGGGGAAAGTCAAGACATGTAGAGATGTGCTATACATTTACCCTTTAATCTACATTGCCAAGCTTTCAAAAAGAGTTGTTTAATGTCCAGAGAAATGGCCGGGTATGGATTGTGGAAGCTGGAGCTGGGAGACCCCCCATCTTTAGTAACCAGGTTCACCTCTACGGATTTGCTCTGTGGCCCTTTTACTTTGCCTCAGGCACTTGGCCAGTGCTGAGGGAAGTACCCAGATGTGGAATTGAAAGGAAATTTCCCCTTAAGGAGTCAAAGGCTCTAAGGTGGCTTGGGGAGCCACCAATGGAAAATGTGTCCACTGCCACATGGACAGGGATTGAGTGGCCGGCAGGGGAGCCGGGCCAGGGAAAACCCAAATAGTGTACAAGTCGGGCTGTGTACCCAAAGCAGCGTGCAAGTCCGGGCTGTGTGCCTGGTGGGTTCAGAGCCTGAGGGCTGAAGTGTTGAAGAAGTGTTCTGTTACTCTTATCTGCATTACTAGAAATGTAGCCCCATGGGGGTCCGTCTATGCTTTGTTTGTTCAGTTTGGATGTGAATAAAAGCCACACTTTAGAATCCCATTCCTGGTATTGGACATTACAGTTATTGCTTCCTGTGTTTGGATTTACTTGGGTGCCCCTGTGCAGAGTAGCCAAACCTAGGCCCCTTGTGCTGAATAACCTAGTCCTCCCCGAACCCAGTCCCCACCTGGTACTGCTGTCAGCTTCAACAGCATACCACCTGTCGTTTTGCAAAAAGGCAGGGGTGTAGGGGGTTACACTTACATGAACCTATTTATTGAGGCTACGTCAAAGACCAACTACTTGTATGAATTAACAAACTAACAAGACCCTTGTTAGTCAGCCAGTGCCCACGTTTCATCACCAAGTAACCATTTTACTATAAAAGGACGATCAGAAAGATGACCCCTTAGTCCATAATGGAGCATGTCCCCACGCTCTCCCAGGGCACACGTAATAAATTTGCTGAATGCAGGGGCAGGACTTCGGCAGCTCCCAGAATCGGGAAGTGGAAGGGATTGGCTGTGAAGAAATTTATGATCCCTTCCACTACTAAATTATGAAACAAATTTTGGCCGTAGATATCCAGTTTGGTTTAAGTAAAGGTAAGACACCATGACATGTGGTGCAAAACATTAACTTGGTGAATCTTTTTAAATAAACAACCCAGTGTTATATAGCTAGAAAAAAATGCAGAGTTATGATAAGAAAGAACTGGCAGCAACTGTGATACAGACTAGGTGATTTCTCAAATGCATACCACTTCAGGTCAGCACTGACATTCAAATGATCAGCTTTTTAGAGGAACAAAATGTGCATTTTCAGCTAATTCAGCTGAACAAATACCAGAGACTGAGTTAGTGGACGGCAGACAATCAACTCACAGATTGCTCTAATTGGGAAGTTAACGGCTTTTCAGCTCTTCAGTTAAGCAGGGACTTCCACTGCTGAAGCTGTAGCTTAGTCCAGTATGATGTCAACACTCTCCAAGGCTCAGTCAGAGGGACAGAAACAGCTTGACTGTTTCCAGTCAGTGCAGAACACGTTAACAAATGCTGATTTAAAGAAAACCACAAAACCAAATAGCGTGACATTTTCAGGAAACACTACTCATGACACAGGGACTTGAATGAAGGCTTTTATTTTTACAATGTGTAAAATGGTTGCCATTGATCTTTAAGGTTATCCCCTGTGTTTTAAATAAACATCGCACAGAGACTGTGTGTTGAGTCTGAAGTTCTGTGTCTGGTCCATCTGTTATACCACAACCCCTCCACACTCAGTAACTGATCCCAGTGCTTCCGACCACGTGGGTCTTCCTCAGGGGGCGTGTCAGTTACAAACACAGAACAAGCACATACTATGTATCAGTGTTCTGGGTTTTTTACTGACACCTTTGCTAATACAAAGAGTGCTGGTTTCAACCTGAGTGCTACCTCTGTTTGTTCTGTTATTGTTTAATATTGGATCTTGGTAGGCACCAGCACAGCTTCCTGAGATGCTCCATTATCTACATTTGGTCCCCTTTGTAAATACATAGGGAGCTGCACAATTGAGCAGACTAGATATACAGTAAGGCCTTCATCTGTTTTCATGTTCATATGCCTAATATCAGTGCACAATTCTAGATAATGTAAAAAAAATACATTGTGCATAATGGCCCCTATATTCAAAGGTTAGCATTGGTACTAACCTTGGTTTGCACCTGTGCTCCGGCCATGGCCATATTCAGAGGCCCCTGGGGTGATGCCCAGTCCTGTTCGTGCTAAGGTGCTATCCGTACTGCTGCATCTATGCAAATGAGGGTATCCCTCATGAATACCCACAAAGTGGCATATTGAAAGGTTTGTGGTGGTTGTAAAATGCCCCAGAGCAGTGCCATTTACTACTGCTGAAAAACACATATTTACTGGGGGCTTAATCCCATGACTCCACCCTCAAAGGCAGGGTGACTATACTGCAGCTACTTGCCCCTATGTCAAGTTGTCCCCCACCACCGATCACCCATCCTCTGTCCAATATATCAATCACTGGTGGAGTAATAGTACCCCCACGCCCCGAACTCCCATCCCCATCCAATACATGAATCCCTGCTATTTAATGGTTCCCCCACCCCAACTGCCAATCCTTTTATGCATAAATTATTGGTAGTTTAGTCATCTCCCAATTCCATGAGCACCCATCCTTCTCTCTTGAATCAATTCCTGGTTGTTTAGTGGTCCTCAATCACCCATCCCTTTGTCATGCATTAATCCCTTATGGTTTAGTGGTCCCCCATCTCCTGATTGCCTATCCTTCTCATATGCAACACTCACTTGTTGTATAATCATTCCCCACTTCTGATGGTTCACCATCCCCCACCCACCCACCAGCCAAAGACCCCTGGCCTGCATCCTCCCTCACCATTTTCCATTAAATTGGTGACTGGCACAGCCCTTCCCTCACCACCTTGACTGGCCACCATCTGACAGTCATGGAACGCAATCCAATACTCAAGCAGGAAATAGCTAAGATAATCCTATTGGCACTCTGGTGGCCAAGACAGATCTGATCCCCACTTCTGTAAAAACTGGCAGTGGAGGCCCAATTTCCATTATCCCTCCAGCAAGGCATTTTGTCCCAAAATGATACTGCATTGTTGTATCAAAAACCTCCAGTCCCTCCAGCTCCCTATCTGACTCATGTGGACATAGATCTCTCTTGTTTTGGAGCCTCTGCTGTGGTCTTGGCTGTCCTGTTTCCTGGTCAGGAACTTTTCACCAGGCACACTTACTCACTAAAATGGAGGCACTTTGCTAAATGGTGTCAAATCACAGCCTTCACTTGCCTAGTATGGAGGGTGCTAGATTACCTCCTGAGTTTCTCAGATGGTTTGTAGTAGTCCTTGAAGAAGGTTCTCTTGTCAGTAATTTTAGCTTTTCATACTCTATCAGAAACAAGACAGTGGCAAAGGAGGACATAGTCCTCTGATTCTTGAAGGATCTCTTGCATGTAGCCTCTCCGGTTCACAAACTGGTTCCAGTCTGGGCATGAACCAGTGCTGGAATCTCAGACTATAGCTCATTTTGAGTCTGCTACTTCCTACGAATTGAACATATAAACATATGAAAATTGCCAGCAGAAACAGGCCGTAGTGGTCTATCAAGTTTGCTTTAGTGTGCAACTCAATCTGTTTTACTGGATCTGCCCCTCCCCGGAGTTTTCCTCCCCCCTCCCCCTTCCCTTCTTCCATCCTGTTGCTACTCTCCTTTTTACCCCACTTTAAAACTTTACACTGTTTTCAATGATACCACCTTCTCTGGCAGTTCATTCCACTTTGACACCACCATTTCCATGAAAAAGTGCCCCCTCATTTCCTTTTTAAATTTACCACCCACTAGTTTTGGATTGTTCCCCCTTGTGGTCCCCTTCCTGTTTAAATTGAAAATGCCCTCCACTATAACCTTATTTATACCATTTAGGTACTTGAAGGTTTCTTTCATATTCCCCCCGCCTTTTCCTTCTGTCTTCAAGGGAATACATATTGAGCTCCCCTAATCTCTCATCATATGGTTTGTCCCCCATGCCCTCGATCATCTTGGTCACCATTCACTGGACCCCCTCAAGTAGTTTAGTGTCTTTCTTCAAATAAGGGCACCAGAACTGCACACAATACTGCAAATGTGGTCTTACCAATGACTTGTATAAAGGCAGAATGACTTCCTCCCTCCTGGAGGTGATTCCTCTGACAATTCATCCCAGCATTTTATTTGCTTTGGCTGCTGTCTTATAGCACTGTGCAGAGTGTTTCATGTTGCCCTTGACTATCACCCCTAGATCCTTTTCTTCCTCTGAGCAGGACACCTGTTTGCCCCCCCCCAGTCAGTAGTGGACCCCTGGGTTCCTAGCTCCCAGGTGCATAACCTTGCATTTCTTGGCATTGAAACCCAACTGCCAGATGCCTGACTATTTCTCTAGCTTGGCCAGATCCTCCCTGAGCTCCTTTCTCCCCTTCTGTATGTCCACCCTCTCACAGAACTTAGTATCATCTGTGAAAATGCAGATTTTATTTCTGACCCCATCCACTATGTCACCAATAAAGGTGCTGAATAGCACTAGGCCAAGTAATGCTTCATTTGGGTCCTGTTGGTTTCAGGTCTAGGTTTGGATAGTCCCCCCCCCATACTGTTAATCTCCAGAAAGTTCACCAGCCTTTCTTTAAGAATGGTCTCCATTAATTTCCCTACAATGGAGGTTAGGCTGACCATTCTATAGTTACCAGGTTAATCTATGGGACCACTGTAGTGGAGTGACACAACATGAGCCATTCTCCATTTCTGAGGCACACACCCTGTCTCTAGTGAGGTGTTAAAAAGATCCACCGGGGGGCCACCAGTTCTCCCAGGACCCTTAGTTGTACACCATCCAGACCAGATGCCTTGTCCTCCCGAAGAGCTGTGAGACCCTCTAAGACCCTGTCTTCCTTGATCACCCCATCTGTTTCATCCTCCTCTTTCCTACCCCTAACTTCCCCTGTGGCAGAGGTCCGTTCTGTTCCCTGATGAATACAGAGCTAAAGTACTCATTCAGTGTCTCTTCTTGTTACTATTTTCCACCCGTCCCCTCTCCTTATTGATCCCAACAATCCCCTCCATAGTGCTTCTTTCCTTTATATATCTGAGAAAGTAATTCCCATTCCCTTACGTCTTGCGCTATTCACTGCATGGCAATCAGCATAACTGAAATAGTCTGCAAAACTTTGTTTGCAAAAGAAAGAAAAAGGTTTCAATGGAAGTCAAATATTTCACAAATAATCCTTGATCATATTTGCTTTGTAATATTTCTGGACAAAAATCCTCTCCCCAACCCGATCATTTAAACTGTGTGCAGATTACTTCACCTTTTCATAATCTGGTCATTGATATAGCACAAGCTGTATATTGTGTGTCAAACAAAAAAAATCATAAAAGGATCCATATGTTACACAGTAGCAAACACCCTGCCATACCTTATTGCTTAGTTTAAAATTAGTAACCAGGAAATGCACACTGAGGCACATTTCCAGGTTGTACAGCAGACAGCTGCATGAAGTCATGATCAGTAAATCAGTATAGTGGGGTTATTTGGGAAGAGCTAATATCTACAGCAGTAGTAGGGCACCTGTTTGTTGTATTTGTCTCCAGTCTTTACTATTTTTTACTGGTAAAATTATATAATTTTACTGGTAAAACAATACTAATAACATCATATGACAGCAAGTGTGGTAAAAGGTAGAACTGCTAATTTCCCTATGTATTTATGTTAGTCCAATCAGAGGTTGGGGTGCCACTATGTAGCACTTGGGGGGAAAAAATATTTTATTTTGAAAGTAAAAGCAACGCTTGGAACCCGGAAGTAAACCAGAAATGAATGCACAGCTACAAAATAGTGCGGGGGGGGGGGGAGTGTTGAACAGCACTGTGGTGAATGGCATGTGATTTGATTCCACTGTGGAATGATACAGTCTAGGTATCTGTTCACATGCTTCCACAGTCCCTTCTCTCCTATGTCATATCATAGCACTACATCAGCATGGCTCCACCCATGTAGCCTTAACAAATGTAAACTAGCTTTTTACTCAGAGTGGGGATACTGAGGAGTGGGGGAGTTAACTGGTTGCATTTTACTCTGCCAAGCTACTGTCTGCTTTTTAAAAAGGTGAACATGGGGGATAGCTGCAGTTGTATTTTACTCTTTGTCTGCCTACTACCTTTCTGTTGAAAGTAAAAACTTCTTTTGTATACAAGGGAGAGACTCCACATTTGTACTAAAACCTATGTCAGGCTACTGTGCACACTTAAAAACTTGAAACTTGTTTTGTAACTTGGGGAGGGGGTAGCTGCGGTTGGATTTCACTCTGGTTCACTACTGCCAGAATTTCATCATGCAGATTTGCATTTTTCTCGTGAGGAGCTGGATTTGTCATGTGGTTCTGTACATAATAAGTTTTTGTCCTGTTTGCTTACTGCTTTTGGTTAGCATAACTCTCCTGCCATGTTTTTATACCTGTTGATATACCCCCTGTGACCAGGTTCTGACAAACAAGAAGCCATAATTGGTCAGACGTGTTCTATAAATATTATCAATTAGAATAAGAAATCGAAATGTTACAGAATCATTTACTCCAAAGTACTTTTATTTTTGGGAATGTTTTAAAAAGCACATTGTTGTGAAAGCTAGACAAAGTTGTTGTATCTCACAGAAAGGTTAAGGAAAACCATCTTACGCATTTTATATTTTGTTGTAAGACATAATAATAATAAACTATTTTTAGTTAGCAGGAGCACTAAGTACAGTGAGAGTCTGAGCCAGCAATCATCGCTTGGAAAGAGCCAGCTGTGTCACACAACAGAGAAGGTGCATCAGTATCCTCAGTGTGGGAAGAGTTTCCACAACCATAATCTCATTCCTGTACAACAAAATATTCATGAAGGAAAAAGGAAATATAAATGTTCTGAATGTGACAAGAGTTTTACAGCACAGAGAAACCTCAAAATACATCAACAAATTCACACGGGAGAGAGACCATATAAATGTTCTGAATGTGACAAGAATTTTACAGCACAGAGAAACCTCAAAATACATAAACGAATTCACATGGTGGAGAGACCATATAAATGTGCTGAATGTGACAAGAGTTTTACAGCACAGAGGCGCCTCATAATACATCAACGAAACCACACGGGGGAGAGACCATATAAATGTACGGAATGTGACAAAAGCTTTACAGCACAGGGAACCCTCAAAGTACATCAACGAATTCACACGGGGGAGAGACCATATAAATGTCCTGAATGTAACAAGGCTTTTACACAACACAGCAGCCTTGTAACACATAAACGAATCCATACAGGGAAGAAACCATATAAATGTGCAGAATGTAACATGAGGTTTACTGCACAAAGTGGCCTTGTAACACATCAGCGACTTCACACAGGGGAGAAACCATATAAATGTTCTGAATGCAACAGAAGTTTCACACAACAGGGTACCCTCATAACACATCAGCGAATTCATACAGGGAAGAAACCATATAAATGTGCTGAATGTAATAAGAGGTTTACTGCACGGAGTAACCTCATAGCACATCAGCAAATTCATACAGGGGCATATTCAAAACTCAAGAAATCAGTATTGTATTAGTCTTTGATGTTTGCTGAGAGCACTCTTCTCGACACACACAACGTCCCCAAGATGGCTTCCTTTTGAAGTTCATAAGGTGTCACATGTATTGGTAGCATATTTAAATGTGCCTGAAAGTTCTTTTTGATTAGTCCCATTGCTCCAAGTACTATTGGAACAATTTGTGTATCCCTGTTCCACATTAGTTTGGTTTCTGACTGCATATTTTGATATTTCATGATTTTGTGTCTCTCTGTATGCAGGACACTGTAGTCACTAGCGGTGGCTATTTCAGTCAGCAATGCTACCTTTGTTTTCTTTTCTTGTATTACAGTATCGGGTTTTCTTGCTTCCACTTTCTTGGCTGTTGGTATTGGGTGATCCCATGTGATCATTACTTCTTCATTCTCTGTGATTCTCTGTGGTTCATGTTTCCAGTGTCTTTCTGCTACCTGTATGCCCTGGCTAAAGAATGGGGTCCATTCTTGCCAGGGTATTAGAAATCCCTAAACATTTGGAGACACTAACCCCGGGAGAGACCATAAAAATGTGCTGAATGTAACTAGAGTTTTGTTTGGAAGAAATATCTGATAAGTCAGCAGGTTCACATGGGGGAGACACTGTATAACTGTACTGAATGTAACGGGAAGTTTGCACAGAAACAGACCCTAATAAATCATCAGCAAGTTCACACGGGGTGAAACCCCATAAATGTGCTCAATGCAACAAGGCTTTTACACAACAGAGTAGCCTTATAACCCATCAGCAAATTCGCACAGGGAAAACCATATAAATGTGCTGAATCTGACAAGACAGTTGCCTGGAAAGCCCTCCTAATGCATTCACATGGGGTAGAAATCACATAAATGTGCTGAATGTAAGATTATTACATCACAGTACAACCTCACAAGACATCAGCAAATTTAGTAGAAATTCCTGAACATTTGGAAACACTAACCCTGAGGGGGAGACCATATAAATGTACTGAATGTGACAAGACACTTGCCTGGAAAGAGCTCCTTATGGGTTCACTGGGGGGATCATATAAATGTGCCGAATGTAAGAAGATTTTTACATCACAGCACAACTTTATAAGACATTAGTAAATTTAATAGAAATCCCTGAACATTTAGAAACACTTACCCTGAGTGAGAAACCACGTAAATATGCTGAATGTAGTCAGCATTATACTGCACTTGACAACCTCGTAAGACATCGGCAAATTCACTAGAAATCCCTGAATATTTGGAAACAATCACCCTGATGGAGAGACCATATAAATCTGCTGAATGTAACAAGACTCACACAACAGAGTAACCTCATCATGCATGACGAGATACTATATACAAATACTGACTGTAACAAGAGTTTTGAACTGAAAGGTTCAGATGGGGTCATGCAAATGTGGTCAGTGTGACATAAGGTTTGTACAGAAGTGTGAACTGATAAATCAGTGAAGGTACACAGAGGAGACAAAATATAAATGTGCTTTATAAAATGGAGTACTTAAAAATTGGCCAAATTGAACAATTTCTTTAGTTAAAGGAAAACTACATGTTCAAATCAGGAAAATATATTTTTACCATCCATTGTGTATTCTTAGTTCATCCCAGTGTTATTTTTCAGCTCAGGCTGTGTGAGGTGTTTTTTCTAACTTTCTCTTGCTATTTTATGGCCCTTGGGGGCTGCCATTTAGCTTACTTTTATTGCTTCTTGTCCCAGATAGTCTTCCCAGAGTGCCCTCTGCTCTGAGGTCTAATAGCCCATGCATCTGACCAGTGTCTCGTTACAGTCTCTCTCAGTCACAGCACAGAAGCAACACCACAACCAGGATTCACGCTGCTTGTCATTGTGTAAGTATACGTTTCCTAAATATTAGTACCTTATCCAGCTGTTTTCTGCTTGGTGGAGAGAGAGAGAGAGGTGTGTGTGTGCGTGTGTGTGGGTGTGTGTGTGTAAGCTGTTTACTTTTTAGAAATACTTGTCTGCATTGATTTGCTATCTTAGTCCCTTTCTGGTTTTGCACCAGTGGCAAGTAGCAGAAATGGAACAGCACCTTATTATTGTTTATAGTAGCCACAAGATGAAAGAATATATGGAGCATTGGAATGGTTTCTATGGTTTGCAAACATCATGGAGCACAACTAACAAGTCTGTCTGCTCCAACAATGCTAATTTACTCCCCCTCCCCCCCAGGGCATAGCAGAGGAGAGAGAGTTTATATCAGCAGCACTCATCGCTGCATGCAATCTGTAAACTGTTCCTTTGCTTAGACTCGTGCCCTCCCTTCCCCTTTCATTCAACATATTCTGCACTTTTGATTCGGTTGCTTGTGCTGTGTGTAGAAGATTCATGCTTGTAGACCAATGTAATCATTTTGCAGCAGTTGTCATCCACTGGCTAAGCAGCCTTCAGTATGTTTGTGTTCATGGGACCTGCACTAGAAGCCCTCTGCATGATTTCGTCCTGTTTTGTTATTAATACCAGCTTGTATCATTGCCTTCAACTTTAAATATTTAAAGAGCAGCTTGCTTGCTAGTGGCATCTTATTCCCATTTGTGCGAGTGTTGCCAGATGCTGCATGGTTTCTACTTGTGTTGGTGTGTGGTGGGGGAGGGGATAACTGAGGTGTTTGGTTCATCTGCAGACAACCTGTGTGACATTTTCAGTCAGATGGTTTGAGACACTGCATAGCTGTTGCATTCCCCTGTCGGTCCAGTCCTCAGTATTCTGTGATTTTATTTAGGTCTCCTTCACTGGATTCTAGCCTTTGCTATTTTATGCCATGTCATTTTATATTGTACAGGATCCAGATGTTGAGGACTGGAATGCAATGAGACAGGCTGAAATGTCAGTTTGGCTCCCCCCTAAACAATATACACACACACTCCTATATCCCCAACACCTGCTAAATAAGCTGAAGTAAAACCGCTGTACTGCATTTGTTACATTTGTGTGTCTGGTTCACAATGATTGCATGCATAGGTAGTACACCACTCAATTTATCATACTGCATACATTTAGTACTGCCTAAACATAGGATAATGTTACTTCGAGGTACACAGACGTTTGGCAACTGTAAGCAATGTGTACGGTCCAGTCCCACTTAGTTTGTACCCACCATGGCCCCACCTCAGTTCCCTTGACATCTTCTTACCCCCCACCCCACATGCTATGATGGCACTATTATGCAACAGTTTAAAAGTGAAGCACCCGTAACCAGTCATGGCCGAACATGCTTCAATACAGTTCATGAAATATAGATCTTCCCTTTGTATTATTTGCCACACAGCAATAACCCTTACTGCATACTGTGCAATATACCCGGCCCCCTATGCCCAAATAAGCACTGGTGACACCATACAACCCTGGGCATCTAGTGGCCCATCACCACCAACTGGCATTTAGTGACCACCACCCTATTCCCCCAGTCTTGTACCATGATTTACTGGCCCATCCCTCCTCACACCAACAAGGCAAGCCACCAAGATAACGTACTGTATATATTTTGCACGGTGACAGTTGCGTTGTGCGTCTTGCTATGGGAGTTACAGGAGTGCTGTGCCATTAACACCATCTGTTCATGGGACTGTGGGTTAAAGGAAAACAACATGTTAAATAAAGAAATAAACATGTTGTCAAGTTTTTTGATGTATTTTCTTTCCTTCCTGGCCGTTCTTTTAACTCTGTGTGCTAGTCCTTTTTTTCCTAATTGTCTGAGCCAGTTTGATGGCCCCTGGGGATCGCTATACAGCTTTCTTTTATGGCCCTTTGTCCCACACTTAGCTTCCAGGGTGCCCTTTGAGCTGACGTCTAATCGACTGTGTAGGATTTCAGGGTCTATGTTTGTAGTGCTTTTGTCTGAACGTAGTCATAGCATGGATAACCGCCACACAGGATTCTTGTTGGGTAAGGGCTAATTTTTCCTTCCTTTGGGCAATTTTTTTTTCCTGCAACAGGTTTGTTTTGATTCTGTATCTATTCCCTACTCCAATTCTTCTGTTTCCACGCTGTGCCACGAATTCACGGATACAGCGAAAACTGCACTGTCCCATGAAACTCAGTGGTCTTGTCTTTACCACTAGTAAGTCGCAGACACTGCACCGAGTGTAGATGGGGACCAGTAGTAAGTTGAATCACGGAATCCAGCAGATTCAGAGCTCCGCGATCATGGGACACCTTTTTCTGTAATTCATCAATTGCTGCAGCTCTGCGTCCCGCCCTCCCCTTGGTAGCTCCCAAAGTACGATTTTTAGAGAGACAAGCTTTTTTTTATATTCTTATTTTTTTAACATTTGTACCAGATGGTTGTGGGAGTAAGGGAAGGGACAGTAGCAGACGCGATCCAGGGTGGTATGATATATCCTTGCCTCCATGATGGCTCCCTTTAGATTAGCCCCTGCATCGGCCAATAGAGGAGCATGCTGTTGATCACCGGCAGTTGGCATCAGTTCAATACTTCACTGCCATTCCGATACTGCATCTGTCTAACTATTGCACTTCCACTGCTAATGACAGCAAGCAACACCTGGCATTGACAAATGCTTGTCTCCGTCTTGGCTCTATAGTAAAGTAAATTAGGTAGCATAAAACCGTCTGTACAGTACTAATTATTTGTGTGAACTAAGTGGAGGCACCCAATTTCTCAACTCTGTATGCAGCAATAAGATTGATGTCACATGCTAATCTGCTTATGTACTATTTTGTGTCATCAGTTGACGCCATACGCATTTCTCGTTACTCCCATTTCAGATATCCATTTGATCATCATTCAGTATGCCACACTGTCTTGCATTTGGTTGCTGCACACATACAGGGAGACTTCGAAAAGGAGTATCTGTTTATCTCTTTCCACGTGATAACAAGTTGGCAGAGATATTGGTTCAGAGATGTCACTCGAATGTTAGCAACATTAAGACTTTTGTCAGCAAGACACTGAAGGACAACCGAAAGAAGTACAGTATTTGTTCTCTCCACTGTGACTACAGCATGTTCAAACCAGACTTTAAAATGCAACTATTACCTCCAGAGTTCCAACCACGACGATACACGCGTCGCCTCAAGCCAGATGCCTTGCCAGCCATTTTTGGTTCATCCAGCATCGGTGGACATCAGACTTTGGTACAGCGCATTGAACGACAGGAACGTAAAAAGGTATCATTCTCCACCATGACTACGTAGTAAGATTGCGACAATTAGTATTTTGCCAAGTACACAGAAATCTTGTCTTATGTCTTCTTGCAGAACAGTTGCTACAGCACACAAAAATAGTGAAAAGCATCAGAGGGAAAGAAAATATTCTGGCCTGCATGTCAATGGTGAGTACATTTACTGCTCCAATTTAATCTTCACTGATTTTGCTTTGCCAGTGTCCATACTGTCACAGGCAGATAGGACTGGGGGCTGAGGTGTGGTGGCCGAGCACAGAGTGGGATCAGATTGTGTGTGTGTGGGGGGGGTGCAGGGGCAAATGTGCCTCCCTGAGTGAGCAACATGAGGTCAGCTTGGAGGTGGAATGGTAGGACTGCTTGGGCAACCAACTCTGCCCATGTGCCATGCCTCATACCCACATAATAAGCTGCAGATCCTAATTGACCAAAAGCCTAAATTTTTTTGGCTTCAATTGTTTAACCGGGTGAGACACACTGTTATACTCCTGTACTTAACCGCGCAAGTCCCCCCCCCTCATCTGATCACCTAATCCTGGAGTCCACTACAATAAGTGCAGTTACCAAATCCTTTTCACCACTCCTGCTCTCTACCCAAGTTCCCACCCAACCTCCTTGCCTTGTATGTTACCTCCATTCACCCTTATGACTAAATCATGTGTCTCCCTCCCACTCCAAGCCTTAACATACAATGGTGCATCTTTTTTTGGGTTAAGCTAATGCTTTCCGGCACTGTGCCCAATTGTTACTTTTGCCATGTTATTCTCTCCACATAGTAACATACTAAAATGCCAGCAGAATAGGCCTAACCGTCTTTCGTGTCTACTCGTTTGGTCAGCCCCCACCCTGGGAGCTGACCTTGCTTCCCCCCTCACCCTCTCTGGCTTCTCCCTTCCCAGTCCCAGATATTCTCGCTGCACTGGACTTTGCTTCCAGAACCCTTCGCCTGTACCTGTCCCACCCCCTTTTGAACCCCACAACTGTCTTTGCCTCCACCAGCCCCCTGGGCAGCGTATTCCATGGCTCCACCACCTTCTCAGTGAAGAATCACCTCCTCCTTTCTCCCCGTAATCTCACACCCCTCCAGCTTCCACCCATGCCCTCTAGTTGCCCCCCCTCCTTCCTTTGGAGCACCCCAACTGCTCCTCCCCCATTTACCCCCTTCATGTACCTGAAGACCTATATCATATGCCTCTGGTCCCTTCTGTCTTCCACTGTGTACATATTTAGCTCTGTGAGCCTCTCCCCCATAGGTCCTGTCCCCCAAGCCACAAATCATTTTGGTTGCCCTCCTCTGGACCCTCTCCAGGAGTTCAATGTCCCTCTTTAAGTGTGGCCTCTAAAACTGCATGCGGTACTCAAGGTGCGTCCTCACCAAGCAGCTATACAGAGGGAGTATCACTTCCCTCCTTCTGGAGGTTATCCCCTAGTGATGCATCCCAGCATCCTGTTGGCCTTGGCTACTGCCCTCCTGCAAGTCTCAGAGCTGTTCATCTTGACATCTACCACCACCCCCAGGTCCCTCTCAGCCATCGAGACTTGTAGCATTCCCCCTTGTGTACACTTTGCCCAGGTTTCTGGCTCCCAGGTGCAGTACATTGCATTTCCCTGCATTGAACCACAGCTTCCACTTTCTAGACCACCTTTTCAGAGCCTCCATGTCCCCCTGCAGGTCCATCCTCCCCTCCTCCACATCCACCACCACCCCTAGTTTTGAGTCATCTGCAAAGAGACTCATCTCACTCCTGATACCCTTCCTTATGTCAGAGATGTAGGCGTTGAATAGGAAGATCTATCTCCTTTGCTGTGTGCATCATGTCCCCAGCTTTGTTTCATTATTTATACAATTGCATGTATCCTAGCTAGTTCTACTGTTATAGGCACAGGATTTGACTGACAACAGGAACTTCCTGTTTGGGAGCAGGAAGTGAGTGATCACAGAGCCACCAAAGACCCACCATCCTAGAAGGGCAAAGAGTAGCTCTCCAGCCTGGCATCATGGCTTGGAGGGACAGGGAGTGAATCCTCAGGATTGCCAGAGCAGCGGCACAGGGGAGGGAGCTGGATGTCATTGTCCACCTAGGGACAAATGATCTGGCTAAGAAAGGAATTAGAGAAGTGCAGGAAGAGTTTGTGGAATTGGGGAGGGGCCTTAGACAAGCAGCACACACGGTAACCTTCTCGGAAGTGCTGCCCATCTATGGAGTAGGAAAGGCTAGGGTGTTCCACACCATGGGATTCAATCAGTGGTTGAAAAACTGGTGCAGAGCTCAGGGATTTGGCTTCATTGGGGACTGGGGGTCCACCTGGGAGTGATGCAAGCCTATACTGGCATGAAGGGCTGCATCTGTCCAGGAGGGGAACCAGGATCCTAGATGATAGGTTTAAATGCTTCATTGGCAAGCATTTAAAGTAGCCAAGGGGGGAGGCACTGGAAAGGAGCAGGGAAATCCTAGCACCCCCAAAAAAATAACGGTAGTAAGTGCGGTAAACACCAACATAGAGGTCTCAATAGGGAGAAGGGCAGGGGTAAATGTGTAAAGTGACAAAGGCAAGAAGGACCGGGATGGGGCAAAAAGGAGTAAGGCCATCAGGAAATGGAGGGTAATGAGTACCAATGCCTGTAGTCTGGGCAACAAGCTCTCTGAGTTGGTGGCCTTGATGAAAGAGGGATGCCTGGATATCGTAGCAGTCACAGAAACATGGTACACAGAGAACCATGACTGGGATGTTAACATACTAGGGTACATAACCTACAGGAGAGACAGGCAGGGGAGAAGAGGGGGAGGAGTAGCTATCTATGTAAAGGAAGGGATAAAAGCAACTGAACAAAAGAGTAAACAGGGAGGAGAGGAGGCACTGTGGGTCACCTTGGAGACTGGAAAGGGCACCACAATCCACACAGGGGTTGTGACAGACCCCATGTCAGGGGAGGGAATGGACAAGGATATGATAGAAGGCATTCTTAGGATGGCAGAGAAAGGGGAGATACTGTTGATGGGAGACCTGAATATACCAGATGTTAACTGGAGTACATTTGCTGCAGCCACATCCAAGAGCAGGGCCATTCTCGATGCCCTACAGGTGGCAGGCCTCAGACAGCTAGTTTTGGAACCCACTTGTGAGGGAGCAATCTTAGACCTCATACTCTCAAATGGGGCAGTGAGAGGATCTCAGATCTAGAAGTGGGTTGCCATCTGGGAACAAGTGACCATCAAACAGTGTGGTTCACGTTAAACTCAGCTACAAAGTCAAGCCATACAAAATTGAGGGTACTGGACTTCAGGAGGGCTGACTTTGGCAAGATGGAAGAGTGCCTCAGAAAAGCAGTAGCAAACAGATTAGAAGGAGGGGTGGAGCAACGAACATATGAACATACAAACATACAAAATTTGCCAGCAGATAAAGGCCTAGAGGTTTATCAAGTCTGCTCGAATGTGCAGCTAGCACCCCTTATTCTGCAGCTGCCCCTCCCTTCCACCCTTCCCCTTCATTAACCCTCCCTCTTGTCCTGTCCCATCCCCTTCTGAAGCAGTCCACTGTTCTACTGGATACCACTTCTGCAGGTAACACATTCCACCCAGCCACCACCCTCTCTGTAAAAAAGTGTCTCCTCATCTCCCTCCTGAACCTTCCTCCCTCCAGTCTAATATCATGGTCCCTGGTGTCCCTCCCCTCCCTTACTTTGAACAGCCCCGCTGTACCTGTCTTGTTTATTCCTTTCATGTATTTAAAGGTTTCAATCATGTCCCCCCGTCCCTCCCCTCCTCCAGTGAGTACATGTTCAACTCCCTCAACCTCCTGTCATATGATAAGTCCCCCAGCCCCTTGATCATCTTTGTCACCCTGCACTGCACCCCCTCCAGTAACTTAATATCCCTCTTCAGATACGGGCACCAGTACTGCACACATTACTCCAGGTGCGGTCTAACTAATGACCTATACAGTGGCAGAATCACCTCCTCCCTCCTTGAGGATATACCCCTTGCAATACAACCCAGCATTTTGTTGGCCTTTGCAGCTGCCTTCCTACATTGTGCCGAGTTGTTCATTGACCCTGTAATGAGCACCCCCAGATCCTTCTCCTCCTCTGTCTGGGTTAGCTGCACTCCCCCAGCTGGTAACTCCTCCTTGGGTTCTTCATCCCAAAATGTAGCACCTTGCACTTTTTGGCATTAAACCCCAGTTGCCAGGTGTCTGACCAGGTTTCAAGCTTTGCCAGATCATCCTGCAACCCCTGCCATCCCCCTAGGTCATCCACCACAGCTCCTGCCTTGGTATCATCAGCAAACAGACTGATCTTGCTCTTGATGTCCCATGATATGTCTGCAATAAATATCCCAAACAACACTGGTCCCAACACCGAGCCCTGTGGACCACCGCTCATCACTACCCTTGGGTGTGAGAGCTCCCCACCCACCACCACCCTCTGTTGCCTTCCCTGAAGCCAGTTTCCTACCCATCTCACCAGCTTTGCACCTTCCCCTGTGCCTACTAACTTACTTCCCAGCCTTCCATGCAGCACCGAGTCGAATGCCTTACTGAAGTCCAGATACAGGACATCCACTGCATGGCCCCTGTCCAGCTGCCTAATTACCCAGTCATAGAACTCCACCAGGTTGGTTTAGTAGGATCTGCCCCGTATGAAGCCATGCTGTCTGCTGTCCCAACAATGGGGAATCATCAAAACTGCCATCACAGAGGCAACAAGCCTTTGTGTGAAGCAAATAAATCAAAACAAAAAAAAGCCACTATGGTTCTCAAAAGAGGTGGCTGGCGGAGTCAGGGAGAAAAAGATAGCATTCCGGAAGTATAAGGAAACACAGAGGGAGCAGGACAGAGAGCTGTACCAGTTAAGGCAGAAGGAAGCAGGGAGGGAAGTCAGAATAGCAAAGCCCAAACTGAGGAAAAGATAGCCAACTCGGTTAAGAAGGGGGATAAAACCTTATAGAGTACATCAGTGAGAATGAAAGACAAAGGGAGGATAGTGAGGCTGAATAGAATGAATGGTGGGTGGGCAGAGGGGACAGTGAAGAAGGATACTGAATGAATATTTCTGCTCAGTATTCACAAAAGAGGAGGGAAATGCCTAATCCAATTAACAGAAGCACTCTTGATGGGGGGGAGTCGATCCCAGTCCATTCATAGAAGAAAGGGTTCTGCAAGAACTCCTAAAACTGAAGGTGGACAAAGCAATGGGGCCTGATGGAATTTACCCAGAATTCTAAAATAATTAAGGGGGGAACTAGTGAAACCACTGGCTACTCTTTTTAATAAATCATGGGAGGATGGTGTGGTATCCGAGGACTGGAGGAAGGTGGATGTGATTCCTCTTCACAAAAGTGGGACCAAGACAGAGGCAGGAAGCTACAGACCTGTCAGTTTGACCTCTGTGGTAGGGAAAGTGATGCAGTCACTTCTGAAGGAAAGAATTGTTGAGTACCTAGAGGCCAGTGGAGCATAGGACCCGAGGCAGCATGGGTTCATAGCGGGAAGGTCATGTCAGATGAATCTAATAGATTTCTTTGACTGGGTGACCAAAGTAGGAGACCGGAGAGGGGCTGTGGACATGGCCTACCTAGACTTTAGCAAGGCATTTGACACAGTCCCACACAAAAGATTATTAATCAAATTAACCAGTCTGTGAGTGGGTCCCAGGGTGGTAGCCTGGGTAAAACATTGGCTGGACAACAGGACACAGAAGGTAATTGTAAATGGAGTCCACTCTGAAGAAAGAGGGATTACTAGTGGGGTACTGCAGGGTTCAGTGCTGGGTCCAGTCCTTTTTAATGTCTTTATAAGTGACATTGCAGAGGGACTGGAAGGAAAAGTATGCCTCTTTGCAGATGACACAAAGATCTGCAACAGGGTTGATACACAAGGAGGTGTGGGAAGGATGAGAAGGGACTTGGCAAGGTTGGAGGAATGGTCAGAAGTATAGCAGCTAGGATTCAATGCAAAGTAGTGCAAAATAATGCACCTGGGAAACAAGAACCCAGAGGAAGAATACACAATGGGGGGGGTAGTAACAACAACAAAAAAGGAAAGGGACCTGGGGGTAATCACATTAGATGACCATAAGGTTAGCAAGCAATGTGAGAAGTCAGTAGGGAGGGCCGGGGGGTATACTGGGATGCATAGGGAAAGGCATCACCAGCAGAAAACAGGAAGTTGTTATCCCACTGTACAGACAGTTGGTGAGACCCCATCTGGAGTACTGCGTCCAGTTCTGGAGACCCCATCTCCGCAAGGACATAGACAGGATAGAAGCAGTCCAGAGGAGGGCAACTAAAATGGTGCAGGGTCTGCAAGAGAAGCCGTACAAGGAGAGACTTAAGGAGCTTAATATGTATACCCTTGAGGAAAGAAGGGAGAGGGGGGACATGATAGAAACTTTTAAGTACCTCAGTGAAATCAACAAAGTCCAAGAGGGTAGCATCTTTCAGAAAAAGAGACATACAAGAACAAGGGGACACAATTTAAAGATAGAGGGGGGGTGGTTCAGGGGCAATGTGAGGAAGTATTTTTTCACAGAGAGGGTAGTGGATGCATGGAACAGCCTTCCTGAGGAGGTTGTGGGGTCTAAAACTGTGGGAGAATTCAAGAATGCATGGGACAGACATAAGGCAATTCTTGTGGGGGGTAGGAAGAAATAGGCTGTTGGTTAACTAAGATCTGCGGCCTATCCTGTAGTAGGGAAATGGGCAGACTAGATGGGCCAAGCGGTCCTTATCTGCCATCAAAGTCTATGTTTCTATGTTATCCTCTTTTTTTCTTACTGTGTTGCAGGCTGTGGAGGACACCGTTGATGAGCCTGGTTCTTCAGGGCACAATTTGTCAGCGAAGAACTGCATAATGTCAGTTTTGCAGGCTGTGGAGAACACAGTGGATGCACTCAGCTCTTCATATGACAATTTTCAAAATGCAGATTGCACAGTGCCCAGTACGATGGACTCAGTAACGGAGATGAACATCATTTCTAAAACTTTTTGCTCCGTCGCCACTCAGACAGAACCATGGGAATTGGCAGTTTCAAGTGCACAAACAGTACCATCTGTCACTGATGCTTCATCACAGTTCCCCGAAGAGGTAATTCCACTACATATTGCATTAAAGGGTCACCAGTACTTTTTGGTTCTCCCACATTCCCCGGGGATAAGTCCGACAAGCACAGAAGCAGGTAGCCCCGGTCACTTCAACACCAAACAAAGGCATAGTACCTTACAGCTTTGAACCTTCTACGGCACCTGGACCATCCCTCATCAGCATGCCTAAACAGCAGTTGCCAAGAAATGCAGCCATGGAGGACACTTTCTTAGAGTCCACGCTGGACGATTCTGATGATCTTTATGTGCCGGTCAAGGAGACACTGTCAGACGTGGACACAACCCTTGACAGCATGGACAATGAAGACACCATTGTCCACGACAGCAAATACATTGTGTTCAACAGTTGTCTTAAGTTGTTGTTTTCCAAAATGATATGTGCAGAATGTTACAGTCCTGCAGATGGTGAGGAGAAATACAGTGTTATAGGCACAATGCTGTCGGTCAAACTATGTTGCATGAATGACCATGACATAATTACCTGGTATTCACATCCACTCCTTGGCAAAATGCCTGCTGGCAACCTTTTATCTGCGGCAGCAGTACTATTTAGTGGCAGTTTGTATGCCTGTGTTTCCAGGTTTGTGCAATTCATGGGACTACATTTTATTTCACAAACAACTTTTTTTACATTTCAGTGCAAATACCTATTTCCAGTCATTCCAAGCACATGGCTTACACAGGAGCGGGAAATTATCCAGCAACTGAGGGCACAGCTGGTACGTCTGGCTGGGGGCGGATGTTGTGACAGTCCAGGGTTTTCTGCCAAGTACTGTAGCTACTCTTTGATGGTCTTACAGACCAACAGAATAGTTTCCTTTTCACTAGAGCAGGTTCAACTGGGTATCACATCAGTGGGGTTAGAAAAGAAAGCTTTTGAAAATTGTGTTCAGCACTTATTAAACAATAATGTTGCAATTTCATTGATTGCCACTGAAGTATCCAAATATTAGCCATCAATCTGATCTATGGCACCTATCCAAAAGTGTGACCAAGAAAATTCTGCTTGTCGCCAAGACAAGAGGGAATGAGAAACTTGCAGAATGGTGCCACAGTATTTCAAATCATCTTTGTGGTCCTCAGAAACGTGTGGTGATGATGAAACTATTCTGCTTGAGAAGTGGCTAACTGTCCTTGACCATGTTGCTGACAGTCACAGTTGGTCATGGGGCTCTCAGTTCCATCACTGTGCCCATGTGATGCCTCCACCAGATACCACAAGAACAAAGTGGCTCGTGGAAGGTGATGATGCATATGATGCATTGAGCAAAGTAGTGAAAAACAACTTTCATACACATTGTATCCCAAAGTGCTTTACAAGCAATACTAGACTGCTAGTGAAGTGACTGAACGTGTAGTGGCAGCCATTTCATACATTAATATCCACACACAGCCTTGGACAATTGCACAAACTGGTTTTATGGGAAAGGGAATGTTGGTGAGGACAATAGGGTAGGTAGTGATCATGGTGTTAGCAGCCCCATATCTTACATCTCAAAGTGATCTGCTAAAATGTCTCCCCTTCTGTCTTGCCCCTTCCCTGAATATAGCAGTAACTTCTCAGTCCCCCTCTGGTATTCATTCTTCACTACTCCTTCCCACACCAAAAATTGGTGAGCTCATCTCCTTTCTGCAGCATGAATGTAGGTAGTACAGTCCCAATGGTTTTTTGACACATCAAAAATAAACAAATCTTTCCACTAAGTAAGGCTGATAGCAGCAGGGAACAAGTGGAAAGATGGGCTTCCTTTCCTTAAAAGATCTAGGCTACCTTTGATTAGGCACTCTTAAATGATGGGTGTGCACATCATTACACATGTCATTTAGTAGTGCTGAAGTATAGGTGGATTAGATTATATGGGTAGGAATGCCTATGTTTCCCCTTGTGCCCTGCTGCTATCAGCCTGGCTTACCTGAAGATCATGTTTATTAGTGTAACCCCCCTACAAATGGGGATTCCTAAAAACTTTCCCGGGGCTTGCCTAAAGGCTCCCTGTTTAACTGGTGTTCGGTGAAATGCCGCTGGTGGTGGGTATTGTGAGTGCTTTTAAAAGCCTCCAGTACTGTTCCTTTAAGAGTTGCCTGCTCGCAGGCTCCAGTGGGTTGCATGAGGGGGATGGGGTTTCTCTGCTCGATTCCCGCCAGAGCTGCGGTGGAAGCGCTCCCATCTGTAGTCGCTATAAGTGCCAAATGGAACTTGCCTAATAGATGTGGCTGTTTGGCTATAATTACTTAGAGTATTAGTGAAATTGCAGCTTGTCTAACCTGCTTTCTTTGCAGCTGAGACTTTGTGTACTTGGCCCCTCCATTTTGGACCTGAGTGGTTGAACTGGGCCAATGGAGCGAGAGGGAGCATTAAAATGGAGACTATTTGAGCCAACCAGAATCAGGACTTGTTTTGGAGCCGGCTGGCCATAGGGGATACAGGCAGTAATTCTGGGACATGGAGTTCTGGACTACGGCACCTTTTTGCACCAATGGGGGCGAACTTAGTGGCTGGCATCAGCAGCCCACCAATGGGATCGGGTGGCACCCGAACGGAGAGGCTTGCCCAATACTGCCCAGGGGCAGAGTCATTGTGGCTGTGAGCAAGGAAGGAGCTCTGGGCTCCTGCGCAGTTGAGTTTTCATGCAGGAAGCATGTGTGGAAGGCCAGATTTCGGTAGTTTAAATGCCAGCCAGTGTCGGACTAAATCTGCTAGGCAGCGGTTAGAGGAGGCTGTGCAAAAGCGGAGCTACCTACCAGGCTCACCCTGTAGAGGACTGGAGAATCTGCTTCAATCACACTTGGTCTGTCAGGATAAGTGAAGCTGTGTAGTTTGGTCCGGTGTGTGCAGTGAAAGCGATCGGGAAGTATACAGCAGTTGCCTGGTATGGTACCCCTTTGCCTTGCATATAAATGTGTGGAGAAGTGTTTGAAGTCCAGGCTGAGTTCTGTGAGTGGTGCGAGAGTGCTCTGTCTACTGAAGTTGTGAGTACTAAATCAGGGTAGCTCCCTGTCAAATGGTTCTAGTGAGGGCAGGACTTTCTGGGTTCTGTACTGGTGACACTAACTGAACCCGCTGGCTCTACTTAATCTTTGTAGGAATCAAATACTCGTTTGTGTCAGGGCCCCAACCAGCTGCATCGAGGGACTAGCCTTTAGGGCTTGGGTACCCAGTGACAGTGACTTATAGGTTAGGCCTGTGCACAGAGTCCTAGATAGATACTCATATAGTGGTAAGCTAATTAACCTGATCACCCCCATCCTTGTTACTTCCCCCTAAATAAATCAGATTGATCGTTTTGCAAAGATACACTGGCTAGTGTGTGTGTTAATGGTGAATTACTGTACAGTGATTATTGTGTAACAGCAACTTACTTTTCAGGGGGTTCCCGGAGCAAGCTGATTGGTTCAAGCTGGGGGTGAGTGTATATGGTAAGGACCACGGTGATTGATTTATGTGGGCCACTAGTGGGAAGAAGGGAGTTGCAGCAACCCAGAGGCCGTGACCAAGTCATAATCGACTGTTCTAACCCTCGACCTCTGGTGGAGGCACCCACCAATGGATCTAGGCCCCTCACCCTGTTACAGTCAGAGCAAGCAGGGGTAGTAGCCCTTGGGATAGTGCACCCTGGGGGTTCCATTCCGGAGGCACCGCTGGGATTAGCGTCCCCTAGTGGCCGAGTGGACGAAGTACCTAACTATGGATAAATTGAAGGAAAAGCTGGAAGGGGATATCATGGCTAAAATTAACTTGGACCCCATTAAGACAATGGTACATAAATTGATGGGGTGGGGTGAAGCCAAAGAGTTGGACTCTCAGAGAATTGTGTTACTGCTAGATGTACCTCTGGGGACAACGGACGCTGATCTTATTTCTGTAGTGGAGTGTGTCAAATGTTTGGGTAAGTAGAGGTGAAGGGGGGCGTGTGGCTGATCTACTGGATCAGACTTTGCAGGTGTTACTTTTATGTAGTATAGCCATTGACCCCGAGAAGGTACCCCAGTGATCTACCCAGAAGATACCCAACAGGGGTGAAGGGTCATTCACATCCAGAGTGGGTCAGTCACCCCCGGGGGGTTTCCCCAGACTAATAGCTTCAAAGATAAACTGCTTAAATTGTTAGCTGTGGAGGGGAGGACTACCCAAGAGTTACTGCAGGCATTGGACCTTTCCAGTGACCCCACCCCCCAGGCTTCCCCCAGTACCTCTCCTGGGCCCCCCAAGAGTTCTATTTTGGCCCCACTACACCTAGTGGTTACCTCTATACAGCTAGATTTGTACTGTAGGCTAAAACTTTTTCTGGCACAGTGCCAGTGCCTTCAGGGGAGGATGATTTGGAGGCATGGATGAACTATGCCACCCCCCTAGTTCAGGAGTGGCAGTGCTCTGAGGGGGAGAAATGAAAAAGACTGATGAAGAGTCTGCGGGGTCCAGCTTTGGAAGCCATTCGGTTCTTGCGGGCTACTACCCCGGAAGCTACCGCAGCAGAGTATCTTTCTGCTTTAGTGGGAGTGTTTGGAAGCACAGAAACTGGGGAAGACTTATGGAAATCCAAGTCTGCTAAGCACTGGAGGAATGAAAAGCTGTCCGCCTTTGTTACTAGGGTGGAAAGGGCTTTGCAGAAGGCCTATCGAAAAGGGGGGATCACCCGCCTCTGCCTTGAACCAGGACAAGTTGGAACATGTTTTCAAATCTGTTAGATTTTCCAGTGTGATATTGTTAAAACTGAAGTTACATGATTGATGAGCTGCCCCACCTAAATACTGTCAATTAATGAGGGAGATTAGAGAAGTAGAGACTGATGAGGAGGGGTGGGAACCCTATGTGGGGCCTGTGAATCTGTGCCAAACCCCTGAGTCTAGCGAACCCGATGAGACTCACTTTTCAGGGGGGCCTGATGTATCCCCAGAGTTACAAGGAGGGGTGGGGGTGCATACCATTTCCTCTGATCCCCAAGTAGAAAGTGAGTTGAGGGCCGAGATTAGAAATTTACGAGAACTAGTGAGGGACCTGAAGCAAACCGCTACCCACCCTGTTAGGTTTGGGGAACCAGAGTTATCTAGAAACAAACGCCCTAGCCAAGGGGAGCCCCTTCGCCCCAGGATGGCCCCCAGCAGATGAAGTATTCTCCTCCCAATAAAGACCCCTGGTACCCAAAGTTCTGTTACCATTGTGGGGAGGATGGACACTTTCAGACTGAGTGCCAGTTGCCGGAGAATTTAAGGAAGGTCAACAGCAGGCTGATCACCTGGCATCGCAGGGTCTACACCCACCCCCCTAGGAAGAGTTTTATGACCTGGGCCAATGCCCAAGCAACTGTCAACACTGTGCCCCCTGAATGGTCTGATGTGGAGGGGCCCTTGATGGAGGCCCCAGTGCGAGTAAATGGGATACCCATCCAGGCTGTATTGGATAGTGGCTCTCAGGTGACCATTATGTTCCAGGACTGGTATCAGACACACCTGCCTGAGGTGCCACTACAACCCTTGGATGGTCTACATGTATGGGAGCTGAGTGATAAGGCTTATCCATATCTGGGGTATATCCGGATCTGGTTGTCATTTCCTACTTCTGTTGCTGGGGTGGACAAACAAGTGGAAACCTTGGCCTTAGTATGCCCCCCCACTGGACTGTATGATGGGGTACCCTTGTTGATCGGGACCAATGCTCACATATTTGGTCGATTAACACAATTGTGTTCTGAAAAGCAGGTGTCCAGGACTGGGCGAGCTCTTAGGATACCCGCCTTGATCCAGAAGGCCTATGAGACTCAGAGAAAGGCTGGCCAGGAGGAACCTGAAGGCCCGATGGGTGTCGTCTGGAGGAAGGATCCAGAGCCATTGCTATTAGCCGAAAATGCCCAGTGTGTTTTGCAAGGGGCAGTCCAGATTAAAAAAGATGTTAAGAATAAGCTACTGATGCTGGATGCACCTGGGGAGGGAAAGTTGCCTGGGGGACTGCTGGTTAAACCCAGTATCTTGCCTGCTAGAGCCCATGCTTATGCCAGAAGGATGATGGTTCAAGTTCATAATGTGTCTGACAAAGAGATTCAAGTAAATAGAGGCTGCACCCTAGCTAGTGTGCATTTGCAGACACAGCAGTGCTCCTCCATAGCAAGGGTTTGGGGAAGGATGACAGAGTAACGCCCGACTTGTTTGATTTCAGTGACTCCCCATTGCCTGCTGAATGGAAAGTGAGGATTAGTGAAAAGCTTGCCCAAAGAGACCAGGTATTTTCCCTAAAAGAATGGGACATGGGATGTGTGCAAGGAGCTGAGCACCACATCCGACTGCATGATGAAAGGCCTTTTCGAGAGAGGTCTCAGCGCCTGGCCCTTGCTGACATAGATGATGTCAGACGGCATCTGCAAGAGATGCTTGCTGCTGGTGTGATACAAGAATCCAGGAGCCCTTATGCTTCCCCCATTGTAGTAGTGAGGAAAAGGAATGGGGCCATTCGGATGTGTGTGGATTACCATACCTTAAACCAGCGGACCATTCCGGACCAGTATACCATGCCACACATACAGGATGCCTTGGACTGTCCAAACAGCAGTAAGTGGTTCTCTGTGTTAGATCTCCGCAGTGGGTACTATCAGATCCCGATGACTCCAGAGGATCGAGAGAAGACTGCGTTCATTTGCCCCCTAGGTTTCTATGAGTTTATCCGGATGCCTCAAGGAATTTCAGGTACCCCAGCTACTTTTCAGCGACTGATGGAACGTGCTGTGGGGGACATGAATTTGCTCAAATGTTTGGTTTATTTAGATGATGTTATAGTGTTTGGCAGCTCTTTGGAAGAACATGAAAGTTGATTATTCAAGGTCCTGGATCGGCTGGAAGACTTTGGCCTTAAATTATCTATAGACAAGTTCCAATTCTTTCAAACCTCTGTAAAATATGTGGGCCACATAGTATCCACTGAAGGCACAGAGACTGACCCTAGTAAAGTAGAAGCTTTAACCACTTGGCCCCAACCAAGAAATTTGAAGGAGCTACAGCGGTTCCTGGGGTTCTGTGGGTATTACCGATGATTTAGTCAAGACTACTCTCGGGTGATCCGCCCCCTGCTTAATCTCACGCAAGGGTACTCCCCGACCCATAAGAAATATAAGAAGGCTGTACAATCTGGGACTCAAAAAAAGTATTTCCGCCCAAATGATGTGTTTGGTACTCGCTGGACTGCCGATTGTGAGGAAGCTTTCTATGACATTATATATCAACTTACTCATGCCCCAGTGCTGGCCTATGCTGACCCTGCTAAACCCAATGTTCTTCATACTGATGCCAGTCTGCAAGGATTGGGGGCTGTACTGTACCAAGAGCACTCGAACAGTTTGAGACCTGTAGCTTTTGCCAGCCACAGTTTGACCCCTTCTGAAAAGAACTACCCAGTGCACAAACTAGAGTTCCTAGCTTTAAAGTGGGCTATTGTTGATCAATTCCATGACTATTTGTATGGGGCTAAGATACTGGTGAAAACTGATAATAATCCTTTGACCTATGTTCAGACCTCAGCCAAGCTAGATGCCACTGGTCATAGGTGGCTCTCTGCATTATCCACCTACAACTACGCTGTTGAATACAGAGCAGGCCTAAACCATATAGATGCTGATGCTCTCTCCCGGAGGCCTGCATTCCGAGCAGATTGGATCAGGTTGTCCGAACCCGACATTAGAGCCCTTTGCCAGAAATTCGACAAGGAAGAACAAGTGTCTCCTGATACTGTGGACTGCATGGTGGATTGTTTGAGTTCATCTGAGAACTGTGTACCTGCTGCTTACTGCCATTTTTCTGCATTATATACTAGTACGCTGCCTCAGTTCAATAATGATAGTCTCCAACTGGCTCAGTCTTGAGATCCTATGATACAACCTGCTTTAGAGGTGCTGCAAGTAGGGAGAGATGTGTCCCAACTGTGGTCTGCTGACTTGAGAACCGCCCTGTTATACAAAGAAGGCCCAAAGTTGAAGCTGAGCAATAAACTATTATACCGAGAGACCGTAGACAAAGAGGGGTGAGTAGACAAACAACAACTGGTACTGCCCACCACTTTTAGAGAACTGGTGTTGAGGTCCCTGCATGACCACATGGGGCATCTTGGCATAGACTGAACTCTTGACCTAGTGCGGACCCGATTTTACTAGCCCAAAATGAGTGCTGACATAGAGCAGTATGTTAAGAACTGCAGCCACTGTTTACAAAGAAAGGCCCTGCCTCAGAAAGCTGCTCCCCTGGTCAATATCACTACCAGCACCCCTATGGAACTGGTCTGCATTGATTTCCTAAGTTTAGAACCCGATCTGAAGAATATCAGCAACATATTGGTAGTCACTGATCATTTCACCCGATATGCCCAGGCTTTCCCCACCAAGGATCAGAAGGCAACCACGGTGGCTAAAGGCCTTGTTGAAAGTTTCTTTGTTCACTATGGGCCCCCCCAGCGTATCCATTCCGATCAGGGGAGAGATTTCTAAAGCCGTCTGATTAAAGAGATGATATCCTTGGGGGTGTGGAAATCAAGAAACACGCCTTACCACCCCCAGGGTGATCCCCAACCTGAGAGATTCAATCGCACCTTGCTCGATATGTTGGGCACCTTGCACCCTAAAGACAAATCTAGATGGAGCCAGCAGATCAGTACCTTAGTCCATGCCTACAATTGTATCAAGAGTGATGCCACTGGGTTTTCCCCATATCGGCTGATGTTTGGAAGGGAGCCAGGTTGCCAGTGGATGTTTGTTTTGGGGTTTCTCCCGATGGGGTTCAAGCAGCTAATCATCTACAGTATGTGCAGAAGCTGAAGGCCCAACTCAGTTATGCCTACCAGCTAGCCCAGACCATGGCTGCTAAGCGGAATTTGGCTAATAAAGAAAGATATGATAAGAAAGTGAAAGCAGTGGAATTGAAGGAAGAAGATAGAGTGCTATTGAGGAACCTGGGATTACATGGTAAACATAAGATAGCTGACCGATGGCATCACCTTCCTCATATTGTCGTAGGAAAATTGAAAGATTTGCCTGTGTATAAAGTGCGGCCTGAAAACAATTCAAAAGATGTAAAAACTTTACACTGAAATCACCTGCTGCCCATTGGACAAATTTTGATAGAGGCTGAACCTTCCAATGCCCCCCCGGGCCTATAACTAGAGCTGCTGCTAAAAAGAAATCCAGAGGGGTCAACTCCTCAGAACCTAAACTCCAAGGGCCTTCCCCTTTCCCCTCAAATGAAGTTGATCCTCCATCTGTGTCCGAAGACAGTGAACATGATGTTGAGTATTACCCCTCTTATGAACTGAGTCAACTCTTTAGGGGTAATCTCCTAGCTAACTCTGGGGATGAAGTTGGGTTTCATGGACTGTCTGAGCCCCCAGCTTTGTCCTTGGAGTCTATGCTCCCAGAGGATGAAGTGGGTAGCACCAAGGGCGAATAAGTGGGATCTTTGAGCCTGGCTGAATTATCTGGGCTGGCTGAGCTGTCTGACTTTTCAGAAGAGAAAAGTGATGTGGGGGAACCCGTTAGTGATATGCCAGAGCAAGAAGAATACTTTGAGTGCCCTGATAGCATCCCAGTAGTGCTAGAAATGTCCTTGACTGAACCAAGTAATGTGGGTCCTGATATAGAGGGTCATGTCCCCGAAAGTACTATGGGCACAGGATCCCCTTCTCCTATGGAGGTTCCCCCTACTAATCTAAGTGAGGCTGAAATAGAGCCAGGTCCTGTAGCAGATTTTAATGAGACCCCTAGATGCACTGGCCGAGAAGTACGGCCTGTAATAAGGTTAAGTTATGAGTCTCTGGGTCAGCCTGTGGACCTGCCATTAAATGTAGTCCATAAAGGGGTCTATGTATCTCTGAGTTCCTTGCCCAAGTTAGTCCTGGGGAATGATTCCCAACTGTTGGTATTACCCTCTGAGTACAGTGCTACTGCCCCAGTTAGCCCTCAGGTAGCTGATAGGGAAGGGTCCCCTTTATCCAAGTGTCATGGGCAGGAAGTAATGACCTGATTTATAAAAGAAAGGGTTGTGGTATGTGTAATGTTGTATAGTCAAAAAGTAAACTGTGAGATACAGTACCAATGTATGTAATCAAAGGTCTCATGTGCTGTCAATTTAAACAGTTTTGCCTTAAAAGTGATTTAAGGGAAACTACTTAATGCGGATGCCAAGTTTTTCCAGGCCAGGAAGGGTGTAACCCCCATACAAATGGGGGTTCCTAAAAACCTCCCCGGGGCTTGCCTAAAGGCTCCCTGTTTAACTGGTGTTTGGCGAAATGCCACTGGTGGTGGGTATTGTGAGTGCTTTTAAAAGCCTCTGGTACTGTTCCTTTAACAGTTGCCTGCTCACAGGCTCCAGTGGGTTGCATGGGGGAGGACGGGGTTTCCCTGCTCGAATCCCGCCAGAGCTGCGGTGGAAGCACTCCCATCTGTAGTCGCTATAAGTGCCAAAGGGAGCTTGCCTAATAGATGTGGCTGTTTGGCTATAATTACTTAGAGTATTAGTGAAATGCAGCTTGTCTAATCTGCTTTCTTTGCAGCTGGGACTTTGTGTACTTTCCCCTCCATTTTGGACCTGGGTGGTTGAACTGGGCCAATGGAGCAAGAGGGAGTATTAAAATGGAGACTATTTGAGCCAACCAGATTCAGGACTCGTTCTGGAGCTGGCTGGGCATAGGAGATACAGGCAGTAATTCTGGGACATGGAGTTCTGGACTATGGCGCCTTTTTGCACCAATGGGGGGGCGAACTTAGTGACTGGCATCAGCAGCCCACCAATGGGATCGGCTGGTGCCCGAACAGAGAGGCTTGCCCAATACCGCCCAGGGGCAGAATAGTTGTGGCTGTGAGCGAGGAAGGAACTCTGGGCTCCTGCGCAGTAGAGCTTTCATGCGGGAAGCGTGTGTGGAAGGCCAGATTTCGGCGGTTTAAATGCCAGCCAGTGTCGGACTAAATCCGCTAGGCAGCGGTTAGAGGAGGCTGTGCAAAAGCACACCTACCTACCAGGCTCACCCTGTAGAGGACTGGAGAATCTGCTTCAATTGCACTCAGTCTGTCAGGATAAGTGAAGCTGCGTCGTTTGGCTCAGTGTGTGCAGTGAAAGTGATCAGGAAGTATACAGCAGCTGCCTGGTATGGTACCCCTCTGCCTTGCATATAAATGTGAGGAGAAGTGTTTGAAGTCCAGGCTGGGTCCTGCGAGTGGTGCGAGAGCGCTCTGTCTACTGGAGTTGTGAGTACTAAATCAGGGTAGCTCCCTATCAAATGGTTCTAGTGAGGGCAGGACTTTCTGGGTTCTGTACTGGTGACACTAACTGAACCCGCTGGCTCTACTTAATCTTCATAGGAATCAAATGCTTGTTTGTGTCAGGGCCCCCAACCAGCTGCATCAAGGGACTAGCCTTTAGGGCTTGGGTACCCAGTGACAGTGACTTATAGGTTAGGCCTGTGAACAGAGCCCTAGATAGATACTAATATATTATAGTGGTAAGCTAATTAACCTGATCACCCCCCATCCTTGTTACTTCCCCCTAAATAAATCAGATTGATCGTTTTGCAAAGATACACTGGCTAGTGTGTGTGTTAATGGTGAATTACTATACAGTGATTATTGTGTAACAGCAACTTACTTTTCAGGGGGTCCCCGGAGCAAGCTGATTGGTTCAAGCTGGGGGGGTAAGTGTATATGGTAAGGACACGGTGATTGATTTGTGTGGGCCACTAGTGGGAAGAAAGGGGGGGTTGCAGCAACCCAGAGGGCTGTGACCAAGTCATAATCGACTGTTCTAACCCCGACCTCTGGGTGGAGGCACCCACCAATGGATCTAGGCTCCTCACCCTGTTACAGTCAGAGCAGGCAGGGGTAGTAGCCCTTGGGATAGTGCCCCCTGGGGGTTCCATTCTGGAGGCACCGCTGGGATTAGCGTCCCCTAGTGGCCGAGTGGACGAAGTACCTAACTATGGATAAATTGAAGGAAAAGCTGGAAGGGGATATCATGGCTAAAATTAACTTGGACCCCATTAAGACAATGGTTCATAAATTGATGGGGTGGGGTGAAGCCGAAGAGTTGGACTCTCAGAGAATTGTGTTACTGCTAGATGTACCTCTGGGAACAACGAACGCTGATCTTATTTCTGTAGTGGAGTGTGTCAAATGTTTGGGTTAGGTAGAGGTGAAGGGACGTGTGGCTGATCTACTGGATCAGACTTTGCAGGTGTTACTTTTATGTAGTATAGCCATTGACCCCGAGAAGGTACCCCCAGTGATCTACCCAGAAGGTACCCAACAGGGGTGAAGGGTCATTCACATCCAGAGTGGGTCAGTCACCCCGGGGGGTTTCCCCAGACTAACAGCTTCAAAGATAAACTGCTTAAATTGTTAGCTGTGGAGGGGAGGACTACCCAAGAGTTGCATGGTGATTGATTTGTGTGGGCCACTAGTGGGAAGAAAGGGGAGTTGCAGCAACCCAGAGGGCTGTGACCAAGTCATAATCGACTGTTCTAACCCTGACCTCTGGGTGGAGGCACCCGCCAACAGATCTAGGCCCCTCACCCTATTACAGTCAGAGCAGGCAGGGGTAGTAGCCCTTGGGATAGTGCCCCCTGGGGGTTACATTAGTAATATGTAAAAATGACATGGGTGACTGTACTAACCATGTTCATGATGCAGAAGGGTAGTGAGCTCACAAGGTTTTGGTGTGGGGAGAAGAAAGAATGGCAGAGAGGGACTGAAGAGGCCTTTCCAACAGGGTACAGCTATATTCAGGTTAGGGGAAGACAGGAAGGGAAGATGTTTAGTAGATCATTGTGAGATCTGAAATATAGGGCTGCCAGCACCGTGATCACTACCTGACTGAGAATGAGAGCAGCCAGAGATGACAAATACTCAGAGTGGCAGGGCTGCACCTAAAGTGTTACTTGAATTCAGTGTAGGGAGATTACCCTCAGGTGGGGGGTGCTGACGTTTGCTAGGACAGTATTAAGAGATGTGTGGGTAGATCAGTCAAGATTTAGAAGGATGGTAGCCAGCCAACTCGCATTGTGGAGTAGGGCAATAAAACATACTGGAGACAAATTGCAGGGACCTGTTCTATGGTGTTCTGCAGATCACAGGTAAAGGAGTAGACTGACACTGGAAGTCTGGTGAACTCGCTCAAGGCATTAGTATGCCTCACCTGCTAATAATATTATTATCCATAGTAAGTACAGCCCTTATGAGGGAATAAACAGCAGTTTTTCTGGTGAGTCCGGAGGATTATTGCTTGTACCTCCACGAAGACCAACTGTTGGTTAATGAGGGGGGCCAAAAACACATCAGGGGAACTGTACATACTGCCTTCACTCTGCAGAAGGGTGGTGATCCACTCAATGTTTACTGTAGGAGAAGAAGTCAAACATTGAAAAAATGGACTTAAGTGTGATTTGGGAGGTACTGTATTTATTAATAGTGCCAGCTGATGATCTGTATCGGTGTAGGTATGCACAACTACCTGAGGTATATGATTACAGTCTGAGGTATGATAATTCTCTTCATGAGACCACAAGCTCATATGCAGCCCCAGGCAGTACTAAGGACATGGTATGGATGGTGGGGTGTTCAACAGAAGGCAGGCTAGGTGCAGGGGGTTCACATGGAAAAAGAATACAAGTAAAGTTTTTTTTGTGGATTAACTAGAATGCATGAGCATTGGAATTGGACCAGACCAGTACTTTGCTGTATGACCCTGAGCAAGTCACTTAACTGGCGTGTGGTGACAGGCAACATCGAAAAATAAGGTTTCAGCATAGTGTCTCTCTCCTGGTTAACATGAACAAAATTCAGAGCATCACATAACCACTAGATCAGGTATTTGAAGTGTGTTCTGCAGTTTGCCAAAGAGAAAGTCATCTCGATTGCAAAAAAACATTTTCAGCAACTAAAAGTAAATAAAATGAACAAAATCATAGCCTAACATGTATACTGATCAAAATAATCACTGGCTCCGATGATGTCATCATGACTCAACACTTAACAGTTGGCAGACATCTTAGGGAGAAGGATGCTTTTGTAAGTGAAAGGCTGATGTTTACATTTTTCAAAAGCTATGAAACTGCATTTATGTTATTTACATAAATGCAGTTTTAACATATATGTGAACAGTACCCTTTACTTTACCTCGCAATGAATCCAGATTTTGTAGTTGGCAGTTATTAAAAACTGCTTATTTGGGTACCCTTTAAATTGAATTTACTTTGCATGATTGTTAAATGCACAGTTGACCATCTAATTGCTACTTTCTCCAAGTTTTGGAATTCACATTCTTTTCCTTAGTTTCCTGTTTTTTTTTTTGCATTGTTTGTAATTTTAGATGGATCATGTGCCACTGAATAATAAAATTAAAATAAATCACCTGAAAAGGTGTGCCGAACATACTCTCGACTGATCTCCTGTCTCTTCCGTGCTGAATAATGTAATTTCTACTTTAAAATACATGTTACCAGTGCAGGCACACTTTTGAAACCATTAGTGTCAAAATGACAAGGATACATCCTGAAAGGTGATTGGCTGAGAAATACTTTGACCCATGATGATCTATGATATTATCATCACCAGCCGAAATGATTTATCGAGATCAGCCTTTTACTAACACTTTTGGGTCCATTACATAATCGCAGTAATACACGACAGGGCATGGTAGAGCATAGCATATCGTCACTTCACAGAAGTATGAGACACTTGGACTGTGACCTCGCACTGCACAATGCATCCGCTGCTTGACAATATCTTATGATATACCACACCCTGTCATGTATTGTTGCTGAAGTGTACTATGGGTATGAAAATTCAGGCTTCCAGTTGGCTGTCTGTGCAGTTACAGGCAAGGATGAAGAAGTACTAGAAAATGCAATACACATTACAGTAAAATTAACTGTAACTGATAAGTTATTTGACAGTAACAATTAAGGAACCTATTACTTTCAAATAACTGTAATCTGTGAGAGTGACATTCTTTTTGTATTGTTTTTCTATGAAACGCAAGTAGTAAGTGTAACTGTAACTGTATGGTGTATTCCTTTTTGTAGTACTTCTCCATCATTGCAATTTACAGTGCAGAGATTCCTGTAATAAGTTTGCCAACGTAACAGAAATTAATAGAAAAATTAACAGAACCAATATGCAACACACTTTAGCGCATGACAACAGTTCCACTTGCAGCACTTGTTCTTCAACACTACCTACACACAAGAGGAGCATACTATCAGAATGGATCAATATGGAGACCTTAGTGGCATGGTACATTATGTGGTGCAGACAAGGGCATCAACGGATGAGTTTAGTTGAAAAAATGTTTTATTGCTATGTGCATCATGGCGTAGTACAGAATGACATCGCTGAAGACAGAGACATAAAAGAATGGTTTGAAATCAAAGTTTAACGTCGGGTCAGGGGGTGTTTACAGCAGCAGTGCCTTAGCATACATACATCAAACATGTCGAATGCATTAAGTACAACGGAGAACGTAACAGTCTTGTGTATTGAAATTCACTTTTGGTCCTTGGTTGTACCACATTGAGGGCATGGTTGCATAATACAGCTGGCAAGCATCACATTAACCTAAAACTGCCCAAAAACCTTCAAAGTGCAGAAAGCCAATGTACTCTTCTCCTTCCGCAGGGAAATGCTCTTGTATGGCATTGACCAAGCATGATGGAATTACTACACGATTTCCGTAACCAAGCCTGTGCCCATCATAGATCCATAGTACATAAGCACGGTAAGCAATGTGTCTGTACACCCTGTGAGTACAAAAAGAGGAAAAGAAACATTGGTAAGATTTCCAAAAAAAAAAGCACAAACACATAAAGCCATCTAAAGTTTTATCAATTTGGACATATCAAGCTATATACTTAGCAGTGGAATAGTGCTGGTGAGCAAGGTAAGTCTATGCACAGACAACACCAAAATGGGCGAAGTGGTGGATGGCGAGTAGAGATGGAAGCAGCTTCAATGGGCTCTAAGGTAGAAAAACTTGTGGTTGGAGCATTGGTAGCATACCTTCAATGCAAGGTAACGAGGAGTCAATATTTCCCAGATGGGGTGGTAGTGAACCCGAATGCAGTAACAGAATGGGTTGTATCATGTGAATCTGCAAAGTGTTAACAATGGGAAGGTCATGTCAGATGAATTTAATAGTGTTCTTTGGCTGGGTGACCAAAGTAGTAGACCAGGGATGGGCTGTGGGCATGTCATACCTAGACTTCAGCAATGCATTCGACAAAGTCCCACACAAAAGATTAAGAAACAAATTCACCATCCTGGGAGTGGGTCCCAGGGTGGTAGCATGGATAAAACATTGGCTGGACAACAGGACACAGAAGATAATTGTAAATGGAGTACGCTCTGAAGAAAGGGGGGGGTTACTAGTGGGGTACCACAGGGTTCCGTAATGGATACAGTAATTTTAACTGTCCTTGTAAGTGACATTGCAGAGGGACTTGCAGGAAAAGTATGCCTTTTTCCAGATGACACAAATGTCTTTAAGAGGGCTGATACAGAAGAAGGGGTGGAAATGATGCAAAGGGACTGGGCATGGTTGGAGGAATGTTCCGAAGTATGGCAGCTTGGATTCAGTGCAAAGAAGTCCAAATTAATGCACCTGGGAAACCAAACCCCGGGGGAAGATTACACAGTGTGTGGGTGTGGTGGTGGGGGGTAGTAACAACAACTAAAATGGTAAGGGACCTGGGGGTAATCATAACAGATAACCGTAAGGTCAGCAAGCAATGTGAGAGGCAGTAGGAGAGACTGGTATATATATATATATATATATATATATATATATATATATATATATATATATATATATATATAGGGTGAGTCATCAACCACAGAAAACAGGAAGATGTTATCCCTCTCTACAGACAGTTGGTGAGACCCCATCTGGAGTAATGAGTCCACATCTACAGAAGGACATCGACAGGATGTAGGGGGTCCAGAGGAGGACAACTAAAATTGAGCAGGGTCTACTAGAGAAGCCATATGAGGAGAGACTAAAGGAGCGTAAGTTGTATACCCTTGAAGAAAGGAGGGAGGGTAGACATGATAGAAAGTTTAAAGTGACACAGTGGACTCAACAAAGTCCAATTGGGTAGGTTCTGTCAGAAAAATAGATGTGCAAGAAACAGGGGACATAATTGGAAGATAGAGGGTGGACGGGTCTGGGGCAATGTGAGGAAGTATTTCTTCAAAGAGAGGGTGGTGGACACATGGAACAGCCTTTCTGAGGATCTTGTGGGGTCTAAAACTGTGGGAGAATTCAAATATGCATGGACAGACAAAAGGCAATTCTTGCTGGGGGTGGGGAAGGAAGAAATAGGCTGTAGGTTAACTATGATCTGCAGCTTATCCTGTAGGTAGGGAAATGGGAAGATTAGGTGGGCTAACCGGTCCCTATCTGCTGCAAAAGTCTATGTTTCTATGTTCCCACTCTGTATAAACATACCATCTTAGAGTTTCAAACAATGCATGACACCTTCATATCCTAATTGTGCCACATTGTTTTTTCACACGGTTGCCTGCCAATGGCTGTGCTACGTTTGACTTTGTTTACTGGCTAGAAGACATTGAATGCTTCATTCATGATCCCCCCGCCCCCAGCTTCACAAGGGATGCATAATATACATCTCAGATGGTCACTACAAATGGCATCTTCTGCTGAACGTGCTCCATTTTCAGGCTCTGTTTATGTCTGTGTGCCTGGTTGTGCAAGTTAGCAAGTGTGTTAGCACCCTATTTCACATTCTGTGCACAGCTGCATGTCCTTTGTATGCTTGGGGAGTGATGTCAGAACCCATGAGGTGACTCCAACAGCAAGTAAACAGCAAAAAAAAAAAAAAAAGGAAACAGTGCAGAAAACACTATGGTGGAGGCATTCACCAAGCCACTGCACATGTCAATTCTAAGCTAACACATGTAAAACAGTGTGCCAGTCAATGAACTTTCTTATAAGTTGCATATCTGGCAACTGCTGAGTATCCCAGTTTGGACTACCAGGATGGCAGTGGCTGTTGCTCCAATAAATGTGCCTTTTTGGATTTTTTAATTCTATCCTAGGGAATCCAAGTGTGCTGCTTACTGACCCATTCAAATGAGCCACTAATGGGACACCTCAGCAATATATTGACATGGTACAATCCAGGAGGCCACAAACTGGTCAGATTAGGAGAAAGATGACAGCACTCTTCAGGGGCACTTAAATAATTAAAGGCAGTTGACATTAGTAGCAAAGCGTGTTACAGAGTGATATTGACATAATTCAAACCACAAGAAAGAATGATGTTCTGTTGTGCTGTGCTATGATTGCTCAACCACTTGTTGCTTTTAAGAGTGGGTTTTAAATGGCAGCAACAGAAAACAAAGCAGGAGTGATAAACACCCATTAAGACATAACAGCTGCACACTCTGAAATGCAGGAATCAGTATGCACTGTTACTTGGACTTCAGAATAGCTACCCATTACACTGAGCCAACAGTGGGTAACGCATACGTGACCATAACTGCCACATTAATCTGCCACAGTGGCATTGTGCTGTGTGCGAAGAACTCTGAAACTCACAGTATTAGCACCTGTTGGGTGGTTGCATGCAATGTCCTGACAGCAGCATTTGGCATTTGAGAATGAAGCTGAATTGGATTACTCATTCTTCCTTGATGCATGTAAGACATTAATACACACTGACAATACAGCCACATTTATCATTGCACCATGTTCAGTATTAGCACACGCAAACAAACAAACACACACGGAGACACACAAAGTGAAAACCAGAAAGGGGCACACAGACATACAGAGGGACAGAAAGACAGCATGTGTGAGCATTGTAAAAATGGTGACTGCCATGCATATACTACTCCGCTGTGTGTAAGCGGAAATTGTTTAACCAGGAGTAGCACACTAAGCCGAAGCTTATTTCCAGGTGCGACCTGGGAGCACAAGGAGGTTAAGTGACTTGCTCAGGGTCACACAGTATGCAAGTGGGTGCTGTGGGATTCAAACCCCGGTATGGTCCGCTGGATGTCACCAGATTTGCAGCTCAGAGCCTTAAACCACTATGCTATACTGCCTCAATGTATTGGGCTGTAAGGGAAGTGACAACGGGTGGTCAGGTTAGAACTTGGGGTGTGAGATGGATAACAGTGAGTAGGCAGACATGGATGTGAACAGTTACTCATGGTGTGCCTGTAAGAGGAGTTCTGCAAACCAGAGTGAAGTGGGGGACAGTGGAGAAAAGGCCAGTAAGAGGTCAGTGAGAATAAGTGTGAGGTACTGCAGGGCATAAAGAGACAGGCAGAGCAAGTCATGAAAGCCATGCAAGTGTGGTTACATGTGACTGAGGACATAAGGTGCAGTAGGACCACTGAGTTGCGCAACCAGACATAAATTGTTGCTGGACATCGATACATGAATACATGAGTGGAAGGGAGGTGATCCAAGTGCATACATAACAATGTGTACTCACATGGGCAAGGACACTGCACATCCTTGTTACAGAATAGTTGTAGGAAGGGACACATGATGGGACTGGGTTACATAAGTGAATACCGGTTTGCAAATAAAAAATTATGGGCATAAGACTTACCGGTTAGTCCACTGGATGCGCCGTGTCTGTCAGCGGAAATGCTGCAGCTGATAAAAGAGCAACCAGAGGGCTTCATTGTAGAGGATCATGCGCCGGAAGGCTGGGTGGTGGACAATGCACGCAATCATGTTGTCAGGGTTGGCCATGCATCTTGCCCTGCTACATGGTGATTCCTCACAACAGTAGCACTCTCTTGAGGTACTCCTAATCGTGCAGTGCCCACACGTGCACCAGTCTCTATTCTGAAGTCTAGGACTTTCAGTCTGGTATTCTCCATCACTATCATCATTGTCCTATGTGATGCTAGCACTGCTGCTGTCATCATTGGTCTGTGGCAGTGCATCCTCATCATACAGTGGCTGGAAGTTGTAGAGCATAATGTGGTCGTGTCCATCTGCCATATCGTGTGCTCTGATGTTTCTGTGAAGTCTGGGGTTGGACGGAAGGAGAAAAGGTTCAGGGGAAGGGGGAGGCAAAGAAAGGTTACAATTGCAGGCATCACAATGTTCATGAAAATAACTGAAATAGTGATAGTACATGTAATATTATAAATATCAGATACTTATAATCATAGTGTTGCCAGATAGGAGAGTACGGCGTAAACATAGTTCTGTGGTGCATCATGTCATCTGTCCAGCATGGTGACCAAAGCTATGGTCCATTGGCAGACACCACACGGTTGTCACATATAAACAAAGTATGTCAACGCATTAAAAGTAGCTAGCAGATCATGTAATGGCACACTATTTCGCATGTACAAAACACAGAAAGTCACAGTGAGATGGGGGACAGGGAGTGGCAACATAACCAACAATAACTAGTGACCTTCATGAACTGGATGTTGCTCTGAACAAGTAATAACGGTGTAATCTGCACTGCTCCAGTGTATGTTATTTGTTTGTTGTGGAACAGTGCATGCTAAAGGCATAGTTTAGACTGTCAATATGAAATATCAGACCCTGCGGGGAGAACACGCCCCCTCTCTCAACCCAACTGCATACAGCCATCGTGAGAAGGCTAACAGAAGTTCCCCCTCACCATCCGAATATATAGAATTGTGTACACAAGGATTGAAGTAACCAATATACATGCTGTCGCAGCAGCTGCCACTGCAGTCAATACAGTGCAGGTGCATAGAATACTTAGCCTTGCCCAATTGTGTGCTGTTTTAAATAATAAACTCCCTGGTGGTCCAGTGGACCTATCTCCCGGCCCGATCGTGGGCATGCAGTACTTTAATTATCCCTAGTGGTCCAGCGGTACCCATACCCCCCTCCCAACCCTCCTACTCATTCCCGCCACCCCGCTCCCCCCTTGTCAGTGGAGGGTAGCAGCACCACACCCACAAGCCAGCAGGCTGCCCGCAAACTGACAGCGTACAGTATGGCTGTACGTCCTTTGGTCCACAGCGTGGGCAAAATGGGCGTGCAGACCGTGCTGTACTACACAGTACAGATATGTGAATGCCTTGGTTAGGCCGCACCTTCAGTATTGCATGCAGTTCTGGAGGCCGCACCTTAAGAAGGGCATATCACTGTTGGAGAGGGTCCAGAGGAGGGCAACCAAGATGACCGGGGCATGAGTGATAGGACCTATGAGGACAGGCTGGAAGCCCTTGGGCTGTATTAACTGGAGGAGAGGGAGAGATGGGGGGGACACGCTTGAGGTTTTCAAGTATGTGAAAGGGATTAGCCAAAGAAATGTTCAGGCTAAAGCAAAGGGGCACAACCAGAGAGCATAAATGGAAATTGGAGGGAGGAACCTATAGGGGAGAATGTAGAAGGCATTACTTCACAGAGAGGGCAGTGGAGCCATGGAATGTCTTACCCGGGAGTCTAGTAGAGCAAGGCACTGTGTAGGGCTTCAAGAGGGGGTGGGACAGATGCATGGGGGTACTGAAGCCAAGATTGACCCTCACGGGGACGGGGGGGAGGAGCAATCACCTGATAGGGGCTGGCTACCGAGCAGACACAAAAGACAGGCCTATTGTGCTGGCTTATAGTATGTTAGTTGCATGTGCAATCAATAACATGTAGTAGTGACCTCTGAAACTGCATAATTGCAGTCAGTCAACATGCTTTTCTCATTTGTCAATTGTTGTTTCATCTATGACAACGTACTTAGTTACTGTCTCTGCTGCCAGGTTTAAATTTTTCACAAAAATTTTGTTTTTCCTTTTTATCTAAGCAGCGGTCAGACACAGTCTGCTCATCACAGACGCATACCCTACGGCATGAGGATTTGAATCATGCTAATGCAATGGTAGGTTATTTTTGTCATTGCTAGTTAACATTGATAGTGTAAAATGAAATCATTCGCCACCATCCGGAATTCAAAATGATATTGGATCAATGTGGTGAGGCAAAGGTCAGTCTCTGATCATTGTCTGTAGTCACTTATTTATGCAAGTACGCTTCCCCTTATGACTGCTCCCTGCATGTTCACTTCCTAACATACTAAAGTACATAGATACATAGACAGTGTCGGCAGATAAGGGCCTATCGCCCACCTAGTCTGCCCATTTGAGCTTGTAAGTTCAGTTTGTTTTCCTAGAAGTCTATTTCCCCTTACCCCTGACCTCTAGAATTCCTTTATGTCTATCCCATGCATTCTTAAATCCCGTGATTGTTTCAGCCCCCACCACTTCCTCTGGCAGGGTGTTCCACTTGTCCACCACCCGTTCTGTGAAGAAATTCTTTCCCATGTTTCCTCTGAATCGTCCTCCTCCAACTTCATCCCATGCCTCTAGTCCTGAAACATCTTTTTGCTTAAAATAGTGTTTTCTGCACCCTGTTCCTCCCTGTAAGATACTTGTATGTCTCTATCATATCCCCTCTCTCCCTCCTCTCCTCCAGGGAGTACATGTTCAGTTTCTTCAACCTGTCTTCATAGGACTTGTGATGCAACCCATGCACCATCTTTGTTGCCCTCCTCTGAACCTTCTCTACCCTATCTATGTCCTTACGTAGGTATGGTCTCCAGAACTGTACACTGTACTCCAGGTGGGGCCTCACTAGTGTCTTGTATAGCGGAATTATGACCTCCCTTTTCCTGCTGGTGATGCCCCTGCCTATACATCCCAGCATCCTATTTGCTTTACCTGATGCCTTGTCACACTGTTTCCCTACCTTGAGGTCATCAGAGATGACAACCCCAAGATCCCTTTCCTGCTTGGTGCATGCTATATCCTCACCCCCCAACTGATATATTGTGCCAGGGTTTTTGTGCCCCATATGCATTATCTTGCACTTCTTTGCATTGAATTTCAACTGCCAAACCCTTGACCATTCTTCAAGTTTCTGCAGGTCCTTCTCATTCTGTCTACACCTCTGGTGTGTCTACTCTGTTACAGAGCTTTGTGTCATCAGCGAACAGTGAAATTCTGCCTTCTATATCCTGTGCAATGTCACTGATGAAGATGTTGAATAGGACCGGTCCCAGCACTGATCCCTGTGGTACCCCACTGGTCACTCTTCCCTCTGTGGAGTGACAGCCATTTACCACCACCCTCTGTGTCCTGCCACCCAGCCAGTTACCTACCCACCACACTACTGTCCTGCCCACACCCATATTCCCCAGTTTGTGTAATAGTCTTCTATGTGGCACAGTGTCAAAGGCCTTGCTGAAGTCCAGATAGGCCATGTCCACTGCCCTTCCCTGATCCACCTCCCTAGTCACCCAGTCAAAAAAGTGCCAGCAAAATAGGCCTAACAGTCTGGAGTCTGCTCCATTCTCAGCACCTGCACCGAGGGTCGATTTTGGTGTCCCCTCTCCCCCTTGGGCTATATTGTCCCCAGTCCCCGATGTTCCACCTGTACTGGGCCTGGTCAGATTTACTCTCCCCCGCACCTGTCCCATCCTCATTTAAAACCGTCCACAGTCTCCACCTCTACCAGCTCCCTGGGCAGTGCATTCCATGGCTCCACCATCCTTTCAGAGAAATAACATCTCCTCCTCCTCTCCCGTCTGAGCCTGCCCCTTTCAGCTTACACCCATGACCTCTCGTTGCCCCACCCTCCTTCTTTTGGAGCACCCTGACTGGGCCGTCTTCATTGATCTCTTTCATGTACTTAAAGACCTCTATCATGTCCCCCGTCCCTCCTCTCCTCCAAGGTGTACATGTCAAGCTCCCTGAGCCTCTCCTCATAGGTCCTCTCCCCCAGGCCACAGATCATTTTGGTCGCCCTCCTTTGGACCCTGTCTAGGAGTGTAGTGTCCCTTTTTCAATGCGGTCTCCAAAACCACACACAATACTCGAGGTGTGGCCTAACCAAGTAGTTGTACAATGGAAGGATCACTTCTGCCTTTCTGGAGGTAATCCCCTGGCGATGCATCCCAGCATCCTGTTTGCCCTTGCCGCTGCCCTCCTACAGGTCTCAGAGTTGTTCATTTTGACATCTACCACTACTCCCCGGTCCCTCTCACCCTCCGTCACTTAAATCATGTCTCCTCCCAGCGTATGCCCTTGGCCTGGATTTCGTACTCCCAGGTGCAGAACCTTGCACTTCCCCACATTGAATTTTAGTTTCCATTTTCCCGTCCACCTTTACCGAGCCTCCAGGTCCTCCTGCAAGGCCACCCTGCCCTCCTCCTCCTCATTCACCACTGCACCCAGCTTTGAGTCATCTGCAAAGAGACTCCACTCACTCCTGATCCCCCCTCCTGATGTCCGAGACATAGGCTTTGAACAGGAGTGGCCCCAGAACCGATCCCTGGGGAAGCCCACTAGTAACCCACCTTGGGGATGAGGCTAAGCCTCCAACCACCACCTTCTGAGTATGCTCAGACAGCCAATTTCCTATCTATCTTAACTTTACTCTCTCTACCGGGATTTCAGCCTCCACGTCTTCACCCTTTTCACCCTGCACTGCTGGCCCCCCACCTGTTTGTGATGGCCACTCCCTTTCCCCAGACCCATCAGGGCCCCTGGTCTCTACCGGTCTCACCCCTTCCTCACGCTCCCCTCGCAAGACCTAGCTCCTCCATCACCCTGGTAAACACTGAAGCAAAGTACTCATTTTGGACTTCTGCCTGTTCCCCCACCTCCTGTGCCCAACCATCCCCTACACTTATCTTGCTGATCTTCCCCATTACTTTCCTTCCCCCCCATGTATGTAAAGAACCCCTTGTCCCCCCTCCAGATCCCACTGGCAAAGGACAGCTCTTTTTTAGCCGTAGCTGCTCTCACCACCCTGGTGACTCTCTCTGCAGTCAGCTCATATTCCTCCTGATCCCTTTCACTCCTTGAGCACTTGAAGCACCTATAGGCCTCCTTCTTTTCCATCACCAACTCCTGTACCACCCTGATCCACCAGCTGGGTTTTCTGGCCTTACCGAACTTACACCCTTCCCTTGTGCAGGATCTGGTAACCTCCTGTATTCCCCTTCTAATGATCTCCCACCTGCTGTCAGCATCCATATCCAGCCTTATCCTGTCCAGATGATCTTTAAGGATACTTCCCATCTCCCTGAAGTCTGCACCCCTACAGTTGGTTACTACTGTCCTCATTCTGCTTTCCTCCCCCCCAGGTCCAGAAGAACCAAACTGTGGCATGATCAGTCCCCTCCAAAGGGTCCCTCACCTCTAGGCCCCAATCTGATTGCTGTCCACCAGGACCACATCCAGTGTCCGGGCCTCCCTAGTTAGCTCAACCACCTGTTGTTTGGTCAACGTGAATTGGTAGGCGAGGGAGAGAGCTGGACCGACGGTTGGTATGAGCAAGCCTCATAGTCAAAGCTTGTTGTTGTCACAGCTATGCAGTCAAATTACTTGAATCCCACTAGAGTGGACATCACCATGGTAGTCAATGCTTACCTTACCAGCATACCAAGGGTGAGGAAAACCAGGAGGCAAATGCCCTCCGACCGGTAAGATGACACTAAGCTTCCACGGGCTACACACTAGACAGAATGAAGACCATCACTTTGGTGGCTTTCCTGACTAGGGCCGAGGGGGCTGGTTGGGACTGGCTTTCAGACTGTGAAGAAGGCGGCTCAGGATCCTTACTTTTTGTTTGATGAAGCTGACTTGGGTGATTGTTTCACAGTCCACAGGGAAAATAGAGTACTTAGCTATTGCTTTGCCTTATTTCTTTAATTTTGGTTCTTCTCAAGTTCAATGCAATTATGAAAATATTGTACACAAAAAATAAGTTATTTTATGTAATCTGTGTGTGGTGTCATTTATTTTACATTGAGCTGTTATGCTTACAACACAAATGGACCTTGATGGGACAGAATACAATAAGGTGGAAGTAATGAGAGCAGGAGCCAAGCAGCACTAGTACGCCGCATTTCAACTTGTTTCCACTTTAGGTCCTTCCACACTCACTGGCTGCTCAATGCATCTGAGCGTGGCCATGCACGATCCTGTGTGTGCTCATAGGGTCATTTCTGCAGCCAATCCTCATACACTTCTTTGGTCTCAGGCTACTGTGCTCCCAGCCAACAATCGGAGTCCCCTAGAGACAGAATAACCCTTTCATCACGGGCAGGAGATTTGTCCTCCAGACGCTAGATTCTGTCCTCCACCCCACTGCAACACTCGATCCTGTCTCTCCCCCATGACCCAAGCCTGTTCCCAAACCAGGGTCGGTGGTGCGGCTTGAGGTGCCATTCAGCACCTCATCCCTCACCCGCCAGCAATGTAATTTATTTCTAATAAGTCTCCAGTTCTCCAAGTTCACCTCAGGGATGGGTTAGGTCTCAGATACGCACTTGTGTGCGCTCAACACACACACACACACACACACACACACACACACACACACACCTCCAAAGTAGGTAGCTATCTTTTTTTTTTTTTTTGGTGTCACACTCCTAAAGTTTATTTCTAATAAGTCCGCAGTTGTTGCCCTTGTTCCTCTACCATGGGTGACACACACACACGCACACACACCACCCCCACCTCCAAAGTAGGCAGGCGGCAGCTAGATTATTTTACCCTGAAAACATAAATGCTTTATGTGGTACTCTTACATTTCATTATTAATTTACATTCACAACTGTCCCACACGACTGAAGCTGTGACCATGAGGTGACTGCCGGGTCTCGATAGGCTCACGCTGCTCAGGAGGTGACACTGCCATTTAGCAGCAGACCGGGGGGGAAGGGTGGAGACAGGCACAGTAAATAATAAAAATACCAGATGGTAGTCCTGTGACAAGCAGTAACTAGCAAACTGCTTGTCACCAAATAAAAAATACTTGTCCAGGATGTTGGGAGATGGGATTTGTCAAGCCTGCCTGTAGGTCACAGAAGACATAAAGACTACAGAACTACAGGGTGACGGAGGAGGCACAGGCAATGTGTGTCACACTTTAACAGGAAATGGCACAGCAATATGTCCTAGGGTGAGCTTATAGACCTCTGCCATACATGGCAGAAGTGGACAGGAGTACTAATGTAGGAATTCATGACATGGCAGCAAAGGTGAAATCCTGCTGATGAGGATTTCAAAATGACCGATGTAGACAGAGCTCAGATATTCAAATGGGCGCTAGGCTGTGGTGCAATCTTGATTGCAGGAGCGCAACAAGGCTGTGCAGGGGGGCATTGACTGGCGATATTCAGCGAACTACGCCATGGCCCAGCATCATTGAAATCGCACCCTGGCCACCTGCAGTGTGCATGGCACAGTGTTACTGCGCCAGCACAAGTGGCCAGAGTGGAGCAGGGGGATGCGCTAGCTCAAGTTCCGTTGTGCTGTGTGCAGCAACCGTGATATTCTAAAGTGCACATGCAAATGGGGCCATAATGTATGCAAGGCACAAATGGGGCCATTTGCATGTCATTATGAGCCCATTTGCATGCAGATGCACTGATCCACATGACTTGCAACTGAAGCCCTGCCAGGCAGCAGCCGTCAGGGACCGACGTCCCCTGCGCAGCGCGGCAATGTGCCCCACAGCCCGATCGCGGGCTTCAGTATAAATAAAAAAAAATCAAATATCCCTGGTGGTCCAGTGGACCGCTGTCTGCCCGAGCACGGGCTTAAGTATAAATAAGTAGATTCCAATATCCCTGGTGGTCCAGTGGACTGCTGTCTGTGTCGTGGGCATTTGCTTAATAAAATAGATTTTGTCCAATATCCCTGGTGGTCTAGCAGTACCTTCCCCACCACCCACTGAAGCCCCACCGCCTACTCCCATTCACATGGATCCATTCACATATCTGGAATGTGTGGTACAGTATGGGCTGCATGCCCATTGGCTCACACTGTGGACCAATGGGTGTCAGCCCTACCTCTACGGTGTCAGTCAGCAGGCGGTGGAGCAGCAGGCGGGTGGGGTGCTGCCACCCACTGGCTGACCGGGGAGTGCGGCAGTGGTGCTCCAGTGGGTGGGTGGGGAGGGGGTACCGCTAGACCACCAGGGATATGGACAAAATCTATTTTTATTACAAATCCGCGATCGGCAGACAGCGGTCCACTGGACCACCATGATATAGGGTTCTTTATTTTAAGCAAATGACAGCCGGATCGGCATGGGGGGCGCCGCCAAGTGCAGCCGAGCTCGGTGGCCGCCACAGGTGGCAGCTGCCGTGTTGCGACCTGCAATGCGGCAGCTCACCTGTGGGTGGCCATCCGTTGTTCCTTTTTTTTTGGAGATCAACTTTGTGCTGGCGCAGGTAGGGGTTGCCCATGCATGGCTCCGCACATCCCAGGCTGAATATCGGGCTGTGCAGAGTATGCATGGGCATGCCCCCCCTACCTGCACCTGCATACATTACTAATGCGCTAAGGCGCATCGGGATTTGTGCCGCACACTTTTCCCTTTTGAATATCGTGTCCGGGCACATCAGTGGGTTGGCGATGGTGCAACAGTGTTGCCTTTCCCAACCCGCTTGAATATCTGGGCCAGAGGGTGTTAGCACATGGTATCCAAATCAAGGTGCAACAAACCTAAGCATTCGCATAACACGCCTGGTCTTGAATGTCAAGGCACTTGTGTTGAATTGCTCTTGAGAATGTGCAACAGTGTTGAACCGTAATAGCCTTCAACTTCATTGTCAATTACTAAAAGATGAGGTGACAAGTAGCTATATAGTCTGCAGATTAAGGATAAACTAGAGCTAATATCTCAAAGTGCCAGGCCTCAAGAGTCCAGATTAGCAATGAATGTAACGTGCATCACCAGCTGGCAAGTGTGAAGTACTACCTGCTTGGCAATGTAGACACAAGAAATGAAAATGCAGATGAGGGAGAGCGATGAAACAATGGAATGCCCAATTCCACACAAACCCTACCTGAACCGAACCATTTGACACAGATACATTCAGTAACTCAGTGAGGCATCCATGGAATGTTCACAATGTAGGTCCTGCCATTGCAATGGCAAAGGCGTAACATTTGAGGCACACAATGATTTATAAAGTACAGAGACTATTACCATGTGTCAGGTGATGGTGGTTACTGAAACATAGAAACAGACGGCAGATAAGGACCGCTTAGACCACTTAGTCTGCCCATTTCCCTACCTACAGGATCAACTGCAGATCCTAGTTAACTAACAGTCTAATTTCTCCTACTCCCCCACAAGAATTGCCTTATGACTGCCCCATGCATTCTTGAATTCTCCCACAGTTGTAGACCCCACAGCCTCCTCAGGAAGGCTGTTCCATGTGTCCACCACTCTCTGTGAAAATATACTTCCTCACATTGCCCCTGAGCCATCCCCCTCTATCTTCAAATTGTGCTCCCCTGTTCTTGCACATCTCTTTTTCTGAAAGATGATACCCTCTTGGACTTTGATTCTAATGTCTCCCCTCTCCCTCCTTTCCTCAAGAGTATACATATTAAGCTCCTTTGTCTCTCCTCATGCCTTCTCTTGCAGACCCTGTACCATTTTCTTTCCCTCCTCTGGACTGCCTCCATCCTGTGACCTTGTGGAGATGGGTTATCCAGAACTGGGCCATGATACTGGGGTGTACAATCGTGTGTGTGTGTGTGTGGGGGTGGGGAGAGAAACCTACTCATACTCGGAGGGTGGTAGTTGGTTGGGGGTTGCTAGCCTCATCCCAAAGGTGGGTTACTAGTGTGGTTCCCATGGGTCAGTGCTGGGGCCACTCCAGTACAATGCCTATAAGGAAGGGATCAGGACTGAAATTAGTCTCTTTGCAAGAGGACTCAAAGCTGGGTGGAGTGGTGGATGTGGACGATGGGAGGGTGGCCTTTCAGGAGGACCCGGAGGCTCGGTAAAGGTGGTCAGGAAAATGGAAAGTGAAATTCAGTGTGGGGAAGTGCAAGGTTCTGCAGCTGGGAGTCAGAAATCCAGGTCACAGGTGTACCCTTGGAGGAGACAAAAATCAAGTGTCACCACAGCCTCTCCCAAGAGACCCCCCCAACTGCCTAGTGCCTGCCTATAATGCTGTTCTTTTTAATATCTACAGCACTCCCTTTAATGCAGCTGTCTCTAAATCAATAGTCAGACCATGATTTTAAAACGCACCACCTTCTTTTTTGACTGTGGTGGGGATGGCACTGGCAGGCAGAGGCAGGTGAGAAAAACAGATGATTTGAGAGACAGAGACAATGCAGACAATGCCATGCTACTCTAGTTGTCCATTCAGAAAATCATGTTTTTACACATTAATTGTCTAATACACTTGTAGTTGTTTCACCAGAGCTGTCTTGCTAAAGCCTGGTAAATGGTCAGGAAAAAGTAATTGTCACCAAAAACCCAGCTGCAGCACACCTCATTTATTTAAAGTGAAAATATATTGTGCAAAAATTCATAGTATATACAGACAATCTCATGACATCAGTCATTCTGGCACAAATGACCCTACTTGGACTCCTAAGGAGGCTACATGATACAGTACTAAAGGCACAGTCAATGCATTCACATCCACAGATCAGCTGTTTGCCTAGGTAGCAATTCAGAGCCAGTCAGGGTTATTATACAGCTCTGGTGGGACTCAGGCTGTGAAGAGATTGGCAGCTATTTTTGGACTGTAGTAAGGAGGCTGGCTGTAAACAAACTATGCCACCTGACCCTCTGCGCCAATTTGGAGCATGAACTGTTGGTGAGGGGTCTTAGAAAAATGTGTGACTCTTTAAGCACCGCCAATGAATTCACAGCACCGAATCAGCTGTTTTGCCCAGGAAGCAACTTGCAGCCAGTCAGGCTCATTATGTAGCGATGGTGGGACTCTGGCTGCGTGGGGAGGTTGGCATCTGCTTTTGGACTATGTTGGGGCTGCCTGTGAACAAACTCTGTCCCCAGCAACCATCTGCTCCAATCAGGAGTGTGAATGGAGGAAGGGTCCTGCATGCAGGACTTCTAGATTCAGCCTAGCGGTCCTCCTCTACAGTCTTTAACCTGAAGGGCTACCACTTAAGCATACTAACCTTAATAAGTAAGGGATAATTGAATAGGGCACTATCTTTTAATTTGGGAATGTAATGAAATGCTTTTACTGAATCGCATGCTTTCTTATATAACCTGGGGGCACATTCACAATATAGCAAACAAGTCATCAGCCAATACTACCCTTTTAAACAAAAGCGCCCTTTGAATTGGTCCCTGTATTTTTACTGTTTGCAAAACTGGAACACTGATAACCCCATGTGCAATATGCAACGCCAAAATCTTTTTTTTTTAACTTGTTCTTACCAATTTATGCTGTACCAGTAACCAGGCCATGGGGCAGCAGGCCTGGTGTGTGGTGGGCTGGGCGGGCCAGCTGCTGTGCTCCCTCCAGAGTTCCCCAATCCCGGTGCAGTTTTTGTCTTGCTCCAGCTGAGCCTCTGACTGTCCGACTGACCTCAAGTTTCAGTTCAGGGGCCACAGGTGCACCCTCTCATGCTCTACGGTAGCTTGCATCAGGCTGGAGGCTTGGGGGAGCATAAACACCCTGCTGCAGTCCTGTCCTTCCGGCGCTTGCTGGTAACAAGGCAACTGGAGCCAGAGGGTCTCTGTAGGCCAGGGCTTGCGCCTTGCAGATGTTTCAATAGCAATTTCCAACCATTGGCACTAGGAGGCTACCGAAAGAGCCATGCTGCACTGGGGGCGAGCTGAGCTGTACGGCATTTGCTAAGAGACCTATCAAGTCAACAAGGCTTTTCTGCCTCAAGTCAGTGTGTGGCACAACTTCCAAATACTGGCAAAGCAAAACTTGATCCCAAATTACCAGACCAGAACCCTCACATGGCTTGATGACACCTATAAGCAAGATGCTGTAACTTACAACTTTAACAATAACCTTAATAACCTGATGTCACACAAAGAAAAGCAATCAATACTGGAGGAGCTTTAGTACACAAACACTACCCCTCCCCACACATACAAAAAGACAGAGACCAAGAAGTGGAGTCTCCTCTAGCCTAATCTTAACAGTTCAGGAAGAGTACGCTCAACTTCACAAGTTTTGAAAAATAATCTCGTACTCGATGAGTAGATGTGCGAGGACACCAGCAGTGCTAACCGGTGGAGTATTTACAAATCTATCACTCTTTTGTTGCAGTCTGTAGGATGACTGCATGAACTATCAAACACTTTACATGTTTGTTACAGAGGGGATGTTGAAAAACATACACACAAACATATGAGTCAATTCATTTCCCCCAACCCCTGCATTGCTTCCTTACCACGATGAGAGTGTTGTTCCTCTGCTCAACCGTGGCAGACTCCGGGTCCTGCTGCTGCTGCTTGCTTTGCTGCTTACTGGATGATTTCTTGGCCCTCTGCTCCAGGGTGCACTGACACAGATTCACCGTGTCTTGGTGCTCCAGCTCCAGTCTCCAGCTGCTCGACTTGGGCTTGCTGGTACCTGCTCTTGCAGCTGATATGATGCCTGCGACAGGCTGACTGGACTCACTGGTGTTCACCTGAGTCGTGAGTGACAGTAGCATGGGAAACTTATAGGGACAACCATTGCTGGAGCCGGGCAGGCTTGCTGCTCAAAGAAAGAAGCAACTGCAGCACATGTACAAAAAGTGTCCAATTGCTCTGCTGCCGCCTACCTGAGTCATTAAATTCACTTGCTATGGCATCACGGTTGTCTGATTCATATCCCTCCCCCATGGCTGACGAAAGTTTGGAGACAGGCAGCTTATTACAAATAAAAATTGTAAATTTAAAATGGGAGACCTTTTTTTCTGTATGCAGTGGCATACAATAAGTATGCATGGTTACGCCACTGCTGTCACTGCACTGAGCCATCATGGGCAAGCTGCAAGGGGTGTAGCCAGAAATTTCAGATCTGCACACCAAGTGGACTCACTGCTACCCCCATTGTTTGTGCCAGCTACCAAGCCCCTCACTGTCAATGCCCTGTTCGTGCCCCCTCACCCGACACAAGCATCATTTTCTGTGTTGTATACCAGCACACCACTAGCCACACCACCAAAAGGTGTCAGACAGAGACTGGCTTTTGGTTACAATACTGCATTGTGACAAGACTTTGTACCACATCAAGGTAGCCAGTCCCACTCCAGAGATCCATTCACACACCACTAACCATGCCACACACCACTAGCCACATCATTCACACACCACTAACCATGCGCCACACCACTAGCCTCACCATTCACACACCACTAACCAGGCGCCACACCACTAGCCTCACCATTCACACACCACTAACCATGCCGCCACACCACTAGCCACACCATTCACACACCACTAACCATGCCGCCACACCACTAACCACACCATTCACACACCTAACCATGCGCCACTCCACTAGCCTCACCATTCACACACACTAACCATGCCGCCACACCACTAGCCACACCATTCACACACCACTAACCATGCCGCCGCACCACTAGCCACACCATTCACACACCACTAACCATGCTGCCACACCACTAGCCTCACCATTCACACACCACTAGCTATGCCACCACACCAGCAATTGTCAGACTAACAGACTTGCTTTTAGTTACAAGCCTCTACCACATTAAGTTAGCCAGTCCCACAGAGGTCCATTCACATACCACTGGCCACACCATTCACACACACACACACACACAATTTCTCATGAAACTGAAGGACGCCTGAAGCAGAGTGGTCTGAGCCCTGATACTCTTCTCACTCCAGTTCTTTGGCCACCCAAAATCACAGAAAGAATTGCATTTCAGAACAAAGCACTGCATAAAGTACATTTTTCACATCTATACTTTATCTCCCATCTCTATAAAAGGCAACACTTTCCTTTCTCTTCACTGCACCATGTTGACAGGATTCTATTCACCAACATGGGCCTCAATACACAGGGTGTTTAATCGCATGTAAGTTACAGATTTAAGCAGAATAGTGGAGTAGAAATAACCAATTTGTGATGTGTCATTTCTAGGTTTTCTGTATTGAAAATGTGAAATTATACATACCGTATGCTCTGTTATGTTGTGGCATATCACCCATATACCAGTAACTAGTAGCAAAGCATACAGCAGATATAATTAAAAGTTTAGAAATTGATGTGAATAACAGAAGCCTATATGGGTCAGTGCAGAAAAATGTGAAGTGTTGCCTTCAGTTTATAGAGATGGAATATGTCAAGGCCAAAAGAAATAAGGTACGTGGTGGAAAAATTATACTGCATTCATTTTTCTGCTATGAAACACCATTCCTTACTGTTCATACATTAATACACTAAACATAACACACTGCTTTCCCTTGACTTGCACCACAGGGTACTTAATCTCTGATGAAGTTTCATACATCTATCATAATCTGCCACTTCTGCTTCTCAATGCTTCCTCCAACAGCCAACTGCATTACTGGCTGGCAACTTTGCAAAGTGACATTTCTCCTCACATAAGCTTTAAACAAGAGAGAAGCAAAACAAATTAAGACCATTTATTCAACATGTTATAAAATGCTACTTTGTGAAAAGTAATTGTGCAGAATAAGATTTTTAAAACTAAGTTGGAACATCTAATACTGACATATATCCCCAATATCTGAGTCTAATTTAACTTAGAAAAAAAAAAAAAAAGCGAACAGCATCAGGATGGAAAACAGGAAACCTACAGTATTACTTTTACATACCACAGGCTCCTCAGTTGTCTGTTTTCAGTCTGACTCTGTACAGAGTTTTGGTCCTGCTGTCCCCCTGTTCAGTGTCTCAGTGGCTGCCTGGTACTGTAGTGCTGCTGGTGATGTCTGTTCAAATCTGAGTAATCACCCAACGCAATGATACTCCTGTCCACACGACTGACCCTAATCCAACTACTTCACCACTAACCTGACAACGCAGAGCAGGCAGGCAGGCTGGCGGCAGGCCCCCCCCCTTCCTCGACTGGCTCCCTCCACTCCATCAACCGCGCTTTCTCCTGTACCAGTAGTCATCTGCTTGTAGCTCCTGCTCTGTCTACCATGGTTCACTGCAGTAGTCCATATGGGACTCACAGAGTGCTGTGCTGCCCTTGCTGGCTGGCTCCTCAATCATCAAAGGACTGGTGGCATCTGGCGTCTGTGGAGTGTGGATTCTAGAGGCAACTTGAGCAGAGCAAGAGGATTTGGACACCCGAGCGAGGCAACACAAATCAGAGAGTCATCAGTGGCAGAAGAAAGAGCAAGGAATCAAGGCAGCGCCACAGCGATGCTAGAAAACAAAGTGAATGACAGCTCTTTTAATTGCTGCCCGTGCCTGTACATAGCTTACCTTCACAGTCGATCAGTTCTTCTTGCCACTGCACTGACAACTGCTGTGCCCCTGTTCCCATGAAGTACTACTGCAGTCAGCGGTGTGCACTCTTGCTGGAGTCTGCTGCTCAGGGGCTGCTCTCGGTCTAGACCATGGTGCTGTTCTCATCTCTGACTATCCCAGCTGACTTTCCGGCATCCAAACTAGTCTGGCTTGACTCGAGTGGTTCTTGCTCCTCCTGAACACTCGCACTGTGGCCCCAAATAATTCTCCTCACAGCTGGCTGCCTGCAAGGCTGTAACACATGGTAGTCACCTGGCAAATCTTCCTCTGGCTCCAAGCAGAAAGGTACAGTAGTGTACCAGGGCATTTAAAAACGGTGCCCCCTTGTAGCCATGCATCCCTACCACCAAATCAGCCCATCACCAAATTGCAGCACTACTGCAAACCTGATTCAGAACTTGTACCAATGTTTCTCCTCAAGGTCCAAGTCTGCTCCCATTACATCGTCGTACCCCCTTTACTGTCACAGCTACCTGCCAGAATTACACTGCACACCTCACACACACACACACACACACACACACACACACACACACACACACACACACACACACACACAGTGACCCAAAACAACAACAAAAAACTTGCCCTGCAAGGAGAGAGCCTGAGAAGTAATCAACGAGTTGTTCTGCTGTTCACAGGATGGCGAGATAGTCGGAAACTAAGGCGACTGCAACACTGACAAGTGAATCAACAGACTGAGAACACACAGTGTATACAAAGGCGTTGGTACCGGGCAATAAATGCTTATACGATGTTGCTGAACAGATCCAGAGGAGCAAAGCGAGCCATTTTTAAACGCTAAGGACGCTCAGAAAGGTATGATTCATCAGCCATGAACCAATGAAAGTAAAGAATGAGTGACCAATTGGTGAAGCTCTGATACTGAAAACGTTGCCTAGGAGACTGAGCCAAACAAGATCGCAGCAACACTGAAGTGAATGGGGAGAGATACAGGTCGATTCGATGTCATTTTCCGTCGCAAACAGGAGCGCACGACAGGAAAGCGCCTTGGACAGCAAGAGGAAATGGCGAGCCGCAGAACAGGGCAGGAACTGAATGAACGACTCAGGAGAAAGGTAAAACTTTATTTTCGGTGCAGAGGGCATCGAAAGTTAATGGAGAGTTTTTAAGCATTTCAGTAGATACTATAGAGGCATCTAGGGTGCTACAGGGTGCAGTTTTCCTTTAAAACATGACAACTGATCAGTGATTATTTACCTAGAAACTTCACTGTTCATAACCAACCTGCCTAATCTACCAAGCAACAACCTAACTAAATGAAAATAAATCTTTTTTCCATTAAAATACAGTTTTCCTCCACTTTTTAAATAACAAGGACAGGGCATAGGTTTCTTCAAAATAAATGCAGTTCCTGGGTTCATTCAAAGGCATCCAGTTAAGAAACTGCCCAATGGACAAACTAGCCAGGCACGCAAAAGTGTTTTCAGGTTTTCAAATATTCTTCTTTTATTCTTTTCTACACAGACTGCCCTCCAAACCTAGCCCATCAGATTACCCAATGTGGGTATCTTCAGGGGAGAGGGACTGTATTGAAACAATGTAATAAAATCAGAAAATTTACACTAACATGGATTTTTCACATTTTACAATGTTCTGTGCCACTGTTCCATTAACTGCATGCATGGCCCCACTGTGCTCTAATCAACAAACTACAATTTTTAAAAATTACCATGGTACATCAGATTCTAACACAATTATTTAGTGTATATTCATAAGAACAGTTCATATGTATTACAGGTTTAACCAGTCATTTGCTTTCACATTCATCCTGCTGCATGGTTCTTAATCTAATCAATTATGTTATCTTATCATCTCACAAGTAAATGTAGTCATACAGTTCACACAACTGCATTTTATAAGTTTTAAAAAATTATGAAAAAGAACTATGTTCAAGAACTTTGGTATTGTCGCAGGCTAGTATATAGATATACTAATATCCTTATGCAATATACGTGTATGTTTTGTACTTTGCCTCAAATGTTATTTTAGCATTTATCCAATTTGTCAATATCTAGGTACTAACCTGATTCAAGAAAAATCTATAAATGAGTATTCAAGTTACTTTTTGTAACATAGTTTTAATTCTGCTGTGGTACCTCCAACATGGTTGCATTTCTGGCTCATTTCTTGACTGTCTTTTTACGTTCGCTTGCGCACATGCGCAAGGAACGTTTTGGAATAGTACGACTTTCTGGAGGTGTCTGACCCTCCTGTCCAGTGCACTGCTCCATGTAGCCGGCACGACCGTAACCCTCCAATGGATGGACGAGCTGTCTATGACAGCAGTTGGGCTGCAGTGGTCTTCAGTTCAAAGAAAACCACCGCTGGTAACCTACGTGTACATAGCATATTGACATCACGATCCCTCCCGCTTCCTCCCTCTGCTGCTGTCCTCCCTGTTCCCTCATTCCCCATCTCACCTACTGAACTCACAGTGGCAGACATTTCAAACGCTGTTGTATTTCAGCATACATTAAGCCCTGCAGTTCTCACTCAGCTGCTCCAGATACGGTACACCACTAAAGCAGCACAAGTCCCGCCCCCACTCTGTCTAGCTTGACAGGGGGTATCCAACCTCCCGAAACCCCGCCCCAGGAAAAAAAAAACATTGCGTGCTTGCTAAACTGAGTAGCTGCATTAAATCATGCCCCACCCAGCAAAACAAGGGGAGCGTACCCAACGGTATACAGCACTGTCCCGCGACTAGTTCTTCCACTTTATACCTTTTAGTGTGGATTTCCCAGTTCAACACCACATCAGTATTCCTGCAAACAGCAAGCTAAAGCTCATCCCAAGTAACCTAATTCACAGCCCCGCCCCTCTGCAGTACTGGCTGGCAGCTACCCAGCAAGCTTGTGACACACGGATCCCAGATCAATTCCGGTGACAACAAAAGCAGGTGCCAGACGGGATGTGGTGAACAGACCATTGGGGATTGTAATAAAGGTGATGGATTGGATCATAACTATGAAGTGAGCCAACCCAATCCCTCGCTAAATACACAAGCAGTGCGGCCTACTACAGCATTATTTTAGAACCCGACTAGTGAAACTTTCCAACTATCAATAGTGATGCTAGAACACCAAATAGCGCAGGTGGGAGACCCGGTGATGTTTGCTGGGGATGCAACATGATTGACAAGTGCAATGCCCAATTACTGATCTTGCCGATTGATTATATTAAAGTTAGTACACGTAGGCGGCGGTGACTGCTACTGGTGTGAGCGGTGAGTTCTGTTATTGGTTGTGCCTGTCGTCGCCGTGTATTCACTGCTGCAGTGCCAGGCTGCAGTTTTGTCAGAGTTAAGGGGAGTTCAGTCAATGGGATTGTTTTGTTCTGCGAGGTGCACAGCCTGCTGGCAATTGTTTCTGTAAGTAACTCTAGTTTTGTCAATTTTAACAATAACCATTTGCTTGGGCTGCGAGAAAGATTCGTCTTTGATCAGACCCTCCAACATTTTACAGATGAAAATAGGTACATGTGTGTGTTGCAGTGGGGGGGGGCACACACTCCCACTATTTTTCTTTATTCGGTAAGACGGAGGCCCACTAATCACAAGTGCCTGTTTTCAGGGGTGACCCAGCAGCTTTGCGGTGGTTAAGGGACTTGTTCAGAGTCACACAGCATGTAAGTGGAGCTTGTGGGAATCAAACCCAGGTCTGCTGGATGTAACACAAACACTCACAGCTTGTTACTCTAAACTCTAGTTGGCTATACTGCCAGCCAGTCCCATGACTCTCACCTAGCCAAAATGAACAGTGTTGTGTCATTCTTTTCCCCACTGAGTGTCACACATATCACTCACACTGACCCTCCTTCAGGGCTGGCCATCATTTCAGCATTCCCTCTGGCATTCATAGTGAACCTGGGGTCAACAGACAAGATTCTCCTCTGTTGCCAAACCTCCCCAGCACCACAGCTCCGGACTCCCCACAAAGTTGCCCCTAGTTTACTTACTTGGCATGGGAATTAAAGAAGCCTTCTCTGTTGGGCCAGGGGATAAACCATGTCCAGCCATCTCTGTAGTCTCTCTCCAGTGTGCCAGCACGCCACTGTGACTGGGCCCATGAGACTCCACAGAACAAAGCCAGGATCAAGGATGATCATGCAGCTGTCCCGTCAGACTCGCAGCTTGGGCTGGACAGATCGGGTCAGAGTTTCTGTCTCCCGCCACTTTAGTGCACTAGTATAGTCCGAGTCCCGACTCCCGCCAAGTCAAGTGTCAACGGGGAGTGGGGAGGCTAAGCGCACGATGCTGCAGCATCAGTCAACTGCTTCCGGGGGTCACACAGCATCAAGGAGCCATCTGCTGGCGGCGTTACATCCTCGCAGATGTGAGTTACCATGGGGATGGAATCCTCCTCATGTGCTGGCATTCACAGAACTGACACTCAGTCTGAGTACCATGGAATGGGGAAAATTAATTTTTAAAATTTTAGGAGGTGGCGAATTGGTACATGGTACGGAGTAGGCAGGATCGGTACTAGTGTTAGAAATGCGGTATTGTACTGGGAGAAATGGTACAGTTGGAGGGTCTGCTTTGATCCTGGTGCTAGTGGGGATGGCAGAGCAGTAGAGTCGTGCTTTACTGTTGGTCTCTTACATAGATGAAACTGTATACATGTATCTTTTATCATTGAGTTTTATATGTCATAGTATTTTTATTTATTTTACGTTAAACTATGTGCACAAGGAATGTTTTGGGATAGTACGACTTTCTGGAGGTGTGTGACCCTCCTGTCCAATACACTGCTTCATGTAGAGCAGCGACCGTGAACCCACCAATGGATGGATGAGCTGTCTGTGACAGCAGCTGGGCTGCAGTGGTCTTCAGTTCAAAGAAAACCACTGCTGGTAACCTATGTGTACGTAGCATATTGACATCATGATCCCTCCCACTTCCTCCCTCTGCTGCTGTCCTCCCCGTTCCCTCATTCCCTGTCTCACCTACTGAACTCGCAGTGGCAGACATTTCAAACGCTCTTGTATTTCAGCCTAGATTAAGCCCTGCAGTTCTCACTCAGCTGCTCCAGATACGAGGTATCAACATCGGATCCACCGGAGCTGCCATCGAACTACCTGGAGCATTGCTGAGGAGACTCACATGTAGACAGTTAAATTAAACAAGCCCTCACATTCAGAACAAAAAACAATAATTACAGCTCTCATCAAGCCCTTGTTCTTTCCTCCACTTCTTACCTTCTGCAGACACTTTAGACTATCACCACCAAGGGCATAGCTACTGATCGCCATGTAAGCCAAGGCGTATGCTCCAAAATATGGGGGTAGCCAGCAGATCTGCTTCCTGAGTCCTGCCTGCATAAATAATTATATACTTTTTCATGGGCTTTTGAAAAGCCCAAGCTGCTAAGCACCACTGCCTTTGTTTAAGCGGGGTGGGCGCTGCTGCTGAGTGAGTCGCGTCTGACGTGTGGTGGGGGTTGGGCTGCAAGCCGCTGCATAGCTCTCAAACAGGTCCAGGGAGGCAGTGAAGGACCTGATTGGCTGCTAAGCCTGCCAACATCAGCATGGGGGGCATTGCTGGTGCCGGAGGTTGTTTAAAGCACTGCACTGTATCGGTGTAATTTCTTCTTGTTCCAGTTCGTCGGTTGGGGTTCTGCTGTGCCACTTAGTTTTTGCAGTCAGAGAGAGGTTTGTTCCATTCCGGAGAGAAGATTAGCACCTCTCGGCAGGTCAATAAGTGGAGCTGGAGCCGGAGCGCAGTGAGGTGAGGTTGGCAGCGGGTGACCGGGTGGGTCAGTCGGGGGACAGTGCAGCAGCAGCCACTGGATGGGTTCAGACAGGAGAGGGCCAGGGCTCCTCCACTCCACAGCAGTGGCTGGGTGGCCGGGGCAGGCTGGCAGACTGAGGACTGAGCTGGTGCTAAGCTGTAAGCTGCAAGGGAGGGAGCAGCATGTTTGTGTTAGGCTCTGGCTGGCTGTGCTGAAGTACAGTCACCGCTGCAGCCCCATACGCCGTGATTTGAACAGGATGGGCCCTCTGACTGTATGTGGAGACAGACTTGGATGGTCAGGTCTTGAGCAGAGACTAGTGAAGCCTAGCCGTGGCTGCCTCCCTAGCCCTAGCCTCCAGTGCCAACCCCAAGCTCCAACTTGGACACAGGAAGGAAGTGGGGAATCGGGTCAGGCAGAGCACACACACTAGCTAAGCTGATTTTGGCTGGGCTGAGGCTCTGAGCTGAGCTACGTGACCACTGATGGTTTCAGAGGCTCTGAGCAGCTGGAGGAGGGCAGTCACTAGTCTGGGCAGGGCAACAGCAGTCAACAACAGACCAGACGACACTCTGAGTCATCACAGCAGGCAGAGTCAGCCAGGGACTGGAAATGTGCAACTCTTGGAGTGGAGCTGTGGAGGGAAAGAACGTGTCTTACACTGAGGTGAGGCAATGGAATGGAGAGATTCATTTTAAAACATTGGCGGATTGGCGGTTGCATCATGCAGCCAGCAAGTCCTGGTTTTGGTGGTGGTGGCTAGCAATAGCTATGGCAGGCAGGCATAAGAATTTCCTCACAAATATGCTGTCTATCATGGTCACTAGTCTAGTAGCGCCACTACTGGGACAGCTGTCTATCATGGTCACTAGTCTAGTAGCGTCACTACTGGAACATATTTTTTTTCTTGTGCCTGCCGCCAGCCAAGTTTGTTGTCAACTACCATTCTGCCAATGCCACAGCTGCCAATCCAAAGAAATCTTCAGAGGCCTGCTGCTTATATGTCTGCTGAGACGGAGTTTCCCTTGAGTGAGTCTACTCTGCATTGGGTCGGTATTAAATTCCCAGACCTGCCTTCCAGCCTTCCACAAATCTTCCACAGTGACTGTCTGCTCGGAGCCTTGAAGTGGGCTGTTTGTTTTGCTGCTTGCTGAAGACTGCTCATGATGACTGTAGCTAAGCTGAATCTGACAGTGTGTGTGTGTGTGTGGTGTGTGTGTGTGTAAGCCAAGCCTTTTCCTGGACCTTATCCTGTACATCTGGTAATGTGACTTGTTGGCAGCTGCTTCTGTACAGTGTGAGACTTGTGAGGTGGGGTCAGCATAGTAATATAATCTTAGATGGTCAGGATTGGACCCTCCCGGACACAGGGTGGGTCTTATCTTGACCATCTAAGATTATATATACTGATGGCTGTTTCATGTCTCTGGCTTGCTTAGGTTTATAATCGGGAGCCTTCCTAGTCCTAGATAGTATTCACCACCATGCTGGAGTTAGAGTGTCCCAGGAGCGAGAGTCGCAGACGGTCAATCACTTGACATCCGAATGACGAGTAAAGGGCCTAGAAATTGAGACTGAACCAGGTATGTACTATGGTTTTCTTTTAACTGTGCACAATGCCAATTGGTGGATCTACTGCTGCAGCTGCAAGTATTAGTAACAGTGTGAGTGTGACTGAGAGTGAGATAGGAAAAGCAAGCATAGAATTCTTCACTTGTCTCGAATGAATAGGTGCCACACACCACTGCAAATACCTGCAGCGAACGTTCGGCATTGACAAATGCTTGTTTTGTAACAGGTTTGCTGTAGGTGAACTAGTTTATCCAGAATGCGATTACTTATTTGCTTGCTATTATTGGGGAACTGGTTAGTTCTGGGATCATGAAGGGGCAGGCGTGTCACAGTGCTTCCTGAAAATAGTTTTCATTGGGTCTGTGAAAGTAAACCATTCTGGTGCTAGTACAATCCTGCCTGAACCCATATCCCTTCCTCTATCCCCTACACATGACACACATGATGTTGGGCCCCAGCAAGAGCATAAGAGGGCTTTTTAGGTAAGTATGAACATGAGACTGGATCATTTGAAGGATCTTGAAAAAAAAAGACACATTGAACCAGATACATAATATTGGTTTGTTTGTTTAAGCAATAAGGCATGACCAAGGGTTATGTTGATGTTCTAGTTAATCACCCCTGAGGGTGTAATGTGGCACAAGGTGCAGCCGTGCCATATTACCCACCTGTGGAATTAATAAAACATTAACACAGCCCCCTAGAGTGCCTTATAATTATTATTAAAATTCGGTCTAGTAAAACAATTGTATATTTCTATAGTATTAAACTTCCTCAATGTTTTTATTGCTTTATAACAAAATAGTCGATCTGGCAGTTTGCGACACGGTAACCTGGCAACTGGGCATGTAGCATGCTAGAGGCTTCTGAAGCATATACTAAGATAAAAAGGCGATTTCATAAGTGAGTCTCCTTTCTGTAAGACCTCTGCTCATGAACAGTGTCACTGTGATTTTCTTATGAAAGGGTGAGGAAAAGCAGGAGGCAAATGCCCTCCGACCGGTAAGATGACACTAAGCTTCCACGGGCTACACACTAGACAGAATGAAGACCATCACTTTGGTGGCTTTCCTGACTAGGGCCGAGGGGGCTGGTTGGGACTGGCTTTCAGACTGTGAAGAAGGCGGCTCAGGATCCTTACTTTTTGTTTGATGAAGCTGACGTGGGTGATTGTTTCACAGTCCACAGGGAAAATAGAGTACTTAGCTATTGCTTTGCCTTATTTCTTTAATTTTTGGTTCTTCTCAAGTTCAATGCAATTATGAAAATATTGTACACAAAAAAATAAGTTATTTTATGTAATCTGTGTGTGGTGTCATTTATTTTACATTGAGCTGTTATGCTTACAACACAAATGGACCTTGATGGGACAGAATACAATAGGTGGAAGTAATAGAGAGCAGGAGCCAAGCAGCACTAGTACGCCGCATTTCAACTTGTTTCCACTTTAGGTCCCTTCCACACTCACTCGGCCGTTCAATGCATCTGAGCGTGGCCATGCACGATCCTGTGTGTGCCTACAGGGTCATTTCTGCAGCCAATCCCCATACACTTCTTGGTCTCAGGCTACTGTGCTCCCAGCCAACAATCGGAGTCCCCAGAGACAGAATAACCCTTTCATCACGGGGCAGGAGATTTGTCCTCCAGACGCTAGATTCTGTCCTCCACCCCCACTGCAACACTCGATCCTGTCTCTCCCTCCCATGACCCAAGCTCGTTCCCAAACCAGGGTCGACGGTGCGGCTTGAGGTGTGCCATTCAGCGCCTCATCCCTCACCCGGCCAGCAATGTAATTTATTTCTAATAAGTCTCCAGTTCTCCAAGTTCACCTCAGGGATGGGTTAAGTCTCAGAGTATCACTTGTGTGCGCTCGCACACACACACACACACACACACACACACACACACACACACCTCCAAAGTAGGTAGCTATGTTTTTTTTTTTTTTGGTGACCACACCCCCTAAAGTTTATTTCTAATAAGTCCGCAGTTGTTGCCCTTGTTCCTCTACCATGGGTCACACACACACACCTTACACACCACCCCACCTCCAAAGTAGGCAGGCGGCAGCTGATTATTTTACCCTGAAAACATAAATGCTTTATGTGGTACTCTTACATTTCATTATTAATTTACATTCACAACTGTCCCACACGACTGAAGCTGTGACCATGAGGTGACTGCTGGTCTCGATAGGCTCACACTGCTCAGGGAGGTGACACCGCCATTTAGCAGCAGACCGGGGAGGGTGAGACAGGCACAGTAAATAAAAAATACCAGATGGTAGTCCTGTGACAAGCAGTAACTAGCAAAGTGCTTGTCACCAAATAAAAAATACTTGTCCAGGATGTTGGGCGATGGGATTTGTCAAGCCCTGCCTGTAGGTCACAGAAGACATAAAGACTACAGAACTACAGGGTAGACGGAGGAGGCACAGGCAATGTGTATCACACTTATAACAGGAAATGGCACAGCAATATGTCCTAGGGTGAGCTATAGACCTCTGCCATACATGGCAGAAGTGGACAGGGTACTAATGTAGGGAATTCATGACATGGCAGCAAAAGGTGAAATCCTGCTGATGGGGGATTTCAAAATGACCGATGTAGACAGAGGCTCAGATATTCAAACGGCGCTAGGTTGTGGTGCAACCTTGGGCGCACCGCAACATGGCTGCACAGGGGCATTGACTGGGCGATATTCAACGGAGCTACGCCATGGCCCAGCATCGTTGAATATCGCACCCTGGCCACCTGCAGTGTGCATGGCACAGTGTTACTGCACCAGCGCAAGTGGCCAGAGTGGAGCAGGGGGATGCGCTAGCGCAAGTTCCGTTGTGCTGTGCGCAGCAACCGTGATATTCTAAAGTGCACATGCTAATGGGGCCATAATGTATGCAAGGCACAAATGGGGCCATTTGCATGTCATTATGAGCCATTTGCATGCAGATGCCCTGATCCACATGACTTGCAACTGAAGCCCTGCCAGGCAGCAGCCGTCAGGGAGACCGGCGTCCCTGCGCCCAAGCGGCAATGTGCCCCACAGCCCGATCGCGGGCTTCAGTATAATAAAAAAAATCAAATATCCCTGGTGGTCAGTGGACCACTGTCTGCGATCAGCAGGCTTAAAGTATAAATAAGTAGATTCCAATATCCCTGGTGGTCAGTGGACTGCTGTCTGTGTCGCGGGCATTTGTTTAATAAAAAAGATTTTGTCCAATATCCCTGGTGGTCTAGCAGTACCCTTCCCCACCACCCACTGAGCCCCACCGCCCACTCCCCATTCCATGGATCCATTCACATATCTGGAATGTGTGGTCAGTATGGGCTGCATGCCCATTGGCTCCACTGTGGACCAATGGGTGTACAGCCCTACTACGGTGTCAGTCAGCGCAGACGGTGGAGCCGCAGGCGGGTGGGGTGCTGCCACCCACTGGCTGACCGGGGGGTGCGGCAGTGGTGCTCCAGTGGGTGGGTGGGGAGGGGGGTACCGCTAGACCACCAGGGATATGGACAAAATCTATTTTTATTACAAATGCCCGCGATCGGGCAGACAGCGGTCCACTGGACCACCATGATATAGGGTTCTTTATTTTACAAATGACAGCCGGATCGGCATGGGGGGCGCCGCCAAGTGCAGCCGGAGTTGGTGGCCGCCACAGGTGGCAGCCGCCGCGTGTTGCGACCTGCAATGCGGCAGCTCACCTGTAGGTGGCCATCCGTTGTTCCTTTTTTTTTGGAGATCAACTTTGTGCTGGCGCAGGTAGGGGTTGCCCATGCATGGCTCCGCACATCCCAGGCTGAATATCGGGCTGTGCAGAGTATGCATGGGCATGCCCCCCCTACCTGCACCTGCATACATTACTAATGCGCTAAGGCGCATCGGGATTTGTGCCGCACACTTTTCCCTTTTGAATATCGTGCCGGGGCACATCAGTGGGTTGCGCATGGTGCAACAGTGTTGCCTTTCCCAACCCGTTTGAATATCTGGGCCAGAGGGTGTTAGTACATGGTATCCAAATCAAGGTGCAACAAACCTAAGCATTCCGCATAACACGTCTGGTCTTGAATGTCAAGGCACTTGTGTTGAATTGCTCTTGAGAATGTGCAACAGTGTTGAACCGTAATAGCCTTCAACTTCATTGTCAATTACTAAAAGATGAGGTGACAAGTAGCTATATAGTCTGCAGATTAAGGATAAACTAGGAGCTAATATCTCAAAGTGCCAGGCCTCAAGAGTCCAGATTAGCAATGAATGTAACGTGCATCACCAGCTGGCAAGTGTGAAGTACTACCTGCTTGGCAATGTAGACACAAGAAATGAAAATGCAGATGAGGGAGAGCGATGAAACAATGGAATGCCCAATTCCACACAAACCCTACCTGAACCGAACCATTTGACACAGATACATTCAGTAACTCAGTGAGGCATCCATGGAATGTTCACAATAGGTCCTGCCATTGCAATGGCAAAGGGGTAACATTTGAGGCACACAATGATTTATAAAGTACAGAGTCTATTGCCATGTGTCAGGTGATGGTGGTTACTGAAACATAGAAACAGACGGCAGATAAGGACCGCTTAGACCACTTAGTCTGCCCATTTCCCTACCTACAGGATCAACTGCAGATCCTAGTTAACTAACAGTCTAATTTCTCCTACTCCCCCACAAGAATTGCCTTATGACTGCCCCATGCATTCTTTTAAAAAATATGCTTCCTCACATTGCCCCTGAGCCATCCCCTCTATCTTCAAATTGTGCTCCCTGTTCTTGCACATCTCTTTTTCTGAAAGATGATACCCTCTTGGACTTTGATTCTAATGTCTCCCTCTCCTCCTTTCCTCAGAGGTATACATATTAAGCTCCTTTTGTCTCTCCTCGTATGGCTTCTCTTGCAGACCCTGTACCATTTTTTCCCTCCTCTGGACTGCCTCCATCCTGTGACCTTGTGGAGATGGGTTATCCAGAACTGGGCCATGATACTCTGGGGTGTACAATGTGTGTGTGTGTGTGTGGGGGTGGGGGGAGAGAAACCACTCTACTCGGAGGGTGGTAGTTGGTTGGGGGTTGCTAGCCTCATCCCAAAGGTGGGTTACTAGTGTGGTTCCCCATGGGTCAGTGCTGGGGCCACTCCAGTACAATGCCTATAAGGAAGGGGATCAGGACTGAAATTAGTCTCTTTGCAGAGGACTCAAAGCTGGGTGGAGTGGTGGATGTGGACGATGGGAGGGTGGCCTTTCAGGAGGACCCGGAGGCTCGGTAAAGGTGGTCAGAAAATGGAAAGTGAAATTCAGTGTGGGGAAGTGCAAGGTTCTGCAGCTGGGAGTCAGAAATCCAGGTCACGGGTGTACCCTTGGAGGAGACAAAAATCAAGTGTCACCACAGCCTCTCCCAAGAGACCCCCCCCCAACTGCCTAGTGCCTGCCTATAATGCTGTTCTTTTTAATATCTACAGCACTCCCTTTAATGCAGCTGTCTCTAAATCAATAGTCAGACCATGATTTTAAAACGCACCACCTTCTTTTTTGACTGTGGTGGGGATGGCACTGGCAGGCAGAGGCAGGTGAGAAAAACAGATGATTTGAGAGACAGAGACAATGCAGACAATGCCATGCTACTCTAGTTGTCCATTCAGAAAATCATGTTTTTACACATTAATTGTCTAATACACTTGTGGTTGTTTCACCAGAGCTGTGCTTGCTAAAGCCTGGTAAATGGTCAGGAAAAAAGTAATTGTCACCAAAACTCCAGCTGCAGCACACCTCATTTATTTAAAGTGCAAATATATTGTGCAAAAAATTCATAGTATATACAGACAATCTCATGACATCAGTCATTCTGGCACAAAATGACCCTACTTGGACTCCTAAGGAGGCTACATGATACAGTACTAAAGGCACAGTCAATGCATTCACATCCACAGATCAGCTGTTTTGCCTAGGTAGCAATTCAGAGCCAGTCAGGGTTATTATACAGCTCTGGTGGGACTCAGGCTGTGAAGATTAGAGATTGCAGCTATTTTTGGACTGTAGTAAGGGACTGGCTGTAAACAAACTATGCCACCTGACCCTCTGCTCCAATCTGGAGCATGAACTGTTAGTGAGTGGGTCTTAGAAAAGTGTGTGGCTCTTTAAAGCACAGCCAATGAATTCACAGCACCGAATCAGCTGTTTTGCCCAGGAAGCAACTTGCAGCCAGTCAGGCCATTATGTAGCGTATGGTGGGACTCTGGCTGCGTGGGGAGCTTGGCATCTGCTTTTGACTATGTTGGGGTTGCCTGTGAACAAACTCTGTCCTCAGCAACCATCTGCTCCAATCAGGAGTGTGAACTGGAGGAAGGATCCTGCATGCAGGAGTTCTAGGATTCAGCCTAGCGGTCCTCCTCTACAGTCTTTAACCTGAAGGGCTACCACTTAAGCATACTAACCTTAATAAGTAAGGGATAATTGAATAGGGCACTATCTTTTAATTTGGGAATGTCATGAAATGCTTTAACTGAATCTGCATGCTTTCTTATATAAATTGGGTGCACATTCACAATATAGCAAACAAGTCATCAGCCAATACTACCCTTTTAAACAAAAGCGCCCTTTGAATTGGTCCCTGATTTTTACTCAGTTTGCAAAACTGGAACACTGATACCCCATGTGCAATATGCAATCATCAAAATCTTTTTTTTTTTTTAACTTGTTCTTACCAATTTGTGCTGTATCATGGGGCAGCAGGCTCTTCTCTTCTGGCTGCCTGGTGTGTGGTGGGCTGGCGGCCAGCTGGTGTGCTCCTCCAGAGCTCCCCAATCCCGGTGCAGTTTTTGCCATGCTCCAGCTGAGCCTCTGACTGTCTGACTGACCTCATGTTTCAGTTCAGGGACCACAGGTGCACCCTCCCCTGCTCTACGGTAGCTTGCGTCAGGCTGGAGGCCTGGGGGAGCATAAACACCCTGCTGCAGTCCTGTCCTTCCGGCGCTTGCTGGCAACAAGGTAACTGGAGCCAGAGGGTCTCTGTAGGCCAGGGCTTGCACCTTGCAGCTGCTTCAACAGCAATTTCCAACCATTGGCACTAGGAGGATACCGAGTGAGCTATGCTGCACTGGGGGCGAGCTGAGCTGTACGGCATTTGCTAAGAGACCTATCAGGTCAACAAGGCTTTTCTGCCTCAGGTCATGTGTGTGTGGCACAACTTCCAAATACTGGCAAAACAAAACTTGATCCCAAATTACCAGACCAGAACCCTCCACATGGCTTGATGACACCTATAAGCAAGATGCTGTAACTTACAACTTTTAACGATAACCTTAATAACCTGATGCACCCAAAGAAAAGCAATCAATACTGGAGGAGCTTTAGTACACAAACACTACCTCCCACACATACAAATGAGACAGAGACCAATGAAGTGGAGTCTCCTCTAGCCTAATCTTAACAGTTCAGGAAGAGTACTCTCAACTTCCACAAGTTTTGAAAAATAATCTTCATACTGTGAGTAGATGTGCAAGGACACCAGCAGTTGCTAAATGGGGGAGTATTTACAAATCTATCACTTTTGTTGCAGTCTGTGGGATGACTGCATGAACTATCAAACACTTTACATGTTTGTTACTGGGGGATGTTGAAAAACATACACACACAAACATATGCGTCAATTAATTTCCCCCAACCCCTGCATTGCTTCCTTACCACGATGAGAGTGTTGTTCCTCTGCTCAGCCGTGGCAGACTCCGGGTCCTGCTGCTGCTGCTTGCTTTGCTGCTTACTGGCCGATTTCTTGGCCCTCTGCTCCAGGGTGCACTGACAGAGATTCAGCTCCAGTCTCCAGCTGCTCGACTTGGACTTGCTGGTACCTGCTCTCGCAGCTGACATGATGCCTGTGACAGGCTGACTGTCTGGACTCACTGGTGTTCATCTGAGTCTTGAGTGACAGTAGCATGGGAAACTTATAGGGACAACCATTGCTGGAGCCAGGCAGGCTTGCTGCTCAAAGAAAGAAGCAACTGCAGCACATGTACAAAAAGTATCCAATTGCTCTGCCGCCACCTACCTGTCTCATTAAATTCACTTGCTATGGCATCATGGTTGTCCAATTCATATCCCCCCCAATGGCTGACAAAGGTGCGAAAGTTTGGAGACAGGCAGCTTATTACAAATAAAAAATGTAAATATAAAATGGGAGACCTTTTTTTTTGTATGCAGTGGCGTACAATAAGTATGCAAGGTTACGCCACTGCTGTCACTGCACTGAGCCATCACGGGTGAGCTGCAAGGGGTGTAGCCAGAAATTTCAGATCTGCACACCAAGTGGACTCACTGCTACCCCCCCTATTGTTTGTGTCAGCTACCCTGCCCCCCACTGTCAATGCTCTGTTCGTGCCCCCTCACCCGATGCAAGCATCATTTTCTGTGTTGTATACCAGCACACCACTAACCACACTACCACCAACAGTTGTCAGACAGAGACTGGCTTTTGGTTACAATACTGCATTGTGACAAGACTTTGTACCACGTCAAGGTAGCCAGTCCCACTGAGGTCCATCCACACACCACTAGCCACACTACCATTTGTCAGACTAACAGAGTGGCTTTAATTACAAGATTGCATTGGGACAAGCCTATGTACCACATCAAGGTAGCCAGTCCCGCTCCCAGAGATCCATTCACACACCACTAACCATGCCGCCACACCACTAGCCACACCATTCACACACCACTAACCATGCCGCCACACCACTAGCCACACCATTCACACACCACTAACCATGCCGCCAACCACTAGCCACACCATTCACACACCACTAACCATGCCGCCACACCACTAGCCACACCATTCACACACCACTGACCATGCCGCCACACCACTAGCCACACCATTCACACACCACTAGCTATGCCACCACACCAACAATTGTCAGACTAACAGACTGGCTTTTAGTTATAAGCCTCTACCACATTAAGTTAGCCAGTCCCACAGAGGTCCATTCACACACCACTGGCCACACCATTCACACATCATTCACACACACACACACACACACACACACACACACACACACACACACACACGCACACAATTTCTCATGAAACTGAAGGATGCCTGAAGCAGAGTGGTCTGATAGTCTTCTCACTCCAGTTTTTTCGGCCAGCCAAAAACACAGAAAGAGTTGCATTTCAGAACAAAACACTGCATAAAGTACATTTTTTCACATCTATACTTTATCTCATATCTCTATAAAAGGCAACTCTTTCCTTTATCTTCACTGCACCATATTGACAGGACTCTATTCACCAATATGGGCCTCAATACACAGGTTGTTTAATCGCATGTAAGTTACAGATTTAAGCAGAATAGTGGAGTACAGAAATAACCAATTTGTGATGTGTCATTTCCAGTTTTTTTTCTGCATTGAAATGTGAAATTATACATACTGTATGCTCTGTTATGTTGTGGCATATCATCCATATACCAGTAGTTAGTAGCAAAGAACATACAGCAGGTATCATTTTAAATTTTAAGAAATTGATGTGAATAACAGAAGCCCACCAGTATGGGTCAGAGCAGACAAATGTGAAGTGTTGCCTTCAGTTTATAGAGATGGAATGTTTCAATGCCAAAAGAAATAAGGTATGTGGTGGAAAAAAATTATACTGCATTCATTTGTCTGCTATGAAACACCATTCCTTACTGTTCATTCATTAATACACTAAACATAACACACTGCTTTCCCTTGACTTGCACCACAGGGTACTCAATCTCTGATGTATGAAACTTCATCTATCATAATCTGCCACCTCTGCTTCTCAGTGCTTCCTCCAGCAGCCAACTGCATTACTGGCTGGAAACTTGGCAAAGTGACATTTCTCCTCGCATAAGCTTTAAACAAGAGAGAAGCAAAACAAATTAAGACCATTTATTCAACATGTTATAAAAAGCTACTTTGTGAAAAGTAATTGTGCAGAATAAGATTTTTAAAACTAAATTGGAACATCTAATACTGACCTTCTTCTGTATATATCCCCCCCCCCCCAATATCTGAGTCTAAATTTTACTTAGAAAAAAAAAAAACGAACAGCATCAGGATGGAAAACAGGAAACCTACAGTATTACTTTATATACCCCAGGCTCCTCAGTTGTCTGTTTTCAGTCTGACTCTGTACAGATTTTGGTCCTGCTGTCCCCTGTTCAATGTCTCAGCGGCTGCCTGGTACTGTAGTGCTGTTGGTGATGTCTGTTCAAATCTGAGTAATCACCCGACGCAAGGATACCCCGCCCACACAACCAACCCTAATCCAACTAGTTCACCACTAACCTGACAATGCAGAGCAAGCAGGCAGTGCAGGCTCCCCGACTGGCTCCCTCCACTCCATCAACCGCGCTTTCTCCTGTACCAGTAGTAGTCTGCTTGTAGCTCCTGCTCTGGCTACCATGGTGTGCTGCAGTAGTCCATACGAGACTCACAAAGTGCTGTACTGCCCTGGCCGGCTGGCTCCTCAATCATCAAAGGACTGGTGGCCTCTGGTGTCTGTGGAGTGTGGATTCTGAGAGGCAACGAGCAGACCAAGAGGACTTGGGCACCCGGCGCAAGCAACACAAATCAGAAAGTCATCAGTGGCTGAAGAAAGAGCATGGAATCAAGGCAGCTTGCACAGAGATGCTAGAAAAAGTGAATTACAGCTCTTTTTACTGCTGCCCGTGCCTGTACATAGCTTGCCTTCACAGTCGATCAGTTCTTCTTGCCACTGCACTGACAACTGCTGTGCCTCTGTTCCCGTGAACTACTACTGCAGTCAGCGGTGTGCACTCTTGTTGGAGTCTGCGGCTCAAGGGCTGCTCTTGGTCTGGACTGTGGTGCTGTTCTCGCCTCTGACTGTCCCAACTGAGTCTCCGCATCCAAACTAGCCTGGCTTGACTTGAGTGGTTCTGCTCCTCCTGAACACTCACACTGGCCCCAAATAATTCTCCTCACAGCTGGCTGCCTGCAAGACTGTAACACATGGTAGTCACCTGGCAAATCTTCCTCCGGCTTCAAGTAGAAAGGTACAGTAGTGTACCAGGGCATTTAAAGATGGTGCCCCTTGTAGCCATGCATCCCTATCACCAAATCAGACCATCATCAAATTGCAGCACTACTGCAAACCTGATTCAGAACTTGTACCAGTATTTCTCAGTCAGGTCCGCAGCACGCCGTCGCGACTTCTCACTTTACTGTCACAGCTACCTGCCAGAGATTACACTGTACACCTTCACACACACTCACACAGTGACCCAAACAACAACAAAAAACTTGTTCTGCAAGGGAGAGCGCCATGGGAAGTGCTGAACGAGTTGTTCTGCTGTTCACAGGATGGCGTAGATAGTCGGAAACCAAGGCGACTGCAACACTGACAAGTGAATCAACAGACCAAGAACACACAGTGTATACAAAGTCGTTGGTACCGGCAATAAATGCTTATATGATGTCACTGAACAGATCCAGAGGAGCAAGTTGGCCATTTTTAAACGCTCACGGACGCTTGGAAAGGTATGACTCATCAGCTGTGAACCAATGAAAGTAAAGAATGAGGGCCAATTGGTGAAGCTCTGAGACTGAAAACGTTGCCTAGGAGACTGAGCCAAACAAGGTAGCAGCAACACTGAAGTGAATGGGGAGAGATACAGGTCGATTCAACGCCATTTTCCGTCGCAAACAGGAGTGCATGACAGGAAAGCGCCTGGGGACAGCAAGAGGAAATGGCGAGACCCAGAACAGGGCGGGACTGAATGAACAGACTCGGGAGAATGGTAAACTTATTTTCGTGCAGAGGGCATCGAAAGTTAATGGAGAGTTTTAAGCATTTCAGGCGATATTATAGAGGCATCTAGGGTTGCTACAGGGTGCAGTTTTCCTTTAAACAGTTAACTGGTGAGCGGTCAGCCAGTACATTCTAAGAGTTTAAATCCTACCCTTATTAATCATAGAATCATCAGAAAATGCAGTTAATTACTAAATGCACAAAAGAAAAATACAGTAGCACTTAAATGAAATGATTTTTAAATTTGACTTCAGTGTCTCTCACAGAAAAACAGGCTAGAAGAATACAATAAAATCAGAAACAGCTCTATAAACTCCGAGATTGCAGAGCACACAGAAATGCCATACACACAGGGAGGTGCAATGCAAGGCACAAATTCAGTTCACAGCTCAGCTGGACAGAGGCACATTCAAATCAGTCTGCACAGGATTTTTTGCAGTCTCCTCTAGTCTGCAATAGTGCAGAGGTAAGCTGAGGTAGAAATTCAGCCACAGCTTGGAAGGCAGGGAGAAACACAGAAAAGGTGCCAGAATTCAATGCTAGGCTGCCTGAGGACTTGAAATGGAACCTGCTGGCTACAGTACCTTGCTGGCTTTGAGGTGGGCTTGTGAGGTCCAAGTAGCCGTGGGGAGCACCGAGGTGACCCCAACAGGGGTGACTAGGAGCCTTGCTGTCTTTGAGGTGGGCTGGTGAGGTCCAAAAGCTGTGGAGAGGTCGCCAGACCCCAACAGGGTGACTAGGAGCCTTGCTAGCTTTGAGGTGGGCTGGTGGAGGTCCAAGAAGCCGAGGAGGCGGTCCTACCAACAATTAAGCATTCCATGTGATTTGTGGGGCATGTCTCGAGTATGGACACATCAGTCTGTACTAGCCCAACCCATACTGGTGTAATTTGTGCAAAGGGCTAGATCATTCTTATTGCCAGTGTTCATAGGCAGCCTGTAACAGGGAGGGATGAGCTGAACCAGGACACAGTTCTAAAATATGCTAAACAAATGGGGATCCGCAGAGAAGAAGGAGAAGTGGTGGAAGTCGCCCCCCATCAGTTAGGTCACTGGAGGATAGTTCCCCTCAAAGCAAAGATTCAGTTCTGCTAGGACATGCCACACCCTCTTGCTCACTTCCATCAGAAGTGATTTTAACCCCTTTCTCCTCCTCCAGAAAGGACAGGAATGGTTCCAGACACGTGGGTTGTCCAAGGACCAGGAGCCTGGGCAGGCACCAGTTACAGCTGTCACTGAGCCAATAGACCCTCTCTATGACTCCATGGAGATCATTCCCCTTCCACTGGAACCTAGATCAGCAAGGGCTGACAGACGTGGGGTACGCAGAACAGCATATCTGAAGTCAAAACTCCAAAAAAGCTATAGTTTAGCTTTACAGACACAGAATCAGTTTAAACCGCTGTCCAGAATGGCTCAGTGGGGTAACTCTGGCAGTGAGGGAAGATTTCGGAGGCCTCTTCAGTAGTATCTTTGCAAAAGGAGAGTCCTTCCGATATGGACAGCTTGTGTCCAAGCCTTTAAGCCCCAGGAAGCGAACTAGTTCTAGTTCCCATCTAGTTCCCTTCTTAAAAGTGTTAAAAAGTGATGGGTGGTCTAGTGTTTTTTTTCTTTTTTCCTTTTTGGAGGATGTGGCATTAGTCCCACTACGAGTGGCCACTAATGTTAACAGTGTAAAGAACCCCACTTGTAGGATGATGACATTGTCCTGTTTAAAGGGTACTATGGCGGATATTATTTGTATCCAAGACACAAGGCTGAGATCCCTGCAGGGTATATCCAACATGCAGAGGTCCTGGCTCTGGGGACCTTCCTTTTGATCGATGGGTGATAATCTTTGCTCTGAGGCAGAGATTTTTTTTCACCAGTACTGATTTTTCAGTAACTCACCTCCTCGATCTGATCTTGGGAAGGATGTTTCTTTTGAACATCTCCTGGCATAATATACAGCTGCAGGTTTTTCCAGTATACTGTATGTGCCCAAATCAAGGCCACACAGGTGGACTGTTTCAAGGCCATCCAGCTTTATTTACACACTCGTAGGAAGGGTCTTCTTTGCAGGGATCACAACTGCAGTTTGTCCTGTCTGGGCAGACAGAACTGAAAGAAAGCTGTTTTGCAATTCTTTTTTCTTGAAGAATATGATGGAAACCGCAGCCTTAACAGACTCATACAGGTCACTACATATGGATAGGGGTCATTCTTACTATAGGGCTGCACATTCCTCCAGGATAGACTAAGGGCTGCATTTTCAAAGAGCCCTTTGAGCAACACAAGTTGTGTCACTCTAGGGCTGTGGCACACTTCAGGTGTGTCAGGGACCCTGCACCCAATTTTATAAAAGGGAGGGGTCTCTGCACCAAAACCCCAGGAGTTGCCACAGCCACAAGCTAGCGCCAAACAATTGGCGCACCTGCAGGAATTGCCACAGGGATTTGCACCCCCACCTGACACAACACTGGAGGGTCTGGGATGGTTGGGGGGGTAAATCTGCTTGCCAGGAGGGGTCCGGAGGCAGAAGGGGCACAGGGGATGCCATAGGGGGTGTCAGAGAACAGCAGGCACGAGAGAGAGTGATGTGGCACCTGGCAGGAGTGCCATTTGCATAGCCATACAGCCCATGGGATGGGACTGCTTTGGGGGGATGACCAAGGACAGGCAGTGACATAGCCCCAGGTGGGCATAGCCCTGGCAGCTGCCCCATAGGTGGCCACCTTGCATAACCTTGTAGGTGAGAAGCAGCCTGACACAACGTGGGAGGGTGGACGTGAGTGAACTGTGGTGGTGCCTGGAGAACATTACCCCCACCAATGGCATCCCTCATCCTGCAGCTTCAGAATACTTTCTACAGGGTTATGGGAGTTGGTCAACTATGGGGCAGCTGCCTGGGCTGTGCCCATCTGGGGCCATGTCACCATCTGTCCCTGGAACCCCCCCAAAGTGGTCCCATTCCATGGCCTATACGGCTATGCAAATGGCACCCCCTCCTGGTACCACATCACTCTTATGCCTGCTGTTTCTTCGACACCCCCATGGCACCCCCTGTGCCCCATCTGCTCCCAGCAGCCCACTTTCAGACCCCTCTCCCCTTCACCACAGTGTGTGTGGCACTGACACAAGTCTCTTAGACCACCACCTGGCTGTTCTTAGTGAAGCCCTTCCCTGCATCCACAGTGGGGCTTCCAAAATTGCAAAAAAGAGGATGCTGAAGCCCTGCCATGGTGCAAGCCCCCTTGAGACCTGATGCACCCTGATTTTGGTCACAAAGCTGGTGCAGTGCCAGTTTGATGCAGCAGCTCCTCTTTTCGACACAGACTGTGTTCAAAAATCCTGATTGCTGCTTCTTTTGATGCAAGGTGCCACTTGCAGCAATTATGTTATGCAGGCACCTTGAGACATACTCTGGGCTTTGAAAATCGAGTCCTATGTCTTCAATTCTCATAGTTTATCTCTGCAGTCTGAGGAGGTTATATTGATCGTAACCTCGGATCACTTGATGTTATGTTGCACATTGTCTTTTGCACAGACACCTGTACGGGGGATGGGGGAGTAGAGACTAAGGGCTCGATTTTCAAAGAGCCCTTAGAGTGACACAAACTGTATCACTCTAGGGCTGTGGTGAACTCTGGGTGCTTCAGGGACCCTGCATTCAATTTTATAAAAGGGGAGGTGCCTGCACCAAAAAAACAGGAGATCCCGCAGCCGTAGGCTAGCACCAAACAATTGGCACACCTGTGGGAATTGCCACAAGGATCTGGCCCCCCACTCGGTTGCAACACTAGAGGGGCTAGGATGGTTGGAGGTGGTGGTGAATCTGCTTGCCAGGACAGAAGGGGCATGGGTGCCATAGTAGACATTGGAGAGACAGCGGGCATGAGAGTGAGTGATGTGGCACCCAGCCAGGTGCCGTATAGCCATACAGCCTACGGGAAAGGACTGTTTTGGGGGATCCAGGGACAGACAGTGCATGGGCCTCAGGTGGGCACAACCCTGGCAGCTGCCCCATAGGTGGCCACCCTGCACAACCCTGTAGGTAGGAGGCAGTCTGCCACAACATGGGAGGGTTGGTACGAGGGGACTGTGGTGGTACCTGGAGAATGTTACCCCCACCACTGGCATCCCTCATTCTGCAGCTCCAGCTTACCACCTACAGGGTTATGCAAGGTGGCCACCTATGGGGCAGCTTCCAGGACTGTGCCCACCTGGGGCCATGTCACTGTCTGGCCCTGGAATGGCCCCCAAAGTGGTCCCATCCCATGGGCTGTATGGCTATGCAAATGGAACCCCTGCCAGGTGTCACATCACTCCCTCTCATGACCATTTCTCCTTTAGACACCTTTCTGTTAGATAGACAGGGACTTGGGCTATCTTTAGCTGATGAGGTTTCCCTGATTGCTCCTATAACTGTTCAAGAAGTGTGAGAGGTCATAGGCTCACTACGTAATTGTATGGCCCCTGGTCCAGATGGGCTGTCAGTGGAGTTTTATAAGGCAGGTAAGGACTTTCTTGCTCCAGATCTGGGGCAGTTATACAATGAGATCCTTGCTTCCCTCACTCTCCCAGGGCCAATGGGTGTTTCATTTTTGATGTTTATGTTTAAAAAGGGGGACCATATGGTGCTGGGTAACTTGAGGCCAATTAGCCTCCTAAATGTCGACATGAAGATTGCCCTTAAGATAGTGTGTATCAGAGTGGCCAGGATTGCAGGTCCTATGTTATTACCAGTGCAAGCCTGTGTTGTACCGGGCTGTAGTATAGTAGATGATGTGGTAGCAACAAGGGAAGTTTCTGAGAGAGGGAACAGAGGTTTACTCAGTGGTCAGCTCTTCTCTAATGACCAAGAGAAGGCATTTGACCAGGTCTTGCATGACTATCTGTTCTCTGTCCTGAAGTTTTATGGCATTCCAGGAGGGTTTGTAGACTGGATTCATTTTTTATAAGGCGGTCACAGTATGGCCAATAGTTAATGGATACAGAAGACCATTATTACATCTACAGAGAGGGGTGCATCAGGGTCATTCCCTGAGCCTCTTCTTGTATGTTTTTTGCATTGATGTTTCTCTTCACAGAATTCAGATAATTGAAGAAGTAGAAGTTCTAGAGCTCTGTCACTTAAATCCCACACTGAAAATTCTGGCACATGCAGATGATGTGGCTCTGTGGCAGACAAGGCTTCCGAGAGGCAGGCCGTATCCATTTAACAAGATTTTTCAGGGATAGCCAGAGTACAGATTAACTTCACTAAGAGCTCTTTTGTTACACTTGGGCTCCCGCTGGTAGTGAATTGCCCTTGAATATCCATGGTAAACCTCAAATGGACACAAATGTTCGACTTCTAGAGATATACTTTGATAAGGGTGACATGGGATTTCGAAATTGGGAACAAAAATTGGTACAATGTGAGGGGAAGGTTGCAAGGTGAAAAAGCATGGCCCTGTTCAAATAAAAATGGTGTTTTGTTGATGAAGACCTTGCTATTGCCGATTTTTTGTATATAAGTGCAGTTTCTCCCCTGCCTTTGGAAACTAGACTGTACAGTGTATTTTTCTGGCTCTTGTGGGAGAGCAGACTGAATAATGTAAATAGGAATTATACATATTTTTCTGTTGAATCAGGAAGTCTAGAGGTGGTGAAGCTAGTGTTTTTTTTTCAGGACGGTGTTTATTTTTAGGAATATGAAACTCATACTTTGTTCTGGGGCACAATTATGGGGGCCTTAGATGTCACAGTGGATACATGTTTTCCAGACCGCTTCAGAAGGAAGGTATCAGAAACTCCTGACACAGACCTGGTTAGGTGATGTTCCTTTGTATGATAAGTAGTTCTACCAGAATATAAAGAGTTGGAAGATATCCCCGGATTGGATACAACAGAATAGTCACCAGATTGGTTACCAGAACATTATGGTCATACATTTCTTTACCCCTCTGCCCAGTGGGAAGGGAGGGGGAGGCAATGAGACTTTTACAGGACTCATGGATTCTGATGTATTTATGGGACATAATGTGTCTGAGTTGCCACGGCCGTTTGGGGGGTTGTGCCACTCATAAACAAAAAGTATTTCTGAATAATATTTACTCTGGATGTCTGTGAGGGCAATTGAGACTCAGTCCCATTTGTTTGTCACCTGCCTGTATATTCTGGTGTTTTGGAACCTGTTAACACATCAATGGAAGGAACCCAGATTTTGGGTTATTACATACAAGGTTTATTGTTTAATTTGGCTCTGCATTCCTGGGTGGGTTTTCATGCAAGCATTTTGAGTGTGATATTTACTGTGATTAGGGTTGTCAGAACTAGTTCTAAAATTATAAGAGCCCTTTAGTACAGAGGGATTCGAGTTCTAATTTAGAACTAGAACACCCATGGACTCTTAAGTATTAAGGCTTCTAAATGTTAAATAAAATGGTTTTGTGTTCAGACATTTCACAACTAATTATTGGGAATTACATACTAAAATGTTTTAAAGAGACAATATGAAAATGTGCCACTTGTGATGCAGATGTGTCAACTGCGGCAATTGTGATGCTTGACCTTTGCATTTTGAAAGGCACAACAAAGAGTCCGAGTTCTAAATGTAAGCACACTCTGGGAGGTTACCAGTTAACTTCAGTTGCTAAGTGCAGCTAGGCTGGTTACTAGATGTAGCTAGGCAGGAAGAGCTAGTGGTGCCGGTAGTCTGGGATGTGGGCCTCCTGCTGACATCAGTTGGAGCCCATCCTAGATGGTATAAATAGGAGCTAGATAAGAGTTTGGGAGGAAGCTTCCAGAAGAAGAGAGAGAAGTCAGGAGGGGGTTCAGCCCAAAAGTTCGGCTGGAGGGTCGCGGTGGGCTGCTTGCAGCCCTGGCCCTCCTCCCTCGAAGACCCGTGTATGAAAAGTGCTGCAGTTTGGGCCGGTAGAGAGTGAGATCAGAAGCGAAACATTGGAGCACAAGTTTGCGGGCCTGTCAGTGCATGTGGGAGCCGGAACCCGGGAAGAAAAGAAGTATGGAGGCCCTCCAAGTGATCTCTGGCACCTTGGTAGGGTAAGCACCAAGTGGGGGGTCCTGTATTTTAAGTAGTCTCTCCCATGGGCGAGTGCTGCCTGTGGGTCAGCATGTGTCCTGGGAGCAGGCCTGATCTGGCAGTTTGGGCCTGGGGCACGGTTCAGAGGTGGCAGTCTGAACTGTTGTGGGTGTAGTGGTGGCAGCACTACCCCTTTCCCCCCAGCTGGTGGCTGCTACAGTGTTGGGACCCTCAGGTTGGGCAGCCTGTGGAGGCAGGGAAAGGTCCATGTGGAGAATGGTTGGTTGGTTCCCCGGTGGGGTGGCAGACTGTCCGGGTGCTCCACATGGCACAAGCAGCAGTCCTCTGGGTGAAGGTAGTCTAGAAATTGGAATCACTGCATGAGCGGATGTACTGTTGGTTTCCAGATCAGGATGCAGAATTCCCTGGGAAACCATTTTAGGCACGTGGCATCAGTGACTGGATGTCAGGAATGTCTTCAGTGGTTCAGTTCTTGCTAAGAACACCATTTTGACTTGTTAGATCTTGATGTAAAGAAAACGCTCCATGTATTGTAAGACCTCCCTGGTGGAGAAAGGTTAAGGAAAGTCTACATTTGGAAATGGGATTGGGACAGTAGAAATGTCTTGTGCTGTCATAGTCCCTAGTATATTTCTAGTTTATGAGAATCAGAGAGGGAAAAGTAAGCGAGTGCCTGCGTAAAGACCAGATTGAAATGAAGGGATATGAAATGGGAGTGCTGCTAAGTACAAACTACCTCCGAATGTGGCCTGGTTCAGTCCACCGTATTGCTGCTGTCAGGCATGTAGCCCTTTTGACTCAAGGGACTGTCTACATGCAAGCTGAATCAATCTGCTGGCAAGAGACTGTTGCAGAGCACATGTCTGGGGCCCACCTTTAAAGTAACCCTACCGTGAATTGTTTAGCCCCCTGCTCCATGGAGTGACTGTTCCTGTCTATCAACTGCTCATTAAACGGGATCCCTGGTTTTTACATTTCTGGTGTTTGCCTTGTTTGTTGGAGAAACTGTTTTGCTGTTGAAAGAAGTTTGCCCCCACAGCCAGCCACCAGTGTGTTACAGGATGTAATCCCCAAGAACCATTCACACCATTGAGGAGGGCCTCGAGAGGCCTGTCTGGTGAAGACTGCCTACAAAGGCCTGTGGGCGAAGTTGGCAAGGCCAGGCAGGTGAAGGTCTGTGTCAGCCCACCAGTGCACCATCCCCGCATTGTTTGGTGGTTCATGGGCACCTCTGATGGAGCTAATCCATCACCTACAACACCGAGGGAATTCAGGTACTGTTTTCCTGTTATTATTTCTGGGCTGTTATCTTGGCTGTGTAGCGCCCCAGACATTTACCATCTGGATAACCCTAGACATGAGAGGGGTCTACATGAAGAAGATTGGAACCCTAGAACTATTTGCTAAATTCTAGACAAGAACCAGAAGCCAGAACTTCCATAGGTTCTGAGTTGAAAACCCTAAGTGTGATAAAATACCAAATTTGACACCATTGTTGTTTATAGTTGTTGCAGCAGATATATATATATATATATATATATTGCAACAGGACTGAGTGAATAAGCTTACTAGTTCCCCTTGTTTTAGTCACAGCTCAGAGATAGGGTCTCTGTTGTCATCCCAGGTAGACCAGCTCTGGAGGAATGTGCACTGGGTTCGGTGACTACTGGATGAAATTTTACTTTCCTTGTTGGGTGCTCCTTTCTGTGACTACTGTTTTTTTTTCTTTTGTTTCAGTTCCTTATTATATTTTCTAAACAGGCCACAAAGGGCATTCTGTTTTGTACTATGGTAACTGACAGACCTAGAAAGGGGGGATTTCTTTCATATGTGTATTTTCATGCATGATCTCGAAAAATGTTTCTGTATGTAAATATTTTGTTTGATGTGTCATATGTTCTTCAGATAAAAAAATTCCCCTAATCTTTTTGAGAAGTGCCATGGGATTTAACGTTCACTTGAACAACCACCAGAAGAGGCAGACAGGGCTTTGGTTTATCATCTCATCCGAAATACGGCACCTCAGGAGTGCGGCACCCCTGTCATGCTGCACTACATTGTCAGTATTCGGGTTTACGCTGAATTCCTGGTGTGGTACTAGAACCCACAACCTTTAGATCTTCCAACCTCAGAGACATGTGTACAATTGCTGAGTCACTGACACATAACTATTTCTGCAAGGAAAACCATCTAAAGCTTACAGCAGCCTCTCCAAACCAGACACATACCACACATTCAGACCCCTAAACTATCGTGATTAGGAAAGGGAACATTGTTTAACCAGGAAAGGGAACATTGTCTAACCAGGAGTAGCACACTAAGCCAAAGCTTGTTTCTTCCGATGCGACCTGGGAGCACAAGGAAGTTAAGTGACTTGCTTAGGATCACACAGTATGCACCTTAGGTGGCTGTGGGATTCAAACCCAGGTCTCCAGATCTGCAGCTCAGAGCTTTAATCCACTGTGCTATACTGCCTCCTTAACGTGTTGCCCCCTTCTTATTGATGCCATGGTGGAGGAGTCTCTCGCATTATCTCTAGTTCAGGACAGAGGACTGCACTGAGCCTTAAGCGCTACTCCAGCAGTGCTGACCAAAAAATTTTACTCTGGCTAGAGACAAAATGGCTGCTAATGAATGTGTTGCTTGTAATTTAGTATGTCTAAACATCCAAGAGCCTAGTGAGGTTTCTGATTGGCTACTGGATCAGTCATTAATATCTTAGGAATGACCAATCCAGCTGCCAACTGATGCAGTGTGGTACACAATGTCTTAAAAGTAGGATGTTCTCTTGTCACACTGCTGCATTCACACCACTAAAATGGAAACAGTAAATAAACCCTCTAAAATAAAGTTGTTATTGATTAGACTTAAAATTGCAATAACAACCTTGAAGCTGGTTATTTCTTGAATTAGTGACTGGCTACCCATCCGCCAACCAGATGTTAATCCTTGGAAATGGCTGGCTTCTTGGTTGTTATTGCTTAGTACTTGTGTTACCATTATGGAATAATCCCACACATAGTAACCCACTGGGTTGTTGGCCGCTCTAATCCTTTGGCACAAAAAGTGTTTGGAATGATGCTGTTTAAAAGGCCTGGGACTCCAGGTTCAAGAGTTTTTTTTTTCTTTTTTTCTTCAAAAAGTTTATTGAAATTTCTAGAAATGTCATACAAAAAGAATTCATACAGTTTATTAAATGTTCAAGAAATGTCATACAAAACAAATAATTCATACATTTCAATTCAAAAATCAGATGTTGACTAAATTCCTAAAACATATTTTCACAAGTTTTTGAAAACAGAAAAAGAAAATAGGAAGGATAGGGGAAAACAGTACATTTATCAGCAACTACATTACGGGATGGGTGGATCTCAAAAGTCCTGACCCTTATTAGCAGGAGCAGGACCCAGGCCAAAGTCCTGATTAGTTCTGATTTAAATCAGAACCTTTTGTAAAATGTGAGGAAACTGAAAATCTGCCATAAAATTGCGTAAAAGGCACTGAGATTTATGACACACACGGAATTGTAAACAGCGTTTCAAGAAATGAAAACTGTGAGCTTATGGCACTGATGTTCTATTCAATTAAATATATGGCAGTCGTGCAGCTGACCTTTCTTAGTCTGTTCCTGTCTCTGCAGCGTGTACAGTAACTGTAAATTGACCTGCCTGACCTGAGAGGGGGATCCTATATCCATTTAGAAGTATACAATAGACATGGAGTTTTATATATTCCAATTGTCCCTATTGTTCCTTAGCTGCTTTTTCCTATGAAATTAAGGCACTAGTATTCAGTGGCAGTCTGGCAGCAGAGGTTTAAAGTAACTGTCTGGCAACATGGCAAGTGCCAACAAGTTCAGCAGCTAGCCAGCCAGCCACTTACAAATTTCAGCAAGCAAGACAAGCTGAAGCTCTGTCTGTTGGCTTTCCTTTCTCAGCTTTCCCCAGAAATGTTTTTATTTTTTAAATCCCCTTCTTCTTGTTTTTTTTAATTGCTTGCCTGGCCTGCCTTGTTGTTTAACTTGTTTCTTTAGTAGTGCAGAGCTCTTTGTGGCCTCACTGATTGCCTCCTATCCATTGCCTCTCCGAATCCCACCATTCCGCCCTCTCTGCCAAGTGGCCATGTTTTCCTCTTAAATAAACCGTTTTTATGTGTGTTTCTTGTTGCATTACAGCTGCAGTCTTTGCTAATGAATGATAATAGGATGAGCACCATACACACTCAGGCAATGTCATTGATCTGAGTTGCTCCTCCATCTGCACTCTGCAGTGACTTCTCTCAATGACGGATTTCCTTCCCGCCACATAATCTTTTCAGCGCAACAATCAAGTGTATCAGCTGACCTGTTAGCAGATGGTCAGGTAACTGATGACTGAGTCTGATGTGGTGTGCAAGCTTGGTACTACTCCTTAGCCCCTCTGGCTCTGATAGTGCCCCTTCCCCACAGCTGAGCTGAGGAAAAGAAGTGGCACCTATCCAACACCACATCAGCAAGCTGGTGGTAAGTTACTCGCAGCTGATGTAGTAAACATTAAGTTTAAGGAGATGAAAAAGGCAAAGTTAGGCTGCCTTATGGCAACTGCCAGTGCCACCACCACCACCCTATTAGGCAGGCATGGCAACTGAGGCAGTTAATTTGGTAAGTTGGAAATGGGGAAAAGAATGGGAGGGCGGGCTCCTTGAGCCGTGACGGAGTCATGGAGAAGCACACAGAACACTGACTGAGACAGAGTCTTTTGAGTAGAGAGAGAGAGAATGGCAAAATAGTGCTTTTTTTTTCAACATTACTATTTTTGCCATTCTCTCTCTCTCTCTCTCTCTCTCTGTCAACATTACTATTTTGCCATTCTCTCTCTCTCTCTCTCTCTCTCTCTCTTAGAGTCTGTTTCCTCCAGTGTGCTGTTTGCTCCCACGTTTGACTCCCAGCACAGCTCAAGGTGTCTGCTTCTATCCTTTTTCACCATCTGCCAACTTACCACATAACTACTACGCTTACTGACCCTCATCGAACTTCCAAACTCCCTGCTGTTTTTTTCCATATTTAAATAGCCACATGCCAGTGGACCCAGACTTGGTACATTTAAACCAATGGTTCTTACCGATCCGGTCCACCAGAGCGCATTGGATCTTGGGGGGTATGATTTTCAAATCGGTTGGTCCACATCCCTAATTACTATACATATAAATATGTAGAGAAATGGTTAATAATACATATTTTCCTTCCTTTTCCATATTAATATCTTAAATAACGTGAAAACATAAACTATGATGTTTGGGACAAATGTAAGACTTAAGGGGGTGAACCAGGATTTAATGGTTAAATATGCTGATGGAACCTATTTCAAAAATGTGGATAGTATCCAATATTGTATTATTGGATGCCACATTAAGTTATGAATTATATTTTACTACAGTAGCTAATAAGATACATTCAAAGGTGGCACTGTTATACAGACTGCACTCTTACTTAACTAATGGTTCTAAGATGCTTATTGCCAAGCAATGCTTGACTCCAGTTGTTGGGGGCAATCTGGGCAGACTAGGTGGATCGTACTACGACATGTTCTTATGTTCTTAATATCAAGGGTGGGAGTTTTTTTTCCACTTAGAATGAGAGAAAGGGAGTCCAAACGGTGTCAAATTGTTCCATTTTCTTATTTAAACCATGTGCAATCATTTCATTGTTTATAAGATCACTCAGTCTAGTGCTCCACTTCTGCAGAGACGGAGGTGATGGAGATTTCCAGTGATTAAGGAGTAGCCTTTTAAGTACTAAAGTGGTTGCCCATATGACAACTTTTGATTTTTATTCAAATGAACAGCCTCGGAACCAATTATCAATATATCAAATTCGGGTGTGAAAGGGATGTAACTTTGTGGACAGATTTGGATAATCTATGAATTTCATGCCAGGTGTGTGAGATTAGGGGCAGCTCCAGAGCATGTGTAATAAATTAGCATGCTTCCCTGCCATCTCCAGCATGAACCATCATTTAGATAACACATACCTTCACATCTGTGGAGGGAGTAACATAGAAACACAGAATTTGATGGCAGATAAGGCCCACCTGGCCCACCTAGTCTGCCCATTTCCCTCCCGCTGTATAAACTCCAAATCCTACTTGATCTGCAGCCTACCTCCTCTTTCCTGTCCCTAGTGTTGCCTTCTGCCTGTCCCATGCATTCTTGAATTCACCTACTGTTGTTGCCCCCACAACCTCCTAAGTGAGGCTGTTCTGTGCACCCACCACCCTTTCTGTGAAAAATACTTCCTCATGTTGCCCCTGAGTCTTCCCTCCAGCCTCAGACAGACCCTTGTGCTTGTACATCATTTCTGAAAGATGCTGCCCTCTTGAACTCTATTGACCCCTTGAGGTATTTGAATGTCTCTATCATATCCTCCTCTTCCTGCTTTCCTCCAGTGTATACATATTGAGTTCCCTCAATCTCTCCTCGTATAGTTTCTGGTGTAGCCCTCATTACCCTTCTCTGGACTGCCTCCACCTTGCCAATGTCCTTTCAGAGATGAGGTCTCCAGAACTGCATGCAGTACTCCAGATGAGTCCTCATCAACTGCTTGTACAGCGCATCACCATCTCCTGTTTTCTACTGGTGATACCTCTCTCATGCACCCCAGCTTCCCGGCTTTCCTCACTGCCTTCTCACATTGTTTGGCTACCTTTAGAGCTGAACATTGGCAAATGCAAAGTTATGCATATGGAAAGGAGGAACTTGGGTTGGTCATATGCACTAGGAACCATTGTTTGGAAGTTACAGCTGAGGAAAGGAATTTGAGGGTGATGATTAGTAATGATTTGACCTTAACACACAGTGTGATACAGCGATCAAGAAGGCAAATGGTACACTAAATTGCATCCGTAGGGCAGATAGGAAGTAGAAGCCCTGAGGTGCTGATCCCACTTTATGGCTCACTTGTGAGGTTACAGCTGGAGTACTGTGCCAGGGTATGGGATCTGTACAGGAAACAGGATGTATGTAGGTTGGAGGGGGTACAGTGAAGAGTCACAAATCTATAGAAGGACTGCAACATCTACAATATGAGAGCAGACTGGAAGCACTAAACCTATATACCCTTAGCTATAGGAGGTTGAGGGTGATACGTGTCTGTTATACAGAGCTTTCACAGACCAAACAGTATGGGATGACTTGGCTTTAGAACTAAAAGTGAGCATCATGATACCAGAACTCATGATTACAATGAAAAGCACTTAGATGGAATTCATTAAAAGAAAGAACTGGTACACCCAAAGAGTGTGCCAATGTGGAATTCACTGCCACTGACTGTGGTAGGAAGCCAAAATATAACTGCATTTAAAACAAATTTAGATAATTATTATAAAGAAAAAAAATAGAATACTATAATATAACAAGTGGCAGGAAAAATGGATGAAAGTCTGGAAAGCCTTGTATGATCTATGTTACCTATGTGTTATGACTACCTCCAGGTCTCTTTCCAATTTGCTTGTTGTTAGTACCTCCAGCCCCACTGCGTATTCCTTCACTGGGTTTTTGTTTCCCAAGCGCAAGATTCTGCACTTCCTGGCACTGAATCTGAACTTCTAGAGTGTGTCCAGCCCAGCCAACCTCGGTATAAACAAATGGTTTATTCAGGGAATAGCCCAATACCAATCAAGGCATAGTAACACAAAATCAGATTGGTATGATGAACCTACTCACCAATAATTCCTATTTCTCAATAGGTATTTATTGTTTTATCTTTTTGTATTTGTTTTTCTCAATACAGTGTCTAAATTCATATTTTTCTGAACAAAATCATTCTTTAGTGAAAATATTATTATTTTCATAAATGTAAAATTACATAAATATATATTTTATGTAACTTTACATTTTATTTTTAGAAAATGATACAGTGTTTTCACAAACACAAAAAAGATAAAAACAATAAATACTTATTGAGAAATAGAAATTATTGGGAGAGTTGGCTCATTTCATAACAATCTGATTTTGTATTGAATCCAAGCTGCCACACCCCTGACCAATCTTCCAACTTGGCTAAGTCTCTCCTCATCTTCTCTACCCCCCTGGAGTGTCAGCCCTATTGCAGATCTTGGTGTCATCTGTAAACAGGCATATCTTTCTTTCAAGTCCCTCAGCAATGTTGCTAATAAAGACATTAAAGAGGACTGGTGCCAGTACTGAACCCTGTGGCACCCAGCTGGTTACTCACCTTTCTTCAGATTGAACTCTGCTTACCACCACCCTCTGTGTCCCATTGCTAAGCCAATTTCTGACCTAGTTTTCCACCTTGTGACCCACTCCCAGATTGCCCAACTTGTTTCTAACCTCTTGTGTGGAACCGTGTCAAATGCCTTGCTAAAATCTAGGTAGGCCATGTCCATCACCCCTCCCTGATCTACTACCCTTGTCACCTAGTCAAAAAAATCTATCAGATTCGTTTGACAAGACCTTCCTGTTGTGAATCCATGTTGCCTTGGGTCCAGTGCCCCGCTGGCTTCTAGATATTCCACAATCCTTTCCGTTAACAGTGATGCCATCATCTTTCCCACCACTGAGGTCAGACTGACTGGTCCATAGTGTCCCGCTTCTACTTTACCTTGCTTCCACTTTTGTGAAGGGGTATCATGTTCACCCTCCTCCAGTCCTCTGGTACTACTCCCTCCTCCAACGATTTGTTGAATAGGGCTGTCAGTGGTGTCAGTAGTACCTCTCTGCATTCTTTTAGCATTCTGTGATGTATCCTGTCCATTCCTATCACCTTGTCCACCTTCAGTTTCAAAAGTTCCTTTAGGATTCTCTCCTCTATGAATGGTTTGGTGTCCACCCCTCTTCCCTTTGTGTGTCTACTGGATAAATAAAAGTAATGCAATATCTGAAACTTGAATGGCCTTTTCTTGCACTTCTTTACTAGTTTAATAAGCATTCTTTCAGGTGGTAGCCCACCTCAGGGTTATATTTTCCCCAGACTCTTCTTCCCATTTCTCTTTGCTCACTGGGTCAAGAGAGAATGATCTGTTGACTTTTAATAAAACTTGTAAGTCAATTCAGACTTTTCCTCATATTGGCTATTCTGTATAACTGCTGCCATTCTCCACATGGGCGGCAGGCTTGGCTGTGGAGAGATGGTATGCCTAGTCACACCGGTATAATATTTTAGTGCAGCTGTGCAGAAAACACATCTGCAAACTGCTGTAAATTTGGGAGACCATTGTAAACTGGCTCTGTCTTGGAGAATTTGGCACATGCAGGAAAACCTGCAGCTCCATAAGTGAAACCCTGCTTGTGGCAGTTTTCTCTGCACCAGCCTCAATTTCAGGCATTTTGAAAATATAGCCTCTGGAGTGCCTTTCTGTTGTTAAGTATAATACAAATTGAAATATATGTAATTTAAATTTTGCCTTGAGACCTTCAAAGGACATGAGTCCCCATCAGATCTGAGAAGATCACCTATATTGGTGATTCCTGCCAGTCTCCATCCAGGGTCTTCTAAGGGACTATCATTGTACTTCACTTCCAAATTATCCCAAACTGGCATACACCGCAATGGTAATTCCTGAATTTGATATATCAAATGGACTCACTTTATGGAAAGGATGGCATTAGAGATATAATGGTTATCTTTAACATTTGAGTGTAAAGAAACAAACAGAAAATATGACAGTTCATCTGGGGCAACACACTGTTTTTCAACTTTTAACCAAAAGGGGGCGAACATGTTTTCTGCAGGCTCTAAATATAAAACTGCATGTTTGAATAGGAAGGCTAAATGGTATTTCTTCCAGTGAGGAAGGGCAAAAAACCCCTTCTGGCCATGGAACCTGCAATTTCTATAGGGGCAGTCTGGGTGGAGAGTCACCCCACAATATTACAATATGTAGCATAACAAAGAATGTTTTTTTTTATTTTAACTGGTATGTTGAAAAACAAAATAATTCGGGGGGCTATATGCTATTTTCTCAAACTTCAACTTAGTGATTTTATTAAGAAGTTCTGGTCTCCCTGATGGATTCCATTTATAGTCCTGTGCTAGCATATAAAGCTCTGCTTCTTTCTTGGACAGATCTTTAAGGAGTTCCCGCTTTTTGGAGGTTGAGAAACTAATTATTCTCTCACTCATAAAGGCTTTAAATAAGTCCTTCAGGCAGGACAAGGAGACCTCTCCATTGTCATTTATAGTAAAGAAGCCTTCGACTTCCCTGCTCATCTTTAAAGGTCTTGCCCCACAGGAGAGAAACCTTAAATTGCCACCTTAAAGAACTGCTTTGGGTTTTTTTCTCTGAGATCAATACCTCCTTTAATGGGACATGGTCTGACAGGGTCATTTCTCTGATGTCAGCTGGTACAAAGACTGAGGCAAGGCTTTTAGAGAGCATGACATGGTCTGCTCTGCTATATGAATTATGCCTAGCTGAAAAAAAGTATAGCCCCTACCCTTCAAGCGCCAGGTGTCTATCAAGTTCAAATCATTCAGACGTTTATGTAATGCTTTTGGGAAGTGGTCCTATCTAGGTTATTTGAAGACTCATATCGGGAAAGGATTCTGAACTTCATTAAAGTCCTCTCAACAATAAAGTTATGGTCCTTCTTGAGACTTAGCCTCAAGTTCAGAGCATTGAAAAAGTCTGCTTGGGCTGAACTGGGGTATACACATTGCAGATAGTAATATTATGGCCATCAATGGCTCCTGTCAATATTTGAAATCTCCCTGCAGGATCAACAAAGTGGTCAGATTTAATAAAAATTGACCCTCTTTCTGATTAGGATAGCAGTTCCATGTTTTCTTGAATTAAAAGTACTAAATTCAACCTTCCCCACACATGATTTTGCTAATTTCTCTGCTTCCTTGTCCATTAAGAGGGTTTCTTCAATTAAAGCAACATCAGTTTATGCTTTTGCAAGTAACAAAGAATCTTGTTTCTTTCAATTGGAGATCCCAAACCACTGACATTCTGGGTTCCAAATGATAAATTATTCATGTTTGATTTGCAATAAATATTGGGAATGTATGTTAGATCTTATATTAACAGTACAGAGAGGATGGAAAAGGTGAACAGTAACAGGTAGGTAGAGACAAAAGTTATAGAAACAAACTGTGGTCAGAGCCACTATGGCTGCTAATGTATTAACTTGATCAGGGTGATTCATGGACTTAAATGTAAAGATGAATTGCTTTAGTCAGCTTTGTGTGTAAATTTCATTGTTGGTAAAGTTAGATTGTTTATCTGGTTGATCCTGTGTTTCTCATGTGCTTAAAATGCAGTGGGGAGTCGTCTTGTACTATGTGGGAAGGAGAGGGACCTCCGAACAAAAGCCTTCTAAGTTATGGTAGAAGAAATGGTGTAGAGAGGAGAGGTATGGTTACAATGGACACTGCAGGCCAACCTGCAAGGATAAGAGCCTATACCAAGGTGATGGCCAGCTACCATTAAGGAGGGAACCATAGTCCTCAGTGCATAGTTGAAATGTTACTTAGATGGACTTTTAAAGTAGCCAAGAGGGTGATGGAAGAAATGGGGAGGCAGAAAGTGGCCAACACAGGCTGAGATAGAGAGTAGGAAGATCCCAAGCAGGGGTTAGCAAAGGAGGAAGGGGAGAAATGAACAGTCAAAGAAGAAAGGCGAGGAATGAAGAACAGTTGGGAAACAGAGAAAGCAACAAGAAGAAAGCTGAGGGATGTCAAAATGGTGCAAGGCCTGCATCAGAAGCCCTATGAGAGGAAACTGGAAGAGTTCAATATGTACACCCTGGAGGAGAGGAGGGAGAGTTGAGATATTATGGAGCCATTTAAATACCTCACAGGAGTTAATAAGGTACAGAAGGGAGGTGTGTTTCAGAGAAAAAGGTTCTGTAGAACAAGGTGTCATGATATGAAGCCAAAAGGATGTAGATTCAGGAGAGCTGTGAGAAGTAAAGCTTCACAGAAATGGTGGTAGATTTCTAGAACAGCCTTCCATGGGAGGCAGTTAGTGAAACCAGTGGTGGGTTTCAGAAATGCCTTGATAGGCACAAAGGAACCCTTGGAGGAGGGATGGGTATGGAAGAGAAAGTGCTGTAGATCAAGTTGGATCTCCAGCAAAACTGATCCTAATTAAACATGGGTCGACTAGATGGCCCAGCAGTCATTAACTGCCATCAGTTTCTATGTTTCTGTGTATGACAGGTGATACTAGTCCAACGGATACAGTGTAAAATTATAAATATGCACAATGTTGATACTGTAAACTGTGTGGTACAAATAATTCATGTACTATGCTACACAGGCATGATAATCAAATTAGTAGTAATATATGCATTGAGCAAGTGAGAAAAAATCAAGAGAACATGTGTGAAGGAATATACTACTCACAGAGTTGTGACACCATGATATATTTCAGTTCATTGGTCTCCATGTAGCGTCAGTCACTGGTCTAGTTCCACAATTCCTGCTCTGGTACATATTTCAGTTCATTCGTCTCCATGGAGCGACATTCTCAGGTCTGGTCCAACAATTCCTACGCAGGTAAATATTTCAGTTCATTAGTCTCCATGTAGCGACAGTCACTGTTCTAGTCACACAGTTCTTGAGCAGGTACACATTTCAGTTCATTTGTCTCAATGTAGCGACAGTCACTGGCCTGGTCCCTCAGTTCCTGCGCAGGTACATATTTCAGTTCATTAGTCTCGATTTAGTGACAGTCACTGGTCTGGTCCCATAGTTCCTGCACAGGTACATAATTCAGTTCATTAGTCTCGATGTAGCGACAGTGTCTGGTCTGCTCCCACAGTTCCTGCACACGTACATATTTCAGTTCATTAGTGTCCATTTAGTGACAGTCTCTTGCCTGGTCCCACAGTTATTGCGCAGGTACATATTTCAGGTCATCGGTCTCCATGGAGCGAAGATCACCGGTCTGTTCCCAAAGATCCTGCGCGGGTACATATTTCAGTTCATTAGTCATGATGTATTGACAGTCTCTGGTCTGGTCCCATAGTTCTTGCACAGGTACATATTTCAGTTCATTAGTCTCCATGTAGCGACAGTCTCTGGTCTGATCCCACAGTTCCTGCGCAGGAACATATTTCAGTTCATTAGTCTAGATGTAGCGACAGTCTCTGGTCTGGTCCCACAGTTCCTGCGCTGGTACATATTTCAGTTCATTAGTCTCCATGTTGCGACAGTCTCTGGTCTGTTCCCACAGTTCCTGTGCAGGTACGTATTTCAGTTCATTCGTCTCCATGTAGGGACAGTCTCTGATCTGGTTCCACAGTTCCTGCTCAGGAACATATTTCAGTTCTGTAGTCTTCATGTAGCGAATGTTTCTGGTCTGTTCCCAAAGTTACTGCGCAGGAACATATTTCTGTTTTTTCGTCTCCATGTAGCGACAGACTCTGGCCTGGTCGCACAGTTAATGCACAGGTACATATTTCAGTTCATTGATCTCCATGTAGCGACAGTCACTGGTCTATTCCCACAGTTCCAGCGCAGGTACATATTTCAGTTCATTGGTCTCCATGGAGCAACATTCTCAGGTCTGGTGCCACAATTCCTGCGCTGGTACATATTTCACTTCTTTGGTCTCCATGGAGCGACAGTCACAGGTCTGGTCCCACAATTCCTGCGCAGGAACATATTTCAGTTCATTGGTGTCCATTTAGCGACAGTCTCAGGTCTGGTCCCACAATTCCTGCACAGGTACATATTTCAGTTCATTAGTCTCCGTGTATCAACAGTCTCCAGTCTGGCCCCACAATTCCATGTAGCGACTGTCTCTGTACTGGTCCCACAGTTCCTGCTCTTGTAGATATTTCAGTTCATCAGTCTCCATGTAGCGACAGTCTCTGGTCTGGTCCCACAGTTCCTGCGCAGGTACATATTTCAGTTCGTTAGTCTCCATGTAGCGACAGTCACTGTTTTGGTCCCAGGGTTCATGCGCAGGTACACATTTCAGTTCATTAGTCTCGATGTAGCGACAGTCACTGGTCTGTTCCGACAGTTCCTGAGCAGGTACATATTTCAGTTCATTAGTCTCGAGGAAGCGACAGTCTCTGGTCTCGTCCCACAATTCCTGTGCAGGTACATATCTCAGTTCATAAGTCTCCATGTAGCAACAGTCTCTGGTCTGGTCCCACAATTCCAGTGCAGGTACGTATTTCAGTTCATTAGTCTCCATGAAGCGACAGTCTCTGGTCTGGTCCCCACAGTGCCACAGCAGGTATATATTTCAGTTCATTAGTCCCGATTTAGTGACTGTCTCTGGTCTGGTCCCATAGTTCCAGCGCAGGTACTTATTTAAGTTCATTAGTCTCGATGTAGCGACAGTGTCTGGTCTGGTCCCACAGTTCCTACACACGTACATATTTCAGTTCATTTGTCTCCATGTAGCGACAGTCTCTGCTCTGGAGCCACAGTTCCTGCGCAGGTACATATTTCAGTTCATTAGTCTCGATTTGGCGCCAGTCTCTGGTCTAGTCCCACAGTTCCAGTGCAGCAACACATTTCAGTTCATTAGTCTTCATGTTGCGATTGTCTCTGGTCTGGTCCCACAAATTCCTGCACAGGTACATACTTCAGTTCATTAGTCTCCATGTAGTGACAGTCTCTGGTCTGGTCCCACAATTCCTGTGCTGGAACATATTTCAGTTCATTAATCTTCATGTAACGACTGTCTCTGGTCTAGTCCCACAATTCCTGTGCAGGTACAAATTTCAGGTCATTGGTCTTCATGTAGCGACAGTCTCTGGCCTGGTCCCACAGTTAATGCGTAGGTTCAAATCTCAGTTCATTGATCTCCATGTAGCGACAGTCACTGGCCTGGTCCCACAAATCCTGCACAGGTATATATTTCAGTTCATTGGTCTCCATGGAGCTACAGTATCTGGTCTGGACCCACAATTCCTGCGCAGGTACATATTTCAGTTCATTGGTCTCCATGTAGCGACAGTCTCTGGTCTGGTCCCATAGTTCTTGCGCAGGTACACATTTCAGATCATTAGTCTCTATGTTGCGACAGCCACTGGTCTGGTCCCACAGTTCCTGCGCAGATTCATATTTCAGTTCATTACTCTCAATTTAGCGACAGTCTCTGTCTGGTCCCAGAGTACCTGGTCAGGTACATATTTCAGTTCATTAGGCTTGATTTAGCGACTGACTCTGGTCTGGTGCCACAGTTCCTGCGCAGGTACATATTTCAGTTCATTAGTCTAGAGGAAGTGACAGTCTCTGGTCTGGTCCCACAATTCCTGCGCTGGTACATGTTTCAGTTCATTAGTCTCCATGTAGCGACAGTCTCAGGTCTGGACCCACAATTCCTGCGCAGGTACATATTTCAGTTCATTGGTCTCCATGGAGTGACAGTCTCAGGTCTGATCCCACAATTCCTGCGCATGTACATATTTCAATTCATTAGTCTCCGAGTATCAACAGTCTCAGGTCTGGCCTCACAATTCCTGCGCAGGTACATATTTCAGTTCATTGGTCTCCATGGAGCGACAGTCTCAGGTCTGGTCCCTCAATTCCAGCGCAGGTACATATTTCAGTTCATTAGTCTCCATGTAGCCAACTGTCTCTGGCCTGGTCCCACAGTTCCTGCGCTTGTAGATATTTCAGTTCATCAGTCTCCATGTAGCGACAGTCTCTGGTCTGGTCCCACAGTTCCTGCCCAGGTACATATTTCAGTTCATTAGTCTCCATATAGCGACAGTCACTGTTCTGGTCCCAGAGTTCTTGCGCAGGTACACATTTCAGTTCATTAGTCTCGAGGAAGCGACAGTCTCTGGTCTCGTCCCACAATTCCTGTGCAGGTACATATCTCAGTTCATAAGTCTCCATGTAGCAACAGTCTCTGGTCTGGTCCCACAATTCCAGCGCAGGTACGTATTTCAGTTCATTAGTCTCCATGAAGCGACAGTCTCTGGTCTGGTCCCACAGTTCCTCAGCAGGTATATATTTCAGTTCATTAGTCCCGATTTAGTGACTGTCTCTGGTCTGGTCCCATAGTTCCAGTGCAGGTACTTATCTAGGTTCATTAGTCTCGATGTAGCAACAGTGTCTGGTCTGGTACCACAGTTCCTGCACACGTACATATTTCAGTTCATTTGTCTCCATGTAGCGACAGTCTCTGCTCGGGTGCCACAGTTCCTGCGCAGGTACATATTTCAGTTCATTAGTCTTCATGTTGCGATTGTCTCTGGTCTGGTCCCACAATTCCTGCACAGGTACATACTTCAGTTCATTAGTCTCCATGTAGTGACAGTCTCTGGTCTGGTCCCACAGTTCCTGCGCTGTAACATATTTCAGTTCATTAGTATTCATGTAGCGACTGTCTCTGGTCTAGTCCCACAATTCCTGTGCAGGTACAAATTTCAGTTCATTGGTCTTCATGTAGCGACAGTCTCTGGCCTGGTCAAACAGTTAATGCGTAGGTTCAAATTTCAGTTAATTGATCTCCATGTAGCGACAGTCACTGGCCTGGTCCCACAAATACTGCACAGGTACATATTTCAGTTCAATGGTCTCCATGGAGTGACAGTCTCTGGTCTGGACCCACAATTCTTGCGCAGGTACATATTTCAGTTCATTGGTCTCCATGTAGTGACAGTCTCTGGTCTGATCCCACAGTTCCTGCGCAGGGACATATTTCAGTTCATTTGTCTCCATGAAAGCGACAGTCTCTGGTCTGGTCCCACAGGTCTTGCGCACGTACACATTTCATTTCTTTAGTCTCTATGTAGCGACAGCCACTGGTCTGGTCCCACAGTTCCTGTGCAGGTTCATATTTCAGTTCATTACTCTCAATTTAGCGACACTCTCTGGTCTGGTCCCAGAGTACCTGCGCAGGTACATATTTCAGTTCATTAGGCTTGATTTAGCGACAGTCGCTGATCTGGTGCCTCAGTTCCTGTGCAGGTACATATTTGAGTTCATTAGTCTCCATGTGGCAACAATCTCTGGTCTGGTCCCACAATTCCTGCGCAGGTAAATATTTCAGTTTATTAGTCTCCATGTAGCGACAGTCTCTGGTCTGGCCCACAGTTCCTGCGCAGGTACATATTCCAGGTCATTAGTCTTCATGTAGCGACAGACTCTGCTCTGGTCCCACAGTTCCTACGCAGGTATGTATTTCAGTTCATTAGTCTTCATGTAGCGACTGTCACTGGTCTGGTCCCACAGTTCCTGTGCAGGTACATTTTTCTGTTCATTGGTCTTCGTGTATTGACGGTCTCTGGCCTGGTCCCACAGTTAATGTGCAGGTACAAATTTAAGTTCATTAGTCTCGATGTAGCGACAGTTACTGGTCTGGTCCCACAGTTCCTGTGCAGGTACATATTTCAGTTCATTAGTCTCCATGTAGTGACAGTCACTGGTCTAGTCCCACTGTTCTTGTCTAAGGTACACATTTCAGTTCATTAGTCTCGATGTAGCGTCAGTCTCTGGTCTGGTCCCACACTTCCTGCACAGGTACATATTTCAGTTCATTAGTCTCGAAGTAGCGACTGTGTCTGGTCTGCTCCCAGAGTTCCTGCGCAGGTCCATATTTAAGTATTTTGTTCTCCATGTAGCGACAGTCACTGGTCTAGTCCCACAGTTCCTGCGCAGGTACATATTTCTGTTCATTGGTCTCCATGTAGCAACAGTCTCTGGTCTGGTCCCACAGTTCCTGCGCAGGTACATATTTCAGCTCATTAGTCTCCATGTAGCGACAGTCACTGGTCTGGTCCCACAGTTCTTGCACAGGTACTCATTTCAGTTCATTAGTCTCAATGTAATGACAGTCACTGATCTGGTCCCACAGTACCTGCTCAGGTACATTTTTCAGTTCATTAGTCTCGATTTAGCGACAGTGTCTGGTCTGGTCCCACAGTTGCAGTGCAGGAACATATTACAGGTCATTAGTCTCCATGTAGCGACAGTCTCTGGTCTGCTCCCGTAATTCCTGCGTAGGTACATATTTCAGTTCATTAGTCTCCATGTAGCGACAGTCTCTGGTCTGGTCCCATAGTTCCTGCGCAGGTACATATTTCAGAACATTAGTCTTGATGTAGCGACAGTCTCTGGTATGGTTCCACAGTTGCAGTGCAGGAACATATTACAGTTCATTAGTCTCCATGTAGCGACAGTCTCTGGTTTGGTCCCACAATTCCTGCGCAGGTACATATTTCAATTCATTAGTCTCCTGTAGCAACAGTCTCTGGTCTGGTTCCACAATTCCTGCACAGGTACATATTTCAGTTCATTAGTCTCGATTTAGTGACAGTCTCTGGTCTGGTCCCATAGTTCCTGCGCAGGTACATATTTCAGTTCATTAGGCTCGATTTAGTGACTGTCTCTGGTCTGGTGCCACAGTTCCTGCGAGGTACATATTTCAGTTCAATAGTCTTGAGGTAGCGAGAGTCTCTGTTCTAGTCCCACAGTTCGTGCACAAGTACATAGAAACATAAACATAGAAACATAGAATTTAACGGAAGATAAGGACCACTTGGCCCACCCAGTCTGCCCATTTTCTACCTGATGGATGGCTGCAGATCCTAGTTAACCAGCAGCCTACTTCTTTCCTACCCCCACCCCCTAGAATTGCCTTATGACTGTCCCATGCATGCTTGAATTCCACCACTGTTTTTGACTCCACAACCTCCTCTGGTAGGCTGTTCCATACATCCACAACCCACTCTGTGAAAAAATACTTCCTTAAATTACCTCTGAGCCGCCCACCTTCTATCTTCAAATTGTGTCCCCTTCTTCTTGCACACCTCCTTTTTTGAAAGATGCTACCCTCTTGGACTTTGTTGATTCCCTTGAGGTACTTGAAAGTTTCTATCATGTCCCCCCTCTCCCTCCTTTCCTCAAGGCTATACATATTAAGCTTCTTAAGTCTCACTTCATATGTCTTCCGGTGCAGACCCTGCAACATTTTAGTTGCCCTCCTCTGGACAGCTTCCATCCTGTCTATGTCTTTGCAGAGATTGGGTCTCCAGAACTGCATGCAGTACTCCAGATGTGGTCTCACCAGCTGTCTGTACAGAGGGATAATAACTTCTTGTTTTCTGCTGGTGATGCCTCTCCCTATGCATCCCAGTATCCCCCAAGCCCTCCTTGCTGCCCTCTCACATTGCTTGACCACCTTTAGGTCATCTGAAATGACTACCCCCAGGTCCCTTACCATTTTTGTTGATGTTAGTATCTCACCACCCATTGTGTACTCTTCCCCTGGGTTTTTGTTTCCCAGGTGCATTACCTTGCACTTCTCAGCATTGAATCTAAGCTGCCATACATTTGATCATTCCTCTAACCTTGCCAAGTCCCTTCTCATCCTTTCCACCCCACCTTGTGCATCAACTCTGTTGCAGATCTTTGTGTCATCTGCAAAGAGACATACTTTTCCTTCCAGTCCCTCTGCAATGTCGCTTATAAAGACATTGAAGAGGACCGGTCCTAATACAGAACCCTGTGGTACCCCACTGCTAACCCCCCTTTTTTCAGAGTGGACTCCATTTATACATGTTTCAGTTCATTAGCCTCCATGTAGAAAAACTCTCTGGTCTGGTCACACAATTCTTACGAAGGTACATCTTTCAGTTCATTACTCTACATGTAGCGACAGTCTCTGGTCTGGTTCCACAGTTGCTGCGCAGGTACATATTTCAGTTTATTAGTCTCAATTTAGTGACAGTCTCTGGTCTGGTCCCACAGTTCCTGCGCAGGTACATATTTCAGTTCATTAGTCTCCATGTAGCAATTGTCTCGGGTCTGGTCCGACAGTTCTTGAGCAGGTACGTATTTCAGTTCATTGGTCTCCATTTAACGACAGACTCTGGTCTGGTCCCACAGTTCCTGCTCAAGTACATATTTCAGTTCATTGGTCTCGATGTACCGACAGTGTCTGGTCTGGTCCCACAGTTCCTGCACAGGTACATATTTAAGTTCATTAGTCTCGAAGTAGCGACAGTGTCTGGTCTGGTCCCTCAGTTCCTGCGCAGGTACATATTTCAGTTCATTAGTCTCCAAGTAGCAACTGTCTCTGGTCTGGTCCCACAGTTCCTGCGCAGGTACGTATTTCAGTTCATTGCTCTCCATGTAATGACAGTCTCTGGTCTGGTCCCACAGTTCCTGCGCAGGTACATATTTCAGTTCATTGGTCTCCATGTAGCGACAGTCTCTGGCCTGGTCCCACAGTTAATGCGCAGGTACATATTTCAGTTCATTGAACTCCATGTAGCGATAGTCACTGGTCTGGTTCCACAATTGCTGCGCAGGTACATATTTCAGTTCATTGGTCTCCATGGAGCGACAGTCTCTAGTCTTGTCCCACAATTCCTGCGCAGGTACATATTTCAGTTCATTGGTCTCCATGGAGCGACAGTCACTGGTCTGGTACCACAGTTCCTGCGCAGGTACATATTTCACTTCATTAGTCTCCATGTAGCGACAGTCACTGGTCTGGTCCCACAGTTCCTGCGCTGGTACATATTTCAGTTCATTAGTCTCGAGGTAGCAACAGTCTCTGATCTCATGCCACAATGACTGCGCAGGTACATATTTCAGTTCATTAGTCTCCATGTAGCAAAAGTCTCTGGCTGGTCCCACAGTTCCTGCGCAGGTACATATTTCCATATTTCAGTTCATCAGTCTCGATGTACCGACAGTGTATGGTCTGGTCCCACAGGTCCTGCGCAGGTACATATTTCAGTTCTTTAGTCTCGATGTAGTGACAGTCTCTGGTCTGGTCCCACAGTTCCTGTGCAGGTACATATTTCAGTTTATTAGTCTCCATGTAGCGACAGTCTCTGCTCTGGTCCCACAGTTCCTGCACAGGTACATATTTCAGTTCAGCAGTCTCCATGTAGCGACCGTCTCTGGTCTGGTCCCACAGTTCCTGCGCAGGTACTTACTTTAGTTCATTAGTCTCCATGTAGCGACAAACTCTGGTCTGGTCCCACAGTTAATGCGCAGGTACATATCTCGTTTCATTAGTCACCATGAAGCGATAGTCTCTGGTCTGGTCCCACAGTTCCTGCGCCGGTACATACTTCAGTTCACTAGTCTCCATGTAGCGACAGTCTCTGGCCTGGTCCCACAGTTCCTGCGCAGGTACATATTTCAGTTCAATAGTCTTGAGGTAGCGAGAGTCTCTGTTCTAGTCCCACAATTCGTGCACAAGTTCATAGAAACATAAACATAGAAACATAGAATTTGACGGCAGATAAGGACCGCTTGGCCCACCCAGTCTGCCCATTTCCCTACCTGATGGATAAGCTGCAGATCCTAGTTAACCAGCAGCCTACTTCTTCCTACCCCCACCCCCTAGAATTGCCTTATGACTGTCCCATGCATGCTTGAATTCCACCACTGTTTTTGACTCCACAACCTCCTCTGGTAGGCTGTTCCATACATCCACAACCCACTCTGTGAAAAAATACTTCCTTAAATTACCTCTGAGCCGCCCACCTTCTATCTTCAAATTGTGTCCCCTTCTTCTTGCACACCTCCTTTTTGAAAGATGCTACCCTCTTGGACTTTGTTGATTCCTTGAGGTACTTGAAAGTTTCTATCATGTCCCCCTCTCCTTCCTTTCCTCAGGCTATACATATTAAGCTTCTTAAGTCTCACTTCATATGTCTTCGGTGCAGACCCTGCAACATTTTAGTTGCCCTCCTCTGGACAGCTTCCATCCTGTCTATGTCTTTGCGGAGATTGGGTCTCCAGAACTGCACGCAGTACTCCAGATGTGGTCTCACCAGCTGTCTGTACAGAGGGATAATAACTTCTTGTTTTCTGCTGGTGATGACTCTCCCTATGCATCCCAGTATCCCCCAAGCCCTCCTTGCTGCCCTCTCACATTGCTTGACCACCTTTAGGTCATCTGAAATGACTACCCCCAGGTCCCTTACCATTTTTGTTGTTGTTAGTATTTTACCACCCATTGTGTACTCTTCCCCTGGGTTTTTTTTTCCCAGGTGCATTACCTTGCACTTCTCAGCATTGAATCTAAGCTGCCATACATTTGACCATTCCTCTAACCTTGCCAAGTCCCTTCTCATCCTTTCCACCCCACCTTGTGCATCAACTCTGTTGCAGATCTTTGTGTCATCTGCAAAGAGACATACTTTTCCTTCCAGTCCCTCTCCAATGTCGCTTATAAAGACATTGAAGAGGACCGGTCCTAATACTGAACCCTGTGGTACCCCACTGCTAACCCCCCTTTTTTCAGAGTGGACTCCATTTATACATGTTTCAGTTCATTAGCCTCCATGTAGAAAAACTCTCTGGTCTGGTCACACAATTCTTACGCAGGTACATCTTTCAGTTCATTACTCTACATGTAGCGACAGTCTCTGGTCTGGTCCCACAGATGCTGCGCAGGTACATATTTCAGTTTATTAGTCTCAATTTAGTGACAGTCTCTGGTCTGGTCCCTCAGTTCCTGCGCAGGTACATATTTCAGTTCATTAGTCTCCATGTAGCAATTGTCTCGGGTCTGGTCCGACAGTTCTTGAGCAGGTACGTATTTCAGTTCATTGCTCTCCATGTAATGACAGTCTCTGGTCTGGTCCCACAGTTCCTGCGCTGGTATGTATTTCAGTTCATTGGTCTGCAATGTAGCGACAGTCTCTGGCCTGGTCCCTCAGTTAATGCGCAGGTACATATTTCAGTTCATTGAACTCCATGTAGCGATAGTCACTGGTCTGGTTCCATAATTGCTGCGCAGGTACATATTTCAGCTCATTGGTCTCCATGGAGCGACAGTCTCTGGTCTGGTCCCACAGTTCCTGCGCAGGTACGTATTTCAGTTCATTGGTCTCCATGTAGTGACAGTCTCTGGTCTGGTCCCACAGTTCCTGCGCAGGTACATATTTCAGTTCATTGGTCTCCATGTAGCGACAGTCTCTGGTCTGGTCCCACAGTTCATGCGCAGGTACATATTTCAGTTCATTGAAGTCCATGTAGCGATAGTCACTGGTCTGGTTCCACAATTGCTGCGCAGGTACATATTTCAGTTCATTGGTCTCCATGGAGCGACAGTCTCTAGTCTTGTCCCACAATTCCTGCGCAGGTACATATTTCAGTTCATTGGTCTCCATGGAGCGACAGTCACTGGTCTGGTACCACAGTTCCTGCGCAGGTACATATTTCAGTTCATTAGTCTCCATGTAGCGACAGTCACTGGTCTGGTCCCACAGTTCCTGCACAGGTACATATTTCAGTTCATTAGTCTCGATGTAGCAACAGTCTCTGGTCTGGTCCCACAGTTCCTGCGCAGGTACATATTTCAGTTCATTAGTCTCCATGTAGCGACAGTCTCTGGTCTGGTCCCACAGTTCCTGCACAGGTACATATTTCAGTTCATTAGTCTCCATGTAGCGAAAGTCTCTGGTCTGGTCCCACAGTTCCTGCGCAGGTATATTATTTCAGTTCATTAGTCTCGATGTAGCGACAGTGTCTGGTCTGGTCCCACAGTTCCTGCACAGGTACATATTTCAGTTCATTAGTCTCCATGTAGCGACAGTCTCTGGTCTGGTCCCACAGTTCCTGCGCAGGTACATTCTTTAGTTCATTAGTCTCCATGTAGCGACAAACTCTGGTCTGGTCCCACAGTTAATGCACAGGTACATATCTCATTTCATTAGTCACCATGAGGATAGTCTCTGGTCTGGTCCCACAGTTCCTGCGCGGTACATACTTCAGTTCACTAGTCTCCATGTAGCGACAGTCTCTGGCCTGGTCCCACAGTTCCTCCGCAGGTACATATTTCAGTTCATCAGTCTCGATGTAGCGACAGACTCTGCTCAGATCACACAGTTCCTGCACAGGTACATACTTCAGTTCATTAGTCTCCATGTAGCGACAGTCTCAGGTCTGGTCCCACAGTTCCTACATAGGAACATATTTCGGTTCATTAGTCTTCATGCAGCGACTGTCTCTGGTCTGGTCCCACAGTTCCTGTGCAGGTACATATTTCAGTTCATTGGTCTCCACGTAGCGACAGTCTCTGATCTGGGTCACAGTTCCTGCGCAGGTACATATTTCAGTTCATTAGTCACCATGGAGCGACAGTCACTGGTCTGGTCCTACAGTTCCTGCGCAGGTACATATTTCAGTTCATTAGTCTCCATGTTGCAACAGTCTCTGGTTTGGTTCCACAGTTCCTGTGCAGGTACATACTTCAGTTCATTACTCCCCATGTAGCGACAGTCTCTGGTCTGGTTCCAGAGTTCCTCCGCAGGAACATATTTCAGTTCATTAGGCTTCATGTAGCAACTGTCTCTGGTCTGGTCCACAATTCCTGCACATATACATATTTCAGTTCATTGGTCTCCATGTAGCGACAGTCTCCGGTCTGGTCCCACAGTTAATGCGGAAGTACATATTTCAGTTCATTGGTCTCCATGTAGCGACAGTCACTTGTCTGGTCCCTCAATTCCTGCGCTGGTACATATTTCAGTTCATTCGTCTCCATGGAGCGACACTCTCAGGTTTGGTCCCACAATTCCTGTGCAGGTAAATATTTCAGTTCATTAGTCTCCATGTAGAGACAGTCACTGTTCTGGTCCCACAGTTCTTGAGCAGGTACACATTTCAGTTCATTTGTCTCGATGTAGCGACAGTCACTGGCCTGGTCCCACAGTTCCTGCGCAGGTACATATTTCAGTTCATTAGTCTCGATTTAGTGACAGTCACCGGTCTGGTCCCATAGTTCCTGCGCAGGCACATATTTCAGTTCATTAGTCTCGATGTAGCGACAGTGTCTGGTCTGGTCCCAGAGTTCCTGCACACGTACATATTTCAGTTCATTAGTGTTCAAGTAGCGACAGTCTCTGGCCTGGTCCCACTGTTATTGCGCAGGTACATATTTCAGTTCATTGGTCTCCATGGAGCGAAGGTCACCGGTCTGTTCCCAAAGTTCCTATGCAGGTACAGATATCAGTTCATTAGTCATGATGTAGCGACAGTCTCTGGTCTGGTCACACAGTTCTTGCGCAGGTAAATATTTCAGTTCATTAGTCTCCATGTAGCGACAGTCTCTGGTCTGGTCCCACAGTTCCTGCGCAGGTACACATTTCAGTTCATTAGTCTCCATGTAGCGACAGTCTCTGGTCTGATCCCACAGTTGCTGCACAGGCACATATTTGAGTTTATTAGTCTCCATGTTGCGACAGTCTCTGGTCTGTTCCCACAGTTCCTGCGAAGGTACATTTTCAGTTCATTAGTCTCCATGTTGCGACAGTCTCTGGACTGGTCCCACAATTTCTGCGCAAGTAATTAATTCAGTTCATTAGTCTTCATGTAAGGACAGTCTCTGGTCTGGTTCCACAGTTTCTGCGCAGGAACATATTTCAGTTCATTCGTCTTCATGTAGCGAATGTTTCTGGTCTGGTCCCACAGTTCCTCCGCAGGAACATATTTCTGTTTTTTCGTCTCCATGTAGCGACAGTCTCTGTCCTGGTCTCACAGTTAATGCGAAGGTACATATTTCAGTTCATTGATCTCCATGTAGCGACAGTCACTGGTCTGGTCCCACAATTCCTGCGCAGTTACATATTTCAGTTCATTGATCTCCATGCAGCGAGAGTCTATGGTCTGGTGCCACAATTCCTGCGCAAGAACATATTTCAGTTCATTGGTCTCCATGTAGCGACAGTCTCAGTTCTAGTCCCACAATTCCTGCGCAGGTACATATTTCAGTTCATTAGTCTCCATGTAGTGACTGTCTCTGGCCTGGTCCCACAGTTCCTTCACATGTAGATATTTCAGTTCATTAGTCTCCATGTTGCGACAGTCTCTGGTCTGGTCCCACAGTTCCTGCGCAGGTACATATTTCAGTTCATTAGTCTCCATGAAGCGACAGTCTCTGGTCTGGTCCCAAAGTTCCTGCGCAGGTACATATTTCAGTTCATTAGTCTCGATTTAGCGCCAGTCTCTGGTCTAGTCCCACAGTTCCAGTGCAGCAACACATTTCAGTTCATTAGTCTTCATGTTGCGATTGTCTCTGGTCTGGTCCCACAATTCCTGCACAGGTACATACTTCAGATCATTAGTCTCCATATAGTGACAGTCTGTGGTCTGGTCCAACAGTTCCTGTGCTGGAACATATTTCAGTTCATTAGTCTTCATGTAGCGACTGTCTCTGGTCTAGTCCCACAATTCCTGCGCAGGTACAAATTTCAGTTCATTGCTCTTCATGTAGCGACAGTCTCTGGCCTAGTCCCACAGTTAATGCGTAGGTTCAAATCTCAGTTCATTGATCTCCATGTAGCGACAGTCACTGGCCTGGTCCCACAAATCCAGCACAGGTACATATTTCAGTTCATTGGTCTCCATGGAGCGACAGTATCTGGTCTGGACCCACAATTCCTGCGCAGGTACATATTTCAGTTCATTGGTCTCCATGTAGCGACAGTCTCTGGTCTGATCCCTCAGTTCCTGCGCAGAGACATATTTCAGTTCATTTGTCTCCATGAAGCGACAGTCACTGGTCTGGTCCCATAGTTCTTGCGCAGGTACACATTTCAGTTCATTAGTCTTTATGTAGCGACAGCCACTGGTCTGGTCCCACAGTTCCTCGCCAGCTTCATATTTCAGTTCATCACTCTCAGTTTAGCGACACTCTCTGGTCTGGTCCCAGAGTACCTGCGCAGGTACATATTTCAGTTCATTAGGCTTGATTTAGCGACTGACTCTGGTCTGGTGCCACAGTTCCTGCGCAGGTACATATTTCAGTTCATTAGTCTAGAGGAAGTGACAGGCTCTGGTCTGGTCCCACAATTCCTGCCCAGGTACATATTTCAGTTCTTTGGTCTCCATGGAGCGACAGTCCCATGTCTGGTCCCACAATCCCTGCGCAGAAACATATTTCAGTTCATTGGTGTCCATGGAGCGACAGTCTCAGGTCTGGTCCCACAATTCCTGCGCTGGTACATATTTCAGTTCATTAGTCTCCATGAGCGACAGTCTCAGGTCTGGTCCCACAATTCCTGCGCAGGTACATATTTCAGTTCATTGGTCTCCATGGAGCGACAGTCTCAGGTCTGGTCCCACAATTCCTGCGCAGGTACATATTTCAATTCATTAGTCTCCGTTTATCAACAGTCTCCAGTCTGGCTCCACAATTCCTGCACAGGTAGATATTTCAGTTCATTAGGCTCAATTTAGTGACAGTCTCTGGTCTGGTCCCATAGTTCCTGCGCAGGTACATATTTCAGTTCATTGGGCTCGATTTAGTGACTGTCTCTGGTCTGGTGCCACAGTTCCTGCGCAGGTACATATTTCAGTTCAATAGTCTTGAGGTAGCGAGAGTCTCTGTTCTAGTCCCACAATTCGTGCACAAGTACATAGAAACATAAACATAGAAACATAGAATTTGACGGCAGATAAGGACCGCTTGGCCCACCCAGTCTGCCCATGTCCCTACCTGATGGATAAGCTGCAGATCCTAGTTAACCAGCAGCCTACTTCTTCCTACCCCCACCCCCTAGAATTGCCTTATGACTGTCCCATGCATGCTTGAATTCCACCACTGTTTTTGACTCCACAACCTCCTCTGGTAGGCTGTTCCATACATCCACAACCCACTCTGTGAAAAAATACTTCCTTAAATTACCTCTGAGCCGCCCCTTCTATCTTCAAATTGTGTCCCCTTGTTCTTGCACACCTCTTTTTTGAAAGATGCTACCCTCTTGGACTTTGTTGATTCCCTTGAGGTACTTGAAAGTTTCTATCATGTCCCCTCTCCCTCCTTTCCTCAAGGCTATACATATTAAGCTTCTAAGTCTCACTTCATATGTCTTCCGTGCAGACCCTGCAACATTTTAGTTGCCCTCCTCTGGACAGCTTCCATCCTGTCTATGTCTTTGCGAGATTGGGTTCCAGAACTGCATGCAGTACTCCAGATGTGGTCTCACCAGCTGTCTGTACAGAGGATAATAACTTCTTGTTTTCTGCTGGTGATGCCTCCCTATGCATCCCAGTATCCCCCAAGCCCTTCTTGCTGCCCTCTCACATTGCTTGACCACCTTTAGGTCATCTGAAATGACTACCCCCAGGTCCCTTGCCATTTTTGTTGTTGTTAGTATCTCACCACCCATTGTGTACTCTTCCCCTGGGTTTTTGTTTCCCAGGTGCATTACCTTGCACTTCTCAGCATTGAATCTAAGCTGCCATACATTTGACCATTCCTCTAACCTTGCCAAGTCCCTTCTCATCCTTTCCACCCCACCTTGTGCATCAACTCTGTTGCAGATCTTTGTGTCATCTGCAAAGAGACATACTTTTCCTTCAGTCCTCTCTCAATGTCGCTATAAAGACATTGAAGAGGACCGTCCTAATACAGAACCCTGTGGTACCCCACTGCTAACCCCCCTTTTTTCAGAGTGGACTCCATTTATACATGTTTCAGTTCATTAGCCTCCATGTAGAAAAACTCTCTGGTCTGGTCACACAATTCTTACGCAGGTACATCTTTCAGTTCATTACTCTACATGTAGCGACAGTCTCTGGTCTGGTCCCACAGTTGCTGCGCAGGTACATATTTCAGTTTATTAGTCTCAATTTAGTGACAGTCTCTGGTCTGGTCTCACAGTTCCTGCGCAGGTACATATTTCAGTTCATTAGTCTCCATGTAGCAATTGTCTCGGGTCTGGTCTGACAGTTCTTGAGCAGGTACGTATTTCAGTTCATTGGTCTCCATTTAATGACAGACTCTGGTCTGGTCCCACAGTTCCTGCTCAAGTACATATTTCAGTTCATTGGTCTCGATGTACCGACAGTGTCTGGTCTGGTCCCACAGTTCCTGCACAGGTACATATTTAACATCATTAGTCTTGAAGTAGTGACAGTGTCTGGTCTGGTCCCTCAGTTCCGGTGCAGGTACATATTTCAGTTCATTAGTCTCCAAGTAGCAACTGTCTCTGGTCTGGTCCCACAGTTCCTGCGCAGGTACGTATTTCAGTTCATTGCTCTCCATGTAATGACAGTCTCTGGTCTGGTCCCACAGTTCCTGCGCAGGTACATATTTCAGTTCATTGGTCTACATGTAGCGACAGTCTCTGGCCTGGTCCCACAGTTAATGCGCAGGTACATATTTCAGTTCATTGAACTCCATGTAGCGATAGTCACTGGTCTGGTTCCACAATTGCTGCTCAGGTACATATTTCAGCTCATTGGTCTCCATGGAGCGACAGTCTCTAGTCTTGTCCCACAATTCCTGCGTAGGTACATATTTCAGTTCATTGGTCTCCATGGAGCAACAGTCACTGGTATGGTACCACAGTTGCTGCGCAGGTACATATTTCCTTCATTAGTCTCCATGTAGCGACAGTCACTGGTCTGGTCCCACAGTTCCTGCGCTGGTACATATTTCAGTTCATTAGTCTCGAGGTAGCAACAGTCTCTGATCTCATGCCACAATTCCTGCGCAGGTACGTATTTCAGTTCATTAGTCTCCATGAAGCGACAGTCTCTGGTCTGGTCCCACAGTTCCTCAGCAGGTATATATTTCAGTTCATTAGTCCCGATTTAGTGACTGTCTCTGGTCTGGTCCCACAGTTCCAGCGCAGGTACTTATTTAAGTTCATTAGTCTCGATGTAGCGACAGTGTCTGGTCTGGTCCCACAGTTCCTGCACACGTACATATTTCAGTTCATTTGTCTCCATGTAGCGACAGTCTCTGCTCTGGTCCCACAGTTCCTGCGCAGGTACATATTTCAGTTCATTAGTCTCCATGAAGCGACAGTCTCTGGTCTGGTCCCACAGTTCCTGCACAGGTACATATTTCAGTTCATTAGTCTCGATTTAGCGCCAGTCTCTGGTCTGGTCCCACAGTTCCAGTGCAGCAACACATTTCAGTTCATTAGTCTTCATGTTGCGATTGTCTCTGGTCTGGTCCCACAATTCCTGCACAGGTACATACTTCAGTTCATTAGTCTCCATGTAGTGACAGTCTCTGGTCTGGTCCCACAGTTCCTGCGCTGGAACATATTTCAGTTCATTAAACTTCATGTAGCAAATGTCTCTGGTCTAGTCCCACAATTCCTGTGCAGGTACATATTTCAGTTCATTGGCCTTCATGTAGCGACAGTTTCTGGCCTGGTCCCACAGTTAATGCGTAGGTACAAATTTCAGTTAATTGATCTCCATATAACAACAGTCACTGGACTGGTCCCACAAATCCTGCGCAGGTACATATTTCCATATTTCAGTTCATTAGTCTCGATGTACCGACAGTCTCTGGTCTGGTCCTACAGGTCCTGCGCAGGTACATATTTCAGTTCTTCAGTCTCGATGTAGTGACAGTCTCCGGTCTGGTCCCACAGTTCCTGTGCAGGTACATACTTCACTTTATTAGTCTCCATGTAGAGACAGTCTCTGCTCTGGTCCCACAGTTCCTGCGCAGGTACATATTTCAGTTCAGCAGTCTCCATGTAGCGACCATCTCTGGTCTGGTCCCACAGTTCCTGCGCCGGTACATACTTTAGTTCATTAGTCTCCATGTAGCGACAAACTCTGGTCCGGTCCCACAGTTAATGCGCAGGTACATATCTCATTTCATTAGTCACCATGAAGCGATGGTCTCGGGTCTGGTCCCACAGTTCCTTCACCGGTACATACTTCAGTTCACTAGTCTCCATGTAGCGACAGTCTCTGGCCTGGCCCAAAGTTCCAGCGCAGGTACATATTTCAGTTCATCAGTCTCGATATAGTGACAGACTCCGCTCAGATCACACAGTTCCTGCACAGGTACATACTTCAGTTCATTAGTCTCCATGTAGCGACAGTCTCAGGTCTGGTCCCACAGTTCCTACATAGGAACGTATTTCGGTTCATTAGGCTTCATGCAGCAACTGTCTCTGGTCTGGTCCCACAGTTCCTGTGCAGGTACATATTTCAGTTCATTGGTCTCCATGTAGCGACAGTCTCTGATCTGGGTCACAGTTCCTTCGCAGGTACATATTTCAGTTCATTGATCTCCATGTTGAGACAGTCACCGGTCTGGTCCTACAGTTCCAGCGCAGGTACATATTTCAGTTCATTAGTCTCCATGTTGCAACATTCTCTGGTCTGGTTCAACAGTTCCTGTGCAGGTACATAGTTCAGTTCATTACTCCACATGTAGCGACAGTCTCTGGTCTGGTTCCAGAGTTCCTGCGCAGGAACATATTTCAGTTCATTAGGCTTCATGTAGCAACTGTCTCTGGTCTGGTCCACAGTTCCTGCGCAGATACATATTTCAGTTCATTGGTCTCCATGTAGCGACAGTCTCTGTTTTGGTCCCTCAGTTAATGCGCAAGTACATATTTCAGTTCATTGGTCTCCATGTAGCGACAGTCACTGGTCTGGTCCCACAATTCCTGCGCTGGTACATATTTCAGTTCATTCGTCTCCATGGAGTGACACTCTCAGGTTTGGTCCCACAATTCCTGCGCAGGTAAATATTTCAGTTCATTAGTCTCCATGTAGCGACAGTCACTGTTCTGAACCAACAGTTCTTGAGCAGGTACACCTTTCAGTTCATTTGTCTCGATGTAGCGACAGTCACTGGCCTGGTCCCACAGTTCCTGCGCAGGTACATATTTCAGTTCATTAGTCTCGATTTAGTGACAGTCACCGGACTGTTCCCAAAGTTCCTGAGCAGGTACATATATCAGTTCATTAGTCATGATGTAGTGCCAGTCTCTGGTCTGGTCCCACAGTTCTTGCGCAGGTACATATTTCAGTTCATTAGTCTCCATGTAGCGACAGTCTCTGATCTGGTCCCACAGTTCCTGCGCAGGTACAAATTTCAGTTCATTAGTCTCCATGTAGCGACAGTCTCTGGTCTGCTCCCACAGTTCCTGCGCAGGTACATATTTCAGTTCATTAGTCTCCATGTTGCGACAGTCTCTGGACTGGTCCCACAATTCCTGCGCAGGTAATTAATTCAGTTCATTAGTCTCCATGTAGGGACAGTCTCTGGTCTGGTTCCACAGTTACTGCGCAGGAACATATTTCAGTTCATTAGTCTTCATGTAGCGAATGTTTCTGGTCTGGTCCCACAGTTCCTGCGCAGGAACATATTTCTGTTTTTTCGTCTCCATGTAGCGACAGTCTCTGGCCTGGTTGCAGAGTTAATACGCAGGTACATATTTCAGTTCATTCGTCTCCATGGAGTGACACTCTCAGGTTTGGTCCCACAATTCCTGTGCAGGTAAATATTTCAGTTCATTAGTCTCCATGTAGCGACAGTCACTGTTCTGAACCAAACAGTTCTTGAGCAGGTACACATTTCAGTTCATTTATCTCGATGTAGCGACAGTCACTGGCCTGGTCCCACAGTTCCTGCGCAGGTACATATTTCAGTTCATTAGTCTCGATTTAGTGACAGTCACCGGTCTGGTCCCATAGTTCCTGCGCAGGCACATATTTCAGTTCATTAGTCTCGATGTAGCGACAGTGTCTGGTCTGGTCCCAGAGTTTCTGCATACGTACATATTTCAGTTCATTAGTATCCATGTAGCGACAGTCTCTGGCCTGGTCCCACTGTTATTGTGCAGGTACATATTTCAATTCATTGGTCTCCATGGAGCGAAGGTCACCGGTCTGTTCCCAAAGTTCCTGCGCAGGTACATATATCATTTCATTAGTCATGATGTAGCGCCAGTCTCTGGTATGGTCCCACAGTTCTTGCGCAGGTACATATTTCAGTTCATTAGTCTTCATGTAGCGACAGTCTCTGATCTGGTCCCACAGTTCCTGCGCAGGTACACATTTCAGTTCATTAGTCTCCACGTAGCTACAGTCTCTGGTCTGGTCCCACAGCTGCTGCGCAGGTACATATTTCAGTTATTAGTCTCCATGTTGCGACAGTCTCTGGTCTGCTCCCACAGTTCCTGCGAAGGTACATATTTCAGTTCATAAGTCTCCATGTTGCGACAGTCTCTGGACTGGTCCCTCAATTCCTGCGCAAGTAATTAATTCAGTTCATTAGTCTCCATGTAGGGACAGTCTCTGGTCTGGTTCCACAGTTACTGCGCAGGAACATTTTTCAGTTCATTAGTTTTCATGTAGCGAATGTTTCAGGTCTGGTCCCACAGTTCCTGCGCAGGAACATATTTCTGTATTTTCGTCTCCAGGTAGTGACAGTCTCTGGCCTGGTTACACAGTTAATACACAGGTACATATTTCAGTTCATTGATCTCCATGTAGCGACAGTCACTGGTCTGGTCCCACAAATCCTGCGCAGATACATATTTCAGTTCATTGATCACCATGCAGCGAGATTCTATGGTCTGGTCCCACAATTCCTGCGCAGGAACATATTTCAGTTCATTGGTCTCCATGGAGCGACAGTCTCAGGTCTGGTCCCACAATTCCTGCGCAGGTACATATTTCAGTTCATTAGTCTCCATGTAGCGACTGTCTCTGGCCTGGTCCCACAGTTCCTGCGCATGTAGATATTTCAGTTCATCAGTCTCCATGTAGCGACAGTCTCTGGTCTGGTCCCACAGTTCCTGCGCAGGTACATATTTCAGTTCATTAGTCTCCATGTAGCGACAGTCACTGTTCTGGTCCCAGAGTTCTTGCGCAGGTACATATTTCAGTTCATTAGTCTAGAGGAAGCGACAGTCTCTGGTCTCGTCCCACAATTCCTGCACAGGTACATATTGCGGTTCATAAGTCTCAATGTAGCAACAGTCTCTGCTCTGGTCCCACTGTTCCTGCGAAGGTACATATTTCAGTTCATTAGTCTCCATGAAGCGACAGTCTCTGTTCTGGTCCCACAGTTCCTGCACAGGTACATATTTCAGTTCATTAGTCTCGATTTAGCGTCAGTCTCTGGTCTGGTCCCACAGTTCCAGTGCAGCAACACATTTCAGTTCATTAGTCTTCATGTTGCGATTGTCTCTGGTCTGGTCCCACAATTCCTGCACAGGTACATACTTCAGTTCATTAGTCTCCATGTAGTGACAGTCTCTGGTCTGGTCCCACAGTTCCTGCGCTGGAACATATTTCAGTTCATTAGACTTCATGTAGCACCTGTCTCTGGTCTAGTCCCACAGCTCCTGCGCTGGTACATATTTCAGTTCATTGGCCTTCATGTAGCGACAGTTTCTGGCCTGGTCCCACAGTTAATGCGTAGTTACAAATTTCAGTTAATTGATCTCCATATAACGACAGTCACTGGACTGGTCCCACAAATCCTGCGCAGGTACATATTTCAGTTCATTGGTCTCCATGGAGCGACAGTCTCTGGTCTGGACCCACAATTCCTGCGAAGGTACATATTTCAGTTCATTGGTCTCCAGGTAGCGACAGTCTCTAGTCTGATCCCACAGTTCCTGCGCATGGACAAATTTCAGTTCATTAGTCTCCTTGAAGCGACTGTCACTGATCTGGTCCTATAGTTCTTGCGCAGGTACACATTTCATTTCATTAGTCTCAATGTGACAGCCACTGGTCTGGTCCCACAGTTCCTGCGCGGGTTCATATTTCAGTTCATTACTCTCGATTTAGCGACACTCTCTGGTCTGGTCCAAGAGTACCTGCGCAGGTACATATTTCAGTTCATTAGGCTTGATTTAGCGACTGACTCTGGTCTGGTGCCACAGTTCCTGCGCAGGTACATATTTCAGTTCATTAGTCTAGAGGACGCGACAGTCTCTGGTCTGGTCCCACAATTCCTGCGCAGGTACATATTTCAGTTCATTAGTCTCCATGTGGCAACAACCTCTGGTCTGGTCCCTCAATTTCTGCGCAGGTAAATATTTCAGTTTGTTATTCTCCATGTAGCGACAGTCTCTGGTCTGGTGCCACAGTTCCTGTGCAGGTACATATTTCAGTTCATTAGTCTCGTGGTAGCGACAGTCTCCGGTCTGGTACCACAATTCCAGCGCAGGTACATATTTCAGTTCATTAGTCTCCATCTGGCAACAATCTCTGGTCTGGTCCCACAATCCCTGTGCAGGTAAATATTTCAGTTTATTAGACTCCATGTAGCGACAGTCTTTGGTCTGGCCCACAGTTCCTGCGCAGGTACATATTCCAGGTCATTAGTCTCCCTGTAGCGGCACTCTCTGCTCCGGTCCCACAGTTCCTGCGCTGGTATATATTTCAGTTCATTAGTCTTCATATAGTGACTGTCTCTGGTCTGGTCCCACAGTTCCTGTGCAGGTTCATTTTTCAGTTCATTGGTCTTCGTGAAGCGACGGTCTCTGGCCAAGTCCCACAGTAAATGCGCAGGTACAAATTTCAGTTCATTAGTCTCGATGTAGCGACAGTCACTGGTCTGGTCCCTCAGTTTCTGCCCAGGTACATATTTAGTTCATTAGTCTCCATGTAGTGACAGTCACTGGTCTAGTCCCACTGTTCTTGTGTAGGTACACATTTCAGTTCATTAGTCTCGAGGTAGCGACAGTCTATGGTCTGGTCCAACACTTCCTGCGCAGGTACATTTTTCAGTTTATTAGTCTCGAAGTAGCGACTGTGTCTGGTCTGGTCCCAGAGTTCCTGCGCAGGTACATATTTTAGTTCATTAGTCTCCATGTAGCGACAGTCTGTGCTCTGGTCCAACAGTTCCTGCGCAGGTACATATTTCAGTATTTTGGTCTCCATGTAGCGACAGTCACTGGTCTGGTCCCACAGTTCCTGCGCAGGTACATATTTCAGTTCATTAGTCTCCATGTAGCGACTGTCTCTGGCCTGGTCCCACAGTTAATGTGCAAGTACATATTTCAGTTCATTGGTCTCCATGTAGCGACAGTCTCTGGTCTGGTCCCACAGTTAATGCGCAAGTACATATTTCAGTTCTTTAGTCATGATGTAGCGACAGTCACTGGTCTGGTCCCACAATTCCTGCGCTGGTACATATTTCAGTTCATTCGTCTCCGTGGAGTTACACACTCAGGTTTGATCTCACAATTCCTGCGCAGGTAAATATTTCAGTTCATTAGTCTCCATGTAGCGACAGTCACTGTTCTGGTCCCACAGTTCTTGCGCAGGTACACATTTCAGTTCATTTGTCTCGATGTAGCGACAGTCAATGGCCTGGTCCCTCAGTTCCTGCGTAGGTACATATTTCAGTTCATTAGTCTCAAATTAGTGACAGTCACCAGTCTGGTCCCATAGTTCCTGCGCAGGCACATATTTCAGTTCATTAGTCTCGATGTATCGACAGTGTCTGGTCTGGTACCACAATTCCTGCACACGTACATATTTCAGTTCATTAGTGTCCATGTAGCGACAGTCTCTGGCCTGGTCCCACTGTTATTGCTCAGGTACATATTTCAGTTCATTGGTCTCCATGGAGCGAAGGTCACCGGTCTGTTCCCAAAGTTCCTGCGCAGGTACATATATCAGTTCATTAGTCATGATGTAGCGACAGTCTCTGGTCTGGTCCCACAGTTCTTGCGCAGGTACATATTCCAGTTCATTGAGTCTCCATGTATCGACAGTCACTGTTCTGGTCCCAGAGTTCTTGCGCAGGTACACATTTCAGTTCATTAGTCTCGATGTAGCGACAGTCACTGGTCTGGTCACGACAGTTCCTGCGCAGGTACACATTTCAGTTCATTAGTCTCGATGTAGCGACAGTCTCTGGTCTCATCCCACAATTCCTGCGAAGGTACATATTTCAGTTCATAAGTCTCCATGTAGCAACAGTCTCTTGTCTGGTCCCACATTTCCAGCGCAGGTACGTATTTCAGTTCATTAGTCTCCATGAAGCGACAGTCTCTGGTCTGGTCCCACAGTTCCTCAGCAGGTATATATTTCAGTTCATTAGTCTCCATGTGGCAACAATCTCTGGTCTGGTCCCACAATTCCTGTGCAGGTAAATTTTTCAGTTTATAAGACTCCATGTAGCGACAGTCTCTGGTCTGGCCCACAGTTCCTGCGCAGGTACGTATTCCAGGTCATTAGTCTCCCTGTAGCGGCACTCTCTGCTCTGGTCCCACAGTTCCTGCGCTGGTATATATTTCAGTTCATTAGTCTCGATGTAGCGACTGTCTCTGGTCTGGTCCCACAGTTCCTGTGCAGGTTCATTTTTCAGTTCATTGGTCTTCGTGTAGCGACGGTCTCTGGCCTGGTCCCACAGTTAATGCGCAGGTACAAATTTCAGTTCATTAGTCTCGATGTAGCGACAGTCACTGGTCTGGTCCCACAGTTTCTGCGCAGGTACATATTTCAGTTCATTAGTCTCCATGTAGTGACAGTCACTGGTCTAGTCCCACTGTTCTTGTGTAGGTACACATTTCAGTTCATTAGTCTCGAAGTAGTGACAGTCTATGGTCTGGTCCAACACTTCCTGCGCAGGTACATTTTTCAGATTATTAGTCTCGAAGTAGCGACTGTGTCTGGTCTGGTCCCAGATATCCTGTGCAGGTACATATTTTAGTTCATTAGTCTCCATGTAGCGACACTCTGTGCTCTGGTCCAACAGTTCCTGCGCAGGTACATATTTCAGTATTTTGGTCTGCATGCAGCAACAGTCACTGGTCTGGTCCCACAGTTCCTGCGCAGGTACATATTTCAGTTCATTAGTCTCCATGTAGCGACTATCTCTGGCCTGGTCCCACAGTTCCTGTGCAGGTACATATTTCAGTGCATAAGTCTCCATGTTGAGACAGTCACTGGTCAGGTCCCATAATTCCTGTGCAGGTACATATTTCAGTTCATTAGTCTCCATGAAGCGACAGTCACCGGTCTGGTCCAACAGTTCCTGCGCAGGTACATATTTCAGTTGATTAGTCTCCATGTTGCAACAGTCTCTGGTCTGGTTCCACAGTTCCTGTGCAGGTACATACTTCAGTTCATTACTCCCCTTGAAGCGACAGTCTCTGGTCTGGTTTCACAGTTCCTGTGCAGGTACATACTTCAGTTCATTACTCCCCATGTAGCGACAGTCTCTGGTCTGGTTCCAGAGTTCCTGCACAGGAACATATTTCAGTTCATTAGGCTTCATGTAGCAACTGTCTCTGGTGTGGTCCACAGTTCCTAGGCAGATACATATTTCAGTTCATTGGTCTCCATGTAGCGACAGTGTCTGGTCTGGTCCCACAGTTAATGCGCAAGTACAAATTTCAGTTCATTGGTCTCCATGTAGTGACAGTCACTGGTCTGGTCCCACAATTCCTGCGCTGGTACATATTTCAGTTCATTCGTCTCCATGGAGCGACACACTCAGGTTTGGTCCCACAATTCCTGCGCAGGTAAATATTTCAGTTCATTGAATGCTCCATGTAGCGACAGTCACTGTTTCTACTGGTCCCACAGTTCTTGTGCGGTACACATTCCAAGTTCATTTGTGTCTACGATGTTGCGACAGTCACTGGCCTGGTCCCTCAGTTCCTGCTGGTACATATTTCAGTTCATTAGTCTCGATTAGGTGACAATCACTGGTCTGGTCCCATAGTTCACACAGGCACATATTTCAGTTCAATTAGTCTCGATGTGGTAGTGTCTGGTCTGGTACCACAGTTCCTCCACTGCATTACATATTTCAGTTCATTAGTGTCCGTGGCGACAGTCTCACAGCTGTCCCTGTTATTGCGCAGGTACATATTTCAGTTAATTGATCTCATGCAGAGAGTCTATGGTCCAGTCTCTAATTCCTCAGGAACATATTTCAATTCATTGGTCTCCATGGAGTGACGGTCTCAGGCTGATCCCAATTCCAGTGCGGTACATATTTCCAGTTTGTTGTCTACATGTAGCGACTGCCTGGCCTGGTCCCACAGTTCCTGCGGCGACCAGATATTTCAGTTCATCAGTCTCCATGTGACAGTCTCTGGCTGGTCCCCAGTTCCTGCACGAGGTATTCAATTCATTAGTCTCCATGTGACAGTCACTGTTCTGTCCAGGTTCTTGAGCAGGTACAATTTCTGACCATTAGTCTAGAGGCGACAGCTCTGGTCTGATCCCACAATTCCTCGCAGGTACATATTTCAGACAAAGTCTCCATGTAACAACAATTCACCTCTGGTCCCACAATTCCAAGCACAAGTATGTATTTCAGTTCATTGTCTCCATGAGTGACGATCAGTGGTCTGGTCACAGTTCCTCGCAAGTATATGTTCAGTTCATTAGTCAGTAGCGACAGTGTCTGGTCTGGTCCCACAGTTCTGCACTGGTATATGTAACCTAGATGGCTATCCCGGGGCTACTACCTCCTGATTTGCCACTAACAGGTTGAGGGCCTGGATCAATGGCAGGTGCCTCCACCCAGAGGTCAGGGTTGCAATAATTAAACTTACTTGGTCACAGCCCTCAGACACTGCAACCTTTCTTCCCACTAGTAAGCCCCACACAATATAGCAGAATTACCTTCACAGAAACCACTTACCCCCAAAGGCTGGTTCAGGCACGGGACATCTGTAAAATAAGATACAGTGCAACAATCACACAGTACAGTACTTGACGCAGACAAATACCTCAGGCAGTATAACTGTTGAAACAAACAGCTCTGATTTATTTAGGGGATACAACAGGACAGGGAAATCAGGTTAATTAGCTTATCACTTTACTATCTACCTATGGCTCTGTACAGGCCTATACTACCAGTTACTGTCCCCAGTGCCCAGGCTAGTAGCTAATCAAACAGTGGCAGCTGGTGGGGCCCTTTCACAGAGAAAGGAAAATTAAACAGTCAACAGTACAGTAATTCCATTTAGGTTAGTAGCAATTCAACAAGGAGCGACCCGAATTAGACTCACGACCTCAAGAGATATGGTCCTTCAATGTCAGCAGGGCTACCAGTCTCAGAGACTCCTCACACATTTATATGGTAAAAAAAGCACTATACAGGCAGGCTGCATCTGTCCCAATCATACTGCACAACAACCAGGAGAACACAGCAGATTCAGGTCCAGACAGACCCAGTGTAATTCAACAATTCTTCAGTCTTCTACAGGGTGAACCTGGTTTCTCTTCAGAGATCCTTTGATTCTTTTCACAGGAGTTCAGTCTAACAAGCAGTTACAAGTTGCAGACCGGAACTCTGGGCCTTGCACACGTTTTTGACTGAGCTGTGCACTGAAGGGAGCCAGGGTTTCTTTCCCTCCATTTCAGATCTCAAACTGAACTCCCAACAGACAAAACCAGGCACTGCTTTGGTTCCTCCCAGTTCCCGACTGGATTGGCTGTCACTCATAGACTGCTGCTGTTGGTCAAAAGGCGCAGTCTAAACATCTCCCAGGTCACTGCCACACAATCCCTGTGGCTGGCTCAGATTATAGTCCAGTTCTGATTCGTCCAAGGCATCATTTAAAGCTAGTTTACCCCACACTGATTGGTCCAGTTCAGCAGTTCAAACCAGAATAGAGACTAGGCAGACAGTTCTGATGCAAAGAAAGCAGGTTAGACAAACTGTAATTTTATTATTACTGTAAATGATTTCTGGCAATCAGTTACATCTTTCAGACAGGTTCCCTTTACTCTAGTGACTGCAAAATGGGGTGAATTGGCAGCAACAGGTGGTACTCAATCAAAACACACAGTCCCCCATACAAACTAAGTATGTCTGCAAACAGACAGCTCTTAAAGACAGTACCAGGGTTCTAAAACACTCACTGATAAGAAACACACCAAACACCATTCAGGCTTGGACATTTAAGCAGCTCCTGAAGTCTTTTGGGAACCCAACTTTGCAGAGGTTACACCCTTTCTGACCTGGGAAAAGCAGCGTCGCGTCAAACAAGTACCATAGTTTCAACTGCAACCATATACATTTGCATTAGGCTCACACATGTAATCATCAGTCAATATCATTTTACAGAACCATTTCACAAACATTGCATCGTCCTCTTTACACGGTATAACGCATTGTGCCGCTTAACTTAAGTTATTACCTCTTGTGAACCTGGGGGACCCTTCTATCCCACTTGGGGCTGGGCAGGGGCAGGGCACCACATGCTAGAGAACAACACAAGTAACTTGGAGTTAACTAACGCTCAGTTTGGGCAATGAGCTCGAGGACACATACACTCAGCCATGGACAACATTGAGAGACAGGTCACTGGCAGTGAGAATCATAACTGAGGTGCACCACAGGCTTCTGACTAGACCAGTCTTTCTGGGGAGCTGTTACAGTCTCTACCTCTGAGCCTCATTTTCAGCATTGTTCTCACTTGTCAGGGAGTCTCCATGGGGGTAGAGGCTAGACGAGGGGCACTCAGCTCCAGGAGTTACAGTTCTGAGTCACAACATTTGGCTCACATGGGCTTTCAGACACCAGTGGACTGTCAGGGCACTCAATACTCTTCTTGTTGAAATTATCACCAGTCTGCCCCAATCTATCAATTTCCTCCTAGCTCAAACAGTTCAACCATACAATGATTCATTTCATCTGATCTGATGCTGCACTTTACTTTCTAGAACATTGGCTCAGGGATGAAGCTGAGGCATAGACAGTCCAAGGCCCAGCTGTCTCAGTATTGACTAGGGAATTGCCCGAAACAATGACTCAGTTAGTGAGGATAGTAAAGTCCTCTCACTTTCTTCTGATATGGACTGACAGTCATGCTCAACTGGGACTTGTGCAGAGACACTTTAACTCTGCTTCTGTAGTGCAGACTTCCTTAATCTTTTCTTAGCAGCACCTAGTCACTGGTCAGAGGGCATCTTCTGGGGCTCAGATAATCAGGATTTGTCAATGGGTAGTAAATAGTTCTACATTGTTTTTACATCTTTGAATTGTTCTAGGCCTTACTGTACACTGAGATCATCTAGTTTACCACTACAATGTGAGGAGATGGTGCCATCTGTCAGCAATCTTGTGTTTGCCATACAGTCCCAGATTTCACACCAATACCGATCTCCCTCTGGGTTCTGTGCTCACCTTTTTATCATACCTTTCTTTGTTGGCCAGATTTCTTTTAGCGCATGGTTTGAGCCAGTTAGTACGCACCAGGTTAGCTGGGTACAACTTTTGCACATACTGTAAATAGTTGTCAGCAGACCCCATCAGGAGAGACCCCGAAAACACACATCTACCGGTGGTCGAGGCTTCTCTTCCAAACATCAGTAGAGAGACCAAGTATCACTTTTGGTGCAGTTATAAGCATGTACCAGAGTGCTAATTTGTTGGCTCCATCTAGGCATCCTTTGGGTGCAAGTGCCTAGCATATCTAACAAAGTCACGGTTGAAGCGTTCAGGCTGTGGGTCCCCTAGGAGTAGTAAGGAGTGGTTCTGGATTTCTCCTCCCACAGAGAAAGCATCTCTTTGATCAGGCGACTCTCAGTCTCCCTTGATCAGAATGGATTCTTTGTGGAGCCACATAGTGAACAAAGTTTTCTCAGTACTTTGGCTGGATGCTTTCTGGTCTGGTGGAAAGCTTGGGCATATCTAAGTGAAATGGTCAGTGACCACCAGCACATTACTGATATTTCTTTGAATCTGACTCCAAACTCAGAAAATCAATACAGACCCAGCTCCATGGATTGCACTGGTAGTTATGTTAACAAGGGGGACAGCCCTCTGGGGCAAAGCTTTCCTCTGTAAGCAGCGACTACAAGATCGTGTGTAATGCTCCCACATCAGCCCCATCTTAGGCCAATAAAATCTGGATCTCACCAAGTCAAGTGTTCTGCCAGAACTGTGGGACAGACCAGTGACTGTCCTCCATGAGACAATGAACTGAAATATGTACTGCATGAGGAATGGGATCAGACCAGTGACCTCGCTCCTGGAACCAATGAACTGAAATATTGCGCAGGATGTGGGACCAGACCAAGACTGTCGCTTTATGGAGACCAATGAACTGAAATATGTACCCTGCGCAGGAACTGTGGGACCAGACCAGAGACGTGAAACTGCATGAGACAATGGATGAAATATCTTCAGCACAGGAACTGTGGGATAGATCAAGACTATCATACATGGAACTAATGAACTGAGTATGTACCTCATGAGAACTGTAGGATCAGACCAGAGACTGTCGCTACATGGAGACAGACTGAAATATGTACCTGCGCAGGAACTGTGGGACCAACAGTGACTGCCGCTCCATCAGACAATGAACTAAAATATGTACGCATGAATGTGGGACCAGACCAGAACTGTCGCTCCATGGAACCTAGACAGAAACATGTTCCTCACAGGGTGTCGGACAGACCTGTGACTGTCTCTACATGGAGATCAATGAACTGAAATAAGTACCTGCGGGAACTGTGAGCAGACCAGAAATTAAGCACCATGAAGACTAATAACTGAGTATACCTCTTGAGACTGTGGAACCAGACCAAATTCTATCGCTTCATGGAATTAGTGAACTGGAAGTATATACCTATCGGGAACTGTGGGATCAGACAAGGACAGTCCTACATGGAATAATGAACAGAAATATGTACCTGTGCAGGACTGTGGACCCGACCAGAACTGCTCTACAGTGAGACTAATAATTGAAATATATACTGCCAAGGAATTGGGGAACCAGACCAGTGACTGTCGCTACATCGAGACTGAACTGATATGTACCTGCAGAGCTGTGGGACAGACCTGTGACAGTCTCTCATGGAACAAATGAACAAATAACCCCACTAGAGACTGTGGGACAGACCAGAGACTGGCGTTATATGAGCCAATGAACTGAAATCATTACACGAACAATGAGACCAGACCAAGACACTTACTACTTGAGACTAATTAACTGAAATATGTACCTCGCAGAACTGTGGGACCAATAGACACTATCACTCTTCAGACTAATGACGAAATATATACCTGTGCAGGAACTGTGGGACCAGACAGAGACTGTCAGCTAATCGAGACTAATTTACTGAAATATGTACTGCCCAGGAAGTGTGGGACCAGACCAGAGACTATTGCTATAGGGACAATGAACTGAAATATGTACCTCTAGTAGGATTGTGGGACCATACAGAGACTGTTACTACAGGAGCTAATGAACTGAAATGTACTTGTGCAGAGTGTAGGACCAGACCAGGACTATCTACTCGAGACAATGAACTGAAATATGTACCTGTACAGGAACACAACAGACAAGACAGTCCTAAATTGAGCTAATGAACTGAAATATGTACCTGCGCCGGTGCACTGTGGGACCAGGCCAGAGACTGTGTTGCTAAATGGGAATAATGAACTGAAATATGTACCTCTTGTGGGAACTGTGGGACAGACCAGTGACTGCTCCTTTATCGAACTAATGAACTGAAGTATGTACCTGCACAAGAACATGGGACAGATCAGTGACTGTCGCTACATAGAACTAATAAACTTAAATATGTACCCTGGGGAACTGTGGGACCAGGCAAGAACTGTCCTCCAGGAGCCAATGAACTGAAATATATTCCTCCTCAAGACTGTGGGACCAGATCAGTGACTGTTGCGACATGGAGATCAATAATTTCAAAAATATGTGCAGGAACTGTGAAACCAGACTAGAGTCTGTCGCCATGGAACCAATGAACTGAAATATGTACCTGCACAAGACTGTGGGACAGACAAAAGACAGTTGTTACATGAAGACTAATGAACTGAATATGTTCCTGCACAGGTACATGGGACCAGACAGAGACTAGCACTAATCGAGACATGACAGAAATATGTACCTCGCGGAACTGTGGGACCAGACAAAAGACAGCCGCTACATGAGACTAATGAACTGAAATATGTTCCTGCTCAGGCACTGTGGGACAAACCAAACTCACAAATCGGGACGAAGACTAAATATGTAATTACACAGAAATGTAGGACCAGACCAACACTATTGCATCACCAAGAGACTAATGAACTTTGGGAAATATGTACCCTGCGCCCAGGAACTGTGGGACAGACCAAGACTGTCATTAAATGAGACTTATGAACTGAAATATGTACGGCGGAGTAGGAACTGTGGGATTTGAGCAGAGACTGTTGCCACATCAAGACTAATTAACTGAACTATGTACCTGCTGAGACTGTAGGACCAAACCAGAGCCTGTCCTACATGAAGACAATGAAATATGTACCTGCTCAGAACTGTGGGACCAGACCAGAGACTGTCGCTACATGAAGAGTAGTGAACAGAAGTATGTACTGCGCAGAACTGTGGAACCAGACGAAAGCTGTCGCTACCTGGAGACTAATGAACTGAGGCATATTACCTGCACACTGGAACTGTGGGACCAGACCGAGACTATCGCCCATGAGACTAATGGCAGAAATTTGTACCTGTGCTGGAACTGTGGGACAAACCAGAGCCTAGCCACATGGAGACTAATGAACTAAATATGTACCTCCTCCAGGAACTGTGGGACCAGACCAGAGACTGTCACAAAGCTACATAGAGCTAATGAACTGAAGTATCGCACCTGCACTTGCAGGAACGCTGTGGGACCAGACCAGGACTGTCGCTACACGAAGAATAGTGAACTGAATATTACCTACGCAGGAACTGTGGGACCAGACCAGAGACGCCGCTACGAGAGACTAATGAACTGAAGTAATACCTCGCGGAACTGTGGTACCAGACCAGAGACTGTCACTAAGTGAGACTAATGAACCAAAATATGTACCTGCTCAAAGTATGGGACAGACCGAGGACTGTAGCTATGGAGACTAATGAACTGAAATATGTACCTACCAGGTATTGTGGGACAGACCAGGACTGTTGCTACAGTAGGACTAATGAACTGAAATATGTACCTCTGCAGGAATTGCAGGACGAGACGGAGACTATAGGTTACACCGAGACTAATGAACTGAAATATGTACCACAGGCAGGAACTGTGGGACCAGACCAGTGACTGTCATACATCCAACACTAATGAATTGAGAATGCAGCCTGCCAGAACTGGGACAGACAGTGACTATCGCTACATAGAATTAATGAATGAAATATAACCTGCGCAAGGAACTGCGGCAGACCAGTACTGACCTCCATGAGACCAGACTGAAATATGTACTTGCGAAGGTGTGGGATCAGACCAGTGACCAATAAGCTCCATGGAGACCAATGAACGCTGAGGAAATATGTGCTTGCGCAGGGAATTGTGGACCAGACCAGAGACTGTCGCTACATGGAGACCAATGAACGAAATATGTACCTGCACGCAAACTGTGGGACAGACCCAAACAATCGCTGCAAGATAATGAACTGATATATACTGCAGGAACTTGGACAGATAAGATTCTGTAAACTACATGGAATTAGTGAACAGAAGTATATACATACGCGGAACTGTGGGATCAGACCAGAGACGTGCTACATGGAACCAATGAACTGAAATGTACCTCCGCGAGACTGTGGGACCAGACAGAGACAGTCGCTACATGAAATAATGGCTGAAATATCTTCAACACAAACATGGTACCAGATCGAGACTGTCCTACATGGAGACTAATGAACTGATGTACCTCGCAGGAACTGTGGGATCAGACAGAACTGTATACAGAGACTAATGAACTGAAATACTGCGCCAGCAACATAGGACCAGACCAGTGACTGTACTCCACCGAGACCAATGAACTAAAATGTACTGCGCATAATTGAGGACAGACTTGAGAGACCGTCGCTCCATGGAGACTATGACGGGAAATATGTTCCTGCACAGGGTATAGGACAAGACCTGTGACTGTCTCTACATGGAGATCAATGAACTGAAATAAGTACCTGCGCAGAACTGTGGGACAGACAGAAACAGTCGCTGCATGAAACTAATGAACTGAAGTATATACCTACACGGGAACTGTGGAACCAGACAGATTCTGTCGCTCATGGAATTAGTGAACTAGAGGAGCCACCGCCAGGACATGGGATCAGACCAAGACAGTCGCTACATGAGAGATAATGAACTGAAATATGTACAATGCAGAACTGCGATACCAGACAGAATTTGTGCAACACTAATGAATTGATATGTACCTGAGAATTGGAACCAGACCAGTGACTGTCACTACATCGAGACTAATGAACTGATATATGTACCTGCGCGGGAGCTGTGGGCCAGACCCATGACAGTCTCACATGGAACAAATGAACTGAGAAATATGTGCCTCTTGCAGGAACTTTGGTACCAGACCAGATTACTATCGATGCGCCGACACTAATGAACTGAAATATATTACCCTGCATGGGAACTGTGGGACCAGACCAAGACTGTCGGTATGGAACCAATGAACTGAAACACATGCCTGCACAGGAACTATTGGACCAGACAGAACATTGCTACTTGGAGACTAATTAACTGGAAATATGTACCTCGCAGGAACTGTGGGACCAGACTAGACGCTATCACTACTTTGAGACTAATGAACAAAAATATATACCCAGCAGGAACTGTGGGACCAGATCAGAGACAACAAGCTAAATCCAGACCAATTACTGAAATATGTACCTCACGCAGGAAATGTGGGACCAGACCAGAACTATTGCTACATGGGGACTAATGAACTGAAATATGTGCCTGTACAGGAACTAGCACCAGACCAGAGACAGTCGCTAAATTGAGCCTAGTGAACTGAAATATGTACCTCTCAGTGCTGTGGGACACAGGCCAGAGACTGTTCTACATCGAGAATAATGAACTGAAATATGTACCTGCGCCAAGGAACTGTGGGACCAGACCAGTGACTGTCGCTACGCCGAGACTAATGAACTGAAATGTGTACCTGCACAAGAACTGTGGGACCAGATCAGTGACTGTCCTACATGGAGACTAATAAACTTAAATATGTACCTGCACAGGAACTGTAGGACCAGGACAGAACTGTCACTCCATAGAGCCAATGAACTGAAATATCTTCCTCCTCAGGAACTGTGGGACAGATCAGTGACTGTTGCGACATGGAGATCAATGAACTAGAAATAATAAGACTCATGCAGAACTGTGTGACAGACCAGGAGTCTGTCGCTACATGGAGACCAATGAACTGAAATATGTACCTGCACAGGAACTGTGGGACCAGACCAAAGACAGTTGTTACATGAAGACTAATGACAAATGAAACATGATTCCTGCTCAGGTACTGTACAGGACCAGACGAGACTCACACTAAATCCGGACTAATGAACTGAAATATGTAATTGCACGAAAATGTGGGACCAGACAGACACTATTGCATCATCGAGACTAATGAGACAGAAATATGTACCTCGCTTGGGAACTGTGGGACCAGACCAGAGACTGTCATTAAATCGAGACTTATGAACTGAAATATGTACGAGCGTGGAACTGTAGGATTTGAGCAGAGCTGTTTTTACATCAAAGACTAGTGCTGAACTATGTACCTGTATGAGAACTGGGACCAAACTGAAACCTGTGCTGCAGGAGACTAATGAACTGAAATATGTACCTGCTCAGGAACTGTGGGACAGATCAGAGACTGTCGCTACATGAAGAGTAGTGAACTGAAGTATGTACCTCTTGGAACTGTGGGACCAGACCAGAGAGACTGTCGCTACCTGGAGACTAATGAACTAAATATGTACCTACACTGGAACTGTGGGAACCAGACCAGAACTGTCGCTACGAAGACTAATGAACTGAAATTTGTACCTACTGGAACTGTGGGACCAAACCAGAGCCATGTCGCTACATGGAGACTAATGAACTGAAATATGTACCTGCTCCAGGAACTGTGGGACCAGACCAGAGACTGTCGCTATCATGAAACTAATGAACTGAAGTATGTACCTGCGCAGGAACTGTGGGACCAGACCAGAGACTGTCGCTACATGAAGAATAGTGAACTGAAGTATGTACCTGCGCAGGAACTGTGGGACCAGACCAGAGACTGTCACTAAATCGAGACTAATGAACTGAAATATGTACCTGCTCAGGAAGTGTGGGACCAGACCAGAGACTGTAGCTACATGGAGACTAATGAACTGAAATATGTACCTGCACAGGTATTGTGGGACCAGACCAGAGACTGTTGCTACATTGAGACTAATGAACTGAAATATGTACCTCTGCAGGAATTGTGGGACGAGACCGGAGACTGTCGTTACATCAAGACTAATGAACTGAAATATGTACCTGAGCAGGAACTGTGGGACCAGACCAGTGACTGTCGCTACATTGACAC